>CM028131.1:1650605000-1652095000 GCA_016271365.2 Neoceratodus forsteri | reverse complement strand
TGCGCATGCCTAATATCACGGCTGTGGTTTTCAGTTGTGAATTCCATAACGTCCAGTGCTCGTTTTTATTTCAGAAACACTTCTCCCACTTGAGCATTGTTGAAAGTATTTAAATATTTGTTTAGCTGCAGGGGGTTGGTGCAGTGTGTGCCATTTGCTAACGTGTTGCGATCAGGTGTTGGGTAGAAACAGGAAGAGAGCGAGGTGTCTTCAGCGCTGCATTGCATCAGAGATCGTGGTTTGTGTTTAGGTTCAAGGTATGGGCAGAAGGGCGTGTAGGGAAATATAAAGGTTCTTTTTCTGGCAAAATTTGTGTTTTTGTTGTTACGAATTAGGGAGTAAGTGGTACAGCAGTGAAGAGAGAGGCTGGTGACAGAGCGGAGTGTAGGAATGCTTACCGAGGAAAATAAGATGGCGGCTCGGACTGATTTTTTTTTTGCAGTTAATGCGATGCAGCTGGCTGGCACTTGTTCCTGTTGGTGATGCTGAATTTTACAACAGGGTGATAGTGCCAGCTGACCAATGAGAGCAGGGTATTTTAATTGCCATTGTATAATATGGATTAATCAACACCCCGAGTGCGTTGTGAGGCGGCCTTGTGTCCTCTCAGCACCCAGGGTGTTGATTAATCCCCAATAACCCCATACCCTAGAGCGGGCTATTGCACTTATAACATAGGTTCTTTCATAACAACCAAAAAGTGAACAAAAACTGTTTTATTCCTCTTTAAATAAAATAAATCCTACTATATCCTGCTGACTGAAAAAGTAGTCCTCAAGAAGTAATGCGTAGGTCACTTATGTTATGAACACAGAAATGCTACAAACATAGTATTAGCATGATTTCTGATATTTGCTGTTCCTAACATAAGTGTCAGTATGACTTTTGTGCTCTCTAACACTCTCCTGATTTCCAGGAGCTGTCTCTTGGTCTCTCTCTCTCACTACCTCTCTGCTGGCTGTCTCTGTCTCTCCCTACCCTACACGGTTGAGCAAGGCTGCTTGCTCATGCACCTACACTGTTCTCTCCCTCTCTCCCTCTGTCTCGCACAGAGAGGGAACAGTGCACAGGCTCTCAGCGGTGACTGACAGCTGGTCAGAGCTCTCTTCCACAGTTAATATACTCACCTGCATATCTCTGACTTGCTGTCAGTATCTTTTCACGGAGGGGATCCTGTGGATCATCTGCGGGGGGCAGGGACACGAACGTGGGTGCGGGACACCGAACTGCGCTTCCATGCCAAAAAGTGATGAGAGAGACAAAACACTGCAGCAATTGTCAAAGAAATGTCCCAGTCTCTCTGTTGCTCAGTGGCTTCTGTCACAGGAGGTACAGGGCTTAGTGCAGCTGGCGAGTGGGTGGGGGAAGGGGCAACCGAAGGAAGGAAGGAAACTGTCTATTGCTGCCAATGTGTGTCTCTCCTGCTCACCACAAACTGGACCAGAGGCTGAATGGCTGAAGGCGAGACAGAGTGGACACTGTCTGTTGCTGCCACTGTCTCTCTCCTCTCTCCCCTGGTAGCAAACTGCCACACAAAAGAGAAACTGCGCTGCTTCTCTCCTGACTGTTGCACACTACAGGCATTCTGTCACACACTTAATCCACAGGGAGAAATGCTGCGTTTGGTGATGCTCTCTCTTTCTCCACACAACTCGTGGCTATTCTCAATATAAAACTTCTTGCCTGCACTGCAACTGCCAATGGCTGCCTTTACACTTTCAGGAGATAATGAGCACCGCTGTGCCCTAGGATACTGCTTCATGCCGATTCACAGCAACTGTGCATATACTGACAGTTAATGAACAGTCAGGTGATGTTCTTTGACCAATTGTGGATCTTTGTTTTGCCAACCCATGTTATAAGTAAGCAATAACCTTTGACAGGGTATGGGGTTATTGGGAATTAATCAACACCCAGGGTGCATTGTGAAAGAGGCTGCAGGTTTTAAACCATTGCATAATTACTGCCTGGGGGATGATAAAAGCTACCTATAAAGAGGGGCCTGCAGTTTCTGGGTAGGTGAGGTGTCGATACTTCTACCCATGGGGTCTCAAACTCTTCCCTTTCCGAACTGAGCATTCTCTTGTACTCCACCCCATTTTGAAAAGAACTTGCTAAGCCCCTCCTTTCCTTTCTTCCCTATTCCTTTTCTTCCACTCTGTATCCAGGAATAATGCAATTTGCATCTCCATTCAGTTTTAAGACACCCTCTAATTCATCTCTCTCACCAGGGACCTTGCGCTTGTGCTAAGTACAGTAAGTGTCCCTTTTTTAATTGGTTTAACTCTCATCAGATTACAAACCCTCTTACAGTTTTCTAAAGTAAACTTTTGAACCCCCCCCCCAATCTCTGAGACTCAGACAGGGATAGGATATGAACCCTGCATTGATGTTGTTAACACATTAACCTCACCACCATTTTCAGAAACATTTTCCCCTTTACTCCCACCGTTTTTGATGTATCATAACTTAGTCACATGTATGGTTAGATAATCACACAGGAATGCTACACATTTTGCTTTTACCAAGCAAGTACATACAGTATTTAATATTTATCATTAAAAGCACAACAATTATTGGGTAACTTAGATATGTATACAGGACAACTCTGAAAATAGGAGCTTTTGGCCCTAAAGTCTTTATCCTGTCAAAATAAATATTTTACTACTACTGCCTGCCACAGCTCCATCATTCAGCTGTTCATAAACACCCCCCAAAAGCCAAGGCTGGAAAACTGGGGACTTCTCTTTCTGATTTTCAAAGTTGTCAGATGCACGCACAGGACAGAAGCATGGCCTGAGTGTGCTGCAGGGACCATCATCCTGCACTGTATCAGGGGATTGGCCACCATTTTTTTCTTCAGCCGACCCACAGCACAGCGCAGTATGGGTGTCATGGTGGATGTGTGCATACAGAGCACGCTGTCATGCCAGTGCCAAGAGTGGCCCTCCCTCCCTGAGTATGTGGACTGCACTGCCACCTGTGGTCATTCGGGTGTCAGTATTAGAGTGGGACATGCAGCCCGGAGGAGTGGGTACACTAGGAGGCTTTATCCTCCCTACCAGCCAGCCCCAATATCCGAGCTCGTTCTCAAGCTTGGGCTGCTGGTGATACAAGCAGTAGCTCTAATGTTGCATCAGTGTACTGATCGCAAATTCCATTTTTATTACCAGTCTTTCCATTTTCATGGAAAAAGGGTGGCTCTAATTTTGGTGGCCCTGCATTGTACCCTCAGTACTCCCCCCAACCCCAGAATGATACTGTATGTAATGTGACCCCCAGCTCACTGTGGCTGTGTCTTTTACTCTGTACCCTATGCTCATTTTATTTGCTGTATTTTATATACAATCTGTGGCATCTGTAGAATGTTTTAGAGGCAGGTAGCAAAGTTAGCCCTTGGTGCCCCTCTACCAGTCCAGTCCATGACTTTTCCTCTGCCTCTGACTGACTGGGCCATAATTCTGGGATACACGTCATAACATTATGCGATCACATCAGAAGGCTCGGCTCAGCCCAATCATGCCCTTTGTTGCAGTTTTGACAAGGCAATAATAATAAAAAAAAATTACAACTAGCATCATACCCTCTCTCTCTCTCTCTGGCTAGAGGCCCCATGAGCAGCCTCCCCCCCCCCACCAATGCTTAAATCTGGCTATGCCCTTTGCCTCCGTAATGCATTCGGCCTCCAGCTGCTGGTTATTTCTTAATTACTGGTAACAATTAACCTTGATATGATAGTCATGCTTTCATCCATATCCTGGAGCAAAATGGAGCAAGGCAACACAATCAATTACAGAGGCTAAGTTGGACAGAAAATAATATCCTTCAAATAGTACATAATACAACTAGAGATGCAGCGAAGTTTAAATTCGAATGCGAAGTGCACGCGAAGTCTTCCACTTCGCGTCATATACACTTCGCATAATTTTCCCGCTTAAGACCCAACTTTGTCTTGACTTCACGTGCTCACTTCACCTTGCTTTGGTGCACAAGACGAAGTGACCAGGAAACCAGCAGTTTGGTCACATGTGTGCCTCTCTGCAGGTCACATGACTACTTTCCTCTACAGGAAATTATTGTTTCCACTTGTTGAGTCAGTCTGAGTCAGGTTGTGGTGTGTGGAGGACTGCAGGCAGCTAATACATATATACTTCATTGACTAGTTCTCATAGTTTCATACTTTTTAGTACCAATCCATCTTTTACTTTTTCCTACTGTATTGTGCTAACTGTATTACCTCTGTTTTTTTTGTTTTGTTTTTTAACTTGTGTACTTTACTTTGTCTCTCTCTTTCTGTCTGTCTCGCTCTTTCTGGTTTTTGTTTTCATTGTCAGTCAGATCCTGTCTTCTCTGGCTGTTATGGATCATCCAGCTGGACGTCGTAGCCTAAGGACACATGGTGGTTCATGCGTGGTAATCCTGAATAGGGCAGTTTTTGGGGTGCAGGTCCACCAGCAACCAAAGGAGGTGGAGGTGCAGCAAGAAGATGAACAGGAGCAGCAACAGCGGGAGCAGCAGCAGCACGCAGGAGCCCCCCCTGTGGTTCCATGCCCATAGCTTGATCCTTCTGCTCCACCAAAACAAGTTGCAGAAGATACATCACTAGTTGTGCTAAAGCAATGCCAGCCTTGGGAAGAAGACCTCCCCTATGTGGGCATATTTTCATTGTGACCCCAATGATCGAAGTGGGACTTTGATAAGATGGCCAACAGAGTTAAGCTAGCCCTGGCAAAAAGAAATACAGGTGAGGGGGTACAGGCAAAGTGGGTAAGCATTAAGGATGCAATACTTGAAGCAACATCCCATTGTGTTAGAGAGAAAAGGAAGTGCAAAAGAAGAAGGAAACTACTTTGGTTCTCAAAAACATTAGCAGAAAAGGTCAGAGCGAAAAGGCTGGCCTTCAGGAAATATAAGGGAACGCAGTGGGATGAAGATAGGGAGGCATACCAAACTTCCCTAAGGGAAGCAGGGAAGGCAGTAAGTCAGGCAAAGGCCCAAACTGAGGAAACACTAGCACAGACAGTAAAAGAAGATGACAAGACTTTCTATAGATACATTAGTGAAAGGAAAAGTCCAGAGGGGGTATTGCTAAGATCAAAGGAGATAAGGGGGCGTGTGAGGAGGAGGACCATGTAAAAGCATCTATCCTAAATAGATACTTCTGCTCAGTATTTACTGAAGAGAAGGTAGGGCAGGGCCCACAATGCAGCACCATGGACACGGGGGAGGAAGGTGAGCACTAATCCCTTCACAAAAGAAAGGGTCCTACAAGAGCTCGATAAGCTCAGGGTGGACAAGGCAATGGGACCTGATGGCATACATCCTAGGGTGCTAAAGGAGCTAAGGGTGGAACTAACAGAGCCATTATCAGAACTGTTTAGTGAGTCTCTGAGCACAGGAGAGGTCCCAGAAGACTGGAGAAGGGCTCATATGATCCCGCTCCACAAGAGTTGTAGCAGGGAGGAGGTAGGGAACTACAGACCAGTCAGTCTTACCTCAGTAGTGGGCAAGATTATGGGTCACTCCTTAAAGAAAGGATAGTGCAACACCTGGCATCCATAGGAGCAAAGGATCCAAGACAGCATGGGTTTACAAAAGGAAGGTCCTGTCAAATTAATCTCATAGATTTCTTTGACTGGGTAACCAGAGTGGTGGACAAAGGGGGAGCAGCTGATGTCGCCTACCTTGACTTCCAGCAAAGCTTATGATCCTGTTCCACATAGAAGATTGATTAATGCTGGGTAGGCTCGTGGGTCAGAAGTTGGTCAACTGGGTGGCAAACTGGTTGACGTGCCAGAAAACAGAGTGGTGGTAAATAGTATACAGTCAGAAGAGATGCAAGTCACAAGTGGGGCACCTGGATCAGTCTCTGGGGCCAGTCCTCTTCAATATCTTCATCAGTGACATTGCAGATGGACTGGAGGGTAAGGTTTGTCTGTTTGCAGATGACACCAAGATCTGCAACAGAGCAGATGATCCAGATGGGGTGGGTAGAATGAGAAGAGATCTAGATAAACTAGCAAAATGGTCTGAAGAGTGGCAACTGGGGTTTAATGCAAAGAAGTGCAAAATCATGCATATAGGGAAGAGAAACCCTGAAGCCACCTATAGGCTGGGAGGGGAGTTGCTGGCAGTCACAAGGGAAGAAAAAGACTTGGACATCATCATCACCGATGACCTGAAATCATCCAAGCAGACCACTAAAGCAGTAGGTAAGGCTAGGGGGATGTTAGGGTGTATTAGTAGGGGTATCACAAGTCGGAAGAGGGAGGTAATAATCTCTCTTTATAAGACTCTGGCTAAGCCCCATCTGGAGTACTGCATGCAGTACTGGAGAGCACACCTTCACAAGGACATTAACCAAATTGAGGAAGTGCAGAGAAGGGCAACCAAAATGGTGCAGGGACTGCATCAGAAAACATATGAGGACAGATTAACGGAGCTCAATATGTATACCCTAGAGCAAAGGAGGGAGAGAGGTGATATGATCGGAACATTCAAACACCTTAAGGGCATTAACAAGGTGAAAGAGTCTAACATGTTTCAATATAAGAACAATAGCAGGACAAGAGGACACAGCATGAGATTAGAGGGAGGCCGATTAAGGGGTAATGTGAGGAAGTTCTTTTTCACAGAAAGGGTGGTGGATGCATGGAACGGCCTACCTCAGGAAGTGGTGGATATGAATACAGTGCAGGGCTTTGAACAGGCATGGGATAGACATGAGGGAGCAATATAGATGAGTATGAATAGACAGGCCATTGACAGCAAAGGCCGATGGCACATTTATAAGGTAGAAAAAGAAATGGGTAGACTGGATGGGCCTTGCGGTCCTTATCTGCCATCAACTTCTATGTTTCTATGTGGGCATATTTTCATTGTGACCCCAGTGATCAGAGTGTGGCTAAGTGCATAACCTCAATATTGCTGGAAAACTTAGATTAATTTGTCGGTCATTGTCAAACTCTTGATCAGAATCATGTTCAGCTACTGTGGGGATGGGGAGTGTGTGTGACATCAACTACACTCTGAATCACATCTTTGAACTCCACAACATTTTGGCAAAATTATAAGTTTGCACGGGTTGAACTTGGAGCACTACTCATGCCGTCACTAACTTCAATACCACCACCAACACCAGCAGGGACAACCGCATCTCCAACCATCGTTGAAGTGACCGATTGCACTGTGAAAAACATAGTCGGAGAAATTCCTTTACTGGCATCAACTATGCACGTCTGCTGCATAACTACCATGACCACTCTTGCCACTGGTAGCAGTGCCTTGGCCAGCAGTATCTTTGCATGCACGCCTCTTTGCAGGCATTTTTTGGGATTACACAGAAAATTCACAACAAATTGAGATTTCTGAAATTTGGGGTGGATGGGAAACCAAAAAACAACAACTGTGGCTTACAGATGCAGATTGGGCACTAAACAGATGCAAATGTACAGACGCAGATTGCACGCTATAAAGAGATGCAGCCGCACAGGCACAAAAGCACCTTAACCAGTGGTCACACAAATCCCAAACTGGAAAAATAAATTAGACCTTTTGCAGGTTGGAGGAGGGGGCAGTGCACTGCAGTAACAGTCCACTACCAACATACCACAAAGCAGTACAAAATAATGCAGATGGATAACAGGTTCACAGTGCTGCAATTACTGTGTGGCACAGTAAAATGTGTCTGATTTGATGGCACGCGTTGCACACACACTCACACACACACATGTAATGCACAGCAAATTGAAAACTTCAGTAATATAACCAAATCTTTTAAACAAGCTGAAATTATGCACTACATCACAACAATCAGCAAAAAAAGTAAAAAAATTAATGAAAATATTACTGTGTACATGAACACAGTTATACAACAAAAATATAACCAAAACAGTTAGAAAGACCGCCTTTCTCCCAGTTAATATTCCTCCACTACAGCTACGCCCCTCCCCCCAAGCACACTTCAACAGTGTCTGTCAGTACACAGACTGAATGTTCTAAATTAACATTCAAAATCCACACACAACAATAAACAATTGATGATATGAGCACAGGAGGGTTTCCTACAATCGATGTACTAAATTTTGAGCAAAGAAAATGGCTCAAAAAGGCTTTTTGAATGGTTTTTAGAAGGTTTGAATCTTAGAGCTCTGAGAGCAAATTGTCTCCAGCTACCACCACACACACACACACACACACACACACACACACACACTCTACACAGATCTAAGGCTGTGCAGAACAGTCTAGAGCCCATGTGACCTGCAATCCCATGAATCACTGCAAAATTCGCCTTAGAGCTCACAAACAAGGTGAAGTAATGCAAAGTACATTGAAATCAATGTACTTCACATTAAAATTGGTGTAGAAGTGGTTGGGGAAAGGCGGAGTAATGCAAAGTCAGTGCTTTCAATGGACTTCACGATCATAATTAGAAGGTGAAGTACTCCGCTTCGCGTTGCGGATTACTCCGCGGATTCCGCCTTCATACGCAAATTGCTCCACGGATTTTGGTCACCTCACCCACCTCTAAATACAACTTGATACTAAGAGAAATCGTTCAGTAGCCAGAAGTCTCTTTTCAGTGATGCCACTTTAGTTAAGGCCTACACAGAAATATCTACTATAAAGGAGCTATTTATTAAAATGCTCTTTGTCCAGAATCAGTCTTGTTATTAGACACAGTAAAGATCAAAGAGGTCTCAGACCAAACTGTGTAGGAGACTATATAAGAACTATCATTTTTTTTTAATGCCACAGGAAGGCCTTTTGATAGTATTCCAAAGAGCATCACAGATAATCTAAATGTTGCCCTTGTCCTAGGTTGTAGAACATTCATTCTGGTGTACACTCACAATGATGAGGATTTAGGTAACTTAATATGGTAAATATACAAATACCCTAAAAACTGCCACAGCTCGGTAACTCGTATTTCGTAATCTCTTGAAATAAAACATTGCCATATTCCATTATGGGAAGTAACACATGACTAGTAATCAGTTTCCTAGTCTGAAGAGCTGGTGTTCACTAAAATAAAATGTTTAAAGTCATCTTGTCTGCAACAGTTACATTAATTTTAATGTTTTTGGGTTTTTGACTTTGAAGCATCAAGCTTTTAAAGAGTTTACTCTAAAAAGCACTTACTCTACTGTCTGTTGCAAAAACATGACTGTCTCTCAGTTGACCTCACAGTTGCTGTGTTTGTGATGTTAAAGCCTGTTTTAATGGTGCGGAGCACTATTGTGTTGTAACAAGTACACCGTGAAGGCTGAAACTTGTCATGATGATTACTTTTTATGTAGGTTTTGTGGAAAAGTAGACAAAAGATACTGTAAAACTTGAAATGTTAGTGAAACTGAGAAAAGAAAATATATTCTGTAGTCATTTAAAATCCCCATATAGAGTATGTTTTTGAAATTGCATACTGATATGGGTACCTGCTGTTTAATAAAGGAATAATGCAAGACAGGTGGCGGCTCCTGGTGGTGGCTGTGGTTGTTGCATCATAGGTGGGGTTAACCAATGGGGTACTGGCAGTGACAGGCTTCTGCGAGATGGGGTGGGAGTGTCCCATGCTTGCACTAAAGCCATTGTACGCTTGCGTCAAGTGGGAGGAACAAAGGAAAAATGGGGCCCTATCCTGGTAAGCAAAGGCCGGTTCGGTGACTCTGATCCCACGTCCATTGCCAAGTCCTTCCTGTCTGCACCGGTACTCCATGGGTCTGGCCACCCTATCTGATTCTAGATAGAGCACCAGTTGGGAGTGTAGGCGGTCCCACCTCGGCGGACTCAGAGCCGGGGGCTTGGGCGGTCCAGGCCACGGAGAGGGCTACGCTGGCTGAGGTTCAGGAGGCCATCAGGCCATGCGTGAGAAGGCGGATATCGAGTGACCCAGCTGGATAGAGCCCAGGATGGAGATGAGTAAGGTGGATAAATAAAGTGTACAAAAAAAACAGATGGAAATGGAGAAATAGAAGGATGAGGGTCGGAGGAGACAGGATGCAAAGTGGGTGGACACTTGGTAAGCTATACAAGCCATAGGCCCCAGGCATACTGATCATAATGCCCCAAAGGACATTAAGATGACAAAGCTTACCAAGGCTGACGATATAGAGGCATTTATTACAACTTTTGAACGTATAGCCAGGACACGTGCATGGCCAAGAGACCAATGGGTAGTAAGGTTGGCACCTTATTTGACTGGGAGGACCCAGTTGGTCTACAGCCATTTGAGTGGATGAGATGCCAAAAGCTATGATCGGGTTAAAGAAGAAATTCTGCGCCGATATGATATTAATGTAGAGGCATACCGACAAAGATTTTGGTCCCTGAAACTGCAGTCGATGGACACCCCAAGGGAGGCATAGAGCAGACTTAAAGAACTGTGCCACAAATGGCCACAGCCTAGCATCAAGACAGTAGACCAGATTGTGGAACAGTTTGTTCAAATCCTTCCCCAAGAGGTGCAGATCTGGGTTAAAGAATGTAAGTCAGATTCAGCAGAAAGAACACTTACCCTCGCAGAGGACTACATGGCTGTTTGGCCTTCAGAGTCTAGAGGGCACCAAGGCACCAACCCCACCGTAGCTGGTCTGGTAAGAAACCCTCCTTTTTCTAGACCTACTAACCAATACCCTGCTAGATCAGAATGGAGGCCTGACAGAGGGGCAAAGTATGCTCAGCAGATGTAATATGCCATTATTGTAAGGGGAATGGACATATCACTAGGAACTGTCCTAACAAAAGGTGTTGTATTGCCCATTACAGTGTAACGGAACGGCATGTACCATTGTTTTTTTTTTTTGTTGTTTTATTCCCTCTTCTGAGTTGGTGGGGAATGAAGATAAAAAGGGCAGATAGCTACAGAGATACTATAGCTGTCTCCAAGCTGAAGAGGCAACTGCTCAGTCGGATGAAAAGCCAGTTCTTTTATACTGTTACCATAAAATGTGATGTTATTTGAATAGGGGGACTTGTGCCAATTTAGAGGATAACATTGATTTTAAGGAAAATTGAGAGATGCTGTAATAGTCTAGGTGTGTAAACATACTATACCCTAATTTCTAAAGAAACATCATGATCTCATGTCAAATGAGTTAGCATGTCTGTGTTTATTTAGAGAATTGTGATTCAGACAGGTCACATGGTGCTGACATCATCAGTAGGCAGATATAAAAGCCTAACCCCTGAGATGCAAAACAGATGAGTCAGTCAGTGAAGACCTGACTATCGTGGAGGAAGCATCTCATAGTACATGCAAGTTTTCATGTGCTAGGAATCTATTTGGCTAGAACTAAGCCTGGAAGTTTTACACTGAGGGAAATTGTGCACTGTTTTGAACTGAAATACTAACCATTTCCTTTCTGTATGTTTATTTTAATTATTTTCTATTTTTTTTGGAAATTAAATACTGCAAAGTGCGTTCTACACCTTTTACTTGTGTTTGTTGCATCTGTCTGCCCACTAACCTTCACAAACCAGAGGTGAATTCTGAGGCAAGGAGGACACTGACATTTGTAGATGTCCACATTGTCAAGAAATGTGATGCGGTGTATTGTTGCAGTTGTCAGTTTTGGTAACCTTACCTTTGATCTGAATAATAAAACTTCAGTGTTTTTCATTTGTTTGCAAATAATTAATTAACCATCTTGTTGCAGGCCAGTAAACCCATTTTGCAATTTACTTAGCATTTCATTCAGAGCTTTTATCCACACAGAAGAGTATAGTACCATTAACTTACTAGTTTTCACCCCCTGAATGCCGCTGTAAATGGTTCCTCCTCTCTCAACAAACAATATAGACAATGGCCTGGCTGTACTGTCTCAACATCCATGCCTTTTTAGCACTCTTGACCACCTTGTGTTTCTTAACAGGTTGAAGTTGAAGTTTACCGAAGGGATTCCAAAAAGCTGCCAGGACTGGGTGACCCCGATATTGACTGGGAGGAAAGCGTGTACCTGAACCTCATTCTGCAGAAGGTAACCACTCTAGCATCAATAGCAGGGGGCCCTACCTCTCAGCTCATACATTGTGAGTCATAGCACTCATTTTACCCCTTAGAAGCTCTTTATCCCACGTAAAGAAAATGTACCCCCCACTTTTCATACTGTGGTCTCAAAATAAAATAAAAATTAATATTCATTTGTGGTTTTCCATTAATAATAAGCTTCAAGCACCAAAGCACCATTTTCCAGTTGTCAGAGCTTAATTCCCATGATTTGATTAGGTTTATAAAATGAGTAGATAAAATAGTGAGTAATGATCAACTGAAACATATCACATTACCATGTGGCCATTATGCTTAATGCACAGGAACAAGGTTTTGGTTTCTTTTTATGCATTTTCTTTGTTAAAGACAAATTTTATAAGTGCAGTCACATTCCAGGGGATTCATTAAACTACAGTTGCCACACTTCCTGGGTGGTTGAAATGGCTTTGCCTCGCAACGCACCCAGGGCATGTGGTGGTAAAGTGCAATACGTGCCCTGGCTGTCATGTGTTATCGATCATAGTATACTTTTTGTCTTTGTCACACAGTTTGAAGACACTGCCACACTTGACCAATGGTTGAGAAGGATGGCTGGGGCAACTCAACATGTTTTTCAACTGCAGATTGTTGCTGCCTCTGGTGTAACCATCATGTTCCCTGTTTATGCACTTGTTGCTGTAGTCCTGAGAGTGTTCATAATCAAGATTATTCTGGGAGGATCTTTATGAAGGGTTTGAAGTCACCCACTCTGTCTCAGTGTATGTTTATGTTTTGTCTTGAGATGCACAAACTACCTGTTATGAATTTTTACTGCTGCAGTGGGCATACCCTGCAGATGTCTTGCGATCACTGTAGAGAAAGGGGAGCTTACCAGATACTGAACAGACTTGTTAAATAGTGGAGGTGAACGGCAGTCACTGCACGTCCACTGTACTGTTTTGTCCGTCAGTACCAGCGGAGCATGGCACTGTCCACGGTGCTCGACATTGCTGCCCGAGATTTCTGTGGATCTGCGATGACTTGAGCATGCGCACTGAACTCCGGTGGCACAGTGGCATAGTCCGCCATATCCAAGATGGCCGCTGGAAGCCAGTGCACATGCGCGAGCTGTCATGCATGCCCAGAGAACTCCAGTGGCCACCTTGGACATGGCAGACTGTGCCTCCAGAGTTCAGTGCACCTGCGTGAGTCTTCACGCATGTGCAGAATACTCCAGTGGCCATCTTGGACACAGCGGATAGTGCCTTGTTCTGCCAGATCTCGGCTGCAGCCATAGTGGCTCTTGCTAGAATTTGTTAATACTGTAATTGTTCTCTGTTACATCTATTGTGTATGTGGCTTAATTCAGTTGTCTTTCCCAATGGTTGTGAGAAATAAACTTATTATGATTATATCATTATGGAGTGGGTGTAGTATTTTGCCCTGCTTCTCAAAGTATTATGCAGTTTCTGTGAGGGGCTCTGCCCAGATGAATAAAGCAAGAAATGTATTTATTTATAGATTTTGCTTATCTGGTAAGTTCACTAGATATTTAGGCATCACCAAGGTGAGTGCTGAACTACAATGACAAACAGTATACATCAAGCACAAAGCAGAAAAATTATACAATGGAAACTAGATTTATACAGCAGTAATGCACAAAAGTATAATGGCAGGAAGGAGAAACCGAATCAGCATAAAACGAGATGCAACAACAATCAGAAGAGTAATGAGGAACAAAAATATGTCACTTAAAAGATAATAGTATAAG
This sequence comes from Neoceratodus forsteri, assembly GCA_016271365.2. Taxonomy (NCBI): domain Eukaryota; kingdom Metazoa; phylum Chordata; order Ceratodontiformes; family Ceratodontidae; genus Neoceratodus; species Neoceratodus forsteri. Next base: position 1,652,081,261 of record CM028131.1, on the reverse strand, counting down.
TATTTACAAATGCAGACAGATCAACCCTAACAGAGTAAACATCAGGGGCCATATAGCAGAGCATAATAACTCAAAGAGAAACTACATTACGCAATAATCCAATGTAGCTGCAGTTACCAGAATAATAGAAATAAGATTACATAGGTCAAAATAAGAACACTATGTGTTTGCACAAATATATAATGCAAGTAAATTATTATTTAGATGACTCCTACAGAGCATATGGGAGGGAACATTTCATATCTAAATAGAACGGGAGTTCCTAAGCTGGCCCGGCGGCGCAGCAGTAGAGCTACCGTTTGTGATGCTGACGCCCCAGGTTGGGGAGTGGACCTGAGGAGTCGGAGGGACGGCCAGGGGAGGAGGATTGAGCATCTCATAGACTGTTCTCCGGGAACAGGGTGGGTGAGCATTTGGCACAAGATCGACCCCTGGTGGAGGCCAGGGGGAGCCATTGCTGAGGCTGTGATGTTGGGGAGGCATGCAGGACATTCATGCTTTGGCGTCCTACATCATTACATGCCACAGCTTCCAGGGAACAAATTCTAAAATGCCGGCCCCATTGATGACACCCCACTCCTCTAGTTCCACGGCACCAGCCTGCGACTCTTGATCGGTGACTGAGTTCAGTTGTCCATTGGGAATGGCCCCACCCTGGCGTGTAAGCCAGGGGGGAACACCAGCAGTGTGGGGTCCGCTGAGAGCCTTGATGCCATTCTCTGTTGGGGGCATGCCTGCTCGGCGGCCCTACCCTGGAGGGGGCAAGTCTGGGAGGACCATCAATGAGGTAAGTCCTGGGGGGAGGTCTGGGGGAGTGGGGGGCTGAGCCAGCGGGGACCAGGCACAAAAAGCATAGTAAATAACAAAGCAAAAAAAAAAGGAAGGAGGTTCCTGTAAGTAGGGGCACAGCAGGAGAAGGCCTGTGACCCCTATTTACGAACATTGTGGGACAAAATGAAGTGACTTCTCAGGTGACCTAAATGGGTAGAAGTTTAAGGGGGACCACAGCAGATCAGCCAAGGAAGCAGAGACTTGCAGACTCATAAGTTTATTAATGAAGCACCCCTAGATCAAAAGAGCATTTGGCATCAGGGGAAACCCAGCCTAGTCTGGAATACAGAATGGAGTGATGAATGAGTCAATTTGTTGTAAGAGCAAAGCGACAAATATTATAAGGGACATCTCACTTAACCAGGTTACACTTAGAGACATTATGAAAAGTTAGTAGACCATAGTTCAGGGCAAGCATTAGGATTCCGTTTGCAATTGCTAAACAAGATTTGGGAGTAAAATTATGTTGCATCCTATAGGCATTGCCAAGCTTAAAATTAAAATTCCTACAGACAGTGGCAGTATGGCAAGAAAAATCTAGGGAGGCATCCAGAGTGACACCTAACTATTTGAAACGGGTGTCTAGTTCCAACTGGGACCCATCAGCACAGGTGATAAATAGTTGAGTAGAGTTATCCCTGAGCTTAGGACTGGAGGCAACAATATAGATTGGATCTTAGTAAAGACCTGCTTGTTGGTTGAGGGTCATTGCTGTACCTTAAGAAAGTCTGATCTCAAAGAGTTAAGTCAAACAAGCGGTGAGGAGAATAGTAAAGAACAACAAGGTGATTAGCACACAACAAAGAGGAGCAAGGGAGAGATTGTTGATAAATGGGAAGAACAGCAGAGGACCCAGAATCTAGCCTTGAGGAATAGCAGCACTAGATGAAGTTGAGGCAGATAAGAAGCAGGCAATTTTAAAAAGTTACTTGGCTTTGAAGAGACAGCTATTAAACCAGGATACAGCAGTAGGGGAGATGCCCAAGGCAGTTAACTTGGAACACTGATGGGAATGACCAGCGAGGTTGAAAGCTTTAGTTAAATCAAGCAACACAGCACCCATCAGTTGCCCTCTATCCATTGCACCACACATATCATTGGTGAGTTTTTCAAGTGCGGTGGATGCGCAGTGACCTTATCTAAATCCATGTTGGGCAGGGGACAGAAGACTGTACTTTTGCAAATAGTGTTAAGTTAAAAAAAAGACAAACTTTTCTAAAAGAGTACTAATACAGTGGCAATACCAGACTGGCTGGACCATTTTTTTTTTCTGCCATCATTGTCTATGTTTCTAATACTATTAGACAATAGTTTTATTAATATGCAATGGGGGACTAGATTTTTTTTTGAAAGATTAGTATGTGCTTAACTCTCTGCCTTTTGTAACAAGACAAATGTTTTCACCCTCCTTTCAATCCGGTTTCTACAAAAAACATTTCACCACTGTATCTCTCCTCAGAGTCACTGATTACAATGTTACCAGTACGGACTCTAGTCTGGGCTCTGGTGTTGTCTTTACAGATTTTTCAAAACTGTTTGACACAGTGTATCACTCCATACTGCTAGCTAAACTGTCATCTTTGGGAGTTGTTGGTTTCCTCTTAGTTCAGGTCTTACCTTCTTGATTGCACTCAAGCTGTAAAGATTAATCGGGCAATCTCTTCCTCCCTTCCTTTTGTTAGGAGAGTTCCTCAAGAGTCGGTACTTGGGCTTCTCCTTTTCTCAGTGTAATCTCTCCCTTCCTGCCCTGTATAGGGGCATACTTCAAAACATTGCAGATGGTCCGGGCAGAAAGAAAAGAGCACTTCAAAGAACTAGCATACGAGACATTACATACAATACTGGACCAGGGCAAACTGATGGTCCTTACCTGGTGATGTCTTCAAGGTTTCTGGATTACCTCCTCATTCTCAGAAACGGATTCACTCCCCAAGCCGACCAAATGGACCTGGATCTCCTGCTTCTCTCTCAGAGGTCCCGTGGAGCCCCTGCTGCCCCCAGAGGCTAGACTCTGTCCCTGGAACATAACTCATGACAAAATTAGTCTGACTGCAAAAAGGAGAAGGAACAAAAGATTTAATTTCATTAAATCCCACTCTACAGTCACCATAAAGCACAAACCATGGTTTCTCCCTGACTGACTTTATTTTCACCTGCATGGCAAATGATTTTAGCTATATAGGGGCCACCATTTCATTACAGAAAATAATTAATCAGCTCCATGGGGCTACAACTTTGTACACAATGGCTGAACTTGTTAAGCAGCAGAACCACAGTATCAGTAGACACTGAAGGATGCTTGTTTTCTACCGTCTCGCTCCCGGGTGTTCTACCCAAGAACCTGGATCCCTGCAGTCTCCTGGCATATAAGGATCCGGTAAGCCAAACCTTCCTTTTACATGTTTTCCTATGGGTCCCTTTTCCCCTATGGCACTGGTCGTCCCCCGCCCCCTTTCTCCAGTGTGGAAAAGCGATTTGCTTCCCCTACCTGGACCCCTGTGCAAGTGGCCTAAACCGCAGGGCATCCAGGATTTTTCCTGACGACCCAGGCCCTGACCCTCCTTCCAATGGCTGGCTCTGAAATACAGGCTGAGTCCACTTCTCTGACCTCTTGCCTCTGCCTCAGCCCTCCATGGCCCCCACTCCACTTCAAGGTTGTTCCGCTGTCATCACCTCTTTCCTACGGAGAGTCCCTGCCAGGTCCACATCCCTCACAGTGGTTTCTGGGCATGTGTTAAGCACCAGTATGGGGACCACCCTTCAAGGTTTACCAATCCTTTGGGTTCGCAGCCCGCCCAGCCTTCATGGACCGGCGCCCCAGGGCTTGTCCCTCCAAACAGGCCCCTCTAACAGGTGAAAGGCTCCCCGGCTCCCTCGACCCCCCCCCCGGCTGCCGTGCCACACCGGGTATGAATGGAACCTCTGCCACTGGTTCCTCTCCTGAGAGGGCCCTGCCACAGCCCTTCCAGCCCTGGCAACCTGGGAAAACACACCTTTTGAGCTTCCTAAGGTCTCCTACATCTATTGGCTGGGCTTGCTAAAGCCTTCCTAACGCCCTAGCCCCCAACAACGCAGAACATGGCTACCTGTGCCCGCACGGAGCTCCATACCATCACTCCTCTACACTGTGCATGAAACTGTCCTGACTGCACTTTACTTTGGGGGGATTCTCCACTGGCCCTCCTGGACCGCCGAGCTCCCTCACTTGCCCACCTATCCTGGTCCTACTCTCCAGCCTCCCCCTCCAGTCCCAGGCCTAATGCCCAGGCTGGAAAGGCCACGATACTTCCTATCAGCTTCCTTATATACCCTATTTTTGTCCTCTGCTGCCACCTTGAGGTGTCCAGAGCACTAACCCCTAGAGCACTAGACCCGTTTCCTAGCTTGGGGGTGGGAATAGGAGGGAGAAAGGGATGCCTAAACGGTGGGAATATAAGCCCCACATTGGCAGGGGGCTTGCATCAGTGTTTGTAAATTATCTTTCCTTCTGTGTCACCAGCTATAGCAAACATATCTATGCTGATGATTTCATCCGTATACCACTGATACATTTTCAACTGATCTTCAGCAGAATTTGCAAAAAGATTTCACAGATATCCAAAAGTGGTGCATCTCAAACCAGCTTGTGTTAAACCAAAAGAAAACTGTTGCAGTGCTTTTTGGCTATAAATATCGGTTTAGTATATCAGCTCCACTGCACATTGTAACCTGTAATGCTGTTGTGTTAGATAATGTAATTCAGTTTGGATAGCTGGGCTTGTTACTTGACGAGGAATTGAACTTCTCTCCTCATATTAACACAGTTGTAGGTAAGTGTTTTCTAAATTGGATGCTTGCTACAGGTTGCCACAGGAAGGTAGTTATTACATATGGGGAATGTGCTTCCACCACTTGGGTAGTGGTACTGCTCAAAAGCTGTGACCTCAGCATAGATACCCAGGAACATGGAACATTCTAGCTGCAGCATTACCACAGTTTGCCTCTGTCAATGCACTACACAAAATACACACTGCTATTAGTGCCCATAATCTAGCTTGAAACCTCGCATATACATATACTAGACAAACCATATATAGATGGAAAATACAGGCCTACCTTGTCTTGAAGAACAGGCCGATCATTTGGGATTAACGACCATGAGTTCCATCCTACCCTCTGATACTCTTGGCTTCCAATCTTGGGCACCAGGTTCACTACTGGACCTCATGGTTTTTCGTTCCTAAAGTCTGGCGTAAACAGAAAACTATGTTTAGTGAAAACAAACACAACTGGATTCTTTATGACTGGTGGATACCAAGCAGGTTCCCCCAACAAACGTAAACTCAAACATCTGACCATATAATGTATTGGCTACGTTTATGTACAGTAAAGAAATTCGATATAGCTTAATTATTATTATTGTTCAATTTGCTGCTACCTACATCTCCCTTTTCTCCTTTGGTTCCCTTTGCACTTGTTCCATCCCCCAGGTCACATCTATGAATGGGCCTTGTATGATTTTCGGTATTGCTTACCTGGTCAGATAATTTAAATAAAATAAATGGGTCACCCTTCTTTATAAAATGGGAGTACCTGTGATAAGGGATACATTAAAAATGCTAGTGAGTGGTAGCACTAAGGAGGAAAAAGCAAGCTCAAGGAGTTTGGACACCAGACAATCTGAGCCAACCAACATTATTGTCTGTTGTCACTGATAGTGATAATTTATGGATCTCAGAGCAGCTCACAGCTCTTAGGTTGAAATGTGGATGGCCAAGATTGGCAGTATCAGGGAGAGATGAGACTGGATCAGTATCCTCTGACAGACTAGAAGTGAGATGGGTGTAGGCGAATAGGTCTGAGAAGTGAAGATTTAAGGCATTGGCAGCAGTGACCAGATTAGTACAGTGCACTTCATTTGTAATCATTCCTTTCAAGGACAGATGAATATTGAAACCCAGAATGCCCTTGATGAAACACCAGAAACTGCGTCCCTAGTAGAAGCAGTGCAGAGACCTTTACTAGTAAGCGCTGTTTGTTTTTCTCACCGTATAACTTTTTTCTTCTCTGGCCATGTCCATCATTCAGGGATAAACCCTGTTCTGGCCTATTTATCGCCTGATGCCCCGCGTGACTTACCTTTTAGGTCAGATGCTCCAGTGGGAGGCCATCCTCTCCCCCCCCACCACCGAGGCAGTCCACTGTGTGGGCTAAGATCTGATATCAGACAAGCTCTAGTACCCAGGGGATTCCAGGAACCCAGGTTATCGTAGAGATGGCTAATGTTTTTTTCTCTCTGCCCTCCTCCTCCCCCTGTGGAATAGCCCCTTAAGGGCTACAACTGCACACAGCAACGTCCATGAAGAGGGAATAAGATTCCCTGGCCCACCGTTGGATTTGCTGCCTTATTGGATGTACGGTGCTTTCTCTCCCAACTGCAGAGCAGTGCTAAGCTGCTGTGATCATGCCTACCTCCCAGTGCAGTGTCCCAAGCTTGCCCGTGAACTCAAGTCACCTGTATGGCAGCATGATGCACTGCTACTGCAGGGCCATTGGGGCACCCTCTAGTAAACACTCTGATCTCCCTCCCAAAGGCCTATGTCCCCACACCCCACGCCTAGATCCCAGAACATTGAATCAGCCTCCTGCATCTCTCCCAATGGCTCCACCACCCTCACCCCAAGCCCAGACACCCAGAAAGTACAAGCCCCCCTCCTGTGCTCCTCCCACTTGTCTGAAACCCATGACCACTGAATTTTATAAATAGTCACTGCCAGCAGCCCAGGTCCTGTCTTCCATTCTGTGAACGCAAGTTCACACACACACGTTAAGCTAGCAGCAACCTGCCTTTCAACCTTTTACTTCTTACGGTGAGTGCACATCGCACTCCTCCTTCCCCAGTGAGTGCAAATCACACTTCTCCCACAGCACTGTTGTGCTGGGCCAGCAGGAGCCTATTCTTTCATAAGGCTCAGTCAGCTTGGTAATGGACAGGATGTGGGAGGGGGAGGGGGAAGGGGAGGAGAGTGTAAAGTTATAGTGTGGTGGGCATCTGGACACAGGTGGGTGTCGGCTAACTTTGTGAGACATCTGTCTGCCTGCCTGTCCATCTTCCTTTGTGTAGGGTACTGGGAAGGAAAGATGGCAACCGGACAGGGGCACTGATTTTATTTACAATACCAGTGGTCACGGGAGTCGGTACTGGTATGGAATGGCATTTATTTTTCATTTTATTTTAAGAAGTAATCAGAATTACAACCCTTTGAGTCAGGGACTCATTTACAAAGGCTCCTCGTCAGGAAGACAAATACATTAATAGCAAGCAACAGAAAACAAAGTAAATGAGCGCAAGTAAAAGCAAACAGTCAAAATTAAGGGCTGGTTACAAAGGCCCCACATCAAGGTAAATTAGCAATAATAAACAGACATAAGCAATAATGTGGGCTATAATGAGTCCAATGAAGGGCAGAGTCAAAAACTGGCAGACTGAGAGGAGTAAAGGCAGGGAAAACTCAGCCAGGGCAGTCACAGCGGCAGGAGGAGAGGCGGTAGTTCGTGAGAGCAGTTTTAAAAGGCCCCAATCTTGGTAGGGAAGTGATAGCAACAGGCAGGGAATTGTACCAGGATGGGGCACAGTAACAGAATGACCTCTGTGCAAGGGAGGTCCTAACTCTGGAGACTTGCAGAGGGGAGCAGACAGCACTGCACGTAGAGAGGGAGGGGGTAGATGGGCTTACAATAGAAGACAGACCAGGGGGAGTCAGACCTGCAGTGTTTTGTTTTTTTTGGTCAAGAGGCAAGATTGCTAAAAAGCCTTTCCTCCAGATTAAGGAAGTTAGAGAGGGAATACAGTGTGCAAGTATGGGTAAGACGTGGGGAACCTGTAAGCAGCTGTCAGGCCCTATTGCGGGATAGCTTAATTTTGTACAGAGTAATGTTGTCAGTGGCACCATAAATAAGCAGACCATAATCCACGAGGGACAGTACCGAGGATGAGATGGGCAGCCTTAGTGCTTCAGTGGGGAGACAGTCACGGTGGCGATACAGTAGGCCTATCCTAGAGTTGATGGCGGAGCAAAGGGAGAAAGGGAGTGGATGTGGTCGTGAAAGGATAGGGAGGGATCAAAGAATGCCAAGATATTTGAAGGAGGAGGTTTGTTCAAGGGGGAAGAGGATACTAGATAAAACCTGAAGTGGATAATCTTTATGTTTACTCTGGTTATGCGCAAAAAGCATGGTTTTAGTTTTCTTTATGTTCAAAACTAGCCTGGGCGAAAGAGTCCTGCAGGGAGATTTGTAGGAGGAGAAGGTCAGTATGTGAGTGAAACAGGACACATAAAGTAGAAGGTTTCCACAACAAGCGGAGGGGAGAGAATTCGGATAGAGGCTGAAAAGCAATGGCCCTAGGATGGAGCCCTGAGGAACACCAGAACGAACCTGTCGGGGGCAGGAGACGGTAGACCAGATTTTGATACACTGGGTGTGGGAAGAAAGATAGGTGGAGAACCAATTCAACACACCCTGTGGGAGGCCGAGGGGTTGGAAAGAGGAGAGGAGAAGGCAGTGGTGGACAGTGTCGAAAGCTTTCGACAAGTCAATGAAGACAGAGCCAGCAATGTGACCTTTGTCAAGAGCAGTGTGAGGGAAACTGGAGAATTCAATAAGGGCATTAGTGGTGCTGTGTGCACGACGAAAAGCATGTTGTTCATGTCAGAGGAGGTTATAGGTGGAGACGTAGTCAGAGAGCTGATCAGCCACAATTTTTTCCAGGGCCTTGGAGACAAGGGAGGGGGAGGATGGAGATCAGGCGATAGTTGCTGGGGGAGGTCTGGTTGCCAGATTTATGAAGAGGGGTGATCACTGCAATTTTCCAGGCAAGGGGGAACTGACTGAGGAAGAGGGATTGGTTCAGCAGTTTGCTGAGGACAGCATCTAGGACCCTTTTAAGCAGTTTGTTGTTGAGGGAGTCACTGCTATTGGGCCTTGCTTCATGAGGGGAGAGGGCCTTGAAGTAGAATGGGGGATGAGCAACTGGATCAGAGGAGGGGGGTGGGACTGGGTCAAAAAACTTTTGAGGGAGGACAGCCAAGAGACCAGAGAAGGAACTATTTAAGCAGTCAGCAAGAGCCACAGGATCAGTAGACAGGGCGCCATTAACAAAGAGATGGGCGGGGGGGTGGCGGGTCACAGCCTTGCCATTAAGTTCCTTGATACTGTTCCAGAAATTACGGGACGAGTCCAAGGAGGAGGCAAGGGTTTTATGGAAAGCCCAGGTACCGTTATTTCTAACGGTACAGTAAGCTTGCCTGTCTGCAGTCCTACTGGACTCAACAGCCCTGTGCCAAAGGTTGTCTCTGTGGCATAGGAGACCAAGCAGAGATGGAGTGACCCAGGGAGATTCACGGTCCTTTGAAACAACTTTGGAAAGGGGAGCAAAGGTGTCACAGGCCTTGTTGAAAACTTGGATAAAATAGAGGAGGGTGGAGTCAATGTCAGGGGCATGATCAATGGGGGATCAGTCACAACCAGCAAGGTACTCTTTTAGTTGGGCAAGTTTACCAGGGCATAAGAGACTATGAGTGGACAGTTTGGGTGGATGCTTAGGCATCATGCACGACTAGGAGAAAGTGACAGGGGAGTGATCACTGAGCACATCAGGGAGCACAGTGAGGTTGGAGACCTTGTGTGGTTTGTTCGCTAGAGCGAGATCCAGTAAGGCAGAGGTACCAATGATCAGGTTAGATCTGGTGGGCAGACTAAGAAGTTGAGTAAGGTCTAGGGCAGCAGCGGCATCCCTAGCCTGAGAGATGGAGTCAGCAAGCCAGTTAATGTTTAGGTCACCAAGTAAGATTTGCTCCATCTTGGGGGGAAGGAAGTAAGGTGATCAAGGAGGGATTGGAAGGCAAGGTGTTGGTGCCTAGGAGGAATGTAGGATGCAGTAAGATATAAAGGGGCTCTAGAGGGGTCAGGGGTATGTTTGAAGAAGATGGCTTGGGCGCCATGACTGAGCTGAGGGGTGGTGAGGGCATACCCTTGGATTGAGCTGCGAAGGTATATGGCACAACCCCTGCTATGCTTAGAGACCTGGTCCTCCCTTAAAAGCGAATACCCAGGGAAGGCAACAGCAGCATCAGGGGTGGCCTTGGTAAGCCAGGTTTCAACAATGGCCAAGCTATCAGGCTGATGTAGAGCAGTCCAACCCTGTAAGTCAGGGAATTTCTTTAGCAAACTGCATATGTTCATGGATGCAAAGCACAGTGAATGGGGCACCGGAGTGTGTGTGTGTGTGGGGGTTAATAGAAGGGGGCCCAGGATTAGGGTGAACATTTCCAGAGAGCATGTGGAGGATAGCAAGGACCCTTAGAGTGGCTAAGCATTGCATGCGGCTGGAAGGAGAGGTGCAAGAGGATAGGGTTACCGAGGTAGTGACAGAGATGGGAAGGAAGTGAAGCACAGGGAAGGCAAGGAGGGTGGGCATGGGGAGGGTGACAGAGGTGGGGGGGTGGGTGAGACAGTAGGGGATGGGGAGGCCGGGAGTGGAACAGAGTAGGTGAGAGACAGTGGAGAAGGGGGGGAAGGGGAATTAGGTATAGAGAGGTGTTAGAGGGGAGAGAAGAGTTGGAAGAGAGAGGGAGGGGTTTATGGCTTGAGAGATTGCTTGGAGGATGAAGGGGGACTAATGAGAGGAGGAGCAAAGCAGGAAAGAGATGGAGGGAGGCAATGTCAGAGAGAGAATAAGACACCATAATAGCTATGGGAGGAAGCAATACAAGGGGAACAAAAGAGATGAAAACAGTAGGTCTGACCAGATGGTACAGTGGAAAGGTCACTGATCATGTGCAAATGGTTGACGGTTTGATCCGGGGTGACAGGGCAAGATAGAATAGCAAGGAAGGAAGGGTGAAGGAGGGAAAAGGGGCAGAAAGCAGGAAAAAAGAGGTAGAAATAGTGACTCCTAGTGGTCAATGCTTCCCACAGGACCCATCATTGCACCCTGTATAAAGATGTGAACTGGACCTCCCTGGCTCCAGGAGACTACTACATTTTTATTTATTTATTTGCTTTTGTTAACCGGGTGAGCACACTAGACAACCAAGTGCCTATTTTCAGGTGCGACGTGGGAGATTACAATGGTACATTCATGAACAGGCAAAACAAGTAAGGTTACATTTAAAGTGCATCAAACAACAAGGTCAGTACAAGAAGACAGCAGGATTTTAACAATGCAGACGGCAGGTAGGATAACATTAGGGTAGTCTCAGGTAAGGCAGGGACCACCATGTCGGGTGGCAACTCAGTAAAAACTAGTAGGTAGGCAGAGAAGAAACGAACTAGGGTGGAGGAAGAGGCCCAGTGCATAGTCTGGAAGTAGGACACTAACTGTGCACACACTGATTGAGTGGTTGGGGCTAAAGTGGATTAATCTATCTAGTTGGTCTTTCGCTCGGTAGTGGAATAAAGGTGCGGCAGACCACTGCCATAGTCAGATAAGTTTGGTAGCGACTCAGCCAGTTGGAGCAACAGAGGTCAGATGGGTTCATCTGAGTGCATAGGCAGGTGGAGGTAGATTTGAGAAAGCCCCAGAGGGAGGCTTTAAAGCCACTGTGGGAGGGGGAAGAGCGAGTGCTTGAGGGGAGGGAGTTCCACAACCTGGGCGCTTATGCAGCAAAGGCCCGGTCGCCCATTTGGGTGTGAGTCTTGGGCACCAGAAGGGCATGAGAGTCACTGGATCTCAGAAGGTAGCTGGGGTTAGCTGGAATGAGAGATTCAGCGAGGGCTAAGGGGGTGGCAGACTTGACAACATTATCTATGAAATTGCCCAAGACATAGGAACGGTGCTTTTCCGGTGGGAGTAGAGCAGCTCAAGCCGGGAGTAGAGCTCACAGCGGTGGGTAAGGTGGGGAGCTGAGAGCGCAAAATGACATACACTGTTAACACAGCGTCCCATGTTATGTAGACTAGTTTTAGCAACGAGAAGGGTGACAAGCCCATAGCAGAGCGTGGGTGGAGGACTCCCATGCTACAAGGCAAGTCGGCAGCAGGGGTGAGGCAGTTTCTTGCTCTGTATGCAAGGCCCAACTTGTGGTTGGAGGCCTTGCATGCATTGCTTATGTGCAAATTTAGATCCAGTTGGGGGTCAAGCGTAATGCCCAAGTACCTGACAGAATCTGTAACTTGCAGAGAGGACCCATCGGCATCTAAAGGTGGCCTGGGACAGCTTTTGTCTTGGCTGTTGAGCCAAAGAGCATGGCCTGTGTCTTCTGCAGGTTAATCGTGTGCTTGTGGAGCTTTAGCCAGGTTTGGATTTGGTGAAAGTTGGAGTTTGGCTCAGCATTGATGGTAGAGATGTCCCAGGAGCTAGTCATGATGACTAGATCATCTGCGTACAGAGTAGTGTGCCCATGCGCCGGGGCTGAGGGTAGCTTGTTTACGAAGAGGGAGAACAGGAGAGGCCCCAGGACAGAGCTCTGGGGGACCCAGCAGCTAACCGGAGCTGGCTCAGACAGGGCCTTGTTGAACTTTGTGTACTGCTGTATGCCTGCCCAAAAGGTAATTATTGAACCAGGCAAGGGCAGTGGGGGAGTAGCCAAGGGACAGGAGAGAGGAGCATAGTAGAACGTGGTCAACTCGGACAAAGGCTTTTGAGAGTTCCACGAAGATGGCCCCAGTCAGTTTGCCTTGGTCAGCAGCAGTCCTGATAGCAGAGGTAACAGCTGCTAGGGCAGTGGAGGTGCTGTGCCCTTTTCTAAACCTGTGCTGAGCTGGAGAGAGTAGGTTGTGGGTCTGTAGGTAGAGATTAAGCTGAGAGGCGACAGCCTTTTCCAGGAGTTTGCTGATTGCTGACAGGATTGCTACAGGGTGGTAATTCATTGTGTCTTTTGGGTCACCTTGTTTAGGGACCGGAATGCCATCTTCCAGATGTCTGGGACTATGCCGAGGTAAGTGATGCATTGAAGACGTGGGTGATAGGTAGGGCTAGGTAGAGCGTCCCTAGCCTAAGTAGTTTGGGCTCAAGGCAGTCGTGCCCAGCTCCAGTATGCAGGGAGAGGCTGGCAAGGAGCTTCTGTGTCGCCGTGACAGAGATGATCCTGAGGTAGAAGGGGAAGTGGGGGGCTTTTCCCCTGGGAGGGGGGTATGATCCTTAGGGTCGTATGTCTGGTTGGGTAGAGCTGGCAGGTTAGAGAACAGGAAGTTAAACGCATTGGCAATTGTACAGGGGTTGTTGCAATTTACCTCACCAATGTGCATATCAGTAACCTGAGCTCTGGCAGACCCCCCAGCTGCATTCTTCATGTTCTGCCGGAAACTCCTTGGGTTTCTGGCCGTGGAGAGTAGGGCAGATTGACAGAAGTCGCTTTTTGCAGATCGGATGGCTCTTTTGCACAAGTTTCTCAGTTGCCTGTACTCAAGGAGGTCTGTACTGGAGAGGGAGTTCTTGTATCTTGCCCAGCATTTGTCCTTTGTTTTATGAGAGAAAAAAGGCCTCCATGGAGCCATTTAGTGACAGTGCCCCTCACCCTCCTTTTTGTGAGAGGAGAATGTTTGTCTTGCAGTGGGGTGAAGACAGTACCTATCTGTGGATATACAAAGCACTCTTGAACAGACTTCACCCTTACATTACTAATCCCCTTAATCGCTTCCAAAGTTTGTACACTCAAATTCATACATCTCTCTGGATGTACCTAAATTCCGCACTCTGTATGGCAAATTGGCTATCAGCCATGTACTTCCTACAGCCTAGAACAAGCTACGCTTAAGCTTGACACCCTAATCCCATTAAATGCGTTTAAATGCATTCAAATCCCTTGTGAACAGATTTACTACCAACACTTGCCATTGTTACTAAACCCTTACCTTATAATTACCACTCCCCTCACTTCTGCCACCTTATTGCCCTCTTCATTACTGTCTGTCCCTCTGAATCCCCCAATGATCTCTATAGCGTGTATCTGCCTACTGTACATATTGATATCCACCCTTCCTCTGTCTACATTGTTACACTCTTATTACATCTATGCTTATAAACTGTTCCTAAGTGTATGGTACTCCGGTTACTTATTGTATGTGTTGTAAATAATAACCATTAGAATCTGATATCTTTTTTGTTGGTTTTGCACTATATGTTGTTACCCTTTATCATGTATTGCACTATGTATTGTACTTGATCTATGTTTGTCCCAAGGGACTGCCTTGCAAGTGAGCTTGCTCAATGAATATATCCCTTCACAATAAACTTGAACAGTTAATATTATACAGTTAAATTACTCCAAATTCACATAAAACTTGTTTACATAAGCTGAAGTTGAACCAAAAATGTGTAATGTGCATAAAAGTAAAATACATTGTTGTGACAATAGTATAAAAGAATACTAAAGTTAAGGTCAATAGAAGATGAAAGAAGATGCTATACAAGTGTAAGTTCCATGGAGGAAAAATACATCTATGTTAATGCAATGTTAACATGGTGGTCACTTTCAAGAGGAGGTGGGATAGACATGTGAAATGGTGAGGTTGAGAGGGGAGGGGTTAAACTAATGGGAAAGAGGGGGTTGTCTAAGTGGAACAGAGGGGAAGATTGATCCACTAGACGCCTAGCCAGTGCTAGACTGGCAAAGGCCTAGGTAGGTTCTGGACAAACTGGATAGACGACAAGTCTTGTTCTGCCCATAAACATCTGTGTACCTTTTGCAATAGCTTCTTTATGTATGTTTGTAGCCCTGATAATACTTTTTTAGTGGAACCAGTTTTCACCACATAGGATGGATGGACAGACAGACACGACAAGACAAGACAAGGCAGAAATGTATTGGCAGAAAAAGACTTGTAGTCCATTGTGACTGCCCTTTTTCCTACCTGGGTCATACCAGCCTATCATTAGGTGTACTGAGGCTGAACGGCCAGCAGCAGCGTGGCCTCTTCTCATCTCCCCATCCCACAACCAGCTCAATCAAAATGAAACCATTTCAAATTCATTTCAAAAACCCATCCGGTTCGACGATGTACACCGATTAGCAAAGTCGCAACTGTTTTGAAAATGTTGTAAGTTACAAGTTATTATTATGAGCATTATTTTAAGCTGAGGTGGGCTGCTGCTTGTGAAACTATATTATAGAAATATCATGGACTGGATGTGTTTGCTTCCACCTGCCTACTATTCCAACAGTTATAAAATGCACATAAGTTAAAGGTTAAAAAAGGATGCTGTATCCCATGAAATATATATATATATATATCTGTATGTTACAGAATTTGCCATGGTTTCCTCTATTTGAATAACAAGCTACACTGTGCCATAAACCCGTGACTTGAATACATTAATGCCCTTTTCCCCTCTCCTTGTTGCATTTCTAGCTGGATTACATGGTGACCTGTGCTGTCTGCACTCGCTCAGATGGAGGAGATATTCACATTCACCGAAAGAAGTCCCAGGTGAGGGCTGACCACATCTCCACAAGCTAATACTCTGGGCTGGGGGAGGGAGAAGGAGGGGATCCATTACCTTTCATTAAACACATCACTCACAGGCTAGCATCTCTGACTGGAACAGTTCGTAGTAAAAGCCTACTTTATTTTGAGGTTTCCTATCAATGGTGGTGTAATGAAGTCTTTGGCTTTGAGTGTCTGCCTGATGCGATCTGCACAGGCAAAGCTTATCTTCTCTCTCATTGTCTGGGAGCCACTAGCCTTCTGGGTTTATTTTATTTTTATTGTTGGGTTAATGAAAATAAAAGAATTAAATTAATCCGTTGGTAGGATTTTTGGTGGCAACAAGTCTCATAAAAAGGAGGTTTTCTCTTGAGGCTAAGACCAGAATTACTGTGCAGTTTGATCTGAATTTATCAAACCAAGAAAAGCACAAACACAGAAAACCTATGTGGGCTGTGTCAGAGTGTGTAGCTGCAGTACAGTGTAGTGCAGACGCTGCAGACATGTCATATTCTGCATGCAACACCCATGTTTTAAACAGATTCAAATATTTAACAACCTGTCTTTTTCCCTTGCTTTCCATCTCTAATTTGCTCAGTCTAGTTCAACGATTCTATCTGTTAATCTGACTAGCCGTTTAATCCATGATGCTGAAATCACCTTATAAGTAACAATGTATGTAGTGTGTAGGTGTGTATGCGTGTGTGTGTGTGTGTGAGATACATTTAAACATTTCAGTATACACTGTTTCTGCTTAATTCTATTTCTTTGTACTTTTTAATTGTTATACTCTGTGAAGCATTTGGAGATACAGTTTATACTGTATGAAAGCAGCTTTACAGAAATAAATGAAGTATATTTATTTTTAACTCTAAAGCTGCTATACGTCCGCTGTACATAAATAAATGGATATATATTGTGTTGATATTGTTACTCTGTGAAGTGTTTGGAGATATAATTTATACTATATAAAAGCCACTATTCAAAAATAAATTTAAATGTTATTTATTTTGTTAACCCTAAGCATTTGGATGTACATGTTATACTGTATTCAAACTGCTGTAATTCTGCTATACAAAAATAAATGGCAATATAGTGTATAGTTGGCCTTTGTTAAGCTGAAATGTTGTTGTACCACAGTTCAAAGGTCATGGGATGTCATTGTACCCTACTGTGGTACAACAACATTCCAACTGATTGAAAATCCTTGTGGCAAGTGGAGCCAGATACTAAAAAAGTTAGTGTGGACACTAACGGATGTTTACCCACAATAACCAGGTTTGCTTCCAGATTGTGGGGTGTGGTCTATATGCAGAGACCCATGTAGTGTGGGGTAACCCTATTAATACACAGGTGCTAAAATAATGCTGCACCTGTGCAAATGAGGGGTCCCGTCCTGCATTCAGACACAGCAGCAGAGGTTTGCGTTGGTGGTAAATGGCACCTAAAATGGTGCTGTTTACTGCCTGGTGTCTAGTGGCACCCCCCCCCACTCTCCAATCCCCCATCCCGATTAGTTATAAGGATTCCCTGATGTGTAGTGGCACCCCCCACTCGCTGATCCCCCATACCAGTGAGGTACACTGATTTCCTGGTATCCAGTGGCACCCCCACCCCCATTCCAGGTAGTGAAAGGGAGTCTCTGGTGTCTAGTGGCACCCCCCCACCATCCGAGCCCTGTCTCAGTTACTGATAGGATTCCCTGGTGTCTAGTGGCACACCCTACCCTCCGAGCCCTTGTCCTAGTTATTGCTAGGATTCCCTGGTTTCTGTTGACACCCCATCCTCTGAGCCCCCATCCCAGTGAGGTACACTGATTCCCTGGTGTCCAGTGGCACCCCCCACCCTACGTGCACCCATCATTATCCGTTTCCTTGAGTCCCTGGTGTGCAGTGGCACCCTTCCACGAATCACTCATCCAGTATAATATGTCCTACCACTGCTGGCTAGTGGCATCTCCTCCCCCAATATCTATCCCATCCTGTGGTACCGCCAGTAACCCTGGCGTCCAGAGGCACCCCCCCCAACCACTGATCGACACACAGACTGGCAAACATTGGCGGTCCAACAACTCCCACCCACTCCCGCCAGCACCCAGTACCACTAATCCAACAATCAACAACCCTGTAAGAGTAAGCAGGGATGCCGAGCCTCTAATACTGGATTAGCACAGCCCTCCTCTACTCTATGGTCAGAGATACTCATTGGGCAACAGTGACCGCACATTCTGTATACTGTATGCATGGGCACTGTCAGCCTGTATGGAGGTAGCTGTGGAGGTGAGAGAAGGGCTGTCAATCCACGTACCCCGTTAGCTGTACTGGGGGGGGTTGTATGGGTGGTCGTCTGGGTGGGCCTGGTTTGGTTACCTCTGAATGCCAGGGTTATTAATGGTACTACGGGACAGGGTATCTGAGGGAGGAGGTGCCACTAGCTGGCAGCGGTAGGACGTGCTATACAGGGCAGGTGCGTGGTGGGGTGGAGGGGGTACCACTGAACACCAGGGACTCCTAGAAATAGACCAGGACCATGCTCGGAGGGTGGTGGGTGCCACTAAACACCAAGGAATCGATGTACCTCACCAAGACAAGGGCTCAGAGGGTGGGGGTTCCAGGAGACACCAGGGAATCCTATCAGTAACCAGGACAGGGGCTCAGAGGGTGAAGGGTGCTAATAGACCCCAGGGAATCTTGTCTTTAACCTGGATGGTGGATCGGGGGGGGGCGCCACTAAACACCAGGGATTCCCTTTTACTAGGAAGAAAAGGGAGATCAGTTAAAAACAGGATCGTCAAGAGTCATTTTGTATCTGGGCCTTCCCAGGCCCAAAGTTTACTTCCAGCTAAACCACTAGGATCTTTTCCATGTGGAAATTGTAATGTTTGTACCTCTGTGAGGCGGAGCAATATGTTTGTCAGCCCAACCAATGAAAAGGAGCTGTGCCTGATTAATTTTGTTACTTGTCGCACCTCATATGTTGTTTACGCTTTATGGTGCGACTGTCCAACCCTATATGTAGGGATGACTACACGCCTTTCGAAGGAGCGGATACAAGAGCATGTTCGATCCATTTTACATGGACGTTGTGACACACCAGTAGGACACACTGGAGTTCACAACATAAACAATCTCTATCATTATTTAGATTCACAGCAATTGATCATGTACCTCCCCTTCTTAGAGGAGGAATCGATGCAAGGTGTTATTACAAAGAGAAAGTTGACACATTTTCCAGCTAAGTGCAGTTTCCCCTAGAGGACTTAATGAAAACTGGGAGATCACCCCTTTCCTTTAAATTTAAATTTAAATACAGTGGTTACCTAGGAAGATCTTAGTTCAAGTTAAATTGTTTGAAGTTGATAGATATAGGTCCCCCTTGTGGTTGTTGTTATTATTTTTCCTATATGGTTATATTTATTTTTGTCCTCTTTTTTTCTTCTTTTTTCTTTTTTTTTTTTACAGGTATCTTCCAAAATGAATTCTGTTTTAACCCCTTTTTGGAATGGATATTCTTTTTACATATGAGAATGAAAATACTGGAAGAAACATTATCCCAGTATTCTGTTACTATTTGTTTGACATTTTGTAACATTAGTAATTGTTGAAGCTCATTCAGCCTGTGTTTTTTCATCCTATTGAACTTTGGGTTAAAGTTGTTAAAAAATGTTTTAAAAAAAAAATGCTTCATTAATTTTCACCTTTATATCATAATATGAATGAATACACTGTCACTTTAAGTGGTAGCATTTAAAAGCTGACCACTATACACGCTGACTCCTCCCCCCGACAAAAATTGCAAGAGGTCGAAGTGCTGGGGTTGAATAGTTTTTTTACTGCTTGTCGTTCATTTTACAAGAGATGTGCACGTCAGTTAAATAAATAGCCACTTGCAGATACATCTCTGGTTGCCGTATTTCTTTTTCCGGGTTGTTTTTGCGCACCTTTTGTTTTCGTTCTGCTTCCATTCCCATTTACTAACCAGGATGGGGGAGTGGGGGGGTACCACTGGACACCAGGTAATCATTGTACCTCACTGGGGTGGGGTTCAGAGGGTGGTAGGCGTGCCACCGGACACCAGGGAAACCAGGCAACTAACTGGGATAGGTGTTTGGAGGGGAGGTATGGGGGTGCCGCTAGCCACCAGGAATGGCATCATGATGGGTGCGACCCAGCTGCTGCTGCTCATGCAAATGGCCACATAGCGTCTTGCATGCCCAATGGACTCATTTGCATGGTGCGGCTGAATATCGTGCCATGGTTTCTGGTGCTATGCGGTCGTGGGGCAAAATTCCCTGTGTGCTCGATACAACCCACGTCCATGTCAGGGCTGCGCAAAGTGACTTAGCACAGCGCTGACATGGGGCAGTATTCCATCAGATAGCACCAGGCCACTATCTTGTTGAACATTGCGGTGTCTGGGTAAGGCACTGGCGCAAGCACAGTGCAGACCTTTGTGCCCTGCTTTTGCCTGTATTTGAATAACTGGCCCTTGGTATTATACACTACACCACCACGTGCACAGCAATAATTTCAAGTTATGAACGGAAACCGCTGGCACGTTTGCTGCCGCTGCTGCAGAGCGCTGAGAGACCACTTTTGTTTGAAAAAAAAAAAGGCAAAAAAAAACTATACACTATAAAAATACTGATTGGACAACTACATGCTCAGCCTGCTTTGTGCTGTTACTTCAGGCTTCTGATTACTTCGGGCCTCTCAAACTTTTCTATCGAGGTCTGATGTAATCAGAAGCCCTCTGTGGCAGCACAGGCTTGTTGTGCATGGTTGCCCAATCAGTATCCTCTCTGTGTATGTATATATATATGTATATAGTGTGTTCATTTTGTTACCTTTGTGAAGCATTCAGATATATTATACAGATCTCACTTCGAGAGGGCTCCTGCAGTAGGTCAGAACATCTAGAACTAGAGCCGCCAGGCACTAGGACCACACGGAAACTTTAGCTAGCAGTGTCAGACAGGGACCACCCCCCCCATGCCACATGACCAACGTCAGCATGACGCTATATAAGGGGCAGTCCCCGTGTCCGCCCTCCAGTTCTTTCCTGCCATTGTCTTGTGCACGTCAGACCTCGAGGAGTTTCTTGCTTCAGTCGACTGCTATTTTGGATGAGTTTCATCTCTTTTTCTTTATTTTTCTCATTTTGTTCACTGTTAAAATTTCTTGTCTTCTCTGACATCCTCTGACTCTCATAAGAACAAGTGTGATTCCTCTGGCTTTCAGCTCCCTTACAAAGACGGCCATTCCCTCTGTCTTCTCTGCCTGGGACCTGAGCAGAAGACGGAGGACTGTGTGGCCTGCCAGAGCTTCAACAAGGCCACACGGAAACACTGCCGACAGACTTTAGAAGCCCACGTTCTTAAACTTCAGGTGGCTTCCATGGAGAAAAAGCTGCAGAAGCTGAGGAGTTAGTCTTCCTCACCAGGTTCAGACTCCCATAAAAAGGAGGAGGAGGAGGAGGACAAGGAGAAACACAGGGACCGGGATTGGTCTCCCTCCCGCCTGCAGCACCCTCCAGGGGCCATGATGAGGAGCAGCATTCCTCCAGTAAAGGGAGCGCCCCTCCAGCCAAGCCTGCTTCTTCCTCCATGGAGCAGCCTTCGCGCCTCCCCCCCACCTGAGCTGATTACGGTTTGGGTGGGTGTCTCCAGTTCTCAGGGTACTTTGGCCACCCTTAGTCCTCTCAAACCCTCTGGGTCTAATAGCACTGGCTTGGCTGATAAGTCAGTTGCCGGCTCCTCCAGTGACCACCCAGGCTCGGCTGATAAGTCGGATGTCCGCTCTGCCGACGCCCGCCCAACCGGGGTGCTTCCGTCGGACCCCGAAAACAGGTCTAATGCCCGACCCAATTTTACCAGGCCCTTCGAATGTCCCTGTAGGGCCTTCGCCAAGTCCTTCTACTCCTGCGTTGGGCCCCACGCCAGGCTACCTGACACCGGACTTTTGGGTGCCACATTTCCCTCCCGGATATCCTTCACCCGGGTACCTGACACCTTCGTACCCTATGCCCAGTTATCCTATGCCCAGCTACCCAATGCTGGGCTGTCCTACTCCCAGTTACCTGATGTGGGGGTTTCCGATGCTGCGCTACCTGACGCCGGGTTACTTTTCGCTGGGTTACCTGCCGATCTGCTAGCCTCCTCCACCTCCTCCTGCTCCTCAGCCTCAGGTGGACTTTGAGGCTATGCTGAGGTCTTGGTGGCAGGAAGCCAAGCCCCAATTCATTTCCGAATTAGACAACTGTCAGCTGGTGGGCGTCTCCATGCTGGTCCGCCCAGAACAGATGCCCATATCTCTGTCTCCGGTGGACTCTTGTCCCTCCGTCATGGGTCGGGTGATGGATATGACTGGTCGCTGACCATCCCAGGGGTCTAGTGATTCACACGGAGACCCCCCTGCCACAGGTTTCATCCCTGGACTCGAGCCCATCATCAGACTCTGACTCGGATTCTTCCCTTCTGAGTTCACCCTATGAGACTCCTCCTCCAGATGAACCCAAGAATAATGAGTCTCCCAAATCCCCTCCTGAGGATTCTTCCTTCATGGAGCTTCTCAAGTGGATTCAAGAGGCCAACGGGTGGAAGTCTGAGGATCAGGATCCTCAATGCAAATGACTGGTGGAACACCTAGATATGCCAGAATTGTCCCCCTCTCTTATTGCACGTTGGACAGGGCCTCACAAAGACCTTGCTTCCACAGTCTGGCACCAGCCATCATTGGTGGCAGCCATATCCAAGAAGGCTGACCGATTGTATTGTGCCCCAGAGGGCAAAAGCCACCTCAGCATCCACCCAAAAGCTGATTCAGTGGTCATCAATGTGGCCTACGACCACACTGCCAAATCTAAGCACATGAGCACCTCTCTTCCAGATAAAGGATTCCAGGCAAGTTAGATCAGTTCAGACATAAGGTTTACTCATCCTCTACTCTGGCCCTTCGGGCTTTGAACTATGTGGCACATATGGTTGCCTTCCAGAAGTCCATTCTGGGGCAACTGGAGTCTAAGCTCAACTCCTTGCCTGACTCTGACCTGAAGTTGGAGATCTTCCAGACTGTCAGGATGACCAAAATCCTCCTGTCACCATGCTCTTCTGGCCACATATGATGCTGTGGATGCCTCAGCTTGGAGCACGGCAACAGCTGTCTGCTTACGTAGGCATTCCTGGCTACATATTTCAGATTTAGCTCAGGATGTGCAGTCTGCCATTTAAGATGCCCTCTTCAGAGGTTCAGTCTTCTTCGGGGGTGATGCCAAGGACATTATCACTGAGTTACAGGACAGTGGTAAAGCCTTATATTCTGTCCAATATATGTACAAGTCCTACAGTAAGGCTAAGCAGCCCTTTCAGTGCCAGCAAAGGTGGCAAACCAAGCAGCAGCCCGCCAGGTGTCAGACCAAACATCGGGCCACTTCAGCAGTTACCACCCCCCTGGCTAAATTGCAGAGATCCTCCAGAGGGGCGGTTTCTAACCTCCCCACCACCTCCTGACTCATGGCCAGGCCGCCCACTTCTGCTGCCAACTCAGGAGGAACCAGTAGGGGGCAGATTTGCCCTCCACCTGTCTGGGTGGGAGGCAGCCACATCGGACTCATGGGTTCTACAACTTGTAGCTCAAGGCCACACCATAGAATTTTTAGAGAGACCTCCAGACAACCCTCCAGGTCACTCTCACTACCCAAGGCATCACATTCCACTTATCAGAGAAGAAATTGAGGCTTTGTTGAGAAAATCTGACATATAGCCCATTCTTTAGACCCAGGTAGGAAGGGGGTATTACTCCCACTTCTTCCTGGTGCCTAGAAAGACAGGCGACCTGAGGCCGATCCTGGACCTAAGCATGCTAAATCTGTATGTCGAATACAAAAGATTCCGCATGCTGACCCTTCCGAGCCTGTTACCTCTGCTGTACCAGGTACATTGGCTTTGTGCACTGGACATGCAGGATGCTTATCTGCATATTCCAGTTTTCCCCTCCCACCGCAGATTCCTCAGGTTCACCTTTCAGGGGGAACATTTTCAGTTCAAAGCTTTTCCCTTAGGCCTTTCCTCGGCACCCAGGGTGTTTACCAAGTGCCTTGTGGTGATGACAGTGGCATCATACCATCAGGACCTTTATGTCTTTCTGTACCTCAATGACTGGCTCCTGTCAGCATCATCGAGGAACAGCCTGCTGGCCTCTCTGTCCATTACACTGGATCTTTTTCAACAGGTTAGCATCACGGTGAACTACCCCCAAGTCTCACCTCATTCCCTCTCAGCGCCTCCAGTTTATTGGAGCGGTGCTGGACACAGTCCAGGGCAATGCTTTCCTCCCCTTGGACAGGATGGAAACCTTGACTCAGCAGGCAAGGCTAGTAGCCTCCAGCTGCCAGACTATGGCCCATTCCATCCTGTGGCGCCTAGTCATTATGGCAGCGGCTGTTTCCACTGTTCCTCTAGCCAGGCTACACATGCAAATGACGCAGTGGATGCTAAGGGTCCAGTGGGATCAGAGATTGGATGACCTGGATCACAGAATCATGGTGTCCAACCCCATGCGAAGGGATCTTCTCTGGTGGCAAGATCTCAACCAGGGGGTTCCTTTTCTGCCTTCCTCTACCAGTCTCTGATGACAGATGCCTCCGGACAGGGCTAGAGAGTGCACCTAGGGGGTCCACAGAACCCAGGTATCCTGGTCTCAGTGGGAGCTGTCTCTGCACATCAGTGTGCTGGAGATGAGGGCAGTGCTGTATGCTCTTCAGACATTTCAACCCTCTTCCTTCCGGGCACACTCCTTGTTCAAACAGACAATATGTGTGTAGTCTAGTACCCGAACAAACAAGGAGGAACTCGCTCCTATCCCCTGTGCAGGAAAGCGATGTGAGTTTGCTATTGGACAGTCCATTACAACTTCCAGCTCACAGTAGTGCGTGTCCCAGGTGTTCAAGAAATCCTGGGAGACAGTCACAGCTGCACTCAAGCCAGGGCACACGAGTGGGAACTGAGACAGTCAGTAGCCAAAGACATCTTCACCCTTTGGGGTCACGCAGAGTTAGATCTGTTTGCCTCCCCATCCAACGCAAAACTACCCAAGTTTTACAAGCTCATTCCCAGGTGTGGTATTTTCTGGTGAGACGCAATGTCTCTTTGCTGGACAGGGAGGTTCTTGTATGCCTTCCCTACTTTTCCGCTTCTGCAGAGAATGTTTCTGAAGCTACAAGTGGATGGGGCTCACATGATTCTGATCGCCCTGTATTGGTCTTGACATATTTGGTTTCTTCTTCTTCTTCAGCAGCTGATAGTGGAGCCTTCAGTGCCTCTGCCCCACTGCCAGGATCTCCTGACTCAGGTGCAGGGCAGGTTGGTCCATCCGGGTCTCAAGTCCCTTCACCTTCATGTGTGACACCTACTGACATAGTTGCTTCATGTTCTGGAATTTCTGCCAGAGTTGCTCAGGTCCTTGTGGAGGCCAGAAAGCCTTCCACAAGGACCACATATGCCATGAAATGGAAGAGGTTTTCCATTTGGTCAACCTCCAAGGTATGGGGAACCCTTTCTCTTGCCCTGTTCCACAGGTCATGGAGTACCTTTTGCACCTATCAGACCTTGGCCTTAGCTACTTGTTTCTGAAGGTCCATTTGTCTGCTATTTCTGCCTACCATGTTCCGGTGGATGGCAGAACTGTAGCGCAGTTGAATATTTCCAAAACCTTTCTGAAAGGGATTCTCCACATGACTCCCCTGGTAAGGAACCCTGTTCCTCCGTGGGACCTGAACTTCATTCTTAAGAAACTCACTTTGCCTCCCTTTGAACTGGCCGTGAGTTGCAACCTGCACTACCTTTCCTGGAAAGGGCTCTTTTTTAGTTGCTGTTACTTCTGCTTGAAGGATTTCCGAGTTTCAGGTCCTGATTTGTAAGGAACCTTATTTGATTTTTCACAGAGACCGGGTGGCTCCGTGTACAAATCCCAAGCTTTTGCCTAAAGTGGTTCCTGAGTTTACTTTGACTCGGACCATACACTAGCCACTGTATTACCCTGAGCATCCCAGTCAGGGGGAGGCAATTCTGCATACCTTAGATGTTCACAGAATTTTGCACTACTATAAACGGATCAACTTTCTGTTTCTCTTGTGCCCAAAAGAGAAGGCGCTGCTGTTTCCAAACATTTTATCCAAATGGTTGACAAACTGTATTCTGTTCCATTACCAGAAGTACAACAAACCTCTTCTGGGGGAAGTTTAAAGGGCATTCAACCAGAGGCATGGCTGCATCTACTACTTGTTTCAGGAATGTCTCTGCCACTGAGATTTGTGCGGCAGTTACTTGGAGCTCTGTCCACACCTTCACTAAGCATTACAGTCTGGACATTGCTTCTAGGTGCAGGGCTGGCTTTGGACTAGCTGTCCTACAGGGCCTTCTGCC
Organism: Neoceratodus forsteri; assembly: GCA_016271365.2. Taxonomy (NCBI): domain Eukaryota; kingdom Metazoa; phylum Chordata; order Ceratodontiformes; family Ceratodontidae; genus Neoceratodus; species Neoceratodus forsteri. The sequence goes on along the minus strand of CM028131.1, from coordinate 1,652,055,604 downwards.
TTAAATTCCCTGCCTCCTTTTGCAGACCTTTATCCTGCCTCCTGTGTTTAGTCATTGTCTGACTGACACTGCTTGGGACTCAGTCCTAGATGTTATGACCTACTCCAGGAGCCCTCTCGAAGTAAGACAGTGCAGCTACTTAAGAACTTACCGTAACAGTAGCTCTTCGAGAGAGGCTTATGCGGTAGGTCACCTTTTTCCCCTCCCTCCTTCCCCCTGCTTCTGCTGCTTCTTTTCCTGTAAGCCTTTCTTTGGCTCCAGGAGCCCTCTCCTTTCTCCTGTCACTCCTTCTTAGGTTCTGGCGGGAGAACTGGAGGGTGAACATGGGGACCGCCCCCTGTATAGCATCACGCTGACGTCAGTCATGTGACTTCGGTGGGGGGGTAGGTCCCTGCCTGACACTGCTAGCTAAAGTTTCCATGTGGCCCTAGTGCCTGGAGGTTCTAGTTCTAGATGTTATGACCTACTGCAGGAGCCTCTCTCGTAGATCTACTGAAGGTAAGTTCTTGCGTAATTGTACTTTTCTACTGTATGAAAGCCGCTATACTTCCACTGTACAAAAATAAATGACAATACATTGTATATATTTTCTTTACTCCGTGAAGCATTTGGAGTTATGATCTATACCGTATGAAAGTCACTATACAAAAAGAAATGGCAATATATTTTTACTGTGTTTACACCGAAGCATTTAAAGATATGATCTATACTGTATGAAAGCCACTGTACAAAAATAAGTAAGCAATAACCCATGACAGGATGTGCTGTTTTGGGGATTAACGCATAACCAGGTGCGTTGTGAGGCATAAGGCCACAGGCTGAGTGTCCTCACAGCACCCAGGTGTGCATTAATCCCCAACAGCAGCACACCCTGGAGTGGGTTATTGCACTTATAACAGGGGTTATGTTAAAACCACAAAAAAAATATCAAAAAAGGTGTTTTTTTCCTGTTTAAACAGCAAGAAAGGTACTGTATTCTGCCACCTGTAAAACAGTCCCTAAGAAACAAACCATATTTGCTTGCAGTTATGCACATGGAGATGTCACAGATACACCAATGACATGATCAGTGACATTTTCTATGCCTAACAGCCTCTGTTACTATGCCTACCACATATGACTTACACCCCCCCCACCATCACCACATGACGTGTCTGTGGATGCAGTATGCTCTCTGTGTGTGTCTCTCTCTCTCTCTCTCTCTCTCTCTCTCTCTCTGTCCCTGCTGTGGACTTCACTGAAATACATGCACATAGAGAGACACAGAAAGCATACTGGGCAGATGTGCAAGCTAATGCTACTGCTTTTATCTGACAGCAGCTGCAGCACAGTCAGCACAATGACAAGGGGGAGCCAAAACAGTCACAGCTCTGTCTGACCCAGGACGCTTGCTGTGTCATGCTGTCACTTCTTCACTCTCCCCAAAGTGCTGCATACCATTTCTGCTGTTCTCTGACTGCTGCTCTGCTTACCTCATGCCTTCTCCTTTGGCAGTTGGTGTCTATGGCTCTGGATCCCACTGCACTGTTCACTGGCTGTCTCACTAGTGTCTCTCTGTCTCTCTGGGCTGGCTGCCAATAGTGTGACATCAGGACTGCCGTGGTTAGGAGGGCACGGGAGGCAGGGGTGCAGCCAAGGATTTCAGATCTGCACACCAAGTGGACTCACTGCTACCCCCTTCCCCTTGTTAGTGTAAGCTACACCCCCATGTTGGCAGACAATATACACATGTATACCAGGACCGTTGTTTGTTGCCTCATTTGACACAATAAATGCAACATTTGTGTCTCAAGACAGTGGTTGTTGCCATGCATGGGTAAATACAAATGCCATGCATTATTCCCTAAGACACCCACATACCAGCCCAGAGCCTGTAAAGTTGTATTGTCTTTGGGATGCAAAGAGTATTAGTGTCCAGTCCTTCTAGTTTCGACTCCTATGAATAAAATTACAGAAAGCTTTAATATTTTCTTTTAGTTTTCATGGAAAAAGAAAACAGTTCAGAGCCTATGTGCTACCCTCCCCTTAAATAAAATTGCACACCACGGAGTGCTTGGAGTATGCCTGCCTACACCCATGACGGGAGGGCAACACCACCGTTGAACTACTCAGATCCTGCAGGCAGGGAAGGAAAGAACTGATGCCATGGACAGAAACATTGCTGCTGTGGAAGGCACAGCAGCCAGAAGGTACCCACTTGCTCTGTCCCTGAGGTCCCGGAGCACCCATCAAGTTGGGCCAAAGACGCTTTTCACAACCCGCTGCTGTCGCCTCTGGGAGTGGTCTATGGTGTGCGAACCCGCTGCTCTCGACACAAAAAATATATTTGTAGTGCGGACGCTGTCTCTATGTCTGCTGCATCTGCCTGCCAACTTTCGCAGTGCCAGTGGATGGTGAGCGATGCAGGGGGGCAGACAGAGACTGAACCCGGTCATGTCCCGCTTTCAGGCTATCACCGACTGGTGAGCGATGGAGGGGTTGGGGTGCACAGACAGATCGAACCCTGTCACTCTGCTGCTGGTCAGCAATGGGGGGCACAAACCGACCCCTCTGAGTCGGTCAGTGGGACATGTCACATCCCGTTTTGCTCACTGCCGTGCCCTCTGTCAATCTCTCTTACAGTGCATCTGTTGGGGATGGGTAACTGTGCCTCTCTAAGGGGGGGGGTGATGTTCCGTGAAAGGCATGTGACTCGAGGTGTTCTACACTCGCTGAGCATCTCTCTGACACCGGGCACCGGGGGGACATGCACTCAGGACAAAGTTGAACTGCAGATGGTATGTCTTCACACAAACTGGTGGGGGGAGGAGTGGGGGCAGGACAGCATACACAGCACAAAGTAACATCTGTGGCACTCTTGGCACAGTTACAGAGAGAGAGAGAGAGACAGAAATGCACACACAACAGTGCCGATTCTTGCAGTAATGCTTCCTGCTCGCTCATGTCTATCCCTGTTTCTCACTCTCTCTCTCTGTCTGTCCCACTCAGGAGCACTCCCTGTCCCCAAGCACTTCCTCTTCCCACACACTGCGCAGTACCCGGTGATCCATGGGGCGGGGCAATGGGGAGGATAACAGACATAGAGGGGCTACTGACATGGCAGAAGAACACACATCCCCCTGTCTGCAACTCCAGCAGACCTGCAGTTCTTCTGTGGAGGACAATAATTGCGCAAAGGCAATTCTGTTGTGCAGTAATACTGCCAGTGGCTTCGCTTTGGGAGGATTGCAAATGGCTGCCTTTGCAAAATTATTCTCCCCTATACAACAAGTGCAGGTCTGCCCAGGGATCTGTCTCTGACCCCTTCACCCTAACTGTGCCGATAAGAGTGCATTAATGCACTGTCACCTGACAGCATTCCCCCAATCACCTCCCTTCCTCTCCCTACCCCATGTTATAAATGGCAATATATTTTATTTATTTTGTTTACTCTGAAGCATTTGGAAATACGGTTTATAATGTATGAAAGCTACTATACAAAAATAAATGGCATTATTTTGTTTCCCCATTCGTGACCCCCTGCTGGTCGATCATGAAGTTGCATTGATGTTAGCTCTGAAGACAGCTGCTAGCATACCCTCACTACCAATCACAGCCAGTGGAAGAGTGCAGTCATAGCAACCCCAAGCATCTTGGGAGAGGCCACAGTCAGGGGGAACCAGAGGAAAAAGGGGGACAAAACTCATCATCATCATAATAGTATATAGAATAATGTATGGACATTAGTGTGTTACAAAATAATTTTTACACCCCAAGGTACGTGTGATACTACACATACCACTAGAGCAAAGCTTGAATGGTCTATAAAAGTATAATCACACACCAAGGGGGGGGGGATAACAAATTGAGAACAACACTAAGGTTCATTACGTTACTTTTTATAATTACTGGTTTGAGAAAAGAGGCTTTTCGATAAGCATGGGGAAGCGGTTTGTGGGGCTCAGCTCCACAGTACACATTTGCAACATGACAAACATATACTATGGAATTTTACAGCAACTGGTTTCAATTGATAGCAACCTTAACCAGTAATTGTAATAATAATATGATTTTTTCTCTGTCTGTTTCTCACATTGTGTTGTAATGAGTAGAGCAAAAAATTGAGAGCATGTTATTTGCATGTTATTGTTTCTACCTTTGACCTAAAAAAGGGGGCTGTAGGGTTCAATGGTTAGAGCAAACTGAAACAGTGGGTCAAGTTTGAATCCCACCATAGCCACTGACTCAGTGGGCAGCCTAAAGTCAATCACTTGACCTGTCCATGCTTCCTGCACCTTAGCAGTAATACCATGCTGAAAACAAAGTGGTGCATCTCACTGGGGGTTATCCTGGTTAAATAAATAAAATGTGAATAATTAAAAATCACATTTAAATTTGTATTCCAGGCATTGTCCAATGCAAGTTTGGATGCCCAGATTTTCAGCTTGTGTTGGTAGGTGACTGGGGCAGTGCCACTGTATGTGCAAGAAAATCTAATTTGGTGCTAAACTGGGTCCTCCAGTGAATACACCCCTAGCCTCTTACAGTTGGAGACCTAGATTCAGATCTTGGCTGCAGTCATAAGTGAAATCAGTTTGGAACTCTCACCTTATAATGGCCTGCAGTCCGCAGCACAAAACACACTAAGTGTGGCAATCCGTGGCAGAGGTGGTAGCAGTTGTCCAACAGTAGCCTTCCATGGGTTGCTGAAGAAGTGTGGGGAAGCCTGTGTAACACCTGCACACAAACTGCACCTGACGTGTGGATAAACAAAGGACTTCAGACTCTGTACTGTCGATCGGATGCCTATCATGAAAATTGAAAACCCAACTATTAAAATAGATGAGTGAAAAAAAGCTAGCTTTGAACTAGGTGCTGTTGTCTAAGAATTTTCATCACATTTAATTTCTTCAGCTTGAGAGAGCATCATCTTACTCCAGGCCCATTTGTGAACGATCACGGAAGAGGAAGCAATAATTATTTTTGCAAGCCATGATTGCAATTTTTGGAGAACATTCCACAGAATCAACTAAACTAAATAAATCTACTTTCTTTTCAGTTACCAACTGGGTGTAGCTAGTTAATGACCAGAGAGGGTTGTGTGGATACTGTCAAATTCAGAAAGAGCAAAATATCTGTAAAATATAATGCAACCAATAACCACACAAAATTTATAACATTCTTGGAAGTATGAGATTCACAGATATTTTGTTTTAACTTTGTGGAAAAACATTTTTGATCCCTATTTTGCATATTTGTTTTTCATGTTTTTTTTTTTTCTAAGTATGGGAATCTCTTTTTTAATTTTTAATCCACTGTTTCTCAGGTAATATCAAGCCTGTTGTTTCTGAAGGAGCATACTGTATTTTGCACAGTCTGTCTCAACAGCCTAGTGGCAAGTTCTCTATTAGTCATACAGGGGATCTAGGATTCTGTCCTAGCCCCTAATCCCAGTCGGGCACTCATGAAGTTGTGGCGCAGTCTTGATGGAAATGCACTACCTTTGGGGAAGGTTGGTGACACCTGTCACAGCATGGCACACTACTGTTGGCCCAGGGGATATGGAGCCATGCTGACTGGACGCTCCTGCAATGACAGATATTTCCCTGGCACATGGCAAGGGCGTTCAGACTTCACTGTGACTGCCACATGTAGGTGTGTGCCCCCTCCAAGATGCTGGCATCTTGCATTCCACCACTGATGCTGTCCCGTACACTCCTCCCCATGCCAACAGACACATCTTCCTCCAGTTTCCTCACTCAGAGAACTTCTTGCGTTGGATGGTTAGCCATGGTGAAGCCAGACATGGGAGGATGACACAGGTAGGTGCAGTTGAAGGTGGAGCCTTCAAGAAGAACAGTTGGGGGTGTGCCTTTAAGGTGAGCAGAAGGGAGGGGAGGTGCCATCTTGGAAACTGCTGGGAGTAGGGCCTTCAGAGTGACAGCTAGTCATCACGTGGGAGGTTACTAAAGTAGCGAGTGTGAATGTGACCACATTAGCTAATTGTACTACTTGAGGTTATTTTGCACCAGAGTTAATCTACTCTGTCGCATATTTGCTCTGTGCTTGTAATTGCTCCCTGTGTGAAAACCATAGCTGTGTATGCGTTAGAACTTTGTAATGTAACGGAGTGTGGAAATGAAGTTCTGAAGCTGCAGTGATGCGAGCCTGGACAATGATAGTGTATTTGGTGGTGCTCCTGCAATAGAGCTTGAAATGGGAACTGGATACAGTGTAGCAGGACTTAAAAAACAGACACATTTGTCTGACGAAGAAGTCAAAATGAATTATTTATAAAGAATGATAGTAAAAGAAATTACTCTCGAAGAATAGTATATCCCTTTCAGTCGGATTCAATTGACCCCACGTTTTATTTGTGCTGTTTAGGCCTTCGTTCTTATTATTAAGTTCTCAGAATGATCAGTCAGATAGTTTAGAGAGACCAGTGCTGTGATATTACTGTTGAGGCTGCTGCTCCTCCTAGCAGGTTTCCAGAGCACCAGGAAATGAATTATTTAACTGTGCTTTCTTTTGTCTGATACGGCTATCTTTGAAACAAGGGTTTTCAGTTCCAATTTACAGAACACCCTGACACCAGCAAAAAGTTGTAATTAGATCTATAAATGTCAAAGCTCTCCTGTCACAAGGGAAACGAGAACAGTGTTTACTCTTGCCGTTTTTTTACCATTCTTGACATTGGGTTTAAAAAATGCCAAATTACAGTACTGGAAGGCATGACTGAATCTGTTGTAGAAGAGGACACTCGACCATCGTGTACTGCTACCAGCCACAGAAGGAAGATCGACAAGGATTTCAGAAATTATCTAAAAACAAAAGTCTGGAGGCCACTTGAAACCAGACCATGGTACTGTCATAAAGAGCAAAGTAAAGCAGTCAAGAGCCAGAAGGAACCCAATGGTGCACAGCATGCAAAGTGCCAAAAAAATAGACATTTAAAAAAAATGGCAGCTTTGCAAATCTTAGATCAAAAAGTCCCATTGATTGAAACAAATTATCTGACCGTTATTTAATTTCCTAGAAACAGGAGATAAACTGGACTGACTCACCCTGACAACAACTCTTGTCCTCGTTAGTTAAGCTGCATACAACCGGCACAAGACGTGGCCCTGCTAACTCGCCATGATAAGAGCTTCTGATTAGCAGGGCAGCATGCAGCCTGTGCATGGGGCAGTCCAGCCCTTCGTTAAGAGACAGCCCGATAGTAACGGGGTGGGGAGGGGAGAATCTTCAGTGAGTTAAAACTGCAGACTAGGAACTACTTTAACAAGTGGGTGTACCATTTCATTTCTGTTGTGCCTGTCAATAGGCATTTACTTGCCTAGTGTGCCCTACCTGGTAAACAAAAGTGAAATCAATATTTCTTCACTTTTTCAGCAGTCTAAAAACCTTTCTGTCTATATTTTATTTAATCAACGTATTTCTAATTTTATAAGCAAAATAAGCCACTCCAGGGCATGGGTATAAACTGAATTAATGCACGCCCCAGCTAGATAAGGCACAAGGCTGTTGACCTCCTGCTTTACAATATAGCGGAGGCATGCATCAATTCAGCATACACTCATATCCTACCGTGGCTTATTGCTTACTTTATTTTTGGGGCTGCTGACAAAGGACACCAACAAGGTCCGAATCTATTTCAAGGATACCACTGCTGGTCACAGTGAAAATGTTGGGTCATTGATGACTTTCCCATGGATTCTGGCTTGGCTGTACCCTCTCCAGGCAGCTGCACTCCACAGACATGCTGGAAATAACTGTAATGCCAGCTCCATTAAGCCTAAATATGATCTCGTCCCTTCCTTTTCACATTAAATGGAAAATTATGCCTGTGTAACTAGTGGCCTTAATGGAAGTGCATCTCCTTCATTTTTTATTTTTAGATTTATATAACAGTTGGTTGTCTTTAATTATTCCCATTTATCTATTTACACACCAGCTCTGAATCTTATCTTCCATCTGCCCCAAGTCTTCTTCCCGTCCGAGGAGCTCTTGGTAATCCACCCTCATCCAGCCTTCACTACAGTGGCCAGCCTTCAACTCTGCAGTAACCTCTAGCTCATTCCTTATGGGTGGGACCCCAGGGAACTGCCCATATCCCCAGGGACAACTTCCATTTGATGAGCAGAATTGGGTGAGAGGAGCCAGAGGGAATGGACCTTCTGTGGCTGTGGATGTGTGGGAAAACTTCATTTACCCATGACCGCCTGCTCTTATGTTTTGGTAACCCTCATTCTTACCCAACCTGCTATAGGGGAGTGTCCTGAGGAGGCAGGATGGCTAGCCACCTTTCAGGGTTGGTAGGGGTTCAGCAGTGCCCCACACCTACTAAGGATCCACTGCTAGCTCTGCTGCGATCATAAGACGCTTCTGGGTCTGATGTGATTGAGCGGGAGCATGACAAAGTACCCCATCTCCAAGAACCACATAATTTCTTTCCCTGTGGCTCTCTCTTCCAGGCCGCTAGGGATAGTCATTCATGGAAAGCAGCAGTCCTCGCTTGCCAAGAGAGGATGTATCCAATCAGACACCACCTCGGCGCTGCTGGTCAGCTCTCAACAGCCGAGAGCTAGGGCGCGGACTGGCTCATCAGGATGGCATCAGAGTAACTGCAGCCGCGCTTGCCGGATCTTTGGATGGTTTAGCCTGCGCAATCCTGTCATTCATATCTGCCTTAGCCTGTGCTGTCCTGGCTGTGCATTCCTTCTGTAATGCCTTATATTCTGCTTCCCTTGCACTGTCCTAGGAATCCCTCCACTTATTCAGCACCCTTTTTCCAGAAGACAGTAGTAAGGTTACAATGTTCCATGCTCTTTGTTGAGTTTACCCAAACCGTAAACAACTGCTCGGTATGGTGATGAAAAGCACCAAGGTACTGTCACTCCTGGGGCTTTAATGACTGTTTGCAGTAAAAGTCCAGAGGATATCTGGTATTTATAAATTTATTTTTGCAGTGACATATCAATATCCAAAATGGCACACTTAAAAACTTTGTAGCAGACTACCATCAAATACATACTACTGTCTCAGCATGTATTGTTCTAACCCCAAGAACCTATCACTGCAGGTTTACACTTAAGCATCTCATCGCCATGCAGAAAGATGCCCCAGAGGTAGAACCTATGTAACTGAGTAGAACTTCGGACATAGGCTCAAACTCTACCTGTTATCATGCTCTACTCTGGCAGTTGGCTTCAGATTTATTTCTCCACCTGAAGAGAGCAGTTGTCCTAAAGTCATCTGCTCCGGTATTTCTGGCCTACAGATCAGTTTATTGTGTTTTTAAGTGAAGTTGTAGTAAATAGTTTAGTTCTGGAGAACTCTGCATTAGTTTTAGGGTGTTATTCCTTGTGCTTTCTATTTTTTTACACAACTCTACGGTTTCTCTGGTTCCCGATCACTTCTCAGGAACCAGAGAAGACAGCAGCATTGTGAGTACGGTTCCTGCCTAAAGGAATCAGTGTTTGGTATTTTATTTTTCATAACTTGTAAGAAAAATTTTAACCATGTTTTCTTATAGCAGTTTCACTACTTTCAGTCACAGTTCCTGCTGAGAGGGAGCTAGGCTGTTCAGACCCTTTAATTCTTTAATATTTGTTTGAAAGCCACGCTAAATAACTTTCTGGTAGTTTATATTAATGTAGCAGTTCCTGGCACAAAGAACCACCATTTAAAAGTTTTCCCCATCAAAGCTGATTTGGCTATTCTGGGTTCTTTTTTTTTGGGGGCCGAGTTTGTTGCTCTGAGTCTTCAGAGACTGGCATGTCTGATAGACCCAAGAAAAGAACAGGACCAACAGGCTTTAAAAACTGTAAAATGTGTGGTCACTTCCGGTGATGTCACGAGGCTGATGGCAGCTTAGCTTTGGTGCTCCGGGAGCCAGTGGCTTTAAAAAGATAGGAATGCCTCATATTATTGCATCAGAATCACAAATGGTGAAAAATGATCACTAAAGGTGATGGCCAACCCATCAAAAGCTAAACAGACTCAATCGGCAAGGTTACGGGCACTGATGGAGGAGGATAGTGCCACCAACCTGGCCGACAGGAATCCCTCGGGATCCCGGTCTCAGGTATGGACGGATCGGAAGATGGGTCTATACCATCTGAACAAGGGCTGGTATTCACTAAACTGGATGGCATAATTAAGGCCATACATAGAGTTGAATCCTCGGTGGCAGATCTGTCAGCTGATTTAAAGGCGATGGAGAAGAGAACCCCAGCCACAGAACAAGCCATGGGATCCATCATGGATACGGTGGGCCGCCACAACAGGGCTATTCTTTTTCTACGTATGAGAGAGAGAGAGAGAGAGAGAGGTGCAGGCAACGATCAATAATCAGGAAAATAGAGCAAGAAGGAATAATGTTTGAATCCTTGGAGTTCCTGAAGAGGTGGAAAAACATTTGACACAATGGAGGACTTCATTTTACATTTACTCTGGTCGGTTTTCAAGATTTCAGAGGAGGTCTCACTCACCATCGAAAAGGCCCACCGATCACTTGCACAGAAACTGACAGACCAAAAAGCAAGACCCAGATCAACTGGTAGTCCATATGCTGGACTACCAGAAATGCCAACTGATTTTATGAACAGCCTGGAGACACACAAATCTGAATGTCAATGGGAAGTGGATTTATTTTGATCAGAACTTTTCGGACATTTGAACAAAAAAAGGAGGAAGGTACAGGACTTAATTAAACAAGCCAAGGAAAAGAACATTAAAATTCAGCTTTGCTATCCTGCCAGATTATGTGTGTACGCAGAAAAAGGCCCATAATCTTTCGAATCATTGCACAAAGCAGCTCCCACTCAGAAAATTAGGCTTACAGTGCCCGGAGTTAGAGATGGAGGCTTTGGAACAGTTTGTCTCTCACGGCGTGGCGCCATGCAGGGAGACAGAAAAAAACAGGCGGTGTCATCCACATGGCATGAGTACTTAAATGCAGATCTAACATGCTTTCTGGAGCAGGAGCTATGGGCTACCTTGTGGGAGACCCAGCAGGGAGGTAGTTGTGCTCTAAAGGTTGGAGGGGGTCAAGGAGCTTCAGAGGATTTTGAGTTTGTACTCAACTGTTGTCTCACGGGTGCTAAGCACAAAAAATGGAAACACCATTCTTTAAACTATCTTTAAAGAGCTATTGTTTATTTTCTCTGTCTTTTCCCTTTAGTCTTACTAAAGGAATTTGCATGAAGATAGGTGCCCTCAACCTCCTCTGGGTTGAGACACCACTCTAACACCCCTCTTATAGGCAAAGCCCGGCTGATGGCACCTAGCCACCCACACTTATCCCTTGATACTAACCATTGAAAGAGGTGATGTTGAAGAGAGCACATCCACTGCCTCCTGCCCAACCTGGAGTTGGAACAAGCTGCTTCTGCAGCACGCCAACAGACTCTACTGGTCAGGGGTGAGAAGTAATGCTCAACAGCAAAGCAGCACTATAAGCCATCATTTTTTCCAGATGGCTGTGTCAAACGTATTGAAAAGGTACTGTTAAAAGACATTCTTAGCAGAAACACAAAAGGTTCTGCCTTACATTGTTACTGTAACTAACTTTTTTGACCAATAAGTTCATCTGCATTAAGTAACGATTGTTGTGTGACTCCACCAAACCGTTGTATTGTTTGCTCAAGGTCAGAGCTTTATTATTATTGTATGCCCCTCTAGTGTTGATCAGAGATGGTGAAGGTGAGCGAAGCAGCACCAGTACTAACCAGCCCTCATCCTGTTTATTCTCTAATGTTGACTTCTTGAGTTGACAATATTTCGTATAGAAGTACCAAAGTATCTGGCTCACTTTTCAGCGTCGCTTAGTAACTTCAGACACTTGTGTTAAAATAATAACTGTACTGAGAACTTTATCGTATGTCTGGTCAATAATATATCACTGGCTGTATATTGCTTTGCATTGGATATAGCTTTAAAACAAATAATCAATGTCTTGTCTGTTTTTCACAGCAAGTATTTGCATCTCCTAGTAAACACCCAATGGACAGTAAAGGTGAAGAGTCCAAGATGAGCTACCCCAACATTTTTTTCATGATTGATAACTTTGAAGAGGTACGAACAGTGTTCATTTGTTTTTTTATTTACCTTGCAGTTAAGCTTCATCTTTTTCTGGTCTTTCCCGTATATTACTTCATTCATACCTCCCTCATTTTCTCATGATTTTATTTAAAGGAACTACTGTGCTGATTTCACTTGAATTTTCCCATGGCAGTTTGTAGCAGATTGACATTACATCAGTCAGGTGGGTCATGTGATGATCCCAGACACCAGCACCGCTTCTGTCCCCTTCCCTTAGAGCATGCCCAGCATTCAGTAATTCACCATGATAATTCATGACACACCGCTAAGAGTCCACTTTCTTTGCAGTCCTCTTACCTTCCTTTTACTGAATCTCATTGGGATACATGCTTGAGGGGTGGGCTGTAACACTGCTTTGAGCTCCCTCACCACGGCTCCATGTCAGCGCCAGTCATGACTCTAGCATTATGGGCCTGATAACACTGCTGAAAAGCTTATATACACCATGCTGTTCATTAGAACGAACTGAGTATTACCACAGTATAAATGCTTCTCTCTGTTATTGCCTCCTTTCGAAAGGTGGAATATTGATAGTGAGTGAATCTTCTGCCTGGCATCTGTCGATCCAGAATCTGTTTGACATTAGTACTAAACCATTGTCATTTGCAGTAATCCATACCAGACATACATTAACTGGATTCGGACTGTGCCATCTGCTCCCTTAGATCCTCAGCAACAGGACCACCACACACCAGAGCACCAGCGTGGTGAGTCATGACTCTCCGACTGTGGCTGATAAAGCCAGGAGTCAGCCCCATGGCTAAGTCAGTCTGTAATTCTGTGCTGGCCTAGCAACACTAGACCAACCGACCTTTCAGTCGCTCACACAAAGGCAGTTGGCTTTATTTGCTGTCTGGGTAAACATCCATGTGATATGAAACAGCTCCCTTAATCAAAAGTTGTTCCTCTGTCAGGCCCTGGGAGGAGGTCAGCACTTGCGCTAAAGGTAGCCACTGCTCAAAATAATAGTTGCAGAACCCTGATACTCTCCCAGTTGCTTTATGGTGAAAGTACTAAACTCTGAAGTTGTCCAGGAAATGTTAAAGGCTAGTTAACTATTACACTACTATTTATGTTTAAGGAGAGGCTAAAGTACCTCAATACGTACACCCTGGAGGAAAGGAGGGGGGAAGGGGATATCTTGGAGACTTTCAAATACCTCACGGGTATAAATAAGGTACAATAAGGTAGCATTTTTCAGAGAAAAAGATGTTCAGGGACAAGGGGTCATGCTATGAAGTTGGGGGGGGATAGACTCTTGGGAACTGTGAGAAAATACTTCTTTAAAGAAAGGGTGGTGGATGCATGGAACAGCCTCCCAGAGATAGTGGTGGGGGCAATTGTGATGGAATTCAAGAATGCATGGACTCAGCACAAGGGAACCTTAGTGGGTAGGAAGGGGAGGGTAAAAGTTGGAGATCAAATAGGATCTGAGGTATTACAGTAGGTAGGGAAAACGGGCAGACTAGATGAGCCAAGTGGTCCTTATCTGCCGTGAAATTCTGTGTTTCTATGTATTTAAAATATTTGACCAGGAAGGCAAACTGAGCTAATATCAGCTAGTTTCCAGGTGCACCCTGGATGAAAATGTAGTCAAATACATAATATGGAGTTAATCTACTAAATACATATTTCTGTAAATACATGGCGAGTTATTGAGTGGACAAAATATGTTTACTGCTGGGATAATCTGTCAGTAAGCGGGAACAAAACCGCTACATTGTTAAAAAAAAAAAAAAAAAACTCCTACTGGAGATGGGGGCATCACCAAGGAGGTCAGTGGTATATTTGGAATATATGGGGAGGAGGGAGAGGGGGGAGGTAGTAGGCAGGGGCAAGAGGGAAAATGGTTGAGCAAGGGCAGAAAGTTGAGAGAGGGAAGGGCTAGTCACAGGAGCAGACATGAATAGTGTATTTGTGGCTTGGAATTTTCAGGGCCGAGGGGGAGGAGGAAGAGCGGAGGGATGGGTGAGAGGCTACACTAGAGATGGGGAAACCTGTGTGAGAAGGTAACCTTCCCCACTGAGGACTTGGGACAGGGGAGGAAATAAGAGTTGAAAGTCTGAGTTTCGAAGGAAGTAGAAAGCAAGTAAAGAGGGAGTTGAGTAACCCAAGCCAGAATTCAATGATGAAGGATTCACAGTCGGCAACTATCCTGCAAGAAGAGAAGATAGGGAAGGATATAAGGAGCAGTGGTGGATGGAGGGAGAAAAGTCAAGAATGAAGCTACAGTATGAGAGGAACAGGGGTCCAGTTTGGTAAGGATGGATTTGGAGGCAGCACCATGCACCACATCCACAAAGTCAGATATCAAGAGAATCGGTTTAACGACAACCTCACCACGAGCAGGAAGGGTGCTGGAAGCTTTGTTCTGCTACAGAGCATCAAACTCCAGGAGGAGATTTTTCTAATCATACAGAATCAGCTATTCATGTAGAGTTTGGGTTTTATTTTGCAACCCTCACGATAAGGCTTTCTGTTACAAGGCTGCTGCTGTTATAAGGTTACTATACTTTTACTCCAAGTTACATTTAAGCCCGTAGGGAAAAAGTGACGTCTAATTATTGGTTATGTATTGCTGTGACACTACAGGGTTATTGTACATTGATCTGAGGTCACGTCAGTAGTGAAACAATAGAGAAGTTAGAGTCTGAATCAGTAGACCCAGGCAAATATTTTGAAAAAAAAATGTCCATTCCGTTTAATTTCTAAAACTATAAAACAATTGCTGGAAATTGAACATTCTGATTGACCTGACTGCGTGCTAAAGGGTTAGATGGAAATAAATCCTCCAATACAGTAAAACCATTAGAATTTAAATGATAAAAGCATTAATTTAAATTAATTGGACCATTGGTCTTTTTCTGCTATCATTGTCTATGTTTCTAATTAAAGAACAGTGTCAAAACCTATTAGTTGCACTACTGCTGTAATCATTTAAGTACTTCTGGGATTGGGCTAGTGATAATATTAGTAATCTTTCGCGATTCTAAAGGTCCAAACATTCCATTGCTAAACCTTGATACAAAATGGCCACCTTGGAGGGACTGAGTTAAGCAGAACGTTACATAAAATTTCAGCTATACATAGTAAAAGAAACGGGTAAAATACAACCTATGCATTTTTTTTAACTTTATTATTTATAAAAAACAAACATATAGTTTGATAATCAAGTAAAGACATTGCATTACATTTATCTAACCTAATGAGGGCACCATGCCTCTTAATACATACATTTTTTGCCTTCCTTTGCTTTGAGATGCATCCTTGGGGGAAATCCAAATTAAATATACATTAACTTATCAAATAAAACTTTTCACTGTTTAATTGAGCCCAAGAGCGACATGGTTAAAGTCCCAGCAATGTTCGTCCAGTTTATATCAAAGTCCAATCCTTCAGAGAAGGAAAATCAAGCGCACCATGTAAAGCCACAGTTGTGTACAAATGTGCAAAAAGAAAATAAAAATTAATGTAAACTCCATATCCTATCTCCAATCCTCACCAGTGGCGCTGAAACAATGCAGAACGCTACTTTAATAATCCCCCACAACAGAACATCTAGAATGCCTTTTTAACTTTGCCCCCAACTTATTAGAAAAAACTTAGATGCTAAATTTAAATGAAGTAATAAGGGCTATGGCTATTGGTGGTTTTTAATAACCTTTTGGACCAAACATTAGGAGATAAATTTAGCCAAATGTCTAAATTCTGGGCGAGTAAAAAGAGAAATATCACCCTCAAGGATCTTCCTCGTCTTATGACCCTTCATCGGAGACGTTCACTCACTTCCTGGGCTCTGCATATTTCTGCGTCCATTTCAGAGCTTCTTCCGGGTCGTTGAATAAGAAAACTCTCCCCTTATGAGCGATTTGAAGATGAGCTGGAAAGAGGATACCATGTGGGACAGCTGCTTCCCTGAGTAAAGCCCTTACCCCATCAAAGTTCTTCCATTTTTGACGGGTTGCAAAACTAAAGTCGGGGTAAAGTTGCACTCGCCATCTTGAAGCAGGGTGCCCCGCGGCGATGAGCCAGGAGAGTGTCCTGAATAGCAGCCTCATCAGTTACCAGCACTATTGCTCTCAGTGCCTCTGGATTTTCAACTGTACCTCTCTGCATGACCCGATAGGCCTTCTGAAATCTGGAGGTTTTGGGTGTTATTTTCTCCCCCAACTGTGCAAGAAGCCACTCTTGAAGAAAGAGCAATAGGTGATCCCCCTCCGACTTCTCCAGCATTCCTAGAATTCGAACATTAGTGGATCGAATCCGGTTTTCCATGGTCTCCAGACGATTCTTGAAGTGGGAACTTTAATTACATTGGTAACTGCTCCAAGAGCTGAGTCAGCTCGTTTCCCAGCCTCAACTGCTGTAGCTTGAAGTGCTTCAGTGGTGGATTCAAGAACCACAACTCTATTTGTGAGGCCATCAAATTTATCAGAGAGGGTTGTTACCGATGCGATCAGTCGGGAAAGCTTAACCCCAATTGTGTGCAGGGTCTCCTCTTCCAACACCTCAGCCATCTCTTCGTTTCGGATCATGTCCGACCTCATGGCAGGAGCAGCAGCTAAACATTTGGGTTTTACACCTGATCCCTGCTTTAGATCCTTATGGGGATTGCCCATGATGTAGCTGTAGCGTTCCGACACCGTTTCCCACTGTTTGATCGTTTACAGTGGGGAAAAAGGGTTTAACAGTTAAAAGTTTAGTAATCGATCTACAGAGTTACATTAGATAGACTCCATCTTGCTCAGGCTCCACATCGCCCCCCAACCTATGCATTTATTAATGTGCATTTTTGCATCCTAGAAGTATTTATAGAGGTGTAATGTTGTACACAAAAGGCCCCCCCCAAAAGCCCTGCCCCCTTTTGATACCCCCTGAGCTATTCTCTCCTCAGTTTGCGCCTTTGCTTTCCTTACTGCTTTGCCTGCCTCCCCTGATGCACTTCCCTGTCCTCTTCTCTCTGGATCTTCTTATACCTTCTGAATGCTACTCTTTTAGCCTTTACTTTTCCTGCTACCTCTTTCGAGAACTATAGCGGTCTCCTCTTTCTTTTGCTTATTCGCTTGACGCAGAGGTTTGTTGCCTTCATTATGCTCTGATCTAGTTTGGCCCACTTTTCTTCTACCCCCCCAGGTCATCTCCTCTTGCCAGGTCATTCCTGAGGCGTTCTCCCGTCTTAGTAAAATCAGCCCTTCTGAAGTCCAGGGCTCTCGTCATTGTGTGGTTGGATTCCACAGCTGTTCTTATGTTGAATCACACTGTGATGATCAGTGTTCCCCATATGGCTTCCCACCTTGATGTCTTAAACACTGTCCCTGTCAGTGAACACCAGATCCAGTATTGCCCCATCATGAGTGGGTTCACTGACTAGTTGCCTGAGGAATGCTTCCTGCTGGGAGTCCAGGGTATCCCTGCTTCTAGCTGAAGCTGCGGCAGGGAGGCTCCATATATCTGGCAGACTAAAGTCCCCCACCATCAGCATCTTCTCTTTTCCTTCATTCTGCCAGTTACTTCTGTCATTGCTACTTGTTCTTCCTCTTATCGACCCCCCTCCCTCCTGCTATACCCTCCATACCTCCACACATAGAACGCTTGCTCTCCCTCCAACGGTGCACATCATCTAGTCGTGCCACCTTCTTGTACAAGTTCTCCAATATTTGGAATTCCTTCCCATTAGATATTTGGCTCCGCATAATCCCACTATTCCCTATCACTCCTCCTCTGTAAGCACAATGTTCACTGTTGCAAATGCACTTAACCCTTCCTCCGCCAACTAAATTCCCTTTCCCCAGCTTCCCTTCTCTTTTCCCCCCAGTGCTCTTCCCGCCAATTTCTAGGGCACCTTGGCAGCAGCCTCTGCTCCCCTCTTCCTCCACCTCCCTTCCCACCTGACTCTCTCCCCCCACACCTTGCTACTCCCTATCCACTCTTCTGTCTCACCACCATCTTTGCCAGGTCCTTGTCCCTTGCAGGGTTCTCAGCATCCTGAAGGAGTGTAGTCCTTGGCAGGCTTCTCTACTCCTCCCCCCACCCATCCTCCCAAACCACTCCCCTTGTTGGAATTGCCATTTTAATTAGGTTAAATATAGCACTTAGTAATCCCTGTACTCCCCCAAACCCCATCTCCAAATCACTCCCCTTGTTGTAATTGCCATTTTAATTAGGTGAAAAATAGCACTTAGTAATCCCTGTACTCAACCTGCATTCATTTAGCGCTTTAGCTGTGTATTCCAACTAACTGGTCTATACCATACCGAGTTACCTGATTATACTCCTGATTTCATGGTATTGCTACTCTGTATGAAATATTTGTATATTGTTTTTCTTCTTTAGGTCATATCCTGTGTTTTCACCTCAAGTTTTGTTATTTACTATACTCTTATTCATCTGATACTGTCTGACTCAGTCCTTTTGTTTGTCGTAGAGTGAAATGTGTTGTAAATTGAATTGCACTATATGTATTTTAGCCTAGGTATGTTTTTCTTGCTCCTCCCCTCATGTAACCCCTTCCCTCAGGACGCTTCTGGAAACTAGCTGTTTACAGCTCATGTTGTCTTTCCTGGTGAAACCTTTTCAAATAAACAAATAAAATTACTTTATCTAACTCCTCCAGCTGTGCCGGAGGCCTGTAGATCCCACCCGTCCGAATAGTGGCACCATTTCCCAACTTGAGGGTGACCCGCAACACCTCTGCCCCCCTCCGAATTCCCTGTATTTCTGTTGCCTTTATGTTTTCCTTCATATAAAGCACCACTTCCCCTCCTTTCCTTCTTACCCTGTCCCTTCTGAACAGCGTGTAGCCTGGTATGACCATATCCCAGTCATGGTTGTCAGTGCACCATGATTCAGTAATGGCCACAGTATCCAGGTTGGCCTCTGCCATGATGGCCTCTAGATGCGAGAGATTATTTTCCAGACTTCTAGCATTAGCACACATGGCCTTCCAGATTTTGTTAGCGCTTTGCTTGTTGCTTCACCCTTTTTCCTTTTGTTTCCCCATCCTCTCTCTTCTCTTCTCACTGCTTTTTCCCCCCATCCTCCTTTGTTAACCCCCTTCATCATTGATTAACTTGCTCCATGGTGGGACTCTAGCCCCCTAAAGATCTCCCTGTACTCTATCTCAGCCTGTGGAGGGGGCAGTTTCTGCCACCCCTTTTTCGTCTAGCATCCCCCTCAGCTAGTTTAAACATTCATCAAAGTAGCATTTAAACTGTTCACAGAGAACTGTAGTTCCCCTCCTGGATGGATGCATGGAGGTATGTTAGCGTAAAAATGAAGACAAAGGAAGGGATTGAGTGGTTAAAGAGGGAGGGGACAGATGACTGTACAAAGGGAGATCAAGAAAAAGCAAACATCTTGAACAAATATTTCTGCCCCGGATTTCTGCTCAGTATTCACAGTAGAAAGGGAAGGAGAGGGGCCATGAAAAGGCACCAGAAAGTGGACACTAGTCCGTTTTCTGTGGAGAGAGAGAGTCCAGAAAGCACTCGTTAACCTGAAAGTGGAAAAAGCTATGGGGCTAGACGGGGTACATCCAAGGGTGCTGAGAGAGCTCAGGGTGGTACTAGCTGTACCTCTTAAGGATCTGTTTAACAGATCACTGGAGATCAGTGTGGTCCCGGAGGACTGGAGAAGGGCAAGGAAGTGGTGGGCAATTACAGGCCTGTCAGCCTGACATCAGTGGTGGGTATGTTAACAGAAACACTATTAAAGGAAAGGATTGTGGAATTTCTTGTATCCAAAGGGTTAAAGGACCCAAGGCAGAATGATTTCACAGGGGGAAGATCATGCCAAAGAATCTGATCCATTTCTTTGACTGGGTGACAAAAGAGTTGGATCAGGGAGGAGCAGTGGATGTGGCCTACTGGGATTTCAGCAAGGCTTTCGACACCATTCCATATAGGAGGCTGGTAAGCAAGTTGGGTAACTTGGAGGTGGGTAAAAAGGTGGTAACCTGGGCAAGAAACTGGTTAGCAGATAGGACACAGAGGATAGTGGTAAACGAACTTCGCTTTGAGGAAGGGAGGGTGACAAGTGGAGTACCTCAGGGATCAGTGCTGGGACTGGTTCTCTTCAATGTCTTTATAAGTGACATAGCAGAGGAGCTGGAAGGGAAGCTCTGCCTCTTTTCTGATGACACCAAGATCTGCAACAGAGTGGACGCCCAAGGGGTAGAAAGGATGGGTAGGGATCTGAAAAAACTGGAAGAGTGGTCAAGGGCATGGCAGCTCTTAATAAAAAAAAAAGTGCAAAATAATGCATTTGGGCCATAGAAACCCAGGTGTGGAGTGCAAAATGGGGCAGAGTGATACTGACAAAGACCAAGCAGGAGTGAGACCTAGGTGTAACCATATCAGATGACCTAAAGGTGGCCAGGGAGTGTGACAAAGCAGTCGGAAGGGCTAGTGGGGTGCTGGGGTGCATAGGAAGGGGTATCACCAGCAGGAAGAGGTGGTGCCGACCCTATATAGACTGCTGGTAAGACCTCACCTTGAGTACCGTGTCCAGTTCTGGAGACCACATCTCCAGTAGGATATAGACAAAGTGGAGGCTGTCCAGAGGAGTGCTACCAAAATAGTGCAGAGTCTGCATCAGAAGTCCTATGAGGAGAGGCTAAAGGAGCTAAATATGTACATGCTGGAGGAGGGTGTGTGTGACAAGAGGCTTTTAAATACCTCGTGGGGGTTAATAAGGTGCAAGAGGGGGTATTTGACAGAGAAAAAGGTGTTCTAGGACAAGGTGGCATGCTATGAAGCTGGAGGGAGGTAAATTCAGGAGGGATGTGAGGAAGTACTTCTTCACAGAAAGGGTGGTAGATACCTGGAACAGCCATCCAGCAGAGGTCGTTGGGGGTAAAAACAGTGGTGGAGTTCAGAAATGCCTAAGACAGGGACAAGGGAATCATAGGAGTAAGGGGGGGAGAGATTGTGTAATAGATCAGGTAGGGTCTGCAGCAAAAAAAATGAAGGTTTAAAAAAAAAAAAATGGGCAGACTAGGTGGGCCCTGCAGCCCTTACCTGCCGTCACATTCTTTGTGTCTATATCTTAGGGCAGAGACAGTAGTAAAGTTCAAGTATTACAAAGGTTGCACATAAACCACATACAGGAAGTACATAATTAACTAATGCATACAATTACAGAGTAACTGTGTAATATGAGTAGTTATGAGCTCAGTTATGACACTGACATTTCATTGGGTCATTGTGTCAGAAAATTAAAGGGGAACAATCATCACCAAGAGCCCCACACTTTAGCGTGGGGCTGGTTCCAATTTGCTCTTTGTGTGCAAAAACTTTTTTTTTTACTTACTGTTTATTGTAGTATAGTAGGTTGTGTCAGACTGATCTTGCTTACCTCCAAGCTTACATTTTCTGAAATTACAAATTCCAGAATCTCTTGCAGGTATCGTTGGAGCATAACTGTACTAGAGGGAGAGTCAGTAACCTGCAAAGCATGCTAGAGCTTTTATAAGCTCCATTCAGACGTTTTACAATCCCACAGCTCTCCCGGGGCTTAGCACAGCCCTCTGAAACTGTATTTAGTCCAGGGTGGACAGCAGGCACAGAAACAAAAGATTAAAGCTTGTATCAGCTCCAACATGCACTACAGGCTAATGAATCTCCCACTGCTGCAGTCCTGCTCTGATGTCCACTGCAGGGGATTCTGGGATTTGTAGTTCCTGAAAATGTCAACCTGGAAGTAAGAAAAATTAGTCTGGTATAATCTACTATACTACAGTAAACGGCCAGTAAAAAACCAAAATGTTCTTGCACACAAACTGCAAACTGGGACCAGCCATGCACGTGGGCATGGAGCTCTTAGTGCTGAATGTGCCCCTTTAATATAGTGAGACATGCAGAAGACATTCAGAGAATGATACAGCACCTTCTCAAACATTTCTAACCCACTGTATCTATGGATTTTAGCTGTAAATCTATAGTTTTTTTTCCACTGTTGTGGAGCACAGTTGCTAAAAGTCTGTTGTTATTCCTTTATTGCTCTTTGGCATACTAAAATTGTTTACATCCTAGGATCATAACTGGTAGTGGCTTTTGGGAATTGGCAACAGGCCAAATAATTTATCGTGTGGTTTTGCTCACTGTTTCAGATAAAAACAAGTGACAGAACAGGTCATGTAACATCTTAACTTGAGCAATACAGAAATGTTTTTCGTTCACATGTAAACATGCTTATGTAATCGCAAGAGTGTAGGTTCAGAGGACTGTTTCACAGATGGGGTCCATACACAGAGTGCGGTCATTGTGAGTAACAAGTCTGGTGGGCGGCACAGCAGGAAGATTTGAGGAGGGTGAGTGAAGATGCTGGAATGTGGAAGGCTGGTGCAGAATTTTAAGAGATGTAAACCAGGAGCAAAACTGCTACTACTGTGCTACCTGGCTGGCTGAATGTAAAAAACATTAATAATGTTTTATAACTGATGCACTGCTGCCTTCGTTAATCTAACCCTGGGGCAATAGCTTGACAGAGATATTTAAAAATTCCTCTCTAAAAATTGAGGCACAGTACAGGAAAGATATAAACCACAAAGAGAACAACATGAATATATAAATAAAAATAATAACAGCCAAAGACAATACATAACTTTAAAAATAAAACAATAAAATATAGTTTAGCAGTGCACTGGACAAACTTAATCAGCCTCCCTCAAAGGTGGCCGAAGAGGCAGAGCATATGTCATTACGAAGTGTTTTCCATAATAGGGGAGTGTCGACAAGAAAACTCGGTCCTCTACGGATTTCAGGCTTTTTTTTGGAACAGCCAAATAGCCCATTCCTGATTATCTCAGCACCTGGACATCTGTTCAGGTTGCCAGAAATTCTCTAAGGTAAAGGAACCCAAGTCAATGTAGGGAATTTTAAGTCGGCACCATTGTCTGAAGAACGTGAGGAGCTGGACCCTCCACCTCACTATCCCCCGGCCGGAGCCACCCACCGATATTGGACTTCTTCATTGCGGTTGGTGGCCGCCCTTCCCACCTAGACTTTTGGACCTTCCTGGCAGCCCTCCAGACTGCTGTCCCCTGAGCTGCCTGCTGCTCCTTTTTGGCCTTGCAATGGGACCAATCGTGTCTCTCATGCCTTTTGCCACCCCCCCTATTCGAAGCCTGGAACCCACTCTAATCAGGAGGCTCCTTTTCAGGGAGAAGTGCATCATTCAGGTGCAGCCCAGCCAGGTCCTGGAATGTTGAAAAGGGCTGCACTGATAATTGCCATTCACACTGCTGCCTGAAGCTCCTGAGTCATCGGACCCTCCCTTTCATCCCAGTGTCCAGAGCTGCCCACCCCCATTGGATTTCATCACTGCGGCTGGTGGCCACCATTCCTGCCCAGACTTTCAGAGACTTTCGGAGATTTCTGGCTGCCCTCCTGACTGCTCTCTCCTGGGCTGCCTGCTGCTCCTCTTCAGTTTAGCAAATTGACCAGTCGTATCCATCACACCTTTTGCTTCTCCTCTTATCTGATGCCAGGAGCCCCCTCCAGTCAGGAGGCTGCTTCCCAGGGATAAGTCCACCAATCGACTACAGCTCTGGAACTTTAAATAAGCCCACTCTTCCCACATGGGTCAGTGTGCGTGGGGCCAGCATGAGTGAGACAGCAGGAGTAGAGGGACTGAGTCTGCTGGAGTCATCCAGAACGGACTGAACTGGGCAGGTCATGCTACCAGACATAATCCAAACTGCACTGTAAGTAGTGTTATACTCCCTTTATGGAAGAGCTGTCTCACTGCTGCTGTGTTATTTTCTGGAATAAGCTAGGGCATTTGGATTTGTGGTTTTGCATACTACCTGAACCAGTCTTGACTGTCTGTAAGTGTAATGTATCTAGACCAAACAAATGCATCTCCTCTGCCATCAGGGCGAGTATCTCCCCAGCGGGGTTTTATCGGGCATGTGGTGTCAAATCTGGGGTAAATAGAAGCAATCCTCATGTCTGGTGCAAGTTTAGCTCAATTGGGGCTGAAGAAGTTAGGAAGATAATCTCAACGCTGCGGCCTGCATGTTGTGAACTGGACCCGGGCCTGATGCATCTCTTAATGAGATGTGTGGAGTCCTTAGGTCCAGAGTTCACTGAAATAATCCCTTGCTTCCTCTTGAAGGGGGTATTCCCCTGTGCTCTTAAAGAGGCATTGGGGAAACCCCTTTTGAAGAAATAATTTTTGGACCTGGATTGTCTCTCGAATTATAGACCTGTCTCTAACCTCCCCTTTCCAGGGAAGGTTATTGAGAAAGTAGTGGCTGTTCAGCTCGAGGCACAACTCAATGCCTTTGACAGTAATGTACTTTTATATTGCTTTGTGGTCCCACTACAGTGTGCAGGTTATGGTGCTGTTCCCTCACTTTTGTCCCCAGGCACGGCGCAACAGCTCCCTAACAGCAGAATGTCAGGGCACTGCATATGCGGTCTGCGAGTTCCTTGCGCTGTTATTTACATCACCGTATTATATGTCGCTGCAACATGGGTGAACCATTTTAATCTTATCAGGCTTGATTGTCCAGCCAGAAATGTCGGGGTGGCCTGCTGTTTCATTATAAAAGCTGTCTAAATGTGTGCCTTATACAGCATTTGCACCCTCTCCCAGTCTGTGAGTTCCTGCACACATTACTCCTTCTGGATAATATTAGGAAATGCCACCTGGTTTTGTGTCTATAACCATCCTACTGATGGGCTTTACGGCCTAACCTATCTCTTATGTAATGTTAGTAAAAAGGCTGACTCAGATGAGCTGCTGATAATGGCTGACATTTTATTTTTATTTATTTATTTAGTTTTTGCTGACCAGGTAAGTGCACTAGACAGATCCTGCCTATTTTCAGGCACGACCCAGGGGAGGGGGACTTTAACCTGAACTGGTCCAGAAGAAATTCTCAGTATTATGAACCTGCTTGCCGGGCTTGGCCTCAAGCAGCTTATCTCTGATCCTGTCAGACTGTGCACCTCAAGACCTTTTCCACTGCTATTTCTGATCCTACACCCACTTACTGTATTTGGAGAGTCACATCACCTAGATCCCCCGCCATTCTCCTCAGAGGCTTATCTAAGGTAGACCTTGGTTCCTTTCATAGTGACCTTGCACTCTCTGATTGGTCTTCTGTGTTTTTTGTTGTGGATGTCTCAGTTGTCCTGACTAATTTCCTGGCTATCTTCTCCCTGCAGGATAAGCATGCCCCAGTTATCAAAAGGAGAGTCTGGGCACTCTCGCCAAATGGCTCCACAGTGACCTGTTAACTCTTATGAAATCTGGGAATAGGTCCTGGGCTAGATGTAAGTCTACCCAGTCATTCTCTGACTTTCTTGAGTATAGGCGACTCAGAAATGTTTTGTAAAAAAGCAATACCTGCTGACAAGAGTGAATTTCTATAGATCCTCCCTACTGACCTCTGCCAAGATCCCCTGAGTTTCTGGCACGTTACAAGTGCAGTTGGTGGCTCGCTCAAACATCAAACCATTCTCATGCTTATTGGTGGGGTTAATTGTAATAACCCTAATGTGACTGCAAAGTGCAAACGCCGTTAATAGACAGTTCTCTGACCTGTCTGCCTTTCCCTCTTTAGAAACATAGAAACATGAAATTTGTTGGCAGAAAGGAACTACTTGACCCACCCAGTCTGCCCAGATGGTTCCTGCCTAGTCTGTCTCCACAGACCCTAATTGTTCTCCAGCGACCCTGCCTCCTCCCTGCCTATTCACTAATATTCCCTCATGTCTAGCCCATGCATGCTTGAAGCCCCCCCCTACTGTTTTCACCTCCACCACTTCTGCTGGCAGTCCATTCCAGATGCCTACCACTCTTTCAGTGAAGTAGTACTTCCTCACGTCCCTCTTTAACTCCCACCCCCTGAGCTTCATCGCATGCCCTCTGGTCCTCGTGCTCTTTCTCCTTTGAAAAAACTCTCCTTGCACCCTGTCCACTCCCGTGTGGTACTTCTACTTCTCTGTCATGTCCCCTCTCCCCCTCCTCTCTTCCAGGGTGTTCATTTTGAGATCCCTCAATCTCTCCTTGTAGGGGTTTTGGTGCAACCCCTGCACCATTTTAGTTGCCCTCCTCTGGATTACCTAACCATTTCTGTGTCCTTTTCTGAGGTGCAGCCTCCAGAACTGGACACAACTCTCCACGTGGGGTCTCACCAGTGAACAAAACAGTGGCACTACCACCTCCCTCCCTCCTCCTGCTGGAGATACCTCTCCCAGTGCATCTCAGAATTGCACTGGCCCTACCCACTACTTTGTCACACTTTCCTGCCACTTTGAGTTCAGCAGATATGATAACCCCAAGGTCCCTTTCCTGCTTTGTGACCAACAATACCCCCTCCCCAGTCCTGTACTCTGCTTTTGGTTTCCTGTGCCCCAGATGCATAATTTTGAACTTTTTGGTGTTATTTACCCGCTGCCATATTTTTGACCACTAATCGAGTTTCCCAGGATTTCTATGCATTCTTTGTACTCCCTCCTGATTGTTCAACCCATTACATATTTTGGTGTCATCTGCAGAAAAAGCATACCTTCTCTTCCAGTTCATCTACAATGTCACTTATGAAGACACTGAAGAGGACCGGTCTGAGTACTGAGCCCTTCGGCACCCTTCTTCCATCCTTAGAATGAGTGCTATTAACCACTGCCCTCTGTCTCCAATCAGCTAACCAATTCCTAACCCATTTTACTACTTTGGCTCTCACCCCTTGGCTGCTCAGTTTCACTTTTTTCCCTCCTGCACTCCTGGCTGGCCCCTCCTTCCTGCCAGTCTGCCCAGCCCATCACCTGGCTTCTTCCTGGTCTTACCTCTCCCTTACTCCCGCGTGGCTTGCCCTCCATGACAGTGTAGCAGGGAGTCCCTCGGCCCACTGACCAACGGATCTAGATGTGTGGGAGGTGCCTGGGTCACTGGTGCAGGGTCTACAGAGGTTGGTGATCATCCTGCTAGCCAAGGTGTTTTCTGTCTTCCATGTTTCACCTTTTTTTGGCAGTTCTGCCCCTCCCTGTAGTGACTACATTGGCACACTCGTGCACTATGCAGCACGATGTGTTCCTCACCCTGTGTCATTGCTTGCTGTATGTCTCGCACATCTGAACATAGCAGTGCCGCAGTGGGACGCGGAACTCTTCCCCCCCCCAGCTTGGTGGAGTAATCTCCATAGATCTCTCCAAAGCTTTCAGCCTGGCAGACCATAAACATATTGCTTCAGGCCTACATTCCTTTGGGCTCAACCAATAGCAAGACAAGGCTGCCTCTTGATTCTAATTGTAGGCTTCAAAGAGTGAAAATGGCAAAATGCATGCTCTGTGAAAGAAAAGAAAAACTTGTCATTAAAATGCAACCAGCTATGCAAATGTACCCTACATACCAGTATTAATGGACATAAAAGGGAGGGGTGGGAGGGTTAAAAAAAAACAAAAAAAAACACTAAAATAAGACTGAAGAAAGTGCAATTGCTAAAAAATGTAGAATAAGACACTGGCTCAGATGGAGGTTTTACGTAGATTCATGAGAGATATTCTACTGTTGCATCTCCGATCCAAGATCCTGTTCCGGTATTTGACTTTAATTTGGTCCTAGAGACCCTGACTACACCTCCCTTCAAGTCTGCTGCTACTTGTGGAATACACTTCCTACCTTGGAAGACACGGTTCCTAGTGGCTATAGCATCTGCTAGATGCATGTCAGAATTGCAGGCCCTGGTTGCAGACCCTCCTTCTACTATTTTGCACTAGGAGAGGGTTACATTATGAACTAATTCTCATTTCCTTCCGAAGGTTGTGTCTGAAGAAACACTAAATCAGACTATTGACCTTCCTGTTTTTTTTTTTCATCTCCCACAGATAGTGGGGAGCGACGTTTACATAGGCTGGAAGTGTGGAGAGTGCTACATTGGTACTTAGCTTGTACTAAGGATTGTATAAAAACCTCTCAGCTGTTTGTAGTTTTTGGCCCCAGGATGGTGGGCTCCCCAATTTCCAAACAGGGCCTGGCCAGATGGCTGGCCATTTGTATTATGTTTTGTTACCAGAAGTGTGGTAAGCAACTTCTTGGTCTTCTCTCCACTCATGGGGTGGCTACTTAAGAGGCTTCTTTCCAAAATGTGTCCACTGCTGACATATGTCCTGCTGCCACTTGGAATACTGCACTACAGTCTGCACATTGTTTCTCACAGACATGCCAGCTTTGGTCTCAGTGTTCTGCAAGGCCTTATTCAGGATCATTAGGTCCTGCCGTCCTTCCTCTGTACTTGATACTACCTGGGAATCAATCAATCTGTATTTTACCAGGCGAAACACCATTGAGTAATACACATTTACAAGATGGACCTGGGTATGTTTACAAGACATTACAAAGAAAACAAGGAATTCATAAGGTGTAGTACAGGGAGTGTTACAGGCAATAAATAAAAGCATCAAGGTAGAACAAAATGTATACACTATACAGTACGCAACATACAGTAAACAAAATATGTCCACTGGAAATTAATATATACACACTTGGGCAAGGTAAATTGAGTGAGAAGAGCAGGAATAAGGCAGAAGAGACATTTTAGCAAGGGGAGGGAGTCCAGAACCAGAAGAAGGGGTGTAGGTCAGTGCTGAAATCAGTCGCACGACTCAATGAAAGAATGTGCCTGCAAGGATTTAAAGGTGTCCAGTTTGACAGGGGTTGCTATTTTCAGTGTCTTTTGGATGCTGTTCCAGAGAACAGGCAGGACATGACTTAGACACCACTCCAAGGCATGTTCTGACCCTGGGGATGACTAAGGTGATATAGGAGAGGCTCCTAAGGGGGTAGTTCCCTGCAGTACAAGCAGGCAGACAGTCTGAAATATACTGGGGCAGCCTGTTAATTATTGCTCGGTACGTCCAGGTGACTGCCTTTTTCTGTCATCATGTTTACGGGATAACCATGCAAGTTCTGAATATAGGGAGCAGTGATGAGTGGAGTATGGGGCACCGGTAATAAATCTTATTGCACAGTGGTAGAGACTGTCAAGCTTAGCTAAGGCGGTACTAGGGCCTTGCCCACAGATGAAGTCCGCATAATCGAGGAGTGGAAGAAAAGTGGACTGGACAAAACAAATTTTTGCTTCATGTGTGAGAAGGTGCCTGATGAGGAAGAACAGACCAAGCCTTTGCTTTCGTTTTTTCGCTAGTTCCTCAATGTGGTCAGTGAAGGACAACTTATGGTCGACCCAGAAACCCAGATATCTGAATTTGGTTATGAACTCCAAGTTTTCCCCCTCCTGTAGTGTGGTAATTTGCAGCCCAGGGCAGTGGCCGTGTGTTTTAGCTGAAGGTGAAAGAAGCATTGCCTTGTTTTTTTTTTTGCATTTAGCAAGAACTTTAGATGAAGGAGATTTTGCTGCAGAAGGCTGAAGTCTAGTTGTAAATCTCTGCAAGCAAGCTCTGGGGTGGGCCTGTCCGTGTAAAGAACAGTATCATCTGTGAAAAGATGGATAATGGCAGAGTTTATATCGGAATTAATGTTATTGATGTAGACTGCAAATAGTAAAGGGCCTAAAATAGACCCCTGGGACACACCTCTTATGAGATGTTTTAGCAGGGAGAGGCCCCCATCTTCTTTAATCTGCTGCTGACGGCCAATTAGATAGCTAGAATATCGGCTTAGTGCTTGGGTGTCCAGACCAATGTTTTTTAATGAAAGCAGAAGCAGGTCATGATCCACACTGTCAATCGTTCCATGATTTCACTCAATGGTGGGATATATTCTCAAAGAAGATAGAATAGTTCCCTTCTGTAATAGTAGGTCTTTGAGAGACTGTTCCCCACTGAGCCACAACTCTCCCTCCCTTCCTCCTCCTTCCTCAGGTGACAATAGTGCCTGCTTTTGCAAGTTGCTTCTCCTATACTGCCTAATACAGCATTTATACTCAGGTTTTCATATCCTCTCCTGTGTGCCCGGTTTGGTCCTATTCACTTTGGTCCGTGCCGGTCGATGATCCTCCGATCAGTTCTTCAGCAGGGAACTGAGGCATGCCGGGGATGCACATTATATAGGCAGCAATGAGGAACATTGACATAGGCAGCCCCAGACAGCAAAAATTTCTGAGTGGTCCTGGCGTCGATGTCTTACTTTCCTATGATGTGGTTCAATGGAGGAGGTTCTTTTTGAAGATCCACTGTTATGGTAGATAGCTATTCTTTTTCCATCTCTTTGTTAAGAGAGGGAGGAAGAGAGGGTGAAATTTGGGACCCCACTTTCTTGTACAGGGCTGTTGCTAGTCTTTGATACTATCTGCATACCTGAATGTGCGTAACTAATGCTGAAATCCAGGGTAAGTACAAGCTGGAATTACAGTGGGAGAAAATTACAGGGTTCTTGCTCTCAGTGCCCATCTTCAGAAGTGCTGAGGTGTATAACACCTCTTATCTGTTAGGAG
Source organism: Neoceratodus forsteri (assembly GCA_016271365.2). Classification (NCBI taxonomy): domain Eukaryota; kingdom Metazoa; phylum Chordata; order Ceratodontiformes; family Ceratodontidae; genus Neoceratodus; species Neoceratodus forsteri. The sequence continues at coordinate 1,652,025,114 of CM028131.1, read as the reverse complement.
TTCCCATGCCATCACACAAGATGCAGTACAAAAGTTAACCAATTATTGGCAGTAATGGAAACAGCCTGTTAAAGGTGATCCAAGTACATAAACAGAGCTGCATGTCTTTAACACCTGATTGAACAGCACTTGTCACTGGTATTACAATAACACTGAGACACTACAGTAATAACTTGCATAGTGGAGAAGGACCTGCTGCAGTCCATTTCACTGTACTGTAATAGGATTAAACGAGGGCCAGAACAGAATGCAAAGAGCGAGGTCCTAGAATAGGATTAAACGAGGGCCAGAACAGAATGCAAAGAGTGCGGTCCTGGAGTAGGATTAGACGAGGGCCAGAACAGAATGCAAAGAGTGAGGTCCTGGAATAGAGTGTGGAGTTTAGGGTGAAGTCTTGGAATGCAGTGTAGAGATTAAAGTGAAGGCCTCCAAGTGAAAAACTGCCAGTGCCCTTTCTTTTGATGAAAGTGGGAGGATGTTTTTATTTATTTATTTATTTAATACAATCTCGAATTAAGACCACTTGAGCTCAGAGCTCTTTACATAAATTCCACATCAGGACAAAACACAAACAGGAGGTAGGATTGTACAAGGAGAGCACTATACAGGGTAAGCAAACAGAAATTATATAATGCAACACAATGCAAGTCTGGGATAAGGAAGGGGAGGCTTCAGTGTACACACAAATGACGATGCCCAGTGATGAATACCAGTCAGTTGTCAACAGCGATGGTGCATAGGAACTATGCTAAGTGCAAGGGTGGTTGGGGGAGGAGCCCCCAGTACCAAGAGCAACGAGATACAGTGATGTTAGGTAAGCAGTGGGGGTGGGAGGAAAAGGTGGGAATGGAGAAGCAGGATTAGGAAGCAGTGGGATAAAGGGATAGGGAGAAGCAGCAGGAAGTACGATGGCGGAGTGAAGAAGGTTGAGCTAGCGGTAACAGTGACAGCTTGCTTCATATAACATAAGCTCCTTAAGGTGGACTTTGAAGGTGCCCAGTGTAGGTAGTCGCGCAATATTATCCTGCAGGGAGTTGAACCAAAGCTGTGCACAGTGAGCAAAGGATCTTTGTCCTTGAGAAGTACGACATCTCGGAGTTATGAAGAACTGGTGCTCGGAGTTGTGAGTATGCCAGGTGTTAATGCTAGGCACCAGAAGATGATGGACCCCAGGCGGGAGGGTACCGAGGCTGATCTTTTTGGCCAACAGGCAGGTTTGGTATTTTAACTGTCCATTGAGTGGGAGCCAGTGTGCACTGGTGTACAGATCACAGGTGTGAGTCAGCTTGTGTGCACCTAAGGTTAGCCGGCAGGTTTTGTTTAAGGCAGTATTTAAGCACCAGAGGGCAGTATCAGTGGCAGAGCCATATATGGGCAGGTCATAGTCCACAAGGGAGCTCACAGAGCGGTGAACAGCTATCCCTCCTGCCTAAAATCTGGACGGACTCATTGCAACCATACCCTCCATGATTTACTGCAGTGCTGCCAGATTACACAGAAGGGAGCCCTACTGGCAGTAGCCAAGGCTCAATTTTTAACCAAGTCCAAACAAAAGAAAAAAAACTACCACTCCAATACTTACCTACTGACTCCCTCCTACTAAAGCTACCTGTTACAGTCCTAGATTACTCATGTGACCAAAACAAAACATGCACAACAGAAAGGCACTTTATTAAACAGCATCTCCAAACAGGTGCTGCGAATGCCGATTTTAGGTGGTGCCACTATCGGGGCGGCTAGCCCCAAAACTCCAACATAGTTTCAGAATGTAGTGCACTCAAGCATAAAATACCACAGACCGCAATGTAGTGAGGCAATGAGAGCATTTATTTGTTCATTCCATCAGTTTTACAGTTGCCTTGCATCCAATGTGCATTTCCATAGCAATTAAGAAGTCACGCAATAGTGCAGTCTGCTACTCCAGCATATCAGGAACTGGTTGGTATGCAGAAGTAGCAGATTGCACTATTTTGTGACTTCTTAATTGCCATGGAAATGCACACTGGATGCAAGACAACTGTCAAACTGGAAGACTGATGGAATGAACAAAGAAATAAGTGATATGCGGGAGGTGGGACTGTGTGATAACTCATACTTATCTAGTACAGTTGCCTGTGACCTCAAGTAACCTCATAAGTGGCAAAGCCAAGAGTGAGGGATATGAGAGGTCACTGGCAACTGTACTAGATAAATGAGTTATCACACATGTCACCCCCGCATATTTCATTTATGCAACAGGGGAGGAACTTGTGTGATCAGTTATTTTTATCTCAAGGTTTATTTTTGTTGTTTAAAATTAATAAATAATTTGGGTCTTTTTAGTGTCTTCGTGGTTGTCCATCTTTCGTGTGCCCTGTTGCTATGTGCATTGCTAGAGAGTGGCATCATGATACTGGCAGTCATTTTGCTATGTAGCAGCTCATTGGTGTTTCAGGCGGAGGTCCGATTTTGTTTTTGGCAGAAAATGGCAGTGCTTAGCAAGACAGACTACGGTGCGTGGTGAAGTATGCTGTTATAGTTTTGATAAAAACAGAAAAAAATGTTTTAATGTTGTCTTTGAGTTTGCGGTCCGGTTTCCAAGGAGTCAGCACTTCTGAGACCACAGAGTCCAGTGATGTTGAGAGGAGTGAGTACTGGGAGCCTGTAGGAGGGCGATCAGGAAGGGGGATGCCATGGAGAAAGAAAGTTATGAAAAGAATAATCAAAGTGAAGAAAAATGTTTGTTGTGACGAGCAATGAGGTAGACTGCCAGTTTGTGTTGTAGGGTGGGGGGGCAGTGCTGCAGAAGTGGGAAAGAAAGGGAAACTGTACTCTTCTAACAGCAGCATGTTAGTGAGTTCAAAGCAGCAAGTAGTGCTGGCAGGGGGGGAATTGTGACTTAGTAAATGCGATGCTCTGCCCCTTTTCTTATGATTATTGTATGATATTGGTATTATAAATGCATGGTCTGTGTATAACATTTTCAGTGTGAGGAATTTGGTCTGTCATTTCAAAGTGTCAGTAGCTGAAAACCAGGAGGTAATAAAACAGACCAGAAGGAAACAGTTAATTGAAACATCCTCCAGAGACAGTTTATTGTCTGCTGCTGCCTTTGATGTTGGAAACTAAATATGAGTTATGACATCAGGGAAAGGACATCATTAGGCTGATTCCTGTTGGCTTTTTAACACCTTGGTGCCAGTGTGGGATTGCTAAGTTCAAAGAGAAAATGTTTAATTAAAGGATGCCATATTTAGGAAATGTTTTTTTCTTCTGATGTTACCATTAATTTTAAAATACCTCCTGGTAGGAAATTATGTTTGTAAGAATTAATTCTAAAAGGAGGAGCTAGAGGACTCACCAATGGGATGGGGAAATAGAGTTGAAAATGTATCAGTGTGTCTGAAATGTGTGATATCATCTTGGGCTCTGAAAACAGAAACCTCTAACTTAAAACGCACTTACAGAGGTAATACATTAGTTAGCAAATATCTAAAGTGTTGTGGTAGGAGTTTTGTTCTGTAATTTTCCCATTTCCTTTTGTGACTGAGCTCATGCTATTTGTTCTGTATTTTACTGCACTTATTTTACAATTTTTAGTAAATAACCGTTTTCTTCAAATACTGCCTGGGTGTCTTCTGTTTTCTTTTTGCATGTGAAGTGCCTGTATTTTAAATCAGACAACTGTTTAAAAGGCTTGATGGTGTTACTAAGCTTGGAAAAGGTAAGAATATAGCTAAGATCTCTTGTAGAGTTTTAAGGGTTCATTTTGGAGACCAGGCTAGGTGCCCCTGACAAAGGATTGTACCACAATCCCAGAAGAGGGTACATATCTGAGCCTGTACATTGGGGATGCTAGCATAAAGTTCACAGTTTGAATCCCCCCAGAACTTGAGGCTAACGGGTGATTCAGACCCAAAGCAGACAGCAGGGTTACCCTGTCTGTTACCTGTTCACACTATTCCATTCTGAGGTTGTCACCGCAGAGGGCCTAACCTGCGGAGTACATTTGTGACAGTAACTACTGTATGTAGCTAAACGGCCAGTGACATAGGAACTGTGTGTATAAATGAGTAACTGTGTGTACAAATGAAATGTATACACAGGTACTCGGATAAACGGCTTTATTATAGTCCGTTTATGTCGACCCCTGTTGCATAAATACTCTTATTGCCTCACTACATTGCAGTCTGTGGTATTTTGTGCTTGAGTGCACTACATTCTGAACTTTTATTAAACAGCATGCAAAAATATTCAGAAAGATGCTGCAAAGAACTAAATGCGTCTAGCCAACAGCCATATTTTTAGCAGGGTTAGGTGTCAGCATTTAGGGAAGAGGTACATTCTGCTCCTTAAATTCAGGTAAGTAATCTCTTAAAATTATATTATGTAGTTTTATGCTCGTTTGCTTGAACTGCATAGACAGACAGAAAGACTGCTGAAAAATATGCAAATTAGTGAGTGTAATTAGGCTGCCAAGGTGGCTAGAACTTCATCTATAATGCTGTACTCAGATAATATTGTGGAGCCGGATATTACAAAACACCTAATCTAGTAAACACAATGAAATAATCCTGTTTCTCCTTTTTAGGAGGCCAACAGTGTAAGGTGAATTCAATTCATTATTTCTGGTTAATATACGGGATACATTGATCAGATGTCATTCATCATCCTTGAGTAAATGGCAGTCACAATTAAGCATGCTTCAGAACCAGTGTATTTTAACCCTTGCTGTGCCTTTTTTAAAATCCTAAATTGTACTGTTATAACTAGTTTAGAAAGTCATCCTGATCTCACTGTAAGAAGAAAAATGAAAGTAGGGGAGACATCATGCTGGCTTTCTGTCTGTTCTGATTTTATAATAACTATAAAATGCTGGAAGCCTCAGTGGGAGGGCCATCGGGTTCGTCATCACTGATTTGTAAATCCTTGCTGTGTGTTATATGGTATCCATGCAAGGAAGGTGAAGACTGAGGTGCCATTATCAGGTATTCCTGAGATTACGTTTTTCTACCTGAGGTTTTACTTATTCTGAGTACCCATTTTGGGGGTTTAACAGTGGACAGACCAAGGGAAACAGCCCATATAGTAAGAAAGATAGACACTGAGGGCTTCTGCAATCAGCAAGGCATCATAGAAAAATGTTCTCTCATTCTGGAACCTCTTCATCTGCTAATAATCTGAGATGTTTGTCACTTTGTCACAGCTACGGCAGTAATAGTCAGATTTATAGGTATCTACCACATAGGAACAGGAAGGCAAACAGTGCGAGAGATACTGACTTGTGGAGCCTAGAGCTTCACAGAGCCTGATAAGGCCAATTAACCAGGAGCCAAGTGTGCAGAGTGGCAAGAAACCAGTGCCTTGCAGCCCACTGAGCCAGGTAGTCTTGGTGCCTTGTAGCCCAAGAGATTTGTTTAACTACCTGGGAGCTACAACCTATGGTGACAAAACTTAAGTTTGTGCCTAGATAAATGGAATGTTTCATAATTGTAGAAACCTTCACCCTTGTTGTTGTTTTTTTATTTATTTGTACATCAGAAAGACCTTTGAGCTATGTGCTCATTTGCAAAGGCTCCACGTCAAAAGTTGAAACAAACAGAATAAATATATATATATATATATATATGTGCAAGCATTAAAATGAACATTAGTTAATGCATTCATTACATTGTTACTGGCAGCTCATATGAGCATTTGTCTGGGCAAAAAAACAGCTGTACAATACAAGGTTGGCAACTCAGAATTATTAGTATTAAATATATTGTATGACTTGGTTGGAGGAGTCTGGGAGGTAGAGGGGGCAAGGAGAAGGGAAAATGGTACAGTGGGGCTAGGGAGGTAGCATAGATGGGTCAGGTAATGGGAAGGGTTAGGATAGGCATTTGCACGTGGATTCTTGGGTTAGTTCCTTCTTTAGGGCTCTCTTGAGCTGTGACATTTTAGGTAGCTCAGTGATGGTGGTTGGAAGGTCATTTAGCCAATGTGCGGCTTGGCTGCGAAAGCTCATTGGCCCTGGTTGGTTCTCTGTTTGGGGAGTACCAGTGCATGCCTTGCCATACTCCTAGTGGTATATTGATTGTGAACTGGGCAAAAGAGTGATGCCAAGGCAGGTGGAGCAAAGCCACCAAGTGCTTTTTTGGCCAGTACGACACTCTGGTACTCTGTACATTCATACAGGGGGAGCCAGTCTGAGAGGGAGTATGAGGTGCAGTGGTGTGTGAGTTTGTTCGCACCCGTGATGAATCGACAAGCTTTATTGAGCAGTACCCTCACCCTGCCCAAGATGGTATCAGATGCAGCTCCATATACTGCGAGACTGTAATCGGTGAGAGGGAGGACAGAGTTTGTTATAGCTAGATACCTGGCCTCTTGGGTTAGTTTAAGGCGCTGCCTGAAGAGGGCTCCTAGCTTTCTGTTAACCATTCCAACCATACTGTCTACATGCTCCGTGAAGGAGGGAGACTCATCTAGTACGACTCACAGATATCTAAAACTGGTCACCTACTTAAGCTGGAGTCCCTGAGCATTCAGGGTGCTCATAGGGGAGACTTTATTTTTGATATGAGTGCCGGCAGACCGCATGTTTTTTGTTTTTAAGGACCTGCTTTTTCTGCTTCAGCCAACTTTCTAGGGAACTGAAGCTGCTTTGGCACTCTCTGGTAACTACCTTGTGTTGTGGGTTGCTCTTGAAGATTACCACATCATTAGCATAGAGCAACATCTGAGTATGTGGACAAGCACATGGAAGACCATTAAAGGGAAACTAACATTAATTATAAAATGTATCAATATTGTTATCAATGGAAATCTGCCTTCCATAAGCTATTGGCTGAACCTGTAACACTTTTAGGGTCAGAATTGTAACCCATTTAGTTGTCCCTCCCTTTATAGCTGCAGGCATCCATCTTCTAAATCATAGGCACAGGAAATGACATCACATCAGGGGACAACAGTGGGAAAATGCAATGCTGTCAGTAATTTACAATGAATAGTTTTTGATCCCCTCAACTCTCAGAGACATTTGCAGTAAATTGTGCTGATGGCATTTTCAGGCATCAGCATCCCTGCCATCTTGCAAAATTGTAAAGCTACTGTGTCGTGGAGTTACAAGTATATTGCCTTGTTGTAAAACAAGTTGTGTGCTGCCAGTGCCAACAGTTTCCAAGCTCCTTTGGGGTTCTATTGATTTGTACAATGTTTTGTGACATTTCAGTTGAGTGAAATGTTTTGCACCTATGTGGTTTGCAAAGAGTCCTGCTAGTACCACTCTAAACAATGCTTGCACCAGTGCTGTTTTATATTTCTTTGTACTGAAGCAGTTGAGCATAATTTTTGTTTCACTAGCATGTGGCTGCTGTGTTTTTTGTTGGGAGCTGCCGTGGGGGAGACGGGGCAGGCGATCCAGGGGCTGCATTAGCAGTGGGAAGCAAAGGGACCACATCGGTGGTAGGAGGAGAACTGGGGGGCCGTAGGAGCTGCATCGGCAGTGAAAGGAGATTTTGGAGGGCCGCCGCCGCTCAGGAGCAAGGAGCGGTGGGGCCAATCAGCATCGAGCACGCAAACCTTGGTTGAGCGACTGGGCTATAAAAGCCATTAGCCCAGTCGCGAGTGCTGCTGCTGTGTTCTTTGCCCCACACCACCCACCCTGGCCCCAACCTCTATTAAATAGTCGGTGGAGGTGGAGCCTTGGAGGAGGGAAGGCTGTGAGTGGGTGCCCTGGACTGCTGTGGGTGTCCTGGACTGCTGCTGCTGATTGGATCAAGGATCACTGCTAGTAGGGAAAAGGGAGCTGTACGCTGTGCCTGTATGGGCAACACTGATCATCTGTAGAGAGCAAGCTGAGTGAGGGGGACTTGGACTTTGGATATTTGAACGAAAGGGCGACTGTATGCTGTGCTTACTTGGGCACCATTGACTACCTGCTATGTACAGCTGCCAGATATGATGCATGTGAACTGATTCTGGGCTGAACTGTTTATTGCTACTGACCTTGGGGAGGTGGACAAAAATGGATCTGGTTCTGGTTTGTGGCAGGTTGCAGGAAAGGGGACTGTATGCTGTGTCTGCTTGGCCACCATTGACTACATGCTCTATATATATATATATATATATATATATATATATATATATATATAGATATACACACAGTATATATATATAGATATACACACAGTATATATATATAGATATACACACAGTGTATATATAGATATACAACAGTATATATATATATATATATATATATATATATGTATAGATATACACACAGTGTGTGTATATATATATATATATAGATATATATATAGATATACAGACATACAGCTGAGGGATTTGATAATTGTGAACTGTGATATCTGCTGAATTGTATATTGCTGTCTGATGTTGTGAGGTGGGCAAAAACTAAATTGGTGCTGCAAGTGGTTGGTACTGCTCACACCAAAATGAGGGTGGATTCGGGGCTGGCCACAGCAGGCATCTTTGGCAGGGTGATTGGGTGTACGGGGTGCGGGGCAGCAATAATCCTAAATTGGGCATGGAAGAACAGAGGGTGTCCAGTGTGTTTCCAGCTGACAGCATACCTCTCAACCTTTTGTCCCCCAAATGTGGAACATTGCCTCTCAAAATGTGGAACACTTAATCAAATCTTTACATAACAAGTTCAGAACACTGTTAAAATGTTTGCACTTTTGTTCAGAAAGTCTGTTATTAATTAAACGATATATTCTTTGCACCATTTACTATAGATTTTTGCTTTAAAATGTTAACACTGAATTTGGGACAAGTCCTCACAATGTGGAACAGGGAGCTTTTGTGAAGTAAAATGAGGAACGTTCCTCATGATGTGGTACAGTTGAGAGGTATAGCTGACAGGACTTAGGGAGGAGGTCGAGGGGATCAGAAGAGAACTGGAAGGCATGGGGGGGAAGGGGGAAAGGAGTGGAAATGGTCCCATGGAGGGAGGCGAGGTCACTACAGCATACCCCAGGGAGCAGGTGGGCATGGGCCCTATGGAAACTCCGGAGGGGTAGGGCACAATACAAGCAACGGATGGAAAACACCTCATGGGAGGGGGGGCCAACCAGGGGGAGCAAAGGAGGGAGGGGGGGTAGGAGAAAACATGCCGGGGGCAGGCATCACACTTAGCAACAGGTACAACATGCTGTACTCAGGAGAGGAGGTGGATGAGGCTGGCGGGTGGGGGAGCAGGCAGTCAGAGAGGGTTTGGTCAGCAAGCTGGGGGAGTAGGAGGGGTAGTGAAACTGGAGGGGCAGGCAGGCAGCGAGGTGTGACCAGTAAGCCGGGGGTTGGAGGCAAGAGGTGACAGGGACAGAGGGGAGGGGAACTGGGGCGAGCAGGCACTTAGGCTGGGAAGTCAGCCAAGAAGAGGTAGTGGGGGGCACTCTAGGAAGGCCAAGCGTTGGGGAGGAAAAATCTGTTGAGGAAGGGGGGTGAGGAAGGGAGGGAGAAATATGCCAGACAGGAGGGTGGAGACAAGACCGAGGGGGTTGGAGGCAGGGAGGGAAGCAGTAGAAGGGTGTATAGGAGGGGACCTGTGGATTCTGACCCAAAAGGAGTCCGGGGGATCGGGGCCAGCAGTGCTGACCAGGAGGTGGGGGATGAAGAGTAAATTGGGAACCGCATGCAGAAGGAAGAGCATGGTAGGACACGCACAGACTAGTGATCCCCGGACTGTAGGGGGTGGGAGGAGTAAGCTAGGGGCCAATAATAGAAGGAAGAGCCTGGAAGGGCCAGTAAGGTGGGGGTGAAGGTGATCCTGCTGGGAGACTCCATGACCAGGGGCATCCAGTGGGAGGGAGTAGGGGAGAGAAAAAGCAGCCCGGTCAGGGCTAAATGTATTCTGGGCCTGTCCGTTCACAAGGCCAAATTCCAGCTATATTCATTAGCATTGGAATGCAGGGGATCCCCAGATTTCCTATTACATCTGGGCACAAATGATTTGGAAGGGAACAGCAATCTGGAAATCCAGGCAAGGTTTCGGGAACTGGCCAGAGTCTGCCATTCTGTAGGAAGTTTAATTTCCTTCTCGGAAATCCTGCCAGTACCTAGGGCATCTCGGGAGACCAAGCACAAAATCAGAGGTGTGAACCAGTGGCTCAGGGATTGGTGCAGGGCAGAAGGGTATGGGCTGGTGGGGGACTGGGGGGACACATGGGATGATAAGGGGTTATATGCCAGGGATAGGATACATCTTAACCTAGAGGGGAAGGAGATCTTAAAACTGAAACTCGCTAAATTCATAAACGAGAAGTGGGGTTTAAACTTGTAAAGGAGGGAGGGATTAGTGAAGGAATGGAGTCAGGAGGACTGACAGAGGTCCCTGGTCTAGAGCGGCAAATGAGGGCAGGTGACTGCGATGTACACAAAGCAAGAGCTGTGCAGGAAAGGGCAAATAGGGAGTGTGCAGAGCCGAGTCAGTTGGGGAGGGGGGATGGGGTGGAGGACGGTCCTTATCAACGCCAGGAGTATGGGCAACAAAATGCCTGAGCTCCAGGTGATGCTAGCAGAGGGATCAGCGGTTGTGGCAGTGATTACGGAAACATGGGCAACCCAGAAGAATGATTGGGACCTAACCTTGGAGGGCTACACAATATTCAGGAGGGATTGAGAAGACAGTAGAGGAGGGGGTGTAGCACTGATAGTCAAGAATGGCATACTGGTGAGTGGCATAGAGGAGGCAGAAGGGGGAGTGGAAGCGATTTGGATAACCCTACAATCCGGGGGAGGCAAAAGACTGAAAGTAGGGGTGGTGTACATACCCCCTGCAATGGATGAGGAACTGGAGGGAAAATTGGTTGAGAACATCAAGGGGCACTGTAACCATGGAAAGGGTAGGGTGGTGGTCATGGGGGACCTAAAGATGCAGGGGGCAGACTGAGACACCGTGGCATCAGTGGTGGCCAGGAGCAGAGGCTGATGGATGTGTTTCAGGATGCCTTTCTGGTCCAACAGGTGGGGGAACCTACTGGGGGTACTGGACATTGTCCTTGCAGACAGCGACCAGATAAGGGGTCTGAAGGTGTGTAGCCTGCTGGCAGGAGGAGACCGTGTCATGGTCTGGTTTCTTTTATGTCTGGGGGGGGGGAGGACAACCGCTCAAACACAGTAGTAGTGGACTTCAGGGGGGCAGACTTCGTGGGCATGGGCAGGATTCTGAGGGGGAGCTTGAGCCAGATTAGGCCAGACATGGATGTTGGTAGCTTGTGGAAGACCATTAAAAAAGGGGTACAGGAGGCTACTAGCTTGTGTGCAAGGGTAGGGTGTAAAAATGGTAGGGCCAACAAGCTGTGCTGGTGGACCAGGGAGGTGCAAGAGGCGGTGAGGGATAAGAAAGCTGCCTACGCACGTTTTAAGTGCTCCAGGGGGGACAAGGAGAGAGGTGAGTACGAGTTGTCAGCTAGAAGGGTCACAAGAGTGGTGAGGGGAGCCAAGGCGAGGATGGAGCAAAACCTGGCTAGGGATAGCTGAAGGGTTGGAAAGGGATTTTATGGATACATTGGGGAAAAGAGGAAAGGGAGAGCACAGATCTCCAGGATTAGGACTGGGGAAGGATGGGCTCAGGAGGTGGGGGTGCAGACAGAGGTACTAAACAAGTACTTTACCTCAGTATTTATGGAAGGAGACATGGGATCCATTCAACCGGAAGGGAGGGGGGACAGCTGAGAGTAGAGGAGAGGACAGATGGAGATTAGAGGACCAGAAGAGGCTGGGGCACCGGGTGGGCCAGGCCTAGAAGGGGATAGGTGCCTTTTTGAGCGGGGGTTAGGAAGGAAGAAATCACAGAGGACAGCACGAGGGAGGCCCTACGGGCGCTGTAAACTGACAAGGCACTGGGGCCAGATGTGCTGAAGGAACTGGCGGACAAACTAGCAGCTCCATTAGCTGCGCTGTTCAACACCTCTTTCCAGACAGGATGGGTGCCCCAGGATTGGAGGGTGGCTCATGTGGTGCCTATCCACAAAGGAGGGGGTCTAGGGAGGAGATGGGAAATTACAGGCCTGTCAGCTTAACATCGGTGGTAGGCAAACTAATGGAGGGCTTCATCAAAGGGAAGCTCAGGAGGCAACTGGAAAGGCTGGGGCACATGGATGACAAACAGTATGGTTTTGTCCTGGGGAGATCGTGCCAGTCCAACCTCATTGATTTTTACGACTGGGTGACAGGGACCCTGGACAGACAAAAACCAGTGGATGTCTTATATCTGGATTTCAGTAAGGCATTTCACTCGGTACCCCCCCATCGGGTTATTGATAAAGTTGGAGGGGGATGGGGGTGGGAAGACAGTTGCTTAGATGGGTAGAAAACTGGTTTACAGATAGAACACAGAGGGTAGTGGTTGGTGGGATAGTCTTCTCCCCTAGGAAGGTCTTCAGTGGGGTGCCCCAAGGTTCAGTACTGGGGCCACTCCTGTTCATTGCCTATGTCTCTGATATAGGGATTGGGGTTAGGAGTAGGATGAGCCTCTTCGCAGATGACTCAAAAGTGGGAGCACTGGCTGACGGGGAGGAAGCGAGGGTGACAGTCCAGAGGGATCTGAATACCCTGGAGGGCTGGTCAAGGAGGTGGGGGCTGAGGTTTAATCCGGGGAAGTGTAGAATGTTGCATCTGGGGGTCAGAAACCCAGGTCATGTATACACCCTGGGAAGTGTCTCACTGCAAGCCACATCGAGTGAAAGGGACCTGGGGGTGTTGGTAGACACCAGAATGAACAACACTGAAAACTGCAGAAGATTGACGGCAAAGGCAAACTGGATACTGGTCTGCGTAGCTCAGGAAAGAACGTCCAGGAGGAGCGAGGTGATCCTACCTCTGTATAATGCCTTGGCCAGGCTGCAACTTGAGTATTGTATGCAGTTCTGGAGACCTCACCTTAGGAAGGACACAGCACTGTTGGAGAGGGTCCAGAGGAGGGCAACCAGGATGATCTGGGGCATGAGTGATAGGACATATGAGAAAAGGCTGGAAGTCCTTGGGCTGTACTCACTGGAGGAGAGGAGAGTCGGGGGGACATGATTGAGGTATTCAGATATGTGAAATGAATTAACAGGGGCAGAGCCAAAGAAATGTTCAGGCTAAAGAAAGGGGACACAGCCAGGGGGCATGAATGGAAGTTGGAGGGGGGGACAGTACAGGGGAGAACGTAGAAGGCATTATTTTACTGAGAGGGTGGTGGAGCCATGGAATGCATTGCCCAGGAGTCTAGTCAAGCAGGACACTATGGAGGGCTTCAAGAGGGGGTGGGACAGATGCAGGGGTGTACTGAAGCCAAAGTTGACCCTCTCGGGGGCTGGGGGGGAAGGAGGATCTAGCGCCCAGTAGGGGCTGGCTACCGAGCAGACACGAAAGACCATTAGACCTATTCTGCTGACTTTTAGTATGTTAATATCATTTTGTGTAATAAGAGGCAGTGTAGTCTATTGGTTTGAACACCAGATTTGCACCTGGGAGGACACAGATTCAAACCTCAGTAGAGCCAAATACTAACAGTGTGATCTTCAGTAAGTGACTTGACCTCCCTGTGCTCCATTCCACTCAGCTGTACAAATGGGTAGAAATAGGATCCTGCTGGAAACAAGATGTTACATCTCTGCTAGGCTACCTTTGATAAATCAGTTATTGTTTTGTGCTAGTGTGTGATAGGAAAGATAACTGGTATAAGTGATATTGGGAATACTCAATAGAGGACCTATTTCTACCCATTTGTACAGCTGAATGGAATGGAGCACAGGGAGGTCAAGTCACTTACTGATTGTATGTTTTTGTGATATATTGTTCTGTATTTACATATTTTACATGTTTATCTATTTTAAGTAAACCTCTATTTTAAGAGACTACTTGCTGTGCCTTTGAAATTCTTTATTTGACAAGTGAAGCATATCTGGTTAAAGTTGACACTGTGCAAAAGCTTACTGGTTTACCAAACCGGGAAAAGGTAAGAGTTTATTCTGAGGTCTTTCATAGAGTTTTTAAGGGTTCATTTTGTACACCTGGTTAAGTGCCCATAAGCAAAAGATATCTGGCCCCCCCTGAAGAGCAGAATTATCTGAGCCTATACATTGGGTACGCTAGCAAGAGGTTCACAGTTTGAATCCCTCCAGAACTTGAGACCAAAGTTTGATTCGAGCCCACAAAACAGACAGGAGGGTTAGCCTGTTTCTGTTCCTGTTCACAATATTGCACTTGGAGGTTGGCTCTGTGGGAGCAGAGGGCCTGACCTGCTGAGTGGGGCTGTGACAGATTGGTTGGCAGCGGTGTGCATACGTTTGGTATTACAAGCTTTTATTGTTCAGTGTGTCAGCTTGATACTGTCAGCTCACTTGCAAAAAAAGAAAAAGGCAATGATTTATTAAAAAAAAAAAAGGTAACAGAGCTATATCACTTGGCTTACAGTCAAGTTCCTACCTGTTTTATTTTTTTTTGTCTAAAGTGCAAGTCAGAGTAGCCGTAATTAGGGAAGAAGATGGCTTCCAACTACAGCGGGCACACTGTAGACTACTTAAAGCAGTTGTGCAGGGACAGAGGAGTCCCGTTCTAGGTGAAAGCCACTGAGCAGAACCTCGCGGATGCCCTGATGGTAGCAGATACCTAGAGCATCGAGTCACAGACAGTGACTGTAAAGGACCAAACCTTGAGTGTGGAAGGGCTAGCGGCCAGTGCAGTGTCCAGATCTGATGAGGAGGGCAACAGGGCCAGTGCCAGCGAAGGGCCACAGCAGCAGCAGGGGAAGGTCACCAGCATTCTGGAGCCAGAAGTACTCAGGCTGCAGATTGAGTTGCGCAGAATGGAGCTGGAGTTCCAGAGGGAGGCAGAGCGGGAACGCCGAGAGGCAGAGCGAGAACAGCAAGCTACGGAGGAGAAGAGGGAGCAATAACACCGAGAGGCAGAGCGTGAACAGCGGGAGGCAGACCGTGAGGAGCGTGAGCACCTGAGGCAACATGAACTGGAGAAGCTACGACTCCAACCACCAGCACCAGAGCAGGTAAGTGGCTTGGGTTTAACTGGGACTATGGGACTGGGTTACAAATTGAATTCTAAATTGATAGCCGAATTTAAAGAGGGGGAGTATATGGATGCCTTTTTAAATTCTTTTGGAAAAGTTTGTATTCAGGCTAAAATTCCTAGGGAGTCCTGGAGCTTCCAGCTATCCCCACTACTTACCGGGAAAGCTCGGGATGCATTGGGTCAAATGGACAATGAGGACAGTAATGATTACAGCAAACTTAAAGTTACATTGTTAAAGAATTTTGAATTAACTGCTGAATCATACAGCGCTAAATTCCGTAAGTTCAGGAGAAGCCCTGACATGAGCTACGAGGAGCTAGCCATGAAACATCAGTTTTTAAAGCGTTGGTGGGAAGGAATTGAAGCAAACTCTGTTGATAAAAATTGAAAATGTGATTTTGTTAGAACAGTTTTTCTGGGCATGCTCAGCAGAGCTGAAAACCTGGCTGGAGGACCGAGATCCCAAAACAGTGCAAGAGGCTGCTGAACTCTCAGACTGCTATGCCAAGAGCAGACCTGCTCTGAGAGCGAATGGGGCAGGCATGGCAGTGCAGAAAGGGAAAAGCATGCCCTCAGGGCAGCTAAAACCCTCACTGCCTCCACCGAAACCAGTTAGCCCCAGGTTTCAGAGAAAAGATTTCTCCAAGAAAAGAAATGAATGTTGGTTGTGTAAAGAGAAACTGGGCATATTGCCAGACAGTGTCCCAAAAAGGCGAGCAATACACAACAGGGGGCTAGGAAAGAAGTGGGTTGTTTGTGTGTCCCTGGAAGCATGCCTGTGAACATAAGGGAACACATGCACCCAGTCATGGTGAATAGTGTACAGACGCAAGGGTTAAGGGACACAGGGGCATCCCTGACGTTGGTAAAAGGGGATCTAGTAGAGCCTGGTCAGCTTATACCCAATAAATATGTTACTGTACAGAACTTTACTGGGGAGGAGAAAACATTGCCCCTTGCTAGTGTTCTCCTAGACTGGGATGAAACAGGGGGAACTGTGCAATAGGTGGCTGTAGACAAAACCTTAGCAGTGGATGTGATCCTGGGCAACAACCTCAAACAAGGGATGGTATGTGCAGTTACCTGTAGCCAAGTGGCAAGGGGAAATTGTAGTTCCCTGAACCCCACAGAAGTCCTTGTGGAAACCACTGGGAGGCTGGTTCCCCAGCCTGTGTCTCCAGATGGGGAGACTAATGTAAAGGGGGTAGAAATTTACGCAGTAGCAGTTAACCACACAGCTATGGAGGGTTACTCTGAAGAGGGAGGGGGTGACCCATTGTCAGAGGGTTGGGATTGACAGTGATTCTGAGTGCCCTGATGCTAGTGCTAGGGAACCATAGTTTAGTGACTGAAGGGGACCTGTCCCATGCCTTAGGAATGTGTGAAGAGTTTGCAGCTGCTCAGAGAAGTGACCCTAGTCTAGAGAAGCTGAGGGCTTGGGCAGACTCTGATGTAGCACAGGGAGGTTCCGGCAGACATAAGGTTTATTGGGAAAATGGACTGATGTATACTCAGGCTGTGCAGATAGAGGGAGGGGTGCTAGACAGGCAGCTTGTCATTCCCCAGGGGTATCGTGAGCAGTTGCTCAAGATTGCAGGTGATATTTCCTTGTCTGGCCATCTGGGGATTGCGCGCACTATGCAGCGGTTGGCTCAGAATTTCTACTGGCCTAACTTCACCCAGCAGGTGAAGGAGTATTGCAGGTCCTGTCACCGGTGCCAAGAAATAGGTAAGGTGGTCAAGAAAACCTAAGCCGCCCTGATTCCATTGCCCATAGTGGAAGAGCCATTCCAGAGGGTGGGAATGGATATTATGGGGCCTTTAAACACCCCAGCTCCTCAGGGAAGAGATTTATCCTGATTGTGGTGGATTATGCCACCCGGTACCCAGAGGCAATCGCCCTATCCTCACTGAGGACAGACAAAGTTGCAGATGCCTTAGTTGGGATTTTCTCCTGTGTTGGGTTTCTGCAGGAGGTTATCACCGATCGAGGGTGTTCCTTCATGTTGGACCTGATGAAATGTTTATGGGAGAAGTGTGGGGTGGTGCAGAGATGCACGACACCGTATCACCCACAAGCCAATGGGCTTGTGTAAAGATTCAGTTGTACCCTGAAGTCAATGCTTCGGGCGTTTGCTGAACAGCATGGGAGGGACTGGGAGAAATACCTTCCCCACCTGTTGTTTGCATACAGGGAGGTGCCCCAAGAGTCAACAGGATTTTCCCCCTTTGAACTCTTATATGGACGCTGGGTACTTGGGCCCCTAGACTTGATCTAGGAGGACTGGGCAGGCAAGCACACCACCCAGGGAACTCCCGTTCTGGATTACATCCTTAGGTTTAGGGAAAGACTGAATGAGCTTATGGGGACAGCCCAGAGCAACCTGGCAGCTGCCCAACAGAAACAAAAAGTGTGGTACAACCGCAGAGCCAGAGCTCGCTCGTACATGGTGGGTCAGGAAGTCATGGTCCTTATTCCAGTCCGGAAAGACAAGCTGTAGGTTGAGTGGGCAGCACCGAACAAAGTAGTTAGGAAGGTAAATGATGTGAACTACATTATAGAGTTACCTGACAGAAGACAGACAGAAAGGATGTACCATGTCAACATGATGAAGCCATATGCAAATAGGGCTGACATGGTGTACTCAGTGTGTAGTCCTGGGGAGGGGATGGACGAAGGAGACCCCCTTCAATACTTGCTGGAAGAAAGTAAGTGGTAGTCCTCTGTGGAGGCAGTAAAATTGTCTCTCCAGTTGACCCCGGAGAAGATCCAGAAAGTAAGGGAGGTTTTAGCAGACTTTGCCCCACTGTTTAGCGCCAAGCCTGAACTAACCTCCTTAGTGATGCACGATGTGGAGACAGGGACACAGACGCCCATACGGCTGAAAGCATATTGGGTGTCAGAGGCTGTCCAAAAGGACATGAGATGGGAAGTGGCAGAGATGCTGGATTTAGGGGTAATCCAGAGATCCCACAGCCCCTAGGCCTCACCCGTAGTCCTTGTGCTGAAGCCAGATGGCTCTACTTGTTTCTATGTGGACTGTCATGGACTGAATGAAGTCACAAAGTCAGACGCCCACCCGATGCCCCGGACGGATGAACTCCTGGACAAGTTGGGAGGGGTGACCTTCCTTATGACCATTGACCTGACCAAGGGGTACTGGCAGGTAGAGTTGATGGACAGAGCTAGGGAGAGGTCGGTCTTCATCACTCAGATAGGCTTATTTGAATTTAAAATAATGCTTTTCAGAATGAAGAACGCCCCGCCACTTTCCAAAGGTTGGTGAACCAGGTGTTCAGTGGTGCTGAGGAGTACACTGTGGCGCACCTGGATGACATTGCCATCTTTAATGCCAGCTGGGAGGAACACCTATCCCACCTCAGGGAAGTGCTAGGCAGGATACAGAGGGCCGGGCTCACTGTCAAAGCAGAGAAGTGCCAGGCGGCCATGGGAGAAGTGGCATACCTTGGGCATGTGGTAGGCCGGGGACAGCTCCGTCCTAACAAAATAAAAATAGAAGTGATCCAGGCATGGCCCAGACCAGAAATGCAGAAGCAGGTCAGGAGTTTTCTTGGGACAGCAGGGTGCTATAGAAAATTTGTACCCAATTACAGTGCCCTGGCTGCTCCCCTATCTGACCTGGTAAAGAAAAAGATGCCAAAGAAAATGACCTGGGACCCAGCCTGTGAGGAAGCCTTTATGAGACTGAAGGAGGCACTGTGCAGTGCTCCTGTTTTGACAAGTCCTGACTATAGCAGACCGTTTATAATTCAGACTAACGCCTCAAACGTGGGTATTGGGGCAGTACTGAGTCAGCCGTCCAACCAAGGGAAAGATCATCCTGCAGCATATCTGAGTAAAAAGTTACTTCCCAGGGAGCAGGCACACTCCACTGTGGAAAAAGAATGTCTTGCCATAGTGTGGGCCATAAAGAAGTTAGAGCCATACTTATATGGGCAGGATTTTGTGGTACAGACTAACAACAACCCCGTGGTTTGGCTGACGCAAATGGGTAAGAATAATGATAGATTGTTAAGATGGAGTCTTGCTTTGCAAGAGTATGACATGACAATTCTACATAGGGCTGGAACGAAAAATCAGAACTCGGATGGGTTGTCTCGCGTCTATGAGGAGTGAACTGATTTGGGAAGCTTATCCCATGCAGGGGATAGAGCTCCTAAATTCAGTCTAGGTAGGGAGGATTGTGATGCTTGGACAGCTGGTTCTGATTGGGACGCTTGAACAGTTGGTTCTGATTACTCTATGATTTTTTGTAAAATAAAAATATAGTGTGATTGTCTGTCATGAGAAATGCTGTGCTCCTGGATGACCCCCCAGGTTTCACTCCAAAGGGCAGGATATATGTTAAACATCAGATCTCTGTAGGGTGATTAACTTGCAAAAACTCACGTTTTATAGCCTTATTTAGGATCTGGGTTGTTTGAAGCTAAGAACTAAAATATCCATTTTATGACGTCCTCAGGAAGGGCAGTTAATTTCAACTGGAGCTGGAAAAACTATGTTACAGCTAGGTGAGAAATCTGCCGAGTTGTGAAAGCAGGAGACTGCTCCTGGATGAAAGAAGACACTGGAAATTCAGACTTGATTGAGAAGTCATGTTGGGAAATGAGTTTTGCTGATGTCACCTATTTAATTTACCTTCTCAAGTATATGACATCCTGACTGTATAATTTTTAATAAACAGAGGAGGAGCTGGGTGACATCACGGAGAAGGCAGGTTCAAGACAGTGTTTTAATTATGCTGTGACTGACCTTTAGAGGATATACATGTTTGGACCCTGAAGACGAAACATCTACTTTAGACAGACAAGTCTAATTGTCTAGTGGTAGGAATTAATTTGCACTTTTTAAACCTTGTTCTTTTTAAGTGATTGTATGTTTTTGTGATGTATTGTTCCGTATTTACATATTTTACATTTTTATCTATTTTAAGCAAACCTTTATTTTAAGAGACTACTTGCTGTGCCTTTGAAATTCTTTATTTGACAAGTGAAGCATATCTGGTTAAAGCTGACACTGCAAAAGCTTACTGGTTTACCAAACCGGGAAAAGGTAAGAGTTTATTCTGAGGTCTTTCATAGAGTTTTTAAGGGTTCATTTTGTACACCTGGTTAGGTGCCCATAGGCAAAAGACATCTGGACCCCCCCCCAAAAAGCAGAATTATCTGAGCCTGTACATTGGGTACGCTAGCAAGAGGTTCACAGTTTGAATGCCTCCAGAACTTGAGACCAAAGTTTGATTCGAACCCACAAAACAGACGGGAGGGTTACCCTGTTTCTGTTCCTGTTACAATATTGTGCTTGGAGGTTGGCACTGTGGGAGCAGAGGGCCTGACCTGCTGAGTGGGGTTGTGACAGATTGGTTGGCAGCAGTGTGCATAAGTTTGGTATTACAAGCTTTTATTGTTCAGTGTGTCAGCTTGATACTGTCAGCTCACTTGCAAAAAAAGAAAAAGGCAATGATTTATTTTTTTGTAAAAAAAAAAGGTAACAGAACTATATCACTTGGATTACAGTCAAGTTCCTACCTGTTTTATTTTTTTCTCTAAAGTACAAGTCAAAGTAGCCGTAATTATGGAAGAAGATGGCTTCCAACTACAGCGGGCACACTGTAGACTTCTTAAAGCAGTTGTGCAGGGACAGAGGAGTCCCATTTGAGGTGAAAGCCACCAAGCAGAACCTCGCGGATGCCCTGATGGTAGCAGATACCTAGAGCATCAAGTCACAGACAGTGACTGTAAAGGACCGAACCTTGAGTGTGGAAGGGCAAACGGCCAGTGCAGTGTCCAGATCCGATGAGGAGGGCAACAGGGCCAGTGCCAGCGAAGGGCCACAGCAGCAGCAGGGGAAGGTCACCAGCATTCTGGAGCCAGAAGTACTTAGGCTGCAGATTGAGTTGTGCAGAATGGAGCTGGAGTTCCAGAGGGAGGCAGAGCGGGAACGCCGAGAGGCAGAGCAAGAACAGCGAGCTGCAGAGGAAAAGAGGGAGCAAGGACACAGAGAGGCAGAGTGTGAACAGAGGGAGGCAGACCGTGAGGAGCATGAGCACCAGAGTCAACATGAACTGGAGAAGCTACGACTCCAACGACCAGCACCGGAGCAGGTAAGTGGCTTGGGTTTAACTGGGACTACAGGACTGGGTTACAAATTGAATTCCAAATTGATAGCCGAATTTAAAGAGGGGGAGGATATGGATGCCTTTTTAAATTCTTTTGAAAAAGTTTGTATTCAGGCTAAAATTCCTAGGGAGTCCTGGAGCTTCCAGCTATCCCACTACTTACCGAAAGCTCGGGATGCATTGGGTCAAATGGACAATGAGGACAGTAATGATTACAGCAAACTTAAAGTTGCGTTACTAAAGAAATTTGAATTAACTGCTGAATCATACAGAGCTAAATTCCGTAAGTTCAGGAGAAGCCCTGACATGAGCTACGAGGAGCTAGCCACGAAACAACGTCAGTTTTTAAAACGTTGGTGGGAAGGAATTGAAGCAAACTCTGTTGATAAAATTGAAAATGTGATTTTGTTAGAACAGTTTTTCTGGGCATGCCCAGCAGAGCTGAAAACCTGGCTGGAGGACCGAGATCCCAAAACAGTGCAAGAGGCTGCTGAACTCTCAGATTGCTATGCCAAGAGCAGACCTGCTCTGAGAGCGAATGGGGCAGGCGTGGCAGTGCAGAAAGGGAAAAGTACGCCCTCAGGGCAGCTAAAACCCTCACTGCCTCCACCGAAACCAGTTAGCCCCAGGTTTCAGAGAAAAGATTTCTCTGAGAAAAGAAATGAATGTTGGTTGTGTAAAGAAACTGGGCATATTGCCAGACAGTGTCCCAAAAAGGCGAGCAATACACAACAGGGGGCTAGAGAAGAAGTGGGTTGTTTGTGTGTCCCTGGAAGCATGCCTGTGAACATAAGGGAACACATGCACCCAGTCATGGTGAATGGTGTACAGATGCAAGGGTTAAGGGACACAGGGGCATCCCTGACATTGGTAAAAGGGGATCCAGTAGAGCCTGGTCAGCTTATACTCAATAAATACGTTACTGTACAGGACTTTACTGGTGAGGAGAAAACATTGCCCCTTGCTAGTGCTCTCCTAGACTGGGGTGAAACAGGGGGAACTGTGCAACAGGTGGCTGTAGCCAAAACCTTAGCAGTGGATGTGATCCTGGGCAACAACCTCAAACAGGGGATGGTATGTGCAGTTAACTGTAGCCAAGCAGCAAGGGAAAATTGTAGTTCCCTGAACCCCACAGAAGTCCTTGTGGAAACCACTAGGAGGCTGATTCCCCAGCCTGTGTCTTCAGATGGGGAGACTAATGAAAAGGGGGTAGAAATTTCCCCAGTAGCAGTGAACCACACAGCTATGGAGGGTTACTCCGAAGAGGGAAGGGGTGACCCATTGTCAGAGGGTTGGGATTGACAGTGATCCTGAGTGCCCTGACGCTAGTGCTAGGGAACCATAGTTTAGCAACTGAAGGGGACCTGTCCCATACCTTGGGAATGTATGAGGAGTTTGCAGCTACTCAGAGAAGTGACCCTAGTTTAGAGAAGCTGAGGGCTTGGGCAGACTCTGACGGAGCACAGGGAGGTTCCGGCAGACATAAGGTTTATTAGGAAAATGGACTGATGTATATTCAGGCTGTGCAGACAGAGGGAGGGGTGCTAGACAGGCCGCTTGTCGTTCCCCAGGGGTATCGTGAGCAGTTGCTCAAGATTGCAGGTGATATTCCCTTGTCTGGCCATCTGGGGATTGCGCGCACTATGCAGCGGTTGGCTCAGAATTTCTACTGGCCTAACTTCACCCAGCAGGTGGAGTATTGCAGGTCCTGTCACCGGTGCCAAGAAATAGGGAAGGTGGTCAAGAAAACCCAAGCCGCATGATTTCATTGCCCATAGTGGAGGAGCCATTCCAGAGGGTGGGAATGGATATTGTGGGGCCTTTAAACACCCCAGCTCCTCAGGGAAGAGATTCATCCTGACTGTGGTGGATTATGCCACCCGATACCCAGAGGCAGTCGCCCTAGCCTCACTGAGGACAGACAAAGTGGCAGATGTCTTAGTTGGGATTTTCTCCCGTGTTGGGTTTCCGCAGGAGGTTATCACCGATCGAGGGTGTTCCTTCATGTCGGACCTGATGAAATGTTTATGGGAGAAGTGTGTGGTGGTGCAGAGATGCATGACACCATATCACCCACAAGCCAATGGGCTTGTGGAAAGATTCAATGGTACCCTGAAGTCAGTGCTCCGGGCATTTGCTGAACAGCATGGGAGGGACTGGGAGAAATACCTTCACCACCTGTTGTTTGCATACAGGGAGGTGCCCCAAGAGTCGACATGATTTTCCCCCTTTGAACTCTTATCTGGACGCCGGGTACTTGGACCCCTAGACTTGATCTGGGAGGACTGGGAAGGCAAGCACGCCACCCAGGGAACTCCCATTTTGGATTACATCCTTAGGTTTAGGGAAAGGCTGAATGAGCTTATGGGGACAGCCCAGAGCAACCTGGCAGCTGCCCAACAGATACAAAAAGTGTGGTACAACCGCAGAGCCAGAGCTCGTTCGTACATGGTGGGTCAGGAAGTCATGGTCTGTATTCCAGTCTGGAAAGACAAGCTGCAGGCTGAGTGGGCAGCACCGTAAAAAGTAGTTAGGAAGGTAAATGACGTGAATTACATTATAGAGTTACCTGACAGAAGACAGACAGAAAGGATGTACCATGTCAACATAGTGAAGCCATATGCAAATAGGGCTGACATGGTGTTTGCAATGTGTAGTCCTGGGGAGGGGATGGACAAAGGAGAGCCCCTTCAATACTTGCTGGAAGAAAGTAAGTGGGAGTCCTCTGTGGAGGCAGTTAAATTGTCTCCCCACTTGACCCCAGACAAGATCCAGGAAGTAAGGGAGGTTTTAGCATACTTTGCCCCATTGTTTAGTGCCAAGCCTGGGCTAACCCCCTTAGTGATGCACGACGTGGAGACAGAGACACAGACGCCCATACGGCGGACAGTCTATCAAGTGTCAGAGGCTGTCCAAAAGGACATGCGATGGGAAGTGGTGGAGATGCTGGATTTAGGGGTAATCTGGAGATCTCACAGCCCCTGGGCCTCACCCATAGTCCTTGTGCCAAAGCCAGATGACTCTACTTGTTTCTGTATGGACTGTCATGGACTGAATGCAGTCACGAAGTCAGACGCCCACCTGATGCCCCGGACAGATGAACTCCTGGACAAGTTCGGAGAGGCAACCTACCTTACGACCATTGACCTGACCAAGGGGTATTGGCAGGTAGAGTTGAAAGACAGAGCTAGGGAGAGGTCGGCCTTCATCACTCCGATAGGCTTATTTGAATTTAAAGTAATACCTTTCGGAATGAAGAACGCCCCGGCCACTTTCCAAAGGTTGGTGAACCAGGTGTTAAATGGTGCTGAGGAGTACGCAGTGGCGCACCTGGATGACATTGCCATCTTTAGTGCCAGCTGGGAAGAACACCTATCCCACCTTAGGGAAGTGGTGGACAGGATACAGAGGGCCGGGCTCACTGTCAAAGCCAAGAAGTGCCATGCGGCCATGGGAGAAGTGGCATACCTTGGGCATGTGGTAGGCTGGGGACAGCTCTGTCCTAACAAAATAAAAATAGAGGTGATCCAGGGATGGCCCAGACCAGAAACACAGAAGCAGGTCAGGAGTTTTCTTGGGACAGCATGGTACTATAGAAAATTTGTACCCAATTACAGTGCCCTGGCTGCTCCCCTATCTGACCTGGTAAAGAAAAAGATGCCAAAGAAAATGGCCTGAGACCCAGCCTGTGAGGAAGCCTTTATGAGACTGAAGGAGGCACTGTGCAGTGCTCCTATTTTGACAAGTCCTGACTATAGCAGACCCTTTATAGGTCAGACTGACGCCTCAAACGTGGGTATTGGGGCAGTACTGAGTCAGACATCCAACCAAGGAAAAGATCACCCTGTAGCATATCTGAGTAAAAAGTTACTTCCCAGGGAGCAGGCATACTCCACTGTGGGAAAAGGAATGTCTTGCCATAGTGTGGACCCTAAAGAAGTTAGAGCCATACGTATATGGGCAGGATTTTGTGGTACAGACTGACCACAACCCCGTGGTTTGGCTGACGTAAATGGGTAAGAATAATGGTAGATTGTTAAGATGGAGTCTTGCTTTGCAAGAGTATGACATGACAGTTCTACATAGGGCTGGAACGAAAAATCAGAACTCAGATGGTATGTCTCGCGTCTATGAGGAGTTAACTGATTTGGGAAGCTTATCCCATGCAGGGGATAGAGCTCCCAAATTCAGTCTAGGTAGAGAGGATTGTGACGCTTGGACAGCTGGTTCTGATTGGGACGCTTGAACAGCTGGTTCTGATTACTCTATGATTTTTTGTAAAATAAAAATATAGTTTGATTGTCTGTCATGAGAAATGCTGTGCTCCTGGATGATCCCCCAGGTTTCACTTCAAAGGGCAGGATACATGTTAAACAGCAGATCTCTGTAAGGTGATTAACTTGCAAAAACTTGCATTTTATAGCCTTATTTAGGATCTGGGTTGTTTGAAGCTAAGAACTAAAATATCCATTTTATGACGTCCTCAGGAAGGGCAGTTAATTTCAACTGGAGCTGGAAAAACTATGTTACAGCTAGGTGAGAAATCTGCCGAGTTGTAAAAGCTCTTTGATGTCTATGTGAAAGCAGGAAACTGCTCCTGGATGAAGGAAGACACTGAAAATTCAGACTTGATTGGGAAGTCATGTTGGGAAATGAGTTTTGCTGATGTCACCTATTTAATTTACCTTCTGAAGTAGATGACATCCTGATTGTATAATTTTTAATAAACAGAGGACGAGCTAGGTGACATCATAGAGAAGACGGGTTCAAGATAGTGTTTTAATTATGTTGTGACTGATCTTTAGGTGATATACATGCTTGGACCCTGAAGAAGAAACATCTACTTTAGATAGACAAGTCTAATTGTCTGGTGGTAGGAATTAATTTGCACTTTGTAAACCTTGTTCTTTTTAAGTGATTGTATGTTTTTGTGATATATTGTTCTGTATTTACATATTTTACATTTTTATCTATTTTAAGAGACTACTTGGTGTGCCTTTGAAATTCTTTATTTGACAAGTGAAGCATATCTGGTTAAAGTTGACACTGTGCAAAAGCTTACTGGTTTACCAAACCGGGAAAAGATAAGAGTTTACTCTGAGGTCTTTCATGGAGTTTTTAAGGGTTCATTTTGTATACCTGGTTAGGTGCCCGTAGGCAAAAGATATCTGGCCCACCCGAAGAGCAGAATTATCTGAGCCTGTACATTGGGTACGCTAGCAAGAGGTTCACAGTTTGAATCCCTCCAGAACTTGAGACCAAAGTTTGATTCGAACCCACAAAACCGACAGGAGGGTTGCCCTGTGTGTGTTCCTGTTCACAATACTGCGCTCGGAGGTTGGCACTGTGGGAGCAGAGGGCTTGACCTGCTGAGTGGGGTTGTGACACTCCACACCATGGGATTCAATCAATTGATGGTTAAAAAACTGGTGCAGAGTTCAGGGTTTTGGCTTCATTGGGGATTGGGGTCCACCTGGAGGGATGCAGGCCTATACTGGTGCAATGGTCTGCATTTGTCCAGGAGGGGAACCAGGATCCTAGGTGATAGGTTTAAATGCTTCATTGGCAAGCAGTTAAACTAGCCAAGGGGGGAAGCACTGAAAAGGAGCAGGGAAATCCTAGCTCCCCAAAAAATAAATCAGGGTTGTTAGTGTGATAAACACCAAGATAAAGAAGTTGATAGAGAGAAGGGCAGGGGCAAATGGAGAAAAAGGCAAAGGCAGTAAGGGCAGGGATAGGGCAAAAAGGGATAAGGCCATCAAAAAATGGAGGGTAATGAGTACCAATGCCTGTAGTCTGGATAACAAGCACCCTGAACTGGTGGCCTTGATGGAAGCGGGATGCCTGGATATTGTGGCAGTCACAGGAACATGGTACACAGAGAACCATGACTGGGATGTCAACATACCAGGGTACACAATCTACAGGAGGGACAGGGAGAGTAGAAGAGGAGGAGGAGTAGCTCTCTACATAAGGGAAGGGATCAAAGCAATGGAACTAAAGGGTAAACAGGAGAAGAGGAGGCACTGTGGGTCACCCTGGAGACCAGAAATGGCACCATAATCCACATGGGGTTGTATGGAAATGGACAAGGAATGATAGACGGCATCCTTAGGATGGCAGAAAAAGGGGAGCTATTGTTGATGGGGGACCTGAATATGCCAGATGTTAACTGGAGCACCTTTGCTGCAGCCACATCCAAGAGCAGGGTCTTTCTCGATGCCCTACAGGGGGCATGCCTCAAGCAGCTAGTGTTGGAACCCATTCGGGAGGGAGCAATCTTAGACATGGTACTCTTAAACGGGGACGGAGAGAGGATGTCAGATCTAGAAGTGGGTAGCCATCTGGGAACAAGTGATCACCATACAGTGTGGTTCACAATAAACACAGCCGCAGAGTCAAGCCATACAAAAAAGTGAGGGTACTGGACTTTAGGAGGGCTGACTTTGTCAAAATGGGAGAGTACCTCAGAAAAGCACTAGCAAACAGGCAAGAAGGAGGGGTGGAGGAACAATGGGGAAACATCAAAACTGCCATCACAAAGACAACAAGCCTTTGTGTGAAGCAAATAAATCAAAACGAAAGAAAAAAACACTATGGTTCTCAAAAGAGGTGGTTTGGGTTCAGTTAATTTATTTTTAGTAGAAGTCAAATACTTCCATGGGTCAAAATCTGGAAGTCATTCCAATTTTTAGGAAGTCAAAATACTTCCCAGATCCCAAAATTTGAAAGGCAGTATTCTAGAAATGATCAATTTATGGATGTTAATACAAATATTAGTGGTAAAATACAATTCCTTTTAGAAAAATCCATTATTTCTTAGCTTCTGTGCCTTCAGTTTTGGAAGTCATCCAGTTTAGTTTTTTTACATTGTGAAGTCAGTGACTTCTCACCCTTTATTTTGGAAGTTTTTGCCTTCTTTTTGGGAGTCAAATACTCCCAAAATGGAGTTAACTGAAGCCCTGGCGGGGAAGGTTAGGGAGAAAAAGACAGCATTCAGAAAGTATAAGGCGACACAGAAGGGGCAGGACAGAGAATGTACCAGTTAAAGCAGAAGAAAGTGGGGAAGGCAGTCAGAACAGCAAAGGCCCAAACCGAGGAAAAGATAGCCAACTCGGTTAAGAAGAGGGATAAAACCTTTTATAGGTACATTAGGGAGTGAAAAAAGACCAATGGAGGGATAGTGAGGCTTAATAAGGGGAGGCGGGTGGGCAGAGAGGGACAGTGAAAAGCAGGTGTAACCCCCTGCAAATGGGGGTTCCCAAAAGACTTCCAGGAGCTTGCTTGAATGCTCCAAGCCTGAATGGTGTTTGGCTAAGCCATTTATCAGTGAGTGTTTTTAGAGCCTCTGGTACTGTCTCTTTAAGAGCTATCTGCTTGCAGACATAATTAGTTTGTATGGGGGACTGTGTGCTTCTCTGAGTACCACTCCGAGCTGCTGCCAATTCACTTCATTTTGCAGTCACTAGGAGTGCAAAGGGAACCTATCTGAAAGATGTAACTGTTTGCCAGAAATTATTTAGAGTAATAATGAAATTACAGTTTGTCTAACCTGCTTTCTTTGCAGTCAGAACTGTGTCTGCTAGTTCCCATTCTAGTTTTGAACTGCTGAACTGGACCAATCAGTGTGGGGTAAGCTAGCTCTAAAATGGTGCCTTGGACGAATCAGAACTTGGACTCATAATCTGAGCCAGCCACAAGAGGATTGTATGGGCAGTGACTCTGGGAGATGTAGTTTAGACTTCAGTGCCTTTTGGACCAACAGCAGCAGTCTATTGTGAGTGACAGCCAATCCAGTCAAGAACTGGGAGGAACTCAAAGGAAGTGCCGGTTTTGTCGGTTGGAGTTTCAGTTGAGCTTTGGCAGTGAAGAAGGAAGAGCCCTAGTGCTTTTCAGTGTGCAGTTTTAGTCAAAAAAGCGTGTGTAAGGCCCAGAGTTCCGGTCTGCAGCTTGTGTAACAGCTTGTTAGGACTGAATCCGTCCTGTGAAAAGAAATCAAAGGATCTCTGAAGAGTAGAAACCAGGCTCACCCTGTAGAAGACTGGAAGAATTGCTGAAAATTGCATCGGTCTGTCAGGAACTGAATCTGCTGTGTGTTCTCCCGGTATTGTGCAGTAATTGCGATCGGGATACAGATGCAGCCTGCCTGGTATAGTGCTTTCTTTTATATGGATGTGTGAAGAGGTTTGTGTACCTCAAGTGAGCCCTGCTGACATTGAAGGACCCTATCTTATTTGGAGTCGTGAGTACTAATTCAGGGTCGCTCCTGTTGAATTGCCACATTAAATCCAAATGGAATTACTGTACTGCTGACTGTTTAATTCTCCTTTTCTCTGTGTGAAAGGGCCCTACCAGCTGCCACGGTTTGGACTAGCCACTAGGGCTTGGGTGCCCAGGGACAGTAACTGATAGGGATAGGCCTGTGCACAGAGCCATAGGAAGATTATTAGAGTGATAAGCTAATTAACCTGATTTCCCCTGTCCTTGTTATATCCCCTAAATAAATCAGAGCTGCTTGTTTCAGTAAAGTTATACTGCCTGAAGTATTTGTCTATGTTAAAGTACTGTACTGTGATTGTTGCACTGTATCTCATTTCACAGGAAGTCCCAGTGCGGAACCAGTCCTGGGGTAAGTGTATACTGTGAAGGTAATTCTGATATATTGTGTGGGCCACTAGTGGGAAGAAAGGAGGGTTGCAGTGTCCCAGAGGGCTGTGACCAAGTTAGTTTAACTATTGCAAACCCTGACCTCTGGGTGGAGGCACCCGCCATTGGATCCAGGCCCCTCAACCTGTTAGTGGCAAATCAGGCAGGGGTACTAGCCCCTGGGATAGCGCCATCTAGGGGTTACACAGGGATACTGAATGAATATGCCTGCTCAGTATTCACAAAAGAGGAGGAGGGGGAGGTACCTAATCCAGTCAGTAGAAGAACTCTGGATAGGGGGTCGATACCAGTCCTTTCACAGAAGAAAGGGTTCTGAAAGAACTCCTAAAACTGAAGGTGGACAAAGCAATGGGGCCTGACGGGATTCACCCCAAAATTCTAAAAGAACTAAGGGGAGAACTAGTGACACCACTGACTACCCTTTTTAACAAATCATGGGAGGATGGTGTGGTACCGAAGGACTGGAGGAGGGCGGATGTGATTCCCCTTCACAAAAGTGGGAGCAAAGCAGAGGCAGGAAACTACAGACCTGTTAGCTTGACCTCAGTGGTAGGGAAAATGATGAAATCACTTCTGAAAGAAAGAATTGTTGAGTACTTAGAGGCCAGCGGGGCACAGGACCCAAGGCAGCATGGATTCACAGTGGGAAGGTCAAGTGAGATGAATCTAATAGATTTCTTTGACTGGGTGACCAAAGTAGTAGACAAGGAAGGGGCTGT
The DNA here is from genome assembly GCA_016271365.2 of Neoceratodus forsteri. NCBI lineage: Eukaryota > Metazoa > Chordata > Ceratodontiformes > Ceratodontidae > Neoceratodus > Neoceratodus forsteri. The sequence goes on along the minus strand of CM028131.1, from coordinate 1,651,994,585 downwards.
GGACATAGCCTACCAAGACTTTAGCAAGGCATTTGACACAGTCCTACACAAAAGATTAATAAACAAATTAGCCAGCCTGAGAGTGGGTCCCAGTGTAGTAACCGGGGTAAAAAATTGGCTGGATGACAGGACACAGAGAGTAATAGTAAACGGAGTCCACTCCGAAGAAAGGGGGTTACTAGTGGGGTACTGCAGGGTTCAGTACTGAGTCCAGTCCTTTTTAATGTCTTTATAAGTGACATTGCAGAGGAACTGGAAAGAAAAGTATGTCTCTTTGTAGATGACACAAAGATCTGCAACAGGGTTGATACACGGGGTGGAAAGGATGAGAAGGGAATTGGCAAGATTGAAGGAATGGCCACAAGTATGACAGCTTAGAGTCAATGCAAAGAAGTGCAAAGTAATGCACTTGGGAAACAAAAACCCAGGGGAAGAGTACACAATGTGGGGGCCGGGGTATTAACAACAACAAAAATGGAAAGGGACCTGGGGGTAGTCATATCAGATGACCTAAAGGTAATCAAGCAATGTGAGAAGGCAGTAAGGATGGCTGGGAGATACTGGGATGTATAGGGAGAGGCATCACCATTAGAAAACAGGAAGTTGTTATCCCTTTGTACAAACAGTTGGTGAGACCCCATCTGGAGTATAGCGTGCAGTTCTGGAGATTCCATCTCCACAAGGACATAGACATGAGGGAGGCAGTCCAGAGAAGGGCAACTAAAATGGTACAGGGTCTGCAATAGAAGCCATACGAAGAAAGACTAAAGGAGCTTAATATGTATACCCTTGAGGAAAGGAGGGAGAGGGGGGACATGATAGAAACTTTCAGGTACCTCAAGGGAATCAACAAAGTCCAAGAGGGTGGCATCTTTCAGAAAAAGAAATGTGCAAGAACAAGGGGACACAATCTGAAGATAGAGGTAGGACGGCTCAGGGGCAATGTGAGGAAGTATTTTTTCACAGAGAGGGTGGTAGACACATGGAATGGTCTTCTTGAGGAGGTCATGGGGTCAACAACAGTGGGGGAATTCAAGAATGCATGGGATAGACATAAAGCAATTCTGGTGGGGGGTAGGAAGAAGTAGACTGTTGGTTAACTAGGATCTGCAGCTTATCCAATAGGTAGGGAACTGGGCAGACTAGGTGGGCCAAGTGGTCCTTATCTGCCGTCAAAGTCTATGTTTCCATACTAGGCCCCCTGCCATTCAGTTTGTTTCTGAATGTTCTAGCAAAACAATGCCAGCACAAGATCCTTCTATATGCAGATGATGCTGTGCTTTACACTAGTCATGCAGCCCTAGAAGTACTTGAAGAAATGATGCAAGCCGATTTTTATGCTGTAGAAGAATGGTTCCTTAATTCCAAGCTCCTGCTTAATTACAAAAAAACAAAAACGATGATGTTTGCCTCTCACCAAAACTGTCATGGATCCTTATCCCTTCAAAATATATAACAAGCATGAGACACTTGACATGGTCTATAACTTCAAGTACCTCTCGGTCATCCCCGATTGCTCTCTCTCTCATGTAGCGCACACATAGACCACGTCGCCAAGGCAGCCAGTGCCAGACTTGGCCAGCTGTATCAGCACAGACACTGTCTCATGGAGAGTGCCATAAAACTTGCAGTCAACAGCTCAGTGCTGTCAGTCAAGGATTATGGTCTAGTAATATATGGAGCAGGCACAGACACTGGCCTTAAGAGAATTAAAACTGCCCTTAACAAAGCTTGCAGACTCGTTATGGGTGCACACCACATGACTCACACATGTGAGCTTTACTCTAGCACTGGATGGCTAAACTTGAACAACAGGATCCAATATAACATCACTCTTGGCCTTGTACCCCCTACTCCACCTGCTTCTGACAAACCAGGGGATCCAGTAAAGCTTCTTCCAAATTCCGTTTCAACGGACTTTGCAAGGGCAGAGATCCTTCAAGTATAGGGCCCCCCCTTTGGCTAAACTCTCTCAGCACTGATCTGGGTTTGGAACCAAAACTAGGCCCCTTTAAATCTAAACTGCTGTCACATCTGGCCGCTCTCAGCACATGCGACTGTGACACAATAACCTAATGCTATTAGATCTTTGCCCTACCAAGCACTTACCTCCCTCTTCCCCCATCCCCTCCTTAATTCCCTTAGTTCATTTATAACTTATACTCCTCACTATCTCCCCTTCCCTCACAATTAGACAATTCCCCACCACTAAAACCATATCTGTGTCACTCGCTTGTGACTCCCCTTCTTATTTTCACCTACCCTCACCGCCATACACCTTATCCCATCTTCACCCCTTAACTATACCAACAAAACCTAATGGGTGGATTCCTCCCTATCCCTACCCTACTACTCACATTGCCTCCTAGGCCGTTCCCTCTTTAATTTACCCTCTATCACTCTCTCCAACCTTCTGCACCCATCTTCCCCTCAGTACGACTCTTTCCTACCTGTCTTGGGCTGTCTTGCCCCTAGATTGCAAGTGATCAGCTCCTTTGAAACCCCATGATGAAATTTCACTGCTGCCTTAGACTCAGCTTGTAGTCAGTTGTTTAACACAATGTTTTTATGATTTTTGTACCTACTGCCTTGTTCTCTGTAATATTGTTAACCTAGTTTGTTCTACCTGTGTATTTGTATTGTGTCTATTTCTTGTAAAATGTCTATCAGTTCAACGTGGAGCCTTTGTAAATGAGCTTTCTAGCTCAAAGGTATTAGTCCGAGAATTCAAAAAATAAACAGACCACGAAAACCATCAGTACAGAAGCAAAGAAAGGGAAAGGACAGTGTACACACCACTGCGCAATCAGAAATGTGAGAAATTGCCGGCCCAGTGGCGCAGAGGGCTGAGGCGCTGGACGCCTTACCTCGCACCACACCGGTGACCTGAGTTCGGGAATGAGCTCGGGCCATCACAGGCCAGCGGGGGGAGGGTACAGAGCTGGCTAGAGCAGCCGAAAGGCAGCTGTCCTCTCCGGGAAGGATCTGGTGCATCCCTCGGTGCAGGTCTGCCTCCTGGTGGAGGCGGGGACCGGAACAGCCGAGGGAGCACGCAGGCATTAGGCCATAGGGTGGGTGGATGGGACTGTCACTGGGGCTGTAGTACACATGCGCGCCTCCATGCGCATGCGTCCCTACTCCTGGGGCCCCAGATTAACAAGTGAGAAAAATGGAGGAGAAAAATTCCCCGGCGGCTGGATGAAGCCCAACCTCCCGCAGGCACCGCTCTCGGGCCGGGCATAAGGTAAGTCCCAGTAATTCCGGGAGACAGAGCTGGGGGAGCCGATCGGGCCGATGAGTGCTCCCCGGGATAGACACACAAAAGAAAAAAAAAAAAAGAAATGTGAGAAATTAATCTAGTAAACCAAAATGCTATAAATGACTGCTCAGCATGAAACTGCTTAGGCAGTGAGCCTCAGTACACTGAGATGTTTGGCTTTTGTGCTGAGCAGTCTGTTATTTGCCATTTTGATTAATTAAATAAATGACTTTCATTTGATTTAGCAAATGTGTGTCATTCTTTTCTTTGCTCTTATTCTTGGAGCTGTTCTGTCATAAACTGGTGTTGAATTGATACGTAACTTTATCTGGCTCTCTGCAGAAAGTTAAAGGTGATGGTTGTGACTGGCAACCAATATCCAGTTTTTTTTGTTTGTTTTTTGCCTTTGCACTTTTTGACTTTACTGATCACATCATGAGAGCAGTTTGGAAGATTGAAATGCCAAGTAAGAAACGAAAACGTACAGGGGCTGCTGTGATGGAGCGAAATGACTCTGAGAGACTTTGTTTTCTGACTGTGCATGGTTTCAGGTTTTCTGTGACATGACTGTTGGGGAAGGAGAGATGGTCTATGTAGAGCTGGTGGCCAGTGACAAGAACAACACCTTCCAGGGCGTCATCTTCCAGGGCTCCATCCGCTATGAAGCACTCAAGAAGGTCTATGATAACCGGGTGAGCAGGCTCCACAAGTAACCCGTTTTCTTTCTTTGGTCACTCACGTACCTCTTAACTACCCCACTTTACAAGAGTCGCACTTCTTTTTAACCCCTCAGAAGTGTTCTTTCCCACTTGGAGTGGTATTGACCAACACAGTGCAGATTGTGAAGCACATTCTCACTGGGGCTAGTATCTAACAGCAGTAGCTTAGCTTGTGCAGTAGAGGTCATGTCTTGGCCTGTGAAGATTATGAATTTTAATTCTGCTTTGTGCCTTCTGTTCAGTAGTCAGGATTGCATATTCATAGACATAAAAATCTTGTAGAGGTGGCCTTTGATAGGGAGATGTAATGGGGGGTGATTGAGATGGTTTATGTACCCAGGATAGCCCAGCTGATATGCAGCATCTCAGTTTCAGTCTGGTCCTGCTACTACACAGTTTTATATGGCTGAGATAGAGATTAATACTGTTTTCACAGGGGAGGAAGGGGCTCTTTACTTTGAAGATTGAATCTGAGCTGCATAAAATTTAGATCAACACAAAATGATCTCGTAAGATAATATTGCGTAATATCACTTATGTTCACACTCGCCACCTGATTGGCCTTCCGTGTTAGACCAGTCGTGTAGCAAGTGCAACTTCAAAGCACAATTACTGCACTTTAAAGTGGAGAAATTCTACCATATAAAGCACATGAAGGTTAAGTGAAAAACAAAGAAAAAAAAAGTCACATCAGGAATGGGTGCCACACAGTCTAAAAAGTGAGCATGCACAACAGAGGCAGGCTGGTTATACACAAGAAAAATACTGCACAGACAGAAATAATAACTTACAATAACATACCTTTATAACAATTAGCAGGGTAAAAACAAAACCCACCATATGCCGCCTGAAGTGTTTCATCTCCCAAGAGGCTTTGTCAAAGGCTAGCTTGCTCAGATTCAAGCAGTGAACTAATATATATATGGTGGAATTGGAACCTGAGACCTCCTCATTCACAAATATGTGCTCCATCCACAGGACCACACTTTCTTTTTCATTAATTGGATTAGGATTGGTTGATCCCTAGGAAATGAACATCAGGGTTTTAAATAATTGATTAGCAGTTTTTTTCTTGGGACTATACTAACTGTACAGAAAGTAATCATATAGATTTTCTAGAAGTGCTGTGTTTGTTAAACACACTGAGGCAAGAGCTATTCATTTTCACAAAGATTTAGTTAGCACGTTTATGAGCAAAATGCTAATCAGTTTTTTGAGTTAAATAAATCCCTGAACATAAGCATGTGGGTCCCAGTAGTGCTTCTTCTCCTGCTTTTCACCCTCGCCCCATCATCAGGTCCTGATTCATGTTGCTAGTGCACAGTAAGGTCCTCCCATTGGGATCCTGTGGCACAAGTCCAGATTCAGTAAATCTGAGGTTGCTCTTCATTACTGCCTTCAATTTTTCTGTCCTTGGGTGGGTGGAGGGGGGAGTTCTGCAATTAGGCAACACTCGGGAAGGCACGTCAGTTATAAGTAATTGGCTTATATCACAGCCCTGGAACTGCATGGATCCAGGCAGTGATATTATTTGTGGACGGTTGATGCAGTAGTGTTGAGCCTCTGTGCTTTGTGGAAGGCAGAGGTCATGTCTGACCTCAGGTATCCTGTATTATATGGAAACCGTGAGGCAGAGGCTGAGATGTTCAAGCCCATTTCAAGCAAAAGTAAACTAGATAAGATTCCCTGCCACCAATCTCCCCTCCCCCCCCCCACACACACACACACTGAAAATCATGGATTCACCTATCACTCCCTCTTCCATGGGCACAATCCACATGTTGAACAAGATTTTGCTACAGACTACTGTTGTGCACAGGCTTGTTCTGTAGCATTGCAACATGTTTTGGTACGTTGGTGCCAATGAGTGAAGGGAAATGTAGGGTGCCCAAAGAAAGGGAGTTTTTTAAATGCAGAAATAAATGATTTACTAAAGGAATAATGCATGACAGGGTGTGTGTCGTGCTGGGATAATGCCACCTGGGGTTGGGCATGAGGCGCAGGTCGAGTGCATCCAATGCCCCAGGCGTGGCGTTATCCCAGCACGACACACACCCTGGAGTGCATTATTCCTATTATACAATGGCTTGTTGTTATATATAGAATAACAAAATAATTTTAAAGAATGTTTTTATTAGTGTGGAAAAATATTTTTGTTTCTTAACAGGAGATGGAAAAAAGGAAAGCAATATGAGGCTGACACTAGAGCTGTGGTGTTACACTGGGATAACGCCATGGGTCCAGCCCCAGATTGACCAATCATAGTCCAAGATTCTTTCTTGCCATTGTATAATACAGCGTAGCTGATATATACAGTATATATCCTGAGAAACCATTTAGAGAGCAAACTCTGCCAAATCAACAGGAGTCAGTCAAGGGGTTACCAGTGCAATCTTTATGAATGGGTCATAGTTTGCAAACATTCTGGCATTTGTTAAAGGAACTAAAACAGCATGCTGACCAGGTAAGGACTTGTGCTCCTTCATCAGCGGCATCACTGGTTCGGAAATAGTTGAGGATGGCTTTTTTTTTGTTCAACCTAGTAGGATTTTAGTGTTGAGCAAAGTTTTTCTTTGTCTAAAACAAATGCCAAGACATTTGTAAACTACAGCTCTTCTGAATAAAGATTGAACCAGCAACTGCTGACTCTTGGACTCTGTTGGTTTTGAATAGCGTGATCTCAGGCATTATTTGCATGACATACAGTAGCTGGGAAAGCTGCACTGAAAGCTTATGTCTCCAAGAGACAACCTCTCAAATATGACTAAAGTATATTTTTTCCTAAAGGGGAACAGTCATGCACACTGGGTGGCCATTGTGACGTAGACAGCCAGTTCTGAGTGCTGTATATTTTTTTAATATAAAATGTATTCATGACTATCTCTGCTGAAAAACCTAATGCTCTAGGAGTGACCTCAACCCCACCCAGTTTTCAGCTGACAGATGCATGCCAAGAGAAATGCTGACAGTATGTACATCACACACACTCAGTTTTTAGACAATGTGTTACATGGCAGACCAGGAGCTAATTACAGAGTTGTTTAAGTTAACTTTGTTAGAGGGAAATCATAAAAAAAGGTTTATGACGTTGAAGAGAAAAGCCAGGTATTACAGAGGAGTGCGAGGTTGTAAATGCTCCTATGAAGCCTGTGTGAGGAGGATGTAGCATGGATCAAAAGAGATGTCATTTGAAACATGAGTCATGCTGAAGGATTGCAAAATTGATACTTTGAAAAGACTACTGTTTTTTTTTATTAGATATATTTTTAAATATAATCTGACAGAGGAGGAGTAAGCTGACCTCACCAAAAAGGGGTTGGCCAATACAGTTGTTTAAGGAATAATTCTGTTTTACAGAGACACACTTTTGCCTAGACTCTGACCAAGCAAGATCGGTGAGCACTTAAGCAAGTATTTAGAGACTAAGTACTGAAGTAGGAATTTGTACTGTTTAAACCTTGTTTCTTTTTAAAAGATTTGTATGTCTTTTGATATGAGTTCTGTATTTTGTGTTTTACATATTCTTATCTATTATAGTAAAATTCTTTTTAGAACTTACTTGGTCTGTCTTTGACTTCTTTTTATTTGTAAGAAATGTACGTGGTTATAGCAGACAATAGACATAAGCTTGAATGGTGGTACCAAACTGGAAAGAGAAGCGTTTTAAATCTGAGGTTTTTAATTAAGTTTTAAAGGGTTCATCTCTGTATTCCTGTATAGGTGCCCATAGGCAAAGATATCTGGCCCCCCCGAAGACAGATATATCTGAGCCTGGGCATTGGGTATGCTAACAAGAGGTTAACAGTTTGAATCCCTCCAGAACTTGAGACCAAAGGTTGATCCGAACTCACAAAAACAGACAAGAGGATTACCTTGTCTGTTACACTGTTCACAAGACTGCGCTCAGAGGTTGGCAGTTTGGGAGTAGAGGGCCTGAGTGGGTCTGTGACAGCCATCATAGACTGAAAACCCATGACAAGCTTCTTCAAATGAGATATTGGGTTTTTCTCTAGCTGGCAGCAATCCAGAAATATGTATGACTAAAATCTGCTTAATATTGATACCACAACACCACCATTTTGTGGAACCTTGTGATATCATGCAGGAACAAGCTCTGCTTGACTACATGTAGTTAGGAATGGCTTGGTCTTCGAGGATGTCTCCCTCCATTAAGCCACATCATGCAACTAAGCCATTGGTTTCAGGACCACCAGGAATTTTTTGTTGGCTGGGGCGACCCACAGTGATGCAGATCGTTGGCACCTGTGTAAAGTGGGCATCCCTGGTATGTCTCATTTCTTTCTCCCACCATCATCTGCTCGTCAGTCTGTTGCTGCTGAAGAACGCAGTCAGACTTTTGCAAGTAACCTCTAATGCTGTTACTTCTCACAGTCTTATTTTAAACTGTCTTTTATGATGGCAAATGTGGTGACATTAAGATTTATAAAGACAAAGAACAACTCTGTATCTGTTGCCTTGGTACAAACCATAGCGTTAAAGCCTGCTCAGTCTGCCAGAGCTTTAACCAGGCAACCAGGAGTCATCATAAGAAGGCTTTAGAGGTTTTTCTGAAGCTTCAAAAAATAGACAAATAGGTTGTGGTGAAGATGGCTTCAACGTCGTTAACCGCTTCTGTTCCCAGTTTATCGTCACCTCTTAAATTCCTGCAGTTGACTGTGGCCATTGCTGACTCATTGAAGAAAAAGGATACATCTTTAAAATTGGCAGAGAAACTCTGACACACTGAAAAGAACAGGTGTCATAAAGAAAAGGCTGCTTCTCCAGACCATTTCCATTCACCTATTAGAGGGGGGGAAGTCTATTGACAAAGATGAGTCCCCAACTCCAGCCTCGGGTCCTACCATCCCTCCAGCCATCTCTCAGACACAAAGATCGGGGTCTGGTGCTGGATCATCTCCCCTGCTCGGGGACTTGCAGCCATTTTCACCATCAGGCACTGTCCAGTCAATGTTTCGGCCATCGTCGACCCCTTCAGGGCCTGTCGATGCTCAGATGCTGTCTCAGACTATGTTTGAGCTGTTCCAGTGCCTGTTGTCATCGTCAACTGATCCAGTGATGCCCTTGGCTGGTCTATCATTGACTTTACTGTCGACAGTCCAATTCTCTGTCCCTGTCACAGTACAGGGCACAGAATGGCCTCCATTGATGCGACTCCACTTGACAGCTTCTCCTCAGTTGTCTCCTCGTCCCGTTGACCGTCAGCCAGTAGTGGTCAACGTCAGTGACGAACTGGAACATAATCCAGAATATATGGAGAAGGAGGTGGAGGCCATGGAAGAAGAAGAGGAGTCAACAGATGTTATAGGATCCAGCTCCACTCTGTCCTCTTGCTCAGAGGAGAATGTGAAAAAGTCTCCATCAAAAAATGCCTCTTTTCAAGTCTTCCTTAAAGAGGTTCAGGCTAAACTGGAGTTTCCAGTTGAGGAGGAAGATTCCTCCAAGAGAAATATCTATGACTTCTTGGAGGTTTCTGCCTCTGCAGCAGTGATTATTCCTCCTGTGTGTTCTGCACTAGAGGATGCTCCTTTGGCTGCATGGCACAGGCTGGCTCAGTTGCCTGTAGTGCCCAGTAAGGCTGACACACACTATCCAGTCACTACTGCAAAGCCTTACTATTCCTCACAGTCTGAAACAGACTCTGTGGTTATAATGGCTGCTCATGACAGATCCAAGGCTTCCAAGCATGTGAGCTCTCTTCCTCCTGACAAAGAGTCAAGGAAGTTGGATGTGATGGGGAAGAAAACATTTACTTCTGCTTCATTTGGGCCTAAGAATAGCTAATTCTGAAGAATAGATGATTAAATATCAAAGTTGCCTTTGGAAGACTATGGCCACCCTGGCTGAGAAATTGCCAGAGGGCCAGGATAAAATGTTGGCACAGCAGACAATTGGTAATGGCCAGGAGACTGGTAAACATATGCAGCAGTCTGCATATAATGCCTCTGATACTGCAGGGACAGCTGTCTCTGGCATTTGGTTTCATCGCCACTCTTGGCTAAGGGTGGCTGGCCTTGCCTCAGCTGTACAACAATCTGTTGAATAGTCTAAGGCAAACAGTTGCTAGGCACTGTTGTACAAAATGCTGTAAGGGATTTACTGTCCCCAAAAATGACTCTATAAGGCCCTGCAAACTTGGAACCCTAAATCCAGAGGAAGGGGTTGTGGTCCTTTTCAGAGGCCCTATGCCAGTCCAAGCCATGGCTATTCAAGGGGCTGCGACTGTGGTTCTAGAGGTTCCATGGCAGAATATCAGCAACAGTGTTGTCGACATCCTGCACAGCGATGGGAACAATGCTGACAGTTGGCGTTGTTCCCATAAGGACAGAGCATTTTTCTTCCCATCTCTAAATAACCAACTCTGAGTCAGAGTTGGTTCAGGATGGGGGCCAAACACTGGGAGTCACAGCATCAGTGACCAGTGAACCACCTCAGCGACCTGGCGAGATTTGTCACCGTGGTAGACTTTGCTGTGTAAATGTTGCTGTGCTGACATGATACCGGTTCCAGAGACTTCAGCCTACCACTTCCCAAGCTGCCAATCTGCCCCTTGGTGCCTGTGCTAGACTTAAAAAAGATCAAACCATTATGGGCACCCCCACCATCCCCAGCACCTTTGAACTCCCCTTCCTCTGGCCTCACTGCGTCAGGAAGTTTTGGTGGGAGGTCACATGTCCCTCTTTCTTAAAAAATGGAGGGAGATCACTACAGATACATGAGTGCAGGAAGTGGTTCAGCAAGGACATGCCTTAGAACTCCTTACTGTTCTTCTGGTACCCCCCCCATGCCTGACAAATATCCCCTGGGTTGCCCCTCAGAGCAGGGCCTGGGGGGGGGGCTCACCTTCCCATCGGATGCCAGTATTCATCTCCGGTAGTGCCACAGGCAGAGGTACTGGACCTGTGGCATGAGGCATGTGGCATTCTGCTTGGCCCACTTTTTCCACATTTCCGGCCCTGGGAGGCTGGACATGCAGTGATGACAAGGGCGCGTATGCCAACATTTGTCCCACCTCCAGAAAATATGTAGGTGCCAGCTGCTGCCCCACCCGCCCCGGCCTCCACCAGAGATCAGTCATGTGCCAGGCATGCAAACCCCTCCCCCAGGAGAAGGAGAGTAGTCCCTGGGACGCTCTATCTTTCTCCCCCCTCCCCCCGGCCGACCCTCTGACTCTCGGGTCCGTTCCCAAACCTGGGATGTCTGCATCGAAGGCGGGAGCCCTAACCGCTGTGCCAACAGGACGACTTTTTTTTTTTTTAGGCTGTTTTCAGGAGCTACTGCACCTTGTGTACCAACACTCTCTGACATAGGAGTTCTAGGACACTCATTTTATACAAAAATGATTGCTTCCGTAATATTGCGGTGTTCAAGATAACCACAGTATTATGTATCACGGTTATCATACTGTCAGAGTTTGATACCGTGACATCTTTAGCCTGACGTCATAGCTGTGTTTTTTTATAACATTCAGGGTAAGTTAGTCTGAGCAGAACCACCACAAAACTTTATCAAAGTCCTATTGAGTTAGCCACAGAAATGTAGATTTCAGAGCTGTAGTGCTCGTTATCATTTGGTACCTGTATCTAACCTGTGTCATGTAAGTAAGTATGTTAAAAGATTGCACCAACAGTTATTCTGGCTTTGTGGTCTTGTGGACATCAGGTAAAGGCAATTTCAAAGGCTGTGACTGCATTGCACAATGCCAGCATTGGTTTGAAAACATTTTCTTTCTTCCTTTTTCTTGTAGTTAATTTTAGTCTTTGTAAAAAGTGACAAATTCGCAGAACTAGAAACTCAAGACCTGTATTGATCCACATGAGAGGTGCAATGTGCTGGTCAGAATACAAGCTTCTCCACACCAGGAATGGAAAGGAATTTGTCTTTATACAGTGCCTTTTGGACAAACTACATTTCAAAAGGTTTTACAATCCAGAAGAGGGAGAAGACAGTGGTGCTGCTGTTTTCAGCACACAGGGAGATTCAAAGAGTACAGAGAGGCCGTCCTGCTGGTGCAGTGGTTGGATTTTCACTTGCGATGCTGATGACCTGGGTTCTGGAATGGATTCAGGAGTTGGAGGGCTGGCCTGGGGGAAAAGGCTCAAGTGTCTGACTGCTCATATTCTCCTGGGAGGGAGGGGGGTTAGAGCCTCAGCGTTTGCTGGCCCCTGGCGGAGGCTGGAGGCACAGCACCACATCGGGCTCTGTTGAGGGAGGGTGCGTGATGGACGTCACGCACCCTCCCTCAATGGTGGGTGCGTGACAGACGTCGGCTTAGGCCTTGATGTCACGTGGCACATCACGCACTGAACAGAAAACAGGAAAATGGCCCCAACCTGGCTGGATGATGGCCGCTTCTCCTCCCACCACGCTAGTCCCCCGAGTGCAACTCCTCCTCCTCCTCCTCCTCTCATGTAAGTCCCTGCCCCAGGGGCACTGTATCCCTCAATTCTTATCCCTTCCCCATAGGGAGGGGCCCTCCCAGTAGGATTAGAGCCAGGACCCTCTGGGTGCAGGGCATGCAGGACCATGACTGGCGGAGGGTAGGCAGTGGAGGTGGGATGGCAGGCACAGGGAGCTATGTAGGTCTAAAGGAGTGGCAAGGCTGGGGCCTGGGGGAGCATAAAAAAAGAGCACAGAGAGATTTCACAGAAATTAGAGAAAGGTGAAGCACAAGGACATTACATGATTTGCTCTGGGTCACATAGTAGTAAGTGGTGGCTGTGGGATTCAAACATGGATTCTCTATATTTGCAGCTCTGTGCTGTAACCTCTAGGCCAGACTGCTTCCACCACCCCAGCAATGGTCATCAGCCCTGACATGGAGGGCCATTCTCCAGTAGTTGATGAAATAATTCAGACTCCATGTTTGTTACATCCTTTGTCCCAGAAAGGTGTCCATTTGTGTCACTTCTGACGGTTACCACTGTGATGTGGGCACTTGTGCACTAGGAGGCGGGCTAAAACAAGCACAACTCCTTTCACAATCGCCAGAGTGGTAAAATAATGGATTTGATCATTAACATACGCCAGGTTCAAACTAGTAACCAAGAGATAGCCTCCATGATTCACAGCTATCCATGAGGACCTCTGCTCCTCAGTAATGAAGAAGATTACAGTATACAAGGGAGAAAGAAATTCTAGTCGCCTGGGCTTTTCCAAAGAAACTTCTGACGTTTGATTTGTCAGCAAATACAGTGCGCTCAGTTCACTGGTTCTGTAAATCACTTTGACAGAGATAGTAGGAAGGCAAAATGGAAAAGGGAACCAGGAATGCTGTTCAGTAATACAAAGATGTTGCTTAAAAGCTACAGTAAGGTCAGTGCTGGAAACACAGTTTTGTTTTATATTTTGCTGTCTGAATTTAGCAGCTCTATGTAATATTCACCTTGAGACCCCCTTCCCTGACTTTTATAAAATCTGCAAGATTAACTAAAGTGCTGAAGTGAGTGACTGATGGCAGCAGAAGCCCCAAGCTCTGGGCTTGTTTATAAGTTCAGAAAGGACGGGCGAGTCTATCACAAACCTGCCCATTCAACTCCCTTAGAAACATAGATACTGTTGGAAGATTAGGGTCTTGTGTCCCATCTTGTCTGCTCGGTCTGCCCTTTACCATGATGTCCAGACACGAATGGATCAGCAGTACAGGGAGGGAGGGAGGGAGGCTTCATTTTCCATGCTTTATTGAAACAAGGCCTTGACATCAATCAGGTCTGACTTGTGAGGTTGTACATGCCCCTGTAGGGGATCATCATGGCAGATCACTACCCCTCCTCTGCTCCCTGATCCCTTACCAGCCCTTTGTGCCTATCCCACCCACTCTTATAAAGCTACTAGCACCAAAAATAGATAAGAAATGTTAGTAATTTTTAAAAATGGACCCTTGTAACTTTTTATTTTTGAAGTGTTTTTCTTTTTCTCTGTTTTCATTAGATGGTTTTCTAATAGTATTGGGTGTGCTGTGAAAAGCTGTGCTCTACCTGGAAGCAGACATATCTAGTTCTGTTCCTCCCACTTCATCATCAGCAAGTGACCTCACTCATTGTTTCGTCACAAGCCCTGCTGCCCAATTTGGTATTGTGTTACAAGTAACCAATGTAACCAATCAAGCAGCAGCAGATTGGTCCTTCTTGGTTACTAGTGACGTCCCAGTCAGTAAGGTCAAAATGCCGATGATGTATAAGGAGCAACAGGACTGAATATTCGCTTCCAGGTAGAGTGCTGTTCCACATATCACACCTGGTACTGCCTGGTAGAAAATCTTTTCTGTTTTTTTTTTTTTTTTTTAATTAAAAGAAAAAATACTTCAGACATAAGAAGTGATAGCTGACTACTTCTGAATGTTATTAATTTCAGACAGCACACTAACCCTTTAGCTCTCCACCATTTTTGCACTGACCAGTGTTTAGGATAGCTTGTGCCACCCCTCCTTCGCCCTCTCTGTGAAGTAGTACTTCCTTATGTCCCTTCTGACCCCCCCCCTTCACTAGTTTCTTACTATTACCCCTGGTGTTTGTATTGCTGCTAGTTGTGAACAGCCCTCTAGAGTCCACCTTGTTAATACCCCGTATGTATTTGAACATTTCAGTCATGCCTTCCCTTTCCCTTCTGGCCTTTGATGAGTACATGTTGGGGCACTCCAGTCTTTGTTTGTTGTGATTTCCTTAACCAGGCGAACAGTTTTAGACATGCTGGTATTTCTTCCACTGGAAAGTGTTGGTCGGAATCGAGTATTACCAGTTCTGCGTTAGGTAAAAGCCTTATAGCAATTCAAATATTTAACCATGAGACAGCAATCTGCTCAGCTGGCCATCTTGGAAAGGACTGATGTCACTCAGCCCTTTGCACTCCTTACTGCTTTCCCTACTTCCATCTGTTTCCACCAATACACCTCCTTATCCTCCTCTCTCTCTGTCTCCTTATACCTTCTGAATGTTACCCTTTTAGCCTTTACCTTTTCATCTACTTCTTTCGAGAACCGTAGTGGTCTCTCTTTTCTTCTTGCTTTTGCTCACTTGTTTGATGCAGAGGATCGTTGCCTTTACTATGCTCCCTTTTATCTTTGCCCACTGTTCCTCCACCCCACCCAGGTCACCCGCCCCTGCTAGGTCATCCCTGACAAATTCACCCATCTTTTTAAAATCTGCCCTCCTGAAGTCCAGGACCCTCACTCTTGTGTGGTTCGATTCTGCAGCCATCCTTATATTGAACCACAGCATTCGGTGATTAGTGGTCCCCAAGTGGCCTCCCACATGTACATCTGCAGCACACTGTCCCTGTTAGTGAGTACCAGGTCCAGTATTGCCCTGTCGTGAGTGGGTTCACTGCTGATTTGGGTAGCTCACAGGGAGGGTGTGGGGGGGGTCAGTGAGTGGCTGTCTTCGCAAGCTGGCCATCAGAGGCTACATAGGTTGCATGAGTGCCAGACGTCTGGCACCCTCGGAGTTGAGCAGCAAATCACGTCTGTGAAAAGCCTTAGCCTGGCTCAGGAAGTGGTGGCTGCCTATGCGGTGGCAGGCTTCAAACATGCATGGGAGAGGTATAAAGGAATATTAGAGAGGGGAAGAAAAAGCTAATGCCAGTGACCAGATAGAGCTATCTCGCCATGTTCTAAACATCTTATTATGGCTGATAATGTTAGGGAGAGGCAAGAATCTCTCAGAGTATAGATGCGGATGGAGGGGACCTACTACTTAAAGGAGTTCTGTGGGAAGAAGCCCGGCACGCTGCCTGGGCTCGATTGCTTCTTCCGATCCCCGATGCAGGCACTATATGAAAGCAATAGATTTATTACCTGAGCACTCATAAAAATACCCTGAAGCTCTGCTACAGCCGACATTTTAATTATGATGCTCCTCAACACCCCAGGATCTCGCTGACGCTATCATGAGAAAATGACGCTGGACTGCCTGTCCCTTAATAGTGCTCTTACGTATGGAAATAAAACAACGTCTCTATCTCCGATGCCTAGTGCTGCTTTTACTGAATTTGCTTAAATCCCATTGGTATACCCCATACCCATGATTAAACAAGTGGTGAAAAATTAACTGAGGGCGTAATGGGGTCACCGTTATATAAGTGGTGATGATGCACATTGCCATGGGTGGCCCAAGCTAGCAACAGCTTCCGGCTGGTCCTGGACCAACGGTTTACAGTTCTACTGTATGATGTGGCTGAATGGAGGGTGAAATCCTCAAAGAAGATCCCCTATTATAACCCTTATGGTCACGCGTATTTTCAACCTATCCCTTGTCTCTGGCACAGTCCTCAAAGCATGGAAGGTAGACAGAGTAGTTCCTGTCCCTAAACCAGGAGACAACAAATGTATAGACAGCTACTGTCCTACTGCTATACTGCCTGCACTCAGTGAGTTGCTCAAATGCATTGACACGAACCAGCTTACAGACTACCTTAATTCCTATTATATACTCACCTCTACCACAGCACATCCACAGCCCTTACAATGGTAAAACATCCATGGACCAGGGCTTAATCACTGGTAGTATCTTTGTTTTCTAAAGTGTTCAGCCTGGTTCATCATGCCTTTCTTTGTCACAACCTGCGTGCCCTTGGCCTATCCCACGCATGCAGTTGCATGGTTTGAACATTACCTTCCTGATCAGCATCAAGTCATCAAATTTAATAGCTCTGTCTCAGACCTGCCCGTGTGAAGCTTGGCATTCCCCAAGGCTCCATACTTGGACAAATCCTTTTCTCCCTTTTTATGAATGACAACTTCATGTAGCACCACCCTTTATGCGGAAATATACCATCAAGTTAATTGTCTAATTCAAATGAAATTCTGACACTACCTTTGGGAGGAATTAAGCATTTATTCTTAATACCACTTTCCACACATGCTCGGGATCTCAGCTCAGCTTTTCCAACTATTTTTTTTTTTTTTTAGCACCTCCAGGGCTTGTTTTCGTCCCATAGAGACATCTTCGTGTTCAGAAGCTCACACTCTTTTAGACAGTAGCCTTAACTTAAACCACCAGCAAATAAAGTACAAATGGCCATGCACATGTTTAGCTATCAGGAGCCATTATACAGTAGATGTGTGGTCGCAGAGTTGGCAGCTGGAGTTGGGCGGACCGCTTGTCCCAAGCTGTATCATAACAAAATGCTTACAATGGAAGACAGCTGCACTGTTTTACATACTGGGGCATTTGCAGTAGTTTTGCAATTCAGTTACTACAGACTAACTGGTCACAGATGACGAGATTTTTCACTTCAAAGCTAACATTAAACTCACATTATGTTTGGGACCTTTTTCTGATTAGATTCTAGAAGGGGATGTAGGGATAGTATTGTACTGACTCACTATTGGACACATTAGAAGAAACATAATTACTACAGTGAGTAATTTGTTTATTCTTAATAACATCAGTCCAATAGTGATACCATACAAAAACTGCAGACTACATAGCAGTACCTTGGGAGCTTGGAAATCTAGAATCTATTTAAGAAAAAAGATTCTGTAAGACCGCTGTCCCAAACCAAGCATGTTTTCTGTAGAGAATGTCCAGATAATAGTACTTTGTGAAAGTGTGTATAGTTTTCTAGGTAGCTGCTTTGCAGATACAGTATCTGCCAGAAGAATGCTTCTTGAGGCTGCAGTCCCTCTTGCAGAATGTGCTTTAAGCCCTAAGGGGCTGCTTTTTCATAGCAGAATTGTATGCAAGAAACCAACCACCTATAAGTGGTCTTTCTTGCAGCAGGTTTGCCTTTGCCAGTCTCCCCACAGGTGACAAAGAGCTAGCTGTTGTCAGATCTGCTAACTTTTGTTCCATCAAGATAGTAGCCGAGTGCTCTCCTGACATGCAAACAATGCGATCTTTGTTCGCCTGCACTTGAGCAGGATGGAAAAAGCACAGCAAGAGTGACTGTTTGGTTCAGGTGAAATTCTGACACAACTTTGGTGAGGAATTTTCCGTTTGTCCTCTGGACAACTTTGTGTCTGATAATGTAGTCAGGTTCTGTGTACAGGGCTTGAAGCTCACTGACTCTCCTAGCTGAGGTAACAGCTATGAGAAGGAGTGTCTTGCATGTCACAAACTTGAGGTCCACAGAGACCATGGGCTCGAAGGGTGCATGCACTAGCTGTGCCAAGCATATACTGTATTTAGGTCCTGGGGGAACAGTTTCCCTGAGGGTTGGAGATGAAGGAGGCCTTTGAAAATTCTCTTCAATGCGGAGTGTGAGGCTAGAAATTGTGGCTTCCCTGCAGATAGGAAGGGTAATAGTCTTGCCACGTGAAGTTTCAGTGATAACTTCCTCAATCTACTTGTGTAGAGATTAGCTTTTAGGGAAGAAACTCCTTTACTTGAGCACCAAATTGAAAATCTTTTCCATTTTGAGGAGTAGAATTTTCTTGTGGACTGTTTCCTTGAAATGTTCAGAATATTTAGCAGAATATTCAGTACTCTGCTTGACAGGTTCAGGCTAGGGTATTCTAGGTCTTCAAGAACCATGCCTTCAGTCTCAGTGTTCTGAGGTTTGGGAATTTTACCCTACCCTGAGACTGAGTTAGAAGGTTGTGTCTCATGGGGAGAGAGATGAAATCCTGTCTGACGGACAGTAGGAGATAGAACCATACAAAGAATGCAAAATCCGCACTTGAGACCAAAGAAAAAATGCCAAGTAGGCTGAAAGCTGCAAAGTTACATTTATTCAAGATGCAAGAGGACGACAATACCCGAACATTTCAACCAGTGCTGGTCTTTGTCAGGGAGCGTGAGAGAGAACCATGGTTGTCACGCCCAATCTTGTGCCACCAGAATAGTTGCTGCTGACTCCTCAATTTCCAGAGCACTCCGTGAATTAGAGGGAATGGGGGAATGCATACAGGACCATTCCCCCCAATTGAGAATCAGAGCATTTAGAGGTTGAGTCCCCCTTTAGGGTGGCTTGCAGCAGAACAGTAGTAACTTATGACTTTCCCATAAGGTAAACAAGTCCACCTCTGCTATGCTTCATCTCCGGAATAAGGTTTGAACCACCTGGTGGTCTAGTGACCACTCATGGTTTCCCTGCCTTATTCTGCTTAGTGAACCTGCCTGGGACACTGTCCTTCCCTGATAGATGTACAGCAGTGATTTCTGTGTTTAGGTAGCATGGCAGATTCCAGATCTTTATTGCTTCTGTGCACAGTTTTATGGATCTACTACCGCCTTTGCTTGTTTATGTAGTGCATCGTGGTGGTACTGTCTGTTCTGACAGGTACAGACTGGTCTTAGGCCAGGTCTGAGAAGTGCGATAAAGACAGGAATTACAGCCCTGAGCTCTAGCAGGATTTTGTGCTCCTGCTGGCTCTTGTGGAGACCAAACTGCACTTACCGTGTGATCAGCCAGATGCCCTCCCCATCCTAGTAAGGAGGTATACATTGTCAAAGTGAGTGTTGTGGATACTTTTCTTGATGGGATTCCTTCTCTGAGATTGTCCGCTTCCTTCCACTACTCTAAAGCCCTGACCAAACTTGCTCTGACTGGTACTAGCGGGCTAAGTTTGTCTGACCTTTGATGCCAGTAACTTCTTAAGTGGCACTGAACACCTCTCATCTATAAGGGGACCCAAGGCACCACAGCTGTTGCTGCTGACATGTGCCTGAGCAGCTGCAAGAAATTCTTTTCTGGCCTTGCCTGGCTTGAATGAGTTTGCACAGGACAAGAGGATCTCCACTCCTGCTTCTGGCAAGAACACTTTCACCTGAGTAGTGTCCAACTCTGCTGATATGAAAACCGGCACTTGGCTGAGTTCCAACTGGGACTTTTCTATGTTTAGTAGAAAACCCAAACTTTCTAGGGTGGTTCTCACTATTACAACGGAGCACAGTGCATTTTGTTTTGCCTTTCTGTGACTAGTCAGTCATCCAGGTAAGGATACACTGTTATCCCTTTTCTTCTCAGAAATGCAGCCACTGCTGCTAGACACTTTGTGAACGTCCTTTCACACAGGTGATCTGCTGCTCAACTCCGAGGGTGCCAGATGTCTGGCACTCATGCAGCCTGTGTAGTCCCTGATGGCCGGCTTGCAAAGACAGCCACTCACTCACCCCACACCCTCCCTGTGAGCTACCAAAATCATCAGTGAACCCACTTGTGATGGGGCACTACTAGACCTGGTACTCACTAACAGCGACAGTGTTGTAGCCGTCCAGGTGGGAGGCTACTTGGGGACCAGTGATCACCGTATGCTATGGTTCAATATAAGGATGGCTAAAGAATTGAACCACACAGTGGGTGAGGGTCCTGGACTTCAGGAGGGCAGATTTTAAAAAGATGGGTGAATGCCTCAGGGATGACCTAGCAGGGGTGGGTGACCTGGATGGCGTGGAGGAACTGCAGGTGAAGATAAAAGGGAACGTAGTAAAGGCAGCAATCTTTTGCTTCAAACAAGTGAGCAAAAGCAAGAAGAAAAAGAGAGTGCTGTGGTCCTCAAAAGAGGAAGCTGAAAAGGTAAAAACTATAAAAGGGTAGCATTCAGACGGTATAAGGAGACACAGAGGGAGGAGGATAGGGAGGTGTATCGGGGAGAACAGAGGGAAGTATGGAAAGTGGTAAAGAGTGCAAAGGCACAAACTGAAGCGAGAATATCAGGAGGCAATGAAAGGAGACAAGACATTTTTTTAGATATGTAATTGAAAAGAGGAAGACCGGGGATGGGATTGTAAGGTTAGAAAGGGAGAAGTGGGGGGGGGAGGAGACTGTGCAGAAGGGGACCAGGAAAAGGCAGACATCCTGCACAAATACTTTAGTTTAGTGTTCACAGAGGAAGGAAAAGGGGAAGGGCCACAAAAAAGTAACAAAAGCTTTGGGGGGAAGGAGGTGGACACTAGTCCTTTTTTTGGAGGAGAGAATCCTGAAGGGACTTGCTAATCTGAAGGTGGACAAAGGAATGGGGCCAGATGGTGTGCATCCAATGGTATTGAGGGAGCTCAGAGAAATACTGGCTACACCTCTGACAGTTCTATTTAACAGCTCACTAGAAACAGGAGTGGTTTTGGAGGACTGGAGGAGGGTGGATGTAGTCCCACCACACAAAAGTGTTAACAGAGAGGAGGCTGGCAATTATAGGCCAGTCAGTCTGACATTGGTGGTGGGAAAGTTAATGGAACCACTGCTGAAGGAAAGGATTGTTGAATATCTTGAGTCCAGTGGGTTACAAGACCCAAGGCAGCATGGTTTCACAAGGGTGAGGTCATGTCAAACGAATCTGATAGATTTATTTGACTGGGTGACCAAGGAACTAGATCAGGGTTGAGAGGTGGACATGGCCTACGTAGATTTCAATAAGGCATTTGACACCAGTCCACATAGGAGACTAGTAAGCAAACTGGGTAGCTTAGGAGTGAGTCTAAAGGTGGTAAACTAGATAAGATATTGGTTTGAGGATAGGCGACAGAGGGTGGTGGTAAATGGAGTATACTGCAAGGAAGGGAGGGTGACCAGTGGGGAGCCTCGGGGATCAGTGCTTGGACCGGTCCTCTGTAATGTCTTTATAAGTGACATTGCACAAGAGCCAGAAGGGAAGGTCTACCTCTTTGCAGATGACACTAGAATGTGCAATAGGGTGGACACTCGGGGGGGGAAACAATGAGCAGAGACCTGAGAAAACTAGAGGAGTGGTCAAGGGTACAGCAGCTGGGTATCAGTGTGAAAAAAATGCAGTATAATGCACTTAGGGCACAGAAACCCGGGGCAGAATACAAAATGGGTGGAGTGGTATTGATGCCCACCAAGCAGGAAAGAGACCTGCAGGTAATCACATCGGATGACCTTAAGGTGGCCATGTAGTGCGACAGGGCAGTAAGTAGGGCATATGTGATGCTGGGATGCATACGGAGGGTATCACCAGCAGAAAGAGGGAGGTGGTGTTGCTTCTGTATAGATTGCTGATAAGACCCCACCTAGAGTATTGTATACAGTCCTGGAGACCACATCTCCAGAAGGACATAGGCAGAGTGGAGGCAGTCCGGGGGCAACTAAAATGGTGCAGGGCCTGCATCAAAAGCCCTATGAGGAGAGACTAAAAGGCCTCAGTATGCATACTCTAGAACAGAGGAGGTAGAGGGGAGATATGATAGAGACCTTTGAATACCTCATGGGGGTAAATAAGGTACAGGAGGGGAGTATTTTTCAGAAGAAAAGGTGCTCAAGTACAAGGGGGCATGCTATGAAGCTGGAGGGAGTAGATTCAGGAGAGATGTGGGGAAGTACTTCTTCACAGAAAGAGTGGTGGAGTCCTGGAACATCCTTCCAGCAGAGGTGGTGGGGCAAGAACAGTGGTAGGGTTCAAGAATGCATGGGATAAGCATAAAGGAATCCCAGTGGAAAGGAAGAGGAGGGAGAAAGAGCTGTAGATTGAACATGGTCTGATGTAGTAGTGCAGGTAGGGAGAAATGGGCCTACTGGTCCTTACCTGCCATCAGATTTTATGTTTCTGTCAGGATAAGAGATGATGGGGGGGGGGGGGTAATTAGGGGTGTGCAGATATCTTTTTACCAATACAGCGAGTAGTCATGCCTGGCACCTCAGATACTGGGGTAACATTCACTCAGTACTCAGGCATTCTGACAAAATAAAAATAATATTTTTTATCCCACCCCTGCTCCCTACCACAATTATTTTCCATCATCCATTCCCTTCCAATTTCTCCAAGAGCCATTTTCCATAAACAAAGAAAAAAAAATGTTGGCTCCAGGACTGAATATTAGCATCACTCCACTTTTCTCAGTTATTGATAAAATAATATAAGTGTACGTATGCGTGCAGTATCACAGTTGGATTGATTTGTATCAACAGTGAAAAAAAAAATCCATATTTGCATTGTACTGAAAACTGAAAAGGTGTTTTCAGTACCTCTTGGTAATCTTCACACTGCAGTCTGTTATAGCAAGCAGTATCTGCGACAGTGTTCTAGCATTCTTTTGATGTTCGGATAGTGGCACACATAAGGTTTGGGCCTCCCTAGAGCAGTGGTGAAGAGCAAGTTGGAAAGGCCTAACCCATTAGCATAGACGTGCAAGCCTTAACAGCTTCTTCAGATTTCTCTGCAGGGGAGTCGCACCTTCATTAGCATTTTAGGAATTTATATTAGTACTTAAGTGATAAAATGCTACTGGCTGAATGCTCAAAGACTTGGTTTCCGAACACTTTGTTGCCAGGGGGATGGTTTGCTACACTAGCAAGCACTGTATCACTGGGGTTTGTTGAAGCATTTTTTAGTCCTTTCTCTTAACTGGAAGGAACATATAGCAATGCTTTGAGTTGCATGTACTGTGAAAAGATTGCTTTGGTTCCCAGGGCTGGAACTGTATAACCAGTTGTAGATTGATCTCTACAGTTAAAAAAAAAAAAAAAAATGATCAAACTACATGGCAGACACTTAGTAAAGCACAACATCACTGTTTATATTGACTGTATCAGTTTTTTAGTCAATCAGTGCACAGAGCCACTGTATATATTCTCCCGCGTACAGTCATCTCGCGTGCATAAATGTTAGAAGACGTGGTGCATTCCGCTTCCCAACCATGGGGAGGGGAGCTTTAATGTTCGATGTAAAAATGCTTTGTACTTATAACTCACACTAGCTAACAAATGATTTATAATAAGTAAATATTGCCTCTGCGGGTGTCTCTTATGGTATAAGTGACTCCTTTCAAGAAGTTTGAACAGCCAGAACTATCAGCTTTGCCTCGCGGTCCTCTTGACCAGACGTCTAGCTTGGAGTCTCTGACACCATCAGATATACCCCATGGAGGACCTATCAAAGGGTAACTACAGTTAAAATGTACAGTAAATATGTTGTGCAGAGTGTTTTCATTTGTAGGTGTAGTCCTAGTGTGTCCTTCCCTTTGTTTACTGTATAGAGTTTTTTCTAAATTTGCTTGCTAGTTTTACAGTCCCTTGGGAATCTCCATATCTTCTTCAAGGATATCTCTTGCAGTAGGTCACACGTGTAGAAACATCCAGCCGCAGGCACTGAATCCAGCCAGAGGATTTCACCAGCAGTCGACCTGGGACCGCCCACAATGACGTCACGTGCTATACTATAGGGTATATAAGCATGGGCGGTCCCAGATCCTCCTCAGTTCTTTTCCCACCGCTGACCTGCATGCTACACCTCCTGAAGGAGTATAGCCACAGTTGATGAACTACTTCACCAAAATTACTGAACTTCGTAGTCATGACCGGGGTGTCGCGTAGTAGTGTCACGTCTTCAACCACGCAATGTCCTTGGACTCGCTATTTAGGCTCTGTGCATGTGGACAAAAGCTTGCAATGGAAGATCTTCACAAGCTCTGAGTTTGTGCCTTAGACCATCACACGACACCCATGCTTGAACATTGTGCTAAACATTTAATAAAGCTACTAAACAATGATGTGCAAAAGATTTAATAAAGCTACTAAACAATGATGTCTTCAAACACTGAGCAAAAAATCTCCCTCCTAAAGTGGGAACTCCAGTCAAAATCATCCCACACCTCATCATCATTATCCTCCTCCAGTTCCCACCATTCAAAAAGGGAACATTAGTCGATGGAGAAGACTGACAGAATGGAGAAGCATAAGCACTCCCATGATCAAAGAAAGCACCACTCTCCATCAACAACGTTGTCTCCATCGATGAGTTCACTGCCTAGCACTGGACCACAGGCAGTTTTAAAGACCAGAGCTGTACTCGCGGCTCTGTCGACAGCCCTTGCTCAATCTTCCAGGACCTTATCAACTGCTGCAGGCCTGTCTGCTTCTCCGGGCCCGTCGAAGTCTCACTTATTGATGGCACCACCGGGAACTCCCATAATTCAGGTCTGTCCGTTGCCTCCGCCATCTCTGGGGACTTAATACAACCCCCCAACAGGCCATACATAGTTGTCGATGACCATGAACCCAGTAGATGGACATTACCTCCTGGGGTCAGACTACCCGGCCTCGTCGACGACGACTACCTCGTCGACGACTCATGTTTCCAATGTGCATTTGCTGTCTCAGCCAACTCCCTTATCAACTAATTGTTTCCCAAATGTCCATTTGGTGCTTCAACCACCACCAATTTCCTCAATTATCCCAATAGGGCCTACTAATACTGAGCCATCAATAACCATGCCACCCCAACTAGCCATGGTTCATAAACAGACTCTGGTAAGTACCATCTTGGATTTGACCCAGAATGCCACCAACACTACAAGTGTGACTTCTCCGACTCTGACTCCAGTCCCACCGAGGGGTCCTTCTACGTTCCTTATGACTAGTGCCTCCTCAGCTTCACCTGCTTCCTCCCCAGATATTGACATAGAAGGAGAACAGTGTGATCAGGACTGGGATCAAGAGGAGCAGGAAGATGAAGAAGAAATGGATGAGGTTACTGCATCCTCAGTATCAACTGCATCCTCGCTGGGAGACGACAACACTCCATACCTCCCTTGCTTGACTCCTGATGACCCCAGTTTGACAGACATTATGCAACATTTGCAACAAACATTTGGTTTTGAGAAAATTGAACAGGACGCCTCTAGGTGAAAATTGGCCAACTACTTGGGACTACCAGATACCTCTCCTCTGGTCATCCCACCCCTATGGAGGCCTATGAAGATGCCATCCTGGCAGTTTGGCATCAACCATTCAGTAGCCCCTCGGCACCTGGGAAAGCCAACAGGGTATATCAGGTTCCAACAGGACACCCCTATTTCGCTGCACCTCCACAGGCAGAATCTGTGGTTATCAATACAGCCCATGATAGGTAAGTATGATCAAAACACTTAAGCGCTCTTCCCTCAGACAAAGAGTCTAGGAAATTGGGTGCTATGGGAAAGCGAATGTTGTCTTCTTCGACCATTACCTTATGGATCTTGAATTATATGGGCCACCTTTTGAAGTACCAAGAGGAACTTTGGAAGGCTGTCCAGACAAGCCCTGCCAGAAACCACACCCAAGCAGGAACTGACAAAAACATTAAAGACCGCAGCAGTGGTAGGACGCCATTTGCTGCATGTAGCATATGATGCCATCTACTCCACAGCTCGGCGTCCACTATGGGCATCTGTTTGAGGAGACATTCGTAGCTGCGGGTCTCTGGATTTGCACAAGATGTCCAACAATCCATATTTAATGCCCCCTTTAAGGGTCACAAACTCTTTGGGGCCCCTACTCAGGATATATTGGTGTCCTTGCAAGGACACACCTTGAAATCGGTACACTTCCTTTACCACAAGCAGCTGAAACCATTTTATAAAGGCAAGTTTCAGAAGTCCAACACCAAACAAAGACCTGCTTCCAAGCAGCCCACCAAGTGAAAGGCCCACCGTCTCTCTGCCAGGACCTACCCCCACCACTAAATCCACCCGCCCCACCCCAGCAGTCCCTCCCCAGGAACCTGCCACAGTGTCAGGATTCCCCCGAGCCTGTGGTTCTAGGGCCCCAACCCACGGAGGTAGGGGGAAGATTCCCTCTGTATCTTCAGGGATGGCAGTCAATAACAACTGACACCTGAGTGCTTCAGCTAATAGAGTTTGGTCACACATTAGCCCTCACATGTGCACCCCCCGATATGCCACCAAAACAAACCACCTACTCAGCCGATCATGAGGCACTTCTACAAGCAGAGATCCAAGCACTCTTAAACAAAAAAGCCATAGAACTGGTCCCCCCTCACCAGGAGGGTTGCAGCTTCAACTCCCACTTTTCCTTGTCCCAAAAGTGACGGGAGACCTCAGGCCAGTTCTAGAACTCCAGCAATTAATCCCTTTCATACAATACAAGAAATTCAGGATGGTTACCCTACCAACCCTCTTTCCCCTGTCGAACAAGGGAGACTGGCTTTGCTCTCTAGACATGAAGGATGCATATAATGATACACCCAGTTCACAGAAAATATCTCAGCTTTTCATTCAGGTGTCACTACTATCAGTTTCATGCACTTCCCTTTGGGCTGTCTTCAGCCCCATGGGTGTTCACCAAGTGCCTGGCAGTGGTGGCAGCGGCCTTATGAAGAGCAGTATACTATGTCTTCCTTTATCTGGGTGACTGGATCCTGAAGGCCTCATCAAAACACCAATTAGCAGCAACCCTCTCCCAAACACTTGTGCTGTTTTCCTCCCAGGGCATAATGGTTAATATTCCAAAGTCCAAGATAGAGTTCTGTCAGTGCCTTCAGTACATTGTGGCCGTACTGGATACTTCCCTAGGCTCTGCATTCCTGCCTCAAGATCTGGTGGAAAAGCTCATCAACCTGGCGTCCCATATCAACAACAGCAGGTATGTCTCAGCCCACTGCTACCTCAGGTTACTGGGTCACATGGCTGCAGCAATACCTATGGTACCCCACGCCTGTTTGCATATGCATATCCTACAGTGGACTCTGCGAGTGCAGTGGGATCAGAAGACAGACGACCTAGACACAAATGCCATGGTCTCAAATCCAGCAAAACGAGTTCTCCAGTGGTGGATGACTTTAGACAATTTGTTACAGGGGGTCTCCTTTCATATCCCCAGTCCACAACAAATCCTGACCACAGATGCTGCTGCACAGGGTTGGGGAGCCCATCAAGACACCATGCAGACCCAAGGTACATGGCATCCGGCGGAGACCCATCTCCACATCACTATTCTGGAGATGCATGCTGTTCTCTATGCCTTACAAGTCTTTCAAGATCTACTACTGGCAGGCAACCTTCTGGTGCAGATGGACAACAACATAGTGGTCCATTATCTGAACAAGCAGGGGGGCACTCACTCTTACCCATTATGCAGGGAAGCAATAAGAGTCTAGGAGATAGAACACAAATTACACCTTATCGCAGTACATGTCCCAGGCAACATGAACATACTAGTGGACGCTCATAGCAGCTCCAAAACTTGCACACACGAATGGGAGCTCCTGCAGTCAGTTGACGAAGATCTCTTTGACCACTAGGGATGCCCAGAACTAGACCTCTTTGCATCTCCCCACAACGCAAAATTGCCACAATGCTACTCGCTAGAGCCTGGACCTAGAGTTGTTTCGCTAGGCATGTTATCACTCTCCTGGATGGGAAGATTACTTTACGCCTTCCCTCCATTCCCACTTACACTGAGAGTGCTACTCAAACTGCTTCAGGATTATGCAGCCATGATCCTCATAGCCCCTCTTTGGCCTCAGCAAGTATGGTTCCCTCTGCTGCATTAGTTAGCAGTGCAGGATCCCATTCCCCTTCCTATCTCATTTTCTCCAACCCTACTCACACAAGCTTGGGTAACCCTGGTACATCCCAACCTCCATTCACTTTATCTACATGCATGGTTCCTGAAGATGTAGTTCTAGCAAGGTTTCAGGTCTCTCCCCAAGTTGCTGAAGTCATGCGAATAGCCTGAAAACCATCAACCAAGGCTACATACTGTATGAAGTGGAAGGTTTTGCATTGTGGGCAGCTGACCGAGGGCTGGCTCCATATATCTGCCCCCCGCAACGAGCCCTTGACTACCTGCTATTACTCTCAGATGCCGGTTTAAAGTACTCTTCCCTGAAAGTACACATCGGTGATCTCCACCCTCCATGTAGCTGACTGCCCCCTGACTCAATTACAGATCATGAAGACCTTTGTAAGGGGTGTACTACACCTTAAGCCACCGTTGAGAAACCCCCTACCTCCGTGGGATCTAAACTTTATATTGGAGAAACTTACACTGCCCATGGCAGTGACCGGGGGGTGCAAGAGCTGTGGTTGCAGTAGGGCCCGCACTGTTAGGGGGCCCACTGCCTCAGAGGTCTACATTAAGAAGACCTTTTCTCACAGACAGACTTGCAAGCTTCTCTTTGGAAATTGCTTATCCATTTAAAATTGGGTTTGTCAGCAGTGGTGTCAGAAGATTCCAACCCCAGTTTCACATGGTTGGAGGGGATGGGGGTTCAGAACAGAGAAGCAATAGGGCCCATTACTCAAAACATCTAATCTTGGTGCTGGTGTCCCCAGGAGGAGCAGGAACAAATTACATTGTTCAGTTCTTTGATCATTCACGTTGCTAGTAAGGGGGACAGGAGGCAGCATGGACAAACTGTATCTGTTCAACAGGATTGATGCAAACAAACCTACACTATAAAATGTCATATGTGCTAATGGTTATTTTACATTTGTTGGTGGGGAAGTGGGCCCCACAAAATATTTTGCAGGGGACCCATACAGTTGTTGGCACAGCCCTGACACTGCCCCCAATCGAGCCTGCAGCCACATGTGAGCTGAGTTACCTATCATGGAAAACCCTATTCATAGTGGCAGTTATGGCTGCAAGACGCATTTCTGAATTACAGGTGCTGATGTGTAAACAGCCTTTCTTAGTCTTTCATAAAGACAGGGTTTCTTTATGTGTCAACCACCATTTTCTTCCTAAAGTGGTTTCAGAGTTCACTCTAAACCAGTCTATTCAACAACCGGTGTATTACGTGGAGCATGCCAATCCAGGGGAAGCATTGCTCCACACCTTGGGGGTGGGAGGGTTTTGTTTGTATGAGGGTGAATAAAAGGGTTTAAAATATGTGTTGGGGTACAAGTGGGATGGTTAGGCAGTATTCCCCCTCAAGACTTAGAGATCTCCGTCCTTTCAAACTACCTCCACTTACGGGGGAGGTTTATGCTAGATGTCAAAATCTCGGCATTATGAGATCAAAATGCAGAAAGATACGGGGATCCTGGAACTCTTGGGGGGGGGGGATGGGAGGAAAGAGAACGGATACGGGCAGTGAGGGCTAGGAGATGCCCTGGGGCAAAATCGGTAGTGGAGTGAGGTCCTCCTTGCCTAGTCCCCATACCCAAGGGCACTGACTTGGAATGTGTCAGGCAGGAAGTGGGATCACCCTTGGATCCCCGTCCCTTTCGGGCGGTGTTAAGCAATGCCGGGTCGATTAGGAATAAGACTGCAGTGATTGCAGACCTTATTTCCTCGACTTGGCTTGCATCACCGAGACCTGGCTAGATGGAAATGCTGGTCCTGTTTTGGACTCTGCAGTTCCAACTGGGTTCTCGGTGATTCACCGCCCAAGAGTGGACTGGAGGGGCCGGGGGTTGTGGTCTGTTTTAGACAAGATCTGAATCTCAGGGAAGTGCCAGTTGGTGATACCAACTCCTTTGAGTGCATAGTGGGTGCAGGTGCAGGCTACAGGACCCTTCTTATCTACCATCCACCAGGGGATGAGTGGGAGTTCCTGAAGGAGATTGCGGACTTCATCGCCGATATGGTATTGGAATCTCCCAGATGGTTAATCCTGGGAGATTTCAATGCCTGGGTAGACGATGAACTCTCACCATTTGGTCAAAACCTCCTCCAGTTGATGGATTCATTGGGCCTGTCATGGGTAATTACCTCTGCAACCCATGAGGGGGGGCACACATTGGACTTGGTGTTCCATCTGGGGATGGAGGTATCTGATGTGGAGGTGGAGCCAGTCGGATGGTCTGACCATCATGCCCTGAGGTTTAGATTTGCAGCCCCCCGAAATAGGCCTCCCCCTAGGGAGTTAGTACAGTTCCCTCCTTTAAGAGGGGGTTACCTCAGAAGGCCTAATGATGGAGCTGGACTTCTTGGGTCTTCCAAGGGATAGCATGGATCCAGGGCCTTTGGTCCTAGCCTATAATAGGGCTGTAACTGAGGCCCTGGATGCCATTCCTCAATTCATGTTCATCCCGTACTCTTCACTTGGGGGCTCCCTGGTTTGATGGGAGGTCCGTGAGTTGAAGAGGAAGGGACGACGATTGGAAAGACACTGGCGGAAAACTCAACTGTAGGTGGATAGACTTGAATTGTTAGAGCATTATAAATTCTACCAATCAGCAATCTCCCATAAGAAGGCAAGAGTTCCTGTCCAGGGAAATTGCTGCAGTGAGGAATAGACCATCCCACCTCTTCCGGGCTGTGGACAGACTGTGCAATCCAGTCTGTCTTCAGACTGGTAGAGCATTATCACAGGTACAATGCGAGGAGTTTGCGAAATTCTTCACTGACAAGATATGGATCTCAGAGAAGTGCCAGTTGGTGATACCAACTCCTTTGAGTGCATAGTGGGTGCAGGTGCAGGCTACAGGACCCTTCTTATCTACCATCCACCAGGGGATGAGTGGGGCTTCCTGAAGGAGATTGCGGACTTCATCGCCAATATGGTATTGGAATCTCCCAGATGGTTAATCCTGGGAGATTTCAATGCCTGGGTAGACGATGAACTCTCACCATTTGGTCAAAACCTCCTCCAGTTGATGGATTCATTGGGCCTGTCATGGGTAATTACCTCTGCAACCCATGAGGGGGGGCACACATTGGACTTGGTGTTCCATCTGGGGATGGAGGTATCTGATGTGGAGGTGGAGCCAGTCAGATGGTCTGACCATCACGCCCTGAGATTTAGATTTGCAGCCCCCCAAAACAGGCCTCCCCCTAGGGAGTTAGTACAGTTCCCTCCTTTAAGAGGGGGTTACCTCAGAAGGCCTAATGATGGAGCTGGACTTCTTGGGTCTTCCAAGGGATAGCATGGATCCAGGGCCTTTGGTCCTAGCCTATAATAGGGCTGTAACTGAGGCCCTGGATGCCATTGCTCCAATTCGTGTTCATCCCCGTACTCTTCACTTGGGGGCTCCCTGGTTTGATGGGGAGGTCCGTGAGTTGAAGAGGAAGGGACGAAGATTGGAAAGACACTGGCGGAAAACTCAACTGTAGGTGGATAGACTTGAATTGTTAGAGCATTATAAATTCTACCAATCAGCAATCTCCCATAAGAAGGCAAGAGTTCCTGTCCAGGGAAATTGCTGCAGTGAGGAATAGACCATCCCAGCTCTTCCGGACTGTGGACAGACTGTGCAATCCAGTCTGTCTTCAGACTGGTAGAGCGTTATCACAGGTACAATGTGAGGAGTTTGCGAAATTCTTCACTGACAAGATATCCACCATCAGGGATGAGATCCGCCAGTGTCCTTCTATTGGACATTGCACTGGTCAATCGGGTGGTACTAACACCCAGCTGTACAGGTCTACCTTTAGACTACCAGCAGTAATAGATATAGTGAGGATCATCCAGACTCTGTGACCCACCTACTGTAAGTTGGATCCAGGCCCTACTCACCTGGTCGTGGGGTGTGTAGATGTTATTGGCCCAGTCCTGGCTGGGATAGTGGTGGTGTCATTAGAGACGGGGATCTTTCCGGATCTCTTAAAGGAGGCGGTAGGATGCCCTCTGTTGAAAAAGCCCTCTCTTGATCTCGACTGCCCAGCAAATTACAGACCAGTCTCTAACCTTCCCTTTGTAGGGAAGGTTATTGAGAAGGTGGTCACTCTGCAACTGGAGGATCATTTGTTCAGCCACAATATCTATGACCCTCTCAAATCCAGCTTCAGGAAAAGGCATAGTACAGAGATGGCTCTTGTTCGGGTATTGAATGATCTCCTGATGGCAAGAGATCGGAGGACCCATTCCATCTTGGTTCTCCTGGATCTCTCAGCAGCATTTGACACCGTGGATCATGGGGTATTGCTCGACCACCTGCGTTTTTTCTGTGGTCTGAGGGAAGCAGTCCACAGTTGGTTTCGATCTTTTCTGGTGGGCAGATCTCAGAGAGTGGTGTCCGGAATTTAAACCTCGGCCCCTCATTGGCTGCCCTGTGGGGTACCGCAAGGGTCAGTGCTGTCTCCTATGTTATTCGCGGTGTATATGCTTCCATTGGGGGACATTATAAGATGGTATGGGCTGAGTTTTCATTGTTATGATGATGATTCTCAGCTCTACCTATCTTTTATGCCTGAGCAGGAGTCTGGTTCCATCACAATGTTTAATAACTGCCTCCTGGAGATTCAGGATTGGATGAGTGCTAGTTGGCTTAGGTTGAATTCAGAGAAAACTGAGATGTTGGTTGTGGACCCTGGAGGGAGGACGATAGGGGCCTGGACTGGGAAACCCTCAGGTTTATATCTTGAGGGAGCCCCGCTTCTTGCCTCTGGCCAAGTGCGTAGCCTAGGCGTGATTTTTGACGAAGGCCTGACTATGAAGGCGCAGGTATCGGTCGTAGTCAAATCTGCCTTTTTTCATCTGAGGAACATTGCCCAGGTGAAACACTTGGTTCCACCGGAAGACCTTCCATCCTGGTCCACACCTTTGTCACCAGCCGTTTTGACTACTGCAATGCCCTCTATGCAGGGCTGCCAGAGGTGGATATCCTCTGCTTGCAGCTTGTGCAGAACGTGACGGCCAGGTTGTTGATGGGAGTTTCAAGATCTAGCCATATGACACCTGTGCTGCGTGATCTGCACTGGCTGCCAATACGGTGGCGGATCACCTTCAGGGTTGCATTGCTGACCTTTAAGGCCCTACATGATTTGGGACCTCACTACCTGAAAGAGCTCTTGGTGCCTTACTGTCCTGCCCGTTCTCTTCGCTCCTCTGACGAGGGATTGCTAGAGATTACCAGGGTACATCTAAAGATGTCTGGAGGTAGATCTTTTGCCTATATGGCACCAACCCTGTGAAATTCTCTACCTCGTCAGATACAAGATTGCCTGAATGTCAAAAGTTTTAAAAAACAACTAAAAACTTTCCTTTTTGCCCAAGCATTTGCTGGAACATAATATGTGAGTGTTCTGTATGATTGTTGGATTTATTGTTTGTGAAACGTGTTTTAAAGTAGTTTTGAATTATTGTAAAAGTGCCCTGAGCCTGGGAAGGGCACTTGAAATAAATAAAATTTTACTTACTTACTTACATAGTATATTGAGCTACTATCTCTCTCGTACCAAAGAGATGCGAAAAACAGCGCAGCTTTTCAAGTCCTTTGCCCCACGCAGTGAGGGCAGTCCAGTTTCTAAGCAGTGCCTGTCCAGATGGCTGGCCAACTGCATTATATTTTGTTACAAAAAATATGACAGTGAACTTCCCGGAGTTGTGAAAGCTCATTCCACGTGGGGGATGACTACTTAAGAAGCTTGCTTTAAGGGAGTCTCAGATGCTGAGATTTACAAGGTGGCCACCTGGACAAAAGTCCATACTTTCATCAAGTGTTACAGCCTGGACATAATCTCCAAAAAATGGACCACCTTTGGCCAGGCAGTTCTCCAGGCTTTCTTATCTTGAGTCCACCACCCCTCTCCTCAGAACTGCTAGGGACTCATTCCTTCATGTATGACCTGCTGCAAGAGATATCTTGGAAGAAGGTAGTACATTTATGCAGGTATTACCATAACAGTAGATCTTTAAGAGAATCTCTTGCAGTAGGTCAAGCCATCCCTCCCTCCTTCCTTCCTTCCTTCTTGTCTCATACTGGAAACTCCCGCTGTAGGGGGAAAGAACATCTCCTGCTCCTATGAATGCAGGGCACTCCTTCTTCCTCCTCGGTTCCTCTCAGAGGCCTACTACAAAGTCCAATTAGCACTTGGTCGCTGACGAGAAAAGGACCGAAGAGGATCTGGGACTGCCCATGCTTATATACCCTATAGTATAGCATGTGACGTCATCGTGGGCAGTCCCAGGTCAACTGCTAGTGAAATCTTCTTGCTGGATTCGGTGCCTGCGGCTGGATGTTCCTACATGTGTGACCTGCTGCAAAAGATTCTCTCGAAGAACTACTGTTATGATAAGTACCCATGTAACTGAACTATTTGTATTTTTATTGCTCTTCTTTTTCCTGTAATGCCTCCTGTTCCATGTGACGGTGATGGGTTTGTGACCATTAATTCTTCAAGAGCTGGTTTTATGTCAAGTTTACAGCAGTAGACCTTTGATTTGAAAGGGACACTGTCAGCTTTTTGCTGATGGTTTTAGTGTCCTGCTAAAACAATATCTGCAGCTGTATCAGTTAAAGGGAAAGTCCCCTCAACCTTTTTTTTCTTTATACCTGTGTAGTTTGTAGCCATGAGCAATGATTCCCTCTCTTACACCCCCCTAATCACATCCTAATTTAAATTTAAATGAAGTTACTTCACTCTGTTCTACGCTGGCTGTGAAAACCTGTTTGACACCATTGCAAAGGACATGATCACATTGACAAAAGGAAACAGGGGCGTTCATAATGCGGATTTGCCCATCAAAGGGACTGAGAGTAAGCAAAGAGCTCTTAGCACATAGGAATTAATCAGCTGAATAACAAAACTTCACAAGGACCTGCATCCTTCCAACCGTATTTTTCCAACGTAGATCCTGGCGATGTTCCTAAGATAGTAAAAGGACGACTTGACGACTGACGACACCTGGGATTGTAAAGTCAGCCTGTCATCAAGCACCACTCCCAGGTCCTGCACCCATTTAGAGGTAAGGATCTGGGACCCCCCCTAGATAAATTCCAGAGGGTTGACCAGTCCTTAACCCCCCTATCCGGTGACCTGGGTCCACAACCATCACTTCAGTCTTTCCCGCGTTCAACTTTAGCCAGCTCAAATTCATCCAGTCCTGGATTTCAGCAAGGCAGTTGTTAAATACCAAGAGGGCACTATCCTGGTTGGGTGCGAAAGACAGGTAGAGCTGGGAATCATCAGCATAGCAGTGAAACCTCAGCCCATACCGTCTTACAATGTTTCCGAGGGGCATCATGTACACTGCAAACATGGGGGACAGCACTGAGCCCTGAGGGACCCCACATGACAGAAAGAATGGGTCCAAGGAAAAAATCCCCAACACCACTCTGAGTTCTGCCAGTCAGGAAAGATGTAAACCACCTGAGAACCTTATATGTCGGACCACAGATGGACCTCAAACGCCCAAGCAATACCCCATGGTCGACAGTGTAAAAAGCTGAAGAGAGATCAAGGAGCACCAGAATGGAACGGCGTCTCCAATCTCTCGCCATCAGGAGATCATTGAGCACCTGAACCAGTGCAGTCTCGGTACTATGCCTCTTTTGAAAACCGGACTGGAGAGGTTTGTAGATGTTCTGGATGATCAAGTGGTTCTCCAATTGTACCACCACTACTTTCTCAATAACCTTCCCTATAAAGGGGAGGTTTGAGATTCGTCTGTATTTGGCCAGAGAGTCTGGGTCCAAAGAAGCTTTCTTCAGGAGGGCTATTACCACTGCTTCCTTCAGGGAGCTTGGGAACTCACCCGAACCAAGGGAGCACCGGACTATCTGTACCAGGATTGGGCCGATAATATCACAGCATCCCATAATCAGGCTTTTTCTGGTCACCTTCCAGCCTCTGGAAAAGCCCTCCCCCCTCATATCTGCCTCTCCTCCTCACACGCCCTTAAACCACTCATTCTTTCTGTACCTGCCACTTGCCCTGTCTTCCACTCCTCCCCCGTGTCCTCTGACATATTTTCCCCTGCCCAATCATAAATTCTCATTTTACTCTGCAGCCTCATTCATCTTTCTTTATCATGACCTTAACGTTACTCCAGTTTTATGTGCTGCCCTCTTCCAGTTTTTTTTTTTTAGTTATTTTGTTGACCAAGTGAGCTAACCGGAACTGAGCCCTTTCATCAGTGGCAACTCCAGGAAATAAGAATAACCAGGGTACAGACAGGGTACAGAGGGACTTGTGTCTGGACATGCAGGGGAAATAAAAGATATATACTTAAACCATAACTGTTGATCTTCTTGAATCTCTTCTCTATATATTACCACTAATGGGTCTGAGCTAGAGGTGATGGGACCCTTCGGAATCCATACAAAAGCCTGAACTTTTCTGGTGGGAGCTGGTGGTGAAATTAGGCCCCAGGTGCACATCATTGCAAACGCCCACTGGTGTACAGTGGTATGAGTCCCCAACCACCTCAGGATGTTTTTTTACCGAGGAGATGAGCAGCACGAACCTAACGAGTACCCCATGCACTAACTAGGGGCATAGGATAGCCCCCATGGCCCCTATATGAAGGGTCACAAAATCCGGTAGCACAGTATTTTCACAGCCCAAATCAGGAGACAAGGCGTGAGCCCAAAATACAGCAATACTGAAGTGAGTCCAGGGAATGGTGGGAGGGCATGGTAGTTTATGAAGAAGATATTCAGGAAGATTGAGTTACGCTAAGTATGTAACTTTCATATCTTCCAAGAATCAGTCTTCTCCATAGATTCTCACTAATGGGTCAGATTACCAAGCTCAGAGAAAGTTCCCCGGACTAAGGAGACTGGGGCTCCAAGGTCAGCGAGTAGAGGGCTTGAATGCCAGGTGGCCTGCCCCCACCCTTCCCAAAAGCAATAGCACCTCAACTCCACAGTGGTCCTGAATCCCTGTTGGCTTAAGCATGGGACCTGTCACTACCTTCTTTAAACTTTGTATCACCACAGGCTGTCTGCCATTTGTCTGGTAGAGTGCTAAGGGTTGGGGGGGAGCTCACGCTAAGGTGACTCAAATGACTCGGCTGTTGGTGGGTCACCAGTGGGGTGCCACAGGGATCAGCCTCGGGACTGCTCCTTTTCAACATTTTTATTTGTGATATTGGAGTAGGGCTTTGGGAGAGAGCTGCAGAAGAGTGCACAGTGAGGTGGAGATAAGAAGTGTTAAAGAGGTTCTAGAAAGGCTGTAGAAGTGGTGAAGTATTTGGAAGTTTAAATTCAGTGCCAAGAAGTGCAAGGTATAATGCATATGGGGCAGGAAATCCAAGGACTGACTACAGAATGTGGGATTGCTTTGGAGAGTGTGACAGAGTAAAGGGATCTGGAGTGATCACATCGGACAATGTGAAGACAGCAGCACAGTGCAACAGCACATTGGGGAGGTTGAATAGGATGCTGGGGTACATAAAAATCTGGATTAGCAACTGGATGAGTGAAGTAATCCTGCCACTGTATAGGCCCCCTTGTTGGTCTCACCAGCAGTACTATCTGCAGTTCTGGAATCTACTTTTAAATGAAAACGTCCATATCTGATTGGGCCCCACCTCCGTGTGAAGCTGGGCCCGACTAGCAGTTTCATAAATATTAGTTTTTTAACTTACTGTGCAATATTTAATTTAAAAGTGTGTCTGATTGATCCTGCGCCCTCTCCTCCGGCATTTTATAATTCAGAACCCTCTCTGGCGCACCTACAACCACCCGCGGTTCTTCTGATATGACATGTTGTGCGGGGAGCAGTCAGGGTGCATCCATAGACTTACTATAGTGAAAAACCTTCAGATAGCTCTGGTTTGGAGCCTACTTATTTCCGTGCTATACCAAGCCCATGTACTGGCTGACAGGCACCCGGCCAGTCTGTACCTGGTCTCGGCATAGCATGGACACATGTAGGCTCAAACTGGAGCTATTTGAAGTTACAGAAATATCAGTAATCTGTATTGTTGTGAAGCCAGATAGTTTCCAGCCTGGAGCTCATTGAACCATGCTATACCAAGACCAGGTACAGACTGGCTGGGTGCCTGCCAGCCAGTACATGGGCTTGGTATAACATGGAAATAAGTAGGCTCCAAACCAGAGCTATTTGAAGGTTCTTCACCATAGTAAGTCTATGGATGCACCTTGGCTGCTCCCTGCACAACACGTCCTACCGGGGACAGTCGCGAGCGGTTGTGGGTGTGCCGGGGAGGGCTCTGAATTGTAAAATGCTGGTGATGAGGGCACAGGATTAGCCAGATTCATTTTTTAATTAAATATCAC
Source organism: Neoceratodus forsteri (assembly GCA_016271365.2). NCBI lineage: Eukaryota > Metazoa > Chordata > Ceratodontiformes > Ceratodontidae > Neoceratodus > Neoceratodus forsteri. The sequence continues at coordinate 1,651,956,060 of CM028131.1, read as the reverse complement.
ACAGTGGCCGGCCTGCCGGTGCAGCGGTTGGATTTCCGCTTGCGACGCCAGCGATCGAGGTTTGGGAACAGACTCAGGGCACTGGAGGGCTGGCCGGGGAGAGAAAGCTAGAGTGTCCGGAGACTGCTCACCTTCTTTCGCGGGGAGAAGGTGGACTGGGGACCCGGCACTTGTTGACTCTTGGTGGAGGCTGGGGGTATGGCAACGCGCTGGGGTCCCACTGACTAAGAGGGGTGTGGGGAACGTTGGCTTATGCCTTGATGTTGTGGCACACTACGTCCCCGGGGAGCAATGTGGAAAAGTGCTCCATGGCCAACCTGGATGATGGTCACTGGCTCCCATTGCTGCCGAGCCCCCGATGCAGTCCAGATCCACCTCAGCAGTACCCAGGCCAAGTAGCGTGTGCTGGCTGGCCCCCACTGGTGCCTATCTCCCTCAGAGGGGGGGAGCCTGCCCAATGAAGGGTTACATCTGGGTTACCAGGGGGGTGCAAATATGAGGTGGTGGTGGTTGGCATCGGGGCAGGGGCGCCAGCGGGGCCTAGGCGGCCTGAAGGAGTGACCAACCTGGAGCAAGGGAAGGCAAGAAAAAAAAAAATATATATATATATATATATATATATATATATATATATATATATCGCACAGTGAGTTAAAAACTAATAACTATTTTTGAAACTGCTAGTCAGGCCCTGCTTCACGGAGGTGGGTTCCAGTCGAACATGGATGTTTCCTTTTAAAGAAAGACTGGGACAAGGGCATAAGTGGTGTAGAAGAGAGTTACCGGAATCTAGGACCAGCAAGTTAAGACTGCAGTTATCAAATCTGAAGACGTACACTAAGAGAGAGGGTGGATCATGATGGAGATATACAGATACCCCCAGGGGAGTAACCGAGTAGACAGTGGAGACTTGTTCATGCAGAGGTAGAACTACAGCTCCAGGGGAAACTTAATGAAGCTCACAAGGGAGATTTAAGAGGGATGTCAGAAAACATTTCTTCATGGAAAGAGTGGATGAGGGATGGAATAAGCTGCCAAGGCAAGTAGTCTGCAAAATCGGTGGGGAATTCAGTTATGGGTAGGATAGGCATATGGGGCTGGTGAAGACCGTGGCAAAAGGGAAAGAGGAATGGAGAGTGAAAGGCCACTAGGTCCTTCACAAAATCAACATTAGATACTGTAGTTAGGGCTGGGCAGGCACTATGGGCCACAGAGCCATTGTACGTTAAGGTCAGTCTCCGAGTCAAACATGGAGATAGACAAGATGTCAATAATTACTAGCCTGTATCTATCCTGTCTGCTGTCTCCAAACCCCTGATGAAATTTAAGTCTCAGATGACCTGTTCCATAAACAACTATTAACCCCAGTGCAGTCAGGTTTCCATTCCAAACTTTCCACTGCTACAGCACTTGCCAAATTGTCAAGTTGTGTTTATAAGGTGATAGAGAAATATCACATCACTGGAGCAATTTATAGTGTTGTAACTAAAGCCCTTTATCTGGTTAATCAGCAGGTCCTGCTTATAAAACTGTGAGAACTAGGTCTAGACAGCCTTACAATGAATAGCATGGCCGACAAATAATCTTGATGGGCACATTGAAGGTTGCTCTTGACACTGTCCATTTTAAACATGAGACTATAAAGCAGGGAGTACCTCAGGATTCAATAACGGGTCCCTTGCTTGCCTCATTGTTTGTCTACAGTTTACCTACAAAATGTATCTAAAGTAAGAGGCTTGTGTATGCTGATGATTCAGTTCTTTGTTGCAGTGCCCCTACTTCAGAATGTGTATGATATCCACTCCAGTCTGACTTTACTACAATGAAAGCTTGACCAAACAAAAAACACCTAATTCTCAAGTCCAGAAAAACGAAAGCCACAGGGCCTGATTCACAAAGCTCCTAGAACGACACAAGGTGCCTGCATCAAACATAAATGACGCAAGTGGCACCTTGTGCCAAAAGATGTGCCAGGAGCTTTCAGAAAAGCAGCCTGCATCAAGCATGAGCAGCATGCACCAAAGGGCTTGTGCCAGCCTTGTGCCACAAAATGGGCTGCAACATGGCACTAGGGGGCTTGTGGCAGACGCAGGCTGCCATATCCCCCCAATGTGGTATTCACAAAACCCTCCCAGAGGGAAAAATTCTAAGTACCATTAGACGTACTTAGATGTGTGTCTGCGGGGAGGGTTTTGACAGTTGCAGCAGTCTGCTGTGGTCTCCTCCTAACAGCCTAGATCCCAGTTAGCATCTCTGTTGGTCTAGCAGACCCCCCCCGATCATCCCCAATCCCCATTATTGAATAAAACAAACAACATCCCTGGTGGTCTAGTGGGTCCTCCACAATGCCAGGCAGTGCCCCACCACTCTGCTTCCCCCTATCCCATCCCACAGCTGGCGCACGGCACAGCCATCTGCTCTCCACCACGGCTGGGCACCGACTGAGCTGTCAATTAGTTTACTGTATACAGTACGGTAATTGACAGCTCAGTCATCACCCAGCCATGGTGAAGAGCGGAGGGCTGTGCCAAGTGCCGGCCCTGGGATGGGATGGGATGGGGGGGGTCCATTAGACCACCAAGGAAATAGCAGTATATATCTATAGCAGAGATTGGGGATAGGGAGCACTAGACCTTCAGGGATTCTTATACTGGACAATAGAGTAGCAGAAGGCTTGAAGCCCATATAACTACCCCCCACATGAGTGGGTCATCAACCCTGATTTAGTTGGAACCATGCATCAACCTTTTTCTTAAACATCTCTACTGTGTCTGTATTCACAATGTCATTTGGCAAGATGTTCCATAATCTACCAGATCTATTTGCATAGGTATAGTGCCTTACATTGTTTTTTTGCAGTTTTCACTTTAATCTGCTTTCCATGTCTTCTCAAACCCACTGTTTTTTCCTGCAAATTGACTCCCATTTCTTTTCTAAAATTTTCATCCTTTATGATTTTATGCATGACCAGTAGATCACTTCTAGTCCTCCATTGTTCCAGAGAGTACAGGCCTGTTTTTTTTAAATCTGTTTTTATAACTGTATTGTCCTAGTGTTCCTATTCCTTTGGTGAAACGTCTCTCGATTTTTTCCATTCTTCCTATTTCTCCAATTGTGTATAGACTCTATAACTGTGATCCTTAATCCAGTATGGGTCTTATGTACATCTTAAATAAAGGGACCATACAAGCTATATTTTTACTTATAAAACTTCTTTTTGTGTTTTTGATCATGAAGTTTGCTCTTCTTATTACTGATGTTCTGTGTTCCTTAAAGCTTAATGTATTGTCTATCCATATACTGCAGTCCTTCTCTAATTTAGTTATTGCTAATGCTTGACCCAAAAGTTTATATTTCTGTTTTATATTGTTTTTTACCAATATGCATCACGTTACACTTATTGAGACTAAAAGGCATTCCATTTTCAACAGACCATCTTTCAATCATATACAGGTCTTGTTTCATATTCTTTTGTTCTATTGGTGTGTTTACCGGCCCTCCCAGTTTAATACCGTCCACAAACTTGATTATTTTGTTGACTATTCCACCTTGCACATCACTTATAAATAGTGCAAACAACACTGGGCCCAATACAGACCCTGTGGCACCCCACTCATCACCTCAATTGGTTCTGAGTAGTCACCACATGTCCTCACCCTCTGGGTCCTTCCCCTCAACCAGTCACCAATCCAACTGATAATTCTCCCATCTATTCCTATGTTTACTAATTTTTGCAATAAAGCATGATGAGGGACCTTATCAAAAGCTTTCTGAAAATCCAGAAAGATTATGTTCATAGACTTACTGTTCTGCATTTCTTTATTTATATGTTCATAAAAGGTTAACAAATTAGTGATACAACCCCTGTTTTTCTTGAACCCATGTTGCATGCTGTCTTCAAAACCCAGTACGGCCAGATTTTCTTCAAGCTTGTTTTTTACTATTAATTCCATTATCTTACTCGAGATACATGTCAAACTGATAGGTCTATAGTTCGATACTAGAGAATTATCTCCTTTTTTAAACAGTGGTATTACCATAGCCTTCTTCCAGTCATCGGGTACCTCCCCACTGGCCAAGTGAAGCATTTATTAACATAGTTAATGGCTGTTTGATAATTTCTGCTATCTCATGTAGTAGTTTAGGGTTAATCAGATCTGGGCCTGCAGATTTATTTATCTTTATCTTTTTGAGTAGTTCATATACTTCCTCTGATGTCACACTTAAGGACGATTTGTCATTTTTAATTACATTGCCTGTTAGCTGTTCATTACCCCGCTGTCTTGAAAACACTGCTGAAATATTCATTAAAGATTCTGGCCATTGATGTTGTATCATGTATTTCTTTATTATTCACAATAACAGGACCCCACTTACTTGCTTTTTTATTTAGTGAGTCGATATAGGCGTAGAAGCTTTTTCCTCCATCCTTTGTATTTATTTTATATTCTACCCCGCTTCTTTCCAATCTGATCTCTTTTTTTAATACTCTTAAACTTTCCTTATATTTTGTAACATAAATATCTGATTTATTTTTCTTCATCCTTTCAACTGTCTTTTTCTTACTTAATCTCAAAACTTTATTTGTACACCAGTTTAGTTTCTTGCCCCATTTATCGTATAGTTTTTTTACTGGGGACAAAGATGTTCTCTAACTGTAGTAATTTTTGTTTTATTACAATCCACGTGTTATTACCACTCGCACCTGTTATATCCTTATACCAGTCCCAATTTTGTAACTTGTCCTTTATTTCTAAAAAGTCTGCCTTGTTATAGTTTTTTACTATAGTCGAACCCTTTACATTCCTTATCGTCCTTTTTTTAACCATGAATTCTACAGTATTACTTAAATGCTCCCTGACTTTTATTTTATTCACCAAACCAACTCTATTTGTTATTAACAAATCCAAAATATTACTGCCCCAGTAGGCATATGTATCAATTGTTTTAAACCCGCTGATTTTATCAGTTCCATGAAATGGTTATTCCTAGGGTTCAGGCCCTGATCTAGGCCCCATTTGATCTCGGGGTAGTTAAAATCCCGTGACTATAATATCCCTTGCCATGGCTGTTTCTGATATTTCGTTCTCAATAGCCCTATCACTATCTGTATGTGAACCTGGTGGTCTGTAATACACTCTCAATAAGATGTTTTTGTCTGAGAGTCCAGTTAATGATAACCAAAGAGAGTCATTACTGTTGTCAGGCAGTCTCGTATAGGGTAAAGCTTTAATATTGTTTTTTTATATATATGGCCACTCCACCTCCTCTTTTGTTTGTTCTGCTCTTATTATAAAGTTGGTAACCCTCTATTTCTTTATTCCATTTGGTCTCCTCCTCCCACCATGATAATTTTTTTTTTATTCAGTAATGAGGATTGGGGCTGAGGGGTCCTAGAACACCAGGGTCCTTGGTTATGTTTTGATTTATGGGGATTGAGGCTGGGGAGCGCTTGCCACCGGGACTGCTGTCTTTGCTGCTATTGCCGCATGGCTGCCCTGTGCTTGTAAAAGCACCTGTTCCCGTTGTGCCATCTGTTTGGCACAAGGGTCCAAGGTTGCTGCAAGCCGCAGGACTATCGGTATCCCTACATAATCCCAATATCAGGATCCGACACCATTTTCCGGACAGCAGGTGCCGACAGGTAGAATCCTGACATGGGACTGCCCGACAATGGAAGTCTGGGCATCGTGGAGGTGATTATATTTTAGTTATGAGGGGTGTGTGGGGGGGTGGTGGGCCATAACTAAAATATAATCACCTCCATGGCGCTCACTTCCATTATCGGACAGTCCCATGTCAGGACTTTACCCTTGTCAGGCAATTGCCAGTCGGAAAAAAGGTGTCAGGATCTTGCATGTCGGGATTCTTTAGTAGACCCCTTTGTCATGGGAACCCTACCCAATAGTGAATCGGGTGCAGGGTCCCTGGTGTATTGGCACTCGGTGCAAGCTGTGGTTTTTGTAGTTGTGAATCAGGCCCATGGTTGTAGGCACACATGCACAAACCAGAAAAATGGACCCCCCCCCACTCACTGTCTATCCATATGCCAAACAACGTGACTCTCAAGGAAGTCCAGTACTTAAAATACCTGGATGTGTGGTTTATCTGTGAAGACGTTGAAAGATGATGAATAGAACATGGTTTCTAATGCTTAGTTTAATTATGCCTAGGTGAGTGTAGCAGCCAAAATGGCTCAGAAGATGTCGTTTGGTTTTTATAAATACAACAACATGGAGTTTGTACGGATGAAAGGTCCTCAGGGTAAGGGCCATGCAGAGATGGCAGTGAGTCGGGTATCAACAGGTGACACGTCTCCTTATGGTACAGAAGAAGATTCCAACCCTGATTCTCCAGTGCATGAAAGGGTAAGTGTGTGAACTTTTTTTTAATAGAGCTTTTTTTATAGTGATTTTTCTGGGGTTTTCTCCCATTTCTCCCCCCCCCCGAGCCCCAGCACACAGCCATACGTGCGTGTGGAGGCACACATGCACACCAGAAGCCAGCTCAGCCCCTTCCACCCACCTGTACTGCTGCCCTACCTGCCTATGTTACCCCACCGGACCTCCACCTGGTGGGGAACGGGACTACAGGAGTGTCGACTGCCCACCTTCACCACCCCCGGGAGAGGAGAGCAGCCTAATGGCATGCTCAATCCTGTTCCTCCCACCCCCCTATGCTGGCACCCCGATGACTCGAGGTCATTCCCAAACCCGGGTCACCGGCATAGCGTGAGGTGTGGCGTCCAGCGCCTCAACCCTCAGCACCACTGGGCCGACTGTGTGTGAACTTTAGATTATTCATTCCTACTCCTTCCATCCCCACTCACATTACAGTTCTGCCTCTTCGAATCTCATTACCATCAACACACCTGATCATGCTTACCAGAATCCACCTCTCCAAAAGTAGCCTTTTTAAACACTCACTTCATCAGTGGGAAATAATTACTCCTCTGTGACCACAACACTGTACTAACAATGGTCTGGAAGCCCTCTGCCTCGCTGGAACTTGGTACTTCTTTGTTGACCTATTTCCCCTCCTAGATGCCATGCCCCCTTACCCCCAGCTGCTTTTCAAGCAATTCCATCCACCAGGTAGAGCTGGTAGAATTGCTATGGTTAAATCCCACTTCAAAGCAACCAGTTTCCATTAGAACTCTTTCCACTCTTTTATGAACATAAGAAGGTTTGTGACCCATCAAGACCATCTTCCACTTATTCAGTGGATATACTGTTACATTTGGTTCCCTCAAGAACTCATCGTGGCTCCTCTTGAATCTGTGTTGTCATCCTGGAGTTAACCACATTGCTTGGAAACAAGTTCCATATGCTCACAACTCTTCTGCTGTCTGTAAGAAACAATACTTCTTCCTGCCCCCATCAAACTGTTCTACAGTAACACTTTATGTTTCTTTAACTACATAGTAGTTACAATGTTAACTACACTGTAACTGCATTGTAACTACAATGTAGTTATATACAACAAACATGCAACTACAGTGTAATTACCCCTTTTGCATGTAATTAATGATTTACCTACCCTGCAGTTACATTTGAAACTAACACTTAAAATATAAGTGTGACCTGTCCTCCTTACAGCTGCTTTCCATGTCCTCGTGTTTGCACCTTCAGGTTTATATACATCCTTTGTCATAGTTCACGGTACCTTAGAAAATTCATACAGTGCAATCATATCTTGTTCTATTCACTGCTGCTCTATGCTGAATATGCCCAGACTTGCCAGTCTGTCTTCATATGCCAAATTTTCTCCTTCCATCATCATTCTTGTTGCACTTCTTTGCACCCTTTCCAGTCTGTCCACATCCTTCCTGTGATACTGTGCCCATAATTTTTCATTTTTTTTTCTCTTATGTGTTTATGTTTTTTTCCCCTTTTTTTTCCTGCCCCCTTCCTTGGGTGCGCATGCGCAGGTGGGACACCGTGCCACATTCCGAGTGCCCTCCTGACTTGCTGCCCCTCCGCCTGCGCTGCTACCCAGACCTCCACCCGGTGGCTGTGGAACTACGGTGGGGAAGGCGACAGCACACCCAGGAGGGAGAGCTGCAGTCAGGCTGCTCAGTCCTGCCTCCCATTGCCGGCGCCCCGATGACCTGATGTTGTTCCTGAACCTGGGTCACCGGCATGGCACGAGGTGTAGCGTCCAGCACCTCAACCCTCAGCGCCACTGAGCCAGCTAGCAATATTTCATTTGTAGCCACACATTGGCCCTATACAGGAGATGATAAAGTTTAGCTTGATGCACCTTAGTAGCTGTGCTGCCTTTTTTGTTTCTCCCTCACACTGCAATCACTGTTTCAAATCCCTTGTTATGATCACCACCAGATCCCTTTCCTCCTCTACCTGCCTGAGTTACATTGAAGCTCATGTCACACTCATTTGCCCAGTTAGCCACTGTCTAAATCTCTCTCTATATATGCTCTACAGTATCCTCACTATTCACCACTTCTCACAGTTGTGTGTCATCGATAAACTGGATTACGCAGATCTTCATGTCATCCTTTGCTCCTTTATATAGACAGATAATATTTTGAACATGTTTTCCTCTTTCCTTCACCATCCAGCCTCAAACTTACTATTATACATCATCCACCTAAACCAAACTCTACCTCCTGTGTCAAATTTTCTGGCTTTCTTATCTCTCCTCTTATAGCATAGTTCTGACTGATGACTTCCGTCTCCATTTTGCTGACCAATTTGATAAATCAGCAAGAACATGTCCTTCCGTCTCCTTCTCCCCTATTTAACCTGCCCCCAGCACATTGCCTCTTCTGTCTGTCATCATGGAATTACTCTTGACCTTGTCGTCACCAGCAACTATACTCTTACCCTACTCCCTTTTTATGACCTCCTCATCAGTGACTGCCTTATCTCAGAAGTCTCCTTAAATCTACCCAGGAAAACTTTGTATCTAAGTTCCTGTACCTGTACAGAAATTCACACCAATGAGGAATCTTGACGCCATTTTCCTCTTCTCACATATTTCCTGGCTTTGTCCTTCTTTCACTTGACCCGACATGCTGATCCCACACAGCAATTAAAACAACATTCTAGCCCGTGCCCTTGATGATCTTGCACCTGTTTATTTCAAAAAGTTTCACCAGGAAAGACATACTGAGCTGAAAAATAGCTCTTTTTCAGATGTGTCCTGGAGGGAATGGGGATGAAGGGTGCAAGAACAAAACAGAACATCTTATACAATAAAACATCACACAGAGATATGATTTAAACAGTACAAAATGCGGATTCGTCAGGCAGGTAAAATTATAGGCAACACTTTTTTTTTTTTTTACAAAGACAGGGCGGGGGATTTGGCCCATGGGGTCAAACAAAGGTACATTTCAATGGTGAGGGCACCGGACTGAGCGCTGTAGGAAGGAGCGCAGCTGGGGGGGAGGTGGAGAACAAGTGGGGGAGGAACAAAAGAAGGAGGAGGGTTGGTGAGGGGAGAGACAAGGAGGGGGAGAGGGTAAATTGAGGAGCCGGGAAGGGTTGTGACTCAAGAGCAGGCCCAGGAGGGAGCGGTGTAGTCTTGGAGCAGAGAGGAGAGAGAGCATTTGGAAGAGGCAGAGAGAATGGTTAGAGGGACAGAGTTCCAAAGTTTAGGAAAGTGGAAGCAGAAGGCAGCCTGACCAAACATAAACATAGAAATATAGAAATTGATGGCAGATAAGGACCGTTTGGCCCACCTAGGCTGCCCATTTTTCCTACCTATTGCAATACAGCAGATTCTACTTGATCTCCAGTTTTACCTCTTTCCTATTGCTCGGGTTCACTTGTGCCTACCCCATGCATTCTTGAATTCTCCAACCATTTTTACCCCCACCACCTCCGCTGAGAGGCTGTTCCATGCATCCACACCACCCTCTGTCAAAAAATACTTCCTCACATTACCCGTGAGTTTACCCCCCAGCCTCATATCATGACCACTTGTTCTTGAACATCTTTTTTCAGAAAGATACTACCCTCTTGCACTTTATGTGCTTGAGGTACTTGAAGGTCTCTATCCACCCCTCTCTCTTCCAGGCTTCCAGGGTATACATAGTGAGGTCCTCTAACCACTCCTAATATGACTTTGGGAGCAGACCCTGCACCATTTTTGTTGCTTTCCTCTATGCTGCCTCTACTCTGTGTCCTTTCAGAGATGCTGCCTGTTGACTAGCGAGGGAATTTTGAGAGATGAGCATGAAGGAACGAAAGCCAGAGTTAAAGAGGGTGTATGAGGAGAGAGGGAGGCGGGGGAAGGGAGAGCTAAGGTAACGAGGGAGGAAAGCCAGCCAGAACTTAGAGATAAAAGAGGCACAGTGGATTAGGTGGCGATCTGTCAGAGAGGGGAGGGAGAGGGCAGAGTATAAGGAACAGTGGTGAGATGAGAGGCAGGCAGTCCAGGGCAAATTGGCAGAAGAAGTGAAAGAGGGGGGTCCAGTCTGGCCAGAGTGGACTTTGAGGCAGCACTGTAGACAATGTCGCCATAATTGATAATGGGAAGGATCATTTTAGTGATAGCTCAGTGAGCAGGAAGCAGGATGCAGCTTTTATTCCTATATAGTACGCAGAGTTTGGGGTGGAGTTTATTATGTATGGCATCCACGTGCTGCAAAAAGTCAAGCTGTCTGTCTAGTCAGACCCCAAGGTGCTGAAAATGAGGGCACTTTGTCAATTGTGACCCCATCTACGGTGTGGAAGGAGGAGAAGGATGGGAGACTGGAAAGCCTCTGCTTGGTGCCAAATGTTCATACTGAGGTTGGTATGGAACGAGAGGGCAATGCTCATATGAGCTCCTGTCCTTTACTCCTGGAAATAACTAACGATTGCACCAGATTGAATCTTCCCATCTAGTCTTCTTTTAAATTCTGCTTTACTTTAGCTTATAATGATATCCTCTGGTAACGAATTCCAGGGATTTACCACCCTAGATGTGTAAAAGTATTTTCTTTGGTTATGCTTAAATCTGTTCCCTCTTATCTATGAAGGGTGACCCCTAGTATCTCTGTCCCCTTGCTTAAACATAATTCCTAGTTCGAATAGGAGGAGGTGATCCTGTATGATGTCATACATAAATAGTAGATCTGAGCGCATCCACCTGGTTTCTAAGGACATTAGGTCAAGCTGTAATAACCTATCCTTGTATTCGCTTTCCTTCATGCCATCAATACACTAAGTAAATTTCCTCCAAACCTTCTCCGTCTCTTTCGCCCTTTCTAAAGGAAACCATAACTGTGAAGCGTATTCTACATGAGGGCAAACATATGCTCTGGATAATGGGGTCAAGAGCTTTTTGTCCCTAGTAACAATATTTCTCTTTATGGATCAAATTATGTTGTTACACTTTCTGATAGCATTATTTGTTTGTTTCGCTGTACTAATGGTGTTAGATACCATAATCCCCCGGTCTCTTTCAGAGGTGGATTTACACAATGGAACCCCACATAATATGTAATTCCGCAATTGGTTATCTCTGCCTATATGCATCATTCTGTGTTTTTCAGTATTAAATTTCATTTCCCATTTTTCTACCCATCAAGAAATAGAATCCAAGTCCTGCTGTAGATTATCTAATTCCGTTAAATTTCTGCATGGCCTGCCTATTTTAGTATCATCGGCATATTCAGTCGCCCAGCAGTTCAGGTTTGTGGTTAGGTTTGGCAATTAATATTTGAAATAAAATGGGGTCCAGCGCTGATCCCTTGGGAACCCCGCTGGTCACCCCCACCCCAGACACTGGATGTATATCCATTCACAAGTACCTTCTGATGCCTATCAGATAACCATTTGATAATCCAATTCACTAGAATTGTGTCTGTTTTTAGAGCTTCAAGCTGGGGTCATGGCGACTGTTTTTTTTGGCATTTAAGGATAGCTGACTTGACCTGAACCACACTGAACATTGTCAAAATCATGTTGAAGCCTGACCGTTACCTCAGAAGGGGAGGAACCAGAGGCAAAAAGGTCCATGTCGTCTAAGTACATGTGGATGACCACAGATGAACAGGCAGAGGGAAGGTTGTTTAGGAATATCGAGAAAAGTAGTGGGCCAAGGACGGAGCCTTTTGGAACGCCATGCAAATGTGGAGGGAGGGGGATAAGGACTCGACAGTTATGACTGAGATTTATCCACTAGGTAGGAGTGGAACCAGCTAGTTTGCGGAGTCCGAGAGACTCGCTGACTTGGGCTTGTCAAGGAGGAGAGGGTGGTAAACAGTGTTGAAAGCTTTGGCCAAGTCAACAAAGATTGCAGAGGTGAGGAGGCCCTGGTCCAAGTCTATGTGGATGGAGTCAGTGAACCAGAGGAGGGAGGAGGTGGTGGAGTGGTGTTTGTGGAAGCCAGACTGGAAGGGGGTGAAAAAAGAGGAGGAGTCAAAGAAGGGAGAGAGTTGAGACTGCACTATGTGCTCCTGGAGTTAAGCTAAGTTTGGGAGCAGTGAGATAGGGCAGAAGTTGCTGGGAGTGGAGGAGTCACCCCCTTTAGGTAGGGGAATGATAGTTTGCATGCTTCCAGGCATCAGGGAGTCATCATGCATCTCTTGAACCACTAGCACCTCCTGGTTTAGTGACCACCCAGTAACCCAGAGAAACAGTGGCTGCTCCTGTGGTAGACTACAGTGCTCTACCCACCTAACTCTTCTGTATGATCAGAAGTTTGTTGCGGAAATTACACTCTCCTGCAAAATGTTAATCTACTCTGTCTGCCCAAATCATATCAGAAGACAGTGAAAGTTCTCTCACTCTTCATACCACTGATTACAGTAGTGTTAAGGCTTTGCTCTATGTTTCTTGTTGGAAATATTAGATATTCGTGGCAACATCAGCTTGGTTGGCACTGATGAGCCCTTGCTTGTCCTGGTATCCTCTCTTAGTAGCAAGATTTTTCCTACTGACACACTTTCTGGCTTTACAAAGATGTATAAAATGGTCTCTTGCCCTGTCCTTCTTCTTAATCAGTAAGCTTCAACATGTACAAAACGCTACAACCTATCTCATTGTAAGGAAATTAAAGAAGAACCAAATAACTTCCTTCATTTAAGACCCTCACTTTCTGTTCCAGAATGCATGCACTACAAGGTTGCCACTGCAATGTTCAAATCTCGTCATGGCCAGGCCCTTGCCTATCTTGCTGACCCTACTTCCCTTTCTGTGCCCAAACAACTCCTTCACTCTGCTAGGAGTAATCTCCTTTCAACCCAGTTGCAAATCTGGTAACAATTGATGGTGTAGCTTTCTACTGCACTGCACCAACACCCAGCAATTTGGTATTCTGCCACCCTTACCCAGTACAAATCCTTACTTCACTGCCTGCAGCTGCTGAGGTTAGCATTTTATTGCTGTATACTTTAAATGTATGGACCCATTCCAATTTTTGACAGTTGTATTTCCTCCGTTAATTATGTATTTATATGCTGCACTTTGGCAGATGCAGTTCTGTGACTGATCTTGAACCTTTCCTTTTCCCTGCCGAGAATGTTTTCAGTCGGGCTGCGTTTGTTGAATTGTCTGCGTCAGATGAAGACATGCTATACTTCTTTCTCTTCTCTTGCTTTCTAGATGTTCTCATCATATACAGAGCAACTTATTAAGACAAATAGAGGATTATTTTCCAACTCAGTCAGAGAGCCATATTCACATCCACCTCAGAATGTGCTCTTGTATTTTATCTCTTTACTCTTTGTAAAGCATTTTGTGATGCACACGGTGAAAAAATGCAACATAACACTAAAACCAAATGGAGTTTAAACAAATGTTTGGGTGGAAGCTATTGGTCCCTGGGCATTCTCTGGGGTCTCTTGTTATGATTACTTGCTTGGAAGGATATATATGGGATGTGCAGTAGTCTAACTCAGAATATGCAATTTATTTTCATGTGTGAGGGGGGCAGACAATAACTCTTGAGTGAAGGCAGAGCCATGAGTGAGTTTTATAAATCTTGTCCCCCTCACACGTAATAAGTGGCACATTCCGAGTCAAGCCATAGTATATCCTGTTTTTACAATGTATTTTAAATTGTAAAGCCTTTAAATTAGTAATTGTTATGGTGATTGAACTGTTTCCTTTTGATTTCACTGCTCTGTTTTGCATGCTGCAGAAGCCATTGTGATGTCAGCAGGCATTGCTCAAGCTGCTCTCCTATTGGTAAAGGGGTTCCTTTGTGACCTGTCTAAAGTGGAGATAACTGACTAAAATGAAGATACATGATCTATCATTATTGAAAATGTTTCAGTGGCCAAAAAAAAACAACTTATTTGTAAGGTTTGACTCTCCACTACATTGGATAACTATTGATAGTGTGAGCCCAGTAGTAAAAGTTTCTAAACTCCATGAACTGGAACTGTTCGGAGTACAGAACTGTAAGGATGATGTGTATTTTAACTGCACACTTGTAAGGGCATCACAAGAGTGACAAAAAATGTAGAGGAATAATACCCGCACAACCATGTGCAACAAGGCTGTGTTTCTGATAAGGGTTTTTGATGTTATCAGAACCCTGAGAAACACAGCGGAGTTGCGCATTGCTGAGAGTGTATTATTTTATATAGTATATAGTATATGGTACGAAACATAAAATGTAAAAAAGTCTGATTTGTTTCCTTCCAAAAAATCTTGGCTTTATTTTTTATTATTAAAAAGAAAAGTCACCCAACTGCTGAAAAACACCCCTGTGAGGGTGGTGTAGGGTCTGTGAAAAGCTGCTGTACTGCAGAAGGGTATAATAGCATCCAGTGACCTTTATCTGTGGTACAACAGCTTTTTAGTTAGGATGTAAATCCATGTACATCAAGGCGTAACCATATGCCATAAAGCTGTTGTACTATGGAAGAGTACAACAGCATTCTGTTAACTTTGAACTGTGGTACAACAGCTCTTCAGTTAGGCCGGAAATCATTGTACATCGATGTATAGCCATATACCTTAAAGCTCTTGTGCTAGAGAAGGGTACAACAACATTCTGTGACCTTTGAACTGTGATACGGTAGCATTTTAGTTAGGATGGACATCCATGTACAACAAGAGTTAACCATATACAGTCCAACCCATTTATCTGAACTGCTTGGGGGACATCCGATCAGGTTGGATAAACAGGAGTTCATACGCTGATGAGCATTGGACAGCCAGGCAACACTGTTCTTTAGCAATGTTTGTTTCAGTAAGTTATTGCAAGTACTGTACTGTACTGTATAATAAACCATGGTCCTATGTACAGTTAATACAGCATTGCTGTAAAATTATTAGATGCCGCATAAATCTTCCAAAGATATTTCAAGATTTTTTCAGCCCCCAAAATCTGGCAGTGGCAGTTCCCTTTCTCAGCTTTTAACCAATAAGTCTTCCAAGTCATAAAACTACTCTGCAGTGCAACAACCTGGGCAGACACTTATTTATTTATTTTTTACTAGGAGAGACGCACTAAGCTGAAAGCGTGTTTACAGGTGCTACCTGGGAGCACAAGGAAGTTAAGTGACTTGCTCAGGGTCACACAGTGTGCAAGTGGGGGCTCTGGGATTCAAACCCAGGTCTCCAGGTTTGTAGCTCAGAGCCTTAAACCACTGCACTATACTGCCTCCTAAAAACAGCCACCACTCTATAATGTTGTTTGTGCCCGAAGCAGCGCGCAGCAAAGCTGAAGAATGCAGCTCTGTTCTCGCCAGCGCTGGAAGAACATTGTGTGTAGTGGGACAAACAGCCGAAAGCACAATGACAGGAGCTTACCAGGAGGTGCCAGAAGAAATGGAAAAGTAGTCAGGCTGCGTGCTCAAATCTGTCAGTACATTTAATCCAACATACCACACCTTCCAGCAGAAGAATTTAAAACGGTACCAACGTGTTTTTTTGTGCCCTGCTTCCATGCACTTTGTTCAAAACTGCCATGAAAAGAACAAAGTGAGAATAGGAGATTCAGAGAGCTACGAAGCAGGGCGCAGCTAAGCTGAAGATAGCAGCTCTGTTCTAATCAGTGCTGGAAAAACATTGTGTGCAGGGAAACAAACAACTAAAAGAACAAGCATAGAAGCTGTATTTTATGGCCATTTTCACCTGCACCTTTTTAAGCTGAGCTGTTAGATTTACATTAATTGCTGGCAGCTGTTAATTCAGTTAAACATATAGGTACATGTAGTTAAGCCGGATCATTTGTAGATCACTTGTAAATGGTAGGTTTGACGGCGGCAATTGAGGGAAATAAAGAAACGTAACCACTTGTAAACACCTGTCATCACTACAGTTGGGGGACACAATGGCAGTTCGTTAGATGAGGTTCAGATTTTCCGGGGTCGGATAAACGGGGTTGGACTGTACTGTAAAGCTTATTAACCATCCTGTGCTGCAGGACACACCTGTGAATGATCCACTGGAAGCCATTGTAAATGATTCTCTGACTGAGTGGTGTATCCATTTCTCATGAATTAAAATATATTATTATTTTATTCTTATAGTTCCCACTTCAGTTTTGCTGCAGTGGTCCCCACTTTCTTTTCTTGGTCACTAGTAGTAATTTCTGTACCACTTAAATAGCATTTTTTTTTTTACCAAGATATACAATCTTACATGTTCCAACATTAAAGTTTGTTTCTTTTCCTAGTCCTCTGATTTGTTTAGATTTTTCCCAGCTTTGTTTTTTCCTTACATGAACTTGCTGCTCTCCTAATTTTGGAAGGATCGGCAAATTTAGAAACCCTGCTACTTACCCCCACCTCAAAGTTACTTAAAAATGTATTAAAAACAGGGGTCCCAATAGTGGTCCTTATGGCATGTTACTTATTACACGATGCCATTCAGAAGGACTACCATGTATCTCTATTCTCTGCCTTCTGCCATCAGTCCAGATCGTATATGGCACTGAATCAAAAGCTTTACTTTAGTCCAGCTATGCCATTTCTGCATGTTGCCTTTCATCAGGTTTTTTAGTTACTTCCCCAACGAATTCAGTTTGTTTGGCAACATTTTTCCTTTGCTGAATCCATACAGAAGCTATTGAATCTAAGTTGTCTCTCTTTAGATGATAAACCATCTTTTCTCTAAGTGTTTCCGTCACTTTTCCTAATACTAATGTTAAGCTTTACAGATCTATGATTTCCTGGTTCTGGTATAGAAACCTTTTTGATTGTAGGGACAACATGGGCTTTTCTCTGGTCTTCAGTTGTACACCCTGTCATACATGCTTACATACATTCAGTACATATATACTTAAGAAATAACACCCACCAAAGTGTCCAAACATGCTGTGATTTACGGATGCCACGGGTACATTGTGAGGCATATGCTGAGTGACTTCAACCACTCGAGAAGTCCATGGAACAGCACACCGTGACAGCTTGAAGGTGTCATTCCTCTTATAAAATAGGTCCTAAATTGATTTCAAAATGTAAACAGTCATTAAGATCCGAACTGTTTGGACATGCTCTGGTAACCGGACAGTCAGGTGATGCTTTCGGCCAGATGACTACAATTTCATCACCTATTTTATGAATACATGTATACTGTACAGCTTTGAGGAGGAAAGAAGACCATTGCTACATTGAGCTCCTCACCCCCACCAACTCAGTAGGAATACCCCATAACACCTTTATCTTTAATGTACTTGTCTGAGCTCAAAGGTGTTCACACTATCAGCTGATACGTCATGTTCTGAGAGTCTGTTCCAAGTCTCCACCACTCATTCTGTGAAGAAGTTTCCTTGGATCTTCCCTCTTTCAGTGACGTTGTGTGTCCTGTTTTCTTTCATCTTTGTGCATTCTGAACTTTAATATATGCAGGGGTTAAATTGGGCAGGAGCCCACAGGGAACTTCATTTCACCACCTCTTAAAACTATATGACAGTTCCACCACCTCTGTCAGCCTTCTCCATTGACTACTACAGGAGAGTTCCACCAACTAGAAATGACAGATCTTACTTCGAGGATAGCTCCTGCAGCAGGCAACAGCAGTAGAACTAACCCGTCGGGCGCTAGGACCCCATGGACAACTTCTAGCTAGCAATATACAGTGGGGGACCACCCCCTGACATTGGCCCGCCCCAGACGTCGGCCTATGGTATAAAAGGAGCAGTCCCCCATCCCTACCTCCAGTTCTTTTCTCAACGTTGACCCACACACTGGCTCCACAGATGCCTTCTGCTCTCAGTCGATCGCCATTTTTGCATTTACCCATGCTTTTTTCTTTTATTTCCTTTCAGTGAAATTTTGTTTCTGCATGCCTTCTTCGTCTTCTTCCTCATCTCCAAAGCGGCAGATGATCAAGTGTGTCTGCAGCAAGCAAATTCCTCCCTCTGATGGCCATTCAGCCTGCCTGTTTTGCTTGGGCCCTACCATGACACTGAGGCCTGCCAGCGTTGCCAGAGTTTCAACAGCCAGACTAGGCTCTGCCGCCTGAAGGTCCTGAAGAGATATTTGCTTGAGCAGCAATTAGCCACCATGGAGTCTTCTTCAGCTAGCTCATCGAAAGCTGCAGGGACATCATCGTCCTCCAGCAACCACAGGGAGAAGTCCCTTAGGAAGCACTCTTACCGGGATAAGGAAAAAGAGAGGTCCCGATCGAGCTCCTGTCCTCAGTTCCCTCACCATGCGGTGACCACATTGAGTTCCTCCTCCCATGGGAGGTCGGAATTCAGCCCCCCCATCCACCCTCTTTCCTTCTGGGTTGCCGCTGGTTAGGCCCCCTGCTGTGGTGCTGATGTCAGGCGGTGGGGGGTCCTCAGGACAAGGGTCTTTCTCGGCCCTTACCGCTCTGTGTCTTAGGTCCTGTGTTCACCCTGCTGGGCCTAAGCCAGGGGGCTCAACTGGTGCTGCTTTTTCTGGCGGAGGGTCCCTGCCCACTGCCCGCCCGGCTAGGGCTTCGGCCCTGTCGGACCAGACATCAGGGTCCAGCCACACTCCTCTGTGCCAGGAGCATGACCAGTCTTTTTTTTTTCCCAAAAATAGTTTATTGGGTTAAGGATGTGCAAATATCAAACATACATACAGCATATATCACATGTTTTGTTAGCAGCATTCAATTTAGAAGTTCTGGTACAGTTATAAAACAGTGTCTAATTAGCAGGTTAGCAAAGCAGAACAAACAAACAACGCCCAGCAAGGTGTCACTGCAACCGGTCTTCAGGCCAGAGCAAGCATAAGCTGGGAGAGTTGGCTGGCTTTTTCTTAAATATGCCCACACCAGCCCCAAATTCCATCATAGTGGAAAGATCCCAGACTCCACAGCAGAGATCAGTGGATGCCAAACCTCAAGGAACTTATTGGATCTACCCCACATATTCATCTGGGCCCTTTCTAGGCTCATGCATGACATAAGGTTGCTAATCCATCTGGCAACTGAGAGAGAGGGGAGGGTGACATCCAAACCTGATCCAGGGTCCTCCTGGCATTAATGAGTGCCAGAGACCAGAGAGGATTATTTGTCTCCCGATTGGGGTGGACAGGGTCTGTGCCCAATAGTAGCTCCAGAGGAGACTTCGAGGGGGTGTAACCCAGAACCTGGCTCATTATAGTATGAAGGGAGTGCCAGAAAGGGCGACCATGGGGCATGTCAAAGCTTGATGGATAGGGGGAGCACTGTGGAGCCTGAGCAGCTAGCAACAGATTTCTACAGCTCTATAAACTAAAGCTAAAATCTCCCTCAATCCTTCTTTTCTGGGTCTGGAAACTGATTTACTCCCATACTAGTGAACTCAGCGACTGTGATGTAGTCACTATGGGGAATCCTAGAAAGGAAAAAAGAGCTAGAGGATCAGAGAAAAACCAAAACATCGGAGGGACCTCGAGGCCTGAGACAGCTATACAGCCTACAGACCGAAGCTGGATCAGCTTTGGGAGAAACTATGACGTCTGTAGGGCACAAGCTGCAGACCCTAATCTCATCAGTTTCAGCCCTGAACCAAAAAGTCAATGATTTTAATGGACGAGTGCTCGTATTGGAAAACTCTTTGGATGGCATTAAAGGAGATTTGAGAGACGTGCGCAAGCAGGCTGAAGCCTCAACTACTGCAACCGCCCTCATTACCAGGGAGAATCAGCATCTCAGGACCAGACTGGAGTCACTAGAGAATTAGGCCAGATCAGCAAATGTTAGAAGCGTAGGCCTCCCAGAAGGTTGTGAGAGGGACCACCCTGTTATGTTTATGCAGGACAGGCTAACAGAAAAACTGGTGTCAGATGGAGCGGACTGTAATTGGGGTGTCCAAAAGGTATATTGAGTCACCCCCCATGGCCGAGCACTGAATTCCGACGAGCCTCGCGCAGTCATGATGGTTACCTCAGGAGTAGAGGCTTGAGACAAGATACTGCGGTGTGCCCACCAGGCAGCTCCTCTTTTATGAGATGGCAGGCAAGTCCACTTATTCCCGGATATAAGCTATGCCGCCAGACAGCACCACAATAAATTTGCTGGAGTAGGAGAGTGCTCAGGGAGGTTGGAGTTCCACATGCGATGATCTTCCCGGCTTGGCTGCGAATTGTACATCAGGACAAGGTCTATATATTCTCAGACTCGATGGAAGCTGGTAAATGGGCTGATCGTTGGGCAGCCATAAGTAGAGCTTGATCTGAAGACTCCAATGAGGAGGAGCAGTCGGGGACCACCTGAAGTATCAGGGGATGAACTCTGGCACTTGCCTACAAGTTTTCTTCTTATGAACTTACTGTTCAGTTTAACACTTCAGGGCTTTCCCTCCTGAGCCGAACTGTTTAAGGACTTAAATGTTTGGATTTAACTGTTTAAAATTACTGACCTTCAGTTCTCAATACTATATGGGGGGCATTTCTCCTAGTTTTTCTAGTTCAATATTTGACTATAAGTCGCTGAGGGAGGGCAGTGGGCCTTACCATGCTTTGACTACAGTTTCCAATGGTTAATGTGGGAAGGAGGTTTGTTTTTCCCCAATTGGCATTTTTTTCTGTTGCATAACCTTTAAAGGAAAAAGTCTTTTACATTTAGGTTGTTTAACATGGCAATAATAGTCCTTATATAGGATGCTATCTCAGTTGGGCTGGATATGCTGGACATTTCATTCAAATTTGGAAAAACCATGTAGTTCATGGGCTTCTTTTTACAGCATATGAAGGTTATAATAAGGGTGTAATCTATCTTGTTTTTCCTCCTGTGATGATGTACCACTATATAGCAGATGCAATTGAAATCTTTGATTAAGGGATTTGTATCCTAAATGTAGATCTCTTAAATGGTCTGTTTGCTATCTGTATCTTGATGTCGTGTCTATGATAAAAAGCAACAAAGTTTAAAAAAAAAAGCTTGATGGATAAAGTCTCCAACCGCTACACCACATTTGGGGCATAAATCAAATTTTGAACTATCCATAGCATGAAGCCTGGCAGAGGTTATGTAGGCCTTGTGCATAAAGTTTAGCTGAATCTGGCGGAGCTTATTGCTATGTTAACAGTTCAGGAAGTAGGAACAGGCCAGTCTCCAAGTGGTACAGTCTATGTAGATGAGGAGGTCCATGCTCCAATTGAGCCTGATGGAGTCTGTGGTACCCTGCTAGTGCCCCTATATAATATGGTAAAAGACTGAAAGGGGTCTCTGACCCGGTTGGGGCTTAAAGAGTTCTTCCTCGAAAGGGGAAGGGGCTGACCACCCATGTGCAACTGAGAGCATATCACCACAGCTCTGACGGGTTTGTAGATAGACAAAGAAATCACCTGGGTGGATTCCCCACTCCGTACAGATCATTTGAAAACCTTTTATCACCCCTCCCTCATACAGCTGCGCTGCGGAAACCAGTCCCCTTCTCCTCCAACACCAAAGCAGTTGAATTAGTGGAAGCGTACATGGGCCCCTATTGCGAAGTACAGCAAGCAAGCTCGAGTATGGGGACTTATTGCAGTCATGTCCAATGAGTTGGTGAACTCGAACCCAGACTCCTAAAGAGGTATCCATGAATGGGTTGGGTAGTTTCTCCCCCTCCGGGTCCCCAGGGCCCCCGCTAGAGTATCATTTCTGAGGTTGCCATTCAACAAGTCCTCCTCCAGTCCCAGCCATGAACACTTCACCATTTCTGGGCCAGTGGGCAGGAAGGCCAGTTGTGCGGCCCAGTAATAGGACGTAAAATTGGGTAGCCCAGTGTCTCCCTCCTTGGGCAGTAGCTGTAGGTTGCTCTTTTAACTCTGACACTGCCCCCCCCACCACCACAGAAACCTGTGATTACAGCATTAAGGGACTTGAAATGGGCTTGGTGGATTTTAACGAGCAGGGACTGATATAAATAGAGAAATCTTGGCAAGATTGTCATTTTCCCAACCCCCACTCTGCCTAACAATGACAACGGTAAGGCCGACCATCTGTCACAGTCCTCGACCGACCTGGAGAGGAGTGGTCTGAAGTTGAGGGCATAAAGTGATCTGATTGACGCAGACAGCTGTACTCCCAGGTATTTTAGTTGGGGCTCCATTTGCAGTCCCCCTAAATTGGCTATTAATTGGGCTCTGTCCAATGAGCCCACCCGTAGCAGTTCACTTTTAGTCCAATTAACCCTGTGGCCAGATATGTCCCCATAAGCTTTCATCAATTGGTGGACAGCCGGAGATCCTGCGCAGATTTAGATAGGAAAGGAGCAGATTGTCTGCATACATGGCTATCTTATGTTCCCTCCCGGCCCCCACAAATCCCCTAATTCCCTCATGAGCTCTGAGAGCTGCAGCCAGAGGTTCCAGAGAGAGAACATATGACAACGGGGATAATGGGCAACCCTGACAGGTGCGACGCCACAGAGTGAAGGGTTGGGACATGGTGCTGTTCACTGCCACCTGAGCTAGAGGCAGCCTGTATAACGTACGTACCTAATTACAGAAGCTTGGTCCCACTCCCAGTCTACCAAGAGTCTCGAAAAGGTACCCCCACTTCACATGGTCAAATGCTTTTTCAGCATCGAGGGCCACTACAGCCGCACCGTGATTGCGATTTATTCCTGCCCCACCGAAAGATAATGTTTAGGGTGCGACGGATATTATGTTTCCCCTGCTGCCCTTGTACAAAACCCGACTGATCCTGGTGTATCAAATTTGGGAGCAGAGAGTCTAAACGAGAGGCCAAAGCCTTAGCCAGGATTTTATAGTCTGCACTTAAGAGTGAAATGGACCTATAAGAGGCGCATTTTGTTGGGTCCTTCCCTGGTTTTGGCAGCACCGTGATTGTTGCGGACCGTGTGGAGGGGGCAATTCCCCAGACTCCAAACTCTCAGCCAGCATATCAAACTGTGATTCAAGAAGAGAGGAGCTGAAAGTCTTGAAGAAATCAATGGGGGAGCCCGTCGGGGCCAGGTGCCTTTCCTCCCTTAAGTGATATAAGTGCAGTCAAAGTTTCTTGCATTGTCAGTGGGGAGTCCAGGTCTTTAGCTGCCTCTTCATTCAACTTTTGGAGGGGGACACCAGAGAAAAAGGAATCATAATCCCTCTGTTCAGGCTGGCTTTCTGTTATATAGAGGACATTATAAAAATCCCCAAAAGCTCTCCCTATGTCAGCTGTATCCAGCACCAGATGTCCCTGACTATTATAGATTTGCCCCACTAGTTTCTCAGCTTCCCTTCTCTTTATCTGCTATGCTGATAACTTCCCAGCATGATCCCCATTAAAATACGCCTCCGCGTTGGCTAAAAGGATGGACCTTTCAAGCTTTGAACTATTCAGGGCATTAAATCTCCACTTTAGCTTCTGAATGACATTGTACAGAGCCCTAGTTGGGTTCAGTTTGTGGGCATTCTCACAAGCCTCAATTTTAGCTCTTAAAAAGGACAGCTCTCCCCCTCAATCTTTCTTTGATGGGTTGGTTATGAGATTGTCTGACCCCTGATAAAAGCCTTTAAGGCCTCCCACCTAGTCCTGTGTGAGGTATCACCTCTGTTATTGAATAATAAACATTCCTGAATATGCTCAAACATGAAAGATATGTACCCTTGGTCCTTCAGGAGGAGAGGGTCAAGCCTCCATTGTCTGGGCAACCTGGGTGCATCGGAGCCCTTCAAGTTAATACTATGTGGAGCATGATCAGACAGCAGAATGGTAGATAAGTCACCTTCTCCACCCGGTAACAGAGAAGTTGACATGAGTATTCTATCTATTCTAGCGTACGAATGATGGGCAAGTGAAAAGAAGCCATAATCCCTTCTGGAAGGATTAGAGTTCCTCCACACATCTATTAGGCTCAGTTTGGTTTGCAACTCCCCCAGGGCTTTGGCATTTCTAGACACGGTCACTGGAGTAGTGTTGGAACGGTCTAAAATTGTGTCAGACGCAATTAAAATCCCCCCCCCAGGATCCAAGGACCCTCCCAAACTGACATATCTAGGGCCAGCCTCAGGAAAAAACCTGAGTCTTCTACATTAGGAGCATAGACAGACCTGATCGAAAATGTACCCCTCCCCGATATGGTCACCCTGGCTAGAGCATATCTGCCCACAGGATCTACTAACCTCCCCAAGATGTCAACCTGTAAACCACGAGTAAACCATATCAAGGCACTACAGGCCTTCGAAGAGAAGGTAGATGACACCCAAACCCCTCCCATAAACTCAGCCATTTTCTGGGCTTCAGGGGTGGTCATATGTGTCTCTTGTAAAAGCATTATCTGAACTTTCAGTTTCCGCACCTCCGTGAGAACCTTTCTGTGTTTTAGAATGGACTTGAGACCGTTAATGTTCCAGGTCACCAATTTAATATCATCCCCCATTTTTCTTTATATGAGGAACACAGCATGGCGCCAGGAGATCCCAAGCCAGCCCCAGGTCAACATCCTTGTCCCAGGCCTCCCCTTGCCCATCCCACTCTGCCAAAAAAAGTCTCCCCGTTGACAACGAATTTAGAGCTGCACATCCAAAACCAGTTTTTAACAGCATGTACAAATAGCCCAAAGATCCCCTTCCCAACAGAACTTTGACCTCCAAGAAATCTTTCCCTTCCCTGGTGGCGTAGGAGAACCAAAACAGTCCAGAACAAGGCACCTGTGTCAGTCATAGAGGGCCTGTCTAATCCAGTCGTACAGGTCCTCCAAACACCACTACTTTCATCGCACTTCCCCAAACATACCAATGTCTCTAAATAGCCCCACCCCCAGGCTTCCTCTCTAAGCATGCTAAACTGCCTCAGGACCCAACAAGCCGAGGCGTCTGAGACAGTAGTTAATGACACCTCAGGGCTAGCAGGTAGGCCCCGTCCAAGCTACGCTTCCAGAGCAACCCTTGACCCAAGATATGTGATCAAACACTAAAGAAAACTCTCAACGCAACTTCCCCACCCACCCGGATTAACAATATGCCTATTTTCAATCATGGTGAGACACCAGTTCAAACATTACATTAAACAAAAACTGCAATAATCATGAACAGAGTCCAAACCAGAACAGAAACTAATAATGGTGCCAATAGCATAGTCGCTGTTCCTTCGGTGTGCCAAATTCCATGTAGGAGGTCACAAGCCCTCCTCCCGGGGCGCAAATTCGTCTCCAAATTAGATTTAAAGAAAAATCGACCCTCTGCACAAAGGTAGTTCCCCACAGTCAAGCAGAGGGGACAGGCATTGTGTCTAACTATTCCTCAGAGGCATCAGAGACTAATGCACGTGGAGGCATAGTTACAGCCACCCTGCTGATACCCGTGCTCCCAGACACGGTCGGGGGTCAGCAGAGATCACTGGAGTGCCCATAGTGGGGTAGACTGTCTTAATATGCACCTGATTACCAGCCAACAGAGTAACAGTTCAAACACTCAGGAGCAAGTTTTAAACACACAGATACCGAGCCCCCCCCCCCATATCAAAGAGCCCCAGGGGATAAAATATTGCTGAATTTACTTCTCTGCAAAAAGAGACTCTCAAGTTGGTGCAGGCTGTGCCCTTTCTCTCCTGGTCTCCTCTTCTTCTACTTTTCCACAGCTTTAGGACATACAAAATATCATGGAGTCTGACCTGGTCTGTCGATACATAGGCGGGCAGGATACATGAAGGCAAAATGCTAACCCATCTGGTGTAGTTTACTTTTAATTTGGTTAAACTCCTGACGTTGACTCTGCACTATAGTCTTGATACACATACACTTTAGTGTTATTGTAGGAAATAGGGCCAGCTTTCTTAGCTTTTTGCAGCATAATCTCCTTGTCAGTAAAGCGCAGATATTTAATCAGACAGTGGCGAAGTCTCTCTCTCCTGGTTTCAGAGGTGGGCCCCTCTCAGTTTCAAAGTTCTCACACTCCTCTGAAAGGCCTAGTTGCTTCACAAGCCAGTGGTGTATTTCTGTGTTAGGATCGTGGCCCTCCAGGAGCCCGATGATGCGTACATTTGAGTGGCGGGAACTGTTCTCCTGGTCATCAATTCATGCTAGCAGTTCAACCAAGGAGGACTTAAGCCCATTCCGTTCCACTGAAATCACCGAGAGGAAGTCCTCTAGCTCATCCATCCTATATTCGAGTTCTGCAATCTGGGTGGAGTGCATGGCCGAGTTTTCCGAAAGGCCAGTAACGACGCTCTGCAGGTGGGTAAGTTGCACCATTATATTCACAAAGTCAGCCTTCATCTCATGT
Organism: Neoceratodus forsteri; assembly: GCA_016271365.2. NCBI lineage: Eukaryota > Metazoa > Chordata > Ceratodontiformes > Ceratodontidae > Neoceratodus > Neoceratodus forsteri. The sequence continues at coordinate 1,651,929,536 of CM028131.1, read as the reverse complement.
TGCATCTGCATTAACATGGAGGGAACACTGGCTAAAGATTTGGTGAGATCTGCCATGGTGGGTTCTTGCTGTTCTCCAGTGCGCTCAGGATCCCTGGCCCATGGCCTGGTATCATGCTCAGCACCTCTGCTCTGTCTGGTCGATTGCTGAGCCTGAAAGGGTAACTTTGCTTGCTTATTTTTCTGTTTTCCCAATGCCATAACACAGGAGCAATATACAGAGCCAATATTCTGGTAGATTAAATAGTGTTCGACAGCTTTTTAGGCAATTTAAATTATGGTGTCTCGAGGAGCTAACTAGCACGTCTGCCATGTTTGCTGGCTAGCCACCCCTCCCCCCTGCATGACTAGTCTTGCTGTCCACTCCCCTAAGCGGTTACTGCCTCATCTGACACCAGCTGGTACCCTGGTCTGGGTACAGCAGATGCCAGCCACTTCAACTCCGGCTTCCCCAGTCTCGAACCAAGCAGCTCACCCCAGGTCACCTGACCCTCGGTCTTCATCAGCTGGTCCTTCGACCCCCACGAGGCCAGCATTCAGGGAACAGCTGCCTACAGGCCCAATGCCTGGTGACCAGATGCCTGTCGATCTGATGCCCGTCCATTCGACATGTCACACCAACGCCAGCTAATCCATCACCAAGCCCTTCCAGGCCATGAAGCCCAGCACCACCCTCTAGCCCGATGCCAGACTCATCAGAGAATATCCCTCAGGCTTCAGGGACCCCCTGATCTCTTTATCAGAAGTGGGGGCTCTCTTTGACTCATGGTGGAACACCATAAAGAAAGACTTGCTGCCTGCTGGGCCCAGGACTCCCCCTGCAGGGCCACAGCCAGTATCTCCTATTCCTCCTCTGCCTCAAGAGCTGACCCCTCCGAGGAAACCCTCGCTCAACCGGAATCTTGGGAACCTCGGCCCTCCAGGCGTAGGAAGAGACATTCCTCCTCTAGATGCACCTCTAGATGCTGGGCCAGTCACTGGTGCATCCCCATGCTATCTGTTTGTTTTTATGAAATAAGTTTTATTATGTTTATTATATTTCATTTATGGTGCAGTCATTTACTTATTTTATTTTGTTTGGTTCTGTTCTGTGCGCGAAGTTCTAGCGTGGCTCAGATTTATTTCAGTTTCAGCATTAGCGTTGTCATTCGTCTGCTGTGAGAATGCTATTATTCAATAAACATTCTGGTCAGGACTGTGTATTCTATCAGTGCTGGCATTTAGCACCGAGTGACTTCTTTCCAGTCGTTTACTGGTCAGGACTGTTTATTCTGAGCAAGGTGAAGGGGACTATTGGGAGCATTGTGAAGTTGTGAGCGGTTGTTGTGGAGTTAACTTGAGCGTCGTCCAGTGTCTGGATTCTGGCCTGACATGGTGAAGGAGGTCCCATTACTGAGTAGAGTATCTGCTGAGAGGGAGGTCATGAGGAGTGGAGGAGAGGCTAGCCAGACCGGCTTGCCTAGAGGTGGGGGGGTCGGCGACGGCCGTTTTCTCCCGAAGGGTCAGGAATGCTAGTCGGAGGGTGGGCATTTTACCGAATTCCTAGTGCCACGGGGGTGGCCTGGCAGAGGTCAAGTTCCTCTGGCGGTTCTAGTGGGGGAGAGCGGTCCGTGCCTTGGTACCTACCTCAGGGCTGGGCCGGGACCTGGTTATCGATAGGCTCTTGAATATCCGTGTTCTGAAGATCCGTCCCTGCTCAGTTGGTTCTGCAAACTGTGGACTATTAGGCTCCCAAGAGGCTCTGTTGGAGTTGAACAACCACATATTTATTTTACTTTGACCGATTTGGAGAGGCAGTGAGAGGGCCTCTTTTCTGGAGTTTTTCACCTTTATCTGCTTTTTGGATGCAACTGTGAGAGGGCTGCTTTCTTTTGGACTAATTTTCGATGGTTAGGAGGTGGTGAGAGCCCTCCTTTCTGTCTACTTTCTGAGAGCTGTGGTGGTGTGAGGCTCTTTGAACATTAAGTGTATGAACTTCATCTTCGTATGTTGGTATAAGACTCTAAGTTGGAGAATTCTAGTCACCATTGTTATCTGAGCCTAAATCTTCGCTTTCATTTATTGTTGTATTTATCTGGGTTAGGGGGCTGTTGGGTATTAGGTTAATTTCTGTGTATTTTAGTGGGGATTTAATTGTTTTGTTTTTGGGGGGGTTGTTTTATTGTATTATTTGGTGGTCCAAGGATTGATAATTTAGGGGTGGCTGTTCTGGGTGGCTGTGGACTATGTGTTGGCAGGTGGCTCTCCCGGTCAGGTGTTACTCCTCCTCTGCACTCCCTTTAGCTGTCCCCCTTTATATGCTGACATTTATAATCATTGTCAGGCATTGGGGATAGTAAGGAAGAGGCGGAGGGGGGCTGTGGGAGGGGGAGAGCGGGGTGGCTGGATTGAGGTTATGGAGTCTAGGAGACGCCCTGGGGTGAAATGGAGACTGGACAGAAGTTTTCCCTGTTTGGGTCCCATACCCAAGGGCTCCACTTTTAGTGGACAGTTTACTTGATCAGCCTCGGAGTCTCATCCAACTCGGGCGATGTTTTGCAATGCCAGGTCCATTAAAAACAAGACGGCAATAATTGCTGATCTTGTTGGGTCATTGGACCTGGTGTGCATCACCGAGACCTGGCTGGATGGAAATGCTGGCCCAATTTTAGAGTCAGCAGTTCCAGCTGGTTTCTTGGTGATACACCACCTGAGATTGGATCGCAGGGGTTGGGGTGTGGCCATTTGTTTTAAAATGGAATTGTGGCTGATAGATGTGCCAATGGGGGAGATGAGTTCCTTTGAATGTATCTTGGGTGCAGGTGTGGGGTGCAAGGTTGTTCTTGCATACCGTCCACCCAGTGATGGGAAGCCATTTTTGCAGGAATTTGTGGACTTCATTGTCGACATGGTGTTGGAGTCGCCCAGATTGATTGTGCTGGGTGACTTCAGAGCCTGGGTTGACGATGAATTCTCACAGTTTGATCAAGATTTCCTCCAACTAATGACATCGTTGGGCTTCACACAGGCAGCCTCTGCAGCCCATAGTTCTGGTCATTCTCTGGACCTGGTCTTCCTCCTTGGTATGGAGACCTCTGATTTGGCAGTGGAGCCAGTCAGTTGGTCTGACCATTACACTGTCAGGTTCATTTTCTAGCCCCCCCCCGTAGACCTGCCCCTGTGGAGATAAGGTACCGCCCATTAAGGGGAGTAACCCTAGATGGCCTGATGGCAGTGCTGAATCTATCAGGATTTCCGACTGCTAGCAGGGGTCCGGACAGCCTGCTGCAAGCTTATAGTACGGCTGTGGCAGTGGCTGTGGACTCCATTGCTCCTGTTTGTGTTCGCTTCCTTCCTTCACCCTCGGTCCCCTTGGTTTGATGGGACCTTAAGAGAGAGAGTAAGAGAGAGGGGCGAAGGATGGAGCGTTGCTGGCAGAAATCTGGCCTTGATACCGACAGGCTTAGATTGATGATCCATTATTCAGACTATCAATCGGTGATCTCCTGTAAGAAGGCAGAGTTCCTGTCCGGAGAGATCACCACTGCAAGGAACCGACCTGCTTAGCTGTTCTGAACTGTGGACAGACTGTGCAATCCAGCCTGTCTGCAAGTTAGGAGAGCGTTATTACAGGATAAGTGTGATGAGTTTGCTCACTTCTTCGTGGATAAGGTTGCTGTCATTAGATCAGAGATCTGCTTAGCTCACTCCAGTGATCTAGGTGATGATTGGTTGGAGGTTGCAGAACCTCGATTTGGTTGGTCGGCTTTTAGCCAGCTGGTGATCGTGGATGTCATAAGGATCATCTAGAATATGCAGCCGACCTGCTATAGTTTGGATCTGGGCCCAACTTGCCTCCTTATGGGGTGCGTTAATGTCATTGGCCCAGTCCTGGATGAGATAGTCTGGAGTTTGCTTGAGATGGGTGAGTTTCCTGACTCCTTGAAAGAGGCAGTGGTGACACCCCTCCTTAAGAAATCTTCTGTCGACCCGGACTGTCTCACCAACTATAGACCCGTCTCTAACCTGCCCCTTGTAGGCAAGGTTATTGAGAAGGTGGTCACGCTGCAGCTGGATGACCATCTTACCATCCATGACATCTATGATCCTCTCCAGTCAGGTTTTAGGAAAAGGCATAGTACCGAGACCGCCCTGGTTCAGGTGCTCAATCATCTCTTGATAGCGAGAGATCATAGGACTCATTCCATCTTAGTCCTCCTTGATCTCTCTGCAGCATTTGACACCGTGGATCATGGCGTATTGCTGGAGCACCTGCGGGTGATCTGTGGACTGTCAGGGACAGTCCTCAGATGGTTCCATTCATTCCTCACAGGTAGATCTCAGAGAGTTGCATCAGGAATTTATTCCTCCGACGCTATCTCTCTGCCATGTGGGGTACCCCAGGGCTCCGTACTTTTGCCTATGTTGTTCACTCTGTACATGCTGCAGTTGGGCAACATTGTAAGGCAGTATGGCTTGAGTTTTCACTGCTATGCAGTTGATACTCAGCTATACATGTCCTTTGTGCCCAACCAGGATGATTCAGTCTTGGTGTTTAACAACTGCCTTGCCAAGATTCAGGACTGGATGAGTGCCAACTGGCTGAAGTTGAATCCTGACAAAACTGAGGCTTTGGTGGTGGACCCTGGTCACCGGGTAGAGGGGTCCTCGGCTGGGCAGGCCTCTGGGCTTTTGCTTGGTGGTCACCAGCTGATGTCCTCTGAATGGGTGCGGAGCCTGGGTGTTATTTTTGATGAGGAGTTGACACTGAAGTGTCAGGCATCATCCGTCATCAAGATCTCATTTTACCATCTGAGAAATATCACCCAGATTAAGCACATGGTAATCTTCTGACTTTGGTCCACGCCTTTGTGACCTCCCGCCTTGATTACTGCAACAACCTTTACCTAGAGCTCCCGGGGGTTGATATCCGACGCCTGCATCTGGTGCAGATTGCTGCGGCCAGATTGTTGACTGGGTTTTCTTGATCTAGCCATATCACACCTGTTCTGCGCAGACTGCATTGGCTGCCAGTTCAGTGGCGGGTCACCTTCAAGATTGGCTTGCTAACCTATAAGGCCCTACATGGACAGGGACCGAGTTATCTGCAAGAGCTCCTTTATCCCTACTGCCCCCTGTGATCACTCTACTCAGTCGAGGAGGGATTGCTGGAGATTCCCAGGGTCCGTTTGAAGACTTCTGGAGCTCATGCGTTTGCCTTTGTGGCCCTGACTCTCTGGAATTCTCTACCTTTTCGTATAAGAGTGTGCCTGACTGTGGAGAGCTTTAAATCCACTCGCAAAACATTTTTATTTTCCCTTGCCTACTCTTGAGTATTAACTTGTGGAATTTTGCTATTTTAATTTGTTTTAATTATTTATTGTTGTGTGTTTTGTAAAAGTGCTTTGATATTTTTTGAATTGTGCTTAAAATAAATAAAGTTTATTATTATTATAGACGCCAACAGCTCACATGACCGTCAGCAGCACAGATCCTCTTCCGTGTCCTTGGTTTCTGGGAGTTACAGTGGAAGCTCCCATTATGACTCTTGAGTCTTCAGAGGATGGCTTTTCACCATCCTCAGGACATGCCTCAATCGCCTCCCAATGACCCGACCTTTATGGACGTAATGAGGCACATCCAGACACTGAACGGCTGAGATACTGAGGACCTGGACCCTGAAAGGCACAGGTTGGCCAAACACTTGGAGTTGCAGGATCCCAAACAGGTTGTCCTGCCCCCTTGGTTCTTTCCTACTAGGACATTACCATGTTGGCATGGAAGCATCCCTCTTCGGCCTCCGCCATCCCTAAAAAGTTCAATAGGCTCTATTAAGCTCCTAAGAATGAGCCTTTTCTTGGCAGAACATCCTAGGGCCAATTCCATGGTCTTGACTGCAGCCCATGAGCGATCTACGCAGCCCAGACACCTTAGTGCCCAGTCCCCGGACAAGGAATCCAAGTGGCTGGATCAGCTGGGTCGCAAGGTATATTCCTTGGCCACATGCAGCATACATTCACTTAACTTCTTGGCTCACATGGTGAAGTACCAGAATACCTTGTGGAAAAAGGCCATAGAGCTGGCCAAAGCTCAATCTGAGTCTCCTCAGACTTCGGAGTTACTGGATATCCTACAGTCTGGGGCTGATGTGGGCAAACATGTTTTGTGGTGTGCCTACGATACAACTGACACTTCAGCTTGGACTGCTGCTACAGGTATCTGTCTGTGCCATTACTCATGGCTTCGAGTATCCAGCTTCTGACAGGATCTTCAGGAGGGAATCTTAGATGCCCCTTCCAAGGTCTGGTACTCTTTGGGGAGCCTTCTGGGAAGATCATCCTGGGACTCCAGGATTCTGGCAAAGTGGTCTAGTCTGTCTACTGAATATACAGATCAGAACTGGCTCCCAATAAGCGTCGGCCCTTTCCGCGCTCCAGGGGCCAATAATCCCAGTGTCAACAGTCCAGGGGTACATTTAGGTGGAAGACTACCTCTTAGCTGAGAAGAGGCTCTTGGCCTAGAACCTTTAAGGCTGCCCAGCCTCCCCTCCCCACCCCCAGTGCCTCTGCCTGACTCCTTACCCAACCCCCCTCCTCCAGCAGAGCATCTGGGGGAGTCGGTATGGGGTCACTTTTCCCTCTGCCTTGACGGGTGGAGAAACATCACTTCAGATCAGTGGGTACTACAACTAATCGAGCAGGGCAGTGTTCTGGAATTCACCAAGGTCCCACTGGACAATCCCCTGGTGTCCTCTCATTACTCTCCCTCTTTTAATTTCAGTCTAATTTGAGAAGAGATCCAGTCTCTGCTGTCCAAACGGGCCATAGAACCCATTTCTCCAGAACAGAAGAGAAGGGGCTACTACTCACACTTTTTCCTAGTCCCCAAGAAAACAGGGAACATATGACCAATTCTGGACCTAAGTCAGCTGAAGAAATTTGTGGAGTACAAATGATTCAGAATGGTCACCCTTCCAGGCCTGCTCCCCCTCCTCCATCGGGGGGCTGGCTGTGATCTCTGGACATGCAAGATGCATAGCTACATATCCAGGTCTTCCAGCCCCACAGGCGGTTTCTGCAGTTCTGCTTCCAGGAGGCCCATTATCAGTTCCAAGCCCTCCCCTTCAGTCTGTCCTTGGCTTTTCATGTTTTCATCAAGTGCCAAGCAGTGGTGGCTGTGGCCCTGAGACGGAAGGGACACTATGTCTTTCCTTACCTAAATGACTGACTGCTGTTGGCTCCCCAAAGAGACCAGCCGATAAGGACTCTTATACCTTTACTCTCTTCAGGACTCTGGACATCACCTTAAACCTCCCAAAGTCCTCTCTGAGACCCAGCCACAGACTGCAGTACGTAGGAGATGTTCTAGACACCGAACAGGGAAAGGCCTTTCTGCCAGAGGACAGGGTGAAAAGACTTCAGTCCTTAGCCCGCTTAGTCTCTTCATCTCACCGGACTCCTGCCAGAACTTGCCTCAGACTTTGGGCCACATGGCGGCCGCCATACTCACAGTCCCTCTGGAGTGACTTCATATGATGGTATCCCAATGGACCATTCGGGTTCAGTGGGACCAGCACTCTGACAACCTGGATCAGCAGGTGCTTGTTTCAGAGGCAGTCCAGCGGACGCTCAGATGGTGGCAGAACTGCCCACCCATGTCAAGTGGGTCCCTTTTCGCAAAGGATCTACCCTGTCAGATTCTGACCATGGATGCATCAGGCCATGGCTGGGGAGCCCACTTGGCCAACAAGCAGACTCAGGGGACGTGGTCTCCACTGGAGATGGATCTCCACATCAAGGTGTTGGAGATGAGGGCGATCCTTTATGCCATGCAGTCTTTTCAGCCGTATCTCCTCCCCGGCCCCCTGTTGTCACAGACAGACAACATGTCCGTAGTCTTCTACGTCAACAAACAGAGGGGCGCCCACTCATATTCCCTTTGAAGGGAGGTCATGAAAGTCTGGTACTGTGCCGTAGACCACGGTCTGGAACTGACAGCCGTCCATGTTCCAGGCATTCCAAACGCCTTGGCTGACAGCCTAAGCCAGTCTCAGTCCAAGGCTCATGCATGGGAGCTTCTGCAGGCAGTTGCAGATGACCTCTTTGACAGGTGGGGACGTCTAAAGTTGGACCTTTTTACATCCCCACTCAACACAAAACTGCCCAGTTTCTGCTCGCTCAGTCCAGGGCCTGGTATTTTCTGGTAAGACATGTTGTCCCTCTGCTGTACAGGGAGGTTTCTCTATGCTTTCACTCCCTTCCCATTGCTGCAGAGGGTTCTTCTCAAGCTCCAGGCAGAAGGAGCAGCCATGATCCTCATTGCTCCTTATTGGCCATGGCAAATTTGGTTTCCCCTGCTCCAGCAACTGGCAGTGGAGCCTCTAGTCCCCCTGCCTCTGAGCTCGCACTTGCTGTCCCGTGACAGGGGCACCTTAGTCCATCTGGATCTCAGGTTTCTACATCTGCATGCATGGCTCCTGCAGACTTAGCGGATTCCTGTTTTGGGGTTTTCCTGAGAGTAGCTGAGGTCCTGGTGGCTGCTAGAAAGCCTTCCACCAGAGCTACCTACGCTACAAAGTGGAAAAGTTTCTGTTTGTGGACCTCTGCCCGTTCACATGATCCCTTCACCTGTCCAGTGACCTCGGTTTTGGAGTACCTCCTTTCCCTGTCAGATTCGGGTCTGGGTTACTCCTCCATCAAGGTGTATTTGTCTGCCATCTCTGCATGTCATGCCCCTATTGAGGGCAAGACTCATGCCAAGGTGGACCTGTCTCATATCTTTTTACAGGGCATTCTGCATCTGAAACCTCCCATTCGGGACCCTGTTCCTCCATGGGACCTTTTGTTCATGTTAGAGAAACGTACTTTGCCTCCCTTCAAACCAGCCACAGATTGCGAGCTACGCTTTCTGTCATGGAAAGCGTTGTTTTTAGTTGCTGTTACTTCTGATTGAAGGATTTCCAGCTTCAGGCTCTCATGTGTAAGGAGTCTTATTTAGTTTTCCACAAGGACTAGTTAGCTAGAAGTTTTCCGTGGGGTCCTAGTGCCTGGCAACTTAGTCCTACCAGTGTTGCCTGCTGCAGGAGCTTCTCTCGAAGATCTACTGTTACAGAAAGTTCTTACGTAACTGTACTTTTCCCTACCTATAAATCTAGATCTAAGGGTTCCCCCACCTAAACATTTCCAAATTAACCACTGGGTATGAGGCCTGATGGCATTTCCCTAGTTAGCTATTTGAATACTGTAATCCTCTTTCCCCTGAGTTTTCTCTCTTACATGGAGAGCAGTCTCATTTCTGCCAGTGCTCCTGGTAGTAGCCCACATAATCTTGAGGGAGCTGCGGTGACTTGGACGAAGGTTAGAGCGTTGCTGGTGGAAATCCGCCCTGGAGGCTGATCGCCTTAGATTGATGGAACATTATCAAGTCTATCAATCAGCTATCTCCCGTAAGAAGTGAGAGTTCCTATCCAGGGAGATTGCTGCTGCTCAGAATCAACCGGCTCAGCTCTTTCAAACTGTGGATATGTTGCGCAACCCAACCTGTCTCCAGGTTCAAAGAGCCTTTTCACAGGTTGAGTGTGAGGAGCTCGCTCGGTTCTTTGCAGATAAGGTGGCCAGCATCAGGGCGGAGATCCAACCAACACACTCTGTGGGAGCTGATAGTGGTCGGTGTATGGTCACTTCTCCTCGGTTTGTCTGGAGTTCCTTTGACTGGCTGGAAATCGTGGATGTTGTGCGGCTTGCCCAGGGTATGCGCCCAACGTGCTGTGGTTTGGATCCGGGACCAACCTCCCTGAATATGGGTTGTTGTGATATCGTTGGCCTGGTCCTTGCAAGGATTGTTTGGTGCTCCTTAGAGTCCAGTGAGTTTTCTAGCTCCCTGAAGGAGGCGGTGGTGACACCTCTCCTGAAGAAAGCTGCTCTGGGCCCAAGCTGCCTTGCAAACTACAGACCGATCTCTAACCTTCCCTTTGTTGGGAAGGTGATCGAGAAAGTTGTGGCGCTGTAACTGGAGAACCATTTGACCATCCATGACATCTACGAACCTCTCCAGTCCAGTTTTCTTAAGAGGCATATTACCGAAACCGCTCTGGTTCGGGTGCTCAATGATCTCCTGATGGTAAGAGAACAGAAACACCATTCCATCCTGGTACTTATTGATCTCTCTTCAGTTTTTGACACCGTGGACCATGGGGTACTTCTCAAGTGTCTGAGATTCATCTGTGGCCTGTCTGGTACAGTTCTCAGGTGGTTTAAGTCCTACCTCACTGGCAGAACTCAAAGGATGGTTTCGAGAATTTTTTCCTGTGAGCAATTCTCTCTGCCATGTGGGATTCCTCAGGGCTCGATGTTGTCCCCTATGTTGTTTGCGGTGTACATGCTGCCCCTCGGAGACATTGTAAGATGGTATGGGCTGAGGTTTCACTGCTACGCTGATGATACCCAGCTCTACCTGTCTTTCGCACCTGACCAGGATAGTGCGTGCTCAGTATTTAACAACTGCCTCACTGAAATCCAGGATAGGATGAGCTGTAGCTGGTTGAAGTTGAAATCTGGTAAGACTGAGGTGATGGTAGTGGATCCTGGCCGCCGGACAGAGGGGATGGGGGCTGGTCAACCCTCTGGACTGTTTCCGGAGGGGGGGTGTCTCTAGCTTATCTCTGAACGGGTGCGAAACCTGGGGATGATTCTTGACAATGGGCTGACTCTGCGTTCGCAGGTGTCAGCAGTCATCAAGTCCTCTTTTTATCACCTGAGGAACATCGCCAGGGTTAAGAACCTTGTTCCATCTGGCAACCTTCCAACACTGGTCCACACCTTTGTGACCTCGCACCTTGACTACTGCAACTCTCTTTATCTAGGGCTTCCTTGGGTTGACATCCGCCGCCTGAAGCTAGTGCAGAACGCTGCGGCCCGTATGTTGATGGGGACCCCACGTGCAAGTCACATCACACAGGTGCTGCGCAAACTGCACTGGCTGCCTATTCAGTGGTGGATCACCTTCAAGGTCGGGCTTCTGACCTACAAGGCCCTACACAGACAGGGCCCGGACTTTCTGAAAGAGCTCATGATTCCTTACTCCCCCAGACAACCGCTCTGCTCAGCTGATGAGGGATTGCTAGAGATTCCCAGGGTGAGTCTTAAGTCATCTGGGGCCCGTGCGTTTATGTACGCAGCCCTCACCCTGTGGAATTCTCTACCCTGTCAGATACATGAGTGCACGACTATGGAGGGCTTTAAGAAGGCCCTGAAAACACACATCTGGCTCAAAGCGTACCCTGATTAATCGTTTCATTTATGTAGTTACTCTGAATATTGGGTATATTATTGATTTATTTATTTTATTGTTTTATCTGTTTTTATTGTTCAGCGCCTTGACGTTGGAAAGGCGCTATATAAAATAAAGATGATATTATTATTATTATTATCTGAGCTATCAACCATCAAAGGTCACTCTTCTCTGTATCTTTCCACCTTATCACAGTCTTTTCTCAAGTATGGGTCCGGAACTGCACACTGTATCCGACTTGGTGTCAGATCAAAGATCCTTATGAGGGCGTTATGTCTCCCGATATATCTACAAAGTTTCTCTGGACACAGATCATGATTTTATGTGCCATGCTAGAGGCTGCCTCATACTGTTGCTCTGCTTTGAAGTTGCTGCTGATTGAAACTCACTGGCCTTTTTCCTGCTTGACTTCATAATTTATGTGCAGTTTAATTGACTTCACACACCGGCTCCAACAGCATTTTTCAAAGTCCGAGGATTCCATTTCTTAACTGTAATTCAAAATGGTGTCTCAGAGCTAACAAATTAACCAAGCTTATGTCTAATTAATTATTCATAAACTATACTAGCTCACGGATTGGCTGCCATGCCAGTCTGAAATCTCTAAGAAATGCCTATCACGGCAGCAACACTTAGCTTCTTGCGCACTCTACGCTGATGGCAGTGATGCTAAAACAAGAACTCTTTTTGGGGCTGCTGTCAATAAAAAGCTAAGTAATTGCAATTAGACTTAATTATGACTTCACAGTCAGTCATTTCTTGGTGTTTAATGACTGGCTGGGTGGGGTTGGCCCTCGGCTACAACAACCAGTCATTAATTGCCAGAAAATGACCATCTGTTCAGTCATTATATAGAGAATAAAGTATGGGGTGGTGTGTGTAACGAGAAGTTTACACACACACGAGGAGTTAGATGCTACGTAAACCCGAGAGCGAAGCTCGAGGGGTTTGTGCAAGCATCTAACCCCGAGGGTGTGTGTAAACTTCGAGTTTACACACAACACCCCATATTTTATTTTATATAATTGCTGGCTCCCCAATTTTCGCCACAGCAATTATATAAAATAGCTGAGGTTCTGGCTGAAGACTGCACTCCGTTTCGATTTTTTCATTGGGTGATGGTGCCAGATTTAAAAAGGGATCCGTGGTGTTAATTTGTCCCTGTAAATTAAAAAAAATGTATTTAACGTACCGCCAAGTTACTGTGGTGGACAGCAGTTCACTTTTCAGTGAGCAGGCAAGCGGCAAACTCTAGCAGGCACATGCGCAGAGTAAGAGAAATCGTGCGCGCGTTTGCCATTATAAACGCTCCTTTATAATGGCAAATTACGCCATGGTTTCCCTATGGGAAAAATGGGGAGCCATTTATTATTGCTTAATCATAGCAAGAGATATTGGTAGATGATGTGAACCAGTTCTCTTAAAATTCTTAAAAGAAGCAGTATTTATTTGTTACCGTGTAGTTTTTTTTCCCCTGCAACAAATGTATTTCTGGCAAAAACATCAATATATTAATTTTTGTCTTTTCATTTTCTTTCATTCATTAACTGAGATACTGGATTTTTAAGATGTTAAAGTTTCTGCCCACTTGCCATGCCCACCATGAAACAATTAAATATCTGGGTGTGGTGTAATGCTGTTAGCCATCAGGAACCTGTGGTGTAGCACCATCCTAACATATCCACAGTATGTATACAGAATGTACATCCAAAAGGTATCCTAAGTGGAAGACATTGTTCAAAAGTGGGTGTGGCAGACATCTTTAATGACTTGAATCATTAATTGCAAAATCAGTAACAAAAGCTGTTTTTAAAAAATACCTGAGAGAATTAAAATACACTTACAATTAATCTAAAGATGTCAGAAATACATTTTTGCTAAATAACTATAAATGGGTCTGCCCTGGCGTGCAGAGGTAGGGTGGTACATTCATGCTGGCAGCCCCAGTTCAGGAGTAAGCCCAGGTGCCACCATAATGGGCACAGGTGCCACCATAATGGGGCAGGCAGATCAGGGAAATTTGGTGGGCCATGGAGGCACATCTCCATCCACAGAAGAGTGTGTGTGTGTGTGTGTGGGAACATGGAAGATGGGACAGAAAGGAGGAAATGGATAAAACCCTGGAGCTGTGTGTGAGGCATTCTCGAGCCCCTTGCCATGAATTGTCTGGGCTGGGAGTTTGCTTGGTGTGGGTGTAGGGGTGTGTGTGGGGGGGGCTCAGTCCACCATGTGCCCAAAACAGAAAGTCAGCAGCTTTGGGGAGACAGTAAAATGTAAATTTAAAAACAGTTCTTCCAAGCAATGGCCAGAGGAATGGCCAGACAGTCCAGGGAAAATAAGTTGTATAAGAACAATATATATATATATATATATATATATATATATATAATTTTTTTTTTTTTTAGAAAATGGGGAGATTTCTCTGCTTCTGATTGGCTAAGACCTCTGGCAAGGGGTACATTTATGTGCCAGCAGAGACTAGGAAATAAGTCCCACTGCCAACTATCACATTACCAGCTAGTATCACTGTGTCAGCTTGGAATTCAGCTTTAAGCAGCCACCATTTTTTTCCTGCGCTTAGTGAGAGCATGGCCACCCCCCCCACCACACACACACACTTTAGTAATGTCTGTGTAATTCAACACAGCAAAACCTGTTCTTGTCCCCCCTCCCCATGGAAAGCATTGCACAGTTGTGCTACATTACCCCCAAACTGAAAGCACTACACACTCATGCTACATTGCCCCCCTCCCCGAAAGCAATGGCAGACTTGCTACATTGTTGGCTGGCTTCCTGTCAGCGTTTATAATCTGGGGAGGAGGGGTGGGGCAGCTGCAAACTAGGGGTGTTAGCTGCACACTCAAGCAGACTTAGATAGACCGGGTGTCTGTTACTGGTGGCACAAACGTATGTTCGTATGCCCTGCTCCCAATCACTTCAGCAAAACTTGCTGGCAAGACAGAAACCATTTTTCTTTCTGCTGATTACAGTTTTGTCACGGACCTGATCCCAATCAGTTTCCCTTGCTTACTGCTCGGCTTCTGGTTGAGAATTCAAACTCTGACAACCTTCAGTCTGCCACTTTCACTTCCCCGACCCAGTCTCAAAGTCATCCCTTACCTCACATAGCTGCTGACTGTCTTCACTGTTTGCCAGCCGTGCTCACAGCCACCTCACTCTCTGAGCTGACAGACCTTGTAAAACCAATGCTGCCATTTAAGAGACAAAACTTTCTTCCTAACAGTCCTGCTAGCAACAGGTTCCCTCTACCAGCAGCGCCTCTACTGCTAACTGTAATACTGAAGGGACTACTTTGCCAAAAATGCCTTAAAATGTGATTTTATAATACTTTGAACTTTCTAAGGGTTTTATTTTTTTTTCTTCTTGCCCATTTCTAACTGCAGTAATACCCTTCAGCGTGGGTGGTATGGGCTATACTGGACATTCCGGAGACTATAAGGCCCTCTGCCTGCAGCATCGGGCCCCATTACGCCTTTGTGGCCATCTGGTATAGCCCAATATTGCCCATCCTGTTGGGTATTATTGCTTACATATGAAATGCATCTAGTCTTCTCAACATTCATTTTTTTTAATTTTATGTCTTCCTTTGTCACAAATAAGTTCTGCAATGTATCATTACGACGTTCGTTGCACAGAATGTTTACATCACTAATTTGCACAGAGTATTCTTTTGTAAAACCTGATACGTTAGACATTTGCTTGTTCTCTGTCCTTCTCAATTAGTTCTCCTCCAATAGAGGTCCTTAGTAAACCAACACATTTCTGCATTTCTCTTGTTCCTCTTTTGTAGCTAAAACATTTCTTGCCATTCGTTTTTGACCCCTTTTGTTGCACGATTTTTGATTTTGGTTCTACTACTCCTCTACTCACTCTCGTTAAAGAGGATTAATCTGAGGCTGTCCCAAGAGTCCAGTGGCATCTCGTCATGCAGGCGACCGAAGGTTGAGAGTGGACTCTGGTCGCTGCATCGAGAGGCAGGTCAGGCTGAACAGCATACCTTGGCTGAGGAGGGTTGGCGGCGGATTTTGTCATACAATGACCCCTGTCATGCCATGGACCTTGCTCCTTTCACAGGGGTACACTGTTACACCATGGCTGACTGGCATGGCTTACACCACGTGGGGGGCACTGCAACAGGGAGAAAACTGGGGAAGAAAAATCCCCTGCCCTCGAAATGATGGCAAATCTGCATGAACAAGGGATATCCCTGATGAACAGAGTGCATCCCTAGATGACAGCAGGGGCAAGGTAAAAAAAACTATGTGGTGAAAAGAGGACTAATCTGGTGTTCTGGCCCCGGGCCAAATCCAATTTTACTTACTTTCTGTGCCGATTAAGTGCTATGTAGTTGCAGGGTCAGCACTGACATTATTTAGTCATATAGTCTGGATTGTAAATGGGAGTAACGTGCCCTTGACACCCAGTTGCTGTTTATAGTGCTGCCAGTGTCCTGTATAATGATTATGACATTGTTCGAAGAGTGCTGCAGCACTTTCCATACCCTTTAATGGGGGACATTTTTCAGCTTATTTTAACATGAAACCTAATGTCGCTTTGCTCCAAAAGTTTACCTGTCCTGTCTCTCCAAGTCACTGAATAAAACAGTATGAAATTAACTCATCTTGTTATAAATATGCAGTTAATCTGGCTGATCCTGCAACTCACACAACCCCCAAAATGACTGACATCCGTAATAGAACTGGTCACAGGAGACTTCAGCAGGAACAAGCAGCTGATCAGGGATTCCACGGTAGTCAATGCTGCCGACCCTGATAGGCGATTTAATATATCAGGACAGCCAGACCCTATACACAGCACAGTGTGTATGTCATGCTCTCCTTTAAGCCTATTTATTTATTTAAATGTTTTATCAGGAATGCATACTGAGCAGGATACTGCTTGATTCCAGATGCGTCCGGGAGGGGCGCGGGGAAGACATGGGAGCATACAGAATTTAGCAACACAGTGTACAAGAGCAGCACGAGCCAAGTGTATGACAATCACAATTTTTTAGAATACAGAGGCAAATTAAATTAGACAAAGCAAACACATGGAAATTATACTTGCATCTAGTCTGCAGTGCCCAAAAACAGTGACTTCAAGCTGACAGCATACCCTGCCTGCCTTGTCCAGACAGGAATGTAAGGGCATAGGTCTAGATTTGAGGATGGGGGGCTGATTATTGCATGTGCAGGAGGAGCAAATGAGTGCCTTGAGGAGTGGGATGAGACTGTGAGTGGAGGAGGCATGGCGGATGGCAGAGGGGAGAGAGTTCCACAGTTTAGGCATGTGGTATGAGAAAACTGCCTGGCCTGCGGAGGTGGTCCTGCGAGGGACAGACAGGGAGTGGGTGTTGTAATTTCTGAGTGAGTGAGCAGAGTGGGGTAGTGGTGATATGGTTGAGGTGAGGTACGGGAGCAGAGTCAGGGTCCAGAACTTAGCTGTGAGCCTGGCACAGTGGGATTGCCTCTGATCCTGCAGTGAGGGGAGGCCCAAGAACTGGTAGAGGACACAGTGGTAAGTGGTGGGAGGACAGTCGCAGGCGAAGTGGCAGAAGGAGTGGAAGAGGGTATCCAGTCTGGCTAGGGTGGATTTGGGAGCAGCACTGTAGACTACATCGCCATAGTCAAAAACAGGGAGAACCATTTTCTGTACTATTTCACGGTGGGCCGGAAGCGGTATGCAACCATGGTTGTGGAACTGGGCACCCAGCTTGAGGTGCAGCTTATTGTGGATGGCCGCAATGTGTACAGAAAATTCAAAGTGTTGGTCAAGCCATACCCCGAGGTACCTAAAGGAGATGCAGTTCTCCAGCATTGTCCCGTCTATGGTGTGGAAAGTGGGGAAGGAGGGGAGCCGAGAAAGTCTCTGCCCTGTGCTGAAAGTCATGGAGACAGTTTTCTTGGCATTCAGGAAAAGCTGATTTGAGCGGAACCAGAGCTGGACATTATTGAAGTCCCACACTGAAGTCTGGATGCCACATCAGAGGTAGGGGAGCCGTATGTATACAGGACTGTGTTGTCCACATACATATGAATGGATGTGTGTGGGCAGGCAGTGGGCAGATCATTGAGGAAGATAGAGAACAGGAGCAGACCAAGGACCGAGCCTTGGGGTACACCAGTTGAGATGGGTGGGGGACAGAGACGGAGTTGCCAATCCTGACAGATTGAGTTCTTCCTACAAGATAGGCATGGAACCAACTGGTGGCCTTGCTCGAGAGCCCAGCTAGGGATTGCTTGGAAAGGAGGAGTAGGTGGGAGACAGCGTCGAGGTCGACAGAGATGGCAGAGGTGATGTGGCCCTGGTCCATACTGGTAAGGATGGTATCAGTGCGCCTTATGGGGGAAGTAGTGGTGGAGTGGTACTTCCTAAACCCAGACTGGTAAGGTGTGAAGAAAGAGGTGGAGTCAAGGAAGGAAGAGAGCTGGGAGAAGACTAGGTGGTCCTGGAGTTTAGCAAGGATGGGGAGGATGGAGGTAGGGTAGTAGTTACCGGGGGGTGGGGTCGCTACCTTTTGGGAGGGAGATGACCGAGGCATGCTTCCAGTGAGGTGGGATAGAGGTGAGAGAGAAGAAGAGGTTGAAGAGCGAGGCCAGGGCGGCAGCGATGGCTGGGGCAGACAAGAATAACATTTTGGAGTCCAGCACTGAGGGACATTTGCCCTTGGAAGGATTTAGCACAAGCAGGGCATTGTAAACATCGGTCGGGGTAACATGATGGAAGGAGAACCCAGTGGGAGGGGCTTGGGCAGGGCAGGGTGTGGTGGGAAGGGCTGAAAAGGTGGGAGGGAGGGAGAGAGGACAGTAGTGACGCAGTACAGTTAGTGAAGAAGGAGTTAAATTCTGTGGCCACAGCAAGTGGGTCTGTTACAGTGGAGCAGCCTACACTAATGACGGGGGTGAAGAGCGATTGCACCACTTTCCAGAATTTGGAGGGGTGATTAAGGTTGGAGAAGAAGGTGGACTTGAAATAGTTCGCTTTTGCCTGGCGGATTTGTCTTGCGCATGAATTCCAAAGAGTGTGATACATCTGATGAGCTGAGACGGTGCCGGTGGATTTGTATAACTTCCAAGCCTTGTCCCTGGCTCTGAGGCTGGACATGATATCAGTGGTGATCCAGGGAAGGTGAGAGCCCTGCATCTGGGTCCATCTGAGAGTGGCATAGGTGTCCCAGTCTGATAGGAACTTGGATTTGAAAAAGTCCAGTGTAGAGTCGAGTGATGTGGCACAAGAGATGAAGAACCAATCTGTGGTAGACAAGTCATTTAGAATGGAAGTTAGATCCAGGGATTTGTAGGACCGGATCAGGAGGGTTCTTTGGGGGGCTATCGATTTTTCTTACTGAATAGATTAGGCGGTGCTCCCTTAAGGAGTCAGGCAGGAGCCCTGCAGCTATTATCCTATGCAGGTGGGAGGTGAGAGACCAGTCTAGTAGGGAGTGATTCTGAGTTTTGGGGTTTAGGCGGGTCAGCTCAGTAATCAGTTGGGACAGGTTTAGTGCGGCCACGTCACTGTGAAATTTAGAGCTAGTGCTGGAGAGCCAGTTCACATTGAAATTGCCTAGGATATGGAGCTCCCCAGCCAAGGCATGGGATTTGAGGGTAGTTAAGAGTTCGATGAGAGAGGAAGCAACGGAGTCAGGGAGCAGTAGGCGCCGGCTACAAAAATGGGAGTAGAGTGGGGAGGGAAATTTTTACCATCAAGGAATTAATAGTCTGCATGGGTGGTAATGATAGCATAACAAGGGTGAATTGAAGGGAGGAAGAGATGTACATGGCAATGTCTCCACCTCATTTATTACCAGGCCTATCATGCCGGATAACTTTGAAGCCTGGGATTGAGATGGACACATCCTGGTTGTGCGGTTTTAGCCAAGACTCTGTGATAATTAGAATGTCCAGTTTTAGGGATAAGGCAATCAGCTGTAGTAGTGCAATTTTGAGAAGGAGGCTACAGATGTTCATATGAGCCAACTTTAGGCCCCAGGGGAGTTGGGGGGGGGGGTATATGACCGGGCTGGGGTTAGAATCGATGTCTCCAGCCATCAGAAGCAACAGTGTTACCATGATCCTGGTCAGTGGTAATGCAGCCTTGCGGTGTGGGGAGGTAGACTGGGGAGTTTGCAGTGGGGTTTGCTGGCAGAGAACTTCAAGATGAGCACGCCAGCATGGAAACTGGTGGTGGGGGGGTTAGTATGGAGGGACCAGCTGACCAGGTGTTGGGGTGAGCCATGGAGGGCAGCACGAGAGAGGAGGTAGATGAGGGGAGTGGGTTGGGAAGCAGCAGTTGATTGAAAAATTGGCTTGGTCAGTGCCCCACGGTAAGAAGAGAGTGGGAGTGACACCAGTGGCACAAAGAGGGTAAGAAGTGTGAGGAAGCAGGGGAACATGTTGGAGAGCGTGCGGGTATAGGCAAGGGAGGCAACGTGCAACTAGTAGCAGGAGTGTTAAGGTCATTTTTGTTGAACACAAGTAGGAAAATAAAATTAGAGTGGCATCTATCGGTTAGCGGTGATAAGCTGCAGAGGGGAAAGAATGCTGATTGGTTTTCGGCTAGACCCACTGCTATAAAAGGAGATGTTTGTCAAGGGTGGCGGCAGGGAAAAAATTCAGAGCGGGCGCATTCCAAAGCACCTTGGAGCAGTTCTTGAAATCGTACCTGCAGACGGATTTGGATTTGCAGCTTGGGGGAGGACAGGTCGTCCTGGGAGCCCTCATGACCACACCAGTAGCTGTGGAGAGATGGGAGACGGTGAGCAACTGTACAACAGCTAATGTGCAGGTAAGGTGGTGGCGGGAAAATGTATTACAAGGGGAGGGAGGAGTAAGGCAGGTTTTAGCTGGACAACTTTTTTCTACTACCTATGGCCAGGAGAATAAATTACTCAATGGCAGGTTTTTGCAAACTCACATCTTAACCCCACAGTTTAAACCCACCCCCAGAGATTAGCCCACCATCAATGGAGCAAACATACAGCATTTGAAAAATTACAAGTTCCTATGGTATCCTAAAGTGCACCAGAGTTTAGGCACAGCTGGAAGTAGAATTTAAGTAGTTTAAAGCTGTGTGGCTACCGAGTACCAGTACTGGTATCCTAAGGTGCACTGGCATTTAAACACAGCTTGCAGAAGTAAAATGAAAGTAATTAGAGCTGCGTGGCTACTGTGATTACCAGTACTAGCCTGAGGTTAGATAACAGCAGTAGCATTTGTGCCAGAGGAGCTAGCTACCCAGAACAACAGTTAAGGTAAACAGAGAGTGAGCAAAATGCCTTAGTAGTTGCTGAGGAATCCCAGAACAAATCTAACTTCACTTCCATGGCTCCTCATCCAAAATAAACAGTTAAAGTAAAAACACAAAATTGAGTGGAAAGCCTTAAATCTGCTTAGGATTCCCAGAAAATAAACTATCATCACTTCTTTGCCAAATTTAAAGTAAGCAGAGAAACGAGGTAGAGAGTCTCTGGTCTTGGCGCCCACAATTCAAAAATTTAGAGCGGGCGCATTCCAAAGTACCTTGGAGCAGTCTTTGAAATCATACTTGCAGACGGTTTGCAGATTTGCAGCTTGGGGGAGGGCAGGTTGTCCTAGGAGCCCTCACAACCGCACCAGTAGCTGCAGACGGCTTGCGGATTTGCAGCTTGGGGGAGGGCAGGTTTTCCAAGTTTATTAGAATAATTTTTCATACCAGTTTCATATTTCCTAGTGGCATTGCTTCTACATGAAAAACTATTGGTGGGTTGTCCTGCAAGAGTTTCAAAATCTGATCTACTATGTTCAGTGTGTTTTAATGTGTGTCCCCAGGTAAGTAATATGGCACCCTGTTCTTTTGCACACATATCTATCCAGGAGTTCCAAGACTGAATCTTCTAAAATTACCTTTTTTAAGATTTCTTTTGTTTTGCAGTACTCTTATCATTTACCATATAATATTCCTTTTTGCCTCATCATTTAAATCCTTTAGAATACTAAACCTGATTGGTGTTTTTGTGTCTCTTTTGACTATGCCACAGCATATTTTGCACAATTTTTCTTTTACAGTGGGAAATGTAAGATAATCCTTTATACTGTAAATTGTTGTTTGTTACAGGACTTAACAATTAATTACGTTTTGTATGGATTAGTTACAGCTGCTTCATTTTTCCTATATTACTATTGTTTTCCATTATAGGTAACTTCCTTCAGCACTCCCCCAACTCCTGAACGGAACAATAGGCCGTCCTTTTTCTCCCCCTCACTAAGGAGGAAGATGCCTCGAAACCGAATAGCTGAAATGAAGAAGTCTCATTCAGCGAATGACAGTGAGGAATTCTTTAGAGAAAATGAGGATAATGGAGGTAACCCTAACACGCACACTCGGAGTTTTAGATAGACGCTACCTTTAATGGGAACAAATATTCTTTCACTTTCTAAATGGCTAAACCAACTGCTTAATTGTGTGAGACTACATGGAAACATAGACTTTGACGGCAGATAAGGACCGCTTGGCCCACCCAGCCTGCTCATTTTCCTACCTACAGGATAAGATGCAGATCCTAGTTAACCAAGAGCCTATTTCTTCCCACCCCCACAAGAACTGCCTGTGTCTGTCCCATGCATTCTTGAACTCTCTCACAGTTTTAGACCCCACAACCTCCTCAGAAAGGCTGTTCCATATGTCAACCACCCTCTCTGTGAAAAAAATACTTCCTCATATTGCCCCTGAACTGCCCCCCCCCCACCTTCAAATTGAGTCCCCTTGTTCTTGCACATCTCTTTTTCTGAAAGATGCTACCCTCTTGGACTTTGTTGATTCCACTGAGGTACTTAAAAGTTTCTATCATGTCCCCCTCTCCGTCCTTTCCTCAAGGGTAAACATATTAAGCTCCTTTAGTCTCTCCTCATATGGCTTCTCTTGCAGACCTTGCACCATTTTAGTTGCCCTCCTTTGGACTGCCTCTATCCTGTCTATGTCCTTGCGGAGAGGGGGTCTCCAGAACTGTACGCAGTACTCCAGATGGGGTCTCACCAACTGTCTGTATAGAGGGATAACAACTTCCTGTTTTCTGCTGGTGATGCCTCTCCCAGTATCTCCCCAGCCCTCCACACTGCCTTCTCACATTGCTTGCTAACCTTAAGGTCATCTGATATGGTTATCTCCAGGTCCCTTTCCATTTTTGTGTTGTTACTACCTCCTCTCCCCCCCCTCCCCATTGTGTAATCTTCCCCTTGGTTTTTGTTTCCCAGGTGCATTATTTTGCACATGGAGGGGGATATCTGCAGTCATGACATGGGCTGCAAACTACCAAAATAAATCAGCTTCTTAGGGCAGAGGGAATGGTAGACTGTAGAGTTCTGTGTTGTTGTCTGGGTAGGTTTGAAGTGCAATATCTCAAGAGTGACTCTAGTGTGATTGCTTTTCCTCATTACATTATGGATACGACCCCACCCCATGACATGGTTACATCGAAATGCGAAGCAGTTCTGGGTCCATCATATCGGCTACACGAAAATTTGTTCCGGTCCTTTCAGTCATAACAACTCCCCCTGGAGTATTAGCTCCAGCGTCCAGTCAGCTCCCATGTCAATTTGTCCCCAGATAATTTGCCCCCAGCGTAAATATTATAAAGTGAACACCAGGTTGGTGCAGTTCACCCACTAGATGAGGCAGTGTGCTCGAGGGTTGCAGAAGTGGAAGTCGTACTTTAATTGTTGTTGGGATACAGTACAATATGCAGTGGGGAGCTAATTGTCTAGGGATAAACTGACATGGGAGCCGATTGATGCTGGAGCTAATAGCCCGGTCCAGTTGTCACAGAGCAAAATGGCTGGGACGAATCAACATGTCCCCCATCATGGCAGCCCCCTCCCACTTTACAAGCAGGTATGAATAAATGTGTAATGCAGAAATGTACTAATTTATGGGACTTCCCTGCCCATTCTACTACCCAGCATACCCTTTAATTTCCTTGTTAAAAAAAAATTTGGCCAGGCTTACCGTGAAGGCCCATACTATCTTAATGTTCACCGTTGCTACTGGTAGGCTGTTCCTTAGGTTCACCACCTTCTGGGAGATGACATGCCTCCTAACCTTACTCCTGAGTTTACCACTGCTGAGCTTCAAGGTGTTTCCATGCATTCTGCTAAGAATATCAGATCAAATATCGATCTCCGATCTCATTAATACCCTTGAATATATAGAAGACTGAGATCATATCCACTCTCCAGTTTGTTTTCCCCAAGGTGAAAATAAGGGCCATATGCTTGTTATCATGGCTTTTATCCCCGATGCAGCCAATTATTTTGGAGCAGCTGCTCCCTGCCCACTCCCACTAATTCCAGTCACCACCTGTCCCCTTGGGCACTTCCCGAGTGTGGCTGTTGCTGCAGCAGCTGCTCCCTGCCCACTCCCACTAATTCCAGTCACCGCCTGCCCCCTTGGGCACTTCCCGAGTGTGGCTGTTGCTGCAGGAGCTGCTCCCTGCCCACTCCCACTAATTCCAGTCACCGCCTGCCCCCTTGGGCACTTCCCGAGTGTGGCTGTTGCTGCAGGAGCTGCTCCCTGCCCACTCCCACTAATTCCAGTCACTGCCTGCCCCCTTGGGCACTTCCCGAGCGTGGCTGTTTCCTGAGGGGCTGCTCCCTGTCCACTCTCACTAATTCCAGTAACCGCCTGCCCCCTTGGGCACTTCCCGGGCGTGGCTGTTGCCTCAGGAGAGGCTCCCTGCCCACTCCCACTAATTTCTGGTATGACAAAAGACTCTGCAGTTCAGAGACAGTGGCCCGCCAGACTGTCTTTGTTTGAATCTGGCGCCTTTTTTGCCACAGACTGTTTCTCATTAAGCCCTTTGGGCTTGGAGCCAAGTTAACACAGAACATTAATTTATGTTGATCAACTCCTACTTTTAACCGACCAAGAGCTTTCCTGCCTAACAGGATTTCTGAGAATTACTTTCTGCGATCGCAAGCATTATTGAATCAGGTCCTCTCCTAAAACAGCTGCCTTGCAGCTTCTTAACCCGAATTCCAGCTGTGCATTAAATCAGTCAGCCTTTGTTCCAAATTCGAATCCTGGGAGTGATTTAAAATTTTGGCTGTTTTTCTTTCTACTAGCCTTCCTAAATCTAACTCAATCAGGCTCAGTAATTCTAGCCCCTAATTCAAATTCTGTTTTGTGCTGAAATTTCATTCAAGCCACCTTTTACAACCTTTGCTGAGTTTTAAATCAAGCAGTCTTCCGGTGGAGATTCTACAACTTGAGCAGAGCATCTTTAACTTTTGCAGCTCCACCGAGGCTCAGCTTGAATTGAGACACACTTTGGTCTCAGCAGCCACCGAAACAGTGAGTGGCGTGCTTGACTCCTGTAGTCATGGTGAGAAGATCTACTAGAACCTACTTCCCTTGCTTGCGCTATCATTACTCCCTCCCACCTTTTCCCGGCAGGTACTTATATAGGGGCTGGAGTAGTGGTGCACAGAACTCAGATGTGATTTTTTTTTCTCAGTCAATTCCCCTGCTTGTTATTCACAATGTCCACTAGAGGGCTCTGATAGATAATGATTACAATAACCTCTTTGTGGAGCTTAACATAGAGTGCCTACACCCATGCTGCAGGATTTGTTTAAAACTAAACTTGTAACATAAGCTCTTGTCTCCTGATGATAAAGAGGACCAACTCCTGGCCAGTGAGCTTTAAATGAAGGATTTCGTTGTCCTCCTGAAAGCTCTTTTCTGGGTTCCCATTCCTAGCTACTGCGTGAACTTAGTTATTTTTCAACAAGACTGGTTATCCCTGCCAGTCTTTCCCCTGCCCTTTTCATCTTTGACCAGATCAAGCAATATGCACCTTCCTCTCACCAAAACCTTATTCTTGCTGTGCTCCCTCCTGGCCTGTCTCCAACGTAACGTAACTCACAAGGCCAGGGCATCTGCACTACCGCGCACAACTACAACCTCTTTCTCACCTCCCCATCATGACCTGCCTCAAACCTCTAACGAGTCCACACTATACGTCAGACTTATTGTCTTCGCCTAGCGTGCCAAAACATTCATGCTTGTGCACTGGCCACAGAGCTTACACAAGACTCTGTTTATACACCCTCCCACTATCCGATCCCAGCTATGCTTTACTGCTGCTATCTGGTGATGTTGAATTAAACCCTGGACCCTTCAAGAAGGCTCAGCCGAATCTCCAATCTCCCTGTCCAACATGGTCTGACATAAAAGGGCTTAAGATAGCCCACATGAACATCCGAAGTGTCAGATGCAAAATAGCTGAACTCGAATGCTGGACTCAACTATACAAGCCCGATGTTCTTTGTTTAATGGAGTCCTGGCCAAAACCATCTATACAGTCTCACAAAATCACTCTCACAGGTTACTCCTCCTACCATCGGGACAGACCCAGTAAGAAAGGAGGGGGAGGTACTGATACATACCAGGGTAGGGCTGGCTGTCAGTGAACTAGCTGACCTAAACATTAACCCTGATATCGATCACCTATTCATCTCAGTTACCCTCGGACAAGTCAAGCAGCTGACCCTAGGATGTATCTACCTGCCCCTAAACTCGTGTCCTCCTCCTTCGCCGCACTCTTTACCAGTCTTGACATCCTCCCTCACAGAGATACCATACTCTGTGGTGACTTCAATCTTGACTGGCTTGGCCCAAAAAATTCCCTATACCTGTCCGCTATATCTGACGTCAAGTTAGAACAATTAATTGACCAACCACCTAGACTCAACATGAAGTCAGGAAATCACACCCTACTTGACTGGATGTTAATGAACAACAGGACCTACATCAGCTCTGTGAGAGTCCTCCCCAATGCGCTAAGCGATCACTCCCCGGCATTCTGTATCTGGAAAAACAACTTTCCCCACCCTCCCTCTAAAACTATGAAATCCAGAGACCTGACAGACTTTAACCCCTCGGAATTCCAGCATAGCCTTGCTTCCATGGACTGGACCCCTATCACCACTCTTCCTGAAATAAATCAAGCTCTAGAATACTTAATCAACACCTTCACCTCCATTCTTGATCACCATGCCCTCTTCAAGTTGAGAAGAGCCAAAGGAATCCACTCCCCCGGCTCTCCCAGGAGCTACAGCTCCTAATGCGCTCCATAGACAAGGCATGGCAATACTTAAAAAAAATCTGAGCTCCAAACAGATTGGCAATCCTACCGGCAGTTGCGGAATGCCTGTAAAACTAAAGTAATCAAATCTAAGTGGAATTACCTACAATCCCTGCAAGTAAGTAACTTTGCCAACCTTAAACGCTTCTGGACACAAATCAATGCCCTCCTTAAGGGCAGTGAATGGAAAATCCCCCAGATCATGATCTCGAAAGGCGCAGAACTATCCTTGCCCTCCGAGATCGCCGCAGGTATAAATTTATTCTTCACTGACCTTGGTGTTTACAAGGTAGGTCTCCTGGATACCTGCCCCGCACTGCAAACTCCCAACCCCAAAGCTCACCACCCCCTCTTTCATATAAAATTTACCACGCATAATGAAGTCCTTAAGCTCTTATTGGATCTCAGCCCTGATAGCTTTCCTGGCTTTGACACCCTGCCACCTAGATTCCTTGGGATTGGTACACCCGCGCTGGCTCACCCTGTCACCCAGCTGATTAATCGATCCTTCCTCACACACTCCATCCCGAACAAATGGAAAACCGCCACTGTTGTCCCCATACATAAAAATGGCCCTACTAACCTCATTGAGAACTATAGACCTGTTTCCATCCTGTGTCCTATCGCAAAAATTCAGGAAAGACTCCTGCATAATCAGCTATATTCTTTCCTTGAGCAGACTAACGCCCTTACCATGCATCGGTATGGCTTCAGGAAATCTCACGGGACCGAAACTGCTCTCTCAAGGGTCACCTTTGACATCTTCCATGCCATGGATCAAGGCAGTGCCATGGGGGCATTCTTCATTGACCTCGCAAAGGCCTTTGACCTTGTTATCCACACTCTCCTTATCTCCAAACTACAATCTCTTGGTCTCGACTTCAACTCCCTCTCTTGGATTTCTAACTGTTTATCTAACCACTTCCAGTGTGTCAAATGAGTTGGTGCCCTCTCCTCCCTATCCCCAATTATGGACGGGGTTCCCCAAGGATCTATTCTTGGGCCTTTACTTTTCTCGGTCTTTATTAATGACTTGCCTCAAAACTGCGGGGGAGCATCGATCCAGCTCTATGCGGACGATGCCATACTATACCGATCTGGCAAACACGTTTCCTCTATTCAGTCAAACCTGGAAAAAGACTTCCAGAAACTGGAAGCCTGGTTCAAAGAGAACCTGCTGGTGCCGAACTTAAAGAAAACTAAATCTATATTGTTCCGTCATACCTCCTTTGTCTTAACCTCCCAGCCTCCTCTGATTGTCAACACATCCTCTGGTCTGCCTCTAGAAGGGGTGGGAACCTTCAAATACCTGGGTATGACACTCGACGAACACCTATCCTTCGACATGCAAGTAAACAGCATTATCAAAACTACCAATCAGAAATTAGGCCTCCTCTATCGCACTGCCCCCTACCTCACTCCATGTGCAAAGAAGACTGTTGCCTAGGCTATCCTCCTCCCTGGTTTATTCTATGGTGCGCCCATAATTCACTCAGTTAAGATCACTACTCTGGCCAGACTTAAACAGGCCTATCACAGGATAGCTCGCTTCACCAATGCAGCGTCAGCTCGGACCCATCACTGTGATGTTCTCAAGTCTCTAGGCTGGCCGTCCTTTGAGCCCAAAATGGATTTCCATGTAATATGTACCACCTTTAAACTCATCCACCTTCCTTCCCTGCCCACCCTCTCCTGTCTGCTCACTCTGCAATCCCTACCCAGGACCCTCAGACACTCCCATTACTGAGCCTTCCCAAAGTTCACCTAGCCATAGGCATGTGGTCCTTCACTTACTCAGCCCCACAAAAATGGAATACTCTCCCACATAGTCTACTTTCATGCACGTCTCTTCCCCTGTTTAAAAGATACTTCAAGGAAATCTTCTTTCCCCCTTCTATTTGCAGCAGCAGTTGCACCTAATCCCTTCCTCTTACCCCTGTGCACCCTCCTCCCCTCATCCACCCTCCCCAGCCTTCCAGTCTTCTCCTAATCCCCTCTTCTCTCCATGCTCTCACCTTTCCCTGCTCACATATTTTTGTACATATGTAATATAATGTATTTTGTAACTGTACTTTGTTGTAATAGTTACTGGGCATGAACAGCAACTTAGTACCATGGTTCTACACCTGATCAAAGGATTACCGAAGCAGGACCTCACTGGACCAGTCTGGATTCATCGTCCTGCTACAGAGGAAACAGGCTTACTGCTCATAGCATACCTTTGTTTATACATACAGTCTCTTGCTTCAGTTTGTACTCCTACCTCTTATGTGTTACTTCTAGCATCCAATTATATCATGCACTATCTCATGGAATTGTCTCTATTCCCCGGGTCACCCCTGAAAAAGGGACATGTCTGTCTCAGTGGGCCTACCCGGTTATCAAAAGTCAAATGAATAAATAAATAAGAATTGCACCCTTTCAATGGTATTTAGGAGCCCGAACTGCACAATGCATTGCGGCTAGGGTCAAACCAGGGCCTTGCAAAGTGGCAGGATTACTTCCCCTGCCCTGCTGGTCACTCGCACTTTCTGATACAGCCCAACATTAATCCGGCCATGCACTGCTTGCCATGCTTAAGCAGCTTGTCTGTTATGACACCATCTCCTTTTCTTCCACTGGAGCAAGAAGAGCCCCACACAGTCTGCAGGTCCTACCTCTCTTTTTCCTCCCCAAGTGTAGCTTTCCTACATTTGGCTACATTTAATCTTAGACTCCAGGAGCCTGACCAATCAGTATGCTTGATCAGGTCTTCCTGAAGTTTGTCTGTCTTCTCCAGGGAGTCCACATCCCTGGCCAAAATAGTGTCATTGGCGAACTTACGCAGCATCCTGGAAACCCCTACCTTTCAGATCACTGATGAAAATGTTGAAGAGCTGTGGCCCTAGGACCAATCACTGAGGAATGCTGCTTAGTACTACTTTCCAGTTGGAGTGGTCCCTGTTCACCACAACACACTGCTTCCTGGCCCCAGGCCAGTTGGCAGTCCACCATGTGTAATGGTTGGTGTACACCCCAGTGGTGTAGTTTCACAGAAGTTTTGTCACACACCACAGTGTCAAAGGCCTTACTGAAGTTCAGATAGACTCCATCTGCAATCCTGCCCTCGTCCAAGTCCTTGGCCACTCCATAGAAGAAGACGACCAAGTGTTTTTGGCACAGACTGCACCTCCTAAAGTCAACAGAGTGCCCCATTATTCTGTCATTAACCGTCCTGTAGTCGCTCAGGTCCAGTTTTGCCCCATCCTTGAAAATGGTGACCACATTAGACACTATCTAGTCCTCTGGCACCCCAGCTGTCTGGACAGACTCTGGAAATATTACTGCAAGTGGCGCTGCCAGTTCCCTTAGCTCCTCTATGATCCTGCAGTGTATCCCATCCACCACTGGGGACTTATCAAGCTTTATCTTCAGCAGTTAGTGAGGGTGAGCTAATGCTGAATTGGAGTTTGGTGGAAGTGTCAAAAATCCATAATTCTTGGCTTCAGCGGCTTTTCCAAAGGGACTCTGTTTCCCTGCAGCATTTTGGCACTTCAACAAATTGTTAAAAACAACTTTACTTCATCTTAGGTGTCTAGAGCTACTCCCATGGCCATGCCATCCCCACTCACCTCCCACCTTCCTCTCCACTCCTCCAGACTTTGTTTTTGATTACAAGCAAAATGCCAGCTCCTGGCAATGTACCAGGAGCCTCCTTTATCTTTCTGAAGACACCCCCTCCCTAACCTGACATCTCCTGTATCTTTCTGAAGACACCCCCTTCCTAACCTGATGTCTCCTGTATCTTTCTGAAGACACCCCCTCCCTAACCTGATGTCTCCTGTATCTTTCTGAAGACACCCCCTCCCTAACCTGACATCTCCTGTATCTTTCTGAAGATACCCTCTCCCTAACCTGACGTCTCCTGTATCTTTCTGAAGATACCCTCTCCCTAACCTGACATCTCCTGTATCTTTCTGAAGATACCCTCTCCCTAACCTGACGTCTTCTGTATCTTTCTGAAGACACCCCCTCCCTAACCTGACATCTCCTGTATCTTTCTGAAGATACCCTCTCCCTAACCTGACATCTCCTGTATCTTTCTGAAGATACCCTCTCCCTAACCTGACGTCTCTTGTATCTTTCTGAAGACACCCCCTCCCTAAACTGATGTCTTCAATCCCCAAAGTGATTATGCTTAAGAGGTCCTCCTTCCAAAAGCTCAATCCATGATTGCTGTAGAGGACAGAAATCCAGCAGGCTCCCCCCCCCTCCCGGTCTGCCCAGTTCATAGCCAGTAGTCTCTGAATGGAGTAAGCCGGTGCGTGACTGGGAAGGAGGAGGCGGAACAGCTGCATCATTAGTGGTGCTATGCAGGCTGCCCCAATCAATCTGTTTAGCATCATTAATGATACAGTTTCTCCACCCCCTCTCACTCACTCACTCACCTGCTCACTCTGTTCAGAGACTATAGACTACAGAGCAGTTGGGCTATGTTGGGGGGGGCGCTGTCCATTGATCTGGTCAGATTTCCATCCTCTACCCAACCCCTGACATCAAGACCCTGGGTTCATAAGGAAGGGGGCACTTCTTCAGCATCACAGCCATGGGAACTGGAGTGGTTGGGTTAGGGAGGGGGATGTCTTGAAAAAGCCTATATGTGTGTGTCTGTTTGATGGGTCCTAAAATTGATTTGCTAAATATTAAATGTTGCTTTCTTTAGGCTTCAATTAAAAAAAAAAATCAGCTGTCCCAGATGCCTCAGAAAAGTGCATTTATCTGGCAGTCGGTGTAATATAATGACCCCCCTTAGTATTAATGATGTTTATGTTGTCTTGCGTGTGCAGCACAAGCAACAGCTTGCTGGAGTAGCAGGTTGTGGAGGTGCAGCCGTGTTGTGGCCAGCGGTGCCACTGCTTTCTTGGGGTGGTCTGTGTGGCACCAATGAATGAGCATGCTGTCTGTGACCACCCTTGAGAAGCGTGCCACCAACTTGAAATAATTTCACTACTGCAATGAGGGAGTGCCCCGTCATTGCAGGGCGTGCCCTGCCTGCTAAAACATTTCAATAAAAATGGTGGCGGCTGTTGCCGTCTGCCTCTCACAATCCCCAGCGAGCCAACTTCAAGGGTGCCCAGTCACCCTGTAGGCATGTTTATAACCCCCCTCAAAATTGTGTGTCACGCTGGGAGCCCACCCCATTGTGCCTGCGAGTGTTCTGAAGCCGACTGTGTTGGCATTTTCCTGCCGTCGCCCACCCCCATTGTGAGCCACACTGGGAGCCCACTCCAGTGTGGCAAACATCACGCCCCCAAAGTCATGGGGCACACTGGGAGCCCACCCCAGTGTCCCCAACATTTGTCATACAGCTGCAAATAAAGAATATGTTTCGCACTGTTTTTTTTTTTTTTTTTTTTTTTTTATAAAGAACCTGAAACAAAGAAAACGGTCCCTTGCTGTCAGCGGGACCCCCTTCCCCAACCTGCACCCACCCTCTGCACACCCCACCTCCCCCCACCCCATACTTACCTCCGGAGGTCTGGCGCCACGATCTTTGGCAGAGCAGGAACATGTCTGCACTCTTCAAAGCTGACCATGAACTGAAGAAATGCTGGTAAGCTGTATAATGGCATCAATGGGGGAGGTTTCAACTTAGGTTGATATCTCAGCCATTTTTTTGGCTTTTGATTCCAAATTTTCAAAATGGGGTTCTTAGTACCCCACCTCATGAAATCAGTCACTGTAATTTCATTATTCCTCCCCAAAAGGTGATTTTGCGGTCACTGTGCGGAATCACCTTTCGGGACCGATTAACGAAATGGCAGTGCAGCTGTTCATGAGGTGGGCTCCCAAAAAGCCTATGTAGCAGATTTGGTGCCAAAATTCCAAAAAATGACTCCTATGAGCGCGCATTGTGCAATTTCTACGCACGCTCATAACTTCGAGAATATTTTATATTTTCACTCCAGACTTTCAACATTGCCATTTTTTTTCACACCTCCTTGTGAACAGTACAGCTGTCATTTTTCACATCCTGCCCAAAATGTGTTTTCATACATCTGGTGCACAATGGCATGGTCGCTGTGGGAAATCAATGTTCAGGATACATTAACAAAATCATGGTGCCACTGTTCATGAGCAGAGGACCCAAAATGCCTATGTTGAAAATTTGGTTACAAAAGTCACCACAATAATTGCGTTACGGTCGTCTGTTGCCCAGTTTCTATGCATGCTCATGACTTCACCAGTTTTCCATACTTTCACTCCAGATTTTCAACGTTACCATTTCTTTACACCTCCTCATGAACAGTACAGCTGTAATTTTTCACATCCTGCCCGAAATGTGGTTTCGCACCTGTGGTGCCAAATGGCACAGTCGCTGTGCAAAATCACCTTTCAGCTAATGAACTGATAGTGTCACTGTTCATGAGGTGGAGTCACAAAAAGCCCATGTTGAAAATTTGGAGTGAAAATAACCAACCAACACCTGGGGCATTAGGGTTTCCAACTGTAACACCCCACCCTGTAGAGACCTGACAGGCATCAGGGGTGTGACTTGGGATTTCCGGCTGTAATGCTCACACCATTCCACCCCTAGCCTGCAGCCACTGACAGGCATCAAGGTTCACCCCATTCTCCTATAGTGCGCCCATCTCGGGGTATTTCCTTATGGAATGGGGTGAGTGTAAGGCCCGAAGACCCCAAGGCACACTCCGAAACTTGTCAGTGTCTGCAAGGTAGGGTGAGGTGAAATGGCATGACCGTTATGGCCGATGACCCAAAGGTACACCTCAATGCTTGTCAGTCTCTGCAGGGTGGGGTTGGGTAGGTGTCAGTTCAATACTTCACTGAAATTCCTATTATGCATGTCTCTGACTCCTGCACTACCAGTGTCAATGCCAGCAAGACAACATTCGGCATTGACAAATGCTTGTTCTTTTTTGTTTTAACCCTCCTTATTTCCCTCTTAGGTTTTCTCATTCTTGTCCCACAAGACCATTCAGCTACCCCTCTGTCCAATCTTTAAGTTTATTGAATACATTTTTTTAAAAAAGAACATGGTCAGTAGTCAGATGGGTAACTTCCATTGAATATAAGGTGCTGCAGGAAGTGGTATTGGTGGCTCAGCTGGGGGCATTCTCACCTTGGTTAAAAGTGACCATGCTGATGCCCCAGCATGGTGTTTTTGGGACACTGCTGTCATGAGGTACTGTCTTTCGGGATGAGACTTTAAGCCAAGGTACTATCTGCCTGTTCAGGTGGTTTGTATAGGAGGACATTAAAGATCCCATGGCACTTCTCAAAGCGAGTAGGGGTATTTTCCCAGTGCCCTGGTCAAAGTACCTATTCAGTAATCCACCAACAGATTAATTTAATATCAGCTAATCTGCATCTGGGCACAGACAGTTGGGAGCGCTGTTGTGCCGTATGCTGGGGATGAATGGCTGCCACATTCCACCCCAGAGGTAGCTGCACTTCAGCGATTTTTCACTGTGAGTTCTGTGTTGATTGTAAAGTGCTGTGAGATGCTTGCATGAAAGACAGTATTTAAATGAAGTGATTATTTAAGCAGTAAGGCATGAAAGGGCATGGGTTGTTGGGGGATTTATCCATGCTTCATGTGATGCATCATGAGGTGCAGCTGAGTGACTTAACCACATGAAAAGTGGGCAATACCCCAATTATCCACAACCTAGAGTGTCTTATTGTGATTATACAATGGACAGACACAAGTGTAAAGTAGATGTTAAATACGTGTTTACGTTTTTTTTTTTCTAAATGTCCTTTCTAAGCTGTGGGTTATTGCAGAATTTACCCATGGGTAAGGACCTTAGCTGGTTATTCTGGTTACAGGATTTTTTATGTCTGTTGTATAATAATGTATAAACACTCCGAGTCAGAGGTAATTTTAGGGACGAGCAAAGCAAGCAGCAACTAGAGAGGCCAGCGCTGCAGAGGTGCTTTAGAGTGCAAAGTAAGAGCAGAGCTTAGCTTGCAATACATACAAAGTTGCCTATAGAAAATAAATTGTTGTCTTTATTTATTTTATCAAGTCTAGGATTACAAATACCTTTGAGCCATGGCTCTTTTACAAAGGTTCCACGTCAGAGAAATACAAATTATGGGGAACATCAAGACAGGCATTACAACAATGTGGACATTGCAAACAGAGTACAGATTAATACAGTTCAAGGGTAGCATTGTAACACGGCAGCCAGTGGCATTTGTCAGAGAAAATAGACAACAGATAAGAAGTGCCAGAGTCATAGGGAGAGGGAAGAGGGTGGGGGGAGAAGGAATATAGGAAGGGTGGCGAGAGGGTGAAAAGTGCAGCATTGGGTATACCAAGATGTGAGGGTAGAATCCAGTGAGGAGGGGAAGGGAGGACAACTAGAGCAGAAAGGGAAGTGGAGAAACAAGGTTAAGTTGGGCAGTCACAGGAGCTGTTGGTAGTGAGACAGTCCCGGAGCCTAGTTTTAAACATACCAATAGTTGGGGCAGAGGAGATGGTTGGGCTGAGGCCATTGAACCAGAGTGGTGCTCGATAAGCAAAAGAGCGTTGTCCCTGTGAAGTGTGACAGTGGGGGACTTTCAGTAGCTGTAGAGTGGATCTCCTAAGGCACCATTTGTTAATTCGGTGTTGTAACTCCTACAATTTAGAATATTCTTACAGTGTTTATAGGTGCTAGGTGAGAAGTGGAAGGGAATGGGGTGATGGGGGTCATCATAAATGTGGCTGCTAGAGGTGCCTCTAAAAGGCCTAAAACCAGATCTGCTCCCAGCAGCATAGACTGATACTAGCCTTCTGTCTCTACTATTTGCCATTTACTAGCACCAGAGCACCAATACACCTTATCCTTCCACTGTTCTTTCCCTGCATAGAGACCAGCTGCTGCAGTAAACAGTACCCCCTGGTGTTGAATCATGATCTTAATACCTGCTGCATGTCTAGTGTTGTCAGCCCTGGCTTGAACAACATCTAGTACTAGCAGTACATTGAGACCTGTGGAGCAGCACCTTAGCACCCTCGAGTCACTCTGTATGCCTGATGTTTCTGTTACTTTATTTTGTTTCTACAAATTTTGTGATGACAATCAGTTGTGAATCCTCTCTCGGCTTACCACTGACATTGCAGGTTCTTCTCTTCCAACAGATCTGCACAATGCAAGCAATCTCAGATCACGCTCCTTATCCGGCACAGGAAGATCCCTAGTCGGATCTTGGTTAAAACTGAACAGAACAGACGAAAATTTCCTACTCTATGCACACCTCACATATATCACTTTGCCACTGCATCGCATTACGACAGGTAAACAGACATTTGTAATTTTATTGTAATAATAAGTAAAAGCTGCAAGGGCTGTCAGCTCAGCATGACATGTTTGTCTACTTGATTTTCTATCATATCTTGAAACTTAGAATATTATCTGTGACGTACAGGTGGATTTGTTCCCTGTAAAGACTTTGGCAATCTTTTCTGTAGAGTACTTGTGTTTCCTGTAAAACTGAGGAATTCCTGTAGATCAGGGATGATAGTGCAGCTGATCCATATTAATGTGATGAGTTTGTGTGAGAACTAAGACCTTGCTGTGCCATACACTGATATATCAGCCCAGAATTCCAATATGTTCTAGTTCTGTTGGCACCCCAAGGGCTAGGAATGTTTGATGAAATTAATTTCATTTCGTCTAACTTGCTTCTGTGATGTATATTGCTTATTAAAGATATATCAGTTGGGGGAGGGTGCTTCTGAACAGCCATCGGGATAAGATGTACTTCCTCGGAGCTCCGTGTTTGAGATCAAAAATATTTGTCATTTTACATTATCTTAAAAGTTTTTTTTTTAACCTGGGTGATTGTGAGAGTGAGCAGTCGTACCAGGGGCTATGATGACACCATGCCTCTCAACCTCCTGCCTCATAAATCAGGGACAAAGGACCAAAATTAGGGACACTTCTTCAAAATTGGTGATATCCATTCAGGAAGCTGGTAGAATAAAGGGCTTAGTATAAAATGTATTTTCTAAAGAAAAACAAGCCTGTAACTTTAATGTTCGACATTAGTTTGTGCTTATAACCCCTGCTGTTTGGTCATGGAAACACAATTTTAAAGAAGGACAAAGTAAAATTTTGAGGCAAAATCAGGGACAGTTGAGAGGTATGGATGACACAGAAGAATCAGCAGCAGGGAGTTGAAACCTACTTCTTGGCCTCCACTTTAAGCTAGTCCTCCAAACAGACAGGACCGTCACTGCACGGAGGCCTTAGCAGAGAACCTTAAAGGAAATCAGTCATAATCCTATGCTCCCTCCCCCAAAAGCTTTATCTCCACCCCCGATTAGAGTTTTGCAAAGAAAATTTTTTTCAGGTGTTTTCACTTACTTTATTTTATTGTTTAAAAAACTGGGATTCTGCAAAATGGCGCATGCTGTGCGATTCCATTTCATGTTAAAATGCAGCACCTCTCACTTCAGTACAAGTGGCCATTAGAGCCCTTCCTTTCCAGAAACAAATCTAATGTTAGAATGGCATTGGGAGAGTGACCACAGTGCAGAGCTTGAACAGAATTCTAAATTCTATTAGCATTCTTTTGTATCTCCAAGGCAACACCTCTGGATGATGCCTGTCAGTCTTTGCCAGTGGTGGGGGGGGAGACTGACACAGGCAGAAGGAGCTCTAGCAGAGTATGCTCTTAGGTCTCTGGGAAGTTTCTCACCAGCTTTCTCATAGTAAAACTATATATAGGAGACTGTCCAATGAGAAAGGCTTACCATGACCATCGTCTCTATAATTGACAAACAGCTGTGTGCTTTCTGACCTGGTGTCTCTGGGTCTGTTAAGATAAGAGCTCCGTGCTCTTTTTACATCAGGGCAGTGCAGATTCTGTTCACCTGTGTTGGAATGGTTAGAAAAAAAGCACAGGTAGGGTAATAGATTGGTTCATTCATCCTCCTCCAGAACAGGCTGATCATCTGGGTGAGGGACAAGAGAACATAAAATTGGGAAAAAAGTAATAATTAAAAAAAAAAAAAAATTAAATGGGGGCTGCTCATGAACCAGTGGGTAGTGAATTGTTTTCAAACACTGGTGACCTACGTTAAGGAGCAGAGTCGGGAGCTAGTGGGATGGTCTGGAGGGAGGACTGAGGAGGTGCTACCATTCAGCACTCCCAGCTGGTTGCTGGTCAGCACCAGGTCCTAGCACTGCAGCAACCCCTTGCAGTGGGCCAGGGAGCTTGCCTTGTCCACAGGAGAATGCAGTGTGCCTACGAGACCAGTCAGGACACTGCTTCGCACCGTGGGGTGGTGAGCAGTGTAACATTTTAAAAACTCCACGTCCAAGGAGCCATCTATATGACAGGCAATGTGCTCCCTTGGGCCCTGCCTTGTGTGGCTCCCTGCTGGCAGCAACAGCAGAGGGGGCAGCATTCTGGGCTGGGAGGGCGCCCAGACCTGACAAGGAGGAGTGAGGTCACAGGCTGTGGGCCAAAATGGCTAAATAAATAACTGGAGGGGTCAGCTGGTTATTTTTTGAAAGAGAGGTAGAAGGTCATTGTTCTCCATATAGTATATTAGGGAATTTTGCCAAAATGGAGAGTTTTGCTATTTTAAAGCTTGAGCCAAGTACTGAAGATGTAACCTCAAATGAGCTTGGAGGATCCTTAAAAAATCACAGATCTACCATTTGTATCACAGTGGTCCTGTATCTGATTTTCCTTTCTTTTCTCTTTGTACACAGATATTCTTGAAGTGCGACAGAAACCAATCTTGATGACATAGCAGAGAGCTGGGACTGCCTTGGAACTTCGTTGCCAAGTGCCTGCCTGCAGTGGTTTCCTAAGGGACACTACCACCTAGTGTTGAAAGCATTAAAAAAAAAAAAGGGAAGTCTTCAAAATACCAGCCGATCAAAGTGCCTCCTTCTTCCTTTTACAAGTGTCATTCATGAACAGTATGCATCCATACAGCTGTATGAAATGGTTGGAAAAGGATTCCAGAAAGGGGCTGCATACAACATAAAAATGCTTTACGGACATTTGCTATGTTTACTTTGTAAGTGACAATGAAACAACAAAGGATAAACAGTTCATTAGTTAACTTTGTATAATGGACACAGCTTAGGATTTCATAATGCCGCTAGCAACTTTGTTGAGTTATAGGTAAACCAACGTTGTGTTACAGTATTCAAATTAAGAACAAATTTTTGTAAGAGCAGTGTATTCGGTGTGGGACCCAAGACTTTTAGCCATGTTGGCTTGTAAAGTGTGAGCCTGTGAAACTGGTGTCTTTTACTTGAACAAGAATGACACCTCGGGTTGGCGCTGGTCATAGGTTTTAGCCTACTTAATGCACATTTTAGCCTTTAGTGTGAGACAGCTGTCCATCATTACTGCTGCTGGAGTATGATTTTTGTAACAAATGTCAATTTCTCTGAAAAAAGCATTTTGAGGTTACTCTTTAAAAGAGGATGCTAATTGCCATTCTGGGGCACTTGGAAGCCATTTTGAACTCTGCCCTGCTATGGTATTTAAATTTTCGCTACTGTATTAGGGTTTCACATTGTAAGCAACACCACACACCCACTTGTGGGTGACCAACCGTATATGAAGTTGGGTTCATAGTAAGTACCTCATATTTCAACACAGTAAAATGTGTCCAGAACAACATCAAAGTCCAGATAGCTGTCCCTTGTTATCTGAACTAATTTCTCATCAATAGCATTTTTCCAAGAAATACTGCTTTTCCTCTGATGCACCAAGAATGTCTGAAATCTGGGAATTTTTGTGGTGTATTACTTTTCCTTTGTATTATAGCATCTTTTGATACTTACTCCTTCTTGAGAACCAGCCTTTTTCTGTCTGTCTGTCTGTCAATAACTAGGTCATTGATGACATCACAAAGGGACACTAATGCTGTGCTGATAACACTTTTGTTTGGTTAGAAATCTTAAAAAAAAAATAGTTTCAGACCAATCAGAATGCTACTTACAATTTTTGCAGACCTGGTGTGACTGCCATGTTGGATTTCCACCCCTGTTTTAATTTCTATGGAAACAAACTTTGTAAAATGGAAGATTAAAACCATAAAATATAACCTTGCACTAAGAACTGATGCCATTTCTGCAATCCTGAGCTTAAAATTTTCCTGTATCCAGTCTATAGACAGTTTTCATGGCTCTTCAGACTATGTATTTCACAGAAGTCAATTTCAAAAATTTTCACAGCAGTTCAGGATCTAGGAATAGTAATGTGGTTAAGTAGAGTCAGAAGGGAGTTAGGGAAATGTTGTATGCCCCTCCAGCTGCATAGCAGTAACTGTACCCAACAATGTTGTCAGTTTTGGTTTTGTGCAATGTTAACATATTTTCAAGCATGGTTGTGAGTGACTTGTTTCCTTGTTACTGGAGTGTTGATTACTCATTTTGGTACCCTTAATGTTATTCTCCATCAGGAATCTGTCAAGTCCCATTTTGAATGTCTGAACGTGGCCAGTTTTCACCACCTCACTTGGTAGACAGTTCCGCATGTTAACCTCTCTTTAAGTGAAGTAATACTCGTTTCCCTTTTTCTAACAACACGAGTCCAGTAGCGATACCGTACAAAAACTGCACCATCTCCACGTTGAGATGTTGCCTTGGAGATTTGGAATGGTGTTATGGAATCAGAACTCCATTCAAATGTTGCTATGTGCTGATGCTTCCTTTAGTGTTCTAACATCAGATTTGTTTTGTCCGCTGAAGAGAACAGTCACCTCGGAACCCTCTGCAAGACCATCAGCTAAGCTCTCTGCTCTTGTCTCTGTAAGGGAGGGGCAGGGAGAGGAGAGCTCAGCAGCACGTTAGCATGATTCTTTTCCATGCCATTAAATGTTGTTCCATACTGATGCTGTACTGGCTAAGAGTGGCACTCCGAAGAAGCACATCGTAGCCGCGGGTGAAATAGTCATGGTAGAAGCTGTCTACACTTCATGTGCTTTAGCCAACAAAGCATTAGTACAGAACAACTGTCTAACAGCATGAATTAAAGTTGAAAGTCACGGACTGGTGAGTATGCATTTTTGTATCCATGTTATAAGAGCTTGGTGTTGCATCCAGTACCAGTAAAGATGTGGCGCTGAGGGTTGAGGCGCTGGATGCCACACCTCGTGCTGCGCTGGCAACCTGAGTTCGGGAGCGAGCTCAGGTGCTGGAGGTTGGCAGGGGCAGGGGAGGATTGAGCACATGATGGGCTGCTCTCCTCCCCGGGGGGGGAGGTCGGGGATTGCCCGGCATGCCAGCAGCTCCTGGTGGAGACAGGGGTGCTGCAGCACGTTCGGCAGCACGTAATCTGCGTGCCCTGATGCAGGCAGGGTTTTCCTTGTACGCCTTGCATTGGGGATGTGCACACGCATGGGGGGAGAGGGCTCTCCAGAACAAGGAAAGGCCCAGTCTGAGGGGTAGGCGACGGCACCTGCCCCCATGCCCAAGGCCGAGTCCATCCTGCCTGGCCTTCCAGGTTCCTCCACCCAGGTCCTCTCCCATGTCGGAATCTGTCTGTAAGTGCGCCCAAAGAGGAAGGGCGGCCCCACCCTGGAGCGGTTAAGCCAAGGGTGCCGATCGTGGACAGAAGAGGAGGGGGAGAGAGAAGGCACACAGGTAGGTGGACTTCAGGTAGGGCAGGAACAGGCAGGATGCCTGAGAGAGGCCCCTCAGACTGTGATCGGAGGGAAAAAGAGATTGGGGGGGAA
Source organism: Neoceratodus forsteri (assembly GCA_016271365.2). NCBI lineage: Eukaryota > Metazoa > Chordata > Ceratodontiformes > Ceratodontidae > Neoceratodus > Neoceratodus forsteri. The sequence goes on along the minus strand of CM028131.1, from coordinate 1,651,888,426 downwards.
AAAAAAAAGATGTGATATCCCACCCCCGCCTCCCTCACTCCACAGCTTGCTTACCAGATCAGTGTCTTCTTAAGTAAATTTAAAGAAAAAAATATAAAAAACAGAAGGCAGGATAGCCCACAACAGCAAAGGTCTCCCCCAAGTTTTACCCTCTCCTCCCCAAGTCACCAAAAAAGGATCATTCATTTTCTGGAGAGAAAAAAAATGGAACACTTAAAAAAGGACTGCTTTTTGAGGATTGTGGACATGACTTGGGGGGGGGGGCATCCCCCCTGCTCTATGGGCATGACATCACTGGAAACAGTCCACGAGGAAATCCTATTCCTCAAAATGGAAAAGATTTTCAATCTGGTGTTCAAGTAAGGGTGTTTCTTCTACGGAGGCTTATTTAACTTTGGTTCTAAATTACTAAAAACATCTGCATACAAGTGGATTAAGGACCTCGTCATTGACCGTTGATGTGGTAGCAGTATCCACTGTCTATCCTCAGGGAAACCAAAATCTCTAGCTTCACACCCTGTGTTCAAGAGATTCTTCAAAGATCTCCTTTACCCGCAATCTCCAGTTGGGGAACCTATTTATTCCTGGGATCAGAATATCTGTTTGGCACAGCTAGTGCATGCCCCCTTCAAGCCAATGTCCTCTGTGGACCTAACGTTTGTAACATGGAAAGTACTCTTCCTCACAGCTATGACCTCTGCTAAAAGAGTCAGTGAGTTTCAATCCCTGTACACAGAGCCTAACTCTTTTATTATGCATAGGGACAAAATTGTCCTGAGGACAAACAGAAAATTGCTCTCAAAAGGAGTGTCAGAATTTCACCTTAATCAAAGAGTCACTTTCACTGTACTTTTTCCATCACATTCTAGTCCAGGTGAACAACATCTGTACTGTTTGGATGCCAAGAGAACCCTCGGCTACTATCTTGACAAAACGAAAGATATATGATCTGAACAAAGACAGCTGTTTGTTGGCAAGGGCAAACAAGAAAGACCATGTCAAGGTGGTTGGTCTCTTTCATACAGATCTATGAAAAAAACAGGTGAGCAGCACCTCCCCCCCCCTTTTAAAGCTTAGAGCATATTCCACAAGGACGCTGCTATCTCAGTGGCAGCTTCAAGAGGCATTCTTTGGCAGATAGCTACAAAGCAGCTACCTGGAAAGGTATACACACTTTCACAAAGCACTGCTGTCTGGACATAATCTCCAGAATAGATGCCGAGTTTGGAACAGCAGTCTTACAGAATGTTTTTCCTAAATAGGTTCCAGACTTCCCAGTCTTCCAAGGTACTGATGTGTAGTCTGCAGTTTTTATATGGCATCACTATTGGACTCATGTTGTTAGAAGAAAAAAATGCTCACAGTAGTAATGATGTTTCTTTCAATGGGTCCAATAGTGAGTTTAATACAGTCTCATCCCTACCTCCCCTTCTAGAACCTAATCAGAAAAAGGTTCTTATGTATATAGAGAATACTGGATGAGCAACTATGCAGAACCAGTGTGTTCTGCCACAGAGGGGTTCTGATTCCCTCTGACCTCAAGAGCGAAGCTCGAGAGGTCCATGGGAATCAGAACCCCGAGGTGGCAAAACACTGGTTATGCATAGAGTTGCTCATCCTGTATTTTTTATAGTGTATAGTACTATGTGAAATATGTGTTTTGTGAGTTCTTTTGCTTTCAAAATGAAACTAACTAATGCAGTCTCTAGAGGTTCTAGAATGCTTTTCTACCACAGTAGGGTAGAATCACATTCCATGACCTTGGAACGGTGGTAGAACAGCATTTTGAAAGGGATTGAATTCTGTACAGAACAACACTCCACTATACTCTATAATATGGTTTAAAGTACTCTTTTCTGCATGTGCGTTTACATATGTTTACACACTTTATATTTGAAATATATCTTTAAAATATTTGGTATGGTTACTTAGCATTTTTCTTGCTTTTAAGTCTGCTTATTTTTTGTTATTAAACTTGTTATAAGCATTGTAGTTTAGCTACCTAGTACTGCTCCCTTCTACTCTTCAGCACAAATCTGATGATCGAACACTAGAGTGAGAATAAGCACACATCAACATTTGAATGGAGTTCTGATTCCACACCATTCCAGATCTCGAAGGCAACATCTCAGCATGGAGGTAATGCAGTTTTTGTATTGGCTCACTATTGGACCCATCAGACAAAATATCATTATTGCAGAGAGTAATTGTTTCTTGTCTCCCCACCCATCACTTTTAATACTCTAATAAAACTTTCTTTATAATTTTGATTGTTTTGCACAGTTTCTGCAGTTGTGGTTTCGGCATATCAAGTGGCAGATCACCTGTGTTCCTTGCCATTACGGTAATGTAATACTAGACTCTTTCATGGTGTGTATTCATCTTGAATGCTAGTCAGCTGTGCATGACATCATTATATGATGTCAACCACAGGCATGAAGACTTCAGAATTTTTTTAAAATTGGGGTAGATTTTGTTACCTGGCTCCGCCTGTCATATAAAAGGCTTCCAGCTAAAATAGCAAGAGCCTGATTTTTTTCTCCAAAATTTGCTATCCTCCCCAGACTAATTTTGTTTGACACACTATGCAGCTAAATTTGGGAGACATGTATTGTGTTAATGGGCGTTTTAGGGACATCTGTTTCTGTATTCCTGTGCATGTTCCAACACCTGATTTCCAGCATGCATGTGTTGTGTGACACCAGCCAGAAACTGGCTGTGGTTGACTGGCATCCCACTAGATTTGATCCTATCCATCCTCCACCCTCCAAGTACCTTTTAATAACAAATGTATTTTAAAATAGTTGCTAACAGCATCTTTTCCATGTCAATAAGACAAAACTATTGTTCTTGTACAAGTAGAGAAGGCAACAACAAACATGGCCTTACATGGGGACACATTTTTTTCCATCCTGCTTTTTTTTCACCTGGGAATGTCTGCCCAGTCTTGGGCTGTTCCTTGACCACCTACCAACCCTGACAGCCACTTCCCCATGGGATCCAGCCATAGGAGTCCATGCTGCATGGGGTCTGATAGTGCTGGCAGACATGATCCCGATGGCTGTGGAATTTTTCTGTTTTCTTTCCCATATTACCCTTTGATCATGCAGCAGTGTGCACAGCCGGTGTTGGCCTCAAGCTCGTAGATGGCCCCACAGTGAAAGATCAAGCTCCTTGGTACGCCATCAGGGTAACTGGTGTGGCAGAATGCCCAACCTCCTTCTATCTAGGTAAGAAGTGCCACCAGGGGAAGGGCTCTTCCCGGCTGGCCGCCTGAGTACCAGCATCTGAGTCTGCTTCTGAACCCAAGTGGCATACATGGCAGGGAATCAGGCAGCCCACGCATCAAGTCATTTTAACTTTGTTTAGTTTTCATAGTTATGAAGTAAATTGTGGCATTTAAAAGGTTTTTCTCATTTTCTGTTTGTTGCTCAGAGTTCTGCAATGTGGCTTGTTAAATTAATAACATCAATTCTACTGTAAAATGGCCACGGAGGGGGGGTGTAGCTTCTACAGAGGCATAATCTACACAACAGTATATACAGAATAGTACCTGCTTAGTCCTGGACAAAAAGAAAGTCGGTGCACTGCTGGGTATTAAGAAAGGTCCTGTGCACAGAAACGATCATGGTTTCATTATAAAGAGGGTGGAGTAGTTATTGGATACAGGATTTAATTAACATGACATTATGGATCCATATTGGTCTGCGAGGGATCTTACTTGCTTGTAAGTTTTCTTTACAATAACATGAACTCATAAATAACAGCCCCCCTTGCCTTTAATCTCTTTCTCATTGAGTTACATAGCCTACAAACAGAGTACAAGGAGAATGACACACAGACCATTTTTCAGGCTGTATTACATTTTCTGAAAAAGGCAATGCAAACAAGGCCAGTTTCTTTGCAAAATCCCATACGTGCAGTGTAACATCTTCAGTGAGGAACTGGATGGCCGTGAGTTACAGAGCCTTTCACAGACTGGTCACTAGATTAATGCTGCTGGCTCAGATTGGTAGTAGACAGAAGCCATTAGTATCTAACGGTTGGGGCCCATGTGAAATAAAATGTAGGGATCATAGTCCATTTCCTAGTGTGCAGGTGTCAATGTTATTACCATTGTTGGTATTCTCATAGTGAGAGGCCAGAGCATGGAGTCTGCTGTACCTTCCTGTTCATCCACTAGAGAAAGGCCTTTTTATGGCCGGATAGTGGCATTAAGGTGGATCAGTGTTGCATGCTGGCTGCCTGGACTTGTACTTTTCATGTGGACCTAAAAGATTTCAGTCTCCAGTGCTGCCAGTTTGGAATCTTAAAAAATGAACGAGGGTCAGAGTAATAATGTACCATACAAAAGCCGTGGGTTTTGTCAGCGGGAAGGGGATTTGGACCACTGGATTTCCGGGGAACTAACAGTTGAACTTTAGAGGACAGGTGGGACTAAATGGATTTGCCCCCCTCCCCCAAGCTAAACCAACTGACAGCCCTAGTATAAATGCATGTCACGAGATTTATTTCAATCTCTAATACATATTGCTGAGATTTAGGCATCTATTTAATCATTATTAAATGAGTACACTGGTACAGGACCGGAAGAAGGGCAGTGTTTTCTAAAGCAAGAGAAAAGGAAAACATTTCAGTTAGGGTTTTTGAGCTTGCCTTGCAGTTTTAGTATGTTTGCTGCACCATAGAGGTCAGCATAACCTAAGGAATGGTGAACTGCAGTGTTGTCACCTGTTAAAATGCCTAAACCGGGGAGTCACTGCGACTAATTATAGCAGCTATCAGTAAGAGTTAGCATAGCAACAAAGTAAGCCAGAGATGCTGTCAGCTTTCTTGAGGTCTAAATAGGCTTTTGAAAAGCAGAACACTCATTATGCATGCAACCTGTATCTGTTGGTTTTGTTTAAAAAAAGGTTTTCTCATAATATTTTAGCTCACCACCACCACCAAAAGAATATGGAAACCCAATATTATTTATATGCAGTATTAATTGCTTTTTTTGGGGGGGGGGTCTCAAAGTGGACAATTTATTTCTATAAATGTCTTCATGGGATCCCAAATTAATATTTTCTTTGGCGCAACTAGAGCCAGTGAGAAGCCCATTGCTAGGGCACAGCACATGAGACACTCTTATGAAAGAGGAGTGGCTCATACACAACTCAGACAAGATCCATAAATGATCAGGAGCATCACATGATGCTCCCACAATCTATATAACCATAAGAGGGTGTCTCATGGAAACAGTTCTAAAATTCTTAAGTTCTAGGTTCAGTTGACATAGTACATTGCTTACATACTGTAGGGGTATCTCCAATTTTCTGCACAATAAAACATTTGGGTTTTAATGTGTTCCATTTGAAAAAACAACCTGAAATCATCATCATATTTATTTATTGTTGTTTATTGAATTTTGTTGACCCGGTAAGCCCACTGGGCCTAGAAGTCCCTTTTTCAGGGGCGACCGGGGGGAAGGGGATACAGATGGTAAGCAACTGAAATTGAACCAGATTAAGCTGTTGGTGGTATTTTTTTTTTTAGTGAATGGGTGAAATTTGGCCAGGACACCAGGGAAATTCCCCTACTCTTTTTCGATAAGTGCTATGGGATCTTTAGCATCCACCTAAACTACCACCAATCCAGGCAGATGGGACCTCGGCTTAACATCTCATCCAAAAGACGGCACCTCAGAAGTGCAGCACCCCCTCATGCTGCACTACAGTGTCAGTACTGGGATATTAACCCAAGTGCCAGATGTGGGAACTGAACCCACAGCCCTCCAATCTCCCGGCCTCAGAGGCGAGTGTGCTACCTACTGAGCCACTGACATATTTTATAATATGTTTATATGTACGATTCCTGTGTCTCTTAAAGTTATAAGAGTTTCTTCTCAAGTCCTTTGTGTGACAGAACTGCTCAACTTCACTGCACTGCTCTCTTATTCAAAGAACTTGAGAATGTACTCTTAAAACTATTGGAGACAGAGACACAGTAACTGTATTTTTGCATATAAAATAGGATTTTGTGTAAAGGATGACCAACAGTGTGTCTCTTTCCAAGTATATCTCATATTTCATAGTACATTTTGTTTTACTAACCTGCACACACACATTAAAACTATTTGTTTTCATGAACTGCTCTTTTGGAAGACAGCAGGGCTGTTAACATTCGTTTTGAAGAGTGATCAGTTATAGATAACGAATGATTTGCTCAGAAAAGTCATCAGTGGATTACTGAAAAAGTAATCAGTGGACTAATGGGAAAGTAATCTGTGGACTACTTGTCCCTGACAAATAGTACCAATCCGTGTGCATGTCCCCCACAAATTTGTTGACATATGCGACTGAGAGAGGTTCCCAAGACAGTAAAAGTCTTGTGAAACTTTATATGGTGTGTTGTGTTTTGTATTATGTCTTACAGTAACACCTAAATATTTTTGACCTTAACTAAAACATCATGTAAAGTAATAGCAATTTGGGTTATGTAGGACCATAAATGTAATCTGGTTACTTGAACTGATTACATTTTCTGAAAGGAGTCCCCTACCGAAACAGTTACTTAAAAATGTAATCTGATTAAAAGTTACAGATTACAAATTAAAGATTGTTTTATCCCTGGGAGACAATTATACTTTATTCCTAAAAGCAGTTCCTTAGCTAGTACTCAGTAAGTATGAATAGACTACTTGCAATGATGTGATGTATTAAAGGAGTAGTACACCCAGAATTTGTAAAAACTTATGTTGTGCAGAGTGTTTTGTGTGTGAAGTCCTAGTGTGCCCTTCCCTCTATCTGCCATCAAGAGTTTTTCTTAAATTAGCCTGCTAGCTTTATGGCAGTTTTACCACCCCTGGGGATCTCCATTACAGCTAAGATTATTGCTTTTCTTGTACCTACAGTGTATCCTGTCTCATATGACAGTGATGTAGCCGAGCCCATGGATCCAGCAACAAGCACTGCTTTACAATACAATAGCAGAGATGGCTATATTTTAAAAACTATGCAGAGTTCAGCTTGGTGACTACCCTCATTGTAAAGGTCTTTTTGCTGTGAACAATTTTGACACTAGTTGTGTATGTGTAACTTGTATGGTTTTCAAGATATTTGCATTTGTTTGGCATGTCTACTGGAGTGTTCACTTAGAAAAAAAAGCAACTGCTGTTTATAATCACATCTGCACACATTCCAAACAAATCTAAATATTGTGAAAATTATACAAGATACACAAAACAAGCAGCAAAGTTGTTCAATACAAAAAGATTGTTACAGTGAGGGTAGCCATTAAGCTGAACTCCTTACAGTTTTTAAAATATCTGCCATCCAAAGTGGTAAATTTGGTTAAAAAAACATGGAAATTTGGTTAATTAGATAGCTATATTTTAAAAACTATACAGAGTTCAGCTTAGTGGCTACCCTCATTGTGAAAGTCTTTTTGGGGTGAACAACTTTGCTGCTGGGTGTTTTTGTGTAGCTTATGAGGTTTTCAAGATATTTAGATTTGTTTGGGGTATGTGCAGATGCACTTACAAACAGCAGATGCTTTTTTTCTCTCCGAGTGAACACTCAAGTAGACATGCCAAACACATGTAAATATCTTGAAAACCATACAAGTTATACATACATAACCAGTGTCAAAATTGTTCACAACAAAAATAATTTTACAATGAGGGTAGTCACCAAGCTGAACTCTGTATAGTTATTAAAATATAGCCATCTCTGCTGTTGTATTGTAAAACAGTGCTTGTTGCGGAATCTAGGGGCTTAGCTACATCACTGTCACATGGGACGGGATGCATTATAGATACAATAAAAACAATAAACTTAGCTGAGATAAAGATCCCCAGGGGTTGTAAAACTACCATAAAGCTAGCAGGCTAATTTAGGAAAAACTCCTGATAGACAGAGGGAAGGACACACTAGGACTTCACACACAAATCAAAACACTGTGCACGTGTTTTTTTTTTGGTTTTTTTTTACAAATTCTGGGTGTACACTCCTTTAAAGGGGGGCTTTCCCACTGGGGCAAGCTTGAGGAAGAGTAGTACTAAAAAACCATAGCTCTTGGCTTTCCTGTATGTTTTCCAAACACATGTGGCTGATTATAAAAAGGAGCTATAGAATACAGCCTCCTGATTGGTTCCTCACATTCCAAGAGTCTTACGTTAATCTTTTGTTTATATACCATGACACAAAAACATCAAGCAACTCTCTGAATTCAAACTTAGATCTTTTTTTTTTTTTGGTTCCACACAGTCCAGTTTTCATAGCAGCAATAAGGGGCTGCCAGCGACTACATTAACATGTCAATTAATCACCTCTTACGGGCGGGTGCCACATGTCCCATTGTGCCCCTAGAGGGCGATCAACAGGCTGGTAATGCAACTAATGTGCTTGCTGCAGTGCTTAATTATTGAAGATATCTATTTTAACATGAGCAGTCTGCCTCTCAACTCCAGCCATCCTGCTGTATCATGCAGGTGCATCAGTCATGCTTTAGTGACATCATTTGTTACCGTGTAAACAATTATGTTGATACAAAAGTAGGACTGTGACTTTACTGCATGTTCAAGCAATAAAATTAAAAATATGAGGGATAACTCATTTGAAACACAGTAATTATTAATAGCAGCGGAAAGTGAAGAACAAAAACATTTTGTTAAAAGCAACTGTATGTCTCCTCAGCTATTATGAATTATGGTTTGTTTTCATTTTTAAACTTTTTATTGTTTTCATAATAAAACAGTACAGCAAGTATTCTCATGTGGGATAATTCAAATATCATTTCACATTATAGGCATAATTGAGATAAGTATATATACCCACATTCTGGTACAGAAGGAGTTAGGGGAATAACATATAATCAGGCCATCTTAGACTAAAGTCCCACTAGAAAGTCCAGTACTTGCCAGCTGCTTTAGTGGCTCAGGTTACTAGTCATGAATATAGTTTGAAGGGATGATTCTGCACTATGAGTTATGGGTTTTAATGTGGAAGTCTTTCTTTAAGAAGAGTCTGTCATCTCATATGGGTCACATGTGCCATGTTTTCATGTTTTATTTTTAACTTGTGGGAATATATTCCTTATTAACCTAACATTAAACACTGTGTTTTAATTTTTAATTATGTAAAAAAAAAATTTTTTTTACAAAAATCACAGAACTGGCACAGTTTCTATGTCAACAGTCCAAGTGTATGCAGTACCGCTCATCACATACTATGTGTGTGCTAGCAGAAAAAAAACTGTTATTTTTACCATGGAAATTAGACAACTAGATTCTGTTTTGAACAGAAAATTAAATCCTTGATTTTGTTGCAGAAAAAGGCAAAATTGCCCTGTCTGGGGTAGGCAGTGTTTATTTTAACATTTTTTTTACTTACTGTTTCTAAATGTTATGTATGTCTTGTGCATTAATATAGTTTTTCATGAGTTCTGCGGTTACCTGTCTTGCACTTTTTATATATACAATTTGTTTACCTAGAGTAGGCCAGCTGAGTTCAGTGGGTCCTGTTTTTTTACAGCTGGGTGTATGGAGGCACTGATAGGTTATGTGACTTGCTCAGGTTTACATAGTGAGTAAACAGCTGTGGGAAGATTTGAACCTGGGTTATGCAAGCCTGTGCTCCAACCATCAGACCACTACACTGCTTTGCTTGCTTCATAAGGCATCAGAAATTATGATGGCTACTTCATTTGTATGTCACTGAATATGCTTAACATCTGATTCAAACTCCAGGAGTCCCTCACTGAAGTTTAACAGCAGCAATCATTTCCTAGGAATGAGCAACCCTGGAGCTTTCAGAGTTTATGCAAATTATAGAATTTAGAACTAAATTCAAATTCTGCTCTGTGTGGTCACACTCACCCTTGCACCAACATCAGATTTATTTCTCCACCTGAGAGAGCGGTCATCCTGAAGTCTTCTCTTCACTTCTGGGCAATTTACAGTTTAAATTTCCTTTATTTTAGAGTGTTTTAAGTATTTTAATTTAAAGTGATTTAGTCAGATTCACACCTGACTTACCTTATTTTTATACGTTATGTCGGCAATAGTCAGTTTGCCCCATGTTCAATAGTTCATTCACTGTCTGTATTTAGATACAATAGTACTTTGGCCCCGACAATGTGGGCCAGCTGATTCCTTTACTTTCCATTGATGACCACGCCTCTGAGCTATGACGTCCAGGAAGGGAGAGTGCAGGGGCGTACCCCATTGAAATGAATGGGGCTCAATTTTGCATCCTATTTAATACCTTATAATGGTGAGTTGGAAATGAATGAAAGCCACCACTCAACTAACAATGGCCTTGTTAGTCTAGCGGTGGCCTTCATTAATTCCAACTCACCTTATAAGGTATTAATAGGATGCAAAATCGACTCCTTCATTTAATGTGCTTACTGTCCTTGCTGGATGTCCTCCGCGTAAGAACAATGAAAGTAAAGGGGTGGATGACTACGTTGTGAGGCAAAATGATTGTTTGTATCTAAATACAAACAGTGAATAAACTATCGAAAATGGGGCAAACTATCGCTGACATAGTGTATAAAGTAAGGTAAGTCAGTCTGAAATTAAACTAAATCACTTTAATTTTCAATACGCTGCATTGGTTAGTGTGCTACTTGTATCATTTTACTGTTTTTCTCCAGTTCCCAGGAACCGGAGAAGGTGGTTTTCAGCGTGGTTCCCTCTCTAAGGGAACCACTATTTTAAACATTTAAAACTGAATAAATATTTGTTTTTTCACAACCACTTAGTGGTTTTAATTTGTACTAGTCTCAGTTTCATGTTTTTAGGACCCAAGACAATATTTGCCTAGTTTTACTGAGTGGAACTTTTTCTGAGGTAACTTAAATTGCGGTTGTGTTTTAAGAGGAACCAAACTGCATTTATTGTTTCTAAAGCCCATTTTAACATTTATTGGCCTTAATGCTTTTCAGTTCTCTCTTTTTTTTTTTTTTTTAACTGAAAATGCTTTCAGGGGTCTTCAGTGTTTGGCATGACTGACAGACCCAAAAAGAAGATGGGACTTGCAGGCTCCAGAAGTTGTATGGTTTGTTTTCTGCTCTTTGTACAGGCAGACTGCCACAAGCCGTGTTTAAAGTGCCTGGGTCCAGACCATGTTTTCTCCAGTTGTGATCTCTGAATCACAAAAGAAAAGGGATAAAAAATTAGAAGTCCTCATGGTTCTCAGTCTGCCACAACATCACCAAAAGGCTCAGGGGAGGGTCCAGCCCCTCAGAGTAAGCAGCTGTCCCTGTGAAAGGGAACAGAAAAGAAAGATAAAGCTGCTAAAGATGGTTCAGAACTCGGGGTGTCTGAAAGGGGGAACCCTGAATGCACACAATATAAAAGAGCCTCTGAGCAGACACTGGAGAGGGTGCCTGCTAAGAAAAAAGGAAAACATGTCACTGTCCCCCGTGAAGAAGGGGAGGAGTCACCAGTGGACACAAAATGAATGCCCTCACTAGAGGACATGACAAAGGCATGGCAATTTCTCCAGGCACTCCAGGCAGTGGAGAACTTCACAGTTATGCCCCCCGTTCCTGTTTAATTCCCAATGCCTGTGGAGGAGGAGGTCAAAATGTACTATAATGAGGAGGAGGTAGAACCCATAGAATCAGATGGTTCTCTTGAGCAGGAATTTGGCTCTCCTCGTAGGCCTTCAGAAGACTATACCTCACATTACACCTTTGTAAGGCATATGGTAAATACCAACATCTCCTCCCATGAGATTGAGGAGGATGAAGATGAGGTAGATGTTATGGATATGATGGGTTTAGCACCCACAAAGAGAGAGTGATGCTGTCCATTCACAAATCCCTCAAAATAGCCACTTTCAAAGCCATGTCAGCACCCACCTCAGCTGCTGGCACTGACAAGAGAAACAGGAAAAATCAGATGGACCAACAGGGTGCTGAGAACCTGCACTCCCACCCTGATCATGAGGTAGTGGTGGTCCAGACTGTCACCTGTGATAAGGCAGAAGTGCCTCTTTCATCCCATCCTCCTAAAAAAGATTCCAGGAAGTTGGATAGTCTGGGCAAAAAGAGGTTTACACTTCAGCTTCCCTGCTTCTGAGGCTGGCAGCATATTTAGCTTACACAGCCCAATACCAGACAGTCATATGGAGTTCCATACTGGCACTGAGTGAAAAAGCTACTGGAGACGTGGCACAAGAAAGGGCTGACACAGCAAAATCAGCCATAGATTCCACAAAATACCAGTTCCATATGGCAGAGGACACAAATGATACCACATCTAGGGTTGTGGCCCATGCAGTGTCCTGAAGACAGTTTGCCTGGCTTAGAAATATCCACCAATCCTGGAGTATTGAAACAAAAGCAGTGGATTTTCCCTCTGAGGAAAATTCACTGATTGGTGATAAAACGGAGGCTTATGTGAAAAAGGTGGAGGAGTACAAAGCCACCTATAAGAGTAATACTCAAAAAGAAAAGGCCTCCACTTCCTACAGGTCTTATGGAAGGAGAGGAAGGGGTAGGGGATACTAACCTTGTACTTATGTGCCCTATGAGTACCCTTCACAAAGGGCTACTGTAGGGTCAGGGGTAAGAGGGGCACTAGGTATGCAGCTACAGCACCAGCCTACAAACCTCAGGCAAAACAAAACCCTGATAGGTCTTCCCAGGTCGCCGATCCATTGCCAGTGGGCGGTAAGGCTGGCTCACTACTTCCAGGAATGGACAAGTAGATCCTGGAAGTAGTGAGTTAAGGTTTGTTCCTACAGTTCAAAAAGTTCCAGAAACTTCAGAACCCAATGTTTTTTCAGCCTCACACCACAGCAGAAAAACTTCTGCTGCAAATAGAGGCAAAGAAACTGTTACAATCAAATGCAGTGGAAAGAGTGCCTGCCACACAGTGGGTTAAGGATATTTTATTCCAGATACTTCTTGACCCACAAGAAAAATGGAGGGTAGCAACCTATGTTAGATCTGAGATATCTGAGCAAACATTTAAAGAAAGAAAAATTCAAGATGATAATACTGGGCTCAGTTATTTCGTCTCTGCAAACAGGACACTGGCTAGGGTCACTGAATCTAAAAGATGCCTACTTTCACATATCAGGCCAAGTCACAGAAAATACTTCATGTTCAGTCTAGGGAACTTCTAGTACCTGTTCACAGCCCTTCTTTTTGGTCTCACTTCAGCTACAAGAGTATTCACAAAGGCCCAGATATTCAAACTGTGCCAGGCTGTGGCGCAAGCCTGGGTGCAGCTCAACTCGGTTGTGCAGGGGTGTGGCCTGGGCGATATTCAACGGAGCTGCGCTATGGCACAGTAGCTTTGAATATCACACCCTGGCCACCCCCACTGTGCATGGTACAGTGGCACTGTGCCAGCGCAAGTGGCCAGAGTGGAGCATGGAGATGCGGTACCGCAAGTGCCATTGTGCCATGCACAGCACCTGCGATATTCAAAAGGGGACATGCAGATGGGGCCATAATTTATGCAAGGTGCACATGCCCCATTTCACGCATGTCATTATGGCTCCATTTGCATCCCATTAGCATGCAGGTGCGCCGATCCCGACAACTTGCGCCTGGCGCCCTACCAGGCAGCAGCCATCGGGGACCGACGCCCCCTGCAGCCCGATCGCGGGCATTCATCTAAAAGAATAATTCCCCGTCCTATATCCCTGGTGGTCCAGTGGACTGCTGTGTGCCCAATCGCGGGCATTTGTATAAAAGAATAATCCCCCGTCCTATATCCCTGGTGGTCCAGTGGACCGCTATGTGCCCGATCACGGGCATCAGTATTATAACCCCCTGTCCAATATCCCTGGTGGTCCAGTGGACCACACTCTGCCCGATCATGGGCATCGGTAGTATAACCCCCCCACCTCCAGTATCCCTGGTGGTCCAGTGGACCGCACTATGCCCGATCGCGGGCATCTGTCAAACATACAAAACGGCCTGTTACCCTGGTGGTCTAGTGTACCCCCCTCCCCACCGACCATTGGAGCCCCACTGCCCTGGCCTCCCTCCGGTCAGCCAGCCGGGCGGTGCAAAGTACCCCACCCGCCTCTGCCGCCCCGCCGACTGACAGCTCGGTAGGGCTGCACGCCCATTGGTTCACAGCATGAGCCAATGGGCATGCAGCCCATACCGTACTACACAGTCCAGATATGTGAATGAATCATTCCACTTTTGCTAAGAGTGCTGATAAAACGTAGGAGACATTTAGCAACAGTGATTCTCATAGCTTGAGACTGGGTCAGGCAGAGCTGGTACTCCATGCCCGTGTCCCTCTCCAACAAGTCTCCTATCATCCTGGCTCTGAGTTGCAGTCAGCTGACACTGTCCCAGGCCAGGATAACATTCCGAGATCTGAGAACTCTGTGCTTTAGAGCATGGTTCTTAAAGAGCTAGAGTTCTCTGGGCTAAATCTTTTTGTAAAAGTAATGAGGTTTTGAAAGTTTCTAGAAAACCAGCAACAATGAAAATGTATGCTTCAAAATGGAAAAGATTTTCTTTCTGGTGTACTTCTAGACAGATTAACCCTATCTAGGCAGATCTGTCTAAAATCCTAGACTAACTAGTCCACTTCCAGTCTCTGGGCCTAAGACCTTCAACACTGAAGGTACAGTTGGCAGCAGTGTCGGTGTATACATCAGCTAGTAAAGACAGGTCAGTGGCCTCACAACCCATTTTCCAAAAACATTTCAAATGCCTCAATCACCTGTACCATCCAGTGAGGCAGCCTGTCCTTCCCTGGGATTTAAATGTGTGTATTGCCTAGCTGATGGAGGCTCCCTTCGAGCCTATGGCAACCACTGCACTGAAGTATGTCACCTGGAAAGCAGTCTTCCTGGTGGCAGTAACATCTGCCAGAAGGGTAAGTGAGTTACAAACCCTCTCCACAGATTCTAACTACATAATCTTCCATAGGGACAAAGTAGTCCTAAGGATAAATAGGAAATTCCTTCCCAAAGTGGTGTCTGAATTGCATCTGAATCAGTCAGTTGACCTTCCAGTTTTTAACAGAGGAAAATCCATCTCACAGGAGCAAAAGCTCCACAGTCTGGATGTATAAAGGGTACTCTGTTACTACTTGGACCATGCAATGGATGTCGGGTCCTCTAACACTCAGCTGTTTGTCACATATGGTGAAGTGGGGAAGGGAAAACCAGCATCCAAGAGAACCATCTCTTACTGGATAGTCTCCCGTATTCATTTCAAAGCTAGTAAATTGCCACCTAGAGAACATAAGGGAACACACTACAAGAAGTATTTCTCCCTCTGTGGCAGCATTGGGAAATCTGTAAAGCAGCTACCTGGAAAACAGTGCACACTTTCACAAAGCACTGTTGTCTGGACATACAGTCCAGAAGAGATACCAGCTTTGGCACTGCTGTCTTGCAGAACCTTTTCCCTAAATAGGTTCTGTACCCAGCCTCCCAAAGTACTACCATGGAGTCTGTTACACAAGTGAGGGGATTCAGAGGGTGGGATATTCAGACTGCACCAGGCTGTGGTGCAAGCCTCAGCACAGCGCAACTGGGATGTGCCAGGGTGCTGACAGGATGATATTCAACGGTGCTGCGCCATGGCTCAGCACTGTTGAATATCGCTCCATGGCCACCCGCATAGCGCATGGTGCAGTGGCACTGCACCAGCACAAGTGGCCAGAGAGGAGCAGGGGGATGCGCTAGCACAAGTGCTGTTGCGCTAGGCACATCAACCGTGATATTCAGCAGTGGGCATGTAATGGGGCCATAATGCATGCAAGGCGCAAATGGAGCCATTTGCATGTCATTATGGCCCCACTTGCAAGCAGGTGCACCGATCCCCGGTGACTTGTGCCTGGCGCCCTGCCAGGCAGCAGCTGTCGGGGACTGACTCCCCCTGCCCCTCACCAGCAACGAGCTCCAATGCCCGATCGCGGGCCGTAATATGTAAAAAAAAAACTCCTTGGTGGTCCAGTGGACCTATCCCCTTGCCCGACCGCAGGCTGTAATAATGAATAAACTCCCTGGTGGTCCAGTGGACCTATCTCCCTGCCTGATCACAGGCATGCAGTAGTTCAATTATCCCTGGTGGTCCAGCAGTACCCGTACCCCCCTCACAACCCACCCACTCATTCCCACCACCCCACTCCCCCCCGGTCAGCAGCGCGGGCAGCACCCCACCACAAGCTGCCCAGCCACTCCGACCGACCGACAGTACGGTGTATGCCCATTGGTCCACAGCATGGACCAATGGGCATACAGCCGTACTGTATGCTGTCAGTTGGCAGGCAGCCGGGCAGCTTGCGGGTGGGGTGCTGCCACCTTCTGCTGACCGGGGGGGAGCAGAGTGGTGGGAATGAGTGGGCAGGTTGGGGGGTACGGGGACCGCTGCACCACCAGGGATAATTGAACTACTGCATGCCCACGACCAGGCAGGGAGATAGGTCCACGGGACCACCAGGGAGTTTATTCATTGTTACAGCCCGCGATCGGCCAAGGGGGGCAAGGGGATAGGTCCACTGGACCACCAGGGATTCTATTCTCTAAAACAGCCCTCGATCAGCCATGGGGGGGCTGCTATGCCACCGGACGGTGCCGCCAGAGCTCGGGTGGCCATCCACAGCTGGCTGCTACCGTGTTGTGCCCTGCATTATGGCAGTTCACCTGTGGGTGGCCAGCTGTTGCTCCTTTATTTTGTGGCTTAACTGTGTGCAGCGCATGTAGGGGTTGCACCTCTGTATTCTCAGCACATCCCAGGCTGAATATCAGGATGTGCAGAATATGCAAGGGCACGCCCCCCCTTACCTGTGCTGTATATATTACTGATGCACCCCAGCGCATCGGGATTTGTGCTGCGCATGTCTCCCATTGAATATCACGGCTGAGCAGACAGTGGGTTCCAGATGGCACAACTCTATTGCGCCATGCGCAACCCATTTGAATGTCCCACCCCTGGGGTTTAAAGAAAAGATTACTCTCCATAGTAACATTGTTTCTTCTAAAGGGATCCCTCACCAAGTTTAACAAGCCTGAATCCCTGCCTCACCTTCCAGATCCTGACAAAAGGTTCAGACAAGAATTGGTTCTTTACTACTTGCTTGTGCATTACTTGTTACAGTGCCTTTACAGTTGTTGCTAAGTGGTCATGTCTCATTTACTTTATTTTTCATAACAAATAAGCTTGTTCTGCCTTGTTTAGCTATTTAAAAAAAATGTTATGAGAACATTTTAAAAATGTTGTAGTAGCCATTTAGCTAGTTTCAGTGGTCACAGTTAACCCTAGTCTTGCAAATAAATCTGATAGAGTGCATGGGTAAGTCTGACCACACATTGCATAGTTTGAATTTAGTTCCAAATTCTGTAATTTGCATACATTCTAAAAGCCAGGTCTGTTCATTCCAAGGGAATGATTGCTGTTAAACTTAGCGCGGGATCCCTTTGTAAGAAACTACATTACTGCAGTAATTTTGTTCTTCTTGCCAGTAAAAATCTGCATCAGTGGATACCTTTGTGTTAATCTAATGATGCATCACAGTTTCTCAAACCAAGTGTCCTACTTAGAGACCCTTCTTATTTTCTTTCGTAAGAGCCTGCCTTACAGGAAGAGGAGCCAAAAGGTTTTTTTTTTCACTTTCATTTAATGCATATCAAAGGGCAGTATAGTCGTTGATTATTAAAGGCAATAACAAATGGAGATTTTAAAAGGTGTGAGGTTTAAAATCAGAGAATGAAACAAGGCATCAGCAAGGGAGGCAGGATGTCATGGATTTGAAATGGTTAGCAAAAGCTTGAACACCCACTGTACTCTGTGATATATATGGCATATTACACAGCGCCCCAAACAATCTGAAAAAGGGGTAGAACATCTCTGGAGTTGCACTTCACTGTGTTGAGCGAGTATGCCTTGTTCACAAATAGCACCTGGATAGGGGCCAAGGTTTAAAGAGAAACCTCTTTCCTTCTTGGAAAGAAAACTGACCAAAGCACTTTCTCTGTCCATCGAAGTTCACTATCAGTTCAATGATGCATGCAGCAGCACTGGGGCAGTGCATAAGGTGTTCAGCAGTGCTTGCTGGTTCTTTTGCTTAGGGCACCTAAATATACACAGGCCATCTGAAGAAAAGGGAAGAGAGGGCGGAAACATAAGTACAACTGTAAATTAAAACTACGTAACATTGGTTTATTTATAGTATCCTAACATGCATAGGATCAGAATTCTTGTCAAGAGATATGGTGGATCTTCAAGAAGTCTTGACAAGTGTTGTGGTCATTACATTTTATAAAGTATTACCAACATTTTTTTTTTTTTGATAAGCACTGACTTTCAAGCAAAGACGAGCATCACTGTGCACTGTCTTCGTACTTTTTTATATAGTGTAGCCAGTAATGAACAAAAAGCCAAATGTTTTATTGAACAAGGAAGTCTTCATTAATGTTCAGTTGGACAAGCAATGCTTTCATCTTGGAAAATTTTCCAGCTTACATTGTTTAATAAAATTTGAATTTTAGGTTAACAAGCACTGTGTTCATTTCTTGCTTCCAACTTGTAAATCCTCTTTGTTGAGTGTTTCAAAAGCCTCCAATGAGAAATTATCCAGGGTCCACAATTTTCTAGGAAAACAGACTGAGAAATAAAACTGGTTAATTTTTTTAGAGGGTACAGTATTGGGCATTTTTTTTTAGTTTTTTCCTAAATTTAGTATTTTGCATAATTTTTTTCACAGAAATCTCTTAATGTCTATATTTTGTACCGCTGCCACTGGCAAGTGCTTTCTTTTCTGGATATTTTTTCTTTTATTTTCTTGAATGGGTTGTGAAGGATGTAGTCTGGCTACCCTGTACCCCTAATATTAGGTTAGAGAGTTTTCTTGTCTGAATAGTCTTCCTCTGTAGCACAAACTCAAATGGTGTACGGCATTGAGAAAGACTGAAACTTCTAAAATTCCATATTTAGATTTGTATTAGTTTGCAGAACAACTGCAGCCTATGAAGACATGACTGATATGAGCCATGAGACGTAGGCAATGAATTTGGGTGGTAGTCATATGTTCATCTGATTCAAAAGCAATAAAAAATCTAAATATAGAAACTTAGGAGTTTCCGAGTCTTAATGCCCTACACACTTTATTTTCTCCACCCTGTTTCTCGGCTAGGTCACTCACATTTGCAAGCGTATTGCGTTAGAGCACAGCTCTGCATCATAGCAGTAATAGTAGCCTATCTGTATTTTCTGTAGTATCCTTCCAGAGCCCAGAACACTTAAAGCAGATGTGAAGTGTCAGCAAAAATTTCATCATATCATTTTTTTTTAGCATTAATATATTTCTAACATTGTTACATTTATCGTCAATATATTTTTATTTCTGTCAGATGTTTGTAAAACAGCTTTTACTACAAATTTTAAAATGAATGACTTAACTCATTACAGATGGCTGCCACAAGCGATTTTTAAAAATCCCTTCCCTCGAGGTTTCTTTTTGATTTTATACACTGGATTCATCATACTGTGGATGTATTAGGAGGGTCCTAGTACGCACAGTTGCAATGGTAAACTGCACAGCATCACATCAAAATGTTTGATTTATGCATAGTGGGCAGTAGTTATTTAAAAAAAAATGTCAAAACCCCATATCTTACTTCAGGAGTAAAACAGAGTGAAAATGGGTATATTGATGTTTTTGTGAAAAATATATTGCTAAAAAAACTGTATGATAATGTTTCTGTTAACAAATATGGCTGCTTCAACAATAAATAATACATTAAACACAAGGCAAAACTGCACAGCAGCAGCAATGGAAACCTGCAAACGCATGAGAAAAGTGATGTGGACTGTGCAGAAACTGATGTCAGCTGAGAGGGCATTGAAGCATACTGTATAAATGGAATTATTTTTTTCTTGAGAAAATGTAAAATAATTTGAAGTACTTAAATGCCAGGCCACCCACGCTGGTGACTCTAGTTCAGAGTGGACCTGGGAACCAGCTGGGGGGGGACTGAGGAGGCACACTTCCATCCATGTGTCTCTGCACCAGGTTCCAGCACCACAGCAATCCCTGCGGTGGGTCTGAGAGCTTGCCTGCTCCATGCTCCACTTGTGGGAGGGGGGGGAGTGTTGTATGCATGCAAGGTTTGTGGCATTGCCTGCTGTCATGCAGTTGGTGCGCAGGACAAAAACACAGGGTCAATCCCTAAGTACCTCAAGTTACTTAAATTATGGTTACTGGCACTCTCAGGTCCCACCCCGCATAGATCTTTACTGGTCTGGACAGTGGTGGGAGTAGTGGATTAGGCTGGGGGGGGCGGGTCAGGTACAGACCAGACTGGAGGAGCAAGTCAACAATGCAGGGACAAAAAATACTGGATTTCAAAAAAAGTGATAAAATACTGCTGGCTTTGAGGAAAATTGTAACCATTAATGAAAACTGATGATGTCTGGAATCTTTTACGTTGGAAAAAACAAAACAGGTAAGGTCAGATTCTTCTCCAGGTAACATACCGTGCTGCTTTAAGTTTAACACAGCCAAACACTTTCTATCTGGGTTGTTTTCCACACTGTATTTTTGTATGTGTAGATTTTTTTGAATTTTCTATGTTATCTTTGGCTTTCAGTATGGTGATATCACCATGGGAGTAACCTATGCATCTGTACGTATTTCTTTTGACTTAACAGACTGTCAGGTGGATACTCAAGATGCTAACAGATGAGCTTGCTCAGCTATAGAGAAGAATCTTGCATTGCAGATGGTCTAAAATATTATTTTTCCTTTTCTTATTGTGACAAAATATTGGAAAATAATAATTTATAATTTTTTTGGCAATTGTTGCAGGTTTTTTTAAACCTTATTTATTTGTAATTTTGACCAGAAAAGGCACAGTGAGCAGTAAAAGTTATTTTTTTTTGGGGGGGGGGGGGGTACATGGACCTATTTGACCTTATAGGGATTTGAGGAAGCTGGCTGTTTTCAGAGCACAGGGAAACCTAGAAATTGTTGCCAGATAAGGTCCTCTTGGCCCACCTAGTTTGCCCTATTATTTCCTATCTATTGTGCCACCACAGACTGTACTCAATCTCCAGTCTCCCCCCCCCCCCGGCCTTGTTTCTAAGGTCCTCTAATGTCTATCCCATGCATGCTTGAATTCTGTTACCATTTTAACACCCACCACCTGTTCTGGGAGGCTGTTCCAGCTGTCCACTACCCTTTCCACAGAGAAGTATTTCCTCACATCTCCTCTGAGTCTTCCTCCCTCCAGCTTTATAGCGTGACCCCTTGTCCTTGAGTATCTTTTTCTATGGAAAATGCTACCTTCATGTACCTTATTAATACCTGTGAAGTATTTTGATGTTTCTATCATATCCCCCCCCCCTTCCCCTGCTTTCCTCTAGAGAGTACATATTTAGTTCCTTGAGTCTTTCCTTGTTTGGCTTTTGATGCAGATCCTGCACCATTTTGGTTGCCCTCTTCTGTACCATGTCCACCCTATGTCCTTCCAGAAATGGGGCCTCCAGAACAGGGCACAGTACTTGAGGTGGGGCCTCACCAGTGATCTTATACAGGGGTAACACTACTTCCTTTTCTGCTGATGAATTCCTCCAGCCAAGAGGTTTTCATTTTTTACACTGCTGCACTTTGTTATTCCTCCAACTTGCAAGTAAACTTAAGTGCAACTACACCATTTTGTGTGGACATTTTGGCCCTGTCCACACTGCAGCCCGAAAACCCTTCTGTAACGTTACAGAGGGTGTAAACCGCATTGGTAATGGCGTGCATTTACACTGGTAACATTACAGCAGGCAATTTCGCAACCGTTGTAGAAACCTGTCAGGAGGTGGTTTCTACAACATTTACAGAAATGGTTGCAGGGCTGTAACGTTACCGCCAGCCATCTAAATACACGACCATTTAGCCCCCAGTCATCTGCTAGACCAGCAGGCAGTGCACCACAGAGGGGCACTTGGGAGGCAGATGAAGAAGGAAGCACCCGGAAGGCAGAGAGGCACGCGAGGACTGTAACCACTGCAGCGAGGTGGAAATGGTGCAGGGTAGTGCCTGCACAACATCAGAGGCACAGAGCGCAGATCAGCGGGGTGCACACACCTGAGAGAGGTGCAGCCAGGAGGCACAGTGTGCCAATAGGGGGTGCTGCCTGCAGCAGCTGTACAAGAACTGCGAGGGGGGGAAGAGCGCTGCTGCCCAGGGCAAACAGTGGGCACAAGCCATAGGGAGGCAGCAACAGATGCCAGCACTGTGTGCCACAGGTGTGAAGGGGGCCCCAACAGCTGCCACAACACATGACCAGCCCCCAGAGGACAGCAGTGCCAGAGCACACCACACCAGCAGTACTTCAGAGTGACCCCAGCCCCCAAGCACTGCCTGTGACTGGTGGAGGGTAGACAGGCCTGTGCCAAGCAGTGACCACAGCCGCACACCACGCTGCCCACCTGCAGGACCATGTCAGATCGTGGCGCCACCTTGTCGGATGAGCCCACAAAACTCCTGGTGGAGTTCTGGACCCAGGAGAAGGTGCAGGCAGAGCTAGCCAGTGCAAGGCACAACACGAAGGTGTATCAGAAGGTCTCAGACTACCTATTCGGGAATGGGGTGGAGCAGATGGCAAAGCAATGCCATGACAAGATAAAGCAGCTGAAGGTGCGGTACCAGAAAACCAGGGACAGCAACAGACGCTTGGGTGGTGCGTGTGTGGTGTGCCCCTTCTATGACACATTAAATACCATACTGGGAACATAGCCTACCACCGAACTAGCGTTCATCCTGGAGAGCTCACAGGTGGCCAGCCCTGAACTGGAAATGGAGGATGATGGGGACACCACCGGGGATGCGTGCCAGCACCTGGGGAATGAAGATGACAATGGTGTGCAGCGGGAGTGCCCCGACACAGGTACGTGCATTGTGTAATGTGTATGCTGGGTTCTGGCATGCCGGTGGAGGTGTATCCTGGGCATGCAGCACAAGGTGATAGGCATGGCATGGGTGGTGGCACAGGTTCACTCGAGGGAGTTTGCATGTGGCACCTATGGTGTGCGTAGGCACACAGGTGCATGGGGGACAGGGGCATGTGATTGGGGTTGGCTGTGGGGGGTGGGAGTGGGGTACACACATGTGTGTAATGGTGACAGGTGTGTTCTGCCATTCCAGGGCAAGATCCAGGTGAGGGGACATCGGTGGACACCGACGCAGTGGAGGCCTCCCCAGTGTCCTTGGCCCTGCAGGATGTGATGCCAGGAACCTCCAGTAATGGCTCCACTGTGGGAGGAGGCAGCCATGCGAAGCGGCAGGGTGACCAGGCACCCCTGGTGAACCTCAGGAAGAGAAAGTCGAAGACAGCACGGATGGCAGATGTACTTGGGGCAGTGCTGGAACCTACACGTAGGATGATGCAAGAGCCCTACAGGGAGCTGATGGACCTGGATAGGGAGCGGGCATGGGAGGAGAGGGCATTGGAGGAGCAGTTACGGAGACAGGAGGCAAAGCAGACACAGCGGTTCTTCACACAGATGGTCCAGTTACTGGCCATGCAATGCCAGCAGCCACCCCGTGCAGCCGCATCGCAATGACTGGGTGCCACCCCTGAGAACCTCAGTGGCATGGCCGACCCTGCCATCGGCCACCCGTCCACCGCTGATGGACAGACAGGCTGCGTGGCACAGGCAGCCGTCATCAGGATGCATCCCCTGGCTATGCCAGCACCCCACAGGTGTGACACCCCACTACAGGGTGCAGTGTACATGGGTGGTGTCACTGCCTCCACCACCCAGCCACCCATGTCCCAGGCAACACCAGCTGGTGCCAGCATGGCACAGCTGTACCCCACAGGTGTCACAGCAGCCAGCACTGGCCTGCACACAGCACCCCAACCCCCAATGCATGGTGCAGCTGCTCTGCACAGTGCTACCCCCTTGGATCCCACAGCAGGCATGCCCAGCTTCACACAGGACCTGTACAGCGACGGGTGCCAATGGACCACCCTGTGATAACCCATGCAGCATGCAGGGGTTGGCTGACTGGTGCATCCTGCTGGTTGCCACACTGGACTCCATTTTTGATTTCCCCCCTACTTTGGGGATGCCGCTGGGGTCCGCCCAGTGACAACAATGCCTGGTTCATGTTGGCACAGAGGTATGTGCCGACTGTGCAATTCCTGGGCCGCACACACTGTTGCGTGGCATCTCTGCAACATGCTGTGTCAGGGGTTCTGATGCAGTATGGCCACATGGGTGTCTGGGTTAGGGCACCACCTGTGCATGGTTATATTTTTCATTGGTTTGGGTGACAGTACAGTGGCCCACACATAGGTTCCTTTGATAAGTTGGTGTACGGTGCCATCCATATGGTGACCCGGCATTGTATATTGCATTGTTTGTTCACATGACGGTGTCCATTTTCTTTGGGGATATGTGGTGTTACACAGCCATGCACATGGTCCACTGCATGGCCATGCTACTGCTGCACATTGTTTTCTTGTATTATTGCCACCAGAAGTCATGGCAGCATTGGATTAAAGGCTGTCTTGTGTCACCATACCGTGTTGCTTGTTTGCTTGGGCGGTGTGCGTGCATGGGCACATTGCTTTCTGGGGCACAATGGGGCTTCCAATTCCATGGGTTGCTGGTGTGGGGGTCCTGAATGTGTGGCCTGGCTGCACAGTGTATGCTGATGCACGCAGCTTGCATCCGGTGGCAGCGGGGCATGGTTTGCCATTTCCTGGTGGTGCACCGCATGCTTGTCTGTGGGATGCAGTGGGGTCCCTGTACCCAGCATGTGTTGGTGCATCGCTGCATGCCTTCATGCCATGTGTAGGGGCCTCCCCTCATTACGGTTCCACACCTTCTCCTGCTGCCCACCCTTGGTCCCCCACAGGTGCACCTGGGCACACATTGCTGTAGGATACTGAGGCATGTTGTGCCGCACTTGGTGTGCCCTGTGTAGACTGGCAGCCGGGTGTTCATTCGGGTCGGTTTCTGTCTTCACAGCTGTCTTCCCCAGGTGCACCATGGGATGCACTCACATTACAGGGGTTGGGTGCACACACTGTTCACGTCTCAATGTGGACAGGCTGTGCCGGTTCCAGACCGTTTTCACACCTGTTCCCTGGCAGTGTGGATACACTGTTACGTTTGCAGCCTGTAACAGTTTGGAACCATTTCAGCCTTGTTGGGTGCAGTGTGGACGGGACCTTTGTGTTTTAGATGGTGAGTGTTCTGTGACTGTGTATCTCAGTCCTGCAATGTCTTGATTGACCATGAGAATTAGTTAAGGCAATTAGCACACTGTTAGGACAGGCACTATGAAGGAACAAGCACTTCTATAATAGGGAAGGTACTGCTTGAAGCCCTTTGCTAAAGAATTAGTAAATCTTTCTAGTCTTACTTCTAGGATGAGTATGTGAAAAATCACTGGTTGTGTCTCTTGCTTGTTTCCACAGAATTTGCTACACTTAATAGCAATGTGGGCAGCTAGATTTTCAGTGTGTATACACAGCAACAACAGTTGAGTTGCCATGTGTTCTGAAATACTGTACAAGTGTTCTCAAGCTGCTTCGCAACTCTGATGTACCACCTCTCTTGGGGAAACTTGATCTCGAGTCTGCTGCACTGTCCACATTTAGAAGCAGAAGTAAAGAAATCTTTCAGCAGTACATGAAAAGTGATAACTAAACTGTGCCAGCCTTAAAACTCTTCATTCATTACTTGCAATTAAATTGATTGAAGGAGCCAGCGTTGAGGTGAGGCATTTATTTTATTTTTATTAATTAGGTAGGTGAGCGAGACAAACATTGCCTATTTTCAGGCACGACCCAGCATGGTCTCAATACGCTGGCATCCCGGTTTTGTGACCCAAGCCCAGGATGATAGGAACAGAGTCTAGAGCCTTGTTTACATGGTCACATTTGCACTACAGTAAAATGAGCACGCGGGTTGTTCCAGTGCAAATGTGACTATGTAGACACACACACACAATCATGGTAAGCCAGTCACTAACATGCTCCTTGTTTACCTGCAAGCTGGGAATGCTGAACATAGCGAGCAGTTTACAGTGGCTTCTATGACCATGTGGATCGTGTGCACTGCTGCAAGCCTGCAACTCTTTCAGTGGCTCATGATTCATTGAGCTGCCATCCACCCCCCAATGCATGGCCCCTCACCAATGCAGATTGGAGTGATTCAGAGTGGGGCCATGTAAACAGACAGACCATCGAGTCATGGGTGCTTGGGACTGCGCTGTTGCGGTTGGAATTTACAGCACTACTGCCATGTAAACACGGCTTTTAGCATCCATGAATATGCTGTCCTGGAGAAGGTTAGAGTGGTGCACTACTCTAAGTGACTTCTGGTGGTTGGGCTGTGCACTGGCTGATGTGGGAAACCACTCATTTGCTGGCACAACTGCCCAGGATGCTGACATAGTATATGCTCTTGTGGGCAGTGGGCAGAAGGGAAGGACTCTGGACAAGAGAAAATGTCCACCTCAGCTTGCCAGATGATCGCCCCAAATCCTCCCATGCCACCAGACCACCCAGCATACTGGCGTAGTTACCCCAGCCAGTACCTCCAGCAGAGAGGAATGTCCACTCCCCTTGGTGGGAGCAGGGGTCCCTAAAGAAGGGAAACTATAGTCTTGAGGTGCTGGAGGATCTTGGGAAAGGGGACCGTGGCTGACAGCAAGTGGTGAGTCCAGTGGGGCTGCCAATCCCAAAGGCCTTGCCAGTTTTCAGCAAAAACTTGCAGGCATTCTCCCAAATTAAAATTTTTTTTCAGAGCATGCCATTTTGTATCACCTACGGCATTTATTTCATAAGATTAAAACTGCTTTCTCCTAGACTGCATGTCTTAAAGTCATAGTCCTCGGTTTGTGCCATCTGTTGCTATGGAAATCATTCTGTTGGCATAATAGAGACTTACATGCAGGTATAAGAAACTGATGAAATCTAAAAGACCAAACCATGTTTTCATGTAGATGCCTGTAGTATTGTCTAACGGGCACTCCTGAAATTCAAATTTGGCGTAGAATGTTATGACAAACATTAAAATGAACATTATGAATCTTGAAGTGCCGTCTGGTCATTGCATTACTGGAAACTAGAAAATCTCTTAGCAAAGTGTCGCATGAAGTGTCATTTGATTATTTGTCTCACATATCAAGCTGTTCTCAGGTTCGGGAGGCATAGTTCCACTCTGTATTGTACTTTCCAGCTGCTTATGGTTATGCTTGCAAACTGTCCCCCCTCTGCCATCCCAAGACATCCCACATTTGTTTCAAGGTCAAGAATTTGGTTAACAGATGCTAATGTCTGTGCTTTTAGGATTTCACTCTTCTCATTTCTACATCTGTTATGCCCATATTTTGTCTGCCTCCACCTCATTGCAGCCCACCCTTCATGGCTGCTTCAAAAATAATGGCAAGCACGCACAATTCTGCATCAAAAGTTCCTGCTGTTAGTCGACTTGTGTAATGATAAAGTTTGCACATGACCTTTGATAAGAGAAATATCAAATAGTAACTACTTGCACCCTCCGATTATTTGGAGATACACAGCTTAGTTAGCGATCCATTGCTCCCCATGATTTGTGCTTGCTTATCTATGAGATCCAGATCTTTCTCTGCCATATTCAGTACATGATTCTCCCATTAAATTATGATATAGCAGTGACACCTAGTGGCCAAAAAGTTGAAGAAATATGTTGAAGTGAAAAACAGCATGCTGGCAATAAAACTGAGGAAACAAATTGTTGTCAATGTTAAAGTTATGGGTATTACTTTTGGTTGGGTAAGCCATACTTCCTCCACTACAGAGATATGAAAGATTACTGAAACATACGTAGGGTATTATTGTCTCCTCCTTGAAAAGAAAAAAAAACATGGTGTGATGTTATAGTCCTTTGTAATACTGTACACTGGAACTGGAGCCCACTTTCAGACTGAGTCATTTTGAGTCCTTCCTATTCCTATACATTTGTATCAGTGGAATGTGGGTGTGTGCAGCTAATGCATCCAGTAATTTTTTTCACCTGTGGTGAGGCCACATCTCTGGTACTGTACCCACTGGCACCTGAAGGACAGTGATAGGCTGGAGGTGGTGCAGAGGAGAACTACAGCCCCCTCCCCCCGACTGTGGATGAGAAAGGTCAGGGCCCGGCTAAGGCACTGTTGTACCTACTATGCATGGGATGCAGTCCCCTTGATGTTGGTTGTGTCTCAGGCCCTTTGCTGAGTGCTGTTAACTCTCAAGTTGTGCTGGCGTCATTCTCTGAACTATTTAGACACCCTGTTGATGTTGCTCCCGCTGATGATAATGGCTATCCCATCAACTGGGCCTACTTCTTTGGCACCATTATTGTCACTGGAAACCTCAAAGCGCACCTTGTATTCCTCCATCACAGCCACTGCCTCTGTCGATTGCTCCCATCAGCTTCCCAAACAACAAGGTAGAATATAATCCTGATTTAGTTAATACAGAGGAAGATCTGGAGGAAGAAGAAAGGAAAAATGATCCCTATGAGGGGGGTTTGCCTTCCAGCTCTTTCCATATGGTGAAGACTCTGGTGTACACTTCCAGGTCTTCTCCTGAAGATCTCATTTTTCAGACTTTACTCTGACAAATCCACAATGTCATGAGGTTTGATGCTGAGGAAGAGGACACCAGTAAGAAGACTCTAATGGAGTGTTTGGAGGTTCCCATTGCACCCTCCATTGTTGTTCTTCCTGTATATCCTGCATTAGAGGATGCTACCTTTGTTGCCTGGTATAGACCTGGTACCTTACCTGCAGTGCATAGGAAGGCTGAAAAATGCACCTTACCCCAGTACCAAAATGGATAAATGAACACCATATTATCCTAAATACAAAAACAAAACACACCAACGCTTCTTGCTAGTGCCCGCACCTGTAGTCAGAAAATTTCTCATATGTTAATTCACATATCTTGAAAATGTTAATACTTATATTTGACACTGGATGGGACCCTGACATTCTGCACATGTAAACACCATGATTAAAACAGTGAACAGGGGATTAGAAATGTTGCACTGCTGCTGTGACAGCATCACAGACTCAGCCTTATTGCCCAAGCATACTTGGTTTCTTTAGTTGATTATGACTTAATGATTTACTCCTCAGCTATCTCTACTGTATTGTCTAGGTTGCGAGCACTACTAAACCATCTTTGCCACTACAGTCTGAAGCCAAGTAAATATACTCACTATTGCAAATTATACAAATCATGTAATTGGCTTCTTTTAGAAGAACATATTCAATATCAACAATTAATACAAATTTGAAAAATTCAGAATTCCCCATGTCCTGCTAGCTTAAAAATTATGATTAATTTCCATTCTGGTCTTGGAATTAGTAGAGTGAATTTGAAAATTGATCTTGCTGTACCAGGATCTAAAATGAAACTAGGCCAGACTTCTTTCTTGACTACTGCCCCTAAGAAATTGAACTTACTGCTGCTAACAATAAGAATGGCTCAAACTCTGGCATGCTTCAAAAATGCACAAGAGATATATTTGATGAATACCTACAAATATGCATGTTTTACTAAATGAATTTGTGATCACATTTATTTTTAACTGACCAATGTACTTTTATTGTAGTGTAAATTATTGTATTGTCATGTACTGTCTTATAGGAACACACAGGGTGAACCCACCCACCTACTCAATTCATCCACATTCTAGAGATGTGATACTGCATCTCTTACTGTTGTACCTTGGAATTAGACATATGTCTCATATTCAAAATACAAAAAACTTGTTTTTAATGTTCATTCTTTTAAAGAAATATTCAAAAAAAATGGTACTTCCCATATAGACAATAAGCACACTTGGACAGTTCACAATAAATGCAAGAGCAGGGAAAAACCTTATGTTTCACCACAACTCAGTGTGGTTTTATCAGAGGTATAAGAAACATGGCTTGTGTAGGTTGTATAAATACCAGTGCAGATAAATCTATTAAAGTGCAATTAAATTAATCCATCTATATTGACCCTGTTGCAGATCTTTGTGTCATCTGCAAAGAGACATTTTTCCTTCCAGTCCCTCTGCAATGTCACTTATAAAGACATTAAAGAGGACTGATCCTAGTACTGAACCCTGCGGTACTCTGCTAGTACCCCCCCCCATTCTTCAGAGTGGACTCCCTTTTACTATTACCCTCTGAATCCTGTTGTTCAGCCAATTTTTTACCCAGGTTACCACCTTGGGACCCACTCAAAGGCTAGCTAACTTGTATATTAATCTTCTGTGTGGGACTGTGTCAAATGGCTTGCTAAAGTCCAGGTAGGCCATGTCCACAGCCCCTCCCCTGCCCTACTACTTTGGTCACCCAGTCAAAGAAATCTATTAAATTTGTCTGACATGACCTTCCTGCTGTGAATCCATGCTGCCTTGGGTCCTGTGCCCCACTGGCCTCTAGGTACTCAACAG
Source organism: Neoceratodus forsteri (assembly GCA_016271365.2). Classification (NCBI taxonomy): domain Eukaryota; kingdom Metazoa; phylum Chordata; order Ceratodontiformes; family Ceratodontidae; genus Neoceratodus; species Neoceratodus forsteri. The sequence continues at coordinate 1,651,858,018 of CM028131.1, read as the reverse complement.
TTCTTTCCTTCAGAAGTGATTTCATCATTTTCACTACCACTGAGGTCAAACTAACAGGTCTGTAGTTTCCTGCCTCTGCCTTGCTCCCACTTTTGTGAAGTGGAATCACATCCACCCTCCTCCAGTTCTTATGTACCACCCTATCCTCCCATGATTTGTTAAAGAGGGTAGTCCATGGTGTCACTAGCTGTACCCTTAGTTCTTTTAGAATTCTTGGGTGAATCCCGTCAGGCTCCATTGCTTTGTCCACCTTCAGTTTTAAGAGTTCTTTCCGAACCCTTTCTTCCATGAATGGACTGGTATCAACCACCCTATCCAGAGTGTTTCTATTGTTTGGTTTAGGTGTCTCCCCTTCATCTTCTTTTGTGAATACTGAGCAGAAGTATTCATTCAGTATCCCTGCTTTTTCACTGTCACCCTCTGCCCACATTCCCTCCCTTTTATTAAGCCTCAGTATCCCTCCCTTGGTCTTTCTTCACTCCCTAATGTACCTATAAAAGGTTTTATCCCCCTTCTTAATAGAGTTGGCTATCTTTTCCTCAGTTTGTGCCTTTGCTATTCTGACTGCCTTCCCTGCCTCCTTCTGCTTTAATGGATATAGTTCTCTGTCCTGCGCCTTCTGTGTTTCCTTATATTTCCTGAATGGTATCCTTTTCTCCTTAACTTTCCCTGCCACCTCTTATGAGAACCAGTGACTTTTTCCTTCATTTTATTTTGTTGATTTGCTTTATGCTGTAGCTGAGAAAAGAAATCCTAAGGCAGGTTTTTGTTAGAGATAAACAAGCAGGAGAGAGACTATGAACAAGTGGTAAATCATGTAATAAACAAGTTTATTACAAAAACAATTACAAACCTACAGTGCAAAGCACTGGGAGAAACAGGTGTTCCCAAATACCTAGGTATAGAAATTCTCAGAGAAACCTTCTAGAATTATGTCTCTTATAGTGAGATAAGGAGAAAGGTGCAACAGTTCTCATTGGCTGAAGCAGGTGGTACCACTACTTTGCTAGATAGAAAATGTACATCAGCAGAAAGGAAAAATGAGCATTACATTATACAGAATGTTAGAACAAAGAAGATGCAGAAACGCTCTAGCAGCTACAAGGTCATTACAGTTCAAAAGCAGTGTCAGCAAAAATACATGTGAAAAAGAATACTTTGGAAAAAATATATAATTAGGCCCAAAGCACATATGCCTCATGTAGGCAAATGCATAAGAGTAAAACATAAGCAAAATGAACATTACATATAACAGGAAACTAAGAAATAATGCTGTAAAATGAACGTATACTATATAGTGTAGACAATTAGCAAGCATGATACCTAGTACCCACACTTGTACAGTGGGTACCCATTACTACATGTTAGAGTAATACAGCAATATCACAGTAATGATAAAACATCTGTCATTGGCATATGCAAGGGGTGTGGGAGCCAGGGACAACATTCCCCTCCTTGTTGCCTCAAAAGGGGCAACACAACCATAGGGAAGTGGTTGGAATCATTTACAAGCCAGAAGCATGAGCATTATAAAGGAATAAGTTGCTCATGATGTTGCATGAGAGTACGCCACAGACAGCAAAATGTTAGTATTAATAATATAGGTGAAAAATAAAACAGGGTTACATGTGTGATGGATAATCACAGATGAAACCTAAATGCAGACAAAAATTTATGCAGTTTGTAAAAAGCAGACAGTCAGGATTACTGTCAAAAATGGGACTGTTCAGGAGTTGGTACACAGATGGAGCACAAATGGTGTGTTTGTAAAGCATAATGCAGAACCAAGGGATGTCAACACCACAATTGAGATATGTGAAAAGATGTTAACGTGTGATACCAAATAGAACATAATATGACATAACTGTATCTGTTGATGAAGAAGAGTTCATTGAATCCACTTTGAGAGTGGATAAGGTAGATGCTACCTGGCTGTTGAGGTGTGGCACACCCTTGGAGCTTGATTGAAGAATCTGTTGATAATATTTCTTGACAGATAGATCATTAGAAAACACATATGACCAGTTTAGAAAGTTCATATGAGTAACAGTCCATGAAGTTCATATAAGTAACCACAAGGTGGCATAGTTACTTGCAAAATGTCATTTGCAGAAAGGTGGTAACCCCACAAGGCACATGGGGCTATGCAGATGGTAATTTAAAGACAAAACACTATCATAGAAAGAAAGTCAATGTTTATGCTGCTGGCTGCTGGATTTGCAGAGGCCTTGGCAGGGGGTGCATTAGATTGTGCATAGTGTCTTCAATGGAATAGCCACACACACTGGTGTAGTGTTTGTGTTGTGGAAGTTGATCACACTCAACATAAAGATGAACAGTTCATAAGTGACAGTTCATAATAGAATAAACAGTTTGTATGAGGTGCCAGCCAGGCTTGGAAAGAGCAGCAGTAAAGAAAATAGATGTCTTGCTTGAAGATCAATTGAAGAAGGGTCTTCTTGATGAAGTCAGGGGATTGCCCCTACCCCAGGCTTAGCTTCATAGTAAGTAGAAACAATAAGCTTGATTGTAGAGTCTGAATTGGTTGGACCTTTTTCAGTTTATTTAAATATCTACAAATAGGTGTAATTTTGCTGAAAAACATTACACTTGCAGAGGTAATAATAGCCTGTTTCATGTGGTAGTCCTTATATGGAGCCAGTCAGGCACAAAGATGGTGATGATAGTAAGGTTGTGGCAGCTGTTTTCTTTTCAGGAAAAAGATGAATGTTTTTGCAGCTTAGATGAAAGTTACTGCTTTCGTGCATGGTGATGTTATGTGTGCCACACCGTGGAAATGCAAACTTGTAAAATGTGTTAGAAACTTAGTTAAGAACACATACACAGTTATTGAAAAAGAAAAACAACAAGGGTTTTATACCAATGACCTTTCTGTTTTGTGAAGAGTGGTGTTACAGAGCCTAAATTTCTGACAATTGTGAAAGTGAAAAATAAAAATCGGACTTCGACCACACACCTGGGAGGTGCAGGCTGAGGTCCAATAATACCATTTGACCATCTATGTTATACCCTGCTTTCAGGTTGCAGAAGAGGCTGTGACATTAATTAACATGATTTCCCTGTCTATGTGTTGCTGGCAGGCCTGAGACCTGTGTTATAAAATCGTGTAATGTTGTACTAATAACACACTTCAAATATATAGCTTATGGCAATATGCCCGTTACACCATGCAATATTGGTACAAATATATTGTTGGCCTATACCAACTGATGATGGTGCCTATTGCACTTGTGACAAGTGAAAGGGTCTACCTTGGAACCTTGAAGCATAGGTTCTGGAGCAGAATCTAAATTCTGCCATATTATAATTGTTAAGCTTTAGGATCACAAGTCGTGCATAGAGTGCACTTTATTTTCCAGGGTACCTGGGAGTAATGAGATAAATAGAGCATTAGTTGATCTGGGTTTTTACTTGGAACATAGTGTAGGGGTGGGTCAGCAATGCTGGCACCAGTATCTAGATTTGGTTATGGGCATTAAAAACACTTGATAAAGTGTAGCAAGATGTACAGTATATCAAATCATAATAGCATAAATAAACATTTTTGCAATGGAACAATATTAGTACTGAGCATAATGCATAAAGTACAGTTATGTAAGAACTTACCGTAACAGTAGACCTTCAAGAGAGGCTCTTGCAGTAGGTAATTACATATAGGACTGATGCCGGCAGGCATCAGGACCCCATAGAAAAATTTCTAGCTAGCAGTCTCTGGTGGGGGACCTCTCCCACGTCAGGTGACCGACGTCATGCGATGTCAGTATAAAGGGGTGGTCCTCCACACCTGCCTTCCAGTTCTTTCCCACCAAAAGGCAAGAGGAGAGAGAAGTGGATGTTTCCCATCCTGGAAAAAGAAGCTGAAAAAGCTTAGGGGGATGGAGGGTGGGAAGGTATTACCTACTGCAAGAGCCTCTCTCAAAGATCTACTGTTACGGTAAGTTCTTACATAACTGTACTGTCTTACTTCAAGAGGGCTCTTGCAGTAGGTAATTACATATAGGACTGAGTCCCAAGCAGTCTGGAACAAGAAGAAGCAAACGGGAGGAAGAAAGCTACCCAAAAGTAGACCCTCTAGCTGTGAAGGTCTTAGGAAAGGAGACCTTGCAAAACAGCCAACCCAAAGCCCGCTCTACAGAGAGAGGCAATGTCCAAACTGTAATGTTTCATAAAGGTATGGACAGAAGTCCAAGTAGCGGCTGCACAAATGTTGGCCGCTGACACATTCTTGAAACAAGCCTCAGAAGCAGCGACCCCTCTGGTGGAGTGGCTTCTGACGTGACCCGGCAGGGTCTTCTTGTACTTGTCATAACAGAAAGTGATGCAATGAGCCAACCATTTAGATAGGCATTGCTTGGAAACAGCATTGCCTTCTCTTTTTACAAGCAAAAGAGACAAACAGTTGATCAGTCTTTCTGAGATCCTTCATCCTGGAGGTGTAGTATCTCAGAATCCGGTGAACATCCAGAGTATGTAAGAGATACTCCCCTTGATTGGAGTGTTGCATAAAGAAATCAGGTAACTCTATTGATTGATTCAGCATAGATTCCGCTACCATCTTGGGGAGAAACTTAGGGTTGGTAGGCAGAGCCACACGTTCCTTGTGAAAATCAAATATGGGATTTTACACATCAGGACCTGAAGCTCAGAAATTCTTTGAGCAGAAGTAATGACCACAAGGAAGAGAGTCTTCCATGAGAGGAGCTTCAGATCTGCTGAGGCTGCTGGCTCAAAAGGAGGCAGGGTAAGCTTCTCAAGGACAAAATTCAGATCCCAAGGAGGGGCAGGAACTTGAATGGGGGTCTCAAGTGGAGCACCCCTCTAAGAAAGGTCTTGGAGACCTCCAGCTGCACAAATGTCCTGTCCCCAAAAGGAACATGGTAGGCCAAGATGGCCACCATATGAACCTTCACAGAGGAATGACTGAGACCCAGATCAAAGAGGTGTCACAAGTAATCCAGAAGCCACCCAACAGAGCATGAGAAAGGCTCAAGATCTTTGGAAGTGGCCCAAATAGAGAACCGTTTCCATTTCATGGCATAGGTAAATCTAGTGGAGGTCTTCCTGGCCTCTACCAGAATCTCAGCCACTCGGGGGGGGGCGGACCCCAAAACGAGCTTGAGCTACGTCTGCAGGAGCCATGTGTGCAACTGAAGGGGTCTGAGGTCTGGATGGACCAGGGTCCCCTGATCCTGTGTCAGCAAAGTCCGTGACAGAGGAAGACGAAGTGGAGGATCCTCTGAATACTGTTGCAGAAGAGAGAGAGAACCAAACTTGCCTGTGCCAGAAAGGAGCAATGAGAATCATATGAGCTCCTTCCAAACTGAGTTTCTGTAAGACCCTCGGAATCAAGGGGATCGGGGGGAAGGCGTAGATGAATCTTCCCTTCCAGTCTAGAGACAGAGCGTCTCTCAAAAAAATGCCACACCCTGGAGCAAGCGAGCAGAAGATGGGAAGCTTTGCATTGAGAGGAGATGCAAACAGGTCTACCTGAGGGGGTTCCCCAGCATAGAAAGATGTCGTCTGCTACCCCCGATCTAGTTCCCACTTGTGTGCGTGAGCAGCCAACCGACTAAGGCAGTCTGCCAACGTGTTCTCGACCCCCGGGACGTGGAAGGCCATAAGGTGAAGGTTGTGCTGCACTGCCCAATCCCAAACCCGCATCGCTTCCCTGCAAAGAGGGTAGGAATGAGTTCCTCCCTGTTTGTTGACGTACCAAACTACACACATGTCCGTTTGGACTGCCAGATGACCAGGAAGCAGATAAAGATGCACAGCCTGAAGAGCATACAGCACAACCCGAAGCTCGAGCACATTGATGTGGAGAGATTTTTCAAGCTGGGACCGGGAGCCCTGGGTCCTGTGAGGCCCAAGATGGGCTCCCCAACCTACTCCCAAGGCATCTGTTGTCAGCGTCTGGGAGGGGGCAGAAAGGCAGAAGGGAACTCTCCAGCAAAGGTTCTCCTGAACCGCCCACCATTGCAAGCCCTGAGCCATATGGCTGGAGACCAGAACTAGTTGATCTAGGTCATCCACCAGCTGATCCCACTGAGACCGAAGCATCCACTGAGAGATTCTCATGTAAAGCCGAGCACGAGGGACTGTCAGAATAGCAGCCGCCATAAGCCTGAAGAGGCAATGAACTGACCTGGCACTGACCCACCTGCGGCTGGACAACAGGTTGACCTGAGCCTGGATTGATGCCGCCCTGTCCAGCAGCAGAAAAACCATGCCGGAGGTCGTGTCCAGGATCGCTCCGATAAACTGGAGCCTCTGGGGTGGGATCAGGTGGGACTTGGCCTGGTTGACGGTAACACCCAGGCAAGCAAAAACCTGCAGGGTAAGGGAAAGGAAGCGCAGGAGTTCCTCCCTGGATGAGGCCGCCAGGAGCCAATCGTCCAGGTATGGGAAAACCTGAACCCCCTGGGTACTCAGGTAGGCTGCTACCACCGAAAGGCATTTGGTAAAAACTTGGGGTGCCAAGGAAAGACCAAATGGGAGGGCCTGAACTGGTAGTGGTCCCCCTGAAAAGCAAAATGGAGGTATTTGCGATGGGAAGGTTAAATAGGAATACGCAGGTAAGCATACTGCATATCCAGAGTGCACAGCCACTGTCCCGGCCGAAGAAGGGGCAGAAGGCTGTGTAAAAAGAGCATCCTGAACATTTTGTACTCCACAAACAAGTTCAGGGAGCTGAGGTCGAGAATCGGCCTCACCTCTCCTGACTTCTTCAGGACCAGAAAGAAATGGGAATAGTAGCCCATCCCCGAAGGTGTGGGGGCACAGGCTCTATCGCCTCTTTCACAAGAAGAGAAGATATTTCTTCCCAGACCAGAAGATGATGTTCTGGGGAGTAAGACAACCTAGGTTGGGGTTTCGAGGAGGTTTCCGAAGAAACTCTACTGAGTGTCCTTCTGCGATCAGCTGGAGCACCCAAGTGTCTGTAGTTATCCTCTCCCAACCTGGCAGATGGAGGGAGAATCTCCTTCCTACCAGTTCCTCTGGAAAGCCCAGAGGCAGTGGGAGAGGAAACGAGTCAGGAGGTATAAGGCAGCGTCGCGGCTGAAGTTCCCGCTGCTTTTTTGGGTGGAGGGGCTTGGCAGCTGGAGGGGACCGACATATGTTGGCCCACTTTCTCTGAGGTTTCGGTTTTTGCTGAGAACGTCTGTGAAAGGGACGATGCTGAGGTCGAGGGGGTTTGTGCAGAGAGTCGACAGACTTAAGTGCAGTACCCTTCTCTTGCAGGTTGGTGATGATGTCCTTGACATCACCACCGAACAGCACTGAACCTCTGAAGGGCGCATCCTGGATAGTGGATTGCACCTCCGGGACCAAACCTGACACCTGGAGCCAGGCATGACTCCGCAAACCCACGGTGAAAGCCGAGCTCTGACCAGCAGTGTCCACTGCATCGTACATGGCATGAAGCATGTGCCGACTGGCCGAACGCGCAGATCAGACTAGGTCCGCCACTTCCTGCTTTGTCTGAGACTGAGGAAGGGAGTCCAATTTAGCCTCCACCTCGCTAAGAGTCACCTTCTGATAATCCCCTATATGACCAACATAATTCAGGACCCTAATACCCAGAGTGGAAGAAGCGTAGACCTTCTTCCCGTACTGGTCCAGAAGGCGGAATTCCTTGTCTGGTGGTGATGAGCTCAAGTGCTTGGGGTTAGCTGTCCAGCCATGAGCGGTGCTGATCATGACTGAATCAGCTCGAGGGTGCGAATTCAAAGAGTCAACATTCTTGGGAGTCTGATAAAGCCTATCTGACTTCCTAGGAAGGGGGGCTAATGCCGACAGTTGCTTCCAAATGGTGGAAACGAGATCGGCATGAGGCTCAATCCAGGGTGGCACCAAGGTCGGAGCAGTCTTGGGCAGATCCAGGTGCACAGCGAGTTTCTTACGCTGTAGATCCGCCTCCAAGGAATGTCATTGGTGAACTTCCTGGATTTTGCACAGCAACTCCGATAAAGAAGGATCCTCCAGAGAAGACTTCAGAGGAGTCCTTGGCCTGGGCTTATCTGGAGAGCGGGGCTCATCATCGAAGTCAGAACGACCATCGGAGTCATCTGAGGTGTCTGAGGAAGATGAAGAGGGAGAAGACTCTTTCTCCCGATGCGGGGGAGGAACGGACCCCTTGGGAAGCCCTCAGGAAAGCGTATCCTGCCCTGCTGTGGAACCGGAGGGCTCTCCTCTGGTATCCGGAGATGGGGAGGGAGTCTCTTGTCTCCGACGTAGGGGGTCCAGAACCGGAACCGACATCGGAAGATGGTTCTCCACCTGCCTGGTAAGCTGAGCCTTGACCTCAGCCCACCAGGAGGCTAGAGTCTCCTTCAAATCCACCGGCAGCTGAGGGAGCTGTGGAGGAGGAGGAGGAGGGGGATATGGATACTGAGGGTATCCGTATGGTGCGTATCCATACCTAGATGCCGGGTAACCAGGCGTTGGGTACTGAGGCACCGTGTACTGTGGCGTTGGATAGGCCAATGTCAGGTACTGAGGCACTGGGTAAGACGGCATCGGATAGGATGGGGTCGGAAACCCAGGGACCAGGGGGTCTGCAGAAGTAGAAGGCTTCAGAAAAGGCCCAGCAGGTGGGGCCTGGAACAGGAGGCCCGGTGGGCGGCAGGCCCGGTGTAGGGACGGCATCCGGGAAAGGGATGTCACCCGGCATCAGCAAGACCAACATCGGTGCCCGCGTCCGAGGGATTGATGTCAGGTCGTCTGGCCCAGCGGGAGGAAGACCTGACGGGAGCATATCTGCATCCTTGTTATTGCCCGGGGAGGGAGGATTAAAATTCCCGTGGTCTAGCTGAGGAGATGCTGGGGCCTCGAGGGCAGCAAATGCTGTGGGGAGCCGGGGACAGTGGACTGAATGTCAGGGTCCAGCATCGTCTCCAATGCTGTGCGACCATTGGAAGGGCCGATGTTCACCTTACCAGCGGAGTCCGGGCGGACATCGGAGGAGCCATCATCTGACTTAGCAGAACCATCACCCGAGGGAAGCCACGAAGGGAGTGCGGCCTGGTTGGGTGGCTTAGGGATCATGCACTGCCCCGAAGGGTTGAGCGACTTAGCGGCATTCTCCGGGCAGACCTCAGAGAAGCCGACGTCCAGCTTACCGGAGCCACTCGCACCAGAAGGCTGCATGGGGCCACCTTGCCGGGATTGGACACCTCCTTTGACCTGGAGGCACCCGAAGGGCCCGAGCGTGAGCCAGACAGGTGGGGCGATGCTAGCTTGGAAGCCTCCAAGATGGCCGTTGTGGAGCGGTCCCCTGGGGGGGAGTTACCATGAGCACGGTGACTCCATCCAAAATTGCGGTGGCCGAGGAAGAGGAGTCCCGGTCCCAGTGCTTCTCCTTGTCTTTCTTTTTACAGTGACCCTCGGAGGAAGTTGAAGCCTGACGAAGCTTCTTCAGCTCCTTTTCCATGGAGGTCATTTTCTTTTTAAGGATGTGGGCCTCCAGGGACTGCTGCCTCTGTCTGCAGGTGGCAGCGTTGAACTTCAGGCAATGCTGGCACTTCTTCATGGGGTGATCCGGGCCCAGTCAGAAAAGGCACTGGGAGTGTCCATCCTTGTGTGGAAGTTGGGCGCTGCATGAGTCGCACTTATTCTTGTGTTTGGAGGGTGTAGGGGATGACATACGCTGCAGATAAACTGACGAAAAATTTGAGAAATTCGCAGAAAAACCAGAGGTAAAACTACCGACGGCAGACTGATGAGCATTTGAACTTAACCGCGAGATGCTTACACAAGCTAACGGCGGGAAAGAACTGAAAAGTGGGCGTGGGGGACTGCCCCTTTATACTGACGTCACATGACGTCGGTCACCTGACGTGGGGGCAGTCCCCCACCATAGACTGCTAGCTAGAAATGTTTCCATGGGGTCCTGATGCCTGCCGGCATCAGTCCTAAATGTAATTACCTACTGCAAGAGCCCTCTCGGAGTAAGATCATACATTTTAAACAGAACAAATGTAGACTGAAAGTTTAGTTTAGAGTCCAGGAATCTTGGAGTATTGTAAATACCCTTGTGTTGAGAACAACCGTGGAACAAGTTGCAGAGGGTGGGGTACAGTTTAGGTTCATGGGTTGCAGTCCTTGGTTTGTAAAAATTGCTTAGTTTTGGTTGAGAGAATTATTTGAGCAACCCACCACTCCGCTTTTTTTTTTTTTGTTAACTTGAAAAGAAGGCCTGGCTGTTGCTTTGTTAGCCAGGCATGGCACTTATAACTTGTAAGGCTTTTTCAGGATATGCAATGCTTGGTACTTTGAAATTATAGAAACTTGTTTGTGCTTGTAGAAAGCAGATGTTTGCACCCATTGCCATAGTGCTGAAAAAAGATATGAATATGTGGAAATACATACACAACCCCACTTCCAGCTCAGCTGTTTACTTGTTGAGGGCAGTAGCCCTTGCACCAATAATATGTTTTGTGCAGTTTAGCTATTTGCACTAGAAAAAGTAGAGGGCCTGAGCTGGGCTATACTGTTAAAATACATTGGGTCTTTTTCAAGCCTGTAAACAATAAATGGTTATTAGCAAATACATATTTTCTTTTTATTTACCCTTATGGGGAGACAGTGATGTACCTTGCAACCTCTGTGGGTATTGCACTGGAAGGAAGGGTATGTCCCCCCTTCCCGAGCTCCTACTGTGGTAAAAGAGGCAGCTTGAGCACTGTAGCAATAAAAGGGTTGTGCTGTGGGTGGTGACGTGGATGTTGAACAAGAAATGGCCTGGCAAGTTTAGTAGCCAGTCAGTCAGCACCTTAAAAAGGTGTACATTGGATGGGTGGTAAGGGGGTGGCCCCCACTGCCGTCCCCAATAAATATACCTTTCAAATTATAATAAAATTATACTGCAATTAGTTTAGTAAGTTTCATACCTTACTAGAAAATGGGGAACTTCCTTTTCCCTAAGAGAAAGAAAAGGGAACAAAAACGAAATACCCAACCTGAAAATAAAATGAGATTATTTTATAGTGTAAGAGGAGCTAAGCATCCTTGGGTTCCCTTGTCCTAAACAGTACAAAATGTCAGCTGAGTTTATAAAAGATCTGGATTTATGGTAATACCGTAAGTACGTATATCTTAGAATGCATTCATAAAAGATGGTAACACACACAAAAAAAAACAGTTGTTTACTGTAGATGGCAAACTCTCTCCAAAACAGCTGTAATACTTTTTTTTAATAGTATATAAAAAAAAACAAATACTGGGGTGGTGAGAACCTGCACTCTTGAGCGCCTTGCATAGTATGGGAATCACGTGATATTGCCCAGGAACAAAGAAGCTGAGTTATAATTGAGCCTCCATAAGGAAGGCAGATGTAATAATAGTGGGTGGAGTTAACTTTATTCCAGCAAGGTCTGGCTGGGAGCCCAGAGGAACATAGCTGCTGTCCCTGGGCTCAGTACTGAGCAAAAATAAAAATGAAATCTGAAAAATCACAGTTCATGTATTTCCCTGCTCAAAAGTAGCATTCATACAAATGGAAAAAGGATCAATTGCTAAGAAAAACCCACAAACGCTGAGCTGATGGGTAATAATGCTTCAAACACACAAGGAGGTCAAGTGACTTGCCAAAGGTCACATATATGAAAGTAGTGGCTGTTGGGAATCAAACACAGCCATTTAGATTTGATACAGTAGTGCAGTGAAGCAGTGAGCTTAGTATATTTGTGCACGTCTTCTTCTTTACAGTACCTGTTGAATGGCGGAGAACTAAGTGCAATTGTGGAAAGCAGCTGCCCCACAAGGATGGCCATTCAGCGTGCTTAATCTGCCTAGGCCCAAGTCACAACATTCAGGCCTGCAAGCACTGCCAAGTCTTTAACCAATGCACCCGGCTTTACAGCCAGAAGATCCTGGAATCCTTCCTGCTACAGCATAAACTTTTTTCAGTGGAGAAGGAGCTTCACCAGACTACCTCCTCTTCCCCAACTTCCAGGGCATCTACTTCTTCGGCATTGGAATCAAAGAAATCCTTGGGAAAGCACAAGCACCAGGAGAAGTATGGAGAGAAATCCCAGTTACTGGGTCGTAAGATGGTTATCAGAGGTGGGCTGGGCCACTTCACTCTGGAGTCCCATGGACCACCATCTTGGTGTTATTATCATCATCGGGTAATGACATCAGGTCAATGGGTGGAGAAAAGGGTAACTCCTTGACGTGCCCCTTCAAGATATCAAACTGCTGATGTAACAGTGCATACATTTGCATGTTTTACTTTCAACACCTACATGCTGTTCTGTACCAAGATGTTTCTGTAAAACTATACACAGCAGTAACTTTGCGATTCTCACTAAGCTCCCTTTCTAAATTCATCCGACACATCCATTTCTCTCAACAAATCATTTGCATTCTTTAATTCATCATTTGCATCAGTCAACATACCATTCCTCTGCAATGCCTGCTTCTTGTCATGATACATTTTATCACATTCCTCTCAATCTAGCAACGTCCCTTTCCTTTTCTAACAGTGTTATCCAATTCTTTTTCCATCATGAGTTTGTGGCTTTCTATCTCTCTGCCCCAAACCTTCTGCTGTTCAGCTTTCTCACAACGCAGACTCCAGCTTTGTTTGCAAAGCCAATGCCCTTACTTCCACTGCCTGGAGGGCAGAGTACAAGACTGCAACCATTGCACCCTTACATTTATACTTCTTAACTGTTCATTTTGTTTCTGAGAACAGTGAATACACATTGGCCCAGATATTCAAACTGCACCAGGCTGTGGCGCAAGCCTGGGCGCAGCACAACTTGGCTGCACAGGGGCGTTGACTGGGCGATATTCAACGGAGCTGCGCCATGGCTCAGCATCATTGAATATCGCACCCTGGCCACCTGTAGTGCACATGGCACAGTGGCACTGTGCCAGCGCAAGTGGCTAGAGAGGAGCAGGGGGATGCGCTAGCGCAAGTTTCATTGTGCTAGGTGCAACAACCGTGATATTCAAAAGTGCACATGCAAATGGGGCCATAATGTATGCAAGGTGCAGATGGGGCCTTCAGGCGCTCGTTGCGTCTCATTTACGTGGTGCGCTGATCCCCGGCGGTTCCGCGCCTGGCACCCTGCCAGGCAGCAGCCGTCGGGGACCAACACCCCTGCAGTGCGGCAGTGTGCCCCACAGCCCGATCGTGGGCATTTGAAAAATAATAAAGTATCCAATATCCCTGGTGGTCCAGTGGACTGATGTCAGCCCGCTCACAGGCTTAAGTAAAATAATAAAGGTTCCTTTTTCCCTGGTGGTCCAGTGGACCACTGTCAGCACAATCGTGGGCTTAAGTAAAATAATAAAGGTTCATTTTTCCCTGGTGGTCCAGTGGACCACTGTCAACCGATCAGCGGGCTTAGTAAAATTATAAAGATTCCTATATCGTGGTAGTCCAGCGGACCCCTCCACCTGCCACTGATCCCCACGCTCCCCGGTCAGCGGCGGGTGGAACACCCACCCGCCTGCCGCCCGCTGCCTGACACCGATCGGTGGCTGTCGCCCATGGCTCAGTACCAATGGGCATACAGCCCACCGATAATGTCGGCGAGCGGTAAGCGGATGAAGGTGCTGCCACCCGCTGCAGACTGTGTGGGGAGCAGGGTGGTGGGGATCAGTGGGCAGGTGGGGAGGAGAGTCCGCTGGACCACCACGGATATAGTAATCTTTATAATTTTACTTAAGCCTGCGATCGGGCTGACAGCGGTCCACTGGACCACCAGGGAAAAAGGAATCATTATTATTTTACTTAAGCCCACAATCAGGCTGACAGTGGTCCACTGGACCACTAGGGATATAGGATTCTATTTTTTCATACCAATGTCCGCAATCGGGCATGGGGGGGCACGACCATGGAGGTGCAGTCAGAGCTCGGGTGGCCATCCACAGGAGGCAGCTGCCGTGTTGTGCCCTGCAAAATGGCAGCTCACCTGTGGGTGGCCAGCCATTGCTCCTTTTTTTTTGGGATCAACTTTGTGCGGTGCAAGTAGGGGTTGCACATGCATGGCTCAGCACATCCCAGGCTGAATATTGGGATGTGCAGAGTATGCATGGGCACACCCCCCCACCTGCGCCTCCATACATTACTGATACACTGCGGCGCATCGGGATTTGTGCCAGGTGAAATTCCCGTTTGAATAGCGTGCCAGGGCACATCAGTGGGTTGCGCAATGCACAACCCTTTTGAATATCTGGGCCATACTGTACAGGATGATCTTTGATGCTGCACTTCATGTAAAATCACACCAACCCACACAAGAGTTTAAAAAGTTCACAATGTCTATTTTTTTAACTTGACACTGATTAACATTTTGATTGTCCTGTCCCCTTTCTGTACAAGCCAAGAAGCCCAGAGTGGTGTCAGGAAAACCCTGTACTTTCCCTGCTAGACAGTTACACTTTTGGAGTCATGGAGCCCCTCAAACAAAGCCTTAGGGTCGTTCCATGCAAATAAATGAACAGGAGGGCACAAGGGTTTTAACATTCAATCACCAAATGCTTTACTATGCACAACAGAAGAAAGCAATTACCAGTCTTCACAAAATACACATGCAAAAGGGATTAAATCTGCCTGGACTGTAGCCCAGCTCTCTTATCGAAAGGAGTTTCTGTGAGCCATTTCACAACTGTTGGCCAGACCTTGAAGTAAAGCCAGAGCATGAACGACAAGCAGCAAGCCACTGCCAGAACACTGTGAACACTTCTCTGGTCAAGAAAATGTTTCTTTCCCCTTGAAAATCTCTTTATTCCCCTGTTCCCAAAATTCACACACACCTGTAAATTACTTAAGTGGTTATTGTTGTATCACAATCAGGTCCTGCCACAGTCGTCACTTGTAAGATTCTGCAGGAGATGAGCCTGATGGTAAAACACCAGAAGCACAGTGTAGCAGGGTTGGGATAGTCAGGATAACAAATCAAGCAGACCCACAAATTTAGTGCATAAAAAGTGCTGGAAAGGCACTTATCATGTTATTTTTGTCAGGAAACGTTGACTTCAGGATTCACAGAAATCAGGAAAATAAAGTTAATTCAATCATTTTCAAAGTCTCAACAAAATAAAGAACAGATGAGCTACACTCAGAATGAGCCACTGCTCTGCCCAGCAGTGCCACCAGGCTATCTCCTTGCAAACATATATACTTCAGAGGTCCACCACCTCTGGCAATCAGCTCCAACTGACATCCTCTCCTCTTAACTCCCTAGTGGTAATCAACAATGAAGTCACAGCCCAGCCATTGAGGGAGTGAAGACCAAAAACAGAGACCTGAGATCAGGGGATGGTGGGTGAGTGTGTGAATGAGTGATGGAGACTTTGTCCAAGATCATCAAGAATTACGTTAGGTACGTAATTTCCATATCTTCCTGGACGTCTCCACCACTCATTCACACTAATGGGAGAGTACTGAGCTAATAATCCCCTCGAGATGGGTGGCAGGAAAAAGTAAGAGCTCACATACTGTACAGAGGACAGAAGACCGTTAAGGATAGTCCTGCCAAACGACAGATGTCATCTGGCATGGACATCCAAGGCATAGTGCTTAACGAAAGTATGCACTAAGCTCCAGGTCCGCATTGCAAATGTCTGCAATGGGCACGTTGCGGATTTCCACCAGAGATGCCATGACTGCTCTAGTAGAGTGAGCGTACACTCTGCCTTCCAGCTTAACCTCTGCCATAGAATAGAAATGGGCGATGGCATGCCACCAGCCACGCTGAAATGCACCTAATAGTGACAGGTTGACCCAGCCAGGTCTCGCTGAAGGAAACAAACAGTTGTTGAGCCTTGCAAATTTCTTTGTTCTATCCAGATAGAATCGCAGCACTCTTTTAACATCTAAGGAATGAAGAGTATGCTCTCCTTCATTCTGGAAGTTCGCAAAGTAGGTAAGCAGGACCAAAGGTTGGTTTAGATGGAATTCTGAGACAACCTTCAGGAGAAACTTAGGATGAGTCCTAAGAACTACTTTGTCCTTATTAAATACAGTGTATGGGGGGGGATCCGTGACCAATGCATGTATTTCAGAAACTCTACGGGCCGAGGTGATGGCCACCAGGGAAGGCCATTTTCCAAGTGAGGAATTTCAACTTGCAGGTAGCTAGAGGCTTGAAGGGCTTTTGAGTGAGCATGTCTAGCATGAGATTAATGTCCCAGGCTGCAACTGGACATTTGATAAGAGGTCTGGTATGCAGAATACCTTTAAGAAACCTCTTAACTACAGGTAACTGAGCCAGTGACATAGAGAGTACTGGCTCATGATAAGCTGAAATAGCACAAAGGTGAACTTTGACTGTAGAGTATTGCAGACCTAAATTTGAGAGATCTAAAAGGTACTCCAAGACTTTATTTGGTGGGCAGGAAAAAGGGTTCGAAGAGGATTTTGCACACCAAAAAGAAAAATGCTTCCATTTGGCTGTGTAGGTTTTTCTGGTGGCTGGCTTACGCGCAGCCAAAACAATATCTGAAACCCTACAAGAGACATTTAACCTATTCACCTCTATCTCTTCAGGAGCCAAACATGAAGGGGAAGTGACCTCAGATTGGGATGGCTCATGGGACTCTGGGTCAGAAGGTTCTTCTGAAGGGGAAGTGCCTTCGGAGGGGTTTCCGACAGACTGTTGAGCAGCGGGAACCATATCTGTCGAGGCCAGAAGGGAGCAATGAGAATAATTTTGTCCCAGAGACTCAAATTTGAGAAGTACCCTCTGAATTGGGGAAGAGGAGGAAAGGCGTATAGAAAGCATTTTGTCTACTGCAGCTTGAACGCATCCTGACAGAAAATGCCAGGTCCTGTATTTCTGGAGCAGAAGAGAGGCAGTTTTGCGTTGAGTGGGGATGCAAAAAGGTCCAGGTCTGGAGTTCCCCACTCTTCAAAGAGTGACTGAACTACGACTGGGTCGAGAGACCACTCATGAGGATCTGTCTCTGTCCTGCTGAGACAGTCTGCCAGTTCATTCTGCACTCCTGGCAGGTAAACTGTGTGAATTAGAACCTTGTGCTCCAGGCACCATTCCTACACTCTCATAGCTTCCCTGCACAATGGGTAAGAGTGTTCAGCACCCTGCTTGTTGATGTAATACATCATTGCTTTGTTGTCTGTTTGAAGGAGAATGTTCTTGTGACAGAGAATGTCCTTCAAGGCCCGGACCACAAAAAGGATGGCTCTCATTTCCAGGACATTTATGTGAAGCTGGGACTTGACCTGAGTCCACATACCCTGGGTGTGGAGATTCTGGCAGTGAGCTCCCCACCCCATCAGGAACGCATCCATGATGATGGAGATTTGATGATCCAAGGGAGCAAAGGGATATCCTTCCAGAAGGTTGTCCTCGTGCGACCACCAGGTGAGTGACTTCCTTAGAGGTTCTGTCATCTTGATGAGAAAGGACCGAGGGTGAGTGGTTGGAGACCACCACGTACTGAGCATCAACTGAGAGGTTCTCATGTGGAGATGTGCTAGGGGTACAGTGAATGCTGAGGATGCCATGAGACCCAGCATCTGTTGCATCGAGATAGCTCGGATTGAGTTGTTTTCTCTGATGTACCGGGCCATCTGAAGGATATCGTTGCTTCTGTCCTCCAGAAGAAAAGCCCTTGCACAGGAGGTGTCCAGAAGAGTTCCTGTGAAGAGGAGCTTCTGGGAGGGCTGCAACTGTGATTTGTTGAGATTTAGCAGGATTCCCATGGATGTGAGGAAGTCTGAAGCTGTGGCTACAGCGTCCAGAGTTTCCTGTCTGGATGGGCTTGCTAGAAGCCAGTCATCCAGATAAGGGAACACTTGAATTCCGATTTTCCTGAGATGCGCTGCTAGAATTGCACAACACTTTGTAAAAACTTGCGGCGCCAAGGATAGCCCAAAGGGCAGGACTCTGAACTGATAATGTTGACCCAATGCTACAAACCTTGGGTATCTGTGGTGCTTTGGATGTATAAGAATGTGTTGGTAGGCATCCTGCATGTCCAGGGAGTCTAGCCAATTGTGTTGATGAATCAAAGGTAGAAGGGTACCTAGAGATATCTTTTTTTTTCTTTCCTCCAATTGTTTCACCAGGTGAGACACACTAAGCTGAATGCTTGTTTACAGGTGCAACCTGGGAGCACAGGGAAGTTAGGTGACTTGCTCAGGATCACACAGTATGCACGTGGGGGCTGTGGGATTCAAATCCAGGTCTCTGATTTGCAGCTCAGATCCTTAAACCACTGCACTATACTGCCTCCCTCTTGAACTTTTCCTTGTGGAGGAATTTGTTTAACTTTCTGAGATCCAGAATGGGGCGCATGCCGCCAGTTTTCTTCGGAACTAGAAAGTAATGGGAGTAGAAACCTGTGTTGTGTTGGTCCAGCGGAACTATTTCTACTGCCCTGTTGTTCAAAAGGCCTTGTACCTCGGAATCAAAAGGGTCTGACTGTACTGTCAACAGCCTGGGCTGTCATTTGGGGGGATGATCCGTGGGGTTTCTGAAAGATTGAGAGAGCATCCCTCGCAGATTATCCAGAGGACCCATTTGTCTGATGTTATAGACTTCCACCGGTCGTAGAACTGAGTCAGATGGCCTGCTACCACTGAGGAAGAGTCCCACTCAGGCAGTTGAGGTGGAACCTGGGCCAAGAACTCAGAAAGCAGCACCATACCAGCGACCTGGGTTCCAGAGCAGACTCGGGTCGATGAGGGCCGGCCAGGAGGGAGGATTGAGCGACCAACGACAGCTCTCCTTTTCCAGGGAGGGGGAAGCGTACTCTCTGCTGTGATACCACCACCTGTTGGGGGAAACTCAGGGTGGTCGGTGCAGCTGGGGAGATGTTCTACACAAGGGTAGACCTTGGCAGGGGACTGGCTCCGACGTGCGTCTCTACGCACGCCAGCAGCATTATCCCCATTGTATGCCAACATTAGGGGAAGGGTTCCACCAGAACACCAGGAAATACCCTGCCCTGGTCTAGGTGACAAGCCTCAGCGTTGGTTCTGAGGCAGCACCCGAGAAGCAGACTCCACTGTGCATGCTCCCAAAACAATGCTCAGGGGGAGATATGGGGGATCTCCGCCTCCCTGCCCGGAGGGTAATCCGAGGCCCTGAAGGTACGTGGGTAGCGTTAGCACTCTAGGGGCAGATCCCTTGGGGGGTGGGCTGCAGATTGGGACCTACGAGAGGAGCTCTGAGAGAGTAATCAGTGGCAGCAGTAGGAGGATAAAGAAAGAGTAAAAAAAAAAAAAAGAAAGCGGCACTGGGTGCTTTTGGGGCCTTGTGCCTTCTGCTGCATTTTCTTTTGTGGCTGCAGGGTGTGGTTTTTATTAAAACCTCCCCTGCCTTTGCCCCGAAAGGACTGGTGCTTGTTGGTACCACCCCCTGAGAGAAGGTGGAAGCAAGTTGAGCTGTCTTAATGGCTGACCTAGTTTTCTGTGTGGCCTCCAGAGCTTGTTCCACCTGGGGTCTGAACAGATACACCCCATCAAAGGGTAAGGCCATGACCTACTTCTGGGCATCATTCATGAAGTCCGCAGTACGTAGCCAAGAACGGCAAAGGGTACAAATGCCTGCTGCTGCTGCTTGAGAAGCAGTATTG
This sequence comes from Neoceratodus forsteri, assembly GCA_016271365.2. Taxonomy (NCBI): domain Eukaryota; kingdom Metazoa; phylum Chordata; order Ceratodontiformes; family Ceratodontidae; genus Neoceratodus; species Neoceratodus forsteri. Next base: position 1,651,838,437 of record CM028131.1, on the reverse strand, counting down.
AAAACGTCCATTGCAGCTTTAACCTGTTGGTTATTGGACTCAATAGCCCTGGTTATGGTGTGAAGTAGCTCTGAATTAGTTTCCAACTCCAGCAGAGCTTCCACCATTTGCTTAAGCGAATGCCAAAGGACATACTTATATTGAGAAAAATAGCCCTGGTAGCTGGCAATACGCATACCCAGGGTGGAGGTAGCAAATACTTTCTTACCTAAGGTACCTATCTTATGAGATTCTTTATTTATAGGCCAGGCTATAGATGCCTGAGGGAGGATGGCCTTGTCATTCTCCGCTAAGACTACAATGGGATCAGCAAAGGCTTGTGAGGCCAAAATGGGTCAGTCCTTGGGAGCAGCATACTTCCTGTCTATGGACTTGGCCACAGAAGGGATAAGAGCAGGGTTGTTCCATACCATCTGAGAAAGGGTCTGAAAGGATGGTTGTACCAGAGGAGTTAATTCCATAGGGATCTCCAGGACATGTATATATTGGAGTCTTAAAAGCTTCCCAGGATCGATTTCTGTAGTCTGGAGAGAAAGAGTGGAATTTAAATTTTTCAGCAGAGACTTAAAGGAAAGGTCTTTGACTACAGGCTCTGCAGCAGGATTGACCCCTGCTCCTTCAACATCATCACCCAGATGAAGATCTGGGTCAGGCTGGAAATCATCTCCTGACAGTCCATGGGGGACTGTGTGGACAGGAAAGGAATGAAAATCAGGATGAAAATTAGAAGAGGAAAGAATCGGAGTTGAAGAGCCCTGGAGGCTGGATGGTGCCGCACCTAGCATCGGCGCTGAAGAACACAGCGCCGACCGCAAGGAAGTCGATGCCATTGGAAACAGCCCAGCACACAGCGCTGACAAAGGCCACGGTGCCAAAAGAACCCCCAGTGCTGCAGACAGCACCGACAGAGCCCGTGACACCGCAGACAGCACTGAAAGAGCCCACGGCACCACAGACAGTGCCGACAGAGCCCCCAGCACTGCAGACGGTGCCGATCGAGACCCCAGCACCACGAACGGCACCGAAAGTGTCCCAGGGTTCTGAAAACTGCAATTTGAAGGAAAAGAAGAGAAATTAACAGGAGATAGAGGCATTGGTGTGGACCCCTGTGCCGCAGCCATGTGAGGGGGAAAAACACCTGAGCACAGAGTCAACAGCACCGAAGAAGGCGCCACATGACAGGAAGGCCCAACCGCCATACCCAATCCTTCGAGCGGCCCTGGAGTGACCGGACCAGGCAGCTGGGCCAACCTCCAAGCCCATTGCTCCATAAGAGCAGCCCACTGGTGAAATTGCTCATCGGAGGCCTGTCCAATAGGTGGGGATGAGCTCCGATGTCAAAGAGGTCAGGCACCGGAGTCAGAAACCGGCGACTCCAAGTGGTGAGGAGACCGGAGCCTAGCTCCAATGGCTGACCGTCGACATGCAGATGTACCAGAAGGTGACCTCGAGTGATGCCTTCTCTTTCTTGACTTACACGCCAAAGAAGAACTTGAGGCCGAACTGTGCCACGAATAGGACCGTTTCCTTTTATGCTTTCAGGGGGACAGCCCATCTCCCTGAGAACTGGACATCCATTGTCAGACCCACCCTCCGGGGAAGGTGGTGGACCGGACCCAGCCCAGCTGACTGAACAGCTTTCATATGCAGTCTCCCTACCATCACCTGACCCACTCATGTTCGACTCCGTCAATGGAGGGCTGAAGACTTCTTTCTTAATAAATACAATTAAATGAATCAGTACTTATTTTGTGATAAATTACAAAACAATAAACTGAAAACTATGTGCTAGTTTGAAGTTTGACTCCTGGTGGGCGAGCGACGTTGTCACTGAAGTGCACTCGACGGCAGGAAAAAAGGAACTGAGGCGGTAGGAGGGTCGACGCCAAGATAGTCTTTACCGCACAAGCTGGGGCTCACGGTGCCGCTTCCTTACAGTTCCATCTCTGGCTCCAGCTGCGTCCTAGTGCCTCCAGCGTAGATCCCATTAGTGTGAATGAGTGGTGGAGACTTTATGTCCAGGAAGATCCACTTCTGCCTTGATAGTAATGGGTAGCAAAGCGCAAGTTAATTACCACTACCCCTGGAGTTAAAGCAAACAGGAAGAAGGAATAAAGGAGCTAGAAGAAAAAATTACTCAGCTTAGTAATTATGTTTCTTCTATTGGAGACTTGCTGTATTCTGACACGTGCAGTTAGCCCCAGCTTTTAAACTTCCCTGGAGAATAAAGGGTTAATCTTTCTATGCAGAGCATAGAATGCTGAGCTCAAGCTTGGTTGATGTCTCTGTCTGTTTCCCTTTGAAAGCTAACCATCAGATTCTTACAAGCAACACTCTAATAGCTATTCTATGTGGAAATTGTAAAAAAAAAAATTAATAGCCAACTGGCAACAAAAAGTTTTGGATTACCAAAAGAAGACTCAAGTCAGGAAACCCAAAACTCAAAACCCAAACCAAAAAAGATATATAATAAAATAAACACCCAAACAAAAGAAGAGGGTGTAAAAGGAGCACCCCTGAGGTGCAACACTGCACCTGCTCACCACTTCCCAAAACCAGGTTCTAAGAGAGGAGGAGGGAGGGAGGGAGGAGGGAGGCAGAATACAGCAAGACTTCAATAGAAGAAACATAATTACTAAGGTGAGTAATTTTTTCTTCAAACAACTTGAAGTCTTGCTGTATTCTGACAAGTGCAGACTACCAAGCAGTACCTCCATGGATGAGGGACAGAACCTACTTTGGGAATAGGCTCTGAAGTACTGCTGTGCCAAACCGAGCATCACTCCTAGCCTGGATATCCAGAGAGTAATGCTTGGTAAAGGTATGGACCATTTTCCAGGTGGCTGCTTGACAAAATTCTAGGAGAGGGATATCCCTGGCAGCAGCCAGGGAAGCAGCTGTACCTCTTGTAGAGTGAGCCCTCAAGCCTGTGGGTGGAATTTTTCCCAGTTTTTCATAGCAGAATTGTATACAAGACACAATCCACCTGGCAATAGTTCTCTTGGTGGCAGGTTTGCCCTTTCCCACTTCTCCATAAGTGAGAAACAACTGGAGGGAGTCAAACCTGTGACCCTTGGTACGCTCTATGTAGTAACTAAGGGCTCTTTCAACATCTAAACTGTGTAGCCTCCTCTCTCCGGAGGAAGAATGATCAGTGAAGAAAACAGGAAGAGACATAGACTGGTTTAAATGGAAGTCTGAAACCACTTTGGGCAAGAACCTTCTATTGGTTCTAAGGACCACTGTATCCATGTGAAAGGAGATAAAATCAGGTTCCACTGACAGGACTTGCAATTCACTGATATACCTAGCAGAGGTAATGGCTACAAAGAACACAGTTTTCCAAGCCAAGTACTTAAGCTCTGCTGAGGACATAGGCTCAAAAGGAAGTTGCATAAGTTGAGCAATGCAAACATTCAAATCCCAGGCAGGGGCAGGGTCTCTAAAAGGAGGATTGATGTGAAGCAATCCTTTAAAAAATTTACAGAACACAGGATGAGAAGATAGTGAGGAAGACTTCCCCACAGACAGAAACACAGAAACAGCTGACAAGCGTACCTTGAGAGTAGCTGGTCTGAGGCCTAGGCCATTAAGATGGACCATATAATCCAGAACCGTAGGCAATCCAGCAAGTATCTGGGGAAATATGCTTCTCAGAACACCAAATGCTGAATCTCTTCCATTTGGAGTCAAGTCTTTCTGGTGGAGGGCTTTCAAGAAGGTTTGAGAATATCCAGAACTCCCTGAGAAAGATGCAGATCTGCAAACTCTAACTCTTCAAGAGCCATGCCTTGAGATTGAGAGACTGAAGATTGGGGTACCAAATCCTCCCCTGAGAGGATGTTAACAGTTTGTAATTCCTGGGACGAGACAGGGGAAGATGGACTGCTAGGGACAACAACAGGGGGTACCAAGGCTGTTTGGCCCAATCTGGAGAAATCAGAATTACTTTGCAAGGTTGAGACCTTATTTTGACTAAAACTTTGAACGGGAGTGGGAAGGCATACAGAAAGAAAAAAATTACTCACCTTAGTAATGTTGTTTCTTCTAATGGAGTCTTGCTATATTATGACAGTAGCAGTTTGTCCCACCACTAGAACTGCTCCGGAGGTGAAATGGTTAATACCATTCCAAAATAGAACTTTGAGCACGAGCTCTAAGAAGCAGCTCTATCTGTGTAATTTCAAACCTGAACTGTCAGATCTTTATTAGCAAAACTCACTAAGGTCTGTGTGGAAGCTGTAACTCACACTAGCCAAATGGCTACCTAAATATTAACAACCATTGCTGGTCCCAACACCCAAGACTCAAGTCAGGGACCAGAACTACTAACACAATTCTAACAACATGAGAATAAAACAACAGTATAATAAAACACACACACCCAAACTCCCAAAGGGAGAAATGCTAAAAGGGCATAAAATAGTGCCCACACTCAGTTGCCCGCACTCACCAAGTAGAAGTTCTGAGAGGGGCAGGCTTGGGGAGGTCTACATAGCAAGACTCCATTAGAAGAAACAACATTACTAAGGTGAGTAATTTTCTTCAAACAACATGAAGTCTTGCTATATTATGACAGTAGCAGACTACACAGCAGTACCTCCATGGAGGAGGGCAGAACCTACTTAGGAATAGGCTCTGAAGAACAGCTGTGCCAAACCGAGCATCTCTCCTGGCCTGGACATCCAGGGAGTAATGTGTAAAAAGTGTGCACTGTTTCCAAGTAGCAGCCTGGCATATCTCTAATATAGGATGTCTCTGGCAGCAGCTAGAGACGCAGCTGTACCTCGGTAGAATGAGCCCTCAAGCCAGAGGAGGGTCTCTGCCCAGTTTCTGATAACAAAATTGGATACAAGAGACAATCCACCTGGCAATTGATCTCTTAGTGGCAGGTTTCTTTTCCCAACTTCTACCATAGGTAAGGAAAAAGTTGGAGGATTCAACCTGGTGACCTTTGGTACGCTCTATATAGTAACTAAGAGCTCTCTTAACATCCAGGATGTGCAGCCTCCTTTCACCAGAGAGAGGAGTGATCAGTGAAAAATACTGGAAGGAGATAGATTGGTTAAGATGGAAATCTGAAACCACCTTAGGTAAAACTTCCTATTAGTCCTAAGGACTACCTTATCCCTGTGGAAAGAAATAAAGTCAGTTTCCACTGACAGGTCTTGCAACTCACTTTCATGCCTAGCAGAAGTGATAGCCACTAGAAAACAGTTTTCCAAGTTAGATACTTAAGCTCTGCAGAAAACAGAGGTTCAAAAGGGGGTTGCATTAACTGGGCAATACAAACATTAAGGTCCCAGGCAGGGGCCGGTTCCCGAAAGGGTGGATTAGTATGGAGTAATCCCTTAAAAAAACTTGGAAAACACAGGGTGAGTGGAAAGAGGGGATGACTTTCCTGCTGACACAAAAGCAGATACAGCTGCCAAATGGACTCTCAGGGTAGCTGGTCTGAGACCCAAGGAATTAAGATGGACCATGTAATCTAATACAATGTGCAAATCAGCAGATTCTGGGGAAATATTTTTCCCAGCACACCAAATGGAAAACCTTTTCCATTTAGAACTATAAGTAGCCCTAGTGGAAGGCTTTCTGGAAGCCTTTAGGTTTCAAGAACACCTTGAGAGAGAGTGTAAATCAGCAACTCTAATTCCTCAAGAGCCAGGCCTTGAGGTTGAGGGATTGAGGTCCGATACCAAACCCTTCGGGCACAAGTTAACAGGTTGTGAATCCTGGGGAGGCAAAGGGAAGATGGATTGATGGGTGACAGAAGGAGTGGGTACCAGGGCTGCCTGGCCCAATCCGGGGCAATCAGAATCACCCTGCAAGGCTGAGATCTGATTTTGACTAATACTTTGAATAGGAGAGGGAAGGGAGGGAAAGCATAAAGAAACTTCCCCTCCCAATCCAGGAGAAGGGCATCCAGGGGACTGGGCCCAACACTGGAGGCCTGCAACAGAGACAGAGGAAGTTTGTGATTGTCTGGGGCTGCAAAAGATCTATCTGAGGGTGCCCCATCTGGCAAAGACTATCCCCAGCACTTGAGGATCCAGGGACCACTCGTGATGGCCCTGGGAAATCCTGCTGAGAGCATCCGCTAGGACATTGTCCTTCCTGGAAGATGAACTGCTATGAGGGAAGTGTTCAGGAATAGCCGGAGACCACAACTTCATTGCCTCGGTGCACAAGGCCTAAGACCGAAAGTGCCCCCTGTTTGTTGATAAAACACATTGTTGTGGTGTTGTCTGTTCTGACTTGTATCACCTGTGGACAGATGCAGAAAATGCTTGAAGAGCTAAAAAGACAGCTCTGAGTTCCAGCAAATTGATGTGGGCAGAGATTCCGAGTGGGGACCCACACCCTGAGTGGAAAGGTCGCCCATGTGGGCCCCAAACCCAGAAGGAAGCATCTGTAGTGAGAGTCAAAGGGAGTCATGTGGAATGAAGGGGAACCCCAATCTAAATTGTTTCCTGATCCTGCCACCACGGAGGCCTGGATCAAGATTCTAGTCCAGACCAACTTGGAAAGGGTCTCTTCTCTGAGACCAATAGGTTCTCAAGTGAAACTGAATGTCTCTCATCTGAAATCTTGCTCCCTGCACAACAGCTGTGGATGCAGCCATGTGTCCCAGGAGCTGCAGAAAGTGTCTTGCTGGTCAGAGACTTGCAGGGTGAAGGAGGAGGCCAGAGTCACTAAGTTGTCACCCTTTCTAAGGGAAGAAAAGCTCTAGCTAGCTTTGTGTCCAACTCTGCCCCTATAAAGGTGAGTACCTGGACTGATTCCAGAACCGACTTTGGTAGATTAACAGAAAGCCCAGGAGGTGAGAAGCTGCTGGGTAACTTCCAGGTGAGATTTTACACCTGTTCTAGGGACTCGCCTACAATGAGCCAATCATCTAGATAGGGAAAAACAATCCTTGCCTCCCTTAAGTGGAGCCACTGCCACTGCTAGACATTTGTAGAATACCCTTGGGGCAGGAGTAAAGGCTGAGAAGGGCATTGCTCCTGAACTGGTAATGACAGAAATTGGTTGAATCAGTACTTTAGATGGGAAAGCTTCAGATGGGACATGAAAACCAAGCATCCTTGAGGTCCAGGAGAGCAACACCAGTCCCCAGCATGAGGGAGGGAAAATCATTGCCAAGTTACCATTGTGAACTTTGGTTTCAAAGATGCTTGTTCAGATATCCCAAGGGTCTAATATGGGCACGCCATTCTCCCTGTCTTTTGGGGTGAGGAAGTATCTGGAATACAGACCTCTGCCCTGGTGCAGGGAGGAACCCTTTCCACTGCTCTGAGGCCAACAGGGTTGAGACCTCTGCTTCCAGGCAGTCTCTAAGAAGCACTTTGCGGAGTAGAAAAGTCTGGTTCTCAACTTAGGAAGCTTTTGGAGCTGGAGACAGACCTGGCTTTCTACTTCCAAAATTCCCACTTGTCTGAGGTTAAAGAGGCAGTTCTGACTGAGTAAGCCAGCCTGCCCCCTACCAGTAAAAAGAATCGACACAGAGCTTCCATCAGGGTGCCTGCTTAGCAAACTTTAGGCTGAGGAGGCGGGCAGGCCTGCCACCCTCATCTGCCTCTGCCTGAAGAAGCCCCTCTGAGCATAGGCCAGGAGTCTGGTAAAAGGCCTGGCCTACCTACCCCGGGCGCCTCTGAGGAGTGGCTTCAACACCTCAGCCCAAGCACTTTGTAAGCAGTCCTATATTCATCCTCTTTTTCATATAATTCTCTGTCTGCTCCCCAAACAGAGAATTTCCCTACAAGGAAAATCCAGCCTTAGTCTGCCGTTACTCTGCTGATGAACTAGTACACCTGAGCCAGACCAACCTCTGACTACAGATGTGGCCACGACCCAGGGAAACATCATTAACATCACAGCATGGCACAACCATAAAGCCTCAATGCCATCAGCAGCCACCTGTTCTATTCTCTAGCCAGCTATAAGGACTTCTGGCTAATTCCATAACAATATCCATCTAGATTTCTAATACCTAGCTACATAACCGAAAATTTGCTTGCCTGAGTCCCAGAGGCACCCATACTGTTTTCACCATGGCATCAATCTTCCTGGAATCCTTGTCAGGATGTGAGCAGGGGATATTAACTTATCTGGCTGCCTGAACTACTAACATGACTGCATTGCAGAAAAGATTCCATATCGGACCTGACAATATGTACCTTCTGTCCCATCTTTTATCTACAGGAGGCACAGAATTAGAACTTTAAAATTTTATTGTTTGCTTGGTACCTGCAAGGAATAAGACCATCTAGACTCTGGAATATCATCATTTCTACAAATCAGGCTCCTCTTGCTCATCAGCTTCTTCAAGGAAACTGGAGGTTTCAACAACTTTTTGTAAACATAAATGAGATGGGGACTCCAGATAGCATAGGGGGAGATTTAGAGGTCTGTCTGGGGAAATGTCGGTTCATCGGCACACAGACCTCCCAACCACATTCATGCTGTTAAATCATCTCCCCCTCCTCTGGTTCATAAAATTCCTCCAACTATTCCTGAACCACTGGAACCCGAAGAAACAAACCTTTTGCCAGATAGTGGGGTTCGGACGAACCTAAACAATGAACGACAATTTGTATGGCTTGCCATCTCTACGCAGGTGAGAAGGGTTTGGACCAACCTGCTGACTTTCTTGTTTTTTACTGCAATTAGTTCCTCAGACCCAACTTTTCTTTACTTGAGAGTCTCGCCCTGGTCAGAGAGCACTCCCTCGGTTAGTTGGCACCGAACCCGGGCTGGCTCATCGAGGTCCAGCTGACTTTTTAGCCTCTCATTCCTAAGCCTCCCAATCTCTTTTCCAGGGTGGCTGCAATTTACATATCTGGCAGTCTGACTGAGGTATCAAACCCAGACAATAGATGTAGTGTGGCTCAGCCTTGGCAAAGACTCCCCACAGACATCACAGTGTTGAAACCAGTGGACCTGGTTCTTCTTTTGGGTTCTCCAGACATAATGCCAGCTAACAGAAAACTTGCCCTTCGCGGCAGTGCCAGAAGACACATATCAGTTCCTAACCGTATCACGGGTATTGAAAAAACGAATAAAATCCGCTTTTTGAACCCATAACCGAACAATGTCCAAAATGTAACTTTAAAGTTAATAAGTTTTAAAACCAACTGATCGGTTCAAACCAAACCAATAAACACAAGTTCCACACAGACAAAACTGAATTTACCCCGATTAAGACAGAGCTTGAACCAGAACGGTTTTGCAGTTAAAATAAAACATTCTCGTTGAATCGAACTGAAAACACTGTTAAAACAAGAAATGAACGAGCAGTGGGAGAAATCTCCGGGCGACTGTTCGCAGTAAAGAATCCCACAGTTCAGGTTTGAAATTACAGATAGGCTGCTTCTTAGAGCTAGTGCTCAAGTTCTATTTTGGAATGGTAATAACATTTCACCTCCGGACAATTCTAGTGGTAGGACAAACTGCTATCATGATAGAAGACTTCATGTTGTTTGAATTTCATTAATTCAATCTGAACATCAGAACTGAGCCCAAGACTGGGGTCTGCAACAAAGAGAGGAGGATTGGTGACTGGGGCTGCAAGATCTATCTGGGTGCCCACCTTGAAAAATCACTTTCAACACCTGAGATAGAGACCATTCTTGATTGCTCTGGTCCTGCTCAGTGCATCTGCTAACACATTATCCTTCACACAGAAAGTGAACTGCTGCCAGTTTGCAGGAACCAGGGGACCACTCTCATGGCTTCATGCACAGCCTGGACAGTGCCTCCTGCTTGTTGATGTTCACATGGTGGTGTCCAGTGACCTGAACCACCTTGTTCTGCTGACTGAGAGAAAGCTTTCAGGGCCAGAAAAACTGCCCTGAGTTTAGGAGCTCATATAGAGAAGGATTCTTGAGGACACCACAGTCCTAGGAGAGGACTGATGGGCTCCCAGCCCAGAAAAAGCGTCAGTGTGGAACCACTGAATGACTGGTGGAGGGACCCCTGTCTTAGATGTCCAGTCCTGCACCATTGAAGGGCTTGGATCAAAGGTCAGAGTCACTGGGATCACTGGTGAGAATCCTTCCTCTGAGACCAAAAGTTCTCAGATGGAACTGAATATCCCTCATCTGGAATCTGCCTTGGACCCTGCTGTTGAGCTGTCATGTGGCCCAAGGCCGGAGAAATGCCTGGCAGGAAGCCTGAGGCGAAGGAGAGGCAGTTCTAAAAGAACCCGCCCCTTTCCAGGGAAAGGCTCTTGCTCAAACCTTCCAGTTGCCCCATGAAGGTGAAGCTGGACTGGTTGGCGACTGGGAGGTTGAAGAAATCCTAGCGAAGTGACACCTTGGGTCACTTGCAGGTGAACCTGATTTAGTCTGGAGACTGGCCTGTAGCCAATCATCAGATATGGAAAAAAGAAATCTTTGCTTCTTGAAGGCAACTACTGCCTAATGACACTTTGTGAAAACCCTTGGGGCTGAGGTTGAGCCAAGGCATTGCTCCTGAACTGATGGTGGGAGACCTTCGAAACTGGGACACTTTCTGTGGGACACCTGATTTGAATTGATAAAATCTTTGAGGTCCAGGAGCTAACCAGTCCCTGGCCTAGAGAGGAGATTATTCCGGAGTTCAAGCATCTTGAACTTTGGTTTCAAAAGATGTTTGTTTAGGTATCTTAGGTCTAGGATGAACCGCCACTCCCTGTCTTTTTAAGTCAGGAAGTACCTGGGTGACCCTTTGCCCCAAGCGTAGAGTAAATTACTCTCTCTATGGCTCCAAGGCAGAGAGAGATGACCTCTGCCTCTGGGGCGGTTTCCAGAGATTACAGGTGAAGGATCTGGCTCTCTTTGGAAATTGTCTGAAGCTGAGGAACCGGTCTGACTACTACTCGGGACCCACTTGTCTGATGTAATAGACATCAGTCCTGGACAAATACTAAGCCAGCCTGCCCCTGGAATGGAGGTCGACCTGGGCAGGGCTCATCAGGGTGTCTGCTTGGCAGGGGCCTTGGGGTGAGGAGTGGATGCAGCCCTAATCCCTTCTCTCCCTCTGAAGAACCCTCTCTGTGAAAAGAAGGGCATGTACTTGGTAAAGGCCTGAGAGGCCTGCCTACTAGACTGCTGCATTTGAAGGTTGCTGCCTCTGGCCTGAGCACTCCTGCAGATGGTTCTATGCTCATTCATTTTCTTCATGTAATTCTCTCTCCTGACAGAATTACCTACAAAATCCTGGCCTTGTGCAGGTGTCCTGAGAGACTAGTACATCTGAGCCAAGCCATTCTCCGAGCCACAGTTTAGCCATGACTCTTGATGACATCATTAGAGTCCCAGCAGCATGAAAAGGTTACTCACCAGTAACAGGGTTCCGAGAATGGTATATAATGTTCATCACACTGTCTGCGGGTTCCATGCCACTTTAAATCTGCGGAAGGTCTTCAAATGGCTCCTCCACCCACCCAGGTGGTAAACTCACAGCTCTGCCTGGCCAAATCTAGCCTGCCGAAGCTAGATTGTGCGTTGAAGCCGGGAGACCGGAACAGGTGGTAGATTTCGAACAACATACCATTACAAACTCTATTAGTGATAACTATTCTAGGGACATGGATATGTTGTTCATCCACATTGTCTGACAGACTCTACTTGATTCTCCGGGAGGAGGGAGGCAGGTGCACACCTAGCAGGGGAATATCTGGAGAACGAGGCCCCAAAACCAGCATTCCGGGCGTGACTCAAGGTCAATGTGGTAGTGGGTAATGAAGGTGTGTGCTGGCTTCCAGGTAGCAGCCTGCAGATTTCCTGGATAGGGGCGTCCCTGAAAGCAGCCACTGATGCAGCAATATGGCGGGGCAGACTGAACTCTTATCCCTCTGGGGCTCAATGCCCGACCAACTTAACAGAGATCTATGGGAGATGACCACCTGCCTATAGTCCACTTGGCTGCTGGTCTGCCAGGTGCAGCTTCAGCATGGTGACAAGGTGGGCCTCCTGAACTGGCCGGCAGCTCCTTGTAATGGCCGAGGCACTCTTCCAGGTCCAAATATGGGCCTATATTAAACCTCAGTGTGAGTGGGTGGAACACCAGCGGTCAACACTGGACAGGTGAAACTCAAGCACCACCTTGAGGAAGAATTCGGGTAGAGGCGCAGGACAACTTTGTCACATGAAGAACGATAAGGAGACTCGATGAAGCGCGCAGCTCTCCCATCCTTCTGGCTGATGTGATAGCCACCAAGGCGGTCTTCCCGACAGGTGAAAGTGCACCTGTGTGGTTTGCACAAACGCCACGGAAGAGCAATAATACCAGCAGTAGATCCCGGAGGTGGAGAGATTCCTCGCACGATGTGATCAAGGCTTTGAAAGCCCGACCACCTTCTCCTCGCCGCAGGCTGCTGGCCAGCCTCGCCCGGTAAGCGAGAAACAGCGCAGGTGCACCTTAGGGTCGTCGGCCAAGCCCTTGCTGAGAAAGGGACCACAGGTAGTCCAGTACTTGCCAAGGAACGGGAGGAAAGGTCCAGGCCTTCCTCTGACACCAAATAAGAATCTCTTCCATTTAAAGGCGTGCTAGTTGACTCCTTATGGAACGCCTCCAACAGCGTTGAGGACCTCGTCGGGCAAGGAGGCCTGTTTTGGCCCGCTCAGAACCCAGGCCATCAGGTGCGAAAGTTGAAGGTCGGAATGAATACCTTCCCCGATTGACTGAGCCGCCTGGGATCCTGGAGGCTGAGACTGAGGGAGCTCTGGATACCAGAACTGGGCGGGGCCGATCTGGGGGCTACCAGAATCCGCACATGTCCTCACTCACAACAGGAGCACACTTGTGGATCAGGGAAATGGGGAAAAGTAGAAGGCCACCAGGGGTCCACCGGCCTCAGAAGGCATCCTGCAGCGAGCCCACTGCTGAGGGGCAGGCATGAAACAGTCTCAACACGCATTCTCCTGGGGCAAACAGATCACCTGTGGCACCCAGTGGAAGAACCAGTCACATACCCTCAGCAGCAGACCACTCGTGGGACACGCCCCTATCAGGCTTGGACATCGACCAGAATGTTGGGCTCCTGCCATGGATGCAGGATCCACCTCAGGCCGCACAAGGGACAAATGTGTGGAGAGCTTCCTGCTGGGCATGGGCATGTCGCCCTGATGGTTTTAGGTAGTACCTTGGTGGAATGGTATTGCCCAACTCTGGACCTGGACCGTTATTACAAATGGAAAGAAGGCAGTGAGGGAGCTAGATGAGCTTCAAACTCCAGAGTTGATGTCCGGGACTCGAGGGGGATCAGAGGCCGTGCGCTCTGTGCTCCCAGATGGGCACCAACCCATCAGAGGCATCAGTCAGAGACCATCGGCTCAGGGTTGACAGAGGATTCCCTCCTGCAGATGAGCTGGGCGGTCCACCACTGGAGCAACCTCCTGGGACTTTTCCTCCCTGCTTCCTGTTGGAGTGAAAGCTGCAGGCTTGGCTTTAGTGCTGCTAATGAGCCTGCTGGCCCTGATGTGTTGCTGGGCTGGATGTGCTGCAGGAGCAGAAGGTCAAAAGACTTATGTTGACAACGGCCCTGTCCTTCTGGAGCGGAGGTGACCGAGTCCAGGGTTGTGTTGGACTTTTCGATCCTCTGGAGGTGGCCTTCCACCAGGGGGCCGAACAGGTCAGTCCCCAAGAAGGGGACATCCGCCAATTTGTGCCATGTGATCCGCCTACAAGGTGGATGCTATCCTCAGCCAGGCTCATGCTACATGGCCACTGCGCACACTACTGCTCAGGCACAGGAGTCTCCAATGTCTCTAGAGTCAGCTTGGAGCTGCTGTTTCACCACTGCCCTTCCCTGATCCTGCACCTGCTTGACCATAGTCTGCAGGTCAGCCGGGAGATGAGGGATCACCTCATCCAGGGAGCCCATAAGGGTGTGGGAGAAGTGCGCCATCAATACAGCCGAGCTGGCCTTGATGGAGGCCGAAGGAGGATGCAGCATACACCTCGCGCCTGGCATAGTCCAGCTTTTTGTACTCCTTGTCGGGGGGCTTATCCACATCCCTAGCATTCCCGGAGCGCCGGAAAACACAATCAGTGACCAACCGATTCTGAAAAACCAGACAAAGAACCGGTAGGGACCGCATACTTCCTGGCCATCCTGGCCAAAGGCGCAGGACAGGAAGTCAGCCGCTGCCAAAGCTTCAAGGCTGGGCCAACAATGGCTTCAGCCACTGGAAAGGCCTCATTAAGAATCCCTCGGTCCAGTATCTCTGTGAGGGGATACTTGGCCCGCTTGGATACAGGCTTGAGCTGCATCCAGGTGGACTCTGAGATGAGCCGAAGCAGACCCATGAACGATGATGGGCTCTCATCCATCGACTGCCCCCCGGAGGACTCCAGGTCAAGGGGCCTGGAAAACAGGGAGTCGTCGTCGTCAGACTCCGAGGAGTCTGCGAAGAGCTGCCTAGGGCCTGAGCCACCCTGCACCTGCCGAGGACGGTCGGGAGTGAGGGTCACCGACAACCAGTGGGGCAGACCCTGACCTGACCGAGAGTCCTTGGTCGGAGCCCCCGATTTTGGTTGTGGAGGCAGAGGTTTCACCACAATCGGTGGGACAACTGGTTTCGGACGAACAACCAGCCCAGGCTTGGGCACCTCGACCACCGCGAGGGGTTGTTTCGACCTTTTGGGTGACAGACACTTAATGGCGGGAAGGCGCGCGGCAGTCGGCCTTCTCCGGACAAAAGGGCTGCTGCCACATTAAGTCCTCATAAGCGTAAGTGCATAATTTGCACGAAGCCTCTCCTCTTCCAAGGAGGAAGATGAGCATGAGCGCCAGGCGCTGCTTGCCTCGGTGCTGAGACCGAGACCGCTGATGTCGGCGGGATTGGCTGGACGAGGGCGAGATCGAGACCGAGACTGAGATCCTCAGTGTTTCCGAGGGGTGGGTCTGGGAGGGAGGCGGGGACACCCGCTCCTCCCTCAGCTCGGGAACCTTGACCGACTCCGGCACAGGAGGCACAGGCAAGTCCTCGGTTTCCACCGGGGAACTGGTGATGAAGGGTTGTCGGCTTCACCAGTCGACAGTCCGTCCGGCCGGTCGAGAAAAATCTCAACGCGTCGACGGATGTCTCGGCTGGCTGACCTGACAGGGACACCATGAAGCCAGCAGCCTTAGCATAACCTTGAAAAGTCGAGTGTCGATTGTGTCGGGAAAGACCTCTCCATTCCTGACGTCTGACAGTGGGACTTACCCTTGAGTCTTCGTTTTGACCAAGAAGAGTGTCCCAATGGCCCCTCTCCTTCGTGGAAAGGGATTAGCAAAGCTCCTTAAAAAGAAGCTGTGTGGAGGATCCCAGAGAGCAGGATAAATACATAACGAGGAAAGATGAGGATACAGCCTGGGCCCTCCCTCCTCAAGGGTGATCATCTGCTCGAGTTGCTCAGCCGAGCCAGTCGCCACAGACACCGCCCAATGGGCCTCGTTGGACTTCACCGGCGAATAATGCTTCTCGGGGCACCCAAGTTGTAGCTGGGCAGTGTTGTCTTCAAGGACATTGGCCGAGAAGAAAAAATTACTTACCATAGTAATCTTCTTTCTTCCCAGTGATGCTCAGATATTCATAACTTTATGCAGTAGCCTTCTAAGGTAGAACTGCCCTGAGAGATGGAACACATGCAAATGATGGAATCTTTTGCATGAGCCACTTTTCAAATGCTGCATTCTACTACCTGCCTTTGCTCTAAACCCTCAGATTGCCTAGAAGCCTGGAAAGACAGGCCCACGAGGACCAAGTGTGACAATGATGACAATATTGAGCATGATAACAATAATACAAATAATAATAATTATAGTAGGAACTCTAACACCCAGAAAAAGGGCCTCCAACAGGAGGGCATAGCATGTGAAAGAATATCCCTGAATGGCAGAATCACCTGGCAGGGGGACAACAACAATAGTGAACATAATCACAACATATGTGCCACACATGGCATTTATACCCCTGAGGCACAGTATACAGGAGTGCAGAGGCTGAAGTTCTGGAAGGGAGTAGGGAGAGGTTATGAATATCTGAGCATCACTGGGAAGAAAGAAGATTATTATGGTAAGTAATTTTTTCTTCTAACCCCAGTAATGCTCAGTATATTCATAACTTTATGCAGACTACCAAGCAGTACCCCTGGAGGTGAGTACAGAACTCTTAATTTGGAGACAGACTCTGCAGGACTGCTGTGCCAAACCTAGCATCGGCCCTAGATAAAATATCCAGATTGTAATGCTTTGTAAAGGTGTGTACTGTTTTCCAGGTAGCTGCTTTACAAATGTCAAGTAATGGAACATCCCTGGCAGCTGCTAATGTAGCAGCTGTCCCTCTTGTGGAATGAGCCCTCAAACCTGATGTGGGCTCCTTACCAGCCGTTGTGTAGCAAAACTGGATACACAGGACTATCCATCAAGAAATTAACCTTTTGATGCTGGATTAGCCTTTCCCACATTTCATAGGTCAGGAGCAGGTGCTTCCTATCCTGCCTATGGACTGTAGTAGTTGCCAAGTAGTAGCTAAAAACTCGTTGACATCCAAACAATGAAGACTCCTTTCACTTGAACCAAAGTGATCAGTGAAAAGACAAGTAAGGTAATGGTTTGGTTCAAATGGAAATTAAAATCCATTTTAGGAAGAAACTTCCTGTTTCTTTTCAGGACCACTTTGTCTCTGCGGAATGAAATGTAGCCATGTTCAATGCAGTGAGACTGGGGCTCATTAATTTCTCAGACAGAAATTACCATAAGGAAAGAACAATTTTCATGTCGTATATCTCCAATAAACTGAAAGCATAGGCTCAAAAGGGGAACCCATGAGCCTAACCATTCACACATTTAGGTACCATTCTGGCATCGGTTCCTTGTGAGGGTGTGTGCAAATAGGACAGGCCTTTAAAGAACCTTTTGAGAAACAGGGTCTGGGTCACAGAGAAATAGAGGAACATTCTGTCCACTGAAATATAAGTATATGCTTCTAAGGTACTGAACTGCAAGTCCAGTAAATGCAATAGATAAGACAGTCCAGCATAGATGGGACACCAGCCTGTACTGTTATGTGTGGAGCCCTTAAAGAGCCCTTTTGGATATAGGATCTGGAGTGACTTGAAACATCTTATCCAGCTGATATGCAGGCTGATGCTACAGCTAGGTGGACCTTAAGGGTGCTGGACTGCAAGTCCAATTACTGTAAATAAGAAAATAATCAGACACAGGTTGGGACTCTGGCATGCTGGTACCAGTTTCTAGTTGAATAGCAACAAGAAAAAACCCTTTCCATTTGAGGCATAGATTTCCTTAATAGAGGACTCCTGTAACCACTTAAAATGTCCAAGACATTTTCAGAAAAATGCAATTCCACATACTGTAGGCCCCCAAGTGCCATGCCTTGAGCCCAAGTTTTAGGTACAGGAGCCTCCCTTGGTTGGAGGTTAGCAGATTGTACCTCCGAGGAAGGTGCATTGGTTCAAACCCAGACATGGAGCGTAGCAGAGAGTACCATGGCTGCCTGGCCCAGTCTGGTGCTATCAAGAGCACTGATGCTACCTGGCACCTGAGCTTAAGAAATACTCTGTACACCAGAGGGAAAAGAGGAAAAGCATGTAGATGCTTCTCTGACTAATCCAGAGCCAGAGCATCCATAGGGATTGTTCCCGTATCTGGTGGTCTGCCATAGTACAAAGGCAGGTGGTGGTTCTGACTGTCCAAATCTCATCTATGATTGCAGTAGCTGATTTGAGTCAGGGTATCTGCCCAGGTATTGTCCTTGCCTGGCAGATGAATAGCCCCCATGGAGCATCCTATACTGACTCCTTATTATTATAAGTCTTCTGCAGGCAGGGCTTGACTTTATCCATCCCTGCTTGTTTGTGTAATACATTGTGGTGGTACTGTCTCTTCTGACCCGTACCACCTTCCCTGTACTAGTTGTGTGGGAACCCTTAGTACCAGTGACACTAATATTGGCTCCAGCAGGTTTGTGTGCAGAAGTGACTCTGTGCTGGGATGGTGTGAACTCCCAGATGGGAGTCACACACTAGCAGAGATGCATCTGTTGACTGAACAACTGATGGGGACTCTTGCTGAAAAAAGGGGACCCATTTCCTCAGCTTGGTTTCTTCTTTCCACCCTTGGGTGACCTGTAACAATATTTGTTGTTATCAGAATTAGTTTTAAAGGAGGGACCTTTCCCTAGTGAACCCAGAGGTGAAACTGAATGTCCCTCATCCCTAACCTGGATTCCAGGACTATGCCAGTGGCAGGTGTCATGGGGCCAGTAGCTGACGAAACTGTCTTTTGGCTTTTTGTTTGTTCAGGCTGAATGAGCCCGCTATCAGTGGGATACATCTTGCCCTGCTGAGAGGCAGGCAGGCCCTGCCTTGCAAGGTATCTAACTCTGCTCCTATGAACTGTAGTGCCTAAGCAGGCTGAAGGACAGAACTTCTTTAGGTTATCAGGGACCTTAGTGACTCCAGGAGCCCCTAGGCCACTTGCTTGGTTGAGTTTACAATCCCTAGCCAGTCATCTAGGTATGGGAAAAACTCTGACACCTTGTCTTTGAAGGTGTGTCAGAAACCCTGCCAAACACTTCGTGCAGACTCTTGGAGAGTGACCTGATGGGAGTATGCACCTGAGGTACTTTCTGTGAAATTCCCCTTATAAAGGTGAGGAAATAAGCACCCTTTAAGACCAGTGAAGCCAACCTTTCCCTTGTCTGGAGTGTTGGCAAAATCAGTGACAAAGTTATCATTTTGAACTTTGGCCTTGTTAAAAAGCCTGTTTAGTACCGTGAAGTCAAAGACAGGCCAGCACACACCATTCTCTTTGTGGTACCTTTTGCTGTACTAGGACAGGCTCCACTTTGTGACAGTAACATGTTTTGAATTTTTTTTTTTTTTTACTGTTGGCAGGGGGATTTGAACTCTGAGCCAATCCCTAACCCACTGTGCAGCCTGAAGTACCCCTGGTGTGGGTACTGCTGATACTGAGGCACAACTCTAGCCTGATAAAAGAAAGGCTTAATGTGAAATGATCTGTCTCTGCCTCCCCTTCCATATGTTTTAGTGAAGGGGAAGCTTTCTGTTGCAGAACTGCAACTATAGGCGGTTTTTGTATATATCCACCTTTGTCATGTAAGCCTTTATCTTTCTTCCAAGAGAGGATGACCCTCAACTGGAAAAAAAAATAGCCTTGGTTTAGGTATCCTGAATGAGGTTTGTGACTCTCAGCCAGGCAAACCCCACTGAGCTACTTAATCTGCCATTTATCTGGCAGTAGTGCCTGAAAAAGCAGCAGTCATATGACTGGTATTTGGCTGCTCCCAAACCCAACTTAACTTTTTCAGCTAGATCATCTGACAGGGAAGTCTGAGCCTTGACTGCCACAGCAAGGATAGACTGCCATAGTGACTTTTGGTATTGAGCATCAAAGGCTTGAAAGCCGTGCTGTCAATTTTCCTGAAATCCTTGTTAGGAGGAATGCCAAGGTATCTTTGCCTTGTTACAGGGTGTCACTTGTACTACCCCTTGGTGAACAAGGTGGGAGAATAAAAATTCAGCTCCCTTCCTGTCCAGCTGATATTTCTTATCCAGCCTCTTTTCAAGAGGGGAAGACAGAGCTTTGAATTTGTAGAAATCATTAAAGTATCTTTCCTGAAGAATGTATTCACAGGAAGAAAAAGCTTTTAGTGGGTGTCAGTCCAATCATTTCTCATAATACATGAAAAGTGAGGAATAATCCTCAAATGCTCTGTGGGAATAGCCCAACTCCTGTTCAGGGAAAACCTCAGTTTAATAGGCTCCCCTTTCTTCTATTTAATCATAAACATATATTCTTCCTCTTAATAATAGGAAGACTGATCAGAGGAGAAAGATTGCTTTGCAGTCGTCTGCTGTTGAGAAACAGACAGCCCCTGCAAGCCTAAAAGTTTTTTTTTGTTTTTTTTAAACCATTCAAGGCATTTTTCCACACTTTCTCCTAGAAAGCTTTACAATTTTTGTAGGAGTTGTTAGGCTTTATAGCAGACACAGAAGTCCCCAAATGCTGTCCAGCAGGAGGTTCAGTGTTTGATTTATTTGAGAGAACCAGGGAGTCCGACGGTTCAATAAGTCTAGCAGGCACAGAAGTCCCTATACGCTGTCTAGCAGGGGGTTCAGTGTGCTTAGTTTTATTTTATTTTTTAGAGGGAACCAGGTAGTCAGCCAGTTCAGCAAGCCTCTCAAAAACTGCTTGTATACCCGTCTCAGGGGTAGCAGTTACAATAATTGTTGTGGTTTCAACCACAGAAATTTAGGGTGTCTGCTGGTCAGAGCTAGAGGGACCCTTAGGTGGTGATAACTTTTTTTTTTTTTAGCCTTATCCAGGCATGTTTAAATAGTTTTCTGAGGACATGTAATGCAGATTTCACTCTGCTTGGAAATGAACATGCCCAGAGAGCAAAGACTGTTTGCCTTAACAAATATCACCACTCTCAACACATGATTCAAAACCGGGATCACCAGTTTTCTTTCACGGTTTTTCTGACATTTTCCAATAAAACCGATAAAAGTTGTAACTGCTGAAAGAAATGTATTTATTTAAACTTTATTTAACATTCGCAGTCGGTTCCCGACCGATGAGGAACCGGTCAGGACCAGAAACCCCAATAAAATGAACCGAGGCTATCGGTTCAAAACCCAGTATTAGCGGTTCTTAAAACAAGCTAAATTAAATAAAATTAAACATAACTAATGGAGTTTTTTAGTCAGAAAACTCCAATAAATGTAAAATACACTTCGGTTCCCCCCGGTTAAACCGAACCAGAAGAAACCGATAAACTTACAATTTAAACACTAAAACTACAGGTTTACTTAAAACTATAAAAGTAAGAAGGCAGCAAATGAAATGTAAAGAATACTTATATAAATTTTATACGTTTTCTCACGTCAGAACAAGATGATGAGGAAAGGATCTCCGAGCGTCTAGTCTTGACAGGCGGAGAGAAAAATCTGAGGGTTTAGAGCAAAGGCAGTTAGTAGAATGCAGCATTTGAAAAGTGGCTCATGCAAAAGATTTCATCATTTGCATGTGTTCCATCTCTCCGGGCAGTTCTACCTTAGAAGGCTACTGCATAAAGTTATGAATATACTGAGCATTACTGGGGTTAGAAAGATCTACACAACTTGCAGGCCTGCGGGTCGTGGTCAAGGCCGAGACAGTAGACACACATGGAGGCGGGGATCCGTTTGACATCTTCTGCCCGCATGGGCACCGCCGAAAACCGGGAGTCGATTTGTCCATCGCAGCCATGAGGGAAGAATTTGACTGAAGTCTTGAGAATTTTAAAACTATTTTCGGGTGAACTGAAGAGTTAGGATCCAGTCTATACGCAGAGCGTTAAGGAGGGAACCTAAGCTTCCAAGTGGTAAGGAAGATCTGGCATCATGGGGCGGAGCCGAGAATTTTACCACCCGGGTGGGTGGGAGAAGCCAGCTTGAAGACCTTCTGGCAAGATTTAAAGCGGCAAGGAACCTGCCAGACAGTGTGGATGAACAACATATCCATGTCCCTAGAACTGAACTTTAGATGCCTCAATCCCATCTGCAGCCACCACCTCCAGCTCCTTGGCTAGCTGGGGGGAGGCCTGTTTAGCCAGTGCCAGTACAGTGTCCCACCTGGACTTCTGGTACCTAGCTGTATAGGCCATATAATTCACCCGAGTCCCAAGGAAGATGCCATGTACAGCTTTTCTGCCATGGCATTAATCTTCCTAAAGTCTTTGTCTGGGGGGTGTGAAGCCAAGGGAATGCTTGCCTTATCACATGCAGCAGCCTGCACAACCCCAACATGGCTGCATTGCTGATATAAAAACTCCGCTTCTGAGCCTGAGAGTGTATACCTCTTGTCCATTCTTCTGTCCACAGGAGGTATAGAATTGGGAGACTTCCAAATTTTTTGTGTCTGTTTCCCAAAAGATTCATGGAGGGGAATAGACAGTCTCCTGGACTCTGGGATGTCCATCATTTCTACAAAATCAGGCTCCTCCTGATCCTCCATTGCCTCTATGCGGGAAACTTTTTTGGTTAGAAACCGACGAAAAAACCAACACTTCAACCGACTTTCGAACCGAGCTGCAGGAGAAATTTCCAGAGCGACTGTTCAGTGAGGTGGAGTAAAGAATCTGATGATTAGCTTTCAAAGGGAAACAGACAGAGACATCAACCGAGCTTGAGCTCAGCATCCTATGCTCTGCATAGAAATATTAACCCTTTGTTCTCCAGGGCAGTTTAAAGGCTGGGGCTAACTGCACTTGTCAGAATACAGCAAGACTTCAAGTTGTTTGAAAGTACTGGCTCATGATAAGCTGAAATGGCACAAAGATGAACTTCGACTGTAGAGTACTGCAGACCTGAATTTGAGAGGTCTAAAAGGTACTCCA
This sequence comes from Neoceratodus forsteri, assembly GCA_016271365.2. Taxonomy (NCBI): domain Eukaryota; kingdom Metazoa; phylum Chordata; order Ceratodontiformes; family Ceratodontidae; genus Neoceratodus; species Neoceratodus forsteri. Next base: position 1,651,816,037 of record CM028131.1, on the reverse strand, counting down.
AGACTTTGTTTGCTGGGCAGGAAGAAAAAATTACTCACCTTAGTAATTGTGTTTCTTCTAATGGAGTCTTGCTGTATTCTGACATTATGCAGTTAGCCCCAGCTCTTGAACTGCTCTGGAGAGGAAAGAGTTAACTCACTGCCTGAGCTTAGAACGTTGAGCTCGAGCTCGGTTCAAACCTCTGCTGCACTTCCAAGTGTAACCGTCAGATTCTTACGAGCTAATACTAACTAGCTACACCTACTGTGTGGAAATTGCAAAGTTACTAGCCCAAAGGGCAACCAAATATTTTGGTTCCCAAAAGACTCAAGTCGAGAAATTCAAAATAAAAACTAGGTAGTGAACAACCATAAGTAACAACCAACATAACATAAACCAATCCCCCTCTCTAACAAAGGAGGAGTGCCAATTGCACCCCTGAGATGCACCTGCCAGCCCACTTCCCAAAAAACAGGTTCTGAGAGGGGAGGCAGGGAGGGAGATCAGAATACAGCAAGACTCCATTAGAAGAAGCACAATTACTAAGGTGAGTAATTTTTTCTTCAAACAACATGAAGTCTTGCTGTATTCTAACATTATGCAAACTACCAAGCAGTACCTCCATGGAGGAGGGTACTGAACCTATTTTGGGAATAGGCTCTGCAGTATTGCTGTACCAAACCTAGCATCACTCCTAACCTGGATATCCAGAGACTAATGCTTGGTGAATGTATGGACTGTTTTCCAGGTGGCTGCTTTGCATATCTCTAATAAGGGTATATCTCTGGCAGCAGCCAGAGAAGCAGCTATACCTCTAGTTGAATGAGCCTTCAGGCCTGAGGGGGGTATATTGTCTAGCTTTTCATAGCAGAATTGTATACAGGAGACAATTCACCTGGCAATAGTTATTTTAGTAGCTGGTTTACCCTTCCCCAATTCACCATAAGTGAGGGACAACTGGAGGGAGTCAAACCTAAGTGCCTTAGTATGCACAATGTAGTAGCTAAGAGCCCTTTTAACATCCAAACTGTATAATCTTCTCTCTTGAAGAAGAAGAATGATCAGTGAAGAACACAAGAAGATACATGGATTGGTTCAGATGGAAGTCTGAAACCACTTTGGGTAAGAACCTCCTGTTGGTTCTAAGGACCACCTTATCTCTATGGAATGAGATAAAATTAGGCTCTACTGACAGAGCTTGTAATTCACTGATATGCCTGGCAGAGGTAATAGCTACCATGAACACAGTTTTCCAAGACAAGTACTTAGGTTCTACTGAGGCCAAAGGCTCAAAAGGGGGTTGCAAAAGCTGAGCAATGCAAGCATTAAGATCCCAAGCAGGAGTAGGATCTCTAAAGGGGGATTGGTATGAAGCAATCCTTTGAAGAATTTACAGAAAACAGGGTGAGTTGCCAGTGAGGAAGATTTCCCTACTGACAGAAATGCAGAAACGGCTGACAAGTGTACTTTGAGGGTAGCTGGTCTGAGGCTTAAGCCATTAAGGTGAACCATATAATCCAGGACTGTAGCCAAGTCAGCAGAATCTGGGGATAAGTGCTTATTAGAACACCAAATGCTGAACCTTTTCCATTTGGAATTATAAGTTTTTCTGGTGGCAGGTTTTTGAGAGGCCTTGAGAATGTCCAGAATCCCTTGAGACAAATTTAGACTGGCATACTATAGCTCTTCAAGAGCCATGCCTTGAGGTTGAGAGACCGAAGGTTGGTGTAAATTATTCTGCCCTGAGAGGAGATTAGCAGATTGTGATTCTTGGGAAGAACTAAGGGAAGATGGACTGCCAGGGACAGTAATAGAGGATACCAAGGCTGTCTGGCCCAGTCTGGAGCAATCATGATCACTTTGCAAGATTGTGACCTTATCTTGAACAGAACTTTGAACAATAGAGGAAAGGGGGGAAAAGCATACAGAAATTTCTGCTGCCAATCCAGAAGTAGAGCATCCAGAGGGACTGAGCCCAATACTGGGGGTCTGCAACAAAGAGAGGAAGTTGGTGATTGGGGCTGCAAAGAGGTCCATCTCTGGAGTGCCCCATCTTGAAACTATCTCCTTCAACACTAAGGGATCCAGGGACCACTCATGATGGCCCTGAGAAATCCTGCTCAAAGCATCTGCTAGCGCATTGTCCTTCCCTGGAAAGTGGACTGCTATCAGAGAAGTCTGTAGAGAATAAGCCAGGGACCATATTTTCATAGTTTCTGTGCACAAGGCCGTAGACCGCGTGCCTCCCTGCTTGTTGATGTAACACATGGTGGTGGTGGTATCCGTTCTGACCTGAACCACCTTGTTCTGAACTGATTCTGAGAAGGCTTGTAGAGCCAAGTACACTGCCCTGAGCTCTAGGAGACTGATGTAAAGAACAGACTCTTGAGGAGACCACACTCCTGTGCTCTAAGTGCCCCCAAGTGAGCACCCCATCCCAGGAGATAGGCATCTGTGGTGAGAACTACAGAATGAAACTGGGTGGTGAATGGGTCTCCTTGAGTGAGATTGTTCTGGTCTAACCACCACTGGAGAGCTTGGATCAGGGTCTGAGTCACTGGAATCAGTTTGGTTAGAGGGTCTTTTTTCTGGGACCAAAAGGCCCTCGAATGGAACTGAATGTCCCTCATCTGAAATCTGGCACCTTGTACCACTGCAGTGGAAGCTGCCATGTGGCCCAGGAGTTGAAGAAAATGCCTTGCTGGTCGAGACACCAGGAGGCGAAAGGAAGAAGCCAGATCTCTGAGGGCCTTTACCCTTGCTAGAGGAAGAAAGGGTCTTGCTTGGACAGTGTCCAACTCTACCCCTATGAAGGTCAAGAGTTGCACTGGTTCGAGAACTGACTTTGGAAAATTGAGGAGGAATCCTAGAGAAGTGAGCAATTGCTGAATCACTTGTAGGTCTGACTTGACTTGGTCTGGAGACTGCCCCACAATGAGCCAGTTGTCCAGGTACAGAAATATGGAGGTGTTTCATTTCAGAATACAGCAAGACTTCATGTTGTTTGGGAAAGGGTTCAAAGAGGATTTTGCACACCAGATAGAGAAACGCTTCCATTTGGCTGTGTAGGTTTTTCTAGTGGCTGGCTTACACGCAGCCAAAAGAATATCTGAAACCCTACGAGAAACCTTAAACCTATTCACCTCTATCTCTTCAGGAGCCGAAGGTGAAGCGACCTCAGATTGGGATGGATAACAGGACCCTGGGTCAGAAGGTTTGTCTGAAGGGGAAGTGCCTTCGGAGGGGTTTCCGACAAACTGTTGAGCAGCAGAAACCATATCTGTCAAGGCCAGAAGGGAGCAATGAGGATCATTTTGTCCCCCTGAGACTCGAATTTGAGAAGTACCCTCTGAATTAGGGGAAAAAGAGGAAAGGCGTATAGAAAGCGTCTTGTCCACTGCAGCCTGAATGCATCCTGACAGAAAATGTCAGGTTCTGGATTTCTAGAACAGAAGAGAGGCAGTTTTGAGTTGAGTGGGGACGCAAAAAGGTCCAGGTCTGGAGTTCCCCATTCTTTGAACAGTGACTGAATGACAGTTAAGTCGAGAGACCACTCATGAGGATCTGTCTCCGTCCTGCTGAGACGGTCTACCAACTTGTTTTGGATTAGAGCCTTGTGCTCCAGGCACCATTCCCCACACTCTCATAGCTTCCCTGCATAATGGGTAAGAGTGTGCACTGCCTTGCTTGTTGACGTAATACATCACTGCTTTGTTGACTGTTTGAAGGAGAATGTTCTTGTGACAGAGTATGTCCTTCAAGGCTTGGACTGCATAGACGGCTCTCATTTCCAGGACGTTTATGTGAAGCTGGGACTCATCCCGAGTCCACATACCTTGGGTGTGGAAATTCTGGCAATGAGCTCCTCACCCCATCAGGGACGTGTCCGTGGTAATGGAAAGCTGATGATCCAGAGGAGCAAAGGGATATTTTTCCAGAAGGCTGTCCTCCTGTGACCACCAGGCGAGTGACCTCTTCAGAGGTTCTGTCACCTTGATGGGAAAGGACTGAGGGTGAGTGGTTGGGGACCACAGAGTACTGAGCATCCACTGAGAGGTTCTCATGTGGAGATGTGCTAAGGGTACAGTGAACACTGAGGATATCATGAGACCCAGCATCCATTGCATCTGAAATATTGGGCCATCTGTAAGATATCGCTCCTTCTGTCCTCTGGGAGAAAAGCCTTCACACAGGAGGTGTCCAGAAGAGTTCCTATAAAGAAAAGCTTCTGGGAGGGCTGCAACTGCAATTTGTTGAGATTTATCAGGACTCCCATGGACGTGAGGCAGTCAGAGGCCGTGGCTACGACGTCCAGAGTTACTTGTTTGGAGGGACTTGCTAGGAGCCAGTCGTCCAGATATGGGAACACTTGTATTCCAATTTTCCTGAGATGCGCCACGAGAATTGCACACTTTGTAAAAACTCGAGGCACCGAGGATAGCCCAAAAGGCAGGACTGTGAACTGATAAGGTTGACCCAACGCCACGAACCTTAGATATTTGTGGTGCTTTGGGTTATAGGAATGTGTTGGTAGGCATCCTGCATGTCCAGAGAGGCTGTTGATGAAACAAAGGTAGCAGGGTACCTAGCGATACCATCTTGAACTTTTCCTTGAGAAGGAACTTGTTTAACTTTCTGAGGTCCAGAATGGGGCGCATGCCACCAGTTTTCTTCAGGACCAGGAAGTAATGGGAGTAGAAACCTGTGTTTCGTTGATCCAGCGGAACTACTTCTACTGCCCTGTTGTTCAGAAGGCCTTGTACCTTGGAAGCAAGGTCTGACTGTACTGCTGATAGCCTGGGCGTGTTTGGGAGGTTGATCTGGAGGGGTTTCTGAAAGTTTGAGCGAGTATCCCTCGCGGATTATCCGGAGGACCCATTTGTCTGATGTTATGGATTTCCACTGGTTGTAGAACTGAGTCAGGCGTGCTCCCACCGCTGAGGAGGAGTTCCCCTTGGACAGCTGAGGTGAGACCTGGGCCAGAAACTCAGAAGGTGGCACTGGGCGCTTTGGGGCCTTGTGCCTTCTGCTGCATTTTCTTTTGTGGCTGAGTGTTGTGGTTTTTATTAAAACCTCCTTTGCCCCAAAAGGACTGACGTTTGTGAAATTGACGCTTGTTGGCACCCCCAAGGGAGGAGGAGGTGGGTGTGGGTGGAGCCGTCTTAATGGTAGACCTAGTCTTCTGTGTGGCCTCCAGAGCTTGCTCCACCTGGGGCCTGAACAGAAGCACACTGAAGGGTAAAGCCATGACTTGCTGCTGGGCATCATTCGTGAAGCCTGAAGTACATAGCCAAGAGTGGCGACGGGTGCAGATGCCAGCTACCGCCGCTGGGGAAGCAGTATCGAAAGCGTCCATTGCAGTTTTAACCTATTGGTTGTTGGACTCTATACCCTTGGTTATGGTCTGAAGTAGCTCTGAATTAGTTTCCGACTCGGGCAGAGCTTCTACCATTTGTTTGAGCGAATGCCAAAGAACATACTCGTATTGAGAAACATAGCCCTGGTAGCTGGCAATATGCATACCCAGGGTGGAGGCAGCAAAGACTCTCTTACTTAAGGTGTCCATCTTGCAAGATTTACTTATTCATTCATTCTAGGATTACAAATACCTTTGAGCACCAGGCAGCTCATTTACAAAGGTTCCACATCAGTAGGGAGGGTTACAAACAGTTGCAGGGAAACAGACAAGTCATACAGAATATTTCAGAACAGATGTACATGTGTTTACATTATAGTATAGAACAATTAAGCTTCAGTTATATACACATTAAGCAAAACCTGATCAGATGCAGAGGAAGAAAAGTGTGGGGGCACCAAGAGGGAGGGAGCAGCCAGGCAGCCTTGTAAAGTTTAAACCATGATGGGGGAGGAAAGAGTCTTAGAAAGGGGAAATAGAGGGAAGAGGGGGAAAGGCAGGGAGGAGGGTGGTAAGATGGGGGTGATAGAGGTGTCAGTGAGGGGGTGTCCAAGAAGGGAAGGGGGATGGACTAGCCTTGAAAATTAGGTGGAACAATCACAGGAGTTTTCAGTTAGGAAGTGAATTCTGAGCTTATGTTTGAACTCTCAAAGTTTAGGAAGGGTAGTTAGACTATTGGGGAGTCCATTGAACCAGGAAGGCGCTCTGCTACCAAAGGCGCGTTGGAGTTACGTGGTCCGGCACCGTGGGACTAGTAGGAGTTCAGTGGATGAGATGTGCGTATGTTGGGTCTTTAGAGATTTGTGAAGCAGCCAACACAGACCCTTCAGCATGAACCCAAGCAGAATCTTTTTTAGTGAGAAGGCAGGCGTGGTATTTAATTGTCCCAGATAGATTGAGCCATCCAGTCTGTTTATAGAGATTGCAGGTGTGGGTGAGGTGAGATGCCCCCAGTTGGAGTCTACAAGCCTTGCTTAGTGCAACAGTGAGCCTTTTGAGCGCAGTATCGGTAGTAGCTCCATAAATGACAAGGCCATAGTCGATAATAGAGAGCACTGAATGGTGAATTGCCGGATTGAGAGCTTCAGGTGTTAGACACTTTCTGAGTCGACAGAGAAGACCAGTCCTAGCATTGACGGCTCTGGCTACATTTTCGATGTGGGGTGTATAGGTGAGGTGACTATCTAGGGGTGATCCCAAGGTACTTGAAGTGCTGTATTTGTTCAAGGAGGTCATCTTGGCTATTTCTGATAGTGAGAGCATGTCCGTTGCGTCTCCTGCGGGCAGAGAACAACAACAGGACTTTTGTCTTCTTGTAGTTTAGCACTATTTTCTGTTTGGAGAGCCAGTGCTCGACATCCAGGAAACCATTCTGTAGGTTGCTTTCGAGCACGTGCGGGTCAGGGTGGCTTGCAAAAATGACAGCATCATCCGTATAGAGCAGTGTGCACAGGTGGCAGACAGATGGTAAATTGTTAATGAAGATGCTGAATCGTAGGGACCCAGAATTGAGCCCTGGGATACACCAGACTAAACTGTTTTTTGTTCTGAGATAGCGATGGAAATCTTCATGCATTGTGATCTATCTCCAACATAACTTGTAAACCAGGTGTGGGCCCCTGCACCGCAGCCATGTGAGGGGGGGAAAACACCTGAGCACGGAATCGACGGCACCAAAGAAGGCGCCACGCGACTAGGAAGGTCCAACCACCCTACCTGGTCTCTTGAGTGGCCCGAAGGCCCTGGAGTGACCGGGTCAGGCAGCTGGACCAACCTCCGAGCCCACTGCTCCATAAGAGCAGCCCACTGGTGAAACTTCTCATCGGAGGCCCATCCAATAGGCGGGGACAGGCTCCGATGTTGAAGAGGTTGGGCACCGGAGCCAGAAATCTGCGACTCCAAGAGGGAAGGGGAGGGGACTGGTGCTTAGCCCCAATGACCGACGCGTCGACATGCAAACATACCAGAAGCGACTCTAAGTGATGCTCTTCTTTCTTGACTTGTGCAATCAAGAATCTCGAGGCTGAACGGTGCCGCAAATGGGACCGTTTCCTTTTATGTTTTCGGGGAGGACAGCCCATCTCCCTGAGCATTGGACCGTCTGTTGTCAGACCCACCATTCGGGGAGGGTGGCGGACTGGACCCAGCCTGGCTGACTGAACAGCTTTCATACAAAGTCTCCCTACTGTCACCTGACCTGCTTATGGTCGACTCCATCAATGGAGGGCTGAAGATTTCTTGATTAATCAATAAATTCAATTAAAATCTACTTGGCACTTTCGAAGATAAATTGCAAAACAAACTGAAAACTATACTGCCAGTTTGAAGTCTGACTCTCAGAGGGCGAGTGACGTCGTCACTGAAGCACACTAGATGGCGGGAAAAAAGGAACTGAGGTGGTTGGAAGGTCGACGCCAAGATAGTCTTTACCGCACGAGCCGGGGCTCGCAGTGCCGCTTCCTCGCAGCTCCATCTCTGGTGCCTGCCCTCTTGCAAAAAGTTTGCTCCTACTGGGTCCTAGCACCTCCAGCGTACATCTCATCAGTGTGAATAAGTGGTGGAGACTATGTCCAGGAAGATCACAGCCTTCCAAGTCACATACTTAAAGTCAGCTGATGCCATGGGCTCAAAAGGGGGCTGCATAAGCTGTGCTATGCAAATGTTTAAGTCCCAAACAGGGGTAGGAACTCTATGGGGAGGACGCAAATGCAGCCGCCCCTCAAAGAACTTTCGGAACACTGAATTAGAAGCCAGAGAGGATGGCTTACCTGCTGACAGGTAAGCAGATACTGCAGCCAGATGCACCTTCAGAGTAGAGGGCCTGAGGCCTAGGGAGTGAAGATGGGTCAGACAGTCGAGGACTACTGATAACCCAGCCTGGGTGTGATCCAGATTTTTGTTCCTACACCAGAAAGAAAATCCTTACCACTTGGAAGTATAAATCTTCCTGGTAGAAGGTTTTCTGGATACCCTAAGGACCTCCATGACCCCTTCTGAAAGATTCAGATTTGCATACTCCAAGTCCTCAAGAACCAGGCTTTGAGCCAGAGGGATCGAAGTTTGGGATACCGGATTCTGCCCTGGGTGGAGGTCAGCAAATTGTGCCTCCTGGGAAGGCTGATTGGCTTGGTTACTGATACGGACAGAACCAGGGAGTACCATGGTTGCCTGGCCCAGTCTGGGGCAATAAGGATCATTGTGGCTGGCTGGGATCTGATCTTGTACAGGACTCTCAGCAGCAATGGGAAGGGAGGGAAGGCATACAGGAACTTCCCTGTCCAATTCAGGGTCAATGCATCCAGTGGTACTGAGCCCTTCAGTGGGGTCCTGCAACAATACTGAGGGAGATGGTAGTCATCTAGGGAAGCAGAGAGAGCTACCTCTGAAGTGCCCCACCTTTTGAACACCAACTATAGTACTTGCTCGTTTAAGGACCATTTGTGATGGTTCTAATTTATCCTGCTCAGTGCATCTGCCAGCACATTGTCCTTCCCTGGTAGATGGATTGCTGACAGCAAAATGTTCAGGGAATAGGCCAATGTCCATATTTTCATAGCTTCTGTGCACATGGGTGTGGAACTTGTGCCTCCCTGTTTGTTGATGTAGTACATAGTGGTCATGTTGTCTGTCCTGACCTGAAGCACCTTTCCCTGCAGCATGCTGGTGAATGCCTGAAGTGCTAAGAACACTGCCCTGAGCTCCAACAGGCTGATGTGATGCAATGATTCCTGTTTGAGCCAAGTACCATGGACAGTATGCTCCCCACCCTAGTAGGGATGCATCGGTAGTGCACACCAGAGATGGTTGCTCTTGGAGAAATGGAACTCCCTGTCTGAGGTTTTCCAGATCCTGCCATCACTGAAGTGCTTGCATGAATGTTTGTATGACTGGGACCAGCTTTGATAACCAATCTCTTTTCTGGTGCCAGTATTGCTTGAGGTGATATTAAATATCCCTCATCTGAAATCTTGCGCGCCCCGACACTGTGGCAGTCGAGGCTGCCATGTGGCTTAACAACTGAAGAAAATGCCTGGTCGGTCTGAGACTGTGAGGCTTGAAGGAGCCCACTAGCTGTATCAGAGTGCTTGCCCTCAGCTGAGGAAGAAAATCCCTTCATCTGACTGAATCCAGTTCTGCCCCATGAACTCCAGGAGCTGTACTGGCTGTAACACTGACTTATTCTTGTTTATCAAGAACCCTAGGGACTGTAACAGTTCCAGTAGGGTTTATCGAAAAAGAGTAGGGGAATTTCCCTGGTGTCCCGGCCAAATTTCTCCCATTTACTAAAAATGGCACCAACAGCTTAATCTGGTTCAATTTCAGTTGCTTACCATCTGTATCCCACCCCCCCCCAGAAAAACGTAACTTCTAGGCCCAGTGGGCTTACCGGGTCAACAAAATTCAATAATAAGTTTCTGTGACAGCCCCAGGGACTGTCTCACCTGCTGGGGAAGACTGCCCCACTAACAGCCAGTCATCCAAGTATGGAAAACACTGCCACTCCTTGCCTTCGCAGGTGTGCCACAACCACAGCCAAGCATTTTGTGAACAACCTTGGGGCAGAAGTAAGGCCGAAAGGCATTGCCCTGAACTGATAGTGGTCTGACGGCAGTCTGAATCTGAGGAATTTTCTGTGGGAGTGTCTTAGTAGGATATGGAAGTAGGCATCTTTTAAATCCAGAGATATCAAACACTCTCATTGCCTTAGGGTTGGCAGAATTGTGTTTAAAGTGACCATTTTGAATTTTGGTTTCAGTAAATGCCTGTTTAGGTGGTCTGAGATCCAGTATGGGTCGCCACTCACATTTTCTTGGTTGTAAGGAAGTATCTTGAGTAGAGGCCCTTTCTTCTCTGTGAGAGAGTAACTGGCTCCACTGCTACCAATGAGAGCAGATTTAACACCTCCCTTTCCAGTAAGAGTGTCTCTGATGGGGAGGAAGGTTGAGAAACTCTTGCCCTCAGTTTGAAACTGAGTGCAAGGCCCTGACCCACTACCTCCAAGACCCACCTGTCTGTGATGATGGACTGCCATTCCTGGAGGTAGTAGGTCAGCCTGCCCCCTACTTGAACTGGGGAGGAGACCCAAGCAGATCCCTCAGGGTGTCTGCTTATTTTGAGGTGCTGATTGGGTGCTGGTTCAGTTATTGCTTCTCCTGCCCCTGCCTCTGAAATAGCCTTTGTGCTGGTGATATTGTGGATAAGCTTGAGGCTGGAAAAATGGCCTGTGAAGTCTGCCCCTATGACCCCTGGCATGCTGCTTTTGGGGGGTAGAAGCCTTATCCTTAGCAGCAGCACTCTGATAAGCTGCTTTGTATTCATCCATCTTCTTCATGTAAGCCTCTGTCTGTTGTCCAAACAGGGATGAAGGCTCACATGGAAAATCCATGGCTTTGGACTGGGTATGTTGGGTAAGACTGGTAGTCCTCAGCCAAGCAAATCTCCTAAGAGACACTGAGGCAGCCTTCTGTCTGGCTGCGGTGTCATTGCTATCCACTGCCATCCTGAATTGAACCTTGGAGGCCTCTATACCTCTCTTAGCAGCTTCCTCCAGGTCTGCTGCCATAGGGGCTGGCAGATTTCATAATCTCCAACACAGTGTCCTTCAGTACCTGGCAACATAGGCCATGTATGAAGCCTGCCTAATTGCCAGGGAGGAACCCAGGTATAGCTTCTTTGCAATAGAATCCAGTTTTCTGGAGTCTTTATCAGGAGGATGTGATGCCAGAGGAATGCCTTCTTTATCACAGGTTGCTGCTTGTACCACCCCCTCATGGCTAGGGTGTCCGAAGATGAACTCAGCACCACCCTTAGCCACCCAATACTTCTTATCCACCTTTCCATCAACTGGTGGTACGGAAGTTGGGGTATGCAGGATTTTCATGACCTGCTTCTTCAGGGACTTATGGATGGGCAGTAAAACTCTTTTAGAAGCCTGGACATCCATCATGTCCCTATAATCCTGTTCCTCCTCCTCATCAGTTGATTCCTATGTGGGGAGGTCCAGGAATTGAGCCACTTGTTTTACAAATTGAAAATGAGAGGTATAGTCCTCTGCTCCCTTGTCAGGGGAGTCAGGACGATGAGGATCCTGTGAAATATCCTTACCAATGTGTTCACCGTAATCCTTTTCCTCATCAGCATCATCGTACTCCTCCACAAAGGTGTCCAACTCTGGTTCCAAGGAACCGGGAACTGGAGTAGAACTTGAAAGATCCAACTGAGGCAGCTTCGGAACCTAAACCGGGGTTACCGGTTGAAGCGACTGGATTATTTTAATAGCATTTGCCATTTCCTCAGCGGTTGGAACCGGGGTACTTGGTTGCGGTTCAACTGCTGAGTGTTTTTTCCTTTTTTGCTTTCCTGTGGTTGTCAGACTAGCGGCAGGATCAGCAGGTCGTCTTTTAACTGACGAACCATCACCCTTGTCAAAGGGCTGATCCTCCGGTTCTTTCTGGCTTAAAATTGGTTTGCCTGCAACTGGTTCAGCAGCCTTCTCAGGCATCTTTTCCTGCAGTCGTTTTAAGCGTCGACTAAGGGAAGTTTTTACAGATCTCGCAATCCTCTTTGAGGTGGTCAAACCCCAAACAATACACACATGTAAGATGAGGATATGTCTTTGCAAATGGTTCCCCACATTCTGTACAATGTTGGAAACCTGTGGGGCCCGTTCGCTTCTTGGTCTGTGACATTCATCGGTTGTTAAAAAACAAATTAAACCGATATTTACCCTGGTGAATTTAAATCTACCAAAAACCGCCTTACCAGACGGTATGCAAGCAATTTAAACTAATAAATGAAGTAAAATAATACTGGTTCCTTCCCGGTTGGGAAACCCGAGGAGGAACTGAAAAGACTTACCAAAACTACACTAATCTAATTCTACCTGTGAACCAAGGACAGTGCTTCAAAAATCGAAATAAAGTAAATGGACTTCAAATAAACTGAGAAAATGATCTCTTCGGTTAGAGTGAAGGAGAGCTCCCCGGAGACGTCTTACTGAGGCAAGCGGAGTAAAGAATCTGACGGTTGCAGGAAGTGCAACCAGGGACAGTGATTTGAAAACCGAGCTTGAGCCTAACATTCCACTATTAGCATAGGTTTTATTAACCATTTCGGCTCCAGGGCAGTCCTATGGTGGGACCATACTGCATTTGTCAGAATACAGTAAAACTTCCTGGGGTTTGAAGATATAATTAGGCCCAAAGCACATATGCCTCATGTAGGCAAATGCATAACAGTAAAACATAAGCAAAATGAACATTACAAATAACAAAATTAAGAAATAATGCTGTCAAATGAATGTATACTATATAGTGTATACAATTAGCAAGCATGATCCCTAGTACCAGACAAAGCAAAAAGACTAGTGCACACCCCCCCCCACATAGCATAACATTTAAACTTTCAAATGCCAAAAATGGCTATATTTACTTTCAAGCTCCATGTGAGGAGAGGGTCCTCTTAGTTTCAGACTGGAATTCCAATTTGAATAAGCTAAATCACCAACATCAAGGTGGGGCCCTTCAATTTAGTCCCTAACCTTCCAATGCCTCAATGGCTACTAGCTAACTGCTTTTATACTGTGCTCCCAGCAGGGTTTTGCACAGGTTATTTAACTTCTCACTTTATACTGTGCTCCCAGAAGGGATATAACACAGACATTTTAAAGGGAGCATGCTATAGAGGAGCACCATAAACTCCCCAAATTCAAGTAAAACCATAAAACCAAAAATAGCTGCTCAAACCTTTAAATTACTACACACTGGAATTCACATTTCTCATAAGGGGTGCTGCTAGATGGTAACAAATAAACAAAGCAAAAAGACTAGCGCACACCTTCCCCCCCCACATAGCATAACATTTAAACTTTCAAGTGCCAAAAATGGCTATATTTACTTTCAAGCTCAAGCTAAAATGTCTGTGTTATATCCCTTCTGGGAGCACAGTATAAAGTGAGAAGTTAAATCACCTGTGCAAAATCCCTGCTGGGAGCACAGTATAAAAGCAGTTAGCTAGTAGCCATTGAGGCATTGGAAGGTTAGGGACTAAATCGAAGGGCCCCACCTTGACGTTGGTGATTTAGCTTACTCAATTGGAATTCCAGTCTGAAACTAAGAGGACCTCTCTCACATGGAGCTTGAAAGTAAATATAGCCATTTTTGGCATTTGAAAGTTTAAATGTTATGCTATGTGGGGGAGAGGGTGTGCGCTAGTCTTTTTGCTTTGTTTGTTATTTGTCACCATCTAGCAGCACCCCTTATAAGAAATGTGAATTCCAGTGTGTAATAATTTAAAGGTTTGAGCAGCTATTTTTGGTTTTATGGTTTTACTTGAATTTGGGGAGTTTATGGTGCTCCTCTATAGCATGCTCCCTTTAAAATGTCTGTGTTATATCCCTTCTGGGAGCACAGTATAAAGTGAGAAGTTAAATCACCTGTGCAAAATCCCTGCTGGGAGCACAGTATAAAAGCAGTTAGCTAGTAGCCATTGAGGCATTGGAAGGTTAGGGACTAAATCGAAGGGTCCCACCTTGACGTTGGTGATTTAGCTTACTCAAATTGGAATTCCAGTCTGAAACTAAGAGGACCCTCTCCTCACATGGAGCTTGAAAGTAAATATAGCCATTTTTGGCATTTGAAAGTTTAAATGTTATGCTATGTGGGGAGAGAAGAGTGTGCGCTAGTCTTTTTGCTTTGTTTGTTATTTGTCACCATCTAGCAGCACCCCTTATAAGAAATGTGAATTCCAGTGTGTAGTAATTTAACGGTTTGAGCAGCTATTTTTGGTTTTATGATCCCTAGTACGCACGCTTGTACAATGGGTACCCATGACTACATGTTAGTGTAATAAAGCAATATCACAGTAATGATAAAACATGTAATTGGCATATGCATGTGGGTGCAAGGGGTGTGGGACCCAGGGACAACACAAAAGGCTTGTTGCCTCTGTGATGGCAGTTCTGATTTTTCCCCATTGTTCTTCCACCACTCCTCCTTGCCCATTTGCTAGTGCTTTTCTGAGGCACTCTTCCATTTTGCCAAATTCAGCCTTCCTAAAAGCCAACACCCTTGATTTGCATGGCTTGACTCTACAGCTGTATTTGTGAACCACACTGTTTGGTGGTCGCGTGTTCCCAGATGGCTACCCACTTCTAAATCTGAGATCCTCTCTCCATCCCTATTTGAAAGTACCAGGTCTAAGACTGTTCCCTCCTGAGTGGGTTCCAACACTAGCCGTCTGAAGCATGCCCCCTGCATGGCATTGAGAATGACCTTGCTCTTGGAAGTGGCTGCAGTAAAGGTGTTCCAGTTAACAACTGGCATATTCAGGTCCATCAACAATCTCTCTCCTTTTACTGCCATGCTAATGATTCCTTCCATCATTTCCTTGTCCATTGCCTCCCCGTGAGATGGGGGTCTGTAAACAACCCCTGTGCAGATTGTGGTGCCATTTCCTGTCTCCAGGGTGACCCACAGTGCTTCTCCTCCCTGTTTACCCTTTAATTCTGTTGCTTTGATTCCTTCCCTTATGTAGAGAGCTACTCCTCTTCCTCTCGTTTTACCCTCCCTGTCCCTCCTGTTTATTGTGTACCCTGGTATGTTGACATCCCAGTCATGGTTCTGTGTGTACCATGTTTCTGTGACTGTCACGATATCCAGGCATCCCTCTTCCATCAAGGCCACTAGTTCAGGGAGCTTGTTACCCATACTACGGGCATTGGTACTCATCGCCCTCCATTTTTTGATGGCCTTACCCCCTTTTAGACCCATCCCAGTCCTTATTGCCTTTGTCTGGATTTACCAATTCTGTTCTCTGACTTCTCTGTGTCTATTTTGCTAACTACCCAGTTTTGTGTGTGCTGGGATTTCCCTGCTTCTCTTCAGTGCCTCCTCCCTTGGCTAGTTTAAATGCTTGCCAATGAAGCACTTAAACCTATCACCAAGATCCTGGTTCCCTTCCTGGACAGATGCAGACCATCACACCAGTATAAGCCTGTATCCCTCCAAGTGGACCCAGAGTCCCCAATGAAGCCAAATCCCTGAGCTCTGCACCAGTTTTTCAACCAGTCGTTGAATCCCAGGGTGCGGAGTACCCTAGCCTCACCCATGTCATAGACAGGTAGCATTTTCCGAAAAAGTTACCATGTGTGCCACTTATCTGAGGCCCCTCCTCAACTCCTGCTGCACAGCTCTGATCCCATTCCCAGCCAAGTCATTTGTCCCTAGGTGGACAATGACATTCAGCTCCCTCCCCTGTGCAGCTGCTCCCACGATCCTGAGGATTCTCTCCCTGTCCCAAGCCATGGCGCTGGGCAGGCACCTTAGCTCCCTCTTCCTTCCCTCCCCAATTCTACTCCCCAACGACAGAGTCCCCCACGAAGAGTTGTTTCCTTCCCCTGTGGGGTCCCGTGCCACCCTCCTGTGAGTCTTCTTTGTGGAGGTTCCCAGCATCCTCCTTGGTCTCCACTGCGGGTGCCTCCATAGAGGAAGCACACTCCGCCAGAATGGTGAATTAATTTTGAAGAGGCACAACTGGAGGGATGCACCTCTGTTTCACCACCCTCACCTTCCCCGAGTCCACCGTAGTCCACTCTCTCCTCTTTCTTCGCAACCTCGGAGGCAGTGGTGATGGCCTGGGTGGGGGAAGAGGTTTCCCATATCCTCACCAGGTCAGCATGGAGACCGGCAACCTCCTCCCTCAGACCAGAGATGTGCCTGCAAATAGAGCAGCAATGCAGCCTCCAGAACATCTCCTGGAAGACTGCTGTCCCACACCACTCCTGTGTCCCTTCCGATTTGAGTTTATTTTGTTAGTTTGTGCAAGCGTGTGAGAGGGTTTACTCCCTATTCAGTGTGTACTTTTGGGGAAGTGATGTCAGAACCCCTGATATAAAGGAAATGATGCGCTTGGGGCAGGGTGGGTGTGGACTACGACTGTGCCCTCCAGAAACAATCAACTGCAACTCTGACTCACCACCCCAGTGAGTGCCTTCCTTCCTTTTAGACACCTATTTCACAGAGTTTAAGTAACAGGTCTAGCCACGAATGACTGCAAATATTCTCCCAGCTAAATTTCCTTTTATTTATTTATCAAGTGTAGGATTACAAATACCTTTGAGCCAAGGCTCTTTTACAAAGGATCCATGCCAGAGAAAATTATGGGGAACATCAAGACAAACATTACAACACTGTGGACACTGCAAACAGATTACAGACTACAATTCAAGGGCAACATTGTAAGCAAGGCAACCAGTGGCATTTGTCAGAGAAAACACACAAGAGATATGAAGTGTCAGAGTCATGGGGGGAGAGAAGGAATGTAGGTAGGCTGGGGAGAGGGTGAAAAGTGCAGCATTGGGTATACCAAGATGTGAGGGTAGAATCCAGTGAGTGGGGGGACGATTAGAGCAGGCAGGGAAGTGGAGAAACAAGGTTACGTTGGGCAGTCACAGGAGCTGTTGGTAGCGACATAGTCCCGGAGCCTAGTTTTCAACATACCAATTGTCGGGGCAGAGGAGATGGTGAAGCTGAGGTCATTGAACCAGAATGGTGCTCGATAAGCAAAATAGCGTTGTCCCTGTGAAGTGTGACAGTGGGGGACTTTCAGTAGCTGTAACATGGATCTCTGAAGGCACAGTTTGTTGGTTCGGTGTTGTAACAGAGTTGAGACCCCAGAAGGTGCAAGGCCAAGGTAGATTTTTTTCGCCATGGAGCAGGTGAGAAACTTTATGCTGTTTGATAGTTGGAGCCAGCCGGTCTGGGTGTACAGGTCATATGTGTGGGTGAGATGGTGAGCACCAGTGATGAGCCAACATGCCTTATTTAAGGCAGTTGAGAGGTGTCTAAGGGTTGTGGCCAAGCCATAAATGATGAGACCATAGTCTATTAGAGATCACAGAGCTCAGGACTGCCACCTTCAAAGCTTCTGGCTTGAAGTGTTGTCTGTGTTTGTAGAGGAGACCAAGCTGTGTATTAGCAGCTCTAGCTACATTATCTACGTGAGGTCCATAGGAGGGATTAGGGTCGAGCTGTATCCCCAGGTATTTGAAGGACCCCACCTGCTCTAGAGTGTTCCCCTGGGTGGTGGAGATAGCCAAGTGGTGTAGCTTGTGTGGGTTATGAGAGCTGCAGAAGAGCATAGATTTGGTTTTCTTGTCATTGAGGACCAGTTTATGATTAAGAAACCATGTCTCTATAGAACTGAAACAAAGTTGAAGGTTGTGTTGAAGAGTTGCAGGATCTGTGAGACTGGAGAATACAACAGCATCATCGGCATATAGTATGAGCTGCTCAGAGCAGTGGTAAGGGAGGGAGTTTAAGAAAAGGCTAAAAAGGAGGGGGCTCAGTATGGATCCCTATGGGACACCCGAGCGAATAGGCAGGGTGTCAGAAAGAGCGTCAGCAATTTTCACTCTCTGCGACCGGTTTTCTAAGTAGCTTTTAAACCAGAGAGAAGAGTCAGGTGATAGCCCGGCATTCAGTAATTGGTCAATTAGTAGTCCATGGTGTACTGTATCGAAGGCATTGGAGAGGTTGACGAAAACGGCTCCTGTGAGAAGGCCATTGTCAAGGGATTTATGCAAAGCTCCAGTGAACTCAAGAAGGGCTGTAGTGGTACTGTGACCTTGACGGAAACCGTGTTGTTGTGGACAAGGTATATCGCATTTATCCAAGTGGTTGGTAAGTTGATCAGCCACGATGCGCTCAAGTGAGAGTGGGGGCAGTATGGAAACAGGGCGATAATTTGAGTGATTCGTCTTATCCCCACTTTTATGGACAGGTGTCATGGTGGCTGTTTTCCATAAGTCCGGGAATTTTCCACAGCTGAGAGAAAGGTTTAGCATTTTTGTTAATGGACGAATTAACTCATCGAGGGTGAGCAACAGAAGCTCAAGGTCCAGGGTGTCGCTACTAGATCTAGATTTAGAGATAGCTGCAGTAATATAGCGGCGAGCTTCATTCAGCCTTACCGCCCTGAAGTAGAAGGGAGCATGGTTAGACTGTGGGGCTGAGGTATTTGGGGAGCAGGCCCTGTTTTTGAAAAAGTCATGGGGTAGGACAGCACTAAGGTCTGAAAAAGCTGTGTTAAAGATGTTTGCGATTGCCTTGGGGTCAAGGATCCATTAACCATTAACATGGCCGGAGAGGTTTTTGGCTGCCTCCCCATGACAACCTTGATATTGTCCCAGAAAGCATGACTATTTCCCCATGTATTGGTGACAGCGTCTTTGTAATAGGTGGATTTTGTGAGCCGGATGGCTTTTGTGCAGGCATTTCGTGCTTGTTTGTAATTTTGGATGTCCAGTTGTTTGCTAGTGGCCCTGGCAACTGCCCAGAGGTGGTCCCTTAGTTTCAGCTGTGAGAGAAGAGCCACAGTGAGCCATGGGTTAGAGAGAGAGAAATGTTGTTTTGCGCCTTTTAGCAGGGGCAAAGAGGTTGCAGGCTTTGTTGAAAATTGAGATGAAGCGATCAAGAGTCAAGTTAACATCTGTTGCATCATAGATGGGTAGCCAGTCTTGTAGAAGCAGGTATTGTTTGAAATGTGGAAGTTTTCCACAAGGAAGGACTCTGCTAGCGATAATTTTGGGAGGGGGCTTGAGGAATTTGTTAGACTATGCACATGACTGGGGAGTGGTCAGAGAGTCTGGGAGAATGGTCGTATGAGAAATCCTTGTGGGGTGAGTGGTGAGGACCCAATCCAGGAGGGTACTGGTGCCAGTCTTGTAGTTAATCCTAGTAGGGGAGTTTACCATTTGTGTGAGGTTAGCAGCTGAGATGGAGTCTTTATAGGCACTGGCGCCTGATGCTAACCAGTTTATGTTGAAATCCCCTAGTAGACTAAGTTCAGCTTCAGGAGGATGAGAGTTGATAAAGTTTAGGATGTCGCTGAAGCCATGTTTAGGGTCCCTGGGCGGGATGTCTACGGAGACAATAGTCAGGGCTTTATGGTTGGTACCTAGGACAATTTTTATTGGCAGAATCTGGGCCGAGGCAGAAAGTGATGGGAGTTGCTACAAGGCGCCATGACAGGGAGTCATGTAGATTGCGCAACCACTGCCTTTTTTGGATATCCGGTCCAGCCTGTGGACATTGTAGCCCTGTATTGTTACTGCTGAGTCAGGAACTTTAGGCGACAGCCAAGTTTCCACCACTGCAAGGATGTCAGGGTTGTGTTTGCATATGAAGGCTTGGAGTGCATCCAGCTTTGGTAGTAGGCTGCAAATATTAATGGTTGCAAGGATAAGGGCACCTGGAGTTTGTGTGTGGCCTGAGCTTCTAGGGCCGGGATTGGGGTGGACGCTGCCTGAGATGAGGAGGAGGAGTTTTAAGGAGCAGAGTCGCAGCTCTTTGAGAGAGAGTTTTGATCGTTGTTTCTGGGATTAGAGGTTGCAAGGTTCCAGGCGGTATCCCATATGGACTGCAAGATGGTACAGTGTAGAGAGGTGGCCACACTTGTGTAGTGGTCGGGGTAAATAACCAGGAATATCCAAACGGTGGAACAAGCACAAGTCTCGAGTGGAAGTGGAGAGTTCCCTTAGAGTAGCAGTGGAAACCAGAGTAGAGGGTGGCAGGGGTGAGGGCGGCTAGGACCAGGGAGAGAGAAGGGGGGGCAGGGCAAGGAAGAGGAGGAGAGGCGAGAGAAAAGCAGAGAGAACCTGCATGGCTTGTGTACTAGCACAATAGGGGTGGGGAAGCGAGTTGAACAGGAGGGAGTAACTTGGCTAGCAGGAGGCAGATAGAGAGACTGAGTAAGAGCACCTCAATCAGTAAGCACTAAGTGGGATGAGAGAAGGGGGGATGGGGGCATAGGTAGAGCAGAGGAAGCTACAAGTGTTGGCCAATAGGCAGTGGGAGGCGGGGTATGTAAGAGGGAGGGTGGGGTTAGAGGTCTATTTAAGTAAGGTGGGGGGTGCGGGTGAAATTTTGAGGCAAAACTAATGCAAAGTCAATGGGCATTCCTCCCTGGCAAATAAAAGTTACACTAAGAAAAGTCAACCTCAAAAACAGAGAACCAAAACACTGATTTCTACTTACTTACACACAGGCCCCAAAATTAAGAATTCAGTTCAGTGTACTTCTATTAAATCACCTCCTTGCTATAAGGAAGCTGGTGGCTGCTCTCTGATGTTGTGGCCTGGGCCTAGGCAGCAGACATAAGTGTCGTGGTTGTCCTAGACAGATATTTATTTATTAAGTGCCCAATTCCTGGGACTCTGGGTGCTGTACATGTACAATAAAAATAATTCAAAACACAACTATTTAAAATCAAGCAAAAAACATGGATATAATAAACATTATAAATACAGTCAACCTAGGAATCTTCTTGCCACAGGCACACCTCCTGAAGAGCTTTGCGGAGACGAAGCTCTGCATAAACGAAAGAAAAAAATCACTTAGTAAAGTGATGCTACACTACGGAGAGAAAAAGCAAAGAAAATTGACTGAAGCTAGTGGAATCTCTCAGAGGTCCAACATGTGATGGTTGACGGAGGGAAAAGAACCGAGGAGGGTGCGGGGGTCGCCCGCTCTTATAGGATAGGGCAATGTCAGCATGTGACATCGGAGTGGGTGACCCCCTGGTACACTGCTAGCGAGAGAAGCTTGTGTGTGGTCCTGATGCCTGGCAGCTGTAGTTCCATACGTGTGGCCTGCTGCAAGCGATACCCTCGAAGTAAGATCCTACAAGTACACGTCTGGCTGGCAATCAGGAGGATTGGGGGGGGGGAGAACGGGCACCAGACCACCAGGGTGTTGTATGAGATGGGGACAAGTCATGGGGGTGGGTAACACTAGCCATCAGGGTGTAACAGTGTTGCAATGGTGCTAAGGGGCTGTTGTTCCAGATGCAAATGAACCCATAATGGGCTTGCAAATGGCCCCTTGGCGCACTGCATGCCCAATGGACTCATTTGCATGTTGTGGCTGAATATTACAAGGATCTTGGCGCTATCCTGTTTCAGACAGTGCTATTCCCTGTGGGCTATATATAGTCTAGGTCTGTGTCAGGACAGTGCTATTGCACTTAGTGCTGCGCCAGCAGTCTGATATTCAGTTGATTGAATATAGCAGCTACTGGCACGGATGCAAGAACGGCACTTGTGTCTCCTTTTGAATAGCGGGCTTTGAATGCTGTACACGATGTAGGATTGCCAACATTTCTTTAAATAATTTTTAACAGAAGAAAATGGGTAACCCCCCCCCCGTAAGATTTTAAAATATGCTTTTCCAACAATCCCTCATAAAAATACTTCTTGAGGCAGCAGCATTCCTTCACTGCTACAACTAGCAATTACACAATATAGGAAAATTACGTACCTACCGTAATTCTTGATCTTCTTGGACGAGTCTCCACCACTCATTCACACTAGTGGGATTGGCGCCGGAGGCACTAAGACCCATCGGAGCAAACTTTTGCTGGAGGGTCGGCGGAGAGACGGCGCCACAGACACGGGCCGCGAGCAGCGGTCGAATGTAATGACCATCTCAAGCGACGACCTCCAACCGCCTTTCTTCAGTACCTTTTTTTACCAAGGAGGTGCAGCTAACTAATGGAAGGGTAAACCTAACATTAAAAACGGACATAAGATAGTCCGTGAGACCCGTGTAAGAAGGGTCAGCAAAGAAGTCCTCACTGACCTAAAGATTTGAGGGGTGAAGACCAATACAGCGGTGAGCTCGGGGATGGAGGTAGGCGTGTGAATGGTGGTGGAGACTAGTCAAGAAGATCCAAATTACGGTAGATGCGTAATTTTCCTATCTTCCTGGACATAAGTCTCACCACTCATTCACCTAGTGGGAGAATACCAAGCTGATAATCCCCCAAAGGGGCGCCAGGAAAGCCAGAGCTCACGCTGCCTAAGATAGAAGCCCATTAAGGATAGTTCTGCCGTCATGGAATGTCGCCTGGCATGAACATCCAGTGCATAGTGCTTAACGAAGTATGCACTGAGCTCAGGTAGCGGCGTTGTATATATCTGCAATTAGAACATGAATTTCCACTAGGGATGTCATGATCGCCCTAGTAGAGTGAGCGACACTCTACCTTCTAATTTAACTTGAGCCATGGAATAGCAATGACGAAGGCATGCCACTAACCATGAAGAGATACATCTAATAGCGACAGGTTGACCCAGCCGGTGTCGCTGAAAGAAACGAACAGTTGCTGAGTCTTGCGAACATCCTTGGTTCTATCTAAATAGAACCGAAGGCTCTTTAACATCCAAGGAATGAAGAGCCGTTCCCTTCATTTTGGAAATTAGCAGTAGGGAGTACCAGAGGTTGGTTCAGATGGAATTCTGACACAACCTTGGGAAGAAATTTAGGATGAGTACGGAGAACTACCTTGTCCTTATGGAATACAGTATCTGGAGGTCCGTAACCAGTGCATGTATCTCAGAGACCCTGGGGCTGAGGTAAGGCCACCAGGAAGGCAGTCTTCCAGGTAAGAAATTTTAGCTCACAGGTAGCTAAGGGTTCGAAAGGCTTCCAGTGAGCATGTCCAGCACCAGGTTAATGTCCCAGGCTGCAACTGGACGCTAACAGGGGTCTGGTATGGAGAATCCCTTAAGAAATCTCTTCACCATAGGTAACTGAGCCAGAGTTAAGGAAGAAACCGCTCATGGAACGCTGAGATGGCACTAAGGTGAACTTTAACTGTGGAGTACTGAAGACCTAAGTTTGATAGGTCCAAAGATACTCAGAACCTTGCCAGGAGGACAGGAAAAGGGATTCCAAGAGGATTTTGCACACCAGAGAGAAAACGCTTCCATTTGGAAGCGTGTTTCTGGTGGCTGGCTTCCAGCAGCAGAAGGATGTCTGAGACTCT
The DNA here is from genome assembly GCA_016271365.2 of Neoceratodus forsteri. NCBI lineage: Eukaryota > Metazoa > Chordata > Ceratodontiformes > Ceratodontidae > Neoceratodus > Neoceratodus forsteri. Next base: position 1,651,792,816 of record CM028131.1, on the reverse strand, counting down.
ACGAGAGACGTTGAACCGATTCACTTCTATCTCTTCAGGAGCCAAGCATGAAGGTGAAGTGATTTCAGGTTGGGATGGACCAACGAACCCGGAGTCAGAAGACTGATTTGCAAAGGAAGTGGTCTCGGAGAGGCTGCCAACATACTGTTGAGTAGAGGAAACCATAGTTGCCGAGGCCAGGAAGGAGCAATGAGAATCATCTTGGTCCCCTGAGACTCTAACTTGAGGAGTACTCTCTGGATTAGAGGAAGCGGTGGAAAGGCGTAAAGAAAGCGTTTTGTCCACCGCAGCCTGAACGCATCCTGACAGAAAATGCCAGGCCCTGGATTTCTGGAGCAGAAGAGAGGCAGTTTTGCGTTGAGTGGGGATGCAAAAAGGTCCAGGTCTGGAGTCCCCACTCTTTGAACAGGGACCGAGCTACGCTAGATCGAGAGCCACTCGTGAGGGTCTGCCTCGTTCTGCTGAGGTGATCTGCTGGTGTCGTTTGTATACCTGGCAGATAAACCGCTTGAATCAGAGACTTGTGCTCCAAGCACCACTCCCACACCCTCATTGCTTCCCTGCAAAGGGGATAAGAATGAGCACCGGCTTGCTTGTTGATATAATACATCACTGCTTTGTTGTCCGTTTGAAGGAGAATGTTCTTGTGACAAAGGACATCCTTCAGAGCTCGGATTGCATAGAGGACCGCTCTCATCTCCAGGACATTTATGTGGAGATGAGTTTCGAACTGAGTCCATACACCTTGAGTGTGGAGGGAGAGACAGTGAGCTCCCCATCCCATTAGCGATGCATCTGTGGTGATGGAGATCTGATGATCCGGGGAGCAAGGGGAATCCTTCCAGGAGATTGTTTCTTGAGACCACCAGGTGAGAGACCTTCAAGGGCTCCGCCACCTTGATGGGATAAGACTGGGGGTGAGAGGTCGGGGACCACTGAGTGGAGAGCATCCATTGGGTGGTTCTCATGTGCAGTCGGGCCAGAGGGACAGTGAAGACCGAGGACGCCATGAGACCCAACATGCGTTGCATCGAGAGAGCTGTAACCGATTGGTTCTCCCTGATGTAACGGGCCATACGAGGATGTCGAGGTCTTCTGTCCTCTGGAAGGAAAGCCTTGCTGAAGAGGTGTCTAGAAGCGTCCCTATGAAAAGGAGCTCTGGGAGGTTGCAGCTGAGATTTTCAAATTCAGCAGAACTCCCATGGGCGTGAGACGAGAAGTCGTTGCATGGCTTCCAAGTCCCTTGGCCGGAAGGGCTTGCTAGAAGCCAATCGTCCAGGTAGGGAAACACTCGAGTCCGACTTTCCTGAGATGCGCCGCGAGAACTGCACAACACTTTGTAAAACTCATGGCGCCGAGGATAGCCAAAGGGCAGGACTCTGAACTGATAATGCTGACCCAAAGCTACAAACCTGAGGAATTTGGCGGTGGGTCGGGTGGACGGGGATATGCTGGTAAGCATCCTGCATATCCAGAGAGAGGCAGCCAGTCGTGTTGATGCAGCAAGGGTAACAGGGTACCTAGGAAATCATCTTGAATTTCTCCCTGGGAGGAATTTGTTTAACTTTCTGAGGTCTAGATGGGCGCATCCCCAGATTTCTTTGGAACCAGAAAGTAATGGGGAGAACCCTGTGTTTATAGATGTGGGGCACCAGTTCTATTGCCCTGTTGTTCAGAGGCCCCGGATCTCCACGGTGAGGAGATCTGACTGAAGGCCGACAACCCTGGGTTGTCGTATGGGAGGACTACTCGGGGGTTCCAAGAAATTGAGAGAATAACCTGCAAATTATCCGAAGAACCCATTTGTCTGAGGTTATGGACTCCACGTTGTGAAGTACATCAGGCGACCTCCCACGGAGGAGAAAGTTCCACCTCGGGGCAGAGTGGATGGAACTTGGGCCAGCGACTCATAAGGTAGCGCTGGGACTTTGGGTCCCTCAGCTTTCTGCTGCCTTCTTTGAGGTTGGGCAGGTTGGCTTTGCGGAAGCCCTGCCTCTGCCTCGAAAGGACTGGACGACTATGAAACTGATGTCTGTTCACATGCCCCGAGAGGGGCAGGGAGGTCTGGCCAACTTAATGGCCGATCTAGTCTTCTGAGTGGCCTCTAAGGCTTGCTCCACCTGAGGGCCAAAAGAAAGGAGCCATCAAAGCAGGCGCCATCACCTGCTGCTGAGCATCATTCGTGAAGCCAGAAGTACGCAGCCAGGAATGGCGCGGTACAAACTCGCTGCTGCTGAGCGAAGCAGTGTCGAAAGCGTCCATGGCGGCTTTGACCTGTTGGTTATTGGACTCAATACCTCTAATAACGGTCAGAAGAAGCTCTGACTTGGAATCCGAATCTGGAAGAGCTTCAACCATTCTTTTCATAGAGTGCCACAGGATATACTCATACTGAGAAAATAGCCTTGATAACTGGCATACGATACTTAGAGTGGAGGCAGCAAGACTCTCTTACCTAATGTATCAATCTTACGAGACTCTTTGTCAATAGGTCGAAGCTGTAGTAGTTGAGGAAGAACGACCTTGTCTCTCTGCCAGGACTACAATAGGATCCGTAAAGGCTTGGGATGCCAAAATGGGACGATCCTTGGGAGCTGAATACTTCTATCAATGGATTTAGCCACTGAGGGAATAAGAGCAGGGTTATTCCATACCATTTGAGACAGCGTCTCGAAGGAAGGCTGAATCGGAGGAGTCAAATCCGTAGGGATCTCCGAAGCATGAAGATACTGGAGTCTTAATATCTTCCCAGGATCGATGTCTGTAGTCTGGAAAGAAAGAGTGGATCCCAGGTTCTTCAACAGAGACTTAAAGGACAGGTCCTCGACCACAGGCTCTGTAGCAAAGAAAGATCCTGTTTCCTCCACTTCATCACCCAACCGAAGGTCTGGGTCAGGCTCAACATCATCTCCTGATGGTCCAGAAAGGACTGTTTGGACAGGAAAGGAGTGAAAATTAGGAGAGGAGGAAATGGCAGAAAAACAAGGAGAGTCCCCAAGGGCTGCCGGCGCCGAGACGGCAAAACGGGCTGAAGACGGCACCGAGGAGGCGCACGGCGCCGAAGAGGCATGCTGCCCGAACGCCGGCGGGCGCCGGCGCGCCGCAGACCACGCCGCTGATTCAACGGCACCGCGAGATCACGCCAGCGCCGAGACCACACGGTGCCGCCAACGGCGCCAAGCAGGGCAAGCCCGGGCGGCCCGAAAACCGCGCCGACACGCCACAGACCCTGCAGAAGGCGCCGAAAAGCCCCGGGAACCTGGAAAACAAGAGAAGGAAAAAACAGGAGATAAGGGCATCGGTGAGGCCCCTGCGCGCAACCATGTGAGAAACACCTAAACCGCGAGCACTACTATCATGATAATGTTACAAAAAAACAAACTGAAAACTATCGCTAGTTTGAAGTTTGACTCGACTGAAATGACGGCGTCGTCACTGAAAGCGCACTTTCGTGGCGGGGAAAAAAAGGAACTGAGTGGGTGAGGGTGAGCCGAGATGGTCATTACCGCTCGGAAGCCGCTGCTCGCGGCGCCGTGTCTCGCGACGCAGTCTCTCGCGCCGACCCTCCAGCAAAAAGTTTGCTCCCGATGGGTCTTAGTGCCTCCGGCGCCAATCCCACTAGTGTGAATGAGTGGTGGAGACTTATGTCCAGGAAGATTCTTAAATACCATCACCTTTTGCAGACATTAAATGCAACACAACAAACTGTTATAAAAAATGGTTTATTAAACATTTTTTGACAAAATCCCTTTTGTTAGGCAACATAGGATACTGGTTTAATAACTAATTCTTAGATAATTTAATATACTTTGCTAACAACTTAAGTATTTCCAGCATTTAATAACCTATCAAGTTACAAAATTTACAATAAAAGGAGTACTTTCCAACCTATGTAAATCACCAAAAGGAATTTGTCATCTAGATAAGACATTCAATATAGATTGTTTTGTCTTACAAAAAGTGAAGTTTTGTATTGTAATTCCTATATAATATAAAATGCAATCATTTGCCCAATTCTACATTGAAAATCAGGCCACACCAGTTCTCTCTTGCACTTACAAAACTACGAATGTGCAGAAAATCAATGTAAACTTTCATTCTGATTATCAGATTTCTCTTAAATTTACATGTTTTGACTTGCAAGCAGCTTTCCCTGTCAGTTTCTCACTCATTACTGTGAAAAATCAGTTAGCAGCGCAGATCTGCTGTAAAAAAAAAAAATACCAATGGAATGTTGAAAATATAAATTATTAAATCTGACAAATTAAACTGAATCCAATTTAACTCAACACACAACAGAAATGTTACTCTGCTGTTCGCTCTCAATTTTAGAATTCTTTTTTGTTACAAGACCCTATACAATTGCAAGCAGATTTTATATCAGGATCTACTCTGTTCCTACAAATTGTTCTAATTGTTTTTTGATGCATCCCTCCCTCCCAACCCATCTGAATACATGTTCTTGTTCTAAACTAGCTAGCAAGAGCTAGTGTACTTCTACCTCCATTTTTGTTTCTGATGTTAAACAGTACCCATCAGCCTCATTCAAATCATAACTTTTTTTTTTTTAAATAAATACATTTTCTGACTTAAAGAAGCCATGTTCTCGGTTTCATTTACAAGAAAGGGGTGTCACAAAATGGAGGCAGAGTAACACTGAAAGTGACAGCAGACAAGGGCCGCTGAGCCCATCTAGTCTGCAAAATTTTTTTTTTTAGACCATCATTTATTGCTGCAGTTCAACAGTCTACACCATCTCCCCTCCCCCAACCTTACCCCTACGATTTCCCGTGTGCCTGTCCCAGGCATTTTTGAAACCCACCAGTTTTCGCCCTCACTACTTCTGTTGGAAGGCTGTTCCAGGCATCCACCACCCTTTCTATGAAGTACTACTTCCTGCATCCCTCCCGAATTTACCCCCTCCAATTTCATTACATGCCCCCTTGTTCTAGAGCATGTTTTTCTCTGAAAACTCTCCCTCCTATCCCTTATTTACCCCCCGTGAGGTATTTAAAGGTCTTTATCATAACCCCCCAGCTACACCTCCACAATGGGGAAGCACTCAAAGGACTGGGTCCCATGACCAGAGGTTTTCATTTGCCCATTATCACTTTTGCAAAAACAACTCAAACTGTGTGAAAAGCACACTGATGTTTTATTACTTCACAGCCCCCACCAAACAAGTGGATGAACAGAGCAGTTGTAATAGCAACCCCTAATCAAGTCCTTTGCAGTGCTTCCTTCTGAAATGTCATTGGGGAGAAGAACTAGCAACTGCTGCCATTTTGTTGTTACCACTGCCAGCAGGGGAAGCAGGAGAAACAGCATTTCAAAGTCAAAATATATTGTCAAGAAAAATGTGATCTGAAAAAGAACACTAAACGTTACTTTAATCAGCAGAAAAAAACAGCTAGCCCACAAGTCATTTACAAGTGAACCTTTATAAACAGTGCCCTTCCACATACCTAACCTCCTACCTCACAAATCAAAGAACGATTAAAGTAGGGTCAAATGTAAAAAAAATAAAGGCAAATCATATTAAAGGGAAACGGGAGGAGCCCCACACCCAAATGAGAGGCTGGTCCCAATTTACATTGTGTGCGCAAAGAGCTTTTTTTTAAACTTATTACTGCAATACAGTAAGTGTATCAGATTATTTCTGCTGACTTGAGCTGATACTACAACTATAAATACAAATCCCAGAATCCCTTGCAGTTGACAACAGAGGGCGGCTGTAGCAGTGTAGATTCAACTTGCAGTATATATAAGAGTTTTTATGAGCTCTAATCTTTTTGTTTGCTGCTCTTGCTGTCCTCCCTGGACTAAGGACTGTAATTATCCCTGGGCGAACAGTAGGACCAGAGCTCATAAAAGCTCTAACATGTACTGCAAACTAATCTCCCACTGCTGCAACCCTCCTGATGTTGGTTTCAGGGGATTCCGGGTTTTGTAGTTGCAGAAAATGTCAAACTTAAGCAGAAGTGGTCTGATGCAATCAACTATTCTGCAGTAAACACTAAGTGTAAACAAAACAAAAAAATGTCTGCACACAAAGTGCAACTAGGCACTAGGCCCACACTTGGTTATGGGGTTTTTAGTGCTAACCGTTACCCTTTAAATGCACTTTCTGATGCAGAACTAGGCTGTAAAACCATGCATTATTTCATGTTTCAAATTCCTACTCCTCCTCCCTGACAGAAATGCCTATTTTAGGATGAAGAGAGGAAACCGGAGGTAAAAAAATCAAGGACGTTCCTGAAAATTGGGGAAAAGTACAGTTAAGTAAGAACTTACCGTAACAGTAGTTCTTCGAGAGGAGCTCTTGCAGCAGGTAACACCATTAGGACTATGTCACCAGGCACTAAGACCCCACGGAAAACTTCTAGCTAGCAGTCCAGGCGGGGGACTGCCCCTCTGACGTCAGCCCACCCATAGGTCCCCTATGGTATAAAGGGGGTGGCCCCCTCTGGCACAACCTCAGTTCTGCCACCAGAGACCCGGCTGATGTATAGGATGGGGAACTGAGGAGATCTCCCATCCAACAGAGAGAAGTACAGTTACATAACCCCAGGAACAGGTGGGTGGGAAAACCACCTGCTGCAAGAACTCCTCTCAAAGATCTACTGTTACGGTAAGTTCTTGTGTAACTGTACTATCTTACTTCGAGGGGGAGCTCTTGCAGCAGGCAACACCATTAGGACAGAGTCCCAAGCAGTACAAAAAGAGACCCATGTCAGAAGGGTGGAGGACTGTAAAGCAAAGCCCTAGGAACACTCAGGAGAGGAGTCCCTGGAGAACTGCTAGGCTGAAACCTGCTCTCCTCCTGGAAATAATGTCCAAACTGTAGTGCCTGACAAAAGTGTGGCCCAAACTCCAAGTAGCAGCTGCACAGAGATCTGCTGCCGACATGTTCCTGAGGGACACAAAGGATGTAGCTATCCCTCTAGTGGAATGACCCATGACCAGTCCCGGGTAAGGGTTTGTCATATTTTTGGTAAGAGAAAGTAATACAACTGACCAGCCACTTGGCCGCCTGTTTGGTCACAGGAGCTCCCAGCAATCTGTGAGTGAGGGAGAAACAACTGGTCTGCCTTTCTGGAGGAACTGTTATGGTCTACGTAGTAATGAAGAATTCTATGCACGCCCAGAATGTGCAACAGGGCTTCCCCCCCCTGTTTGAGTACTCTGGATAGTAAACTGGTAGTTGTATGTGCTGATTTAAAGTAAACTCAAGACAGTACCTTTGGAAGAAACTTAGGGTTCGTACACAGGGCTACTCTGTCCCTGTGAAAAACAAGATACGGCTCTTTACACACCAGAGCCTGCAGCTCTGAAATCCTTCGAATGGAAGTAATGGCAACTAAAAACACTTTCCGAGAGAGAAAGCTAAGCTCGCAACTTGCAGCTGGCTCAAAAGGGAGGCAAAGTAAGTATTTCCTACACAAAAAGAAGGTCCCAAGGAGGAACAGTGTCCCTCCAAAGGGTTTGATATGCAAGATGCCTCTTAAAAAGGTCTTGCACAAGTCAGCTGTGCCAGAGCTTTCCCATCCTGAGGTGCGTGATAAGCTGAAAGTGCACAGAGATGCACCTTAATGGATGAGAGGCTGAGACCCATGTCTGACAGGGAAAGAAGGTACTCCAGCACAGATTCCACCGGATAGCTGAAGGGATCTAGGGAATGGGGGGATGCCCACAAACAGAAATGCTTCCACTTCATGGCATACGTTGCCCTGGTAGAGGGTTTCCTCGCTGCGACGAGAACCTCTGCCACCCTGGGAGATACTCCACATCTGTCCCTAAGTCTGCAGGAGCCATGCATGTAGATGCAGAGACTGGACAGCTCCCCCTGCTCCTGGGAAAGCAAATGAGTGGACAGGGGTAATGGGACCGGCGGTTCCGATGTCAACAGCTGCAGCAGTGGAAACCAAATCTGTTGAGGCCAGAAGGGCGCCATCAGAATCATGCAAGCACCTTCTGCCTGCAGCTTGAGTAGTATCCTCTGGAGAAGCGAAAAGGGAGGGAAGGTGTGCAGAAACCTCCCTGCCCAGAAGAGGGACAATGCGTCACACCAGAAAACACCAGGCCCTGGATCTAGTGAGCAGAAATTGGGCAGTTTGGCACTGTGTGGGGACGCAAAGAGGTTCAGTTCTGGTTGACCCAATTTTTTTCAAACAGATCGTCCACAACCTCCTGCAGTAGCTCCCATCTGTGACTTCGAGAGCGAGAGTGGCTTAAGCCATCTGCGAGAACATTGTGTATCCCTGGCATGTGAACTGCTGTGATATCCAGGCTGTGATCCACTGCCCAATACCAAACTCTCACGGCCTCTCTGCATAGGGGTTAAGAGTAGGTACCCCCTTGCTTGTTGAGACAGAAGACTAATGGGGTGTTGTCCAACTGGACCAGCAGAGGGCCAGGTGAGAGAACCCTGTGGAAGGCCTGCAAGGCATTCAGGACAGCCGTCATCTCCAGGACATTTATATGGAGAGCCAGTTTCATTGAGCCCCTTGTCTGGTGGGATGCCAGGTGCACCCCCCAGCCCATCCCCGAGGCACCTGGGGTGTTGTCCAACTGGACCAGCAGAGGGCCAGGTGACAGAACCCCTCGGAAGGCCTGCAAGGTGTTCAGGATGGCTCTCATCTCCAGGATATTTATATGGAGAGCCCGTTCCACCGAGCCCCTCGTCTGGTGGGATGCCAAGTGCGCCCCCACCCCATCCCTGAGGCACCCATCGTCAGGATTTGCTGAGGACTGGGACACTGAAAGGGAACCCTGGTATCTAGTCGAGCTGGGGCGACTCGCCAATCGAGGGACCGAATGACAGCACTGGCGGATCGTATGAGCAAGGTTGTCCGTGCCTTGGTCCCACTGAACTCTGAGGTTCCACTGCAAGACCCTCATGTGTAGTCAAGCTAGGGGAACTGGCTGTGGCCATACGGCCCAGGAACTGAAGCACCACTCTGGCTGGAACTGGATTGGTAGCCATTACCCTTCGATCGACCACCCGCAGTCTGTCTGCTTGGTTGTCGGGAAGAAAGGCCCTTCCCTGGACAGTGTCCAGGACTGCCAGATATACTGCAACCTCTGGGTAGGCCAGAGGCATGACTTTGGGAGACAGAGTGATGCCTAAGACCTGAAACAGGCTGAAAGTCTCCCATAATGACTGACGCAGCTGGTCCACTGATGACACTAAGCAGCCATTCGTCCAGGTAGGGGTAGACAAACAGACCCCTTCTCCTGAGGTTTGCCGCCACTACCGCCAGGCACTTGGTGAAGACCCTCTGTGCCGATAAATGGCAGTGCCCTAAACTGGTAGTGCTCTCCTTGGAAAGTGAACCAGAGGTACTTCCTGTGGGATGGTAAGATTTTTATGTGCATATGAGCATCCCGCATGTCCAGGAAGCAGAGCCAGTCTCCTTGGTGGATCATGGGCAACAGGCCAGTTCACCATCCTAAATCTTCAGTACTCTAAGTATTAAGTTGGTTCAGATCTAGAATGGGGCAGAGATCCCAGTCACTTCAGGACTAGGAAGAAGTGGTAGTAGTATCTCCTGCCTCTGACTTGGGAGTACTACCCAAATCGCCCTCTTCTCTAGCTGGGCCTGGATTTCTGCCCGTAGTAGAGCGGCATGAAATGAAGAGCAGTGAGAGGGGATGGGTGGGCTGTCTGGTGGAATCTGGGTGAACTCCAGAGTATATCCTTTTTTGATAATCTGGAGAACCCACTGGTCTGTGGTGATATTGGACCATCCTGACTGGTAAAGGGAGAACCTCCCTCCTACAGTCTTCCCCTGGGCCTCCACTGGAGGAGGGAGGGGTGGCAGGGAGTTATGCCGAGGCAGAGGGGTTAGGCAAGGGGTGAGGGTCTGGCCGTCTTAGCACTTTTGGGACCCTGGTTGCCTGAAGGAAGGGGAAGGCCTCTCCTTTTGAATCCCCCTTTCGGTAGTTGGTGCCTTCCTTGTTCACAGAGTTTTACGAAAAGGGCAGCGCTGAGCAGTGGCTGGTTCTGACTTGTACATTCTATGTACATTGGAGACCACTTTTCCTGAATCTTGAAGCCCTGTAATCAGCTTATCGGTATCCAAGCCAAAAAGAATGGACCCCTGGAAGGGTGCATCTTGTAGGTCTTGGTGGAACCCTGAGACCTGCAGCCACGCGTGCCTCTTCATGCACACCCCCTGTTGCTGCTACCCTGGCAGCTGTATCTGGTGAATCATAGGAGCTCTGCAGAACATGTTTGCCAACATCTATGCCTGACTGGGTGACAGCCATGAGTTCAGACTTGCAGTCAGAGTTCAGCTGAGCCTTAACCATGTCCGAGGCCTTACTCCATAATGGCTTTTGGTACATGAGCATAGATGCCAAAAAAATTTAGCAATCTGACAGTGCAAGCAGCAGAGGAGTAGACCTTACGGACCATTTGGTCCAGTCTTTTAGATTCATGATCTGGAGGCTGAGAGCTCATGTGTCTGGGCTGTTGTTCCCTTCCATGTGCTGCAGTGAGCACCATGGAATCTGCTTTCGGCTGTTCACTGAGCTGGTGCTCCCCTTTTGGAGTTTTATAAAGCCAGTCCGCTTTTCTGGGCACAGCTGAAGTAGTGGACGAATGTTTCCAGGCCAATTTTGTTACGTCCTGGAAGGGTTCAACAAGCAGGGGGATGAACAGAGGCTTAGGGTTGGCTGCCCAAAGGAACCTGGCCAGGCGGCAGCGTGCTGGGTCAAGCTCATCTGTGTCCCATTGGTTTGAGGCCTGGATGTGCCTCATCACATCCAAGAAAGACGGATCATCCAGAGGGGACCTTGCTGAGTCCTTCTTGTGATCCAGAGAGGGCAAGGGCAGTTCGTCCTCTGATGAACAGCAGGGGGAGTAGTCCCCTGCGCCTTCCCTTGAGGAAGAGTGTGGGCACCTCCTGGAAGAGTGAACAGACGATGGGTGTCTAACGATCGTTGGGAGCTGGTGACTCCCAGTCGTCATCCCCCCGACAACGGGCGGTCTGGCGTTGGGAGAGGTGGTTTTGGCCTGAGGCGAGGGCTCCCTGGGCGAGAACGAAGACCTCTATGCGCAGGGGATGGCTCCCTTGGTCTGGGCAGTAAGTCCCCTTGATGAGTGTTCCACCAAGAATTAAACAGGGGCCCTACTTCATCAGCAGAACAACAGGCTATGGCGGCGGGTTAGAGGCGTTAGAGGACCAGCGTTGGCCCTGTGGTGCTTTGGGGGCTATCACCTGGTCCTCTGGCTCTTTGCCATCAGGCGCTGGAGCTGAAGGAGTCGTCACGACTGTCTGCAGACCCAGACGTCCAATCTTTGGGAATAGCAGACGCCTGATCTGATGGCTGTTCTTTCGGAGCAGACGGCTGCTTCGGTGGCGGCGACTGGTCCATGTCAGACGCTGAATTGGAGGGTCCCAGTGTCTATCGACTGTCAGAGGTGGATGTTGCCCTGTCTTCGGACAGAGGAGGTGTCTGATGCTTGACAGCCTCCTGGCACCTGGAGGAGTCACCCGACCATGAGGATTTTTGGGTGGCAGGATCGGTTTTACCGCTCGAGGAGGATGCCTGTCCTGACATTGACCCAAGTGACTGTTGGGCCTAAGAACCAGGGACACAGAGAGGACAAACGCCCATGGCTGGAAGGCTCCTTGCCTTCTGAGAAGGGCAGAGGTCTTCTTAATTGCAACACCGGTATCTGCCATGGAACTGGGGGAATGGACTTAGATCTCCTGCCGGAGGTGGAAGAAGCAGAGGTCTTGTGAGGGGACCTAGAGCAGGAATCTGACCTGACTCATCTTTATGGTGGTGTTTCCTGCCCGATCTCTTCTCTTTGGGGGAGAAGTCCCTGGCTGAAGAGGAAGAGCTGTGCCCAAAATAGGACCTCTGCATGGTGGCCACTTGTTCCAATAGGTAGGCTTTAAGTGTTTTAAGGTGGAGGATGAGTTTTTTTGTTGAATTTCTGTCAACGTGGGCAGTCATCCGGCTTGTGATTTGGGCCTAAGCAGATTAGGCAGGCTGAGTGGCAGTCTCACCGGTATCCACTTGACACACGCACACTTCGACTTCCACCGCTGTGAAGATGAAGAAGACATGCACTAAGCTGACAAAATAGGGAATTTCTAACAAACGAATGGTAACTGCGCGATGTGCAAAATCTCAGTCTACTGTGATAGAGGCGTCCGTGGAGCCACTACTAGTGGGTTGATGGTGGGAAAAGAACTGAGGTGGTGCCGGAAGACCGCCCCCTTTATACCATAGTGGACGTTGGGGCGGGGCCAACGTCAGGGGGCAGTCCCCCACCTGGACTGCTAGCTGGAAGTTTTCTGTGGAGTCCTAGTGACTGGCGACATAGTCCTAATGGTGCTACCTGCTGCAAGAGCTCCCCCTCGAAGCAAGATCTTGAGGTATGCAAAGCTTTTCTGAAGTAAGGTACTGGGCTTATTTGTAGCTGGCAGCAGTCCAAAGATATGGAGGACTGTATTTGCCCTATACTGATACACTGCCACCAGTTTTAGAACCTTGTGATGTCATGGAGAATGAAGCTGTGGTTATCTACATTAGTTATGTTCAGCTTTACCCTCTATGACATCATAAGGCTCTAAAAATTGTAGCAGTGTAGTATTACTATAGATTAGAATTAGTCCTGCATATCTCTGGACTGTTGTCGGATACAGATAACTCATTTAATTAGGGTTTTTCATGGGCTTTCAAACTGCAGGACGATGGGTACTGCTCATAAATGTTCCCCTTTTAACACTGCTGTGCCATCATTTTTACAAGCTTGTGATATGCAGGGTGAAGCTGTGCCCAACTACAATGTGGTTAGTCAATGTTTCAACCTGCATAGTGCAAAGTTCTAAAAATGACAGTAATTGTTTTTTACTTTAGATCTCAGGACTGAGGCCAGCTACAAGGAAGCCCATACCTAATTTAAGAGATTTTCATAAGTTTTTAAACTATGAGGGCATAGTTTGTAAGTGTTCCAATTTAAGCAACTTACGAGATTGTCTTCCAACAGAAGGCAAGTCCCATTTGGGGCTGAACCTCAACAGGTGATGGAGCACTGTGTTGAAGGAGGCCTGAGTGTCCCAGGAATCCCAAGTAAGGAGAATCCTCATGGATTTTAAGGCTGAACTGTAGGATACTGGATGGATTAGTTTACAGTGAAAATATAATACTTTAATACTGACAAACCGAACAGTTGCACTTCTTCAGATGAAGGCTTGAAATGTTTTAAGCAACTATTAGGATGTGTGCCAGAGTGATTTACTTTTTTTTTTTTAATTCTTTGGTAACTGGCTAAGGCCTACTAGGCACAAGGCATGTTTTGCCTATGTAGGTTAAGTGACCTGCTATGGGTGACAGTATGCAAATAGAAGTTGTGGGAATCAAACCCAGATCTGTTTGTACCAAGCTCATTCTCAGCTCACTAATTTAACCGCTAGGATAGAATGGCAGCACCTGCTGCTTGCATGTCAGAACCTCTTAAAATCATCAAGGGATTGTTTCTTTACTTATCAAAACGAAAGGATCTAGGTTTTTTTTTTTTTTTAAATACGTTATTACTCAGTTATGACAGATGCCAAAAAGACGCCCTCCTACATCATTTGGCTGTCAGAACTAAAGGATACATTAGGCGACACTAACACTACAGATGCCTCGGCATTTGTATTTACACATGAAATTAAACTTGCCCTGACTTGTACCTAGCCTTGGAGAATATTCACTGCCGCTCAGATCAGTAAAGATCTTTAGGCTTAAGGTAATGAATCTGATGAGTAAGTAACTGTATGACAGGCTTGGAGATTTGGGTTATCAATTAGTGATACTATTTGTTTTAATGAAGCAGAGACATGTCTTATCAACACTCCTTACAGAAATCATTACGCTCAAAAGGAAAGGGCTATAATAAACAGTTGGGCCAGATGGTGCTGCTATCAGACTGGTTCATCACAAATGAAAGCATAAATGGACATAAAGAAACCAATCACAATTAACGCACTGAGGTAAGTCAGGAAACTGGCATGCATGATACATTAGCAGTCTAGCATGGCCCTCTGCTGAGGAGTTGTAAAATCCTGAAAGTGTTGGGTGTTCCCATTAAAACCTCAACTCTGGGTTAATTTTACTCTCCCCTGAAATTTTAGCGAGTATAAACTAAACTGTTGGGCTGTAAATATTAGATAGTGGCAGTCCAATGGCCCAATCATTGCGTGTCGCTCGCCAATTGAGCCGACGTGTGCATGTGTGCCTTGGCATTCTGGCAGCAGCAGGGGTGGCAGGCCACAGAGGCATGTTGTGTGCTTCTGTGTGCAAAAATGGGGAGGAGGAAGAAGTACAAAGATAAAAATGAAAGGCAGAAATGTCATTGGACTCTTGTCAGAATCCCAACCTGTATCTGACTGGCAGATGTAGTCTTGGGGTCTACACCACAAAACAGCAGGACTGCGGTGGGTTGAAGCTGGGAGGTCCCCAGGCCCTAAGAGGGAAGACAATGTGGCAGGGTTTATTTCAGAAATCTTCGTAACCAGAAGGATGTCCCAAGTAAAAAAATAGGGGTCTTAAAAAAAAAAAAAAAAAAAGTGTGACAAACTGCAAAAGGACAAAACTTTTTTTTTTTTAAATAGTTTTCAATCAAATACATTTTGTCCTCTGGCTAAAATTGGACAAATTTAATATGCCCTGCCTGTTGCCTGCCAGCCAGCCAGCCACAGGCACTAGCAAAACTCACTGAGTAACTGTTCAGTCTAAAAGTTACAGTCCTCTTTTATTTGAGGAATTTTTTTTTTTTTTAAATAAAGGCTGTGCAGTTTGCGTATTTGTTTTGTTTATTAACTACCACCTCAGATGAAATCCCCATGGGGACTGGGGGAGGCTAAAACCCAACTCCAAGCTTCTTCAGTCAAAATAGTCCCCTTTTAAGTAACACCTCCATGTCTTAGATGAGAAAAATATTGATTCTTAGATTACTGTGCTGCTAAAATCTACTACTTGCCTAGAGAAACGTAATGCTCGTTTCTGCGATGATCTCTGCCCATGCCAAGGTGAGAGATCCTCACTTTCCAACTGCTGCCCTCTGACTGGGTAGCTCTCAGAGTCACACATGCACATCTGATCGTTACTGTAACACGTGACAGAAAAGACACATGGTAGAGTAACGTTCTGATACAATCTGAAACCTGAGCGGCTGATGTCCTACATGTGCCATCATGGTCTTTAGAAAGGCAGCCTGGCCAGCTCCATAGCACACTCTGCCCCATCCCAAATGACACCAGCACCATGACATGCCGAGCCCAATAACCTGGATACAATTCCGTCCCATGCCTCCAGACCAGAAAACTGATCTTTTATCACAGATTTAGAAAGACACCTCTGAATGACATCTAACAGCCACGACCCTCATCTAGCCAAGCAGATGTCCAGAATCATGTAGTCCCACCCTCCCCCGGCATCACATCCTCTCACTCACCTCAGAGCCCAACACATCAGACTCCGCTTTTCGTGCTACTTATTTGCTCCACCAACATTGACTTTGGGGGCACTTCCTTGAGCATTGGAGATGGACGACAGTTGCCCTGCCTATGCAATAACAATACTGTGAGCAAGTATGCTCAGGTGTCCTATGGCAACAACCAACAAGGACAAATCCACAATATACTCGTCAATACGCCAGACCAATCCCACTGCCTAAAATGAACCCTGATGAGGGCTTCGTATGGAGGGGCAGAAAAACCTTGAATGGAAAAGAAAAAAACACACACAAATGTTTGTTAAAAAAAATCTAAATCAAAGCAGGTCAGATTCTTGAGTTCAGTGTTTATTGCAACACAATCAAAATTTAGTCATATACAACTGTGAAGAGACTACACAGTGACCCAGCTTTTCTTCTATCCTGTCCCTGTTTTTGCTTTTCAGTGTTGCTGTTTTTTTCTTCTGCTTTCCCATCACTATCTCCTTCACATCATGAAGCAGTCTAGATTCCCCTTTCCAGCTGCCATCACCCTCCCATCCCCAAAGAGTAAACCACCAGTCCTCCCCTACTCAAGTTTTAAAGAGGACAGGAAATCATTTCTAATTGGCAGCTGTTTATAAAGTTGTTATTCTCAGAAATGGTATTCATTCTCCTAAATTATCCACACTAAACTGTACCTGAATAAAAAGTGATATGAAAAACTTTATTTTGCATTGTTTTGTTTTTATGGGCAGCATTCTGTTACAGTTCTCTTCATGGAACAATAATTTGGAGTTTTAACTATGTCACGGTTTGTGTTATTGAACTCTATGCATTGTTCTGATAGGTCAACAGCTCATAATTAGCATTCTGTGCACAAACCGTGACACAGTAAACACTCCAAGTTATTGGTTCCATGAAGAGAACTGCAACAGAATGCTCCCCATAAAAATAAAACAATGCAAGAGAGTTTTTTTGTATCACTTTTTATTCAGGTACAATTAAATATGGATAATTTAGGGGACTGCATATTGTTTCTTAGAATAAGAACTTTATAAACAGCAGACATTTAGCACAAATTTCCTGTCCCCTTTAAAACATTCCAATGTCCTCCCCATACCAGTAAATTCAAAATCTCTCCAGAGTTGTGGGAATACATTTTCAGATATTCAGTATGCTCGTATTGTAGTTTTAAACACATCATTGTATTCTTATGGGAATCATGTAACTACATAACAGAATACAGCACATTTTTTTAACTTCTACATAGGTACAATCTGAACTATGAATGTGGGTGTTGCAGATCTCAAACATTTAAGAAATTAAACAGAAATTTGAAATTAAAGACAACCGGTCTTCCAAAAAAGTAAATAAAATTAAGACGGAAAATGAGACAACAAAACAAATAACAGGAACATGAGGCTAGACAGCAATAGGTAAATTTCACAGTCTTCATAGACATTTTGCAAATGCATTTATTCCATGCCCTCAACTATAAGTTTTCAGTGTAGCCGCTACCCAGATCTTATTTTCACCATTTCTCTCAACCTCAATATTGATAATCATTTAGTAATTTGGAGGAAAAAACCCCTGAAGATGAAAGATTAAAGCCAGCACAGCTGAGCAGAGGCCGGAGTGCTGGTGCCTTACCTGCCTCCATGCTGGCTACCCAGGTTCGGGAACAGACTCAGGAAGCTGGGGGGTCAGCCAGGTGGAATCCAGCGCCCCAGGACTGCTCTCCTCTCCCGGGGAGGCGTGGCAAGCAGCCTCAGCCTCTGACTACCATCAGGTGGATGCCTGGTGGTAGCACAGGTGCGACGCAGCCTGGTAGCACGGGGCCGTGATTCCATAGTGCATGCCTTCACACACATGCACTTACACCACTGCGGCAAGGGGACTGGAGAAGAAAAACAGAAATGGGGACTTGCAAGCTGCATTACACCCTGTGCATCTCCGAACGACACACACCACAACCTGGACCTCTGGATGTGTGATATGTACTGGGGGGAGGGGAACAGGACAGCCCTCCCTCCTCTGGATCCACCACGGGGGACAAGCCATGGGGGAACCAGCTCCAGCTAGGTCCGGGGGTGGGGAGTGCCAGATTGGGGGGGGGGAGTAGGGACAGGCCACACAAGTCACCCAAGGAGTAGAAGTCTATAAGGAAAAAAAAAAAGATGAAAGATCAATCCTACTGACATATTCTGTGTTTCTCTGTTAAAGATTTTATGAAGCAGGTATAATAAAGAAACACTTGGCCACTTGCTTCAATCTGCTTGTCACAGAAGTTTACACGTTACAAAAGTATGAAACAATTAACAAGAGCAGCATGTTGGCAGTAAATTCCTTGGACTCTGCAGCAGGATTATGCTTCCTTTTTCTCCACTAAGATTTTGTGCAGCTCCTCTGCATCTACTGCTGTTTTCACTCTAATTAACATTGTGAATGGCGTGGTAGGATTCCTCTCATCAATTGGTGGATTTGGAACGCAGACAATGATCACATTATTTGCTGTTCTTGTACATGGCATTGATGGTTGAATCAAAATATTTAGCAGTATGTTACCTGCAGTTGCAAAATAAAAAAAAGATACAATGCAATATGCCATTATTACCACATTTACATGTTTGACAATTTCAAAGTAATGTACTGTCATATAACATTTGTAAGTTCACCAAATAAAGACCTGAAATTATGGAACAGATCAGACGTGCTACATCTGCAAGACAAGTGTCCAAAATGTAAGAAAGACATGCAAAATGCAAACTATAGTTGCAGAAATGTGTTCAATATTTTTGTGTCAAGCTAGTGCTTAGAGATTTTCCAGTCTTCAGAAAAACATCTAACAGCTAATATAAAATGACAACTCTCATACCATTCTCCAATCCCACAAAATGGATTTCAGAACATCCCATTCCTTAAAAGACATTAGGGTCTTCACTCCTTAGTTGTTCTGCTCCTGCTACTTTTCTGTTTTGCAGTGTTAGTTCTCTGCTGTGACATCACAACCTGTTGCCACAGAAAACATACTGATGTCACAAGTAGAGGAACGAGACTTCAAAGCTGGAAAAGCAGCTGGGACAGATAATGGCTAAAACCCGCTTTTCACGCAAAGCGTCTTCAGGAAGTTAGCACCGTTGGCTTTTTCGGAGGTGCAACCTGTATGGGAGAGGGAAAGGCGAGGCAGGAGGATATGTGGATGCATATTCATATGTGAGGAACTGCGGACTTTTCTGGGACAGAAGGCTATTATGGCCTTCATCTCATGATGGAGGGGACAAGTGTACTAGGGCAGAAAATGAAAATTACGTACCTACCGTAACTGTTGACCTTTCTGTGCATCTTCATTCATCACTAATGCGTATAGCGCCAGAGCTAGGACCTTGCAGGAGACTGTTTCTTTCTATGGGCGGAGTCGATGCAGGGCCACCACCACCCTCAAGGCTGATGTTCTACGTGGTTTTCACAGGCTGGCCATTATCTGTCTTCGACTCCGCCCCAGCCCCAGTTCTGAAACGCCGGAGTGTGTAAGGAGAAGGAGGTGGGGTGGGGCAAGAGAGCCCAAGGGACAGATAAAAGGAAAAGGATATAATAAACTAAAAGGAGAAATAAACGACAGAAGAGACAGGAGAGAGAAACCAGATATGGGAAATTGGGGAAAGGGAAGGGGCCCCAATCTCTGGAAAGAGGAGAAAGAAAGAGAGGGAGGGAAAAGGGGGGGGGGGAATGGGACCACACCCCCAGAGAGGATCCTGCATCCTAGGGTTTTGACAATGATAGACCATAGTCTGAACTACAAAGGTTAAAAAGCTGCTGGGAGGCAAAGCCTGTGCTATTAAGCAGCATTCGCCCAAAGGGCTAACCTTAAAGGGGGGTCAGGATGAAGTGTGTCTCATATTCCTTCCCAAAAACTTAAACTGTCAGGAGGGCATTAGGGAAATGAACTCAAAAGCTTTGAGATCAAAAATAAAAACGGAGGGGCCCCCTAAATTCTCAGCTCACTCCTGAAGAAATGAGGGAGAAGAATAGAGACAGGGGAGAGAACCCCGCCTCCCATACACCCCAAAAGGAGAATATTCCTTTCTGTGCGTCTCCAGGGTCCTCTTCCTCCAAACCACGAGGAACAGGAGGCGGAGGAGAAAAACGAAAGAGACACACGGGGTGGGGGGAGCCCAGAGACTGAGGCCCCAGGGGGAAGGAGGGTGGGATTTAGTGATGAATGGTGAAGATAAACACAAAGATCAACAATTACGATAGGTAAGTAATTTTCATATCTTATCTGTGTCAATCTTCACCATTCATCACTAGTGAGTGAATACCAAGCCCCCCTAAGGGGCCCTAGACTACCCCAAGGGACTGAGTCCCTTAGCCTCCAGTGGGTGAGACACTGGAGGAGAGGACCCTTACAGGCCTGGGGAGGTCCGAGACTAGTCCAGGTGAGATGGGGAGCCCCCAGTGGGGAAGGGAAGGTGCCCTGAAAGTTGCAGTCTCACCCTGTGGGAAAAGAGGTGGGTTCTCCAGTATGCGGAGGAGATCACCCTATGCCAGGCCAGGGGTGACAACCGGGATAAGCGAAGCCATGCCGTCCACCTAATGCAGATCGCTGTCCCCCATCGCTCTGGATGACACCTCACTGGCATCATAAGATGTCCTTGTTTGGTGCCTTGCTAGCTCCAAGCCCTGAGCAGAGAGGGCAATGGCTTGCCTGGTTTCCTCTGAATCAAGCATTGACTCTAGGAGCTGTCCTAGCCTGGACCACAAGAACCTATCGTAGGACGCAAAGTGGGCCTGATATGAAGCAACAGAAAGGAGAATCCGTGCCAAATAGAAAACTCTCCTCTCTCAGAAATCGAAGTCTGGGGGGCACAAGGCCCAGAGGCGGTGTCCAAGGAGGTCAAGCCCGAAGAGGGATGAGGCAGAGAACCTGGAGACCCAGGAGGGGCACAATACCATTGGCGTAGGTCCCTTGGGGCTGGAACAGTGGAGAAGGGATGTAGCCAAAGTCTATGATGCTTCCTGAAAAGGAACAGGCTGGTGGGAACCACCAGGTTGGCCGCACCGTACTCGCCTAGGATGTCACGTGTCACATATTTGGGATTGCTGGCAGGGACTGGGGTAAGATAGAGCTTGTCTAACAGCCTCATGAGGAAGCATCTATAGGAAGAGAGATCAGACGCTGGGAAGATGTGGACAGATAAATCCTCTCCCTCCGAGAGGAGGAAAAAGATGCAGGTGAGCTCTGAGGTTCGGGGTCTGGCTGCACGGGAGCATGGTGGAACATCTGCTGGTCCATGGCATGGCGATAGGTAGGAAAATGTGCAGTGGAACCTCTGAACCATTCCTAAGTAAGAGGTCCCCTAGGACAGGGAATACCTGAAATAGCAAGGGATGGAGACAGAGGCTCGGGGGACACGCTCCTAGCTACAGGAAAACCGTCTCTGTCACGGCGGGGGGCCAAGAGGAAAATCCCTGCAAGGAGGGAAATTTGAAGGTCCCAGCAGCTAACAGCCATTCCACCGGATCAGAACAGTCAGAGCTGTGCCCATGGGAAGAAATCCCCCCCATGAGGTGACCGGGACTGTGCGAGTCCAGAATTACGGCCCCTGACCTCAGAAGCTGAAGCCCCTCTCGAGGACCTATCCAGGGAAGAGCGCAAGTCTGCACTGCGGCTCCTCCCAGAACCCGGCCAGGCTCCAGTGAGGGCGCGCTGCACCACACCCTTACTCCTCAAGCCTTCAGAGTTGGAGAGGGACCGCGTCCTCATAGCCACCAGCCTAGGCAGCTAACAACTCCAGGCAGCCTCCAAGGAGTCCATACAGGGAACAGTACCCTCCCCTTCCTGGTATGCCCTGGGCTGTCCCAAACGGACTGTCCAAACACACCAAGGAAGGGGGTGCCCCAACTGGAGGAGCAGAAGTGCCAGTGGCCCCAGGCTGCACAGCAGTAGCCACGGGGACCACCTCTGGCTGGTCAGTACCACTGACCCAAGGGCCAACCGGCGACAACTGACCCCCAGAGGGAGGCTGAGTGGGGGCAGAGGTGCTGGAAATGGAGGGATCCAAGGATTCCGAAAATTCTGGGAGCCAATCTGGATCAGACCCAGAGTCCTCCTCCGAGGAGGTAGACTCAGAGGTTCGATGCCAGATGACCCCTCGATCCCCCCAGTTCCTGGACCATGAGTTGGACCACCTTCCTCCCCAGCACTAGAGTCAAGCACGACACCATGCCCGACGTCGCCCACCCTCCCTGGTACCAGAGTCGGGTGAGACACTGAGCACGGCGCTGCGCTCCTCCCCGGCGCCAGAAACAGGCCCAGAAACCACTGAAGCACTACCCCCGACACCGCTGACATTCCTGATGCTGTGAATGACGCTAGGAGCAACAGCGGCACCGAGAGATGGCCAGGTGCTGCCCTCCAAGCCCGCAGCGCTGCAAACTGCACTGGGACCAAGAGCAGCACCGCCAGGCGCCGCCGAGGACAGCGACGGTCCAGACCTGGAGAGCCCAGAAAACGATACCGAGGTAGCCTTTACCTCTGAAGAAGCGACTGCCAAAGCAGTGCCTCCAGACTGTCCCCCCCCGCAAGGCTAAGAGAGGCGGTGCCCCCCCTCCTCCACGGGCCGTACAGGACCAGAAGGGGACCCGGAGGAAGGGCTGAGAATCCTTGCCTTGGCCTGTCTACTGCGAACCCTTCCTCCAAAAGTCAGCAGTGCACGTCTGACTTTAAATGCGTGGATTTCGACAACTCGGCGGTCCATGGAGAAGCAGGCATTGCAGCTGTCGATATCATTGGTCGGGCCGAGGCAGGAGACACAGCGGTCATGCTGGTCCGTCATGGAATAGACAAGGCCACAGGGGCGCCGACGCATAGGACGCCGCCCTTTCTTGACCCCTGGATGAGACACGACTGTACGAGAAATAAAGACAAAAACAGTACTTGACGTTGCTTAAAAGTAAAGGAACAATCTTACTGTCTGGAAGTGACGTTAACCAGGACGAACAGAACTGAAGCAACGCAGACACAAGGCCGATGAACTAGGCCGCAAATCTTGATAGTAGAACAGAGTCTTCACACAAGGTCTTCACTCGACGGCGGTAGAAGAAATGGGGTTGAGGCACAGTTGACGACCAGTTGACGACAGATAACCGCCCACCCGCGAGCATCACGTAGAACGTCGGCCTCGAGGGCAGAGCTGGCCCTGTGTCGTTGCCGCCCATAGGAAAAAAAAAAAAAAGTCTCCCGCGGGGTCCTAGCTCCGGCGCTGTACCAACTAGTGATGATTTAGATGTCTATGTGGAAAAACTAAGAGGGAGGCAGAGGATCCTGGGAACCTCCTAGTAGGGGGTGGAGGCAAGGTGGACCTAAAAGAGCCTCTACTGGAAAACAGAAAACAGGGCCAGGGGAAGTCAGCCATGGCAGGGGAAGGTGAAAGTGTCAAGAGAGGGGGACCGGGCAACAGTAGTCTGACAGAGTAAGAGAAGGGCTGGGGAGAGAAAGGCTAGCACTAACAGTGGATCAGGTAAGGGGAGAGGAAGTAAAGTGGGTGAATGGAGGATGCATTGCCTTAAAGCCAGAAGTTTAAACAAAATGATCAGCAAACTGCAGACAAAGGTGGCAGAGGCTAAGTTAAACTTAGTAGCTATCACGGAGACATAGGTCAGTGCGAAATAATTATGTACTCCCCGTAATTCTTGATATTCTAGGAATATCTTCACCATTGATTCACACAAATGGGTTTTGAGGTGCTAGGACCCTGTGGAAGCCAGAACGTTTCAGGAATGCTGGCGCCGACGCAAGCTGTGTGCATTCATGGCGCCGCAAGGGTGAGCTCATGGCACTGGCTTACCTTAGCACCAGCCCTCAACCACCTCAATACTTTTTTTTTTCTTTTTTTTACACTGAGGAGGAGGAGGAGAAGCATTATCTAACATTTATACACTAATCAAATGGTACAAGAGCCCTGGTGACCTTTGTAAGAAGGGTCAACAAGTTAGAAACACAGTGTCTTCACAGCCCAAACCAAGAACAACTGGTGCAGACCAACAGACTAGAG
Source organism: Neoceratodus forsteri (assembly GCA_016271365.2). Classification (NCBI taxonomy): domain Eukaryota; kingdom Metazoa; phylum Chordata; order Ceratodontiformes; family Ceratodontidae; genus Neoceratodus; species Neoceratodus forsteri. The sequence goes on along the minus strand of CM028131.1, from coordinate 1,651,769,320 downwards.
CGAGCTCTGAAGGATGATGGGCGGGTATGCGAATCATTGGTGAAGATATTCTAGAAGATAAAGAATTATGGTGAGTATGTAATTTTTTATATCTTCCAGGAATTAATCTTCATCAATGATTCACACAAATGGGTTAGAGTATCGAGCTCAGACAAAATTCCCTTGGGCTAGGGTGGTGGTAGGCAAGGCTCCCTCAGGACAAAAGTAGATTCAGGAGGGTCCTGCCAAAGAAGGCATGTTGCCTGGCATGGACATGGAGGGCATAATGCTTGACAAGTGTGTACTGTGCTCCAAGTAGCAACTCTGCAAATATCGTCAATAAGCAGAAAGTGAATCTCTGCCAGGGACCTGGCGACCGCTCTGGTGGAGTGGGCACATACTTGGTCTTCCAGCTTAACTTGCAACATAGCGTAGCAGTGATGGCGGCAAATGACAATCCAAGCACAAATACACTCGACTAACAGGGTGTCCCATCCAAATAGGATCAAAGGAGACAAAAACCTGCTTAGACTGCCTGAAGGTCTTAGTTCTGTCAAGATAGAACTTCAGGGCTCTCCTGAGACAGAGGATGGAGAATGCACTCTCCTTCATTCTCGAAGTCAGGAAAGTATGTAGGCAGCACAAGAGGCTGATTCTAGTGAAACTCTGACATCACCTTGGGTAAGAACTTGCGGTGCATGCGGAGGACCACCATATCGCTGTGCAAAAAGGTATATGGAGAATCCATGACCAAAGCATGAATCTCAAACTCTGTGGGCGTAGGTGATGGCCACGAGGAAAGCTGTTTTCCAAGTTAGGAAACAAGTCACATGTAGCCATGGACTCAAAGGGCTTATGAGTGAGCATGTCCAACACAAGGTTGATGTCCCAGCCGGCTAAAGGTTTCCTGACTGGAGGCCTTTTGTGCAAAATGCCCTACATGAACCCCTTGAAGAGTGGCAAATGGGCTAGGCAGAGGTTCCCTACAGGCTTGTGGTATGCTGAAACAGCACACAAGTGGACCTCAACTGTAAAGTACTGCAAGCCTGCATCAGAGAGGTCCAACAAGTACTCCAAAACCTTGTCTGGTGGGCATCGGAATGGGCTCCATACGAGTTCTGGAGCATCAGACAAACGTTTCCACTTGGCTGTGTAGGTCTTCCTAGTGGAGGGCTTACAAGCAGCAGGCCCCCTGAGATACTTAAAACCTATACCTTTTGAAGAGGCAGGCCTGGAGGGGAGCAGAGAATGGAATGAACCAGAGATCCCAGAGTCAAAAGGTCTGCCTTAAGGGGAAGGGTCCTTGGAGTGCTGACTGATAGGCTGTTAAGCAGAGGAACCAAATCTGCCGAGGCCAGCAAGGGGTGACTAGAATCATTTTACCCCCATGTGCCTCTAACTTGAGCAGTACTCTCTGAACTAGAGGGACTGATGGAAATGTGTCCAGAAAAAGATTTGTCCACTGTAGCCTGAATGCATCCTAATAGAAGAGACCGTGTTCTGGATTTATGAAGCAGAATCGAGGCAGTTTGGCACAGAGTGGTGATGCAAAAATGTCCACATCTGAGGTTCCACACTTGTACAGCAACCGCATGACATCTAGTGCTAAAGACCACTTGTGAGGATCTGCTTCTGTTCAGCAGAGCTCATCTGCAAGAATGTTCCGAGTTCCTAGTAAGTAGAGTGCCTGCAGCTGAATCTCTTGCTCTAGACGCCATTCCCACACACTCATTGCTTTACTCTACAGGGCTCTAAACTCCTTGAGCATGGTGCCCCTGGCAATGGGCTCCCATCCCATCAGAGATGCATCCGTAGTGATGGTTACCTGAGGCTCTGACTGACAGAAGGGGAGACCCTAGAGAAAGCTGTCCTCCTGTGTCCACCATGCAAGAGAGAGAGAAGCAGAGGCTTTGTCACCTTGATGACACAAGACTGAGGGAGAGACTGGCCTGGTGGCACTGAGGGTTGAGGCGCTGGACGCCACACCGGTGACCCGGGTTCAGGAATGAGCCCAGAACGTCGGGGGTCGGCAGGAGAGAGAGGACTGAGCATCTGGAGAATGGCTCTCCTCTAACTGGGAAGGGTTCTGGGGACTGCTCAGTGTCCTAGCGACCCCCAGAGGAGATCGGGACAGCACAGGCATGCAAGCTGTATGGGGGGAGCAACAGTGTCATCAGACAGCTGTGCGCTGGACGCCATGGTACACCGCACTCCCACTGGGAAATAAAGAAAATCCCCTCCAAAGGATCGTGAAGATGATGGGGGCTCCGGGGCAGAACTCTCATCCCACCGCAGGCCCATCTCCTTGGGGGATTCCTGGCTAACCTGGCACACGCAGGTAAGATCTCTCTAATACCAGACAGGCTGTTAAGAGAGACCAGACCCATCCTGGGGGGGTGATCTGGGAGGCTAGGTCTGCCTGGGGAGTACCTTAGAGGCTAGGGTTCAGACTGGGAGTAGCAGTCCTTGATGCATGAGCACCCCGGAAGGATGCCCGGCCTAGGAGGAGCACAAATAAAGTTGAAAAAAAAAAAAACAAAGTGAGGGAGAGATTCTGATGACCACTGCATGCTGAGCATCGATGAGGTTGTTCTCATGTGCAGTTGTGCTAGAGGCACTGTGAACACTGAGGAGACTATCAGGCCCAACATGTACTGCACAGAGTGCGCTTGAATCTGCTCGCACTTCATTATGTAATACACCATTTGAAAGACTGCTTTTCCTTCTGTTCGCCAGAAGGTAGGCCCTGGCGATGTCCAGAAGGGTCCCTAAAACGAGGAGCTGCTGTGAGGGTTGAAACTGCGATTTCTCTAGAATCAACAGGACTCCCACGAAAGTAAGGAACTGAGAGGCTGTGTTCACTGTTCATTCAGTCTCCTGCTTGGACTGGCCTGTAGCCAGTAGTCCAGATAGGGAAAAATTTGGAGTCTGAGCTTTCTTCGGTGTGCAGCGAGAACAACAAAGCACTCTGTAAAGACTTGAGGCATCGAGAACAGCCCAAAGGGCAGGACTTGGAAATAATAATGACCCAGTACTATGAAGTGGAGGAATCTGTGGTGGCCAGGGTTCACTAGGATATGCTGGTAAGCGTTCTGTATATCCAGGGAGGCTAACTAATCCTGTGGCTTGAGGAGCAGAGGCAAAGTTCCCAGAGAGCATTTTAATTTTTTTCTCATTCCATGAACTTGTTCAAGTTTCTGACGTGAGTGGGGCTACTACTTCGGTACTAGGAAATTATCGAAGTAGAAGCATGATTTGCGCTCAGACTGTGGCACTACTCCCACTGCCCTGTTGCTCAGAAGGCCCTCAATCTCCTTTGCCAGAATCTCTGCTAAGGGAGCGGAAGAAAAAATTACTCATCTTAGTAATTATGTTTCTTGTAATGGAGTTTTGCTGTATTCTGACTATTGCAGTTAGCCCCAGCCTTTAAACTGCCTTGGAGAACAAAGGGTTAACTTTCTATGCAGAGCAAAGAATGCTGAGCTCAAGCTCAGTTGAGGTCTCTGTCTGGAGCCCTTTGAAATCCAACTGTCAGATTCTTACAAGCAAAAACTCACTAACTATGCTATGTGGAAACTTAACAGTTTTACTAGCCAACTGGCAACAAAAAGTTTTGGATTCCTAAAGGAAGACTCAAGTCAGGAAACCAAAAACCAATCCAAATAAGAATGATAAAATAAACACCCAAACAAAAAGAAGGTGTAAAAGGAGCACCCCTGAGATGCAACACTGCACCTGCCCACCCACTTCCCAAAAACAGGTTCTGAGAGAGGAGGCAGGGAGGTCAGAATACAGCAAGACTCCATTAGAAGAAATATAATTACCAAGGTGAGTAATTTTTTCTTCGAACAACATGAAGTCTTGCTGTATTCTGACTACTGCAGACTACCAAGCAGTACCTCCATGCAGGAGGGACAGAACCTACTTTGGGAATAGACTCTGAAGTACTGCTGTGCCGAACCGAGCATCACTCCTAGCCTGGATATCCAGACAGCAATGCTTGGTAAGGTATGGACTGTTTTCCAGGTGGCTGCTTGACAAATTTCTAAAATAGGAATATCCCTGGCAGCAGTCAGGGAAGCAGCTGTACCTCTGCTGGAGTGAGCCCTCAGGCCTGAGGGTGGAATTTTTCCTAGTTTCTCATAGCAGAACTGTATACAAGACACAATAAACCTGGCAATAGTTCTCTTGGTGGCAGGTTTGCCCTTCCCTACTTCTCCATAAGTGAGGAACAGCTGGAGGGAATCAAACCTGTGACCCTTGGCACGCTCTATATAGTGGCTAAGGGCCCTTTTAACATCCAAACCGTGTAGCCTCCTCTCTCCTGAAGAGAGATGATCAGTGAAGAAAACAGGAAGAGAGACTGGTTCAGGTGAAAATCTGAAACCACTTTGGGCAAGAACCTTCTATTGGTTCTAAGAACCACTTTATCCCTATGAAAGGAGATAAAATCAGGTTCCACTGACAGGGCTTGCAGTTCGCCGATGCGTCTGGCAGAGGTAATGGCAACTAAAAACAGAGTTTTCCAAGTCAAGTACTTGAGCTCTACTGAGGACATAGGCTCAAAGGGAGGTTGCATCAATTGAGCAATACAAACATTTAAATCCCAGGCAGGGGCAGGGTCACTGAATGGAGGATTGGTATGAAGCAATCCTTTGAAAAAGTTACAGAACACAGGATGAGATGATAGTGAGGAAGACTTCCCCACTGATAGAACAGTAGACAACTGACAAGTGTACTTTAAGAGTAGCTGGTCTGAGGCCTAGGCCATTAAGATGGACCACGTAATCCAGAACTGTAGGCAATTCAGCAGTGTCTGGGGAAATATGCTGCTTAGAACACCGAATGCTGAATCTCTTCCATTTGGAGTTATAGGTCTTTCTAGTGGCGGGCTTTGAGAAGCTTTGAGGATGTCCAGACCCCGAGACAGATGCAAATCTGCATACTCTATCTCTTCAAGAGCCATGCCTTGAGATCGAGAGTCTGAAGACTGGGGTACCAAATCCTCCCCTGAGAGGAGGTTACCAGGTTGTAATTCCTGGGAAGAAATAGGGAAGATGGACTGCTAGGGACAGTAACAGGGGGTACCAAGGCTGTCTGGCCCAATCTGGAGCAATCAGAATCACTTTGCACGGTTGTGACTTTATCTTGACTAGAACTTTGAACAGTAGAGGAAAGGGAGGCAAGCATACAGAAATTTCCCTTCCCAGTTTATAATCAGAGCATCCAGAGGGACTGAGCCCAAGACTGGGGGTCTGCAACAAAACAGAGGAAGTTGGTGATTGTCTGGGGCTGCAAAGAGATCCATCTCTGGAGTGCCCCACCTTGAAAAAAATCACCTTCAAGACCAGAGGGTCCAGGGACCATTCGTGATGGCCCTATGAAATCCTGCTCAGTGCATCTGCTAGCACATTGTCCTTCCCTGGAAGGTGGATTGCTATCAGAGAGGTTTGCAGGGAATAAGTCAGGGACCACAACTCCATGGCTTCTGTGCACAAGGCTGTAGACCGCGTACCTCCCTGCTTGTTGATGTACCACATGGTGGTGGTGGTGTCTGTTCTGACTTGAACCACCTTGTTCTGCACTGACAGAGAAAACTTGCAGGGCCAGAAAAACTGCCCTGAGTTCTAGGAGATTGATATGGAGAAGGGATTCCTGAAGGGGACCATAGTCTCTGGGCAGTGAGGGACCCCAGATGGGCTCCCCAGCCCAGGAGGGAAGCATCCGTGGTAAGGACCACTGAGACTGAGTGGCAAATGGGACCCCTTGCCTTAAATTGTCCTGATCCTGCCACCACTGAAGGGCTTGGATCAGGGTCCAAGTCACTGGGATCAGCTTGGTAAGGAAATCCTTCCTTTGGGACCAAAAGGCCCTCAGATGGAACTGAATGTCCCTCATCTGGAATCTTGCCCCCTTGGACCACTGCTGTCGAGGCTGCCATATGGCCCAAGAGCTGGAGGAAATGCCTTGCTGGTCGAGACACCTGAAGGAAGAAGCCAGTTGTATAAGAACTCTTGCCCTTTCCAGGGGAAGAAAGGCTCTTGCTTCGACAGTATCCAGCTCTGCCCCTATAAAGGCAAGGAGCTGCACTGGCTCGAGAACGGACTTGGGAAGGTTGAGAAGAAATCCTAGAGAAGTAAGCATTTGGTGAAGACCCCTGGGGCTGAAGTTAGGCCAAAGGGCATTGCTCTGAACTGATAGTGGCCTGAGGGCGACTTGAACCTGAGGTACTTTCTGTGGGAGCACCTGATGGGAATGTGATAACAGGCATCTCTGAGGTCCAGGGAGGCTAGCCAGTCCCCTGGCTTTAGAGAGGGAAGGATTATTCCCAGAGTTAATATCTTGAACTTTGGTTTTAAAAGATGTTTGTTTAGGTATCTTAGGTCTAGGATGGGTGGCCACTCCCCTGTCTTTTTTGGGATAAGGAAGTACCTGGAGTACAGACCTTTGCCCCAGTGTAGGGTAGGTACTCTCTCTATGGCTCTTAAAGCCAGCAGAGATGAAACCTCTGCCTCTAGGGCAAGGGTTTCTGAGAGACCTGCAGGTGGAAAAGATCTGGCTCTCATCTTCGGAAAATATTTGAAGCGGAGAACCAGTCCCTGGCTTACTACTTCCAGGACCCACTTGTCTGATGTAACAGACATCCAGTACTGGACGAAGTAAGTCAGCCTGCCCCCTACTGGAATAGGAGAGTCGACCCGGGCAGGCCCATCAGGGTGTCTACTTGGCAGCGGCCTTAGGCTGAAGAGTGGATGCAGCCCTGCTCATCCCGCTTCTGCCTCTCCCTCTGAAGAACCCCCTCTGTGAAAAGGAAGAAGAGGCCTGTGCTTGGTAAAATGGCCTATGAAAAGGCCTGCCCCTAGACTGCTGCCTTTGAGGAGTTGCCTGCCTCTCCTTGGCCTGGGCACTCCTTACGTGGTCCTGTACTCATCCATTTTCTTCATGTAATTCTGTGTCTGCTCCCCAAACAGAGAATTACCCACTACAGGAAAATCCATTGCCTTAGTCTGGGAATCCTGCAAAAGGCTAGTACATCTGAGCCAAGCCATTCTCCGAAGAGCCACAGATGTAGCCATGACTCTTGACACATCACTGGAGTCCACAGCAGCAGCATGAAACTAAACTTTTGATGCCTCAATCCCATCTGCAGCCACCTCCTCCAGCTCCTTGGTTAGCTGGGGGGAAGCCTGTTTAGCCAGTACCAGTACAGTGTCCCACCTGGACTTCTGGTACCTGGTTGTATAGGCCATATAATTCGCCTGCCTGAGTCCCAAGGAAGATGCCATGTACTTATTTTTGCCATGGCATCAATCTTCCTGGGGTCTGTCTGTGGGGTGTGAAGCCAAGGGAATGCTTGCCTCGTCACAGGCACCAGCCTGCACTACCCCAACATGGCTGTATTGCTGGTATAAAAACTCTGTATCCAAGCCTGATAGTGTGTACCTCTTGTCCATCCGTCTGTCAACACAGGGTACAGAATTGGAAGACTTCAGGATTTTTTGTGTCCGCTTCCCAAAGGACTTGTGAAGGGGAATAGACAGTCTCCTGGACTCTGGGATGTCCATGTTTCCACATAATCAGGCTCCTCCTGATCCTCCATTGCCTCCTCCATAGGAAGCTGGAGGGTTTCAGCCACCTTTCTGAAAAACAAAAAATGGGAATGGGACACACCAGGTCTGTCTTGGGAGATGTCCGGTTCCACAGGCATATCCAGACTTCCATCATCACCATCATCTTCAAACTCCCCCTCCTCCACAAACTCCAGTTCATAAAAATCTTCAGGGGTATAATCTTGAACTGGGGGAACCGACGGAAGCGATTCCACAATTTGAATCGCTCTATTTCCTCGGCAGTCGGAACATGAACCTCTTGATCCGAACCGGTCTATTTTTCTTTGTGTTTCCTTTTTGTAGGAACCGACCCTTCAGGATCGGCTCTCCTCTTGCCTGAAGTAGTATCACCCTGGTCAGAGGGCATTCCTTCTGGTTCAGTCGGAACCAAACCGGACTGGCCATCCGGGTCAGCGGACTTCTCGGCCTCCTTTTCCCTCAGTCTACCTCTCTTTTCAAGGGTAGATTTAGGAAAAGTTTTACAAATTTGGCAGTCTGTATTGAGGTGTTCAAACACCAGACAAACACAGGTGGGTGTGGGGGTAGGCCTTAGCAAAGACCTCCCCACACTCACTGCAGTGTTGAAACCCAGTGGGCCCGTTTTCCTTTTTTCTTGGGTTTCTCAGACATGGCCAACCTAACCAAACTTACCCATTTTATGGCAACCACCAGGCAAGACTCCCTTATCGGTTCCTAACCGTGTCACGGGTGTTGGAAGAAAACGTTCAAACACTTTTTTTTTTTTAACCGATAAGGACCGGTAACCACACTAATGTAAAATACAAGGATTCAATACAAATGATCGGTTCAGCCGAACCGATCTAACACTTTACAATTTACACACAGAAAAACAGAACAAAACCTATCTAGTACTCACGGTACCACAGACAGAGACAGAACTGACTATGCAGAAATAAATTCGGTAAAAACCGACAACTTAACTGAGACTTAGACTTTCGACCGAGCTGAAGGAGAAATCTCCAGAGCGACTGTTCAGTGAGGCGGAGTAAAGAATCTGATGGCTGGATTTCAAAGGGCTCCAGACAGAGACCTCAACCGAGCTCAAGCTCAGCATTCTATGCTCTGCATAGAAAGTTAACCCTTTGTTCTCCGGGGCAGTTTAAAGGCTGGGGCTAACTGCAATAGTCAGAATACAGCAAGACTTCATGTTGTTTGAAAGAAGAGTTGCTTTCTAGTTTGGTAATCTGGAGGATTTTTGAAGTTCAGAGAGAATCCCTCAAATAATCTGGAGCACCCATGGATTCCCACTGGCGGTGAATGTCGCCCCAAAGGAAAGAGAGGTCTGCCCCAGGCAGCTGATGCAGGACTGGAATTTCAGAGGGTGGCAGTAGGTGCTTTGGGGGCTATGAAAACTGGGACTTGATTTTAGCTCCCCTGCCTTTTCCTCAAAAGGACTGCATACTGTGGTAGAAGCCTCATACTCTCCCCTTTTCTGGGGATTAGATGGGGCAGGACTGGAAGTCTTGATGGCCGTTCTAGTTTTCTGAAAAGCCTCAAAATATTGTTCCACAGCAAATGGATGACGACCATTAAATGGAATATTCATAACCTGTTGCTGGACATAATTAAGAGAAACCAGATGTACGAAGCCAGGAATATCTTCTGATACAAATTCCTTCTGCAGCTGAGCGAGAGGCAACTTCAAAGGAGTCCATAGCTGCCTTGAATTGATGAATGTTAGACTCAATACCATGAGTGTCAGTCTTGAGAATCTTCGGTTTGGTTTCCGATTCTGGCAAGGATTCTGCTAGAGGCTCAAGAGCAATCTAGAGACATATTAACACTTTGGGGGGGGGGGGGGGATGCACTTGGTAACTGACAATCCTCATGCTAAGAGTAGCAGCAGCAAAAGCCCCTTTCACCATACTAGTTCGCATGACTCCTCATTAATAGGGTGTGCAGTCACCTCCTGAGGAAAAATAGCTTTATTATTCTCAGCTAAAATGACAATCTTGTCAGTAAGAGGCCGAGACGCAAAGATAGGCCTGTCTTTAGGGGCAGTGTACTTACAGTCTATCCACCTACAGACAGATGAGATAGACCCAGATCTATTTCCCATTGCATCCGGAAGGGTCTCATCAATGCCGGGGGGGATACGAGACTGACCAGCATGATGGAAACATTGAGCCATGCCAGGTGGAGCTGTTTACCCTTGTCAATAGCTGAAAGCTGAAAAGTAAGCATAGCATACATGTTGCAGAGAAGAGCCCGGAAAGGGAGGTCTTCCTGGTGGACAGGAGAAGGACCTGGCTCCATAGTCTCCAGGCTATAGGAGTCTTCTTAGTCATCGCCATGCTCAGAAACAATGAGTTTGTGGTCAGACTTGTCCCCCTCCAGGTCCTCTCCGGGGAGGGTCTGGAAGAGGAGTAGATCACAGCTTTCCTAACCCAGACCAAGAAGAAAAAATGACTCACCATAGTGATCATGTTTCTTCAAAGGGATCACTCATTATGATTAAACTGATGCAGTCAGCCTCCTGTGTTGAACTGCCCGGAGAAATGGAATTATAAGCAAATGATGGAACTCTCAATTGGTTCATGCCAATTTCAAACTGCTGTACTCTGAGTGCTTCAGATTCTTATGTAGCCTAACTGGGTGCAAGACCCACTAGTTAAAAACTAAAATCTTTATAAAATAATTGTTGTCCCCTTAGGTCAAATGAAAAAATTACTCACCTTAGTAATTATGTTTCTTCTAGTGGAGTCTTGCTGTATTCTGACATATTGCAGTTAGGTCCTGCCTTTCAACTGCCCCGGAGAACATAGGGTTAACTTTTCTATGCATGGCACAGAATGTTCATCTCGAGCATGGTTGAAGCCTCTGCCTGTTATTCGAACTGCAACCATCAGATCTTTACGAGCAAAAACTCACTAGGTATTCTGTGTGGAAACTGTAAAATCTTTACTAGCCAACTGGCAAAAATATAATGTTTTTGGTTCTCAAAGGAAGACTCAAGTCAGGAGACCCAAAAACAAACCAAAAAAAAAAATCAAATGAACAACATTCCACCCAAAGAAAAAGACAGGGTGTAAGGGCGCGCACCTCTAGGGTGCCAATAATGCACCTGCCCACCCACATCCCAAAAATCTAGGTTCTGAGAGGGGAGGCGGGGGGAGGTCAGAATACAGCAGGACTCCACTAGAAGAAACATAATTACTAAGGCGAGTAATTTTTTCTTCAAACAACATGAAGTCTTGCTGTATTCTGACATATTGCAGACTACCAAGCAGTACCTCCATGGAGGAGGGACAGAACCTACTTTGGGAATAGGCTCTGAAGTACTGCTGTGCCAAACTGAGCATCACTCCTAGCCTGGACATCCAGAGAGTAATGCTTGGTAAAGGTATGGACTGTTTTTCAGGTGGCTGCTTGACAAATTTCTAAGAGAGGGATATTCCTGGCCGCAGCCAGGGAAGCAGCTGTACCTCTTGTGAAATGAGCCCTCGGGCCTGAGGGTGGAATTCTACCCAGTTTTTCATAGCAGAATTGTATACAAGAAACAATCCACCTGGCAACAGATCTCTTAGTTGCAGGTTTGCCCTTCCCAACTCCTCCGCGAGGAACTGGAGGGATTCAAACCTGTGACCCTTGGTACGCTGTATGTAGTACCTAAGGGCTCTTTTAACATCCAAACTGTGTAGCCTCCTCTCTCCAGAGGAAGAATGATCAGTGAAGAAAACAGGGAGAGATATAGACTGATTGAAGTGGAAATCTGAAACCACTTTGGGCAAGAACTTTATTAGTTCTAAGGACCACTTTATCTCTGTGAAAAGAGATGAAATCAGATTCCACTGGCAAGGCTTGCAATTCACTGATACGCCTGGCAGAAGTAATGGCTACCAAAAAACACAGTTTTCCAAGTCAAGTACTTAAGCTCTGCTGAGAACAAAGGCTCAAAAGGGGGGTTGCATAAGCTGAGCAATGCAAATATTAAGATCCCAAGCAGGAGCAGGATCCCTGAAGGGGATTGGTGTGAAGCAATCCCTTGAAAAACTTACAGAATACAGGATGGGATGACAAAGAGGAAGACTTGCCTACAGACAGGAAAGCAGAAACAGCTGCCAAGTCTACCTTGAGAGTAGCTGGTCAGACCTAGGTCATTAAGATGGATCATATAATCCAGAACCGTAGGCAATTCAGCAGCGTCTGGAGAAACATTCTTAGAACACCAAATGCTGAATCTTTTCCATTTGTAGTAGTAAGTCTTTCTGATGGAAGGCTTTCAGAAGCCTTAAGGATATCCAGAACCCCTTGGGAAAGATGCAGATCAGCAAACTAACTCTTCAAGAGCCAAGCCTTGAGATTGAGAGACTGAAGATTCGGGTACCAAATCCTCCCGAGAGGATGTTAACAGGTTGTAATTCCTGGGAAGCGACAGGGGAAGATGGTCTGTTAGGGACAGCAATAAGGGATACCATGGCTGCCTGGCCCAGTCTGGAGCAATCAGAATCACTTTGCATGGTTGTGACCTTATCTTGACTAACACTTTGAACAAGAGAGGGAAGGGAGGAAAGCATACAGAAATTTTCCTTCCCAGTTCAGAATCAGAGTATCCAGAGGGACTGAGCCCAAGACTGAGGGTCTGCAACAAAAGAGCTGAAGTTGGTGATTGTCTGGGGCTGCAAAGAGATCCATCTCTGGAGTGCCCCACCTTGAAAAAAATCACCTTCAAGATCAGAGGGTCCAGGGACCATTCGTGATGGCCCTATGCAATCCTGCTCAGTGCATCTGCTAACACACTGTCCTTACCTGGAAAGTGGATTGCTATCAGAGAGGTTTGCAGGGAATAAGTCAGGGACCACAACTTCATGGCTTCTGTGCACAAGGCCGTAGACAGAGTGCCTCCTTGCTTGCTGATGTACCACATGGTGGTGGTGGTGGTGTCTGTTCTGACATGAACCACCTTGTTCTGTACAGATTTGGAAAAAGCTTGCAGTGCCAGAAACACTGTTCTGAGTTCCAAGAGATTGATGTGAAGCAGAGATTCTTGAGGTGACCACAGTCCCTGCGTGGTAAGTTCCCCCAAATGGGCTCCCAGCCCAGCAGGAAGCATCTGTGGTGAGGACCACTGAATGAGACTGAGTGACAAATGGAACCCCTTGCCTCAAATTGTCCTGATCCTGCCACCATTGCAGGGCTTGGATCACAGTTCGGGTCACTGGAATTAGTTTGGTAAGGGAATCCTTTCTTTGGGACCAAAAAACTCTTAAGTGGAACCGAATGTCCCCCATTTGGAATCTTACGCCCTGGACCACTGCTGTGGAAGCTGCCATGTGGCCCAGTAGCTGAAGGAAATGCCTTGCTGGTCGAGATACCTGAAGGCTGAATGAAGAGGCCAGTTCCATGAGGGTCTCTGCCCTTTCCAGGGGAAGGAAGGCTCTTGCTTTAATTGTATCCAGCTCTGCACCTATGAAGGTGAGGAGCTGCACTGGTTTGATAACTGACTTTGGTAGGTTAAGAAGGAATCCTAAAGAATGAGCACTTGCTGGGTCACTTGCAGTGTGACTTGACTTAAGTGGAGACTGGTCTACTATGGGTGCTGTAGTCCAAGTATGGGAAAATGGAAATCTTTTTGTCTTCTTAGGAAGGCAACAACTACTGCCAGGCACTTTGTGAAGACCCTTGGAGCAGATGTTAGGCCAAAGGGCATTGCTCTTAACTGATAGGGGCCTGAGGGCAACTTGAACCTGAGGTACTTTCTGTGGGAGCACCTGATGGGATGTGAAAGTAGGCATCTCTGAGGTCCAGAGAGGCCAGCCAGTCCCCTGGCCTTAGAGAGGGAAGGATAATTCCCAGAGTTGTCATTTTGAACTTTGGCTTTAAAGATGTTTGTTCAGGTATCTTAGGTTCAGATGGGTATGCCACCTCCTGTCTTTGGGGGCTGCAGTACCTGGAGTATAATCTTTGCCCTGGTGTAGGTAGACTTTCATAGCTCTGAGAGCTAGGAGAGAAGAAACCTCTTGCCTAGGGCAAGGGTCCAGAGATTTGCAGGTGGGAAGATCTGGCCCTGCTTGGGGAAATTTTTGAGCCGAGAACCAGACCCTGCTTACTTCATTTCCAGGTCCCACTTGTTCGATGCAAGAGACATCCAGTACTGGACAAAGTAAGCCAGCCTGCCCCTTACTGGGATAGGAGAATTTGACCCGGGTGCATCCATCAGAGTGTCTGCTTATAGTTTAGGGCTGAGGGTGGATGTAGCCTGCTCATCCCCCCTTCTGCCTCTCCTCTGAAGAACCCCTCTGTGAAAAAGAGGAGAGGCCTGTGCTTGGTAAAAAGACCTTGGAAAGGCCTGCCCTGGACTGTTGCCTTGAGAGTTGCTTGCCTTCCTTGCCTACACTCCTTTTTAAGTGGTCCTGTTTCATTCATTTTCTCAAGTACCTCTTTGCTGCTCCCCAAATAGAGAATTACCACGCTACACGAAATCCATGGCCTTAATCTGCATCCTGGCGAGAGGCTAGTGTACATCTGAGCCAAGCCATTCAAGAGCCACAGATGTAGCCATGACTTGGATATATCATTGAGCTCACAGCATGAAACTGAACTTTCGTGCGCTCAATCCCATCCACAGTCACCTGCTCCAGCTCCTTGGCAAGCTGGGAGAACTTGTTTAGCCAGTGCCAGTACAGTGTCCACCTGGACTTCTGGTACTGGCCAAAGCAGGCCATATAATTAGCCTGCTCTGAGTCCTAAGGATGATGCCATGTACTGTTTCTTTTGCCATGGCATCAATCTTGTAGAGTCCTGTCTGGGGGTGGGGGGATATGAATGCTTGCCTTATCGCTATAAGTGAGCCTGTACAACCAACATGACTGCATTGCTGCAAGGAACTTCCATGTCTGAGCCTGAGAGAGTGTACCCTCTTGTCCATTCTTCTGTCTACAGGAGGTATAGAATTAGGAGACTTAAGAATTTTTTGTGTGGGGTTTCCAAAAGATTTGTGGAGGAACAGACAGTCTCCCTGACTCTGGGATGTCCATCATCTCAACATAATCAGGCTCTTTCCTGATCCTCTACACCTCCTCCACAAGCAGCTGGAGGGTATCAGCCACCTTTCTGTAGAACATGGTGTGAAGGGGACTCAGAAAGCCTAGAGGAGAAATACTTGAAGGTCTGTCTGGGAGATGTCCAGTCAATAGGCACATCCAGACTTTTCACCATCACTCATAATCATGGCTCATACTCCCTCCTCTTCAAACTCCAGTTCATGTAATTCTTCCAAGGTATAATCCGAACCGGGGAACCAACCGAACCGATTGCAATAACCTAATTTCGGCTTTGGCTATCTCTATCGGTGGTCGGAGTATGAGATTCTGGGTCCGGGCGGTTGATTTGTTTCTTTGTCTAGAACCGATTCTCGAATCGGTTCTCCTTTGCGTGGTAGTATCGCCTGGTCAGAGGGTACTCCTCCTGGTTCGGTCGGAATCAACCGGCTGGTCATCCGGCCAGCGGATTTATCGGCCTCCCTTCCCAGTCTACCTAACTTTTCCAGGATAGATTTGGAAAATTCTTAGCAAATTTGGCAGTCTGAATTGAGGTGGTCAAACCTCAGACAAACACAGGTGTGTGGGATCGGCCTTAGCAAAGGCTTCCCACATTGCAGTGTTGAAACCCAGTGGGCCCGTTTTTTCTTGCTTCTCCGTCTACGGTCAACGAACCAAAACTTACCCTTTTGGCAACTGCCAGGCAAGACTACCCTACTCGGTTCCTGACTGTCACGGGTCTTGGAAAAAATGTACTTAAAACCGGTTTTTTTTTTTTTTAGAGCGATACGGAAAGTAACCACACACTCAGTAAAGCACAAGTTTTACCTCAAAATGATCGGTTCAGCCAAACTGATCCACAGTTTACAAGTTCCACACAGAAAACGGAACAAAAACCTATCTAGTACTCACGGTACCACAGACAGACTTGAACCGACTATGCAGAAACAACAATTTAGTAGAAACCGACCGAAAACAGACACTGTAACTGACTTTTGAACCGAGCAACAGGAGAAATCTCCGGAGTGACTGTTCAGTGAAGCACAGTAAATAAACTGATGGTTGCAGTTTGAACAGACCGGGGCTTCAACCTAGCTCGTGATGAACGTTCTATGCAAGGCATAGAAAAGTTAACCCTTTGTTCTCCAGGGCAGTTGAAAGGCAGGACCTAACTGCAATAGTCAGAATACAGCAAGACTTCATGTTTGAAATTCAGAATACATATAAGGAGCCAGAACAACTGTGGGTCACCCTGGAAACAGGAAATGGGACAGCCATGATAACTAGGGTTGTCTACAGGCCCCCAGACCAGGGGAAGGACACAAACATATTACTGTTAGAAGATATACAAAACATGACAGCTAAAGGGGAGGTTCTGATAACGGGAGACTTCAACATGCCAGATACATATTGGTCAATACCAGCAGGAACATCTGCCAGAACTAGGCATGGTGATTCCCAGCAGGGGAGGGCCTCAAACAACTGGTCCCAACAACCCCACAAGAGATAGGCTATCCTAGATCTAGTACTGACCAACAGGAAAAGGATGCTTAGATCTCCAGGTAGAAGGTCACCTGGGGCCAGTGAACATCACATGCATGGTTCAGTATGTCACTACAGCTAAATCATCCCATTCCAAGGCAATATATGGGACTTCAGGAGGAGCTGACTGATAAGATGGCCAACAGAGTTAAGCCAGCCTGCAAAGCTGTAAATACAGGCTGCATGGGCACAGGCAACTGGGCAAGCATTAAGGATGCAATACTTGAGCAACATCCATTTTGCTAGAAAGAAAAGGAACTGCAAAAGAAGCAACCACTTTGGTTCTCAAAAACAGTAGCAGAAAAGGTCAGAGCCAAAAGGCTTGCCTTCAGTAAATAAGGGAACGCAGCAGGATGAAGATAGAGGCATACCAAACTTCCCTAAGGGAAGGCAGTAAGGCAGGCAAAGGCCCAAACTGAGGAACAAAGCTATAGGCAAAAGAAGGTGACAAGACTTTCTATAGATACATTAGTGAAAGGAGAAAGTCCAGAGGGTATTGCTAAGATCAAAGGAGATAAAGGGCATGTAGGAGGACCACCATGTAAAGCATCTAGCCTAAATAGATACTGCTGCTCAGTATTTACTGAAGAGAAGGTAGGGAGGCCCTGAGCTCCATTTCCATGGACACAGGGGAGGTGGGATGCAAGCATAGTCCTTCACAAAGAAAGGGTCCTACAAGAACTTGATAAGCTCAGGGTGGACAAGGCAATGGGACCTGATGGCATACATCCCAGGATACTAAAGGAGCTAAGGGTGGAACTAGCAGAGCCATTAGCAGAACTGTTTAACGAGTCTCTGAGCACAGGAGAGGTCCCAAAAGACTGGAGAAGGGCTCATGTGATCCCGCTCCACAAGAGTGGTAGCAGCGAGGAGGCAGGGAACTACAGACCAGTCAGTCTTACCTCAGTAGTGGGCAAGATTATGGAGGCACTCTTTAAGGAAAGGATAATGCAACACCTGGAATACATAGAGCACAGGAGCCAAGATGGCAGGGTTTATAAAGGAGGTCCTGTCAAACTAATCTCAGATTTCTTTGACTGGGTAACCAGGTAGTGGACCAAGGGGAGCAGTTGATGTAGCCTACCTTGACTTCAACAAAGCTTTTGATACTGTTCCACATAGAAGAATGATTAATATGGTGGGTAGGCTTGGGAGGGTCAGGTTGGTCATTGCGGGACAAACTGCTATCGGCAGAAAACAGAGTGGTGGTAAAATGGCACACAGTCAGGAAGAGATGCAAGTCACAAGTGGGCAATTCTGTGGGATTGTTCGGGTCAGTCCTCTTCAATATCTTCATTAGTGACATTGCAGATGGACTGGAGGGTGAGATTTCTGTTTGCAGATGACACCAAGATCTGCAACAGAGTAAATGATCCAGATGGGGTGGGCAGAATGAGAAGAGATCTGGATAAACTAGCAAAATGGTCAGAAGAGTGGCAACTGGGGTTTAATGCAAAGAAGTGCAAAATCATGAATATAGGGAAGAGAAACCCTTAAGCCACCTATAGGCTGGGAGGGGAGTTGCTGGCAGTCACAAGGGAAGAAAGACTTGGGCATCATCATCACCGATGACCTGAAATCATCCAAGCCGACCACTAAAGCAGTAGGTAAGGCTAGGGGGATGTTAGGGTGTATTAGTAGGGGTATCTCAAGTTGGAAGAGGGAGGTAATAATCCCTCTTTACAAGACACTGGTTAGGCCCCATCTGGAGTACTGCGTGCAGTACTGGAGGCCACACCTTCACAAGGACATTAACCAAATTGAGGCAGTCCAGAGAAGGGCAACCAAAATGGTGCAGGGACTACATCAGAAAACATATGAGGACAGATTAACAGAGCTCAAAACTGCCAGAGTTCCAGGCCATGCTGTTCGGGGGTGGGTGGTGGATGTGGCAACGGTCAAGGAAACGTGGGCCAACAAAAACGATGACTGGGACCTAAACGTGCAGGGGTACACTATGCTTAGGAAGGATAGAAAGGAGGGCAGAGGGGGTGGAGTGGATATGTTCATTAGAGGTGATAGAAATTGCTAGGGTAGAAGAGGCAGAGGGAAACGTGGAGGCCTTATGGGTCACCTTACGAACCCCAGCAGGAGGTAAGGTCAAGCAGGGTGTAGCATATAGGCCCCCTGGGATGGGTGATGTTCTGGAGGATGGTTTGCTGACAACATCATTGCCCAGTGTGGACCAAAAGGAAGGAGTAGTGTTGATGGGGACCTTAATATGCCAGGTACAAACTGGGGAACCATGTCCTCTAAGGTGGCCAAGGAGCAGAGGCTGCTGAGCGGCTTCAGGATGTGTTCTTAACACAGCATGTGATGGAGCCCACAAGGGAGGGCATGTCCTGGAGCGTGGTTCTGGCGGATGGGGAGCTGGTAGGGACCTGATTGTAGAGAGATCCCTGACTGGGAGCGACACAATACTGTCTGGTTTAAAATAAACTTTTTTTTTTTTGGGGGTCTAGGACACTGGCAGTGGACTTCAAGGGGGAAGACTTTGTGGGCATGGGAAATATTCTCAAGGATCACGCGAAGGGGATTACATCAATGACAAATGTGGAAAAGAGATAGGAGGTCATAAAATGGGGACTTCATGAGGCACTCAGGACCTGCACTAAGGTGAAATGTGAGGGAGCAAGGTCACATAAACCATGCTGGTGGTCCAGTGAGGTTCAGGTAACAGTCAGAGAAAAGAAGGCGGCCTACAAAAAATGTAAGAACAACAAGAGGGATAGGGATAAGGAAATGTACCATCTTGCATCTAGAAAAGTCACCGGATGGTGGGGGGCAAGAGTCAAGTAAAGAGCAGCGCTGGCACAGTGGATACATGGAGGGGAAAGGGTTCTTCCGGTACATTGGGGAGCGGAGAAAAACTAAGGGCCATTCCAGCAGATTGAGATCAGAAGGAGGGTGGGTGGAAGAGGCGAGGGACCAGGCAGAGGTATTAAACAAGTACTACGCCTCTGTGTTCACTAGGGAGGTGGATGGGATATCTACAAAGCAAGGCACGATGGGGACAGAAGCGGCAGTGAGTGGGATCAAGGGAGCAAGAGAAATGGAGTAAGAGGGAGGGAGAGGTACCCTGGGGTGTCATATAAGGATAAAAAGGCCAGTAAGGTGGAGGGGACGGATGATGCCATCTCCACTGAAAGGGTGTGGTTAGCCCTCAAGGCCCTAAAGAAAGAAATCTCCTGGGCCGGATGGCATTCATCCAAGAGTACTACGGGAATTGGCGGACATACTGGCTGCACCCCTGGCGGAGCTCTTCAACAGGTCGGTTGAACAGGGAGGTATCTGGGATTGGCAGAAGCACATGTGGTGCCAATCCAAAAGGGGGGTTCGAGGAAGTACCAGGTAACTATAGACCTCATCAGTTTGACCTCAGTGGTGGGAAAATTAATGGAGAGTATACTAAAGGAACGATTGGGGGTGTACTTGGAGGAGGTGGGAGGTCTAGATAGTCGGCAACATGGGTTTGTGCCAGGCAGATCGTGTCAAACCAATCTTGTGGAGTTCTACGAATGGGTAACATCGTAACTGGACAGAGGAAAGCCTGTGGATGTATTATTCTTGGACATCAGCAAGGTGTTTGACTCTGTCCCCCAGAATGGTCTGGTGGAGAAACAGATGGGGTTGGGAGTAGGCCCTTTGATGGTCAGATGGATTGAAAGAAAAAATTACTCACCTTAGTAATGTTGTTTCTTCTAATGGAGTCTTGCTATATTATGACAATTGCACTATGACCGTAGGTTAGAACTGCTCTGGAGGTGAAATAGTTAACTTCCATGCAAGGCATGGAATCTTGAACGCGAGCTCGGTTAAGGAAGCTCTGTCTGCTTGCTTTCAAACCGAAACAGTCAGATCTTTACGAGCTAAAACTCACTAATGTTCTGTGTGGAAGCTGTAAACCTACACTAGCCAACTGGCTACTACCCCTATTTCACACCTGTTGGTCTCGAAAAAAGACTCCGTCAAGAGACCCAATAATGAAACAAAAACACTCTCACCCTAGGGAGGGTGAAACAAAACAACAAAGTGGCAAGAAAAACAGAGTGCCAACACTGTGATTGCCCACCAACAGCGCCAAAAGCGAGGTTCTGAGAGGGCAGGCAGGGAGGGAGGGGTCATAATATAGCAAGACTCCATTAGAAGAAACAACATTACTAAGGTGAGTAATTTTTCTTCAAACAACATAGAATCTTGCTATATTATGACAATTGCAGACTACACAGCGGTACCCCCCATGGAGGAGGGACAGAACCTACTTAGGAATAGGCTCTGAAGGACACGGTGTAAACCGAGCATCACTCCTAGCTTGAATGTCCAGGGAATAATGCTTGGTAAAAGTGTGAACCATTTTCCAGGTAGCTGCTTGACATATCTCTAGAATGGGGATGTCTCTAGCAGCAGCCAGAGAAGCAGCTGTACCTCTGGTACAGTGAACCCTCAGGCCTGAGAGGGGAATCTTACCCAACTTTTCATAACAGAATTGGATACAAGACACAATCCACCTGGCAATGGATCTTTTAGTGGTAGGTTTCCCCTTTCCAACCTCACCATAAGTGAGGAACAGTTGGAGGGAGTCAAACCTGTGACTCTTGGTACGCTCTATGTAGTAGCTAAGGGCCCTCTTCATATCTAAGCTGTGCAGCCTCCTCTCACCAGAGGAAGAATGGTCAGTGAAGAAAACAGGGAGAGAAATAGATTGATTAAGGTGGAAATCCGAAACCACCTTAGGCAGGAACCTTCTATTAGTCCGAAGGACTATCTTATCTCTGTGAAAGGAGATAAAGTCTGGCTCCACTGACAATGCTTGCAATTCACTTATGCGTCTGGCAGAGGTGATAGCTACCAAAAACACAGTTTTCCAAGTCAGGAACTTAAGCTCAGCTGAAGACAAGAGCTCGAAAGGAGGTTGCATGAGCTGAGCAATGCAAACATTGAGATCCCAGGCAGGCAGGGTCCCTGAATGGAGGTTGTGTAAACAAACCCTTAAAAACTTGGCAAATACAGGGTGAGATGAAAGAGAGGGTTTACCTGCAGAAAGAAAAGCAGAGACAGCTGCCAAATGTACCTTCAGGGTAGCTGGTCTCAGCCCTAAAGTGTTTAGATGGACCATATACTCTAGAACTGTGGGTAAATCAGCAGTGTCTGGGGAAATATTCTTTTCCGAGCACCATATGGAAAATCTTTTCCATTTGGAGTTATAAATAGCCCTGGTAGAAGGCTTCCTAGAAACCTTGAGTATATCCATTACACCTTGAGAGAGGTGTAGGCCAGCAAACTCTAGCTCTTCAAGAACCAGGCCTTGAGATTGAGAGACTTGAGATTCGGGTACCAAACTTTCCCTGGGCACATGTTAACAGATTGTGATTCTTGGGAAGGCACAGGGAGGATGGACTGCTAAGGACAGGAGGAGAGGATACCAGGGTTGCCTGGCCAACTGGGGCAATCAGAATGACCCTGCAGGATTGGGCTCTGATTTTGACTAGCACTTTGAACAGGAGAGGGAAAGGAGGAAGGCAGAGAAACTTCCCTTCCCAGCTGAGGCTAAGGCGTCCAGAGGACTGAGCCCAAGACTGGGGCCTGCAGCAAAGAGAGGAAGTGATGATTGTCTGGAGCTGCAAAGAGATCTATTTATGGGTGCCCATTTGGCAAATACCACTCCCAGAACCAGGGGATCCAGGGACCACTCATGATGGCCCAAGAGATCCTGCTGAGAGCATCTGCCAGGACATTGTCTTTGCCTGGGAGGTGAATTGCCATAAGGGAGGTGTTCAGGGAGTACGCCAGAGACCACAACTTCATGGCTTTCGCACAAGACTCAGAGACCAAGTGCCCCTGCTTGTTGATGTACCACATTGTAGTGGTGTTGTCTGTTCTGACCTGCACAGTCTTGTTCTGGACAGATTTTGAGAAAGCTTAAGTGCTAGAAAAACTGCTCTGAGCTCCAACAGGTTGATGTGGGAGCAGAGATTCCTGTGGGGACCACAGTCCTTGGTACTGAGATCGCCCATGTGGGCCCCCACCCCAAGAGGGATGCATCTGTAGTAAGGATTAATGAGTGAGGCTGAGTGACAAAGGGAACTCCTTGTCTCAGGTTGCTCTGATCCTGCCACCACTGAAGGGCTTGGATCAGGGTTCGAGTTACTGGGATCAGTTTGGTAAGAGAATCCTTTCTTTGTGACCAAAAAGGCCCTCAGATGGAACTGAATGTCCCTCATCTGAAACCTTGCTCCTAGCACTACTGCTGTGGAAGCAGCCAGTGCCCTAAGAGCTGCAGAAAATGCCTTGCTGGCTAGAGACCTGCAGGGTGAATGAAGAGGCCAGGGAGACTAGGGTGTTTGCCCTGTCTAGAGGGAGGAAGGCCCTGGCTTCCTGGGTGTTCAGCTCTGCGCCTATGAAGGTTAGGAGCTGGACAGACTCCAGTACTGAGAGATTCAGAAGGAAACCTAGTGACGTAAGCAGTTGCTGGGTTATCTGAAGATGTAGGCTGACCTGATCTGGGGATTGTCCTACTATGAGCCAATCGTCCAAATAAGGAAAGATGGCAATCTTTTGCCTTCTTAGGCAAGCTACTGCCAGGCACTTGGTAAATACCCTTGGAGCCGAGGTGAGTCCAAAGGGCATTACTCTGAACTGGTAATGGCCTGAGGGCAGTTCGAACCTGAGGTACTTCCGTTGGGCGCTTCTGATGAGAATATGGAAGCAGGCATCCTTGAGGTCCAGGGATGCTAGCCAGTCCCCTGGTCTTAGGGAAGGTAAAATGATTCCCAGAGTCACCATTTTGAACTTTGGTTTTAAAAGGTGCTTGTTTAGGTATCCGAGATCCAGGATGGGCTGCCATTCTCCTGTCTTTTTTGGGGTAAGGAAGTACCTAGAGTACAACCCTTTGCCCTGGTGTAGGGGTGGAACCCTTTCCACGGCTCTGAGAGTGAGTAGGGTGGAGACCTCTGACTCTAAGAGTGAGTGCCTCGATGGAGATGCAGGAGGAAGATCTGGTCCTCAGCTTGGAAATTTTCTGAAGCTGAGGATCAGTCCCTGGCTTACTACTCCAGGACCCACTTGTCTGATGTGAGACTTCCAGTCCTGGAAAAAGTAAGCCAGCCTGCCCCTACCGGAGAGGAGAAGCGGCCCCTGGCTACCCCATCAGGGTGCCTGCTTGCAGGGGCTTGGGCTAAGGGAGTGGAAGCAGGCCTGCTTGAACTCTCCTGCCCTTCCTCTAAAGAATCCCTCTGGGCATAGGAGGAAGAGGAGGTTGACCCTGATAAAAAGGCTCATGAAAAGGCCTGCCTCTGCCCCTGGGAGGCTGCTTCTGAGGAGTGGCCTGCCTTTCCTTGGCTTGTGCACTCGATGGGTGGTCCTGTATTCATCCATTTTCTTCATATAATTCTCTGTTTGCTCCCCAAACAAAGAATTGCCAATCACAGGAAAATCAATGGCTTTTGACTGGGTATCCTGTGACAATGTGGTGCATCTGAGCCAGGCCATTCTGCTGTGCCAGAAGTAGCCATAACTCTAGAAGATACATCATTAGAGTCCACGCAGCATGAAATTGCATTTTTGATGCCTCGATACCATCTAAAGCCACCTGTTCCAGATCCCTGGCAAACTTGTCAGGGAGTTGTTTGACTAGAGCCAGTACAGTATCCCATCTGGATTTCTGGTATCTGGCAGCATAAGCCATGTAATTTGCTTGTCTGAGCCCCAGGATGCTGCCATGTACTGTTCTTTCCCATAGCATCAATCTTCCTGGAGTTCTTTTCAGGAGGATGTGAAGCTAGGGATATTTGTCTTGTCACAGGCTGCAGCCTGCACTACACCCACATGGCTGCATTGCTGTGTGAGAAATTCTATGTCAGAACCTGATGAAGTATACCTTCTGTCCATCCTTTATCCACAGGAGGTATAGAATGAGGAGTTTTAAAACTTTACTGTGTTTCCTGAAAGATTTATGAAGGGATAGACAGTCTCTTAGATTCTGGAATATCCACATTTCTACATAATCAGGCTCTTCCTGATCATCCACAGCTTCCTCAACAGGAAGCTGAAGAGTTTCAGCAACCTTCTTGTAAAGATGAAATGAGCAGGGGACTCAGAAAGCCTGGGGGAACCCTAAAGGTCTGTCTGGGGAGGTATCTGGCTCAATAGGAGCGCAGATCTTCAGACCATAATCACTCTTCATACTCTCCTCCCCCCCCCCCACGGTTCATAAAATTCCTCAAAATCATAATCCTGAAGCGGTGGGACCTGGTGAACCGACGCTCCCAGATGGAGTCGGTTCAGGAACCAGGGAAAGAAACTGGACAATTTGGATTGCTTTGGCTATCTCTTCAGCTGTTGGGGAAAGGACTTTTCACAGCAGCAGAACTCTAGTCCTTTTGCAGGAACTGGCTCCTCGGAGCCAGCTCTTCGTTTGCCCGAGGAAGTATCGCCCTGGTCAGAGGGCACTCCCTCAGGTTCGGTTGGCACCGAACCGGGCCAGCCATCTGGGTCAGTGGACTTTTTGGCTTCTCTTTCCCTGAGCCTACCAACTCTCTTTTCAACGGTGGCAGCAGGGAAATTCTTGCAAATCTGGCAGTCTGAATTGACGTGGTCAAACCCCAGACAAACACAGGTGGTGTGAGGGTCAGCCTTGGCAAAGGCTTCCCCACAGACATCGCAGTGCTGAAACCCAGTGGGCCCGGTTTTTCTTTTGGGTTTCTCAGACATTATGCCAGCCTAACCAAAACTTGCCCGTTTATGGCAATCCGCCAAGCAAGACTATCGGTTCCCAACCGTGTCACGGGCCGTGGAAAAAACCGTAATGAAATCTGTTTTTTTCAGAACCGATAGGAACCGGGAACCGCACTCTAAAAATAGACTAGCAATTGAAAATGCAACCTAATCGGTTCAAACCGAACCGATAAATGTTTCAGAAGTTCCACACAGAATTCCTATGTAAAAACTATCTATTACTTACTTTACCACAGACAGAGCTTGAACCGAACGGTTGCGGTTAAATTTAGACAAAATTTAATATTTTAAACTGTTTTAAACCGTGAAAACGAACCAAGCAAAAGGAGAAATCTCCGGAGCGACTGTTCAGTGAGGCGGAGTAAAGAATCTGACAGTTTCAGTTTGAAAGCAAGCAGACAGCTTCCTTAACCGAGCTCGCGCTCAAGATTCCATGCCTTGCATGGAAGAAAAAATTACTCACCTTAGTAATGTTTCTTCTAATGGAGTCTTGCTATATTATGACAATTACAGTTTGTCCCACCATTAGAACTGCTCCGGAGGTGAAAGAGTTAACTTCCATGCCAGGCATGGAACTTGGAGCGCGAGCTCGGTTAGAAAAGCTCTGTCTGGAATATTTCAAACTGAAACTGTCAGATCTTTACGAGCAAAATTCACTAAGGTTCTATGGGAAGTTGTAACCTACACTAGCCAACTGGCTACTTAAATATTAACACATTTTCCTGGTCCCAACACCAAGACTCAAGTCAGGGGACCAGAAAATAAGATAAAATAAAATACAACACCCAAACACCCCAAAAAAGAAGGGTGGAAAACATAAAATGGGCATCAATAAGTGCCAACACTGGACTGCCACCCATACCCAAGTAGAAGTTCTGAGAGGGGCAGGCTGGGGGAGGTCCATATGAAGACTCCATTAGAAGAAACAACATTACTAAGGTGAGTAATTTTTCTTCAAACAACATGAAGTCTTGCTATATTATGACAATTGCAGACTACACAGCAGTACCTCCATGGAGAAGGACAGAACCTACTTAGGGAATAGGCTCTGAAGCATGGCTGTGTAAACCGAGCATCCCTCCTGGCCTGGATATCCAGGGAGTAATGCTTGGTGAAAGTGTGTACTGTTTTCCAAGTAGCTGCTTGATATATCTCTAAGATAGGGATGTCTCCTAGCAGCTAGAGATGCAGCTGTACCTCTGGTAGAGTGAGCCCTCAGGCCTGAAGGGGAACCTTACCCAGTTTTTGATAGCAAAATGGATACAAGAGACAATCCACCTGGCAATGGATCTCTTAGTGGCAGGTTTCCTTTCCCAGCCTCACCATAAGTGAGAAATAGTTGGAGGGAGTCAAACCTGTGACCCTTGGTACGCTCTATGTAGAAACTTAGGGCCCTCTTAACATCTAAGCTGTGCAACCTCCTCTCACCAGAGGAGGAATGGTCAGTGAAGAACACTGGAAGAGAAATAGTTTGATTAAGGTGGAAATCTGAAACCACCTTAGGCAAAAACTTCCTGTTAGTCCTGAGGACTACCTTATCCCTGTGAAAGGAAATAAAGTCAGTCAGTCTCCACTGACAAAGCTTGTAACTCACTTATGCGCCTGGCAGAAGTGATGGCTACTAGAAACACAGTTTTCCAAGTCAAGTACTTAAGCTCTGCCGAAGACAGAGGTTCAAAGGGGGGTTGCATCAGCTGAGCAATGCAAACATTAAGATCCCAGGCAGGGGCAGGGTCCCTGAATGGTGGATT
Source organism: Neoceratodus forsteri (assembly GCA_016271365.2). Taxonomy (NCBI): domain Eukaryota; kingdom Metazoa; phylum Chordata; order Ceratodontiformes; family Ceratodontidae; genus Neoceratodus; species Neoceratodus forsteri. The sequence goes on along the minus strand of CM028131.1, from coordinate 1,651,742,704 downwards.
GGTATGAAGCAATCCCTGAAAAACTTGGAAAATACAGGGTGAGCAGAAGAGAAGAGGGCTTCCTGCTGCAATAAAAGCAGAGACAGCTGCCAAATGCACTTTCAGGGTAGCTGGTCTCAGTCCCAAAGAATTAAGATGGACCATATAGTCCAAAACAGTGGGCAAATCAGCAGATTCCGGGAAATATGCTTCCCAGAACACCATATGGAAAACCTTTTCCATTTGGAGTTATAAGGAGCCCTAGTGGAAGGCTTCCTAGAAGCTTTCAAGATTTCGAGAACACCTTGAGAAAGGTGTAGTCAGCAAACTAACTCCTCAAGAGCCAGGCCTTGAGGTTGAGGGATTTGAGATTCAGATACCAGACTCTCCCCTGGGCACAGGTTAACAGATTGTGGTTCCTGGGGAGACACAGGAAGATGGACTGCTAAGGACAGAAGGAGTGGGTACCAGGGCTGCCTGGCCCAGTCTGGAGCAATCAGGATCATCTTGCAGGGCTGAGACCTGATTTTGACTAGCACCTTGAACAGGAGAGGGAAGGGAGGGGGGAGGCATACAGAAACTTCCCTTCCCAAATCGAGGAGAAAGGCATCAAGGGGACTGAGCCCAACACTGGGGGCCTGCAACAAAAAAGTGGAAGTTAATGATTGTCTGGGGCTGCAAAAGATCTATCTGAGGGTGCCCCATCTGGCAAAAACTATCCCTAGTATCGGGGATCCAGTGACCATTCGTGATGGCCCTGGGAAATCCTGCTGAGAGCATCTGCCAAGACATTGTCCTTGCCTGGAAGGTGAACTGCTATGAAGGAAGTGTTCAGGGAATAAGCCAGAGACCAACTTCACGCCTCGCAAGCAGCCAAGACAGAGTGCCCCCCTTGCTTGATGTACCACATTGTAGTGGTGTTGTCTGTTCTGACCTGTACCAATTTGTTCTGAACAGATGCAGAAAAAACCTGAAGTGCTAGAAAACAGCTCTGAGTTCCAACAGATTGATGTGGAGCAGAGATTCCTGAGGGACCACAATCCCTGGGTGGAGAGGTCGCCTATGTGAGCTCCCCATCCCAAAAGGGACGATCTGTAGTAAGGGTCAAGGAGTGAGATAGAGGGATGAAGGGCACCCCTTGTCTCAGATTGCTCTGATCCTGCCACCACTGAAGGGCCTGGATCAGGGTTCGAGTCACTGGGATCAACTTGGATAGGGAATCTCTTCTTTGAGACCAAAGGCTCTCAAATGGAACTGAATGTCCCTCATCTGAAATCTTGCTTCTTGCACTACAGCTGTGGAAGCAGCCATGTGTCCTAGGAGCTGTGGAAATGCCTTGCTGGTGAGACCTGCAGAGTGAAGGAGGAGCCAGGGCCACAGGGTCCTTACCCTTTCTAGGGAAGGAAGGCTCTGGCTGCTTTGTGTCCAGTTCTGCACCTATAAAGGTGAGTACCTGGACAGGTTCCAGAACTGACTTTGGAAGATTGAGAAGAAAGCCCAGAGAGGAAGCAGCTGCTGGGTAACTTGCAGGTATGATTTGACCTGGTCTGGAGACTGACCCACAATGAGCCAGTCCTCTAGGTAGGGAAAGATGGCAATCTTTTGCCTTCTTAAATGAGCAACTGCTACTGCCAGGCATTTTGTGAATACCCTTGGGGCAGAGGTAAGGCCGAAGGGCATTGCTCTGAACTGATAATGGCCCGAGGGCAGTTCGAATCTGAGGTACTTTCGGTGGGAGCTTCTGATAAGAACATGGAAGTAGGCATCCTTGAGGTCCAGGAAGCTAGCCAGTCCCTGGCCTTAGGGAGGTAAAATCATTCCCAGAGTCACCATTTTGAATTTTGGTTTTAAAGGTGCTTGTTCAGATATCTTAGGTCCAGGATGGGCCGCCACTCTCCTGTCTTTTTTGGGTAAGGAAGTACCTGGAGTACAGACCCTTGCCCTGGTGTGAGGAGAAACCTTTCTACAGCTCTGAGAGCCAGGAGGGTTGAGACTTCTGTTTCCAAAGCAAGAGTCTCTAGAGGGTTTGCAGGTGGAAAAGATCTGATTCTCATCTTTGGAAATTTTTGAAGCCGAGAACCAGACCCTGGCTTACTACTTCCAGGACCCACTTGTCTAATGTTAAAGACTCCCAGTCCTGGACGAAGTAAGCCAGCCTGCCCCCTACAGGTAATGGAGAACCGGCCCTGGGCATCCCATCAGGGTGCTTGTTTGGCAGGGGCTTTAGGCTGAGGGGTGGGAGCAGGCCTGCTTGTACCCAGTCTGCCTCTCCCTCTGAAGAACCCCCTCTGAACATAAGCTGAAGAGGAGGCCTAGGTTTGGTAAAAAGGCCTGTGAAAAGGCCTGCCTCTACCCCTGGGGGGCTGCCTCTGAGGAGTGGCTTGCCGTTCCTTGGCTTGTGCACTCCTATAAGTGGTTCTATATTCATCCATTTTCTTCATACAATTCTCTGTCTGCTCCCCAAACAGAGAATTTCCCACCACAGGAAAAATCTATAGCCTTAGCCTGGGTATCCTGTGACAAACTAGTACACCTGAGCCACGCCAATCTACGAAAAGCCACAGATGTAGCCATGACTCTAGATGATACATCATTAGCATCCACTGCAACATGGAATTGCACCTTGGATGCCTCAATACCATCAGCAGCCACCTGCTCCAGCTCCTTGGCAAGCTGGCCAGGGGCCTGTTTGCTTAAGCCATGACAGTATCCCATCTAGATTTCTGGTATCTTGCAACATAAGCCATATAATTTGCTTGTCTGAGTCCCAAGTACACTGCCATGTATAACTCTCAACCTCTTGCCTCATGAATCAGGGACAAGGCTTAAAAAAAATCAGGGACAATGACCCTAAATCAGGGACACATCTTAAAAACTGGTACTATTCACTCAGAAAGGTGACAGAATAAAGGGATTTTGTGTTAAGATACATTTTCTGAAGAAGAACAAGTCCGTAACTTTAATGTTTGATATTATTTTGCACTTTTAATCCCCACTGTTCTGTCACAAAAACACACATTTTACGAGGGCCAGAGGAAAATGTTGAGGCCAAATCAGGGACAGTTGAGAGGTATGCTGCCATGTATTGTTTTTTAGCCATGGCATCAATCTTCCTGGAGTCCTTGTCAGGAGGATGTGAAGCCAGGGGAATATTAGCCTTATCACAGGCTGCAGCCTGAACTACCCCAACATGGCTGCATTGCTGTGAAAGAAATTCTGTATCAGGACCTGACAAAGTGTACCTCCTGTCCATCTTTTTATCCACAGGAGGCACAGAATTAGGAGCTTTTCAAATTTTTATTGTTTCCTAAAGGATTTATGTAAAGGAATAGACAATCTCCTGGACTCTGGGATATCCATCATCTCTACAAAGTCAGGCTCCTCTTGCTCATCCACAGCTTCCTCCAAAGGAAGCTGGAGGGTTTCAGCAACTTTTTTATAAAACAGAAAATGAGAAGGGGACTCAAAGCCTAGGGGAGATTCTCCTAAAGGTCTGTCTGGGGAGATGTCCGGTTCAATGGGCACATCCAGACTTTCAAAGTCACATTCACACTGCTCATAATCATCCTCCCCCTCCTCTGGTTCATAAAACTCCTCTATATCATATTCTTGAACCGGTGGAACCGGCCGAACCGACCTTTTGCCAGATAGTGGCGGTTCGGACGGAACCGGGGAAAGTGACTGGACAATTTGAATTGCTCTGGCTATCTCTGCAGCAGTTGGAGAAGGAATTTTTGGCTCCACACCTGCTGATTTTCTAGTTCTCTTTGCTGGAACTGGCTCCTCTGAGTCAGCTTTACGTTTGCCCGAGGAAGTCTGGCCCTGGTCAGAGGGCACTCCCTCCGGTTCGGTTGGCACCGAACCGGGCTGGCCATCCGGGTCAGCGGACTTTTTGGCCTCTCATTCCCTGAGTCTACCAACTCTCTTATCTAGGATAGCTGCAGGGAAATTCTTGCAAATCTGGCAGTCTGCATTGAGGTGGTCAAACCCCAGACAATAAACATGTGGTGTGTGGGTCAGCCTTGGCAAAAGGCTTCCCACAGACACTACAGTGTTGAAACCCAGTGGGCCGGTTTTCTTTTGGGTTTCTCAGACATAATGCCAGCCTAACCAAAAACTTGCCTTTTTCCGCAGTGCAGGCAAGACACCCTTATTGGTTCCCTAACCGTGTCACGGGTCGTGGAAAACCATAATGAAATCAGTTTTTTTAGAACCGATAAGAACCAGGAACCGCACTCTAAAAGCTTTTAAATGCTTCAGAATAAAGTTTTAAAACAACCTGATCGGTTCAAACCAGACGATAAACATTCCCTACAAGTTCCACACAGAAATAAACCTGTCTATTACTTACAATACCACAGACAGAGCTTGAACGATCGGTTTTGCGGTTAAAATAATAATAATACTGATTGAATTACTGAGAAAAAACTCTTTCAACCGAGAAATGAACCGAGCAGTAGGAGGAATCTCCGGAGCAACTGTTCAGTGAGGCGGAGTAAAGAATCTGACAGTTTCAGTTTGAAATATTCCAGACAGAGCTCTTCTAACCGAGCTCGCTCTCTAACTTCCATGCCTGGCATGGAAGTTAACTCTTTCACCTCTGGAGCAGTTCTAATGGTGGGACAAACTGCAATTGTCATAATATAGCAAGACTTCATGTTTGAAACTGGCTAGCTGGACGCACCCAGAGAGTTGTGGTCGGTGGGGAGCTCTCGAATCCTAGAGACGTCGGTAGTGGGGTACCGCAGGGCTCGGTCCTGGGTCCGATCCTGTTTAATGCATACATATCGGACATCAGGAAGGGTATAGGGTGTGAAATGAGTCTCTTTGCTGATGACTCCAAGATGGGAGCAGTAGTTGAAGGGGAAGAGGGGAGGTTGGCCTGCAAGGACCTGGACACCCTGGAAAGCTGGGCTCACACATGGAAATTAAATTTCAATATCACCAAGTGCAAGGTGTTGCATCTTGGGCGGGGAAACCCTAAACACAGGTACACCCTTGGAAGGGGAGGCACTGGAGGCCTCAACAGGGGAAAAAGACCTAGGGGTCATGGTGGATGCATGTATGAATAACTCTGAGCAGTGCAGGAGAGCGGCTAGCAAGGCAAACAGGATGTTGGGATGCATTGTAAGGGGGTTCACCTCTAGGAGCAGGGAAGTGATTCTGCCGCTGTACAACGTACTGGTTAGACCACACCTTAAGTATTGTGTACAGTACTGGAGACCACACTTGAAGAGGGACATACAGCTCCTGGAGAGGGTACAGAGAAGGGCAACTAAGATGAAACGAGGACTAGGGGATTTGACGTATGAGGATAGACTTGAGGAGCTCTGCCTGTTTTCATTGGAGGAGAGGGGAGACGGGGGGACATGATTGAGGTCTTCAAGTACCTCAAGGGAATAAACATGGAGGGGATCTTTAGACTAAAGCAGGGAAGTATCACCAGAGGGCATGGTTTGAAGTTGGAAGGGTGAGGGAGGAAAAGAGGAGGAGGTTTTTCACGAGAGGGTGGTGGACCCTTGGAATGCACTGCCTGGCGAGCTGGTTCAGACATTCACAGTGGAGGGCTTTAAGAGAGAGTGGGACAGACATAGAAAATGGAAGTATCAGATGATGGCCTGGCCCAAGGGGTGGGGATGGATGATAGAGGTTTCTGGAACACAGGTGGGAGGAGGGCCTCAGCACCCAACTAGGGATCCGAGGTTCGAGCAGACTCGATAGACTGTAAGGCCTAATCTGCTGGCAGTTAGTATGTTAGTATGTATACCCTAGAGCAAAGGAGGGAGAGAGGTAATATGATCGAAACATTAACACAGCTTAAGGGCATTAAAGAGGTGAAAGAGTCTAACATGTTTCAATATAAGAAAAATAGCAGGACAAGAGGACACAGCATGAAATTAGAGGAAGGCCGATTAAGGAGTAATGTGAGGAAGTTCTTTTTCACAGAAAGGGTGGCGGATGCCTGAAACAGTCTATCTCATGAAGTGGTGGATATGAATACAGTGCAGGGCTTCGAACACGCATAAGGGAGCAATACAGATGAGTATGAATAGATAGGACATTGACAGAGCAAAGGCCAATGGCACATTTATAAGGCAGAAAAAAATGGGCAGACTGGATGGGCTTTGCGGTCCTTATCTGCTGTTAACTTCTATGTTTATCCAGTTCTGAGGTGAGCTGGGATTTGGCCTCAGGCCACCATGAGGACAGGACTGCTTTCAAGTCCACCTGTGGTTGTGGAGGACAACGACTTGGGAAAGGGTAGTTCGGGAACCTATAATACTGGTACCTGAAGCCTGATGGCAGGGATCCTGGGGCAGGAAATCCTGGCGTCTAGCATAGTGGCGTCAGGTACCTCGAAGGGGCGGACAATCCTGATGGAGGTCCGATCGGTGGGGGTGGGGGGGGGTGCAATGGATCTGGCTTCGTCCCAGTGGGTGGAAACGAAGGCCCCGTTGGAGGATCCATAAAAAATGGTCCTGCTGGCCCAGACGGCAGAGGAGACGGTTGGTCGCTGGGCAGCGGCAAGCCAGAGGGTGACAGCGGGGGGTCAGTCGTTGGATCCGGTGTTGGAGGCTCTATAGTTGGGAGGGGGTGCCCCCGATGGCGGAAGCATCCCTTGGTCCTCATCCCCGGCAGGGGAAGGAGGAACCTACTCCGAAGGAGGAGTCTCCAACAGCAGCTGGACAGACGTCAGCTGTGGCAACTCCCGAACGTCAGGTGTAATATTAGGACCCGAGGTGGGATCGCAGGCTAGACGTTCGGATGGGTGACTTATCAGCCTTGTCTAGGCGGGAAATGGCAGAGCTGGAGCCCGACTTATTGGACCCACTCGCACTACTAGGCTGGGTAGCAGAAGCGGCCATAGCGGGAGTGGAAGCCTCTTTTGCCCTGGAGGCTTCCGTCGGGCGGGGGGGGGGGGAACGACGACAACGCACACTTGGACACCACCGAAGCAGCAGACAGAACAGTCCCCCAGAGGGGAAGATACCTGCAAGACCGCGACTCCAGCCAGGGCTGTGGATGAAGCGTCCCTGTCCTTGTGCTTCTCCTTGTCCCATTTTTTCTTGTGGTGGTCTTCGGAGAGGCTGACGTCTGCCTAAGTTTTTTCAATTCTTTCTCCATGGAGGCCATCTTTTTCTTCAGAATCTGGGCTTCTAGGGACTGCTGCTGCCTTTTGCGGGTGGCCGAACTGACCTTCTGGCAGTGGCCGCACTCCTCCACGCGGTGGTCCAGGCCTAGATAGAAGAGGCACAGGGAGTGGCTGTCCTTATATGGGACCGAGTTCCACACAAGTTGCACTTATTTTTATGCGATTCGGAGGGCGACTGGGATGACATACACAGCCGATAATGCAGAACAATTTAAAGTCGAAACTGAGTGGAAAAAAACTTCGAAGAAGTTGAAATTTAGAGTAAATACTCTAACAAAATGGCAATGCTAGTAGCACTGTTCTTTCACAGGGTACTTGTCGCAAGCAGACGGCAGGAAAGAACTGGAAGACGGACGTGGGGACCACCCCTTTATACTGACGCGTGCAGACGTCGGTCGGGTAACGTCGGGGGAGGTCCCCGCCAGAGACCGATGGCTAAAAGATTTTTCAGTGGGGTCCTGACACCTGGCGGCTTAGTCCTACTGGTGAATACCTACTGCAAGAACCCTCTCAAAGTAAGATCTGCCTCTACCTAGTAGATGCCTTCTATCTGAAAAGGTGATAAGCACTGCTTAAGCGTCAGTGCTTTGGTTAGTAGGCACGACTGAAGCGGTCGGTGTTAGGTGTTGGATCTCTTGTGACTATGGCGACGTACTGGCCGTAGTAGGTCCAGTAGTGCCCACGCCATGCCCCGATCTTGGTGACTGGGCAATGGTGGGGGAGAGAAGACGGACACGGTGGCACCGCTGCAGCAGTCAACGTTTAAGCATGGGTGGTACCTGTAGTCTGCAGGGGCAACGGAGAGGCCTTGTCCTTGTCATGGTGCTTGTGACTCCCTGAAGCTTTTTCCTGGGACTTTGATGACAGCGAGTCAGTCAACAGACTGGAAGATGCAGATTTTTCTTGGGGTTGCTTCTCCATTCTCTCTACAGTCTTTTGGAGAAGGAATTTCTCCAAAGCCCCCTTCCTGGGTCGCCTGGTTGCGGAATTGAACCCTTGGTAGATCTCACATACTTTCACGCTGTTAGAGAGGCCGAAACAGCATCGCAGGAATCTCCGGTGCAAGCTGTCTGTATTCACAGTACCAGAAAAGTTTTGTCTTTTTTTTTCCCCCCTCGACAACATACTGGTTGCCAAAAATCACTATAAAAGTAATTACTTAGATTATTTTTTTTTGGGGAGCGACACTAAAGGTGGCTGTAAGCACTAATGGTTCCATGAGCCAAACCAGTCTGATCGACGTTGGGAAAAGAACAGGGCAAAAAAAGGGACACCCCAACTGACTGCAAAAATTTCAGTGTATGCCTAGTGCCTGGCAGCTATATGTTCCAAAAGTGTGGCCTGATGAGAGATATCCTCAAACAAAAATCTAAACACGCAGAGTACTGAACTAAACAAAATAATAAACACTAGTACATTTTTATTTAAAAAATGAGCCACAAGGGCTGAACTGTACTCCGGGGCATGTGATCTCTTCAGTGGAGACATGGGGTTCAGACAAGCTCAAAAGAACAGGGCCCCGGAGAAAGAGCATTTATGAAAGAACTTAGTATAACAATAGATCTTCAAGAGAATCTCTTGCAGCAAGCCACACCTTTGGAACCATAGCCATCAGGCACTAGGACCACACGGGAACTTTTCTGCTGGCATTCTACTGAAACTGCCCACAACGATGACATCAGCAGATGTCCCTCATATTATATATATATATATATATATATATATATATATATATATATATATATATATATATATATATATACACACACACACACACACATATACATACACACACACACACACACACATATATATATATACATACATACATACATACATATATATACACACACACAGGCAGTCTCATGCCCTCCTCAGTCGCCCCCCACTGGAGCCCAGACATCAAGGATATCCGCTGAAGGAACCGAGGCAGGGCAGAGGTTCCCGCCACTGGAAAGCGGAAGACAGCAAGGAAAATACCCTGACAAAGGGGGAAAGAAGGGAGCAAACGGGATGGAGGGAGGGACGGCATGGCTTACTGCAAGAGAAGGTCTCTTGAAGACCTACTGTTACGGTACGTTTATTTCATTTATTTCAGTTTGGGATTAATACATTTGAGTCAAGGACTCATTTTCAAAGGTTCCACGTCAGTGTTGAACAAACATTGCAAAATACAAGGTTTACAGAGGAAAAAAAAAAAAAAACATTGAAGCATACACACAGGCAATAATAGTAAAATCTGAACTTATAAACATTAAATTAGTACATATTAACAGTTAGACTGATTAGATAAGAAGGGGTTTGGGGAGGGGGTGAGCCGGAAGTGGCATTGCCTGAGGTGGGAGAGAGGTGGAGCTTTCAACCGAGTGAGGCCATTGCCAGGTAATTGGGGGGTAGGGGAGCGGGTTAAGAAAAAAGTGGTATACAGCAGAAAGATGTGGAGGTAGGTAGGTAAATGGAAAACTGGGGGCAAGGTACCATTACATTAGCGCAGGCAGGTACAATTCATTTTAGAGCCAAGGAGAGATTCGAGCCCAACTTTGAAGGTACTAATCTTGGTAGTATCAGTGAGGTCAGCAGGTAGTTCATTGTACCATTTTGGTCCTTGATACAGGATGGAGTTCTGGGCAAGTTTCGTACTTTTGAAGGGAATCACCATCTTTTCAGCGACCACACTACGGGTAGATGTCGTTGGGACTGCCAGCTTAAAGTGTCTGCCCAGTGTGGGGGATGTCAGTCCAAGTAGTACCTTTTTTTTTTTTTTTTTTTTTAAAGAAGTAGGCAGGTTTGGTATTGCCCTCTAAGAGAGTGGGAGCCACCCAGTTTCAGTGTACAACTAGCAGGTGTGGGTGTCGAGAGTAGCCCCCAAAGTAAGACGACAGGACTTACTGAGGAGTGTGTTGATCCTGTTAAGAGCAGTTTTTGTGCCCGCCCCATATATAGGCAACCCATAGTCAAAGGTAGAAAGTACTGAGCTACTGTTGGCTAGTTTGAGTGCATCCGGTGTGACTGAATGTCTGTGACGATAAAGTACACCAAGTTTTATATTTGCAGTCTTGATAATAGAGTCAATGTGGTTTGAGAAGGTGAGCATGTCAAAGGTAATGCTGAGATATCTGAAGTTAGATGCTTGGTCTAGGATCATACCCCTAATTAACTGCACTATCTTCACCGAGATCACTTGCATTAAGCCACACCTTTGGAATGAGTCCCAAGCAGTACTGACATCGGAACAGTCTAAGTGGATGGAAGTAAAAGGCTCAAGAAAGGAGGCCTTGTAGCACAGCTAGCCCAAAACCTGTCCTTCAGGAAGCAATGTTCAAACTGTAGTGTCTAGTGAAAGTGTGGAGTGTACTCCAGGTGTCAGCTGCGCAGATCTCAGCAGCCAAAACATTCCTGAAACAGGCAGAAGTAGCCACACCTCAAGTCGAGTGGCCACGTACAGTACCAAGAAGTTCCTTACCATACTTTCTATAACAACAAGTAATGCAGTTGGCCAACCATTAGGATAAACACTGCTTTGAAACTAACACACTTTCCCGGGGTGGGGGGGAGAAACAAATAGCTGCAAGGAATAACTAATGTCCATCGTGCAGTGAAAATAATACCAGAGTATTCTATGTATATCTAGGGTATGGAGCAATACTTCCCCTGGATTGGCATGCTTCAGAAAATATACAGGCAGATGGATGGATTGATTTAAAGTAAACTCAGACACCGCCTTAGTCAGAAACTTAAGACTGGCACGCAAAGACACTCTTTATGGAAATTCAAATAATGAGGCTCACACATGAGAGCCTGAACCTCCGAAATCCTCTAAGCAGACATAATAGCAACTAAAATTAATGCCTTCCATGACAGAAAACATAGCTTGCAAGTTGCAGCTGGCTCAAACGGAGCTAAAGTAAAACTCTTGAACACAAAATTTAGATCCCATGGTGGGGCTGGACTGAGAATGTGAGGCTTCTGTAGGATGCCTCTCAAAAACATAGGGAACACATCCAGCTGGGCCACTGAACGGCCCTCAATGGGCATGTGGCAGGCCGAAATGTGAACCTTAATGAAAGAGTACTGCAGCCCAGCACTGAATACAGAGCTCAAGTATTCCAGAATCTGATTCACTGGACAAGAGAAAGGATCCAGGTGATGGGAAGCAGTCCACAGAGCAAAGTGCTTCCACTTCATGGAATAAGTGGCTTGGTGGAGGGTTTTCTGGCAGCCACCAGGACATCAGTCACCTTCTGGGAAACATCAAACCTAGCAATGGCATGTCTTCAGGAACCATGCATGACACCAAAGAGACTTCAGGTCTGGATGGACAAGAGTGCCCTGCTCCTGCGTGAGCAAGCCAGGGCACAGAGGCAGAGGTACAGGGGGTTTCCACTGCTAGCTGCTGTAATAAGGGGAAAGTACAGTTAAGTAGCAACTTACCGCAAACAGCAGATTTTCTAGAGGAGCTCTTACAGCAGGTAATACCAATAGGACTATGCCGCCAGGCACTAGGACCACATGGAAAACTTCTAGCTAGCAGTTTAAGGCAGGGGACCGACCCCCCCCCCAATGTCGATCATGGCATAAAGGGGGCTGTCCCCCCGCACCACCTTAGTTCGCCCGCCGGAGACCTGGCTGAGAATTTGGATAGGGAACCGAGAAGGATCTCCCATTCCCCAGAGTGAAGTTCAGTTACATAACCTCAGGGGCAGGTGGGAGGGAAACCCATCTGCTGCAAGAGCTCCTCTTGAAGATCTACTGTTGCGGTAAGTTCCTACATAACTGTACTATCTTACTTCAAGGGGGAGTTCCTGCACATAGTAATACCAATAGGATGGAGTCCCAAGCAGTAAAAAGGAGAGACCCAGGTCAGAAGGGTGGAGGACTGTAGAAAAAAACCCCAGTGCCCTAGGCACCCCAGGAGAGGAGTCCTTGGAGGACCGCTAGGCCGAAACCTGCTCTCCTTCTGGAAGCCACGTCCAGACTGTAGTGCCTGATGAAAGTGTGGACCGAACTCCAAGTAGCAGCTGCATAGAGATCTGCTGCCAAAACGTTTCTGAGGGACGTGAAGGACATTGTGACCCCTCTGGTGGAGTGACCCTTAACCAGTCCCGGCAAGGGTTTGTCGTACTTCTGGCAAGAGAAATTAATACAATGCCCAGCCACTTGGCCAATGTCCATTTGGTCACTGGAGCCCCAATTAACGTTTGGGCGAAAGAGACAAACTGGTCTGTCTTTCTGGAAGAACGAGTACGATCAAGGTAGTAATTAAGAATTCTATGTTCATCCACAGTGTTTAACAAGGCCTCCCCTCTGTTCGAGTACTCTGGGTAATAAACTGGTAGTTGTATGTCTTGATTTAAAGTGAACTCAGACACAACCTTCAGAAGAAACTTAGGATTTGTACACAGGGCTACCCTGTCCCTGTCAAAAACAAGATAAGGCTCTTTACACATCAGAGCCTGCAGCTCAGAAATCCCCCAAAGAGGAAGTAATGGCAACTAAAAGTAAGGCATTTCAAGAGAGAAAGCATAGCTTGCAACTTGCAGCTGGCTCAAAGGGAGGCAAAGTAATCTTTTCTAACACAAAAAGGAGATCCCAAGGAGGAACGGGGTCTCTCCTAGGGGGTTTAGTATACAAGATCCCCCTTAACTCACTGAGGCCCCAAGATGCCTGTAGGTGGCAGCAGAAAAGATATTCCTGAGGTCTTTAACGCTTCCAGACGTCCTTCACTTTGTACTACTGAGGACTTGGGACGTCTGACGACATCACTGCTTAAAACTTAAATATTTCACAAACCGAAGTGAATAGAACTGACTGCATAGCACTGTTGGAAAGGTAATTTTGTGCTGAACAACTCTGCTGCTAATACTTTGTGTTTGTCACGTATACTTAAGATATTCACATTTTTGTATGGTATGGTGTGTGGCTGACATTTGTCTCAAACTTCACATGGCCACTTTGAATAAAATGGAAAACAATACATGCATCATATCAGAATATTTTTTTTTTTTTAGTACAAAATTAGTTTTGTACCTCCATCTAATGTATGGATGCTTAATTTGGTGTTGATATGTTAAAAATGTTCCCATAAAAAATGGTTTATGTTGCCTTTTTATTGGGAAAAGACTTTCACTATTTCAATCAATATACGAAACAGGAACTACTTATAATTAATTGCATAGCACTGTTAGAAAGGCAATTTTGTGCTGAACAACTCTGCCACTCATACTTTGTGTGTAGCACTTATGGTTCATGAGGTGAAATTCGCATTTGCTTGTGGCATGCTAATTATGGTTTGGTTTTGCTCAGAAAGCTCCAGGTTGCACTGTTAAAAGTATATAGGCCATAGGTGGTGGAACTCTCTAAGGGCTTCTGAGGCCTCAGTGAGTTAAAAAGGTCTTGCACAGGTCCAGCTGTGCCAGAGCTTTCCCATCCTGTGCAGCATGGTAAGCTGAAAGCACACAGAGATGCACCTTAATGGACGAGTAGCTAAGACCCATGTCTGATAGAGAAAGAAGGTACTCTAGCACAGATTCCACCGGACAGTGGAAAGGATCCAAGTAATCGAGGCATGCCTACAAGCAGAAATGCTTCCTCTTCATGGCGTATGTTGCCCTAGTAGAGGGTTTTCTTGCTGCTTCAAGAACTTCTGCCACCCTGGGGGATACCCCGAATCTGTCCCTAGCCAAGTCTGCAGTAGCCATGCATGCAGATACAGAGACCGAAGGTCCAAATGTACTACAGCCCTTGCTCCTGGGAGAGCAAGCGAGTGGACAGGGGTAACTGAACCGGTGGTTCTGATGCCAGTTGCTGCAGTAGCGGGAACCAAATCTGTAGAAGCCAGAAGGGCGCGACCAGGATCATGCGATCACCCTCTGCCTGCCGCTTGAGTAGTATCCTCTGGAGAAGCGGAAAGGGAGGGAATGTGTATAGGAACCTCCCTGTCCAGGAGAGGGACAATGCATCTTGCCAGAAAACACCAGGCCCTGGATCTAGCGAGCAGAAATTGAGCAGTTTGGCGTTGTGTGGGGATGCAAAGAGGTCCAGTTCTGGCTGGTCCCACCTTCCGAGGAAGTGTATAGGGGCAAGAATGAGTGCCCCCTTGCTTGTTGAGGTAGAAGACTACTGGGGTGTTGTCGGTCTGGACCAGTAGGGGTCCGGGCAAGAGCACCCCTTGGAAAGCATGTAAGGCATTCAGGATGGCTCTCATCTCCAGAATGTTTATATGGAGAGCACGCTCCACCGAGGTCCAAGAGCCCCTCGTCTGGTGAGACGCCATGTGCGCCACGCAGCCCTGAGGCATCTGTTGTCAACATTTGCTGATGACTGGGACATTGGAAGGGAACCCTGACGGTCTAGATGGGCTGGGGTGATCCACCATTCCAGGGACTGAAGGGCCGCCCTGGAGACCCGGATCGGCCAATCGAGATCATCCGTGCTTTGGTCCCATTGAACCCTGAAGATCCACTTACCTAATCGTATTCTGTACAGTCAAAAAATCCATCCTAGCCAAGAAGAGGGCCTACAGGGCTGTTAGAGACAACAATGACTATAAAACACAAATATAAGGAGGCTCTTCGATCCTGCAAGGCTAACATTAATAAAAAAAAGAACAGAAGATTGAATTTAAACTAGCACATATGAAAGACGAAAATCCTTCTACTCCTATATAAATAAAAAATAATGTATCAAGTACAACGGGTCCCCTTGAAGTAGCTAATACAGTTATTAATGAACCCTTGGGCATGGCTAATAAATTTAATAGTTATTTCTGTTCTCTGTTTGCTCATAAAAACACCTCAACTACTACCTCCTATTTGAGGACTATTGTTACCCAGGAACTAGAAATTACTAGGGAAGAAATGCTTTCTAAACTAGGGACTATTAAAATAAATACCTCCCCAGGCCCTGATTCACTCCACCCCCGGGTACTGAGGGATATCCAATCGTGGTTAGTAGACCCACTGTACACCCTTTATAATATGTCACTGAGTAGGGGTGAGGTGCCTTGTGAGTAGAAAAAAAAGCAGCAGTGGTGCCAATTTATAAAAAGGGGATCATGGTAATACTGCAAACTACACACCTATCAGCCTGACTTGGTGGGAATCCATCATTAAGGACAAGTTAGACATGGAATTAAATTCAAAAAATATTATTGATAAGTCACGACATTGCTTTAAAGCGCATAGGTCGTCCCTAACTGCCTACTTGGTTTTCTATGAATGGGTTAGTGCTTTTCTGTCCAGAGAAGGGCAACCAAAATGGTGCAGGGTCTGCACCAGAAGACATACGGAGAAAGACTGAAGGAGCCTAATATGTATACCCTTGAGGAAAGAAGGGAGAGAGGGGATATGAAAGAAACTTTCAAGTACCTCAAGGGAATCAACAAAGTCCAAGAGGGTAGTATCTTTCAGAAAAAGAGATGTGCAAGAACAAGGGGGCACAATTTGAAGATAGAGGGGGGATGGCTCAGAGGTAATGTGAGGAAGAATTTTTTCACAGAGAAGGTTGTGGATGCATGGAACAGCCTCCCTGAGGAGGTCGTGGAGTCAAGAACAGTGGGGGAATTCAAGAATGCATGAGACAGACATAAGGCAGTCCTAGTGTGGGGGTAGGAGGAAGTAAGCTGTTGGTTAACTAGGATCTGCAGCTTATCTGTCAGGTAGGAAAATGGGCAGACTAGGTGGGCCAAGGTGTCTATCTGCCGTCACATTCTATGTTTCTATGTTTTCTGGAGGATTAAAAAAAAAAAAATTTAAACAGTTGACATCGTCTATCTTGACCTTTGTAAGGCCTTTGATAAGGTCCCCCATTCAACCTTGATGGAGAAAATTTTAAAACGTCAGATAAATTACTCTCTAATCAGATGGGTTGATGCATAGTTAGGGGAAAGAGAGCAGGTAGTAAGAATTCGGGGCTATATATCTGAGAAGAGGCAGGTGACAAGTGGTGTGCCACAGGGGTTTGTATTGGGCTCCTCGATGTTTTCCATCTTTGTCTCTGACCTAAACAAGGATCTAAATAGCTTTACCATTAAATTTGCCGACGGCACTAAAACAGCAGCAGATGTAAGCTATGAAAGAGGGTACCATAAACTAAGAAATGATCCTTCAACTATGGAATATCGGGCAGCAAGAAATGGTATGATGTTCAACCTTGATAAATGTGTTGTCTTACATCTGGGAAATAACAATCCTGGTAACAACTATACACTAAAAGGCAAAACCCTAAAGTCTGTAAACAATGAAAGGGATTTGGCAGTAATTGTATCGAGAGACTAAGTTTAGTACACATTGTACAGAACCAACCAAAAAGGCTAATAAACTTATTGGCTGCATAAAGAGATCTGTGACCTCAAGAAACAAGGCTTGCCTGATCCCTCCTTTCCAAGTACAGCCAGTTCTGGACACTGTATCCGTTATGGAACCCCACCTTACGTAAAGATGTTAATAAATTAGAGGGAGTCCAAAGGAGAGTTACTAGAATGGTCGATGGTCTTCACAATGTAGAATATGAATACGGATTAAGGACTCTAAATCTTTACCCCTTAGAACAAAGGAGACAAAGAGGTGACCCTTCTTGCTTATGTTCAAAATTATAAGGGACAAATCTTTATTAACTGACCTAGGCCTAGTCCTTGTCCAAAGGGTTCTTACTAAGAAGCCATGGCCTTCAACTCAAACTTACAAACCCCAAAAGCCATATGAGAAGAAACTTTCACTCAGATAATTATTCCTTTGTGGAATACCCTCCCAAAGGACGTTGTACAAGTTGACTCCTTCAATAATTTTAAAATAAAACTTGATGACTTCTTATTTAACTCTGTGGGAAGGTACCAACCCTGCTATGCAGGAGATGTACAATTATGGGTTTCTAAGCCTCCTGTACGTCTACATTTTCCTAGTATGAAGACCTGTGTGATCAAGAGAGCGAGGGGAACTATTGGGATGGCTGCGGCCATATGTCCCAGGAGTTGCAGCACCACTCTGGCTGGGACCAGATTGGTAGCAATCACCTTGCGAGTGACCGTCTGCAGTCTGTCTGCTCTGTCCTTGGGAAGAAAGGCCTTTCCCTGGACGGTGTCCAGAACCGCTCAGATGTATTCTAGCCTCTGGATAGGCCAGGGGCACAATTTGGAGAGATTCAGAGTGATGCCCAAGCTTTGAAATAGGCTGAAAGTCTCCCGCAATGAGTGATGCAGCTGGTCTTCTGACGAAGCTGTAAGAAGCCAGTCATCCAGGTAAGGGTAAACATAATGACCCCTTCTCTTGAGGGCTGCCGCCACTACCGCCAGGTATTTGGTGAAGACCCTCAGTGCGAACGAAAAGCCAAATGGAAGCGCTCTGAACTGGTAGTGCTTCCCTTGGAAGATGAAGCAGAGGTACTTCCTGTGGGACAGCAGAATCTTTATATGCATGTAAACATCCTGCATGTCCAGGGAGCAGAGCCAATCTCCTTGGTGGATCATGGGCAACAGGCCAGACAGTGTCATCATTCTGAACCTTCTGTACCCTTTGAAGGTGTTCAGTCCCATTCTAGATCTAAGCCAACTGAGGTCTCCAGTCTTCTTCTGGACTAGGTAGTAGTAGTATGCCCTTGTTCTTATGAGTTAGAGGTACTACCTGAATTGCTCTTTTCTCAAGCAGGGCCTGTATCTGCCTGTAGGAGAGTCGCATGGGAGGTGCAGCAGTGGGAAGGGATGGGTGGGCTGTCCAGTGGGATCTGGGCAAACTCCAGAATGTACCCCCTTTCGATAATCTGGAGAACCCACTGATCTGTGGTAATACTGGACCATCCTGACAGGTAAAGGGAGAATCTACCTCCTACAGTCTCCCCCTGGGCCTCCACTGGAGGAGGGCTGTCCGGCAGGGAGTCATGCTCAGATGCGTAGGCAATGGGGCTCTGGCCATCTTGGCACTTAGTAGCCCTGGACACCTGAAGGCAGGGGAGGGCCTCTTCTTTTGAATCCCCCTTTTTGTTGCTGGCGCCTTCCTTGCTGATCCTGGTTTTTACGAAAGGGACGGCACCAAGCAGTAGCTGATTCTGACTTGTATATTCTATGTACGTTGGAAACCGCTCTTCCCGAATCTTGAAGCCCAGTAATCAACTTCTCAGTATCTGGGCCAAAGAGAACCGACCCCTGGAAGGATGAGTCTCGTATGGCATCTTGTAGGTCCTTGTGGAACCCCGAGACCCGCAGCGAGGCGCGTCTCCTCATGCACACCCCCTGTAGCTGCTGCCCTGGCAGCCGTGTCTGCCGAGTCATAAGAGCTACGCAGAACATGCCTGCCAACATCTATGCTTGACTGGATGACAACCATGAGCTCCAACTTGCTGTCCGAGTCTGGTTGGGCCTTAACCAGGTCTAACGCCTTGCTCCATAATGATTTTTGGTACAAAACCAAATGTGGCAAAATATTTAGCAACCTGATGGCGCAGGTGGCTGAGGAATAAGCCTTACGGCCCATTTGGTCCAGCCTTTTAGATTCTGGGCCTGAGAGCTCATGTGTCTGGGCTGCTGCACTCTGCCATGTGCTGTAGTGAGCACCATGGAGTTTGCCTTCAGCTGTTCACTGAGATGGCGCTCCCCTTTTGGGGTTTTATAAAGCCGGTCTGCTTTTCTGGGTATGGCTGAAGTGGAGGATGGATGCTTCCAGGCCAATTTTGTTAGATCCTGGAAGGGTTGAATGGGGGGTTGGGGTTGGGACACGACCAGAGGCTTCGGGTCGTTCTCCCACAGGAACTTGGCCAGGCGGCGATGTTCTGGGTCATGCTCCTCTGTGTCCCACTGGTTTAAGGCTTGGATGTGCCTCATCACATCCAGGAAGACTGGATCATCCGAAGGGGACCTTGGAAAGTCCTTCTTGTGATCTGGAGAGGGTAGGAGCAGCTCGTCCTATGAGGAGTATTCGGAGGAGTCCCCTGCGTCTTCCCTGGAGGAAGAGTGCAGGGCGTCCCCTGGAAGAGGGAACAGACAATGGGTGTCTATTGCGACCACTGGGAGCAGGCAACCTCAGGTCGTCATCCCAGGATGACGGGTGATCTGGCATTGGGGGAAATCGTTTTGGCCTCTGAGGTGAGGGCTCCCTAGGCAGGGCTGGTGATGGGAGACCTCTAGGGGCAGGGGATGGTTCCTGTGGTCTAGACAGCAAGTCCCCCTTGAAGGTGTTCCATCAAGAGTTAAACAGGGCCCCTACCTCCACTACTGGAATGACAGGCTGTGACAGCGGCGGGGTAGGGATGTTCGAGGGGCCTGGCGACGGCCCTCGTGGTGCTTTAGGTGCTGTCGCCTGGTCCTCTGGCTCTTTGCTCTGGCATCTGAGCCAGTGGGGCCTTGTCCAATGGTGCTGAACCTCCCTGGGGTCTGGCGTCCGACTCCTTGAGAGGAAGGGGAAGGGGGCTGGCTGACGATCTATGGGCCCGGGCGTCGGATCTTTGGGTGTACTAGATGCCTGATCGATGGCCGCTCTTCTGGAGCACATGGCTGCTTAGGTGGTGATGCCTGGTCCGTCTCCGATGCTGAAATCAGAGGGGCCCATGGTCTGCCGCCCTGTCTTTGGGCGGAGGAGACGTCTGGTGCTTAATGGCCTCCTGGCGTCTGGAGGAGTCGCCGACCCTTTGTGCCAGTTGGACGACCCTGAGGATTTTCAGGTGGCAGTATCAGTTTTACCACCCGAAGTGAACCCCTATCCCTCTGGCACTGACCCAAGCAATTGCTTGTGGGGCCTAAGAGCCAGGGACATGGAGCGGACAAACGCCCGTGGCTGAAGACTCCTTGCCCTGTGAGTGAGAAGGGGCGGTGGTCTTCGTAGAAACCCCAGTAATGGTCGTGGAATCGAGGGGAATGGACTCAGACCTCCTGTCGGAGATGGAAGATGGAGGTCTTGTGAGGGGACCTAGGCAGGATTCTGACCTGGCTCTCTCCTTATCTCTATGGTGGTGTTTCCCACGCTCCCTTCTCTTTGGGGGAGGAGTCCTTGGCTGAAGAGGAAGAGCTGTGTTTGGAACAGGTCCTCAGCATGGCGGCCATTTGTTGCTCCAATAGGTAGGCCTTAAGAGTCCTGAGGCGGTGGATGCGAGTTTTGTTAAATGTTTGGCAATGCGGGCAGTCATCCGGCTTGTGGCAGAGGCACAAGCAGATTAAGGAGGCAGAGTAGCAGTCTCTTGCAGGGATCAGCTTACCGGACGCACACTTTGACTTCCGCCGCTGTGAAGATGAAGACTTGCACTGAACTAAATAAATGGAGAAAAACTAACAAAAACGAACAGTAACAGCGCAAAGTGCAAAATGGCGGTCGACTGCAATAGAAGCGCCCGTGGAGCTGATACTAGCGGGTCGACAGCAGGAAAACTGAGATGGTGCCAGGGAACCACCACCTTTATACAATAATTGATGTTGGGGCAGCCCCTCACCTTGGATTGCTAGCTAGAAGTTTTCCGTGGGGTCCTAGTGCCTGGCGGCATAGTCCTATTGTTATTACTTGCTGCAAGAGCTCCCCCTCAAAGCAAGACCCCCCCCCCAAAGCAAGATCCAGATCTGTCTAGGCCAGAAGTGAGAGAACAGAATCAGAGTAGCTCCTTCCATCCGAAGCTTGATCAGGACCCTCTGAATTAGGGGGAAGTGAGGGAAGGCATAGAGAAAACCTCCTTTTCCAGGAGAAGGACAATGCATCTCACCAGAAAACACCAGGCACTGGAGCGAGCGAGCAAGCAGAAAAGCGGCAGTTTTGCACTGAGTGGGGATGCAAAAAGGTCCAACTCTGGATGGCCCCATCTGTTGAGCAGTCCTCCGGGGAAGGAATCCAGAAAGCTGGGTACAGATAGCATTTGACAGCATGGACAAGCCATAGGAGGAGACTGTGTGGGAAGAGGTATGGTAGGCTCCGGCATTGCAGGCCCTGGCGTCAGCCCTGATGGAAGGGCAAGACGATGCATGACCCCCAAAAAGATGAACAAAGTCTTGACATCGACGACAGGCATCAGGAATGGAAAATAGGGGGGCCACCCACAGGCATCATCGGGGCAGGCTGCGGCGGAAGCAACTGAGGGCCTGGGAAAACAGACTGAGGCTTCAGTGGCAGGAGCGGGGAGCCTGGTGTCGCTGGATTCACCTGGGATGACGAGAGGGACTGGGTTCCTGTCGTAATGTGGTCTGGGGCAGCGATGGAGAAGACTGTTCCTACCATTGGAATAAAGCCCTCAGAAGAGGCCGTGGACATCACCAGGGGAGATTGGTGCCCCAAAGGCGAAGGGTTGCAGTTGGCCATGGGCAGATGAAAGGCTTAGTTACGGGCCCTAAGAAAGGGCCAAGGACAATGCCAGAGGAGGCAGGACTCCAGCTGATAAACCCACGCCTGCTGGGATCAGACCGGTGGAGCTCCCTGACTGCAAGCCCACTGAGAAAAGGGGCAGAAACAGCAGGGGCCGAGAGTGGCACGAGGGCAAGACCAGGCCTGATGCCGAAGCCCCCTCACCCAAAAGGGAGAGGTGGGGAGGGGGAGCTGTAAAGACATTAAAAATACATCCAGCACTCCAGGTAAAATTCAGGGAGAATATTTTTATTTAAAGAAAAATAATAAAAATACTTACAAATGTAAGCATACAAAATATTTTCAACATCAAATGCATATTAATTTCAAGGCTCCAAAAACCCAATCCAGCCTCGATGTTTCAGGGCAATGCTACCCCTTCGTCAGGAGGCATGACCAAATGTGCAATGCTAGTGTTTTAAATAGTGTTCACACAGGTGGCAATCATTAAATAATCAAGTACTTATGAGTGTATTAAAGTGCCTTAGTGCCTACACAGAATGATAGTTTGATCCAGATCTGGTCAGCTCCAATTAGTGTGCATGTCTCTATAATTAATTTAATTGGAATTCCAAACACTGGAGGCATGTAACACTGCTGAGGTGACGTGGGTCAGAGTGCCATCTTTGATAAGACAGAACGCAAAAAACTGAAAATAAAACTACTAAAAACTATGGCACCATAGTGATTATCTCATGCTAAGTTAAGCACATAAACACTTTTAACAAGCATATAGATATACCTTTGAAATAAATTCTAATTGCAGGGCATATATTCTATAGTAGTAGTATACACAACCATTTTAACAGTTAATATAAAGTAATCACAGAGCACTGGTATAAGCCAAAATATCCAGAGATGCTCTTTTTAAATTTGTCTTGACCATGTCATTTTTATCCCCCCCACCCCAAAAATCCAAAAATTAAAAAAAAGGGGGGGGTCATAATGCAATTTAATCATTTTATACATGACATACGTGCTGCTCAAAACAACACAAAACAGCTGTACGGATTATATCTATTAATAGACAGTACATTCTACAATTTAAATGCATCTCATAATTAAATAAGATGTCTATGCATGAATAAACCATTTCTAGTCCAGGGAGTCATTGAAACTGTGGGGTTTCAGGGTTTTTAAAGTAAAGCTCCATCTGGATTCCTTTCTATCCAACTCAAGCTGTTTATTGCCCCCCCCTCATTTTGTAAGGCACATGGTCAATGGCCATATACAATATCTGATGCCCAGTCAGAGCTTGTAGTGCCTGCAGATGTGTTGCTACAGGATGCTCCAAATCTATTTTCTGAATAGCCCTGTAGTGCTCCTGTATGCGCTCTTTTAGGTTCCTAGTTGTCTGCCCTATATACACTGCCACAGGAGCACCACAGGGCATAAATAAATTTGGACGAACATGTTAAGAAATGGTTAATTTTGACTTCCCTAATTCCAGCCATTCCTGGATTAAAAAAGGCTTCCCCTGCATTGCTGATTTACAAGTTTTACACCTCTTGCAGGGATAAAATCCCATTGGTTCTGTACTACGCCATGAGTTGGGAGGCAGTGGTTTTCTATATTCACTTTGAGTCAGGATATCTGAGGCTTTTTCCCTTTTTAAATGTTACCAATGAACCGGACTCTGCTATCCCTTTCAAATCTGGGTTTGTGCCCAAGACATGCTAATGTTTAATTATGGCACGAATGTCCATGTACCCTGGTCCATATTCAGCAGAAAAAAATTAACCTATCTTGTTTACTCTTTTTGTTTCTGTACTGTAGTAAATCCCTTAACTTACTTTCAGCCTTAGCCATAGCCTTATGTAAGATGTCCTCGGAATAATCCCATTGATCTCAGTCTAGCAACTAAATCAACCTTTGCGTCCTCAAAATCTTGGGGTTCTGAGCAATTACGTTTTATCCTGATTAACTGGCCATAAGGTAAGGCCTCTACTGTATGCTTTGGATGAGAGCTTTGTCCATGAAGGACACTATTTCCAGTTCTTTTATGGAAAACTTTAGTCTTGATGGTAGAACCTACCTCACCTATCAGTAAGATCTAGGTAGTCGAGTTCCATTTGGTGGTACTGAGCCGTAAATTTCAAGTCCAGATCATTGCCATTAATGAACTCAATTAAAGATTCCAATTCTATATTTTCACCATCCCAGATAAACAACAAATAGTCAATAAACCTCGTATAAAACACAATATAAGGGTTAGCGGCAGGGTCCAGGTCCAGGTCCCCCCCCCCCACAACCCATAAACAGGTTAGCATATGAGGGGCCGACCACAGACCCCATCGGCATACCCGTAATCCATTGAAAAAAGCATCCTTTGAAAAGAAAAAAAATTTGAATTCAAAATAAATTCTAGTGACAGTAAAATGAACTCTATTCTGTTGGGTCATGAAATTTAGAATTTTCCAACATCTCTGACTGGTTTTAATCCCAAGTGATGCATCTTCAACTATGATCCAGCAACAGGATTCCTTCCATTCCCTCCCCTCCACTTCTTGTAGTACCTGTGTAGTGTGTCCCTCAGGTTGGAGTCTAACTTGGATACTTCCTATTTTAGACAACTGCAAACACTGACCATCCATTGAAAAAGGTGCGAGTTTATTTATTGTACATCAGTTTACAACCTTTGAGCCAGAGGCTCATTTCCAAAGGTACCTCGTCACATTGAGGACAGACAAAATTTTAGGTTACAGCAAAGAGTCACAATTTAGCGAAGCACACAGTGGTTTCATACATATATAAAAATAGTAGCAATTACAATGATCCAGTTGAGCACATGCTGGTAATAAGAGAGTTAATATGCAGCAGGGAGAAGTTGGGAAGGGGGTGAGGTGGAGTGCCGCCCGAAGGGCACTGTCAAGTGTGGAGAGATCTAGGCCACATTCAGAGACAGGAGCAGCTACGTGTGTTAAACAGTTGGATCCGAAGGGCGGTTTTGAAGTTGGAGATTGTGAGGACATTGGAGATGGGAGCAGGGAGAGAGTTAAGCCAGGATGGAGCTCTGTAGCAGAAAGACCTCTGACCATGGGAGGTCCTGGATCTAGGGACCAGTAAAGTGGTCTTGTCCGAGGTTCGGGTTATGATAGTGGGTTGGGTGTGACGGATGGAGGCTGTCACCCCGGGAGGGGATAGCCCAAGTAGAGTTTTCTTTGTGAGGAGGCAGGTTTGATAGCGTAGCCAGTCATCTAGGGTAAGCAGTTTTGCCTCGTCATAGAGTTGACAAGTATGTGTGAGCCTGGGGGCACCAGTAATCAGCCTGCAGGCCTTATTTAGGGTGAGGCAAATTTTACTGAGGGTGGTAGTGTCAGCAGCACCCTAGACTGGCAGGCCACAGTCAACAAGGGACAGTACTGAAGACATAACTGCAAGTCAGAGCATCAGGGCGGAGGCAGCTTTTATAGCGGTAGAGGATGCCAAGCCGTGAATTAGTAGCGGATGCAAAGGCATCAATGTGGGTGTGGTAGGTGAGGGCTGAGTCGAAAGAAACCCCAAGGTACTTGTAGGAGCAGACTTGTTCAAGCGGTTGTTTGGTACTTGGGAGGATATGGAGTGAGAAGTTGCAGGCTTTGTTTTGGGGGTAGGCAAAAAGCACTGTTTTGGTTTTTTGGATATTAATGACGAGTCTGTGCTCTTTAAACCAGGGCTCGGCATCATTGTAGGATTGTTGCAGGGTGTCCTGAAGGGAGATGGTATTGCGGTGGCCGCCAAAAATGACCGCATCGTCTGCATACATAAGAATTTTGCCAGAGCATGCATTGGGCAGGGCGTTTATTGAGTGAGAAGAGTAGGGGGCCCAGGATGGAGCCCTGGGGCACCCCTGAGTGGATGGGACTAGTTTCGGAAAGTGTCCCATTGATTTTTACATACTGGGAGCGTGCAGATAGATAGCTAGTGCACCAGGCGAGAGGGCCAGCAGAGAAACCAGTGTGGCAGAGGGCATCCAGTAGAAGAGGGTGGGAGACAGTGTCTAAGGCCTTTGAGAGGTCAACGAACACTGCACCAGCTAGGGAGCTGGCATCCAAGGAGAAGTGTAGGAAATTGGAGAACTCAACTAGTGCAGTGCCGGTGCTGTGGCCAGCACGGAAGCCGTGCTGCTCTGGGCATAAGATGTTATGCTTAGTCAGATATTCGGTGATTTGAATGGCCACCAGTTTTTCTAGGGCTTTGGAGAGGGGAGGGAGGATGGAGATAGGTCGGTAGTTCCCGGCGGAGGACCCGTCGCCTCCTTTATGAATGGGTGTGACTATGCCCGTTTTCCATGCAGTGGGGAATTGCCCCAGGCAGAGGGATCGGTTGAGTAGGCTGGTGAGTGAGGCAAGGACTTCAACCAGCGCCAGCAGAGAATACTGGGGTCCCGGGAGTCGCTGCCGGGACTATTGCTGTTTAAAGCTTTAATCAGGACAGGTCTGGCTTCCTGGGCAGATACCCTACGTAGGTGGAAGCTGGCGCATTGTAGGACAGGGGGAGGTAGGGTGGGGGGAGTGTCAAAGAAATTACTGGGGAGGACAGAGCTAAGGTCAGTAAAGGAGGTGTTAAGATAGTTAGCAATGCAGACAGGGTCAGTGGAGGTAGAGCCATCAATGGTGAGCTGGGATGGGAGAGGGGAGCGTGCCTTCCCATTTAGTTTAACATTGTCCCGGAAAGTCCGGGCACACCCCCAGGAGGAGGCGAGGGTGGCCTGGTAATGGCTGGCCTTGGCTTTACCGATGGCCCATGTGCACCTGTTCCGTGCAGCATTGTAGGCCTGTCTATCAGCCAACCGGCCCGTTTCAGTGGCAAGGTGCCAGAGGTTATCCCTATCTTCGAGTACTTGTAGTAAGGCAGGGGTAACCCGGGGTGCATTGCGTTTTTTGGATCGAGTTCATGTGAGGGGTGCAAAGAGGTCACAGGCCTTGTTAAAGGTTTGGGAGAAAAAGGCGAGGGCAGTGTCTATGTCGGGTGCATGATGAATGGGGGACCAATTAATCTGGGCGAGAAAGTGAGTTTTTTCAGCCCACCAGGTTGGAGGCGCCTGCAGAGTGCAGTCTGGGCTGTGGGCCACCCAAAGGAATAGGATAGGGGAGTGGTCGCTTAGTGCGTCTGGGAGGACCTGGATGTTATGGATTTTTTGGGGCAGTTGGTGATAATGTCCAGAAGGTTACTGGTTCCTCTCTTTGGGTTTAGTCTAGTGGGCTGGGAAATGAGTTATGTTAGGTCTAGGGCAGCGAAAGTATCACGGAGAGTTGAAGAGGAGGCGCTGAGCCACTTCACGTTTAGGTCCCCCACTAGGATTTTTTCCGTCTTGTGGTGGAGGGTGGCAAGGTATTCTGTTAAAGATATCAGTGCCGGGTTCTGGTTCTTTGGGGGAATGTAGGCAGTGGTGAGATATAGAGGGCCCCTGGAGGGGTCAGGAGTAAGTTTGAGGGGAAGGGCCTGGGCCCCAATAACAAGCGCAGGGGGCACTTGCCCGATGATTGTGTCCATGGTATAGATAGCGCAGCCACCCCCGCGTTTGCCTACTCTGTCCTCTCGGTATAGGGTATAGCTTGGGAGGGAGACAAAGGAGTCGGGGTGGATGTGGATAGCCAGGTTTCAACCAGGGCTATGATGTCTGGGTTATGTAGCATGGCCCAGCACTGGAGGGCATCACATTTTTTCAGTAGGCTGCATGTGTTCATGGAGGCTGTGCGGAGACCAGAGGACCCAGCTGGTGGAGGCAGGGCCTGGGTTAGGATGTATATTACCCGATAGGAGTAACTGGAAGACCAAAGCTCTGACCAGGGGGTGGCGGTATGTAAACCTCTGGGGGGTACGCTGGGATGGGGAGGAGGCCATAGGGGAACAAGGAATGGGCAAGGTTTGACAGGTCGGGAGGGTGAGAATGAGTAGCAGCCATGGGGAGCTAGGGTAGGCAGTGGGGGGCATCCAGGGGTTGGGTGCCGTAGGCCAGGGTACGTGGTCAGTGTAGGGTAGGATCGGACTAAGTCAGGGAGAGTTGTGGGTGCTGGTACAAGTGGACCAGGGGAGATGCCTGGCTGATGTGATGTGGGTACTAGCATATACATGAGGGGGAGACATTTGAGGAGGAGGTGTACAAACATAGTGCCTAAAGTAGCAGCAGGGCAGAGGGTTCAAGTATCTTGGCTGCCCCTCAGAAAGCGCAGATACCACTTTGGAGTAGTGGTAGTGTCACGGACTCTGGTGGGCAGGGTACAAAGTTCTAGACCCTGGTAGGGCAGCTGAAATAGGATCGGAGTGAGAGCAGGGATCCAGGTTCTAAAGGACTCAAAGCAGGCTGGGTTTGGACCAAAATCAGGCTGGGAATAGCGACTCCTAGTGGTCACTGGGGGTCAGTGGCAGGGCAGGGGATCAGTATGTAGGGCTAGCCAGGAGGCTGGGTGTGAGAGAGGTGTGGGCAGAGATAAGAGTAGGGGAGAGGAGTAGCGTAAGTAGGTAGAGTGGTTTCAGGAAGGAGGAGGAAAATCAGGTAGAGAGCTATAGGTGAAAAGTCAGAGGGTCCCTCTAGTGGCTAGCAGGTATAACCTGCAAATGGAAAAGTGGGGACTTAGAATTACAGCAGACAGGAAGTGATGTCACAGCAAAGGGCCTATAAATTAAGGGAGGACCGTGGGTGGGTGGCTGGGGCAGTTGACGTACAGCGTCGACGGGCTAACACCCCACACAAAGATGCAGTTAGAGGTAGGAGGTATCCTTTACCTCTTCAGGCTCCCGCAGTATCCCGGCTCCTGGAGGAGCTTTGCTGGCGTCCGCTTGCAGTGTCAGAGTTGCAGCAGAAGGAGACACCAGGGATGACTACACAGCCGCGGCTGGCACCATACGCTGCAACCGCGAGCTAGCCAGGGAGGATCGATCTCGGTGTTTGTGCTTCCGGCCGACTTGTCCCAGGACATGGAGGACTGAAAGTATCAGGACAGAGCCAGGGAGGTGGAGGAGCTTCTGGCCTGGAGCTCCTTTTCCATGGCTTTAACTTGCTACTACAGCAGGAATTTCTCGAGGTCCTTCTGACGGCATCTCCGTGCAGCCTGGTTGAACCCGTGGCAGACCTTGCAGAGGCCTTCACACCGTGGTCCGGGCCTAGGCAACAGATGCAGGCAATGTGGCCGGCCTTGCTGTAGATTTTCCTTCCGCAGTCACAGAGATGGAAAAGTTTAAAGGAAAACTGGCATTATCGTACCCGTCCCACCCCCGAAAGCTCTACCTTCCCCCGATTCAGCTTTTGGCATAGAAAGGAAAATTTATTTTCCAAGTTCACTTACTTTATTTTAACTTTCTAAAGTCCGCGATCGCCAAACATGGCGGATGCAGCACGGCTCCATTTCACCTACTGGTGTGGTGCCACACCGCTCACTCCAATACATTTTGCATTAGAGTGAACGGTGTGGCGCAGCATCAGTAGATGAATTGGAAGAAAAAATTACTCACCTTAGTAATGTTGTTTCTTCTAATGGAGTCTTGCTATATTATAGACATTAGCAGTTTGATCCAGCTCTAGAACTGCCCCGGAGTGAAATGGTTAAAACCATTCCAAAATAGAATTTTGGCACGAGAGCAGCTCTATCTGTCATTTCAAACTTGAACTGTCAGATCTTTACGAGCCAAACTCACTAAGGTCTGTGTGGAAGCTGTAACCTACACTAGCCAAATGGCTACCTAAATAATAACAACCATTGATGGTCCCAACACCCAAGACTCAAGTCAGGGGACCAGAAATACTAACACCATTCTAATACTATGAAAATGGAACATAAGTATAATAAAACACACACACGCATACACATACACACACCCAAAGTCCCAAAGGGGACAAAATGCTAACAGGACATAAGCAGTGCCACACTAAGTTACCGCACCCACCAAGTAGAGGTTCTGAGAGGGGCAGGTTGGGGGGTCTATATAACAAGACTCCATTAGAAGAAACAACATTACTAAGGTGAGTAATTTTTTCTTCAAACAACATGAAGTCTTGCTATATTATGACAATTGCAGACTACACAGCAGTACCTCCATGGAGAAGGGACAGAACCTACTTAGGGAATAGGCTCTGAAGAACAGCTGTGCCAAAGCGAGCATCTCTCCTGGCCTGGACATCCAGGGAGTAATGCTTGGTAAAAGTGTGTACCGTTTTCCAAGTAGCAGCCTGGCAAATCTCTAATAAAGAGATATCTTTGGCAGCAGCTAGAGACGCAGCTGTACCCCTGAGAGAATGAGCCCTCAAACCGGGGGGCGGGGGCTCTGCCCACTTTCTGATAACAAAATTGGATACAAGAGACAATCCACCTGGCTACTGATCTCTTAGTGGCAGGTTTGCCTTTCCCAACTTCACCATAGGTAAGGAAAAGTTGGAGGGATTCGAACCTGTGACCTTTGGTACGCTCTATATAATAACTAAGAGCTCTCTTAACATCCAGGCTGTGCAACCTTCTCTCACCAGAAGAGGAGGGATCAGTGAAAAATACTGGAAGGGAGATAGATTGATTAAGATGGAAATCTGAAACCACCTTAGGCAAAAACTTCCTATCAGTCCTAAGGACTACCTTATCCCTGTGGAAAGAAATAAAGTCAGCCTCTCCACTGATAAGGCTTGCAATTCACTTAGTGCCCATGGCATGATAGCCACTAGAAAACAGAAGTTTTCCAAGTTAGGTACTTAAGCTCTGCAGAAGACAGAGGTTCAAAAGGGGGTTGCATTAACTGGGCAATGCAAACATTAAGGTCCCAAGCAGGGGCCGGTTCCCGAAAGGGAGGATTAGTATGGAGTAATCCCTTAAAAAACTTGGAAAACACAGGATGAGAGGAAAGAGGGGATGACTTTCCTGCTGACACAAAAGCAGACACAGCTGCCAAATGAACTCTCAGGGTAGCTGGTCTGAGACCCAAGGAATTAAGATGTACCATGTAATCTAACAAAATGGGCAATTCAGCAGATTCTGGGGAAATATTTTTCCCAGCACACCAAATGGAAAACCTTTTCCATTTAGAACTATAAGTAGCCCTAGTGGAAGGCTTTCTGGAAGCCTTTAGGATCTCAAGAACACCCTGAGAGAGGTGTAAATCAGCAAACTCACTCCTCAAGAGCCAGGCCTTGAGGTTGAGGAATTTGAGGTCCGGATACCAAACCCTTCCTAGGCACAAGTCAACAGATTGTGATTCCTGGGGAGGCACAGGGAAGATGGACCGTCAGAGACAGAAGGAGGGTACCAGGGCTGCCTGGCTCATCTGGGCAATCAGAATCACCCTGCAAGGCTGAGATCTGATTTTGACTAGTACTTTGAATAGGAGAGGAAAGGGGGGGAAAGCATAGAGGAACTTCCCCTCCCAATCCAGAAGAAGGGCATCCAGGGGAACTGAGCCCAGCACTGGAGGCCTGCAACAGAACAGAGGAAGTTTGTGATTGTCTGGGGCTGCAAAAAGATCCATCTGAGGGATGCCCCACCTGGCAAAAACTATCCCCAGCAATTGAGGATCCAGGGACCATTCGTGATGGCCCTGGGAAATCCTGCTGAGGGCATCCGCTAGGACATTGTCCTTCCCTGGAAGATGAACTGCTATGAGGGAAGTGTTCTGGAATAGGCCAGAGACCACAACTTCATTGCCTCGGTGCACAAGGCCAAGACAGAGTGCCCCTGTTTGTTCATGTACCACATTGTTGTGGTGTTGTCTGTTCTGACTTGTATCACCTTGTCGTGGACAGATGCAGAAAAAGCTTGAAGAGCTAAAAAGACAGCTCTGAGTTCCAGCAAATTGATGTGGAGCAGAGATTCCTGGAGGGACCAAACTCCCTGAGTGGAAAGGTCGCCCATGTGGGCTCCCCAACCCAGAAGGGAAGCATCTGTAGTGAGAGTCAAGTCGTGAGAAGGGGAAATGAAGCGGACCCCCACTCTTAAATTGCTCTGATCCTGCCACCACTGGAGAGCTAGGATCAAGGTTCGAGTCACTGGGACCAACTTGGAAAGGGGGTCTCTTCTCTGAGACCAAAAGGTTCTCAAGTGAAACTGAATGTCTCTCATCTGAAATCTGGCTCCCTGCACAACAGCTGTGGATGCAGCCATGTGCCCCAGGAGCTGCAGAAAGTGTCTTGCTGGTCGAGAGACCTGCAGAGTGAAGGAACAGGCCAGAGCCACTAAATTCTTACCCTTTCTGGGGAAGAAAGGCTTTGGTTAGCTTTGTGTCCAATTCCTCCCTATAAAGTGGAGTACCTGGACTGGTTTCAGAACCGACTTTGTAGGTTTAGCAGAAAACCCAGGAGGTGAGAAGCTGCTGGGTGACCTGCAGGTGAGATTTTACCTGTTCTGGGGACTAGCCTACAATGAGCCAGTCGTCTAGATAGGGAAAACAGCAATCCTCTGCCTCCTTAAGTGGGCCACTGCCACTGCTAGACACTTTGTGAATACCCTTGGAGCAGAGGTAAGGTCAAGGGCATTGCTCTGAACTGGTAATGACCTGAGGGCAGTTAGAATCTGAGGTACTTCGATGGGATCTTCTGATTAGGACATGGAAATAGGCATCCTTGAGGTCCAGGGAGGCTAGCCAGTCCCCTGGCCTTAGGGAAGGTAAAATCATTGCCAGAGTTACCATTTTGAACTTTGGTTTCAAAGATGCTTGTTCAGATATCCGACATCTAAAATGGGCCGCCATTCTCCTGTCTTTTTGGGGTAAGGAAGTATCTGAATACAGACCCCTGCCCTGATGCAGGGAGGAACCCTTTCTACTGCTCTGAGAGCTAACAGGGATGAGACCTCTGTTTCCAGAGCGAGGTCTCTGAAGCACTTGCAGGTAGAAAAATCTGCTTCTCAACTTGGGAAACTTTTGAAGCTGAGAACCAGACCCTGGCTTACTACTTCCAGAACCCACTTGTCTGAGGTTAAGAGCCCAATTCTGACTGAAGTAAGCCAGCCTGCCCCCACTGGTACAGGAGAATCGCCCTGGGCACCCCATCAAGGGTGCCTGTTTACATAAGGAGCTTTAGGCTGGGGGTGGGGAGCAGGTCTGCCCACCCCTCGTCTGCCCTGCCTCAGAAGAAGCCCCTCTGAGCATGGGCAGAGGAGGCCTGAGTCTGGTAGAAAGGCATGTGAAAAGGCCTACCCTCACCCCTGGGGCATGCCTTGAGGAGTGGCTTGCCACCCTTAGCCTGCGCTCTTGTAAGTAGTCCTATATTCATCCATCTTCTTCATGTAATTCTCTGTCTGCTCCCCAAACAGAGAATTTCCCACCACAGGAAAATCCATAGCCTTAGTCTGGGTATCCTGTGACAAACTAGTACACCTGAGCCAGGCCAACCTACGAAAAGCTACAGATGTGGCCAAGACCCTAGAGGAAACATCATTAACATCCACAGCAGCATGAAACTGAACCTTAGAGGCTTCAATGCCATCAGCAGCCACCTGTTCTAGTTCACTAGCCAGCTGGCCATGGGCCTGCTTGGCCAATTGCATAACAGTATCCCATCTAGATTTCTGATACCTAGCTACATAAGCCATATAATTTGCTTGCCTGAGTCCCAGAGAGGCTGCCATATACTGTTTTTTTGCCATGGCATCAATCTTCCTGGAATCCTTGTCAGGAGGATGTGAAGCCAAGGGAATATTAGCTTTATCACAGGCAGTAGCCTGAACTACCCCAACATGACTGCATTGCTGAGAAAGGAATTCTGTATCAGGGCCTGACAATGTATACCTTCTGTCCATCTTTTTATCTACAGGAGGCACAGAATTAGGAGCTTTTAAAATTTTAATTGTTTGTTTCCTAAAAGACTTATGTAAAGGAATAGACAATCTCCTAGACTCTGGAATATCCATCATTTCTACAAAATCAGGCTCCTCTTGCTCATCCACAGCCTCTTCTAAAGGAAGCTGGAGGGTTTCAGCAACTTTTTTATAAAACATAAAATGAGATGGGGACTCAGACAGCATAGGGGGAGATTCTAAAGGTCTGTCTGGGGAGATGTCCGGTTCAATGGGCACACCCAGACCTTCCCAGCCACATTCATACTGTTCATAATCCTCCTCCCTCCTCTGGTTCATAAAATTCCTCAATATCATAATCCTGAACCACTGGGACGGACGAACCGACCTTTACCAGACAGTGGTGGTTTGGACGGACCCTGAGACAGTGACTGGAAAATTTGTATGGCTTTTGTTATCTCTGCAGCAGTTGGAGAAGGAATTTTGGACTCCAGACCTGCTGATTTTCTTGTTTTCTTTACTGGAATTGGTTCCTCAGAACCAGCTTTTCTTTGCCGAGGAAGTCTGGCCCTGGTCAGAGGGCATCTCTCTGGTTCGGTTGGCACCGAACCGGCTGGCCATCCGGGTCAGCGGACTTTTTAGCCTCTCGCCTGAGCCTGCCCAATCTTTTTCCAGGGTGGCTGCAGGAAATTCTTACATACCTGGCAGTCTGACTGGAGGTGGTCAAACCCCAGACAATAAACATATGGTGTGTGGGTCAGCCTTGGCAAAGACTTCCCCACAAACATCACAGTGTTGAAACCCAGTGGGCCCGGTTTTTCTTTTGGGTTTCTCAGACATAATGCCAGCCTAACCAAAAACTTGCCCTTTTAACGGCAGTGCCAGGCAAGACACCGTTATCGGTTCCTAACCGTGTCACGGGTATTGGAAAAAACCGTAATAAATCCGTTTTTTTTAGAACCGATAAGAACCGGGAACCGCACTCTAAAATAGTAACTTTTAGTTTTAAATGAGTTTTAAACCCACTGATCGGTTCAAAACCGAACCGATAACTTACAAGTTCCACACAGGCAAAACCTTCATTTACTTACGGTTACCACAGATAGAGCTTGAACCAACAGTTTTATGTTAAATAGAAACTATTCTCGGGTTAAATCCAACCGAGAAAAACACTTTTAAACCGAGAAATGAACCGAGCAGAAGGAGAACTCTCCGGAGCGACTGTTCACTGAGGCGGAGTAAAGAATCTGACAGTTCAAGTTTGAAATGACACAGCTAGAGCTGCTCTCGTGCCAAAATTCTATTTTGGAATGGTTTTAACCATTTCACTCCGGGGCAGTTCTAGAGCTGGATCAAACTGCTAATGTCTATAATATAGCAAGACTTCATGTTGTTTGAACCACACAGTATCCACCATGTTTAGTGATCATGGACTTTAGAAAGTTAAAATAAAGTAAGTGAACTTGAAAAATAAATTTTTCTTTCTGTGCCAAAAGCTTAATCGGGGTTTTGGGGGAGGAGGAGGACGACAGGTACAATAGTGCCAGTTTACTCAGCCCCAGAACTCATAAGCGAGTTGAAATGTTCTACACTTAACTGTATTCAAAATGGCCACTTGGGATTGAGCGAGTTAAAAGAATCGGTTGGTATACACAGCTGAATGAAAGAAATCACTTTAAAATAAAGCGATATGACAAACTAGGGTGAGAAAATAAAACAGAAAAGCAAAGAAGTTTTGGTGGTCAAATGAAATTGCATGTCAAGGTGCACTGGTCAACAGTGGGGAAAAGAATGGAGGATGGTGCGGGGCCACCCACATATATATATGAGGGGGTAACATTGGCTGATGCTGTCATCGTAGGCGGCCCAACAAAACTTCTAGCAAAAAAGTTTCCATACGGTCCTAGTGCCTGACAGCTATGGTTCCAAAGGTGTGGCTTGCCGCAAGAGATATCCTCGATGAAGATCATTCCATGCAACTAATGCAGTACAAATATAAAATTAGATTTTTTTTTTTTTTTTTTTTTACACACACATTCAGTAAGTAAGTAAAATTTTATTTATTTAAAGCGCCCTTCCCAAGCTCAGGGCACTTTTACAATAAAACAAGTAAAATCAAATTTCAAACAATAAATCAAACAACCATACAATACACTTACTTGTTATGTACCAACAAATGCTGAGGCAAAAAGGAAAGTTTTTAGTTGTTTTTTAAAACTTTCAACAGTTAGGCATTCTCGTATCTGACGAGGTAGAGAATTCCACAGGGTTGGTGCCATATAGGCAAAAGATCTACCTCCTGACATCTTTAGATGTACCCTGGGAATCTCTAGCAATCCCTCAGAGGAGCGAAGAGAACGGGCAGGACAGTAAGGCACCAAGAGCTCTTTCAGGTAGTGGGGTCCCAAAACATGTAGGGCCTTAAAGGTCAATAATGCGACCTTGAAGGTGATCCGCCACTGTACTGGCAGCCAGTGCAAATCACGCAGCACAGGTGTTATATGGCTAGATCGTGAAACTCCCATCAGCAACCTGGCCGTCACGTTCTGCACAAGCTGCAAGCGGCGGATAGGCACCCCCGGCAGCCCTAGATAAAGCGCATTGCAGTAATCAAAACGGCTGGTAACAAAGGCGTGGACCAAAATGGGAAGATCTTCCCGTGGAACCAAGTGTTTCACCCGGGCAATATTCCTCACATGATAAAAGGCAGATTTGACTACGGCAGACACCTGCATCTTCATAGTCAGGCTTTCGTCAAAAATTACTCCCAGGTTACGTACTTGGCCAGAGGCCAGAAGCTGGGCCCCCCCAAGATATAAACCCGAGGGTTTCCCTGTCCAAGCCCCTGTTATCCTCCCTCCAGGGTCCACAACCAACACCTCAGTTTTCCCTGGATTCAACCTAAGCCAACCAGCACTCATCCAATCCTGAATCTCCAGAAGGCAGTTATTGAAAATAGTGATGGAATCCGACTCCTGATCAGGCATAAAAGACAGGTAGAGCTGAGAATCATCAGCATAACAATGAAAGCTCAGCCCATACCGTCTTATAATGTCCCCTAGTGGGAGCATATACACCTCGAATAACATAGGGGACAGCACCGACCCCTGCGGTACCCCACAGGGCAGACAGTGAGGGGCCGAGGTGTTAACTCCCGATACCACTCTCTGAGATCTGCCCTCCAAAAAAGATCGAAACCAACTGTGGACTGCTCCCCTCAGACCACAGAGAAACCACAGGCGGTCGAGTAATACCCCATGATCCACGGTGTCAAATGCTGCTGAGAGATCCAAGAGAACCAAGATGGAACGGGTCCTCTGATCTCTTGCCATCGGGAGGTCATTCAATACCCGAACAAGAGCAGTCTCTGTACTGTTCCCTTTCCTGAAGCCGGATTGGAGAGGGTCATAGATATTGTGGATAGACAAATGATCCTCCAGTTGCAGAGTGACCACCTTCTCAATAACCTTCCCTACAAAAGGAAGGTTAGAGATTGGTCTATAATTTGCTGGGCAGTCGGGGTCAAGAGAGGTAAGTTCTTTGTTTACCACTGAGAAGTGGGTATACAGCCTCAAGGTCTACGCATGCCTATAATACCATATAACTAAATCTGCGGTTAGAATGCCACAGGAAGCATGACAATAAAGCAGAGTTTGAAGTTTAACATTCTAAAGTTGTATCTCGAGGACAACTCGAGAGTTGAGATGATGTATTATATGACATCACTAATTATACTCGTTATTAGAAACAGCCTAAAGTGTTGTAAAAAAGGAGTTTTCTTGTTAATTCTGAACCATTTCAACAGAACTGTTCGGCTGTATATCTAATTCTAACATCCAGTGCATTCTTTTCGAACAGTGTATTTTGTGGTTTAGGCCATGCTTCGTCAAACTGTGAAAAATTACAACAAAAAAAAAAAACACCATTTTGCACCAAAACACAGTTTGGAAAGAACATAAAATATTATTTTAACTAAAATAATACTTTTATAAAATTAATCTTTAGGACTTCGCCATCAAATTAGCTGGGAGCACCACCCAGGGCAACTGTTATCTTTACAGGAAGCTAAAAAGATCTGCTGTTTAAATGATGGGAAGCTAAAGACCAGCACAGTGAGGGATTGCATCCTTGAAAACACCTAAGTTCCGAAGCATCATGCACCTCGTAGAGATGATGCACAAGTTTGTCTAGACTTTTCTACTTCATGCACAGTAGTTGGAAATTTCATTGACTCTGTTCAACACTAAGACTGCTCATGTATGTAAAAAAATAAGTTTTTTACCTAAGCTGGTGTCGGCTCGTATAAGTAACTGGGTTTTTTTATCCCCCACAGGTTTCAAATGCAACGTACCCACTCCTTTCTCCTTAAATGCATCATCTTTTTTGTAGAACAGTTTACACCTTTGTAAAGCAGAGAAAACAGATTATTTAGGAGCTAGCATCATACAAGCTTTTTTGAGTGTATGGAATTCAGTATACATGTGCGTCCCTCTCCAGTATCATCAAACAGCTTGTGGTATAGCAGCAAAGGAAAACTTTCATATCAAGGAATGTTCATAGCTTTATTATTCCTTGGTTAGTACACTGTTACATTTTACCAATACAACGTAGCACAAAAGCTTTTAAGGCCACATACAAAACCTCTTATCCGGTACATTATAGGCACCGGATGAAGGGATGTTTGTGGCTTTGAAAACTTGCGTACTACACTTGTCATATCTAGGTTGGTCTAGTACAAGTCAACATGTTATCAGAGTGTTGTGTATCACATTTATAAATAAGTGAGGATCAATCAAAACACAAAGGCTGAATTTGTGAATCTCCTGACTCTGGATTATGGGTGGCACATTATCTAGGGCTCTCCTTAGTGCAGATACATTTTGCTCACCAGTTGCCAAACAGAAGTCAGATGGCCCATTTCAAAGGGCCTCTATCTCCCTCAGGGAAAGCTGCACTCCCTTTCCAGGACACATCAAATGAAGAGGAAAAGCTATGGTCTCTGCCTCCAATTTGCATCTTGCTGTGTTTTTTTTTTTTGTTTAATTACACATTACAAAATACTACTCATTTTAAAAATTTCACAGTGGTGTCCCTCAGGCTGTACTCTAGCTTTTCATCAATTAAGAACAAGAGTCGTGGATTAGGTAGAGATGAAAGAATAGAGAGTTTATCTAGTTTCTATGTTTGTAGTGTATTTGCCCGGTGGTATGTGTGGTGTGGCAGTTGAGTGTGCAGACAATGGGGAAAAAAGTAGAAAAAGATACTGGTGTGTTTTATGAACATGTGGCTATGTGTAATGCAATACCAAATGCTAATAACTTTAAAAATGGAAAGTAACAGAGAGGGATGGGTGACTCAGGAAATTTGAATCTGATATCCTGGAATGTCAAGGGAACAGCGAGCCCAGTGAAGAGGACCACGCTTAGACGTAAGGGGGCACAAGTGGCTATGCTGCAAGAGACACACCTGACAGGTGGAGCATGCCAACCTGGTGCGGAACTGGGTCGGGAAATGCTTTGAGGCCTCTTATTCTTCGCATAAAAGGGGAATAGCAGTACTCTTGCATAAGAATCTGCTCTTCGAGGTGAAAAGAGTGGTGTGAGACCCCAAGGAAGGCAGGTATATTTTTGTCACTGGGATTTGGCGGGGGGAGACATTTACCTTTGGGAGTGTCTATGCACCAGCGGTGTATGATCTGGATTTTCATTCCTCTTTGCTGGGCCTGCTTATTAGAGAGCAATTTCCTTGGCTTATCATGGGAGGGGATTTTAATTGGACAATGGATGCAAAGATGGACCATTCAGAGGGTAAGGGGAGGGCGACAGAGGCTATGGGTCAGTGGGCAATTGGCATTGCCGATCTGGATTTAGTGGATGGGTGGAGAGCGGTCAACCCCACCGGACAGGAGTATACATTTTATTCTTACCCCCATAAGACTTGATCCTGACTGGATTATTTTTTTCCTACCTAGAAGATGGGTGGGGCAAATACAAGAGATAAGTCACAGCCCCATTTTCCTCTCAGATCATGCAATGGTGGTATTGTGTATTGCTCGGGGGGGGGTGACAGACCGTCAGCCTGGAGATTTCCCACATACTTAGCTAAGGATCAAGCGTTCAAGGAATACTTGGTAGAGCAATGGAACTTATATGAAGAGGCGAATGATACAGGTGAGGTGTCCAGTGCCATGGTATGGGAGGCGGGTAAGGCTTGTATGTGGGGGGCGATAGCTTATGTGGCTAAGATTAAAAAACAGAAAAGGGGGTAAAGGGAAGAATTAGAAAGGCAAGTGAAAGAGCTGGGGAAGCGAGTGGGTGGAGGAGAAAAGGGGGAAGCCCCTAAGATGTTAGTAGTGGCTAGAGAGGAAGCAGGGAGGTCGTGGTTTTCTGTCAGAGGAGGGTTTTTGAGTGGGGGAACAAGCCTGGGCCTATGTTGGTGGGCTGATGAAGGGCGGCAGATGCCCAACTAGGATATTGCGGATCGGGGCAAATTATAACAAGCTCTTAAGGAGATAGCAGAGCGCTTGGAATTTTTTTTGAAAAGCTATAGGCCGGAGCATCTGGGGCAGAAAGAACGATCCGTGAGTTCTGAGTGGGACAACACTGCAAAAGATTTCAGATGAGCAGAGGGGGATGCTGAGTCTGCCCATTTCAAGGCAGGAAATCCTGAGCACCATCCAGAAGCTGCAGGAAGGGAAAGCCAGTGGGCCTGATGGCTTTCCTGTCGAATATTACAAGGTGTTAGGGGGGAGATTGGTAGGATTATTGGGGAGGGTGTTTGAAAAGGGGGAGGAAGACCAGATTCCGTTGTTGCCTAACTCATGTTATGAGGCTAATATTTAATTCAGAAAGGAGGTCAGGATGAGCTTGAATGTTCCTCCTATCTACCAATCTCCCTTCTCAATGTGGATATGAAAATTTTGGCTACGGTGCTTGCCACCCGACTAGAGAACATTCTCCCGGAGGTGGTCCACCCAGACCAGACAGGGTTTATTAAGGGGCAGCAGTCCTATCACAATGTTCGGAGGTTGGTTAACATTATATGGCGTGCTGAGAGGGCTAACACCAAGATGGGGGTGATTTCATTAGACGCTGAAAAAGCGTTTGACAGGCTGGAATGGGATTTTCTATTCGAGGTCATGACCCGGTTTGGTCTGGGGGACTAGTTTATAGGATGGGTTAGAGCTATGTACCAGAAGCCAAGTGCACAGGTGCTACTGAATGGATTTCTGTCCACAAAGTTTAGACTGTGAAGGGGGACAAGACAGGGATGCCCTCTGTCCCCCCTGCTATTTGCTTTGGTGATTGAACCGTTGGCGTCTGTGATACGACAGCAGGAGGGTGTAGTGGGAGTAAGGGATGGGAAGGGGGGGAGAGCACAAGGTGGCGCTTTATGCTGATGATGTTATTTCTGGGAGATATGAATGGTTCTATAGGATGTCTCATGGACATTATTGAAAAGTTTGCAGGGCTATCGGGGTATAAGATAAATGTGAAGAAATCTGAGGCCATGGGATTCCCAGAGGTGGGCCCAGAGATACGGCAGAGGGGATTTAGGGTAGTCGGGTCGGATTTTAAATACCTTGGAGTGCATACTGGGAGGAGGTGGGATGAGCTATATAGGCTGAATTATCAATCCTTGATAAATCGGATATTGGCAGACCTGAAGAGGTGGATGCAACTACCAGTGTCTTGAATGGGAAGAATAAATCTCATAAAAATGAATATTATTCCACGTATCTTATACCCTATGCAAATGCTGCAGCTGAGGCTGATGCAGAGGGATGTGAAACGCTTAGAGAGAGGATTCACAGATTTTATCTGGCAGGGGAAAAAACCCAGGATAAGTTTATTAAGGCTCAAGGTGGACAGGAATAGGGTTGGGCTTGGCTTTCCAGACCTAGGGGCATATTACAAGGCAGTCCAACTCCAAGGGGTAGCGGATTGGGTTCATAAACCGGAGGTGGCTAGGTGGATTGGTTTGGAACAGGAGGGGAATCCGGGGAGACTTACAGCCTACCTGCATAGCAGAGGGAGGCGGGCATACAGATGCTGGTAGTGGTAACCCATTGGTAAGGGAGACAGTGGAAGCCTGGTATATTTTTGGCGACAGAGAGGGGGGACCCAAAGGGAGACTATTTTGCTCCCAATTGCGAGGAATCCCTTCTTCGTTCCTGGGATGGAGGATAGAGGGTTCCGGGAGTGGGAGATAGGAGGAGCAGTATGTATGGGGGCGTTGTTGGAGAAGGGTGAGCTGAAGGAGTTTCACAAGGTCAGGAGAGAGATTGGTGTAGGGGCCACTCATGTGTTTCGGTACCTACAGCTGAAAACATACATAGGGAGTTTGAACGTAGTGGGGAAGGGAGGATTGCAGTTAAATAGAATAGAGCAAATGATATGCTAGAGTGGGAAAGATATGAAAGGGTTTGTTGGGAAAATCGTCAAGCAGGATAAGCAGAGCCTACCGGACCGGACGGGCCCTACGAAGACCCTCTGGGAAAGAGATCTTGGGTTGCAGATCTCGGGAGAGGAACTGGGAATTAGTGTTGGGTATGCCAGAGGGAATTATGATATGTAATAAATTTAAGGAGGCCTTTTATAAGTTCTTGCATAGAGTTTATTGGTCCCCAGTGGCGGTGCACAGGGCACAACCGGCTGTTTTGCTGAATCATGAAGGTGTGGAAAGGACTAGGTACCTTCTTCCACTGCTTTTGGTCATGCCCAGTTCTGATAAGATATTTTTTTGGGGGTGATACAGGAGATAAATAAGGGGGCGGGGCAATTGACTCGTGATCCCCTAGTTTGCCTATTGGGGGTGGAAAGAATAGAAGGGGAAGAGGAGTGGGGTGGCAAATATTGCCCAGATGGATAAGGGTTTCTTTAGTATTAGCGAGACATTGCTTTCAGAATACTTGGGTCACCGGAAATGGACCCAAGATAAGCGACTGGAGAAAACTGGTTATACGTACATTGGCCTTAGAGAGACTCACATGGATAGTGAGGGATAGGGAAGAGGTTTTTATGAGGGACTGGGCCCCTTTTATGGCGACGCTGAGTCTCTCCGAAAATTTAATGCTCTCCTCGGGGTTGAACATATAAGTACATGGGCATCAGATAAGTATAGAGGTAACCCAAGTGGGGGGATAACTGATGGGAAAGACCAGTTGAATGCCGGTTTCTGTGAATCGGCATGGGGGGACTAATATCCTAGCACAATATAAATAATAGGAAGGAGAGAGATTCTCACATGAACAGTATACAATAATGGTGGCCATTCAGGGGGTCCTGAATGTATGAATGTATAACTAGACATGGAGGTATTGTTGCACACTCGACTGCACCTTTAATTAGTTAATTGATTAATAAATTAATCAACTGGTAAATGGAAGTAATAAATGGAAGTCACAAGATGTATTAAGCCAAGTTAAAAGCCGGGAAGTAAGTTTGTTTGTATGTACGTAAATGTACGTGTTTTTTCCTTTCCCGCTGTCTGCAGTATGTATCAGTTGTTCTCCTGTTTCAGAAAATTGTTAAAGTATTCAAAAAAAACAAACAAACAAAAAAAAAAAACGAACAAGAGTCGGTTTGTGCCAAAAAGGCTGAAGTTGTGCAGGCAATGCGCAAGTATTGTACTGAGGCAGGGTGGGCGGGTGCAATGATCCCATCATATGGAGGACTACTTAGGAGGTCACTGCTATTATGATTACAATGCAACACCAA
This sequence comes from Neoceratodus forsteri, assembly GCA_016271365.2. NCBI lineage: Eukaryota > Metazoa > Chordata > Ceratodontiformes > Ceratodontidae > Neoceratodus > Neoceratodus forsteri. The sequence continues at coordinate 1,651,699,857 of CM028131.1, read as the reverse complement.
TTTCTTATTTCAGACACTCGTCTAAAACCAATCTTGCCATGTGCGAGTACAGTAAGAAATGTGCTGGCAATGTAGAAAGTATTTTACCAAGCTCAGAATTCTTGAGACAAACTCCTCCACTAGGGTTTTCATATTAATTCGACAGTATTTTTTTTTTTTTTAACCTAGTCTTTGTATTACCGTGTCTGTATGTTTGTTCACCCCTCCCCACTGACATGGAACCTTTGTAAATGAGCGCCTTGCGCTCAAAGGTATTGTAATCCGAGACTTAATAAAATAAATAAGTCTGGGTATAATGCAAATCCCCCTAGGTTTGTGCAGTCACCCACTATACTGTCTTGTACTGGCTAGTGTAAGAATCATATGGAACTTACCGTCCTGCACCTGGCCTGTGGATAAACAGTGCACTTCAATCTCCAGTGGGCCATCTCTCACCTTTCATCAGCATGAAATACATCACAGTGCACATGCCATCACTGTACTTGGTCTGGGAATATAACAAGTTTCTTCATACTTACCTAACTTCCTTTTCTGTTAGCTGCTACATTGTCAATGGGTATTGTGTACACCTACTAGGGGATATGGCACTGCACAAAGGATAAGAATGTCAGGCACATGAGGATTCCGGACAGCAGCTACTCTCCAGCTACTATTGTCCTCACAGTGCCTCTAAATATAAAAATAAATGCCATACCGGTCGGCTTGACACGAAAAGTACACAATTAGCGGCCTACACAGATATTGACTCTAGCCAGAACACAGTATAGTAAACAATGGCCTACCTTATCAAATGAAAGAAAGGCAAGTGATCGAAGCTGGTCTTCAAAAGGTCTACATCTTGTAAATTCAATGGGAAGTATCAACTTGAAAGAAAACAGATTGAGTAAAAAAGCAAGGACTACATGCAATGTAAGCACTCACCTGGAACAAAGGAGGAACTCCTGGCTACATTAAATTAGAGCCTGTTAAATCTGCGTAATAGCAATCAACATTCTAATGGAGAACTTCTCTCATTATTTATTAATTTTTAAATAAACACAGGCGCAGCAGGTAAACTAAAGAGGGATGTCCAGAGAGACCTACAAAACAGAGGTTATAACTGGATAATGGACATACCCCATGCTGGCATACCGGACAATATTCTCCTGCAGGAGCAAGGCTCCCAGGCAGGCCCCATTGACAACGTAGGAGCTAACAAAAAAGGAAAATTAACAATAAGTATGAATAATATCTTCTTTCTGTAGTGCTCCACACTGTCAATGGGTAGTAAGAATAAAATTACTCACCACAGTAATGTTGTTTCCTTTTTTTTTTTTTGAACTCTGTTTCTGGCTCCGCTTGGCCCCAGAGAACTCTCTTGGGCATCTGCACTTGCTCGACTACCTCTGAGCCTGAAACCCTCCAGCCTTTCTGGTACCAGTTCGGCTATCCCCTCGGCTCTGAGCCCTCCCGAGGTGGGACCACCCTATCTGCCCAGGGTACTCTGCCTTGCAATTCAGGCCAGGTTGGGTTAGGCCCAGGAGCTGGATGGATCCGGCTAGTGGAATGTGGTCGAGGGTGCAGTGCCGTCGCCTATCTCTGGCAGCGGGGATTTTCTTGGCTGCGTTGCCTCCCTCCCTCCTTCGCGGAGCTCGGTCGTGCAATGTCACCAGGCATGCCCGCCGCAGCTCCGCCTCCCCGCTAGCTAAGCCCTGCGTGTTACAGTGCCTCTGGTCACCACCGGGGGCTGCTGCAGTGCCGGGCAGGAGCCTGGATCCCCCCCCCCGGGAGAGAGGAGCCCTCCGGACGCTCGATCATCTCTTTTCCCTGCTGACCTCCACTGGCCCAGGCTCGTTCCCAAAGCCGGGTCGCTGGTCTGGCACGAGGTGTGGCATCCAGCGCCTCAACCCTCAGCGCCACCGGGCCCGGCCTATGTTGTTTCTTCTAATGGAGTCTTGCTGTATTCTGTCTATATGCAGATAGCACCAGTACTTGAACTGCTCCGGAGAGGAAAGAGTTAACTCTATGCAGGAGCATAGAACGTTGAGCTCGAGCTCGGTTTTCAAACCTCTGTCTCTGGTACTCTGAAGTGTAACCGTCAGGTTCTTATGAGCACTAACTAACTAACTCAATAGGTAGAAATTGTTTTTTAAAATTTTGTGCCAAATGGCATTAACAGATTTTTAGGGTCAAAAGACTCAAGTAGAGAACCCCAAAAAGAATATATGCAGGTAGTGAAACAACCAACATTCATAATAAAAAAAACAGAAAAAACCCTTAAAAAGATAAGGACATGCCAAGTACACCTCTGGGGCTGCAGCACTGTGCCTGCCAAATCACATTGCAAAACTACTAGGTTCCAGGAGGGAGGTCAGAATACAGCAAGACTCCATTAGAAGAAACAACATTACCATGGTGAGTAATTTTTTCTTCAAACAACATGAAGTCTTGCTGTATTCTGACTATATGCAGACTATCAAGCAGTACCCCCTTGGAGGAGGAAGTCACAGAACCTATTTTGGGAACACGATCTGCAGCATAGCTGTGCCAAACCTAGCATCACTTTGAGACTGAATATCCAAAGAGTAATGCTTGGTAAATGTGTGAAACAGATTTCCAGGTGGCTGCTTTATAGATGTCCACTAAAGGTATATCTCCAGCTGCTGCGACTCAAGCAGTTATGCCTCTGGTAGAATGAGCCCTCAGGCCTGAAGGAGGCTCTTTCCCAAGTTTTGAATAGCAGAACTGGATACAGGAGACAATCCACCCGGCAACTGTTCTCTTGGAAGCAGGTTTACCCTTTCCCACTTCTCCATAAGTGAGAAACAGCTGAGAACAGTCATTCCTATGGGCCTTAGTATGCTCCACATAGTAACTGATAGCCCTCTTTACACCAAGACTGTGTAATCTTCTCTCTCCAGAGGAAGAATGAAGAGTGAAAAATACAGGCAATGACACTGACTGATTCAAATGAAAGTCTGACACCACCTTAAGGAGAAACTTTCTGCTGGTGCGAAGGACCACCTTATCTCTGTGAAATGAAATGAAATTAGGTTCCACTGATAAAGCCTGTAATTCACATATTCTCCTGGCAGAGGTAACGACTACCAGGAATACAGTTTTCCAAGTCAAGTATTTCAGCTCAGCCAAGGATAAAGGCTCAAAAGGGGGTTGCATAAGCTGTGCTATACAGATATTCAGATCCCAAGAAGGGGTAGGCTCCCTAAAAGGAGGGTTAACATGTACTAAACCCTTGAAAAAATTCTTGTAAACTGGATGAGAAGCTAGGGAAGAGCCCTTACCAGCAGAAATGAAGGCAGACACAGCTGCCAAATGTACCTTGAGAGTAGTAGGTCGGAGGCACAAGCTATTAAGATGCACCAGATAGTCCAATACAGTAGCAATATCAGCCAACTCTGGCTGAACAGGTTTCTGGGAACACCAAAAACCAAGTCTTTTCCATTTGGAATTGTAAGTCTTTCTGGTAGCAGGTTTCCTGCTAACCTTTAGAATGTCCAAGACTGATTGAGAAAGGTTTAGACTTGCATATTCTAGCTCTTCAAGTGCCAGGCCTGGAGCCTGAGAGTCTGAAGACTGGGGTAAAGGATCCTCCATTGTGACAAGGTAAGATTGAACTGTCTGAGAAGACACAGGGGCATGGTTACCGACAGTGACAACAGAAGAGGGTACCAAGGCTGTCTGGCTAAGTTTGGAGCCACTAGAATCACCCTGCAGGGCTCAGACCTGATCTTGATCAGGACCCTGAATATCAGAGGAAAAGGGGGGAATGCATACAGGAACCTGTCTGTCCAATTCAACGAGAGAGCATCCTGACAGACAGAGCCCAGAAGTGGCGGTCTGCAACAAAAGAGAGGAAGTTGGTGATTGTCCGGGGCTGCAAAGAGATCTATCTCTGGAATGCCCCACCTCTTGAAAATGACCTGAAGAATTAAAGGATTCAGGGTCCATTCGTGATGACCCTGAGAAATCCTGCTGAGAGCATCTGCTAGAATGTTGTCCTTCCCTGGAGATGCACAGCCATCAGGGAAGCCTGAAGGGAATAAACCAGAGAACGTATCTTCATGGCCTCTGTGCACAAGGCCGAGTACTGAATGCCTCCCTGCTTGTTGATGTATCACATGGTTGTGTTATTGTCTGTCCTGATCTGCACCACTTTCCCTTGAACCACAGCTGAGAATGTATGAAGTGCTAGAAAGACAGCTCTCAATTCGAGAAGGTTTATGTGTAGAAGGGACTCCTGGTGCGGACCAGGTTCCTTGAGCTGTAAGCTGATCTAGGTGAGCCCTCCAACCTAGCAGAGGCGCATCTGTGGTGAGAATCACTGAAGGAGCCTGAATGATAAATGGGCCACCTTGTCGAAGACTGTCCTCCAGCCACCACTGAAGGGCCAGGACTAGAGTTTGAGACACTGGAACCAATTTAGAGAGAGGGTCTCTTTTCTGAGACCAATAAGATCCGAGATAAAACAATCTCTCATCTGAAACCCTGCTCCCTGGACCACAGCTGTAGATGCTGCCATGTGGCTCAGCAACTGTAGAAAGTGTCTGGCTGGATGAGAAACTAGAGGACAAAAAGAGGAAGCCAGAGTGATCAGGGACTGAACCCTTGAGAGGGAGAAATGCCTTTGCCTGAATAGTGTCCATTTCCGCCCCTATGAAGGTGAGAAGCTGGGCTGGTTCCAGAACAGACTTTTCTAGGTTCAGAATGAAAACCCAAGAGTCTCTGAGTGACCTCTAAGGCTGACTTGACTTGGTCTGAGGACTGGCCCACTAGGAGCCAATCGTCCAGGTACGGGAACAGAAGGATACCCTGTCTCCTGAGGAATGCCACTACTACTGCAAGACACTTGGTGAACACCCTTGGAGCAGATGTTAGGCCTAAAGGCATAGCTCTGAACTGGTAATGGCCTGAGGGCATTTCGAACCCGAGGTACTGTCTGTGGGAATGTCTGATACGTATGTGGAAGTAGGCATCCTTGAGATCCATAGAAGCTAGCCAGTCTCCTGGTCTCAGAGAGGGAATTACTCCCAGAGCCACCATCTTGAATTTTGGTTTTGTCAGATGTTTGTTCAGGTACCTTACATGTAGGATGGGTCACCACTCCCCTGTCTTTTTTGGGGTAAGGAAGTATCTGGAATATAGTCCTTTTCCCCTGTGACAAAGAGGTACCTTCTCTACTGCTTGCAGAAGCAAAACAGGAGACTTCTGCCTCCAAGGCCTTTGTCTCCAAGGGAAAGGGAGGACTGATGGATCTTGCTCTCATTTTTGGGAACCTTTTGAAACTGAGAACAAGTCCCTGGCTCACTACTTCCAGGACCCATTTGTCTTAAGTAATAGACTCCCAAGCCTGGGAGTAGTGAGCCAACCTGCCCTCTACTGGAAAGGGGAGGCGACCCTGACTGACACCTCAGGATGTCTGCTTGACAGGGGGCTTAGACTGCGTGGATGATGGGGTCCTAGTCATCCCACGCCTGCCTCTTCCCGCTAAAAAAAAAAAAACCCTCTGTTGGAAAGAAGAGGAGGAGCTCTGAGCCTGATAGAAAAGCCTATGAAAAGGCCTGCCCCTAAATTGCTGCCTCTGAGAAGTGGTCTGCTTTTCTTTAGCTGCAGCACTCCTGTAAGTGGTCCTATATTCATCCATCTTCATGTAGTTCTCGGTTTGCTCACCAAACAGAGAATTACCAGTTACAGGAAAATCCATGGCCTTAGTCTGGGTATCCTGTGAAAGATCGGTACATCTAAGCCAAGCCAACCTCCTCATGGAGATAGATGTAGCCATGGCTCTAGAATGGACATCATTCTAGTCTGCAGCAGCATGAAACTGAACTTTGGATGCCTCTATACCATTTACAGCCACCTGCTCCAGCTCTTTGGCTAGCTGGGGAGGGGCATTCCTAGCCAACTCCAGAACCGTATCCCACATCGATTTCTGGTACCTGGCTGTATATGCCATGTAATTTGATTGCCTGAGCCCCAAAGAGGATGCCAAGTACTGTTTCTTGGCCATGGCATCCACTTTCCTGGAATGTTTATCTGGGGGGTGAGATGCCAGGGGAATATTAGTCTTGTCACAGGCTGCAGCTTGCACTACCCCAACATGGCTGCAATGTGCTGTAAGGAATTCCATACCAGGACCTGATAGGGCATACCTCCTGTCCATGTTTTTATCCACAGGAGGAATGGAAGTAGGAAACTGCATTATTTTCTGTGTCAGTTTCCCCAGGGATTTATGCAAAGGGATAGACACTCCAACTCTGGAACATCCATCATTTCCATATAATCAGGTTCCTCCTGATCCCAATCAGCTTCCTCCTTAGGAAGCTGAAGAGTCTCAGCCACTTTCTTGTAAAACAAGAAGTGGGGTTGGGGGGACTCAAAGCCTCGGAGGGGAAACACTGGAAGGCCTGTCTGGTGAGATGTCAGGCTCTACTGGCTCATCTAGGCCTGCAAATTCTCCTTCGTCGTCTTCTTCCTCTTCCCAATCGCCCTCATAATACGTCTCCGGGCCAATTTCTAAGGCACCAACTTCCAACTGAACCGATCGCATTTCAACAGACGTCGGTTCGATCGGAACCAGGCAAAGCGTCTGCACAATAGAAATCGCTTTCGCCATCTCCTCAGTGGTCGGAACATAGGTTTTTGGATCCGAACCATCTGATTTCCTTTTTCTCTTAGTAGGAACCAACTCTGCTCTCCTCTTGCCCAAAGAGGTATTGCCCAGATCAGTGGGCACCTCCTGTGGTTCGGTCGCAACCAAACCGGGCTGGCCATCTGGGTCACCCGACTTATCGGCCTCCCTCTCCCTCAGCCTACTCAAACATTTTTCAAGAGTGGCTTTGGAAAAGTTCTTACAAATCTGACAGTCTTCTTTGAGGTGGTCAAACCCCAGACAATATACACAAACAAGGTAAGGATCGGCCTTAGCAAAGGCCTCCTTACACTCGGTACAGTGCTGAAACCCAGTGGGACCGGTTTTCTTTTTGGGTTTCTCAGACATGCCTAGTATTACCAAAAAGTCACCCTATACAGCATTAAGCCAGGCAACTGAAAAACGTATCCGTTCCAACCGTGTCATGGGTCTGTTAAAAAAATCCCACAAACCAGATTTTTTTTTTTTTTTAGGAACCGATAAGTACCGGAAACCACAAGATAAACAAATAAATACAAATTACAATTGATTTCTGTTCTAAACCGGACCAACCGGAAAAGAATCGAAAACAAAAACAATTTCTAGTAAAATTAACACACACAAAAAAAAAAAAAATAGATCACACTACCTACTACTACCACTTACTGTTACCAAGACAGAGGTAAGAATACAGATAGGATGAGGACTGTGGTTGAAAAGAAAAAAAAAAAAGACGATTCAAACTAAAACCAAACCGAAATGAAGTGCAGGAGGGATCTCCGGAGTGACTTGACAGTTAGGCGGAGTAAGAAATCTGACGGTTACACTGCAAGGTACCAAAGACAGAGACTGAAAACCGAGCTCGAGCTCAACGTTCTATGCTCCTGCACTCTCTTTCCTCTCTGGAGCAGTTCAAGTGCTGGGGCTAACTGCATATAGTCAGAATACAGCAAGGCTTCATGTTTGAATTACAAATGGGGTTCAAAGAAGCAGTACCCATGAAAAAACTGGGTAGGGGAGAATACTGTCCCATACGTTAACCACGTACAAGAAATTACCAGCCAAGTACCACCTGCTAAACTCTGCGTCCAAAGGCCTCATCAGCAGAAAGTATAGTTCTGTAAGAACTTACTGTAACAGTACATCTTTAAGAGGATCTCTTGCATCAGGCCACACTGATGGAGCTAAAACCACCAGGCACTAGGACCACACAAAACCTTTTCTAGCTAGCAGTCTACAAGAGGGCACCCACGATATTAGACGCTGTCGACGTCTCCCCATATAAATGTGGGTGGCCTTGTGCCCTCCTCAGTTCTCCCATCGGAGACCATATACAGAGCATCTCCTGCTGGGGACCCAAGGAAGAACCAGAGGTGCCCACCATGAAGGAAGGTGAAACAGAAGGTAAACTGTCCTGGAGAAAGAGACACAGAGATAGAAAATCCCTAAGGCCAAGGGGAACAGGGGGTGGGATGACATGGTCCTGATGCAAGAGATCCTCTCGAAGATCTACTGCTATGGTAAGTTCATACGTAACTATTCTATCTTCATTGAGGGTATCTTTTGCATTAGGCCACACCTGTCGAATGAGTCCCAAGCAGTCCTGACAGAGAGACAGTCTGGGTGGTTGAAGGCTTTAGGTCTAAGACAGAAGGTCTTGAACAGCCAGGCTGAAGTCTGCCCTTCCTCTAGAGGCAATGTCCAGACTGTAGTGATTAGTGAAAGTGTGGACACTACTCCAGGTGGCAGCAGCACAAATCTCTGTGGCGGACACATTCCTGAAATAGGTAACAGAGGTGGCCATGCATCTGTCTGAATGTCCATGCACAACCTCAGAAAGTTCCTCACCGTACTTCCTGTAACAAAAAGTAATACAGTCAGCCAACCATTTGGACAGACCGTTTAGAAATTTGAATGCCCTCTTTCCTAAGGGCAAAGGAAACAAACTGCAAGGACTTCCTGCAGTCCTTCGTTCAGTGTGTATAACAATGGTGGAGTCTATGCACATCTAAAGTATGGAGCGATGCTTCCTCAGAACTGGCATGCTCTGGATAATACACAGGTAGGTGGACGGTTTGATTCAAAGTAAACTAGACACCACCTTAGGCAGAAAATACAGGTTACTCACCTGTAACAGGAGTTCTAGGAATGGTATATGTTGTTCATCCACACTGTCTGGCAGGTTCCTTGCCGCTTTAAATCTTGCCAGAAGGTCTTCAAGCTGGCTCCTCCCACTCACCCGGGTGGTAAAACTATCGGCTCTGTCCCATGATGCCAGATCTAGCCCGCTGGAAGCCAGGTTGTGCGTCAAAGCCGGGGAGGCCGGGTGGGTTGTGTGGCTCAACAACATATACCATTCCTAGAACTCCTGTTACAGGTGAGTAACTTGTATTTCTAGGGACATGGATATGTTGTTCATCCACACTGTCTGGCAGACTCCTAGCAGTTCTCCGGGAGGAGGGCAAGGCGCACACCCCTACTTAGGAATAAGGACTGGAGAACAGAGGTCCCAAAACCAGCATCCCGGCGTGACTCAAGGTCGATGTGTAATGGGCAATAAAGTGTGTGTCGACTTCCAGGTAGCAGCCCTGCAGATTTCCTGGATAGGGACGTCCCTGGAAGCAGCCACCGAAGCAGCGGTATGGCGGGTGGAGGTTCACGCACCGGAGGGGATATGTGATCCAGGCCTTTGAAGAAGCGCTCGACCACTGTCGCCTGTGCCAGTGTCGGCTGACTGGCATGCTCCCGGTAAGCAGAAATGGCTGCCAGGTGCACCCCAAGGGTCGATGACCGTAGACCCCCTTTGAAGAGAGACCAAAGATAGTCCATAATGTTAGTCACGGAGCAGGATAAGGGGTCCAGACCCTTACCCTGACACCAAATGGAAAACCTTTTCCATTTGAAGGCATAACATTTCCTGATCGATTCCTTACGATATGCCTCCACCATGGTGTAGACATCCTCGGAAAGACTCAGAGCCTGGAACTCTAGCCGCTCAGGTACCAGACTGTGAGGTGCAGGGATCGAAGGTCAGGATGGAATACCTTCCCCTGGTTCAATGATATAAGGTCTAGGTGTGTACAAAGCCGCTCTGGGGGCCTGCAACTGAGGTCGAGGAGATCTGGGTACCAGAACTGGCGCAGCCAATCTGGGGCTACCAGGATCACCTTCACCTTTTCCCTCTTCACCTTGAATAACACCTTGTGGATCAAGGGAAATGGAAGGAAAGTGTAGAGGAGGCCTGGGGTCCACGGCCTTGAGAGAGCATCCCCTGCAGTGAGCCCTGCTTGGGGGGGGGTAGGCAGGCATAGTACAGCCTCAGCTTGGTGTCTTCCCTGGAGGCAAACAGGTCCACCAACGGTTTGCCCCAACGGGAAAACAGACTGTAAGCTACCTCTGGATGGACAGACCACTTGTGGGATGTCTGGCCTAAATGGCTGAGAGCATCCACCAATTGATTCGAGACTCCTGCCACATGAATGGCTAGGAGTTCCGCCTCCAACCGGCTTACGAGGGTCCAGATGCAGAGCACCTCCTTGCACAGCAGACGGGAGTGCGTGCCGCCCTGTTTGCTGAGGTAGTACATGGTTGTGGTATTGTCCGTCTGGACTTGAACCACTTGACCCCAGAGCTGAGGAGCGAAAGCTGACATTGCCAGTCTGACCGCTCTGAGCTCCAACAGGTTGATGTGGCATTGGGACTCCTCGGGGGTCCAGAACCCGTGGGCTCTGTTGTCCCCCATATGGGCTCCCCAGCCCATGAGAGAAGCATCGGTCGTAAGGATGACCGTCAGCTCAGGGCAGACAAGCGGGATTCCTTCCTGCAACGTTCTGGGCGGTCCACCACTGGAGAGCGTCCCACATCTTCTGGGTTACAGTGATCAGCTGGTTGAAATGACTGTGGCGCTGGTCACTGAAGCCAGCTCCACTGGAGGGGGCGCATGTGCCACCGGGCCCAATGGACCACTGAGGTGCATGCCGCCATGTAACCCAGAAGGCGCAGAAAGTCCCGGGCAGGGCGCAAGTGCCCAATCAGAAATGATCGGGCAAAGGAGGAAAGAACCTCCACCATGTCCGATGGAAGCCGAGCTCTGGCTTGACAAGAGTCTAGATCTGCCCCGAAGAAGTGCCCTCTCAGGTGATGGGCGAGTTGGGAGCAGGTTTGGAGGGCCAGATCCCTGGACCTCTCCACCTCCTGAAGGGAGGAACCTGCCAAGAGCCAGTCGTCGAGACAAGGGTAGATTTCTACTCCTCGACGCCGAAGATGGGCTGCCACCACTGCCATGCACTTGGTGAAGACCTGTGACGCCGATGACAGGCCGAACGGCATGGCTTGGAACTCGTACAGGGTCCCCTAGCCCCTGGAGCGGTGGAACCGCTGATGGGACGGACGGATTGGGACGTGAAAGAACACGTCCTGCAGATCCAGTGTACAGAACCACATGTTTCGCTCCAGGGATGGTATGATCTGGTTCAGAGTTACCATCTGGAATGTGCGAGACCAGAGATATTGATTCAGGTCGTGGAGATCTAGGATGGCGCGCCAACCCCCCCCCCCGGTCCGCTTGGGCACCAGGGAAGTACCTGGACACAAAGCCTGGGTCTGTGGGAGGATCCGCACTGGAGCTACCACCTTCTTGCGGAGGAGCAGAGCTATGTTGTCTCGGAGAGCCGACTGGGTGCAAGCTGAGATCCTTTCCTCCCGAGGGCATGGGCTCTGCTGGGAGGTACTGCTCGAACTCTGAGAGGCAGTCCTGACCAACCACTTGAGAACCCACCTGACCGAGGTGATATTGGACCAGGCGGAAGAAGTGGCGGGCGCCACGGAGGACCTTAGAGCTGGAGTGACGGGTGCAGGGTGGCAAACCCCAACCCGGCCACTGAGCAGGCTTAGAGGAAGAGGAGACTCCTGGATCTGCACATCTGCCTCCTTTACGGGGCTGTTGAGGACCCTGCTTGGGCCTTGGGCGCCAAGCTTGAGCCTGCTGCTGCTGGCCTCCTTGATAGGAGGGTTGCTTGATCACAGGGAAAGAGTGCCGAAAAGGCTTCTCACTCTTCTGCTGGTTCTTGCCCGAAAAACCCTTAGCAGAAGTAGCATCCAAGGTGGCACTGGACTGCTCTATGCGCTGAAGGTGACTGGCCACTCCTGGACCGAACAAGTCAGTGCGTAGGAAGAGCATGTCAGCTAACTTGTGCTTAGTATCCGCCGGGAAGGAGGAAAGCCTCAGCCAAGCCCTGTGGCGAGTAGCCACTGCGGCTGCTAAAGAGCGGGCACAAGAATCCCTGATGTCCAGGGCCATCTGGAGCTGCTGTTTTGCGACAGCACGACCCTAATCACGGACTTGCTTTACTGCGGTCTGCATGTCTGCTGGGAGATGAGGGAGGACTTCGTTTAATGACCCAAGGAGGGCATGAGAGAAGTGTGCCATTATAACAGCCAAGTGGGCCTGACTAAGAGCTAAGGAAGAGGCCGCATAGACCTTACGGGCGGAATGGTCTATATTTTTGGACCCCTTGTCTGGGGGTCGGTCAGTGTTGGCTGGTCACCAGGTTCTCGGTCGAAGGATGTTCTGTGAACCCCGCCAGGGACTCCATGGGCACCAGCGTACTTGTAGGCCATGCGGGCAGACTGTGCTGGGCAGGAAGCTGGGCACTGCCAAAGCTCAAGGGCCGGGCCAACAATGGCTTCGGCCACTGGAAAGGCCTCTGTCGGGGTATCCCCCCCTTGAGGATATCCATAAGGGGGTACTCCGCCTTCTTCTGGATGGACTCCAGGGGCATTCCGGTGGATTTGGAGATCAGGTGGAGAATGCCCTGAAAAGAGGAAGAGCCTTCCTCTAAACCCACCACGGATGACTCATCACCCCAGGATGGGAGTGCAATCCGGTGGCGTCAGAGTCTGAAGAGTGGTGATACAACAGCCTCCCGCCTAGGTCTCCCTTGATACGCCAAGGGTGATCGGGGACGACCGTAATTGACAGATGTCGGGGAAGCCCGATGTGTGTCTGGACGGTCCTTTTTCCAGGGAGCCCCTCTCTGAGGCTGCTTAGGCGGTGCTTCCACCAAAATCAGTGGACAGACTGAGGCAGGTCGAAGTGGGATACGGGCCAGTCCCACAGGTGGGGGAACAGAAGACTTCGGTTCCAGAGGGGTCGGCGTCTGCCTAGGAGGCGGAAGCCAAGTGATGGCCGGCAGGGCCGGCTTCTGCCCGGACAAAATCAGCTGTTGCCACATGAGATCTTCATAGTGTCTGAGTTTCCGTCGAAGCCTCTCCTCGTCCGAGGAGGATGAAGATCTGGGGTGATGCCTCTTCTTATAGTGTTTATGACTCTTTTTCCGCCGTTTGGCCGAAGGGGTTCTGAACCTCGATCAAGACAGAGGGAGTCGACCCGATCGATCGGGAGACACTGGTGTCGGTGAAAACAGAGGGTCCAAAACAGTTTCCTCGATAGGGACACCAGCAGGCTGGGTCTCCTCATCCGGAAAAACAAGGACCGGAGTCCTTTCCAAAGAGTCGGCGACCGGGGTCGGCGACAGACGGTCGACAGTAGTCTCAGCCTCATCGGCCATTTCCTCAGTCCCCTGGCCAGACGTGATGTCCGAAAAGCCGGTGGCCAAGGATGCGATCTCGACTGAGACCGCGTGCTCTTGGGACTCAGACATTTCTCGGTCCCAAGAATGTCTTCGCTTAGATGAAGACTTTGGATCCTTATCCCTCTTGCAAGGGTGGGAGGAGTGCGAGCCCGAGGGCGCCTCACCCCTGGTGGGGAGAGACTGCCACAACTCCTTGAAGGAGCCTGTAAAGGTGGAGCCAAGGCTGAGCGGAACAAAAAGGCTTCGATTGGCCAAAGCTTGAGCTGCTTCCTCCTCAAATGCCATCATTTGCTCCAGCTGCTCGGCGGATCCCGCGGCCGCAGAAACTGCCCACCTCGCCTCCTTAGATTTCACCAGCAGGTTCCTTTTCTCCGGTCTTCCCAGTTTTAGGCGCGCCTTGCAGTCGGCCAGGATGTTGGGATGGAAGGCCAGGCAGAAAGTGCAAGACGAGGTGTCATGTCTGACACCTAGGCAATAAACGCACGTTAAGTGGGTATCGGTGTGCGACATCTTCTGGCCACAGGTACACCGTCGAAATCTGGGGGACGATTTATCCTCCATGTCCGATGCGCTACAATTGGAATCGCTAACTCAAATGAGTTTTAAGGTTAGTTTTGGTAAAACCCGACGCTTTGAATCCAGGGCCTACGAACTGCTGTGAGTGCTCAAGGGAACCTGCAACTTCCAGTGGAAAGGAAGATCTGGCATCATGGGGTGGAGCCAAGGTATTTACCACCCAGGTGGGTGGAAGCAGCCAGCTTGAAGACTTTCTGGCAAGATTTAAAGGGGAAAGGGACATGTCAAGAAGTGTGGATAAACAATATATCCACGCTCCTAGAATGGCTTTTTCTTCTGCTTATTGGAACCCTAGGATTCCTTCTGTGCAGAAGTTACAGAGTCCAAGGTGGCACTGGACTTCTCAATGCACTGGAGGTGACCGTCCACATCTGGGCCGAAGAGGTCGATACCCTGGAAAGGGACGTCCATTAGCTTGTGTTGGGTGTCCGTCGTGAAGGTGGAGACCCTTAACCAAGCCTTGCGGTGCATGGCAACTGCGGCTGCCACCGAGTGGGCGCATGAGTCCCCGAGGTCCAGAGCTGTCTGGAGTTGCTGCTTCGCAACCACCCGACCCTGGTCCCGGGCCTGCTTGACCGTGGTCTGGAGGTCTGCAGGGAGGTGAGGTAGGACCTCATCAAGGGAGCCCAGAAGGGCGTGAGAAAAATGCACCATGACGACGGCCAAGCTTCCCTGACGGAGGCCCAGCGTAGAGGTGGCACAGACTTTACAGGCAGAGTGGTCCAGTTTTTTTTGGACTTCTTGTCCGGAGGTCTATCAGTATCTGCCGAGCTACCAGAGCATCTCAACATAGATTCGGTCACCAGACCCTCTGCAGGGGGATGCTCTGTGAACCCCGAAAGGGACCCAATGGGCACTGCATACTTGCGGGCCATACAGGCAGAAGGCTCAGGGCAGGAGGCAGGATGCTGCCACAGTTTCAAAGCCTGATCAACAAAGGCCTCGGCCACTGGAAAGGCTTCCGGTGAGTCCTCCCATTTGAGGATATCCGTGAGGGGATATTCAACCCATTTTTGAACGGGTTCGAGAGGCATCACCGTGGATTCAGAGACAAGACAGAGAATACCCATAAAGGAAGAGGGTCCTTCCCCCGTCGAGAGACTACCGACAGATTCCTTGTCCAAGGGACAGGAATGAAGGTCCAAGTCATCGGACTTTGAGGAGTCCGGATAAATAATCTGGCCACCTGAGTCTCCCTCCATTCGCCTAGGACAGTCAGGAGCGAGGGTATGGCTCCACCAAGATTGGTGGAGACATCGATTTTGGCCAAACCATTCTGACCGGCTCCGGGGGAGTCTGCTTTGACCTAGGAGGTGATAGCCAGGGTGGAAGCTGGAAGTAGGCTTTTGATCAGACAGAAATCAGCTGTTGCCACATTAGGTCTTCATAGTGTTGACGGAATTTCCATTGAAGCCTCCCCTCGTCCGAGGAGGAAGAAGAAGAATGTTGGTGGCGCCTCTTTTTAAGAGCACTTGTACACTTTCTTTGGCCAGTCAGTCGAAGGAGTCTGAGACCTTGACCTCAGTCGTCGGGGTGACCAATGGGGTTGACTGGAAGGCACCGGGGATACTGGTGGATCTTCTAGGTCCGGGACCTCGATGGATTTCCCAGTGGGCTGGGTCTCCTCATCGGGGGGGAGCAGGACTGGGGTCCTGAATAAGGAGTTGTCGGCATCTTCAGGTGACAGTGGGTTGAATTATCTCAACCGGATCGTCGTCCAGTATCTGGGCCGGCTGGCCTGATGGGGGTAACTGTGAAACCAGTGGTTGAGGCCACAACCTCGACCGAAGTCAAGACAGGTAATTCCTGGGAACGAGATCTCTCACAATCCCAGGAATGTTGTCGGTGAGACGAAGATTCTCTCGGTTGATTGTCCTTTTATGGGACCGAGAGACATGCGTGCCCGAAGGCCCCTCTCCCTTGGTTGGAAGGGACTGTCACATCTCCCGAAAGGAACTGGAGAAAGTGGAGCCCAAGTTGAGCAGAACGACAAAGGACTGAGGACCTATCCGTGTCCCGAGCCGCCTCTTCCTTGAAAGCCTTCATTTGTTCTAGCTGCTCGGCGGACCCTGCAGCTGTGGAGACCACCCATCAGGCTTCTTTAGATTTGACCGGCAGATTCAGTTTCTCCGGTCTGCCCAATGTTAGCCGTGCGAGACGATCGTCCAAGACATTCGGGTGAAAAAACAAGACATCTCGCAAGCCTGGGTGTCATGGCCAACACCCAAGTAATATACGCACGTGGCATGCGGGTCTGTGCGAGACATCTTTGGCCCGCATGGGCAACAGCGGAAACCGGGAGAAGATTTATCTTCCATGACGGCAGAGATCGCGAAATGACTGTTAGTAACTCTAACAAGTTTAATTTTTAGCAGATCCGAGGATTTTGAAGCCAAGGCCTACTGACTGCGACAGCGGTTAAGGAGGGAACATGCATCTTGCAGCAGAAAGGAAGATCTGGCGTCATGGGGCGGAGCCGAGAGTTATACCACCCAGGTGGGTGGGAGGGAGGAGCCAGCTTCAAGACCTTCTGGCAAGATTCTTAAAAGGAAAAAGACATGACAAATAGTGTGGATAGAACGACATATCCACGACCCTAGAACATAGACTTCCGGCAGCCCAGAAATATCTACATTCACAGTTACCCTGTATGGGATGGACAGATGTTTGGAGGCATATTTTGTTCACACAACTAGGGCATATACGACCCCACAACATCATACATACTCCTGTATAAATTTTTTTTTTTTTTACAACCACTGAGAACTTTGATATATTGTATGGTGGAAACCTGTTGTATGTGAAATTCCATGCGTGGAATATGTTTGTTGTGCTGCAGCAATGATGTCACTACTGCAGCACAACAACTTAGAATGTTGCCACACATCATCTTTCCTCTATCCAATTGAGCTGGAATCTTCTTTTTTAACTTGAAATTATAGAAACAGCTGCAGCACACTAAATCAGTGATTTGAGCTTGCTACCAACCCTCAAGTACCCCCCCCCCAACTACTAGTTCACCTAAAAGGGAGCGGCATGTCTCAAATGGGCATGGGTGCCCATACACTACGTATGAGAACATATTACCATCCATATATAGACAAGCCTGTGTCGTAATCTCGAGTTTTCTATGGCAACCAGGGAACCTCTTGATGCAGACAGGCTTGTTGTGTATGGCTGCCCATACGTTATACTCTATGTTCTACAAGACATCATTCTGGGTGCTTTTGTCCTCTTGGAGCATACTCCCTGATACTTACAATATATTTGGGCAAAAGATTGAAATCTGGCTGTTGGAGACTTAATACTGCACCATTACGGGACGAGGAGTTTAAAAAATGAATTACTGATGAACTGCAACAAATAATAGAGGAGAATTCATCTCTGGACATCTTGTACTCCATTTTATGGGACGCCTCACATAAAGAAAGACAGATGCCAGACATAAAGCCTCATTAACAGAGTTACAGGATTTGCAACATCAGTATCTAGGGGGTAATGATCAGAAAGACAATTGTATCAGACAGGTAAAGGCTGAGCTACAGGCTATTTTGTATTATCGAATGTAACTAGCACTCACTTATTTGAGACATTACCACTATGAGGGAGGATCCCAGAGAGCGAGAGTACTAGACAATAAAATTATGAGGACGTAGACAAGCATCATCAAGTATCACCCAGGAGAAGGTTCCAGAAACAGGCAACCTGGTAAACCATACTGTTGACGTTTTAACACTTTTTCAACAGTACTATCAAATGTTATATTCTGCTCCAGGAGGCCCTACAGACAACCAGATACTTCAGTTTTTTTTTGTACTTTTTTATTGATTTAATAAAAAGACATTACAGCTTTTTTCCCCTCATGCAAGAGGATTCATTCAGTTACAATAGCAAAATATGGAATATCACTTTGTTCTAGCTCTTGCATAATACGCAGCAGGATTGGGGGATAAAATAAAATAATTGGCAGATTTCACCAACTGTCCCATAAGAAAGTTTAAGTTGCCAGCCGCTTCACGGCTAAGGTGATAGTCTGTTTTAGGTAGAATATCCCAAAATTTGAACTGTACTAACCAGTAGTGCTAGGACCTTTCAAAGAGAAAATGTACTAAAGGTAGACATGGTTCCCATGCACTCCGCTGTCTCCTGCTCCTACCCACCCTCCATACAAACAATTAGCGTAGAACAGATCTCAGTATACAATATGAGCAATTGAAATAACATGCACAAAATTTTAAACTGGGTCAGTATAACTAAGAGAAGGGATTAAACAACACTACCCCCTCTCCCAAAATGTCCACCCTCAGTATCCCAGTCTCTAACTTTTAACTATTAGGCAAAGTAAAATGAATGGCTAAAGAAAAAGTCAGAGTTTGTACTCAGCCTTCCTCCGAATCAGAGCTTACCACCTCATTTTCCAGTCCTGGTTTACTGTTAAATTCAGTAGCCGTTTTTTTTTTTGTCCCGACGACCCCCTTATGTGACTCAGACGGGCTGGTAGCAAGGAGGAGTATGCTATCTCCAACGAAGGAAGCTTCTGGTGAACTGCAACGAATTGTTTCCTCCTCGAGCATGTCTGGTACGAGAGATCAGGAAACAGCTTGATTTCGTGGTTCTGGATCTCCAAGGGAAAAGCTGCACAAGCTGCCCCTATTAGATGTCCCGGACCTCCGGACCCATCATCTTCGGGATCATCGTCCCCGGTTGACCCACATCTGCAGGACCTACCCTTGGTGTTGCTCGGTACGCCTGCCGCAGAGCTGTCCATTCAAAATCCTCAGGGATCGATAGGGTCTCAGCCAGTCACTGCCGCATAAAGGACAAAAGGTTCACCCCTTCCACACTTTCAGGTAGGCCAACCACTCTGACATTCCCCGCCCAAATCATTCTCCACTCCCTCCAGGTGATATCTTAGTTGCTGGTTCTTTCACCAGGGTAGCTGCTGTAGTCTAAGCTGCTAGAGATCGCTTGTCTGCGTCAGCAACAGTTGAGCTCAGTGCTGTTATCGCTGCATCATGGGTCTCCAATTTAGAAAGTGTTTTTTCCAAGTTTTGAGTCCATCGCTCTGACAGATTCTATGAGTGCTTGCCATGGAGGGTCCCACAGAAGTAACAGGCCCCACCGCGTGGTCTTGATCAGAGCTAGGAGGCTGAGGTTGAGAAGCAGTAGAAGGTCTCAAATTTGCAGCCGAATCAGGCTGGTTTTGCTTAGTATGCCCCATCGCAAGTCAGTCTGCAGAATTCACAGAGTTCAGTTGAAATAAAAGGTTCAGCTAAAATTATGTTTTAATCAGTAAATTAGGAGGAAAAAGTGCAGAACTGCAGAAAACTTCCTGCCTAGAAGCTGGCTCTCTGGCACCCCCATACTTCATTTTCTAATGTCCCTTATACTTCCTAAAATTACTCAGACCCAACAAGAACAGCTTTTAGCACCCATTAGGGTCAAAGGAAGTCCAGTTTGCTCCGTCAAGGGCTAAAACACCGAAATGCCCTGGGACAGGTGGATTTCCGAATAAGTGGTATAAGGCCATTCTGAGTTGCTCCATCCTCACTTATCGAATAATTTTCGAGCAGTGCAGGAAGGTGACCACCTACCCTTTTGGGCATACGCAATGATTTCCACCATCTTGAAGCCAGGTTAGGATCCCAAAAACCCATCTTCGTATAGACCAATATCTATACTAAATGTAGATTACAAATAAAATCATGTCTGTATGGGCGCAGAGGTTGGATAAGATTCTTCCAACCTTAATCCACATAGATCAGTCTGATTTTGTACGACAGAGACAAACCATGGACAATATTAGAAGGACCATTGATCTTATGGAATTTACAACTCAATGGGTTATTACAGCAGCTTTTCTAAGCCTTGACACTGAAAAGGCATCTGGCAGGGTTTCCTGGCAATTTCTGGGGCAAACCCTGACCGCATTTGATTTCCTCTAGTGTTTCTCACCTGGCTTCAAAATTTTTATTCTTCTCCTGCTGCCCATATTAGAATTAACAGGACCCAGTCTTCTAGTTCGCCAGGGCGAGACACATGACAAGGGTGCCCCTTGTTGCCCTTGCTCTTTGCTATCTATACAGAACCCTTAGTGATCAATCGCAATTCGACAGGCACAAGGAGTTGAAGGGGTTCCATTAAGGGAAGAGAGTTTTAAATTATCGCTTTATGCGGATTATGCATTATTGACACTACTGGACCCTGAGAACTCTATTCTTCCCGTTTGGTGAATTTTACAAGATTACAGTGCTTTATCAAGGTTTTTACTATATATGCATAAAACAGAAGTTTTAGCACATCATTTTTTTGCCATCCCCAGTGTTGCAATCCCTGCCACCTTTGAGATTGAGAAGTACAAAACTTAAATACCTTAAGCATTCAAATTCTGCAAAATTTGGAATTAAGAGATAGTCAGCTATGAACCTTTAATGCAAACTATAACACAGGATTTAAATAAAACAGTCTCAAATGCATCCATCCGTTCCTACTCGGGAAGACTATCTGAATGAATATTTTCCCATGATCCTTTATTTTATTAATTTTTTTTTTCCAGATGGTCCACACAGTGCCCTCGCCCTTCTACTTCTCTTGGAATAAACTGCTCTCTCGCTTTGTCTGGGGTGGGAAGTAACATCGAATTCAATGGACTATCCTACAACGCTTACTATTACAAGGAGGATTTAATATTAATTCACTTAATTATTCCAAAGCATCCCATATGTGAATTGTAACTTATGATTAGGCTTAAACCACAGCTCAACCGAGCCTGGAATAACATCTGAGAGCTGCACACTCGAGCAGACTAGATGGACCGAAATGGGCAGTTTCTACCGGTATGTTCGCATGTATTGAGTTTACTATTAAATGACCTTTACAATATGGGCAAAATTATATTTCTTCCCCTTACCGAACTTCCGAGTTTGTGGGACTTTAGCTATTTTACAGCACAACCCCCCCCCCCAGTTCTTTGTTCTAAATATGTGCCTTGTCTCCCCTTGCCCCAATTTTATTATCAGAGATTGTTGGCTGCAGAGGAAGATTTTCTTCCAGCTCATACGGACCACATATTTAAGAGACGGCATCATTTGGGATTATTTATCTTTCAATTTCTGGATGCACAAGGAGTTCAACCCTATACGCATTTACATGCCCAATATGGTCTAACAAACAGAGAACAATTTCGACATTTGCAAGTCCGAACTGTCTTACTAAACAAGGGAACCCATAGGAGTCTTCCCATATCCTCTCCCGCTTCTTCTAGTGATCATTTTGAGGGCTATTAAAGGCGATGTCTGGCAACACATGATAGGCCTCCTTTATAAAGGTCTGCAGGAGTACATCCACCCGCTCCATTCTAGACACACTGAATATAGAGTGGCCTTCCAAGGTTTCCCACACTATTTGGAATAAACAAACTACCCCATCTGTTAATGTTACTTCTGCACCATATTGGCACAGATTTTACTGGAAGTGCAGAAATCAATATTTTAATACCCCTGCGTCCCTCACTAATTTCCTTCCTGCACACTACAGTCATTGCTGGAGGCTATGTGGAAATACTCTGGCTACACACACTAATGTTTTCCGGGCGTGCCCAGTGTTGGGTCACTTCTAGAACCAGAGGAATGTATTAACAAGATTGATGGGAGATAATGGACTTGGTCCAGAAATTGTATTTTTGGCCATTTCCCCTTTGGGTAAGACAGTCCCAACCTGATCCTTGGTATATGTCCATATCTTAGCAGCTAAAAAAGCAATAACTCTGTTGTGGAGACAATCCCACCCCACACCAGTTACTGCAGGACATTACAAATGATTTATACAGAATGGAGCAGTAATCTGCCCAATGTATTGGCCACATTTCACACTGAATTAAAGTGGAGAAGCTGGGATTTTTATATATCTGAGGAGGATGAGACATTTGTCCCCGATCTTATTTATACCATGTAAGAGAGAAGATGGTTTTCACAATGCTTGAGGGGAGTTTGCGGGGATCCTAGGAGCAGCCTGGACCTCAGGACTTAACATACTGGACTGAGGGGGAGTTCCTGAGATCTAGACTCCTTCACGTGCCTATGGGGGAGTTCTTTAATTATGACAATAACTGTATAAACTAAACTAACCTGTTTGCATAACCAGCTGACTATTCTGTCTACCTGTACCGACTGTGCTGATTACCTGATACATGTACATTCTCTACAGTTTGTAGATAAAAAAATTATAATAATGTAGGGTGTGCAAGGCACCTCCAACAATTCCATTACATATCTTTTCATGGAATCTTCCTCTTCTCTCTTCCACAGCAAAACCCATGGCAGACTGCATTTGCTGCATCATGGCTTGGAAAGTTGGATCCTCAGGAGATCCCTGGGTACAGACCACTGAGTCCTCACTGCAAAATAAGAGGGTAGAACTAGATCAAGGAATTAAATATTCTTCATATGTCTCCTCTACATCCATGAGGTCAGGATTATATTCTGCTTCGTTGTCTAATGATGACAGGAGCCGCAGAATGTAACGGCTACACCAGTGGTAGCTAAAGGAAGGAATCTGCGGTGTGCTAGAGGAAACCATCGATGACAGCCAAGTACCACGAGGCCCTGTCAGTATAAGAACTGCCTGTATAGGTAGAATGACACCAGTACAACCTAAGAGTCGAGGATGCCCAGTAAAGGGTCCGGGACTACTTGTGTCAACAGGCCCTGGTCAGACGACGATGGCGTCCTACTGTCCAAAAAAGGTACAGCAGTGCCTAATCCAAGCCCCAATCTTGGGTGTTTCATCGTCGACGGACTATAGTCAATGCTGCCAGAGCGGGCAATGAAGCAGGTTTACTTTGTCTCAACAGGACCAGGCTCTCTCCGACGAAGCAGAGATACAGGTTACTCACCTGTAACAGGAGTTCTAGGAGTGGTATATGTTATTCATCCACACTGTCTGGCCGGTACCTTGCCGCTTTAAGATGGGCTGGAAAGTCTTCAAGCTGGCTCCTCCCACCCACCCGGGTGATAAGACTTTTGGCTCTGTTCCATGCCGCCAGATCTAGCTGCTGGAAGCCAGGTTGTGCGCCGAAGCCGGGGAGGTCGGGTGGGTCCGTGTATATGAACATATACCAATCTTAGATTGCCTGTTACAGGTGAGTAACCTGCATTTCCAGAGGCGTGGATATGTTGTTCTAGCCACACTGTCTGGCAGACTCCTAGCAGTTCTCCGGGAGGGAGGCAAGGCACACACCCAATACTTAGGGAACAGGGACTGGAGAACTTTAGGTTCCAAAACCAGCATCCTGGCATGACTCAAGGTCGATGTGGTAACGGGAAATGAAGGTGTGTGCCAACTTTCAGGTAGCAGCCCTGCAGATTTCCTGAACAGGGACATCTCTAGAAGCAGCCACCGACGCAGCGGTAGAACGGGTGGAATGAGCCCTAAGCCCTACGGGAGGCTCCCTACCAACCAACCTATAGCAGAGGTCAATGCAGGAAGTGATCCACCTGCCAATCGGCAGCTTTGCTGCAGGTCTGCCAGGTACGGCTTCAGCATAGGTGACAAACAGTTGGCGAACCTCTCCCCGAACATCCGCCATACGCTCTTTGTAGTGAGTGAGTGCTCTTCTCAGGTCCAAAGTATGGAGCCTGTACTCTGCCTCTGAGGTGCGACTGGGATGGAACACCGACAGTCAACACCTGGTTCGACACCACCTTCGGGAGAAATTTCAGGTGGGGGCGCAGGACAACCTTGTCCCTGTGGAAAACCAGGTAAGAAGCTTCAATGGAAAGCGTCTGGAGATCCCCAATCCTTCGGGCTGATGTGATAGTCACCAAGAAGGCGGTCTTCCACGACAGGTAAGAGATGTTACACCTGTGCATTGGTTTGAATGGCTTGCCCATGAGCATGGCTAATACCAGCAGTAAAATCTGAAGGAGGTGACAGTTCACACATCAAAGACGATATGTGATCTAGGCCCTTGAAAAAGCGCCAGACCACCTTTTCCCGCGCCACCGATTGCTTGCTGGTCTGCGCCTGGTAAGCAGAGATGGCTGCCAAGTGCACCCTGAGGATCAACTGAAGCCCCTGCTGGGAAAGGGACCACAGGTAGTCCAGAATGCTAGCCAGCAGACAGGATGAGGGGTCCAACCCCTTGCCCTGACACCAAATGGAGAATCTCTTCCATCTGAAGGCATAGCATTTTCTGGTCAACTCCTAGTGGGATGCCTCAATGACACTGAGGACCTCGTCGGAAAGACCCAAGGCCTGGAACTCTAGCCACTCAGGAACCAGGTCATCAGGTGCAGGGATTGAAGGTTTGGATGGAGTACCTTCTCCTCGTTCATGGAGAGCAGGTCCGGGCAGGCTGGAAGCCGCCTTGGGAGCCTGAGGTTGAGACGAGCTGGATACCAGAACTGGCGAGGCCAGTCTGGGGCTACCAGGATCACCTGCGCCTTGTTGTCCCCTCCTGAGCTTGAGGAGCACCTTTTGGATCAAGGGCAGAGGAGGGAAGGTGTAGAAGAGGACTGGGGTCCACGGCCTGGAGAAGGCATCCCCCTGCAGCGAGCCCTGCTGAGGGGGATGGGCATGGTACAGCCTCAGTTTGGCGTTCTCCATGGAGGCAAACAGGTCCACCTGAGGTGTGCCCCAGTGGCAGAACAGGTCTTGTACTATCTCCAGCAGGAGAGACCACTTGTGAGATGCATCGCCTATTCGGCTGAGGGCATCGGCCAGACTGTTTGAGGCCCCTGCCACATGAATGGCTAGGAGATCCACCTCCAGGTTGAGCACAAGAGACCAAATGCAAAGAGCTTCCTTGCAAAAAGCGTGCATCTTGCCCTGTCTGTTGAGACAGTACATGGTCGTGGTGTTGTCCATCTGGACCTGGACCACTTGACCCCGAACAACTGGAGCAAAGGTTGCCAGGGCTAGCCGGACCACTCTGAGCTCCAGCAGGTTGATGTGGCATCGAGACTCTTTAGGGGAGAGTCCGTGGGCTCTGTGCTCCCCCAGATGGGCACCCCAACCCAGAGAGGCATCGGTCGTCAGGATGACAGTCGGCTCGGGGTGGACGACTGGATTCCTTCCTGCAGATGAGCTGGGATGAGCCACCACTGCAGGTCGTTCCACATATCCTGGGTCACAGAGACTGGCTGGTCTAGATGACCAGAGCACTGAGACCACTGGCAGGCCAGCCCCCACCCACTGCAGGGGGCGCATATGCCAGCGGGCCCAACGGACTGCCGCCACGAGACCCAGAAGGCGCAGGAAGTCCTGGGCAGGGCACAACAAAAATGATTGGGCAAAGGAGGAAAGGCCCTCAGCCCTGTCCGCTGGGAGCCGGGCTCTGGCTCGGAAAGTCTCGAGCTCCACCCTGATGAACTGAATCACCTGCGAGGGCACAAGTTCCAACTTGGCCCCGTTGAGGAGGTGGAGTTGAGAGCAAGACTGGAGAGCCAGATCTCTGGACCACTCCACCTCCAACCTGGAAGGACCTGCTATCAGCCAGTCATTCAGGTATGGGCAGACCCAGACCCCTCGGCGCGGCAGGAATGCTGTTTCCACTGTGATGCATTTGGTGAAGACCTTGGAGCTGATGAGAGGCCGAAGGGCATGGCCCGGAACTTGGAGTGGGTTCCCTCTGCCTGAAAGCAGAGGAACTACTGATGAAACGGATGGATTGGGACATGAAAGAACGCATCCTGGAGGTCCAGGGAGCAGAACCACATGCCCTGCTCCAGGGATGGTATTATCTGAGCCAGGGTCATCATCCGAAAGGTGTGTGGCCTTAGGAACTTGTTCAGGTCGTGCAGATCGAGAACGGGGCACCATCCTCTCATCCGTTTTGGAACCAAGAAGTACCTGGAAACAAACTCTGGGCACGGAGGAGGATCCGCAACCTTATTGACTACCACCCTGTGGAGGAGCTAGTCGATGTCGTCTTGGAGAGCCGACTGGAAGGCTGCAGACCCGGTAGCCCAGGGGAGGTGAGAAGAGGTTGGGGTGGTACCCCGCAACCCGTCACTGGGCAAGCTTGGAGGAGGGACCGGCCGAAGAGCTGCCAAGGCCCCCACCCTCCAGGCTTCCTGATCGAGGAAACGATGGACTTGGCTCTAGTGCGCCAAGTTTGAGCCAGCTGGTGCTGCAGGGAAAGTCTTGCCGCAGGAGTGGAGGGATGAAAACAAAAGGGCTTACACTGCTGATGGCAGTCTTTGTCCTGAGCAGATGTGACCGAATCTAGGGTGGCATTGGATTTTTCAATGCGCTGAAGGTGGCCCTCCACACCGGGCCCAAACAGGTCGGTGCCCAGAAAGGGAACATCTGCGAGCTTGTGCTGGGTGTCTGCTGTGAAGGTCGAGATCCGCAAACAAGCCCTGCTCCGCATGGCCACTGTGGCCGCTACCGAAAGGGCACAAGAATCTCTAATGTCCAGAGCCGTCTGGAGCTGCTGCTTTGTCACCGCCCTACCCTGATCCTGGACCTGCTTGACTGTGGTTTGGAGGTCGGCCAGGAGATGAGGGAGCACCTCATCCAGGGAGCCCAACAGGGCGTGAGAGAAGTGTGTCATCCTAACAGCCGAGCCGGCCTGGCAAAGGCCCAAAGAGGCGGCAGCGTACACCTTTCTCCCTGAGTAGTCCAATTTCTTGGACTCCTTATCTGGGGACTTGTACAGGTCCCTCGTGTTGCCCAAGTGAATTAAGACAGACTGCCACCAACCCCTCGGCCGAGAGGTGCTCAGAGAAGCTGGAGAGAGAGAGAGAGAGGTCAGTAGAGACTATGTACTTGCGAGCCAGCCTGGCTGATGGCACTGGGCAGGAGACTGGGCGCTGCCAGAGTTCTAATGCTGGGCCCACAATGGCCTCGGCTACAGGGAAGGCCTCCGTGAGGGAGTCCCCCTTCTCCAGAATCTCTGTAAGGGGATATCTGGCCCATTCCTGCACGGGTTTGAGTGGCATCCATGTGGACTCCGAGATGAGCCAAAGGATACCGAGGAACGAGGTGGGGCTCTTGTCCACAGAAAGGCCCCCCGCCCAGAGGATTCCAGGTCGACTGGACGGGAATGCAACAAGGAGTCTTCGGACTCTGAAGAGTCCGCAAACACCTGGTGACTGCCTGAGCCACTCTCCAAGGGCGATCGGGGGTGAGAGTGACCAACTGATGGGGAGCAAACCTCGGGCAGCTGAGGAATCATAATTATTTTCATTCTTCAGCTAGGAAGGCAGTGGTTCCACCACAATGGAGGGCAACTGGTTTTGGCAGAGCCGTCGGCGCCAGGACCTCAACTGCGGAACCGGCGGCAGGAGTCTGCTTTGGCGACAGCCACTCAATTGCCGGTGTGGAAGCCGGTGTCGGCTTGCTGCCGGCCAAAAGGAGCTGTTGCCACATTACATCCTCATAGTGTGGACGCAGCTTGCGCCAGAGCCTCTCATCACTCGAGGAGGATGAGGAAGAAGAGCGGCGGCGCCACTTTCCACGATGTTAGGACAGAGACTGCCAATGTCTGCGGGATTTCCCTGAAGCAGGGGCGGACCGAGACCTCTACCATCGGCAGTGCTGGTGGAGAGCCAAGGAAGGGGGGGGACCTGCAGCTCCTCCGGCTCAGGGTCCTGGGCCGGGGACTTTGGCTCAATGGTCTGAGACAAGTCCTCGGACAGCTCTGGAGTCAGAGAAAGTTGTTGGTCTTCTCGGTTGACAACCTGTCAGTGGGCTTGAGAAAAATCTCAGCCACATCAACAGGCGTCTCGGCTGGCTGGTCTGACAGGGACACCATGAAACCAGCGGCCCGGGCCACAACATTGACCGAAGTCAAGAGCAGACAGTCCGGAGAACGAGATCTCTCCTGCTCCCAAGAGCGTCGACGGTGGGTCTTACCTTTTTTCGGATCCTTCTTCTGGGACTGAGGGGTGAAAGATCCAGAAGGACCATCCCCTTTAGTTGAGAGGGACTGGCACAGCTCCTGAAAGTAGAGTAAGAAGACCCCAGTTGGAATGGAATAAAGGCCGAAGAGGAGCTCGCTGCGGCCTGGGCCACCTCCTCCTCGAGGGCCATAAGCTGTTCCGCAGAGACCGCCTCCATGGACACCAACCAATGGGCCTCCTTCGATTGACCGACGGGTACAGTTTCTCTGGTCACCCCAGCTGGAGTCGGGCAGCGCAGTCTTCGAGCACCGGCGAAAAGGACAGACATCTTCCAAGCCTGCGGAGCGTGGCCGTGCCAGAGGCAATAAACGCATGAAGCATGGGGGTCGGTGTGTGACATCTTCTGCCCACAGGGGCACCGGCGGAAGCCAGGGAAGGTCTTGTCCTCCATCGCAGCTGTGAGGGAAGAGGGTGAAAACTGAACTCGAACAAGTTTCAAAGTAAGTTTAGGAAAAAAATCTTACGTTTTTAGAGCCAGGGCCTTCAAAACACGAGAGCGCTAGGGAGGGAACCTGATGCTTCCAAGCGATAAGGAAGATTTGGCGTCATGGGGCGGAGCCGAGACTTTCATCACCCGGGTGGGTGGGAGAAGCCAGCTTGAAGACTTTCTGGCCCATCTTAAAGCAGCAAGGTACCTGCCAGATCATGGATTGAACATATCCACGCCCCTAGAACATTCTTTTTCTCTACATCTGTGCTTGTGGCAGGTCGAGGATGAGGGCCACAACAATGACAGTTCCCTATCCCAATCCTTCAACTTCAGCAACTGCTCCTTGGCCGATGGTGATGGCAACAGACTTTGTGCCTTATTCATTCTCTACGGCTTTCAAACGTTTTCAGAACAACAACATTTTCTAGAGCTTTCTTGCAGCATTGTCTTGTAGCCTGGCTGAAGCTCCAGCAAATCTCACGTCTTTACCTTGCGAGACAGGCTCAGACAGCAGACAGACCCATGTAGTCTTTGCTAATTTTATTTCCACAATTACAATACTGAAATAAAGGCTCTTTCGACTTCCACGACATGCTGAGATGACGAAATAAACATTTTACTAAAGACTAAACGGCAACAGCCCTGGTTGGTGGCATTTCCTTCAGCAGATCTGACAAGGATGATCGATGGCAGGAAAAGAACTCAGGAGTACTGCGGACACCCACGCTTACGCAGACATGGTACGTTATCCTGGGCGGCCCTTGGCTAGCAAATGTTTCCGTGTGGTCCTAGTGCATACTACTATAGTTCCAAAAGTGTGATGTAACAGAGGATCTATCGAAGAAGATCTGGCGTTTTGTGGTATTCATGGCTGATGCTGTGTTGGTCATATCCTATGCCAAGTCTCCAGCTGCCTTTTCACTCAGTGTCAGTATGGAATTCCTTAAGGCTGTCTGATACTGGGCTGTATAAACTAAGTAAGCCACCTACTTCCCTCAGAAGCAGGGAAGCTGATGTACAAACCTTTCTGCCTATACTATCCAGTTGCCTGGAATCTCTTTCAGGAGGCTGGGAGGAAACATGCACTCTGACATTATCACAGGCCGCAGTCTAGATCGCTCTCTCGTGATCAGGGTGGGAGTACAAGTACTCAGAGCACTGTCTGTCCACCTAATATTTTTTCTTAATTTTCTTGTCAGTGCCAGAAGCTGAGGTGAGTGCTGATGCTACTCTGAATGTGGCTTTTTTAAAGGGATTTGTGAATGGGCAGCATCAGTCTCCTTGTGGGTACTAGGCCCATCACATTTATGAATTCTACTTCCTCAGTCTCGTGGGAGATCTTGAGGGTATTACCACATGCCTTACAAAGGTGTAATATGAGATACAGTCCTCTGAAGACCTTGGAGGAGAGACAAATTCCTGCTCAGGAGATATGTCTGGTTCTGTGGGTTCTCCCTCCTCTTCACCATAGTATACTTCAAACTCCTACTCCACAGGCATTGGGAATAGAAAGGGGAGGTGGGGCAGGCAGGCATAATTGTAACATTCCCCACTGCTTGGGATGCGTAAAGAAATTGCCATGCCTTTATCATGTTCTCTACAGAGGGCATTTGTTTTGAGTCCATGGTTACTCCTTTCCTTCTTCAGGAAGAGGGACAATGACAAGTTTTCCTTTTTGTTTTTTCTTGGCAGGTACCTTCCCCGGTATCCGCTCAGACGCTCTTATTTTGTGCAGATTCAGGGTTCCCACTTTGGACATCTCGAGTTACGTACCATCTTTATCAACTTTATCTTTCTTTTCCATCCCATTTGACAGAGACAGCTGCTCATTGTGAGGGACTGAACCCTCAACTGAGCCTTTTATAGTGACGCTGAGGGACTGAGAAGCCATCAGGATTTTACAATTTTTAGCCCTTGTGTCTGAAGGCACAACTCGAAAAATCGTGGCCTGGACCCAGGTACTTTAAGCACAGCTTGTGGCAATTTGCCTTTGCCAGGAGCTGAAAATACAGGTTACTCACCTGTAACAGGAGTTCTAGGAATGGTATATGTTGTTCATCCACACTGTCTGGCAGGTTCCTTGCCACTTTAAATCTTGCCGGAAGGTCTTCAAGCTGGCTCCTCCCACCCACCTGGGTGGTAAAACTCTCTGCTCCGCCCCATGACACCAGATCTAGCCTGCAGGAAGCCAGGTTGTGCGTCGAAGCCGGGGAGGTTGGGTGGGTAGTGTGGATGAACAACATATACCATTCCTAGAACTCCTGTTACAGGTGAGTAACCTTTATTTCTAGGGACAGATATGTTGTTCATCCACATTGTCTGGAAGACTCCTAGCAGTTCTCTGGGAGGAGGGGGCAAGGCGCACACCCCCTACTTGGGAAATAAAGACTGGAGAACCGAGGCCCCAAAACCAGCATGACTTAAGGTCGATGTGGTAGTGGGTGATGAAGGTGTGTGCTGACTTCCAGGTAGCAGCCCTGCAGATTTCCTGGATAGGGACATCCCTGGAAGCAGCCACCGATGCAGCGGTATGGTGGGTAGAATGAGCCCTTATCCCTCTGGGAGGCTCCATGCCCGCCAACCTATGAGAGATCTATGCAGGAGGTGACCCACCTGCCTATCGTCCCGCTTGGCTGCAGGTCTGCCAGGTGCGGCTTCAGCGTAGGTGACAAACAGCTGGCGAACCTCTCCCCGAACTGCAGCCGTCCGCTTCTTGTAGTAAGTGAGCGCTCTTCTAGGGTCCAAAGTATGGAGCCTATATTTGGCCTCCGAGGTGTGATTGGGGTAACACACCGGCAAGGTGAAACTCAGACACCACCTTCAGAAGGAACTCCAGGTGGGGGCACAGGACAACCTTGTCCCTGTGGAAGACCAGATAAGAAGACTCGATGGAAAGCTCCTGGAGCTCTCCCATCCTTCTGGCTGATGTGATAGCCACCAAGAAGGCAGTCTTCCACGACAGGCGAGAGATGTCACACCTGTGCATCGGTTCGAATGGCTTGCCCATGAGCTTAGCCAATACCAGCAGTAGATCCCACAGAGGTGGAGGTTCTTGCACTGGAGGGGATATGTGATCAAGGCCTTTGAAAAAGCACCCAACCACCCTTTCCTGCGCCACCGACTGCTTCCCGGCCCGCGCCCGGTAAGTAGAGATGGCTGCCAGGTGCACCTTAAGGGTCGTCGACCGAAGCCCTAGCTGAGAAAGGGACCACAGGTAGTCCAGAATGCTTGCCAAGGAACAGGAGGAAGGGTCCAGGCCCTTGCCCTGACACCAAATGGAGAATCTCTTCCATTTGAAGACGTTGAGGACCTCGTCGGAAAGACCCAAGCCCTGGAAATCTAGCCGCTCAGGAACCAGGCCATCAGGAGCAGGGATTGAAGGTCCGGATGGAATACCTTCCCCTGACTGACTGATCAGGTCCAGACGGGCTGGAAGCCGCCTCGGGAGTCTGGAGCTGAGACTGAGGAGATCTGGATACCAGAACTGAAGGGGCCAGTCTGGGGCTACCAGAATCACCTGCGCCTTGTCACTCCTCGCCTTGAGAAGCACCTTGTAGATCAAGGGAAATGGCGGAAAGGCCTAGAAGAGGCCCGGGTCCACGGCCTCGAGAAGGCATCCCCCTGCAGCAAGCCCTGCTGAGGGGGGCCGGGCATGAAACAGTCTCAGCTTCGCATTCTCCCTGGAGGCAAACAGGTCTGCCTGAGGCGTGCCCCAGTGGGAGAAGAGATCTTGTACTACCTCCAGCAGGAGAGACCACTCGTGAAATGCAGCCCCCATCTGGCTTAGGGCATCGTCCAGGGTGTTGGGGGCTCCCACCAAGTGAATGGCAAGGAGAGCCGCCTCCAGGCTGCGCACGAGTGACCAAATGCGAAGAGCTTCCCTGCACAGAGGCATGCAGCGTGTCCTGCCCTGGCGGTTTAGGTAGTACATGGTCGTGGTATTGTCCGTCTGGACCTGAACCACTTGACCCCGTAGAAAAGGAGTGAAGGCGGTGAGGGCTACATAAACCGCCCGAAGCTCCAGCAGGTTGATATGGCATCGGGACTCCTGAGGGGACCAGAGGCCGTGCGCTCTGTGCTCCCCCAGATGGGCACCCCAACCCATCAGAGAGGCATCGGTCGATAACGAGACAGTAGGCTTGGGGCAGACAAACGGGATGCCCTCCTGCAGATGTGCTGGAACGGTCCACCACTGGAGAGCGTTCCACATCTCCTGGGTCACTGTCACTAGCTGATCCAGAGGATCAAAGTGTTGTGACCATTGGCTGGCCAGCCCCCATTGGAGGGGACGCATGTACCATCGGGCCCAACAGACCACGCTGGTGCAGGCCGCCATGAGGTCCAGGAGTCGCAGGAAGTCCCGGGCAGGGCGCGATTGCCCAACCTGAAATGATTGGGCAAAGGAGGAAAGAACCTCGGCCCTGTCCGCCGGGAGCCGTGCTCTGGCTCGTAGAGAGTCGAGCTCTTCCCCGATGAAATGCATCACCTGCTTTGGCACGAGTTCAGACTTGGCCTCATTGATGAGGAGGCCAACCTGAGAGCAAACCTAGAGGACCAGATCTCTGGACCGCTCCACCTCCACTCTGGAGGGGGCTGCAATCAGCCAGTGGTCCAGGTAGGGGTACACCTGGAACCTTCGGTGCTGCAGGAATGCTGTCACCACTGCCATGCATTTGGTGAAGACCCTGGGAGCTAGGGAAAGGCCGAAGGGCATGGCCCAGAACTCGTAAAGGGATCCCTCCGCTCTGAAGAGGAGGAATCTCTGGTGGGACGGATGGATGGAGACATGAAAGAACGCGTCCTGAAGGTCCAGGGAACAGAACCACACGCCTCGTTCCAAGGATGGGATTATCTGAGCCAGAGTGACCATCCTGAAGGTGCGAGACCTGAAGAACCTGTTCAGGTCATGCAGGTCGAGAATGGGGCGCCAGTCCCCGTCCGTTTTGGGACCAGAAAGTACCTGGACACAAACCCCAGGTCTGGAGGAGGGTCCGCCACCTTCCTGATCACCTCTTTTTCGAGGAGCAGGGCAATATCGGCTCAGCAATCCGATAGAGAGGCTGCGGACCCTGTAGCCCCCTGAGGGGCGACGGCTTGGAAGGGCGGGGCCTGCTCGAACTCCAGGGCAGGCCCTTTCCTACCACCTGCAACACCCACCAGTCCGTGGTGATAGCGGACCAGGTGGAAAGGAAGTGGGGGGCCCAGGGGAGTGACGAGGCTGGGGCGACACCTCAACCCGTTACTGGGCAGGCTTGAAGGAGGGACCTCCTGGGCCTTACCTCCCGCTTCCTGTTGGAGAAGCCACAGGCTTGGGTTTGGGATGTCAAGCGCGAGCCTGCTGGCCCTGGTGCTATTGTCGGACATGTTGCAGGCGCAGAAGGACGAAAGGACTCGAGCTGCTGCTGTCGGCGGCCTTTGTCCTTCTGGGCGGAGTTGACAGAGTCCAGAGTGGCACTGGCCTTTTCGATCCTCTGGAAGTGATCTTCCACTCCAGGGCCAAAGAGGTCGGTCCCCAAGAAGGGGACATCCGCCAGTTTGTGCTGGGTATCCTCAGCCATGCTCTGCAGCGCATGGCCACCACGGCCGCAACTGATCTGGCACAGGAGTCTCCGATGTCTAGAGCCGTTTGGAGCTGCTGCTTAGCCACTGCCCTACCCTGGTCACACATCTGCCAGACTGTGGTCTGCAGGTCGGCCGGGAGATGAGGGATCACCTCATCTAGGGAGTCCATGAGGGCATTGGAGAAGTGTGCCATCAGCACGGCCGAGCTGTCCTGGCGGAGGCCAAGGGAGGCGCAGCGTACCTTGCGCCCGCGAGTCCAGCTTTTTGGACCCTTGTCGGGGAGGGGCTTGTCCACATCCCTAGCGCTCCCGGAACTGAAAACGCTGTTGGTGACCAACCCCTTGGTAGAGGGGTGTTCAGAAAAACCGGGCAAAGAGCCGGTAGGGACTGCATACTTCCTGCCCATCCTGGCTGAAGGCGCAGGACAGGAAGCAGGCCACTGCCAGAGCTCCAAGGCTGTGCCAACAATGGCTTCAGCCACCGGAAAGGCCTCCGTGGGTGAATCCCCTCGGTCCAGTATCTCCGTCAGGGGATACTTGGCCCGCCTGGATACTGGCTCGAGCTGTATCCCGGTGGACTCCGAGATGAGCCGAAGCAAACCAATGAAGGACGATGGGCTTTCGTCCATCGACTGGCCCCCGGAGGACTCCAGGTCAATGGGCCTGGAGAACAGGGAGGAGTCGGACTCTGAGGAGTCCGCGAAGAGCTGCCTGGGCCTGAGCCACCCTTCACCTGCAGAGGACGGTCGGGAGTGTGGGTGACCGACAACCTGTGGGGCAGGCCTTGACCCGACTGAGTCCTTGGTCGGCACCCCCGATTTCGGTTGTGGAGGCAGAGGTTCCACCACAATCAGTGGGGCAGCTGGTTTCAGCCGAACAACCGACCTAGGCTTGGGCACCTAGACTACAGCGAGGGGTTGTTTCGGACGCTCAGATGACAGCCACTTGATGGCCGGGGAAGGCGACGACGTCTGGTTGTTCGAACAGAGTAACTGCTGCCACATCCGGTCCTCATAAGCGTCGGCTAATTTGTGCGAAGCATCTCCTCTTCCAGGAGGAGGGGCGAGGATGAGCGGCGGCGCTTACCTCGGTGCCGAGACCATGTCCGAGACCGAGACCCTCAGTGTTTCCGAGGACGGTCTGGGGCACCTGCTCTTCCCTCTGCTTGGAAGCCTTAACCGGGGACTGCGACACCGGGGGCGCAGGCAGGTCTTCGGTCTCCACCTGGGGAACCGGTGAAGAAGGGTTGTCGGCCTCACCAGACGACAGCCCGTCCGACGGGTCGAGAAAAATCTCGACCGCGTCGACGGGTGTCTCGGCAGGGCTGGCCTGACAGGGATGCCGTGAAGCCAGCGGCCTTAGGCGTAACCTCGACCAAAGTTGACAGTCGGCTGTCCGGGGAAGGAGACCTCTCCCGCTCCCACAGACGCCGACGATGGGACTTACCCTTTGAGTCCTTCTTTTTGGACCAAGAGGAATGTCCCGATGGCCCCTCTCCCTTCGTGGAAAGGGACTGGCAAAGCTCCTTGAAAGAAGCTGAATATGATGTACCCAGTGAGAGCGGGATAAATGCTGCGACTGAGGAAGAGGATGATGCGGCCTGGGCCGCCTCCTCCTCGAGGGCGATCATCTGCTTGAGTTGCTCAGCCGAGCCAGCCGCCGTGGTAACCGCCCAACGGGCCTCCTTTGACTTAACTGGCGGGTAGCGCTTCTCGGGAGCTCAAGCTGTAACTGGGCAATCACGGTCCTCCAGGGCGTTGGCCCAGCATGAGCGGCATGACTACTTGAGCCTGTGGGTGCGTGTTCTGGGCCGAGGCAGTAGACGCACGTGGAGTGCGGGTCCGTCCTGGACATCTTCTGCCCACAAGGGCACCGCCGAAATCCGGGAGTCAATTTGTCCATCGCAGCCGCGAGGTAGAAAGATGACCGAAGTCTTGAAAATTTTAAAATGAGTTTCAGGCGAACCGAAGAATTAGGATCTAGTCTATCACGCAGAGCATTAAGGAGGGAACCGGAGCTTCCAAGCGGTAAGGAAGATCTGGCGTTATGGGGCGGAGCCGAGAGTTTTACCACCCGGGTGGGTGGGAGGAGCCAGCTTGAAGACCTTCTGGCAAGATTTAAAGTGGCAAGGAACCTGCCAGACAGTGTGGATGAACACATCATCCATGTCCCTAGAAACAAATTATACAGTTTTTAAAGCCTGTAGGTCCTGCTTTCCTTTTGGATCCATCAGCAATGCCAGACACCAAACACCCTGGAAAAAACATTTCCTGTTCCCAACAATGAAACCAAAAATGTAATAAGCCCAATAAATGTTAAAAAGAGGATTTAAAACAATAAATGGGATTAGGTTATTTGAAAAAGATCCGCAAGCTAAGTTATCTCAAACAAGGTTAAAATAATCAGAACTGCACAAAATATCACCATGGTTTCCAAAATGTGGAACCGAGAATAATTTAGGGTAAAAACCGCTGAAGTGCTTGTGTAAACCAGATTTAAATTACTGCACTTTTTACTTGTTATGTACTTATCCCTTCCCCCTTCCCCCCAGGACACATCTGGAAACGAGCTTTATGGCTCAGTAAGTTTTTCCTGGTAAATCTCTAAGAACAGATTACTCACCTGTAACAGTAGTTCTAGGAGTGGTATATGTTGTTCATCCACACTTATTGGCATGTCCCTTACCCTTTAATAATCGCCAGAAGTCTTCAAGCTGGCTCCTACCACCAACCCAGGTGGTATATATCTCGGCTCTGCCCCTTGACGCCAGATCTTAGCCCGATGGAAGCCAGGTGATGCAAATCTGCAGCCAGGGATATCGGGTGGAGTCAGAGTCCTCTGAACTCCAACAGGTTGATGTGACATCGGGACTGCTCGGGGGTCCAGAGCCCGTGGACCCTATTGTCCCCCATGTGGGCTCCCCAGCCCATGAGAGGCGCATTGGTTGTGAGGATGACCATCGGCTTGGGGTGGACAAACGGGATCCCTTCCTGCAACCGGTCTGGGGTGGTCCACCACTGGACAGTGTTCCCATATCTTCTGGGTTACAGTTACCAGCTGGTCAAATTGACCATGGCGCTGAGTCCACTGTGCGGCCAGCTTCCACTGAAGGTGGCGCCATGTGCCACTGGGTCCAACGGACCACCGAGATTCACACCGCCATGTAACCCAGAAGGTGCAGAAAGTCCTGGGCAGGGTGCAACTGCCCAACCAGAAATGATTGGGTAAAGGAGGAAAGAACCTCTGCCCTGTCCTCCAGGAGTAGAGCTCTGGCTTGAGAAGAGTTGAGCTCTGCCCCAATGAAGCCCATCACCTGAGAAGGCACGAATTCCTACTTGGCCTCGTTGATTAGGAGACCTACTTGGGAGCAGGTCTGGAGGGTCAGATCCCTGGATCTCTCCACCTCCTGTAGGGAGAGACCTGCTAGAAGCCAGTCGTCAAGGTAGGGGTAAATTCTGATTCACGTCGGCGTAGATGGGCCGCCACCACTGCACTGCATTTGGTGAAGACCCGTGGGGACGATGACAGGCCGAACAGCATTACTCGGAA
The DNA here is from genome assembly GCA_016271365.2 of Neoceratodus forsteri. Classification (NCBI taxonomy): domain Eukaryota; kingdom Metazoa; phylum Chordata; order Ceratodontiformes; family Ceratodontidae; genus Neoceratodus; species Neoceratodus forsteri. The sequence continues at coordinate 1,651,662,613 of CM028131.1, read as the reverse complement.
CTCATACAGGGTCCCCTCGACCCCGAAGCAGAGGAACCGCTGATGGGAGAGACGGATTGGGACGTGAAAGAATGCATCCTGCAGATCCAGTGAACAAAACCACATGTTTCGCTCCAAGCATGGTATGATCTGGGACAGAGTGACCATCCGAAAGGTGCGAGACCAGAGATACTGATTCAGGTCGTGGAGATCTAGACTAGGGCACCGGCACCAGCCCCCCCCCTTCTGCTTGGGCACAAGGAAATACCTGGAGACAAAGCCAGTGTCTGCTGGAGGATCCGCCATGGGAGCTATTGCCTCCTTGAGGAGCTGTTGAGCAACATTATCTCAAAGAGCCAACTGGGTGTGAACGGAGATCCGTTCCTCCCGTGGGGTGCGGGCTCGGCTGCGAGGGTACTGCTCAAATTCTAGAGGCAGTCCCTGACCGACTATTTCTAGGACCCACCTGTCCGAACTGACAGCGGACAGGAGGTGGCGGAGCCTGCCTCCCATGGGAGGACCCAGAGCGGTCGTGACGGGAGTAGGGGTGACAGCCCGCTCCAGGACCTGAGCCTTGACCTCCTTTACGGACCTGTTGGAGTCTAGGCTTGGGCCGAGGGCACCAAGCTTGAGCCTGCTGCTGATGCTGCTGTCCCCCTTGGAAGGAGGACAGGTGAACCGCAGGGGAAGAGTGCCGAAACGGCTTTTTTCTTCTGCTGGTTTTTGCCCGAAGAACTCTTAGCAGAAGTAGCATCCAAGGTGGCGTTGGATTGCTCTATGCGCTGGAGGTGACTGGCCACTCCCGGGCCGAACAAGCCAGTCCCAAGGAAGGGCACATCAGTTAACTTGTGCTGGGTATCCGCCGGGAAGGAGGAGAGCCTCAGCCAAGCCCTGCGGCGAGAGGCAACCACAGCAGCCATTGAACGGGCACAAGAGTCCCCAATGTCCAGGGCCATCTGGAGCGGTTGCTTAGCCACAGCTCTGCCCTGGTCTCGGACCTGCTTGACCGTGATCTGCAGGTCCACGGGGAGGTGTGGGAGGACTTCGTCCAATGACCCAAGAAGTGTGTGAGAGAAGTGTGCCATGATGACAGCTGAACTTGCCTGACGTAGGCCCAAGGAGGAAGCCGCACAGACCTTCCTTGCTGAGTGATCCAAGAGCTTGGACTCTTTGTCGGGAGGTCGGTCAGTGTCGGCAGAACTGCCAGCATGCCTGAACACAGAGGCAGTCACCAGGCTCTCGGCCGAAGGGTGCTCTGTGAACTCCACAAGGGACCCTATGGGAACTGCGTACTTGTGGGCCATGGGCAGATGGTGCTGGACAAGAGGCAGGATGCTGCTAGAGTTAGAGTGGCAGACCAACAATGGCCTCGGCCACAGGAAAGGCCTCCGTCGGGTTATCACCTCTTTTAAGGATGTCCATAAGAGGGTACTCTGCCTTTTTCTGGATGGGTTCGAGGGGCATCCCTGTGGACTCAAGAGATGAGGTGAAGGATCCTTTGGAAGGAGGCAGAACCTTCCTCCATCCCCAGGCCAACGGACGACTCATCACCCCCAGGATGAGACTGGAGCCTGGTGACGTCCGAATCCGAACAGTCGGGATACAGTGGCCTGCCGCCCAAATCACCCTCGACATGCCGAGGACGGTCCGGGCTCACCATGACCGACAAATGTTGGGGAAGCCCGGTGTCTGGTCAGTCCTCTTTGGAAGAAGCCCCTCCCACAGGCTGTTTAGGCTGTGGTTACACCACGATGGGTGAAGAGACTGGTTTAGGCCGAACAGGTAGAGGTGCCGACCCCGTGGGTGGAGGAACTGAAGGCTTCGGCTCCAGAGGGGTCAGCTTCGGCCTGGGAAGCGAAAGCCAATTAATGGCCGGAGTAGGAGTCGAAGCAGACTTGTGCCCGGACAAGATCAGCTGCTGCCACATGAGGTCCTCGTAGCACCGGAGTTTCCGCCGAAGCCTCCCCTCATCCGAGGAGGACAAGGTCGACCGGTGGAGTCGCCTCTTTTTGGAGCGCTTACGGCTCCTCCTCGGCATTCCCAACAAGGTGGTTCTAGACCTCAACCGAGATTGGGCAGGCTGACTGTCACTTGGGAGACACCAGCGGGACCGGTAAATTCCAGGGGTCCGCAACCGGGGCCTTAATGGAGTCCTCTCTAAAGGAGTCGACCGTGGTCAGCGACAGCGGGTCGACTGAGGGCGAGATTGTTCTCAACTCATCAGCCGCATCCTAGGTCGGCTGGCCCAAAGGAAGATCTGTGAAGCCGTCGTCCGAAGAAACGATCTCGACTGAGGTCGAGACCGCATGCTCTTGGGACTGGGACCTCTCTGTCCCAAGAGTGCCTCTATCGAGACGAAGACTTGACTGGTTCCTTTTCCCTTTACAGGATTGGAAGGAATGCGAGCCCGCAAGCGCCTCTCCCTGGGTGGGAAGAGACTTGCACAACTCCTTGAAGAAGCCCAAAATGGTGGAGCCCAGGTTGAGCAGAATGAAGGAGGATCGAGTGTCCGCAGCACGAGCGGCTTCTTCCTCGAACACTTGCATACCTTCTAGTTGCTCGGCGGATCCCGAAGCTGTGGAAACCACCCACCTAACCTTCTTGGACTTCAGAGGATTCCTCTTCTCCGGTCTCCCCAGTTTCAGATGCGCGAGGCGGTTGTCCAGGACGTTGGGATGGAAGGCCAAGCAGAAGCTACAGGACGAGGTGTCATGGCCGACACCGAGACAGTAGACGCACGTGAGGTGGGGATCGGTGCATGACTTTTTGGCCGCAAGGACACTGGCGAAATCCGAGGGAAGATTTTTCTTCCATGATCAAAGAAGCAAAAACGCGATCGCTAACACGAATTCATTTTAATTTCGGGAAATCTGAAGTTTTGAAAACCAGGGCCTACAAAATGTGTGAGCACGAGGGAGGCAACACGTATCTTCCAGTGGAAAGGAAGATCTGGCGTCACTTGGTGGAGCTGAGGTATATACCACCCGGGTGGGTGGAAGAAGCCAGCTTGAAGACTTCCAGCGATTCTTAAAGGGGAAAGGGACATGCCAATAAATGTGGATGATCATCATATCCACGATCCTAGAAACAATTTACTTCAAGTTTTAAACAGCGGTTTCTTTAGAAAGGGTACCATGTCGAAAACGTCCTTCTCCAGTTCCTGGGGCACAATCGGAAACTTGAGAAAAACAGAAATAAATGGCACAAACAAATAACACCCTAATGTAGAGTATCAAAGTCAACTCAAGAACTTAAACACTATAAAATACTAGAAAAATAAACTGTAAACTGGCCAGAAGAGTAGGGAAGACTTCGAGGCAACTGCTCTCTTCAGGTGGAGACATAAATCTGATGTTACAGTGCAATGGTGAGCGTGATCACAGAGCAGAGTCTGAGTTTCACTCAATATTCCATAATCTGTATAAAATTCTAAAATCTCCGGGGCTTCTCATTCCAGGGGAATGATTGCTGTTAAACACAAGTGAAAGATTCCTAGGGTTTGAAATACGCTGACATAGGTTTTTAGGTGGAGTATCAAATTTGCTGACCCCCTTGATAATCTTATTAGCTATACCACCCCCTGAAAGGCATTTGAAGGGCTATACTTTTTCGCCTCCTCACCTCACTCCTTCCCCTTTGGACAATAAATTAAATATCTGCTACTGAAGAGCAGGCATGAGAACTTTTATCGGTGCACAGTATTTGGGGTTGGGGGGAGAAATTAACTTGGGACTGTATTAGACCAATAATAGCTAAATCCTGGCAGTAATTTAGTGTTTATACACTGGCCGACACTCATTAACTTCTATTATTTCTTTAAGTTTATTATGGACTGCATCAATTTCTGTTCTTTCATCTATATTTGTATTTTGTAATTCTTCCTAATGTGAATTAGTAAAAAAAAAAAAAAAAAAAAAGTCTTTGGGCTTTTTTTTTTTTTACATGCCCCAGTGGGCAGATTATTTTTTTTTTCATGAGTTTCATGACCAGAGTACTGCACAAGTAATTTAAGATGCACTTTTCTTTGCTTAAAAGAGAATGTTCCGTAAAATTATATATGTAATGAAAATCAGCAAACATACTTCTTTGAGTAAAAGGCATCATCTTCCTTGACTTCACTAACAATAACTTTTGGTGGTTCTTCATTTTCCTCTTCTCCATTCTGCCCATCTGTAAGAAACAAATGAAGAGTTGCAAGGAATAAAACTTCATGCCCATTTGGCAATTTCAAAAGCTTGTAAGAAAAATTAGGCTAAGATGCAAAATATTTGATTAGCATTAATAATCAATTAGAACTAACACAGCGTTTATGTTATTCTTACTTATAAAGCCTTAGCAAAAGTATTACGATGATAGAATTCCAGTGCATACATGCTAAAGGACTTGGACTAATCATTTCCGTGAAGTGGCCATTAGAGACGGAGGCCCCAGGAGAAAGAACTGTAAACTATTAACAACCCTTTCCTGCCCACAGCTCACATGGTGGCAATCTCTCCATTTTCAATTGCCCCTATTTTGGAAGGGAAGGGATCGAATTTTGGCTCCATGAAGCTAAGCCGCCAATCCCTGCTCTTCATATAATACATCATAATAGGTGCTAGTGTAGGGGCAGCACTGAAGACAAGACGTGGAAGAGATTGGTGGCTCAGCTCCACGGAGCCAAAAATAAGATTCCTTCCCTTCCATAAACCATGCCTCTAAAAATTAGTTTATGTCTGATCAGCGCAAGGGGAGCCAAGGTTTCTCACCCTGCTAATAAGGGCTTTACGTAAAAATTACAGGGAAGGTCCTCTTTAAAATATGGACATATGTATGCCTGGATGAGGAAGTAAGGAAAGAGTTAAGATCTATAGACAATATTCACACAATAAATATAGAAGTAAAGACTGGACCAGGACCACATAGCCTGAATCTGTGTCATGACGTACTCGCTCCTTTTTTAGATAAGCAGCTATAAAGTGGAGTTCAACTGACATTGGAATGCCATCTTCAGCTCTGTGTTGGTGCAATGGCACAGGCTGGATACATTTAAGCCATAAGAAGACAAGCATTTGTCAATGCAGGATGTTCGCCACTGGTATAGAAGCCTGGGGTACTAGATGCTTTGTATGACTGTGTGGGGAAGAACACAAGGGCCAAGCGCCTAGCTGGTTCAAGTTCTGGGGTTGCCCAGGCAGCAAGGGAAAATGGGTTGGCCTATAGAAAATTCAGGGAGACCAAAAGAGAAGTGGATAGGGAAAATTACCCAAGGTTGGCTAGTGAGGCAAGTAAGGAAGTCCAGGGAGCAAAGGCAGAGAAGGAGCTGCAGATAGCTGAAGGAATTGAGATGGGGGAGAAGGCTTTCTTTCGATATACAAGTGAGAAAAGGGACAAGAAGGAAGGGATTGATAGGCTTAAGAAAGGGGTGGCGTGGGTTGATGATAATGGGGGAAAAGCAGAGATACCAAATGAATACTTCTGTTCCATCTTCACCTGGGAGGACGGATGGACCAGTTCCTTCCGGAAGGAAAAGAGAAGCAGGGAGGGGAACACAGATGTAGTGATAGAGAAGGAGGGGCTGCCGGCATTGAAGGTGGACAAATCACCAGGCCCAGACAGAGTACATCCAAGGGTACTAAAGGAAATGGCAGAGGAGCTGGCAGGGCCACTGGCAGACCTACAGTATTTAATAGTTCACTAGAGCCAGGCGTGGTACGCAGGACTAGAGAACAGCATATGTAGTGCCCCTCCACAAAAGCGGTCCCAAAGATGACCCAGGGAATTACAGACCAGTCAGTCTGACTTCCATTGTGGGCAAGCTCATGGAGACCACACTAAAGGAAAGGTTGGTGGACTATTTAGAGGAGCATGGTCTCCAAGATGAAAGGCAGCATGGGTTCATATTGTTTGGGGGGGGTTTAGTGTCAAACACATCTTATTGACTTCTTTGACTGTGTCACTAAGACAGCAGACAGGGGCCAAGTGGTAGATATCCTCTATCTTGATTTCAGCAAGGCCTTTGACTCTGTGCCCCACAAAAGGTTAATGAGGAAGTTGGTGGATCTCAGGTTTGGGGAAAGATGGCCGGTGGAAAACTGTCTGGGAGACAGAACCCAGAGGGTGGTTGTGGGGAGAGTTATCTGTCACCAGAGAGGTAATCAATGGTGAACCGCAGGACTCTGTGTTGTTCTATGTCATCATCAATGACACTGGAGATGGCATTAAGGGCAAAATGTGCCTATTCGCAGAAGACACCAAGCTCTGTGGGATAGTGGACACAGCTGAAGGGATACAGGACCTACAGGATGATCTGGGAAAGCTAGCGAAGTGATCCAGGATCTGGCAGCTTGGCTTCAATGTCAAGAAATTCAAAGTTATGTATATTGGAGACAAGAACCCCAGGAGAAAGTAGTACCTGGGTGGAGTCCAAGTATGTGCATCAGAGGAGGAGAAGGATCAAGGAGTCATGATCACTAGTGACCTGAAGCACTCCACGCAGTGCAAGAAAGCAGCAGCAAAGGCGAATAAGATGCTGGGATGAATATCTATGAGGATCAGCAGTAGAAGAGAGGAAGTTATACTGCCCTTGTATAAGTCACTGGTAAGGCCGCATCTAGAATATGGAGTTCAATACTGGTGCCCAGACCTCGAAAAGGAGATTAACCTGCTGGAGAAAGTAAACAGGAGGGCTACAAAGATGATAGGTCAGCAGGGTAAGGCACAGGAGGAGAGATTGAGGGCACTGAACACGTACTCCCTGGAAGACAGGACAGAGAGAGGGGACATGACTGGGACCTTCATGTACTTGAAAGGGATGACTAAGGTTGATAAGGAGTCTCTCTAAGCAGAGTGGCAACCATAACACGAGGGAGCACAGTCTTAAGCTGGAGAGTGGGAGGTTTAGAACAGAGGTCAGGAAGCACTTCACAGAAAGGGTGGTGGACACTTGGAATGCGCTGCCGGAAGAGGTCATCTCGTTGAAGACAGTGGGCAGCTTTAAGAGAGGCTGGAATATGTATAGGGGGAAGGTAAGGATCATGGGTAGGGAGGATGGGAGAAGTGGGGAGGGAGGGAAGGGACATTAGCTCAAGCTGTGGACCCTGTAATACGAGCAGGCTCGACAGACTAAATGGCCTTCTTCTGCTGGCTTCTTCGTATGCTCGTATGACTGTGCAGTGTGAATGCTGGTAAAGGATTTGCTAGCAAAGGGTTAAAATAAAGCATCTTGAGCCGGCCTGGTGGCACAGATGGTTGAGGTGCTGGATGCCACACCGACGACCCGGGTTCAGGAACGGACTCTGGAAGCTAGGGGTCAGAGAGGATTGAGCGTCCAGAGGATGGCTCTCCTCTCCTGGGGTGGGTTGAAGGGGTTGCATCACTCTGTTGCAGCCCCTGGTGGAGATCAGGATTACTATAAGAGTGGCGCGGTAGAAAGGGCAGGAAAACATGAAAATGGCATCCACGCCGGCCCCCCCTCCCCACGCAGCCCTCTAAGCTGTGCACCCTCACCCGGCAAAGTAGCAAGGAAGTGCTGAGGTGCACTCCAGTCTCCCCTCCCAATGGCCATGGGTGGGCAGCCCCCGGGCATATGTCTGGGTCAGCCGGGCAAGGACAGCAATGCGGTGGTGGGCTAATGCTGGCTGCTCGAAGGAGTGGGTGGCTGGATGCAGGTAAGGCAGGGATAAAAAAGAATACACAAACAAAAAATAATTAAGGCATCTTGTGTTAAAGGTGATGGGAAACAGTTTTTACACCTCTAAATACCCTCCAGTTCTTTTCTTTCTCCTGGGACCTTGTGCCCTATCTAGACCTATGGGCTGGGCAGGATGAAAAAGAAAAAAATTCCAGGAGCTGGGGGAAGGCTGCGTGGGAAACCAGACCTACTGCAGGAACCTCTCTCGAAGATCTACTGTTAAGGTAAGTTCTCGCGCAACTGCTGTATCTCACTTCAAGATGGTTCCAGCAGTATGTCTTCATATATAGGACTGAATGCCAAGCAGTCTAAAGAGAAGGCGTCAGAGACGAGGTTCCTGGAGGAGGAGGAAAATGTCCGCCAACTGAGGTTTTGCCTTAGGATAGAAGACCTTGCAAAACAGCAAGGCCGAAACCAGCTCCCACGCCTAGAGGCAATGTCCAGACTGTAGTGTTTAGTGAAGGTGTGGACAGAAGACCAAGTGGCCACTGCACAGATCTCTGCAGTCGACACATTCCTGAAAAAAGTGGTAGAAGTGGCCATGCTTCTGGTGGAGTGGCCTTTAACCACCCCTAGAAGGGTCTTTCCATGTTTCTGGTAAGTGTAGTGAATACAGTTAGCCATCCACCTAGAGATAGCCTGTTTCGAGATGGCCTTGCCCTGGCACTGGGGGCAAAGGCCACAAAAAGTTGGTTCGCTTTACAAACCTTAGTCAGAGAGGTATAGTACCTCAGGATCCGGTGCACATCCAAGGTGTGCAACAGATATTCCCCCCTGTTGGAGTGCTGAGGATAACAGACTGGCAGTTCGACACTTCTTGAGAGTTGTCTTCGAAACCACTTTCGGAAGAAAGGAAGGCTTAGTCCTCAAGACCACCTGGTCCTTGTGAAAAATCAAATAAGGCTCTCTCCAGCTGAAGTAACCACAACTAAAAATAAAGTCTTCCATGACAAGAAGTGCATAATGCAACTTGCTGCCAGATCAAAAGGAGGGGGTAAATTAAGTTTCTCCAACATAAAATTGAGATCTCCGGGAGAACAGGGATCCGGACTGGAGGTTTAATGTGAAGGATACCCTTCAAGAAAGCTTTTGAAACCTCTAGCTGCGCTATGGTTTTGCCCTCCACCGGGAGGTGGTAGGCAGACACCGCAGAAAGATGGACCTTAATGGAGGAGTAACTAAGGTCCAACTCAGAAAGATATACAAGTTACTCCAACACCTGGGAGGCAGAGCAAGAAAAGGTATCCAAGCATTTAGCTGTGGCTCAGACAGAAAATTTCTTCCACTTCATGGCATAGGTAGATCTGGTAGAAGATTTTTTGGCTTCTACCAGGACCCAAGCAACCTGGGAAGAAACTCCATAGCGGGAAACTGCTATGTACACAGGTGCCACGCATGGAGGTGGAGGGACTGAAGACTCGGATGTACCAGGATGCCCTGCTCCTGAGACAGAAGGTCATGAGATATTGGCAGAAGGACCGGTGGTTCTAGAGCCAGCTGTTGTAACATCGGGAACCAAATCTGCCGAGGCCACAGAGGGACGATCAGGATTAAATAGGCCCCTTCCGCCTGAAGTTTCAACAGAACCTTCTGAATAAGAGTAAAGGGAGGAAACGCGTATAGAAACCTCCCTGTCCAAGAGAGAGTGCATCTCACCAAAAAGCACCATGTCCTGGACGAGTGAGCAAAAGCTGGGTAGTTTTGCGTCGAATGGGGAGACGAACAGACCTAGGTCTGGCCAGCCCCATCGAAGAAACAGGTCTTCGACTATGTCCTGCTTTAATTCCCACTCGTGAGCCCTGGCTACTGATCGGCTGAGACTGTCAGCCAGAACGTTGTGCATGCCTGGGACATGGACTGCTGTTAGAAACAGACTGTGCTGAATCGCCCAGTACCACACTCTCACTGCTTCCCTGCACAGAGGGTGCGGACCGGGTACCTCCCTGTTTGTTGAGATACCAGACAATCGCCATGTTGTCTATCTGGATCAGAAGTGTTCCGGGAGGAGTAACGACTGGAAGGCCTGGAGAGCATAGAGTACTACTCTGATCTCCAGGACACTGATATGGAGCTGCTGCTCCTAGGGGGTCCATGAACCTTGGTTTGTGGTCCCCAGATGGGCTCCCAAAGCATATCGGAGGCGCCCGATGTGAGGGTTTGGGGTAGGGGCCTCCCCCCCCCCGAGAGTGGAAAGAAGCTCCCACTAACAGGTTGGTGAGATCCTGCCACCAAAGAAGATCCCTCTGCAGGCTGTTGGAGATCATGACCAATTGGTTCATGTCATCCAATTGTTGGTCCCACCGGACCTGAAGAGACCACTGGGTGACCCTCATGTGCAGTCTGGCCATGGGGACAGTAGGAATTGCCGCTGCCATGAGCCCCAAGAGACGGTGCACTGAGTGTGCTGGGGTCCACTGAGCCTTGGCCACCAGAGTGGCTTGGGAAGCTAAGGTCTCAACCTGATCCAATGGCAAAAAGGCCTTGCTCTGGACTGTGTCCAGTAGCGCCCCAATGAATTGGAGGCGCTGAGAGGGTACTAGCTGGGACTTGTTGAGGTTGACTGAGATGCCCAGCTTGACGAACAAGTCCAGAGTAAAAGAGAGAGACTCCTTCAGTCTGTCTGGGGATGGGGCTGAAAAAAGCCAGTCGACTAGGTACAGGAACATGTATATGCCCATGCGGGGGAGAAACGTCGCTCCTACCCCTAGGCACTTTATGAAAACCCGGGGCACTAAGGACAGGCCAAAAGAAAGTGCCACAAATTGGAAATGGTTCTCCTGAAAAGAAAACCGGAGGAAGCGGCGGTGGGCCAGGAGGATGGGGATATGTAGGTAAGCATCCTGCATATTCAGGAAGCACAGCCATGTGCGACTGGAGCAGGGGCAGGAGTCCCTGAAGGGTCAGCATGTGGAATCTCTTATTCCACGAAGAGGTTGAGCATGCTGAGACCCAGGATAGGTCGCAGATACCAGTCTTTGGTAGCAGTAAGAAATGGGAGCAGAATCCCCCTCCCAGTTGGTCTGGAAGGACAGGTTCTATGGCCGCTTTTTGCGGCAGGGCCTGGATTTCCTGGTGGATGATGGGGATCTGACCTGGTGGGTAAAAGAACCTTCCCGAAGGGTGTGGAGGTGGAATCTCCAGGAACTCGACAGAGTGACCCTGTTGTATGAGCTGAAGAACCCTTGCATCTGCGGTGACTGACTTCTACCTTTCCAGATGGAGGCCGAACCTTCCTCCTACCAGTTCCTCCGACGGGAATGGAGGTAGCGGAAGGAAGGGGAGCGAGTCAGGATGCAGAGGGAAGGGGAGCTCTGATCCCTGAGGCTGATTTGGCAAACTCTGCCTGAGGGGTTTGAGCTCCAGAGCCAGAGGTGTGTCTTTTGCCTTGATGCTTGTTCTGGGTCTTATTCCATTGTCTCTGGCGACGAAATGGTTGCTTCTTTTGACCTGTCTGATACATCAAGCGTACGTCTCTAAGAGATCGTCCACTCTCTTGCAGCACTGTTATATCATCCTTCGAGTTGCCACCAAAGAGGATGAAACCCCTAAAGGGTGGTCCAAAAGGACTGACTGGACATCCTGTGCCAGACCTGCAATATGGAGCCATGACAGGCGATGAAGGCAGATCCCTGTGGTCGCAGCCAGAGCTACCGAGTCCACGGAATCGTACGTGGCTCGGAGAGTGTGACGGCAAGAGGACTTGTTAATCGTCAGGGATAGCCTGAAGGTCCCTCTCCAGCTCAGCAAGGGATGCCTTCTGGAAGGCCATCATATGGGACACAATTTAGTGACCGTATGGCACAAGAAGTGGATGAGTAGATCTTTCTACCAAATTGGCCTAGTTGCCATGAGTCCTTGTCTGGTGGAGACAAACTTGGGCGCTTGAGTTGAGCCGACTGACCATGCATGGCCGTGATGACCACGCAGTCAGCTTTCGGGTGCGACATCTAATGAGAAATCCCTTCCGGGGGAAGTAGGTTCTATCAGCTTTTCTAGAAAGAGCCGGGATGGAGGAGGGCTGTTGTCAAATGATAGTGATCAGGTCCTCATGAGGGCAGAGTATGTGTGATCGCCAGATCAAGGTGCTCAGCCAATCTTTAGTGCTGAGGATCCATTTCCTTACAAGACCAGCCTCCAGCTGCCTGGCTAGTTCTCAACAAATCCCCGAAGGGTCCTCTGGAGGGGATTTAGGAGATTCTTTCAGAGGAACTTCGACCGGAGATAGAGGGTCAGAATGGTCGAAGTCCAAATATGTCTGAATCATAGGGCTCGTAGCCACTGGCAAGAGAAGGGTCCTGCCCAGTGCCTCCCGCAGGAAGTGAACCCTCAGCTTGGCCCAGAGGGATCGGAAGGAGCCTCTGGGTAGAGGAATAGCCCCCAATGGGTGGGACTGTCCGATTTCAGTGATGAGCTGGGTCCTGGCATCCTGCCACCACGCTGTAACGGACTCTCGATCAGGCAGCGGGTGAGGAGGAGGCTGATACCCTAAATACTCCATGTAAGTCGGGTGGTGCTAATAAGGGTACTGATACCCAGGCAGCCCCAACAGATAGCCTAAAGGTGGATATCCGGGTGTAGGGTACCCCCGCGTAGGGTAACCCGGCATCGGATTAGCCGGTGTCCCAGTGCTGGCAGCACATTGCCCGGCAACGGATACGAAGGATCCATCCGAGGGCTGCCTGGCGGCAGAATATGGGGGTCAGGACCTGGAAAACTGCCAGCAGGTCCCGTAGGACTGGCCGGTGGGGATGCCGCAGGTCCACTGGGAAGTGGCAGGGAATCAGGAATGGCGTGCGAGGATCCCGAAGAAGGGGGCTCCATGCTTAACAGATCCCGGTCTGTCAACAGGCCTCATGGAGGAGGGAGGTCCGGGGTGTCAGAATGAAGCCTGGTGAAGGGGGGAGTTCTGGGAGATATCCCAACGACAGGTTGGGTAACAATCCCGAAGGCAGAGACAAGCTGGAACAGGGAGGCGAATCCCTGGGCAAAGAAATCAGCAGGAATGAAGGGTCTCCAGCGAGAACACTCGTGCCATCGGGGGCCTCAAGGGAGCCAGATGGGGGAGTAGGAACGAATGCGCGGTAGATGGGTAGTCAGTTGTCCGACTTATCAGTCGCGACCGGGCTGTCTGCAGCAGAGAAACAGTGGACAGGCTGATTGGTCTGGGCCGGGCACCCGCCGGCAGGGCAACTTAGCAGCAGTACTATGCGAATGAAAAGAGATACAGACCTCAAGAGAGGCTAATGCAGTCTGCCCACTCACCTCAGCAGGAGGGGGAGAAGGCGTCCGGCCCACAGAAGTGGACGGAGGGCCTGGAAGAGTGGTACTCGCGGTCTTGGAGGTGGAAAGCCTTGCTCATGGTGACAGTCTTGTCCTTCCTCCTTGGGTCCAGTGACGACAACCTCTCCCCTAAGCTCCTGGAGCTCCTTTTCCATAGAAGCTAGCAGACGGGTGAGAAGGTGGGCCTCGAGGGTCTGCTTGTGTCGGGTCCTGGTGGCCTGGTTGAATCCCTGGCAGATGGCACACTCGACCGAGTTGCGCTTAGGCCCTAGGCAAAGGAGGCAACGGGAGTGGTCGTCCCTGTGTGGGATTTGAGGGCCACACTTGGTGCACTTTTTTGGATGAGCAGACATCCACTCGTGCGGAAAAAGTGGCTGAGAAAAAAAAAAGACTAAACGTTGAATATAAAGCAGGCAACTGACTGCTGTTCTAACACATCTAAACGAACTAACTGAGGCAACGCGGAAAGAACTGAGGAAGGCGGCGCTGGACTGCCCCTTTATAGTCGGATCGACGTTGCGTCACCTGACGACAGGAGCAGTCCCCACTGGTAATTGCTTGCGACACGTTTGCCATTGGAACCTGACACCAGGGGACACAGTCCTATATGTGAAGACCTACTGAAGGATCCCTCTTGAAGTAAGATCAGTTTTTACACCTCTAAATACCCTCCAGTTTTTATTGGATACCCAGTATTCTGATATACTTTTGACCTTTTTTTGTTAAATTACTAATCTAATTTTGCTGCTTTTGTAACTACCCTGAATCCCTCTCTGCTCAGCAGTTGCTGCTGTCTCTTTTCATATTGCCTGAACATTCTATGACATCACATACTCCTTTCTAGGCCATTCAGATGAATAGTATGGAATGGGAGTCTGATGTTACAGAATGTCTTAGAGATATGAAAATCAAGAGCAGCAGCTGGTGAGAAGAGTGGAACTCCATATAGATCTGAAGGCACCCCAAAGTTACATTATCAAAAAAATCATCAAAAAAATCAAAGCACATCAGAATACATAACTGGCATGGAAAGGAAAATGGAAGGGCAGTTAACTATGTAAAAATAATTTCCTATCCTTTAAAAAAAGTATGTAAACTGCCTTTTATAATTTATGATTCTTTAGATACTGTATCTGTAAAGCAAGCCGCGGACTGTACAGAGAAGACAGAGCAAGTTCTGTTGTTCTAATGTACAGCAACTGAGAGGTGTTACTGGTAGTAAAGGACATGCTGCCAGAGGTTTAAAATCAATCATCTTCTGTTAAAAAAGTATATAAACACCGTTTTTAAGTTAAGATGATGTAGATATTTGTAACAAAAGCCACCGACTGCAGACCAGCGCATCTGTAGCCAAGGATAAACACTTGCGCACCACCTGGGAATTGCAGTAAAAAAAATTCCCATAGGATCACACTGTAAATTTTAAGTAAGGAACAACATATGACAGGGTGTGCAGCAATGCTAAATTAACGCATGCCCCAGGTGGGTTGTGAGGTATGAGGTGCAGCAGAGTGCCTTCAAACACCTGGGAAGTGAGGTACGATTCCCATAGGATCACATTATAAACTAAGAATGCAATAACTCATGACAAGGTGGGCGGTAATGCTAAATTTCCGCATGTCCCAGGTGGGCTGTGAGGCATGAGGTGCAGCTGAGTGCCATCAACCACCAGGGAAGTAGGGGTGTCTTCACTCTGATACTACTTTACGACATCAGGCAAAGTGATCTAGGGCATGCTGCATTTCTCATGCAGCCACCCACTGACACTTCCTTTTCTTCCTTGCATTTAGTCAGTTCACATGAAAACTGCCTTCTCCATACTACCCAGAGATACACCTCGTTCTGCTGCAGTTTCCCTTTTTTTGGTTTCATTTTGTGTCATTCAGCTGTGTGCCATTTATGTTGGAATGTTATATAATCGGAATATAAGGGAAATTCAGGATGCAGAAAAGGTGATCAGATGGGCAAAGGCTGAAACATAGGAGTTTATAGCAAAGGACGCAAAAAGGGAGACAAGAAATGTTTTAGATACGTAAGCAACAGAAGGAAAGGGAAGCACGGGATTACTAAGCTCAAGGGGGACGGACCGGGGGGGAGGGGGAGATGGTGGAAGGAGATAAAGAAAAAGCAGATGTCCTGCAGAAATACTTCGCATCTGTCTTCATGGTGGAGATGAAGGGGCCAAAGTTAGAGAGCAAAGGGAGAGAGGGTAGTGAGATGGACTCAAGTCCCTTCACGGAGGATAGGGTATTGGAAGAACTAGTAAAGCAGCGGACAGATAAGGCGATGGGCCCAGACGGGATTCACCCAAGGGTATTCAAAGAATTAAGACAGGAAATGGCAGCACCACTCACTAGGTTATTTAACCCGTCACTGCACAAGGGAAGGGTTCTGGGGGACTGAAAGAAGGCTGAGGTAGTACCCCTGCATAAGGGGTGAGGAAGGGAGGTACCAGGAAATTACCGCCCGGTTAGCCTAACCTCAGTTGTCTGAAAACAAATGGCAGTACTAATAAAGGAAAGGATGATAAACTATCTAAAGGGGGAGTGCCTCCTAAACAACAATCAGCATGGCTTCACAGTTGGTAGGTCATGCCAGACCAACACGATTGATTTCTTTGACAGGGTGACAAGAGATATGGGATCAAGGGGGTGGTGGACTTGGCCTACCTGGACTTCAGGAAGGCATTTGACACCGTCCCACACAGGAGGCTGATAGGTAAAGTAGATAGCTTAGGAGTGGGGAGCAAGCTCACACGTTGGTGAGAATATTGGCTGGAGGGAAGGACACAGAGGGTAGTGGTGAATGGGGTGCACTCTAAGGAAGTGAAGCTGATGAGTGGGGTTCTCCAGGGGTCTGTGCTGGGGCCCATACTGTTCAACATTTACATCGGAGATATCACAGAGGGTCTTTGGGGGAAGTGTTTATTTGCGGACGACATGAAGATATGTAGCAATAGGGTACATACAGAGGGGGGTGGAAGATATGAGGGAGGACTTGGCGACACTAGGGGAGTGGTCAGAAAAGTGGCAGCTACAGTTAAATATCAAAAGTGCAAAATTATGCACATAGGGTGAAATAACCCAAAGGCGAATTACTGGCTTGGGGAGAGGAGCTGGAGGTAATAGAACAGGAAAGAGACCTGGGGATCACAATTTCAGACAATCTGAGTGTCTGGAATCAGTGAGACAGAGCTGCAGCAAAGGCTACGGAGGGGATTCACAAGCTGGAGGAGGAAGGTGATCCTGCCACTTTACAAAATCATGGTCAGACCGCGCATGGAATATGGGGTCCAGTTCTGGAGACCATACCTACAAGGGGACAAGGACAGGCTGGAGAGGGTCTAAAGAAAAGCAACCAAGATGGTGAGGGGGCTGAGGGGGAAGTCTTACGAGGAGAGGCTAGAAGAGCTGGGCCTGTACACACTGGAGGAAAGGAGGGACATGATGGAGACATTCAAGTATTTGAAGGGCATGAACAAGGTGAGGGTCAACAGCATCTTCAGAATGAGTAAGAAAAATTCCACTAGAGAGCATGCTTATAAACTGGGCGAGGGGGGATTCGAAGGGGACATCAGGGGGAGGTTCTTTACCGAGAGGGTGGTAAAGCCATGGAATAGTCTGGCGGAATGGATGTTGGGAATGGATACAGTGGATAGCTTCAAAAGAGCTTGGGTAGGTACATGGGCCCAACAGGCAAGGGACAGGCAAGTAAAGGGGGGGGGGGAGAGGGTTACGGGCAGACTGGATGGGTCGCGAGATCCTTTTCTGCCGACAGTTTCTACAATTCTACGATTCTCCGTTTCCAGGCGAAGGAGCCAGGTGCCTGACGCTCCTCACAGCAGCTACCTGCTGACTCTCCCACGTCTTTAGCATGCACTTCAATGACAGCATAAGTGCCTCTGGCACCCAAGTGAAGACATCCACACTTCCCAGGTGATTGATGACACTCAGCTGCGCCTTGTACCTCACAACCTACCTGAGGCGTGCATCAATTCTGCCTTGCCGCACACCCTGCCATGTAGTACTGATCACTGAAAATTTATAATGAAATCTCAGGCGAATTATATACTGCACTTCCCAGGTGGTTAAAGGCACCAGCAGTGCCTCGTGCCTTACAACCCACCTGGGGCATGCATCAATTTAGCACTGCCGCACACCCTGCCCGTGTGTTATTGCTTATTTACAATGTGATCCCAGAGGAATCATACTGCACTTCCCAGGTGGTTGAAGGCATTCAGTTGCACCTCATGCCCCACAACCCACCTGGGGCATACGGTAACTTAGCACTGCCACATACCCTGTCATGTGTTATTCCTTACTTACAATTTGCACTGTGATCCTATGGGAATTTTTTTTTAAACCACAATTCCCTTCCCAAGTGGCTGGTGTGCAAATCTGGACCATAATAGATGTCTTGTGTCATGGGATAGAATTGTACATTTGACTTAGCTGATGATGGCTGTTTGTGGTTGCTTGTGTTGCCTTGCCCCTTGGCTGCTTTTGGGAGGGGTGGGGAGGATGTGGCTTTAGTGTTGAAGACCCTAACATTGCATTTCCATACTTCTTTCATTTTAATAGCGACACAAACTGATGCATTAACAGAGGGTTGTTTTTTTTTTTTGCAAAGAATATATAAGGGATGTGTTACTCCCTCCTACTGGAAATATTGTTGATAGTTTTGGTTCTCAAACTGACTGACCCGATGACATCAAGAGTGGCGAAGCCGCAAGTGATGTCATCAGGTCAACTGGCATGAGAACCAAAAATAATATTTTTAGTGGGGGTGGGGGATAGCATATTCCATTTATGCCATACCGCCCAAAAAGTGAGGAAAAAAATGTGAATTTCCTGCCATTTCTTGTGGATTATAAAAAATCTAAAAAGGTATCTATAAATGAAATCCCACTCATTTTGTGCTGAACAAACGTCGTGCTCACAGTACCATGCTATCATTTTTGTTTGTTATTTGCATGTTTGTTGAAAAAGTGAAAATATAGAATTTTCTATGTTTTTCTTTTGTTAATCATAAAAAAATTAAAGGAGTCTATAAATGAAGCACAGCTCATTTTGTAGATATTTGTGTGCTGAACAACTTTCCTGCTCAAAGTACCATGCTATCATTTTTGGTTTTAAAGTTATGTGCATTTGGATGCAGACTTCTGGTGACGTCACGGAGCGACTAGGAGCCTAGATCCAGACACTCAGAACCCAGCCAACAAAATATTCCTCCAAAACTACAAATAATCCAGTCAAAATGTCTCAAAACCCTGAAGGAGGACGTACGAACAGACCGAGGCAGAAATCAGCACAGACACAAATCTAAACTTAAGGATGGCCAGAGATTGACTGATGAATCTCCCAGCTGATCAGTCTCCCCTACGAATTCACATGTGGATGACTATGATACCAAAGGGGAAAACAAGCATTTATCGCACTCCCAATTTGAAACACTGCTGACGGAAATCAGAGAATCTCGTAAAGAGAATAAGCAGGAGTTCCGGGCAGTCCAGAAGCCACCAACGACTATGGAGACATGCATGACACAGAGAACAGACTGATAGAAGCAGAGGAAAATGCAGCCCAGCTCTCTCAAATAGTACACACCCCTAGTAGTTTGGACAGGAGAACTGCAAACTAAATGCCTGGACCTGGAGGGACGATCTCAGAGACAATTTACGTTTATATGGTCTCCCTGAAGGCATGGAAGTGGCAACAATGTCATCTTTCATTGAGAAACTTCTCAAAGATGTCCTAGATCTACCTCCCGCACACCAACTCCACATAGAGAGGGCCCATCGCTCCCTGCAAGTTAAGCAGACAGACCCCAACGAGCGTCCGCGAGCAATATAGTCTTCAAGCTTAGTTCGTATAGCACAAAAGAGGACATTTTGCGACATGCAAGGGCAAAAAAAGGAGGTCACCTACCTCACGCATAGTCTCTTTTTTGACCATGATTTTTCCCCAGGAAATCCAACAGCAGCAAAAATATCTCCCTATCATCCGAGCGCTGAGAGCAAAATGCCATTCGGTTCCATACTCCCTATGGAGTCAGGCTACGAATATTCTGGGAGAATGGTCCTAAAATATACTCTAATGTAGAGGAAGCGACTGCTGCACTAAAAAAAAAAAAAAAAAAAGATTCCGATTCCAGACACTAGGAACCAAAAGGAGGAGCAGCGATGACAACAATGGCAAAGCACCAATGGGGGGGGAAGTGACTAGGAACCAAAACACTGCAGTACAAGGAGGCGCTAGACCAGATACAGCAAATAGTCAACAAGAAGACCATTCTCCATTCTGGAAGAGCAGCAGACCGGAAGAGACTCAAATCGGAGACTGAATGTATAATGAGACCATTCTTCTGGAGATCCTGACACCCATTAGAAGTAAAATACAGCTACTGCTGTCTAGACTGACTGGAAAGTTCTACAAGGGGATCAGTGCAAAGCGGGACTCCAGGGACATAAGACGCTCTTTCCCTTATGTGTGTGGTTGGGGGGGGGGGGCGTACTTGTATCTGGTTAAATATATCTTTTACAATACTATCATAATTTTTACAGATAATTCTGGTCAGACAAAAGGTTCTCACAAGTAAACCACTTGCTTTGACCCCACAGAAGTAACAGAGAGGGATGGGGGTAGGAGAGGGCAATGGAGAAGGTTCCCTAGCGGAGCGCATGAACCCCTTCCTTGAAAGCAAGATTTTAACTACATATGTAATTACTGCCCTAAGGGCCCTTTTCTGGTTACCTCCCCAAGAGTCCGATGTGGAGGTGGTGCTCGCTCCAGTGTTCCCCACTGTCTGAAAATATGGGGCGTTGGCAGCGACGATCGGATCAAAAGGTGCATTATTTTTCTGGACCTCCTGTATGCACTGTGCATGAGCATAAGTGGGTTTTAAGTAACATAGTGTGCTGGTATTAAAAATAGAGTAGTAATGCACTAAAGGATGTCAATAAAAGGCAATTTTGGAGGATTTTGTAAAAAAAACAATCAGTAATGGATAAAAAATATAAAGTGGTGGTAAAAAAATAGAGTGGTGGCCCACCACGCTAAAACAATGAATGGGGAACACTGTGCTCTGTCAAGAGACACTGCACCACAGCCTTACCCTTTGACAATTAAGATTTCTTTAAACCTCTATGGCTCTTATCAGTTCCATCTCTCTTTATAGATTGAATGATCAAGTTCTGCCTCTAGTGATGTAACCCTACTTACAATACAGCTGGTGTCTGAGTGAGAGCTTCTCGTTGCTAAGTACGAGACAACAAGCGCCACCTTCTGGTGCACAATATACGGAGCACTTTTTCATCTTGGCTCCAGAGGGGGTCCTCCAGGAATGGAAGGGCAAGTATACCCCCTCAATCTTCTCACCTCCGAGAAGATGCAGAGGCTAACTGAGTTTATTAGCCTTTGACCTTGGAAGTTGGATAGAATCTTAAAAGTTTTATGTTTACTTAATGTTTGTGATAAATGTTGCTGCCCTGTTGGCAAGTTCACAGTTGAAATGGTTTATGGAGCTAATGTAAATTGTTATCTGGGCTACATTCTGTAAAAACAGTTCTGTCTTGAAAGAGGAATAAGTGAGATGTATTTCTGGCACTTTGGGGGCAGCACAGGGAGGACCTCAAGCACTACACATGATACCACAAACCTATACAATTTGCACATATAACGTGCATGGTATCTCTAACCAGATAAAACCTAGCAAGTTACTACAATACTTTAAAAAAAAAAAAGGGGTGGACATTCTGCTTCTCCAAGAGACATCTATCCCAATCTGAACATAAAAAGTTTGAGAAGCTTGGTTTCTCCCATGTGCTGGCTTTCTCCTATAAAAAGGTGGCTGACGCAGAGACATGGCCATACTGATCAGATGGAATTCCTTTTGATCTACAGGACCGTCTCATAGATAAAGAGGTTCGCTATGTTGTGATTAAGGGTACCCTAGACGGTCAGAAGATGACCCTAGCATCTACCTACTTCCCTCCAGCCACAAATCTAACCTTCTATAAGTCCTTTTTTTTCCTGGTTGGCACAGTGGGTGGAGGGGCAGGTTATCTCTGGAGGAGACCTAAACTTAAGACATCCAAGCGAGCACAAGCTCCCAAACACAGAAGGGGTAAGACTGCCAAAATAAGCACAGAGGTTGGAAGCTACTTGGAGAACTGGGTTATGAAGATGTTTGGCACTCTCTTAATGGAAGTGCCCCTTGACATACTTTTTTCTCCCAAGCCCATGGCACATATTCGTGTCTAGACTATATCCTTCTCCTCTCGAGAACACATAGGAAATCTCCAGAAAATTTGGTCTGGAGACTTTGTGCTCTCTGATCACTTCACTCGCCTGTCTTTTTGAAAATTCAAACCAGTCTGAAAAGGAGAAACATTCTGGAGATTAAATCTCTCCCTTCTTAGAGATGAGAGGGTTAGGCAGGAAGAAGAAGAAACAATTGATCAATCAATACAGGATAATGACAAAACAGATGTCGCACCCGCAATCGTATGGGACACCATTAAGGCTAAAGTATGTGGGAAACTGATTGGGATCTCCGCCACAGGAAAAAGCTCAGGGAGGCTAAGAGAACCCAACTGGGAAATCAAATAAAAAGAATTAGAGAACCAGCACTGCCTGCAGGTTTGTAGAGTTCGAAACAAGCAGATACTTAAACTCAGAATGGAGTTAAATTCTATTCTAGATTACTCAACAGAACAGAAACTGGTCTACTTAAGACATACATACTGTACATACTACGATGGGGGACCCAGATCCCTACGGCTCCCAGCACGTTGTCTGCGAGCCCACAGGGCCATGGCCACTATTCCCAAGATTAGAGACCCACAAACTAAAAAAAAAGAAGTATACCTACTCTACCATCTCCGAAGCATTTCTATCTTACTACACTCAATTATATTCCCCCTGGCCCTAACCCAACAGAACAAGAGATATCAGACTTTCTAAACTGCCTTCATTTATCCATGCTTCCAGAACAGCAACGATCCACCTTTAACCAAACCTGTGTCTAATCTTGAGATAAGAACTGCTATAGGAGCATTGAAAACAAGGAAGTGCCCAGGGTCAGATGGACTTCCCGGAGAAATCTACAAAACGTTCTCTACAACAATAGCACCCATTCTTGACAGAGTTTTTACCGCAGTAACTTCAAACGGCATTATCCCCCCCCCCCCCGAACGAAGCCATAATATCAGTAATACCACAGGTAGACAAGGACCCTATATATATATAGACCCATATAGGTTCTCAATACAGACTACAAGTTATTTGCATCAATATTAGTAAACCGAGTCATTCGATTTATCCCTAACTTAATACATATAGATCAGTGTGGTTTTATCCCAGGCAGACAAGCCCAGGACAATATCAGACGTACCATTTATCTTACAGAACATGTTAAAAAACTATCCCATCCCACTTTATTACCAAGTTTAGATGCCAAAAAGGTGTTTGACATGGTCTTCTGGAATTTCTTAAGGGGAGTTTGGTTTCCCTTAAGAAGCCTCCTTTGGTTTCCCCAACCAATTCTGACTTAATATTTAAAATTTTATGAAATACCGAGAGGTTATGTGAGAGCAAATGGTCATATATCCGATAGTTTTCCACTATCTCAAGGTAAGAGACAGGGCTGCCCCTTATTCCCTCTACTTTTCACCCTATACATAGAACCCTTAGCACAATATACTAGGAGCTCCCCTGACATATCAAGAGTGACCCTAGCAGGTGCAGAACATAAATTAGCGTTGTTTGCAGACGACATCTTGGTATATTTGTCTAACCCAGAGTCGACTCTACCACAACTCCTTAAAAAAAATTAAAGATTTTGCTGAACTCTCAGGCTACTCCCTCAACATTAATAAATCTGAAGCCAGCCCTTTTTTCTGTACATCCTCCCCCGCCCTGAAAAGTCAGTTTAGGATTAAATGGGACCAACAGAAACAAAAGTATTTAGGAATAGTGATACCAGAAAACGTATCTCACTTAGCCACCCTGAACTATAATCCTTTACTAACAAGACTGAAACAGGATACAAGAAGATGGAGCCTCCTCCCAATGACTTTTTACTCTAGATCTCTCACTAAAACTGAATACTCTACCTAGGTTGCTATACCTTTTCCAGTGTGTCCCTAGTATCATATCCCCCAAAGAGATTCCTTCATGGCAGAGAACCTTTCTTGCCTTCCTTTGCAACAATAAAAAGCCTAGAATCAATCAAAATAAATTATACCTCCCAAAGGAGAATGGAGGACTGGGACTGCCTTCATTACCTAACTACTGGATAGCAACACAGATAAGAAAATGGCACTCCTTTGGGGGAATAATAATTATCAAGAGCACTGGAAACAAACTGACCTCTCTAGACAGCTACCCCTACCATTACAGGCAGCATTATTCCCCAACCCCAAATTACTACAAGAATTAGAATGCAGGTCCCCAAGGCCACTGAGACTATCCTTGAGGGTTGGCAGAGGAGCCTGCGCAATAGATCCCTGCGGAGACACCTATGGAAATATCAATGGTTCCTCTATTCACCTAAATTCCCACCCACCTAATATAAAGGATATTACCTAAGACAGTCCGCTCAGGGACTATATGCTCAATGGCAACTCCTAAAAGGAAATATGGTCTTAAGTTTTGAGGAAAAACAGGCAAAATATCACTGGACTCCGGCAGACAAGTTATATTATTATCAAATAAAGAGTTGCATTCAAGTATGTCTCAATGAGCAGGAGTCAAACAACCAGACAGGAGAGGACCCAACCCCATATAGGCTATTATGGGCCTTGCCACAAGGTGAACAGGCAATCTCACAACTGAACAGATTTTTGATATCCCTACTTGCACACCATGCTGAACTGGTCAAAGCAAGTTGGGAGAGAGAACTTAATACAACCATAAGTATAAAGGATTGGCCTTGGGTCTGGCGGAGCACATGGTCCACCTGCTCCTCACCTACATGGAGAGAGTCCGTGTGGTGAGTGCGAATTAGATATTTCCTAGTCTCAATGATAACATCCCGTAGAACTCCAGGAGCCTCCTCAAACTGTTGAAGAAAATGTGGGGAGGAATTTGCCACCCACAGTCATACCTTTTTCCTTTGCCCCAAGCTGCATAACTTTTGGTCTACAGTTACCCACCATATCTCCCAAATATTGAGTATCACGAGCCCACTAACAGGGGTGAATAGCCTTTTAGGTGTCCCCCAGTGGGAGTAAAAGGAAAAGACACCGTATATCTCTGGTCTATTCTACTATGTGCTGCCTACAAAGCCATTACTAAAAAATGGCTTCAACCAGACCCTCCCTCTGCGTCGGACTGGAAATCTCCAATCTTAAACATCCAGCAAAATGAACAGCTATCTTACTCCCTACACAACAGAATGGAAACTTTTTTTCTCCGCTGGACTAGATGGGAACTGCATCAAAAACAGATCTAATTGTTTTGGGATAGATATGCTAGTACACGTGATTGTAGTAAACTACTAAAGTGAATAGCACAATTGCTTGCTAAATACTATTCAATTCCTCCGAAACCAGAAGCTCTAGAAATACAGATTACTCACCTATAACAGGAGTTCTAGGAATGGTATATTTATTTATTTAGCTTTTGTTAACCAGGTAAGTACACTAGACAAACATGCCTGTTTTCAGGTATGACCCAGGAGAGTACAGGAAATCAAAGAACAAAGAGTACAAATTGAAGCAAGTAGGTCAGATACACTGACGTCAGGAGACTCATAACATACATAGCAAGATGTCTCAGGTTACAACAGTAAACACAGTAAATGTAATAGTACAGAGTCACTGACACAACGTTACCAGCAATATATATACAGAATGTACACATTTATCACAGGGCAACACTCAGGCAGGCAGGCAGACCACAGCAGGACCTAAGCAAGGTACATGGGATGGTATGCTCGAGATACTGTGCAGGTGTTCATCCACACTGTCTGGCAGGTTCCTTGCAGCTTTAAATCTTGCGGGAAGGTTTTGAAGCTGGCTCCTCCCACCCACCCGGGTAGTAAAACCCTCGACTCCGCCCCAGGACGCCAGATCTAGCCCACTGGAAGCCACGTTGCGCTAAGCCGGGTAGGTCAGGTGGGTCATGTGGAAGAACATATACCAGTCCTAGAGCTCCTGTTACAGGTAAGTAACCTGTATTTCTAGGGACGTGGATATGTTGTTCAATCCACACCGTCTGGTAGACTCCTAGCAGTTCTCCAGGAGGAGGGAGGGAGGCAAGGCGCGCACCCCCTACTTGGGGAATAAGGACTGGAGAACCGAGGTTCCAAAATCAGCATCCTGGTGTGACTCAAGGTCAATGTGGTAATGGGAAATAAAGGTGTGTGCTAACTTCCAGGTAGCAGCCCTGCAGATTTTGTGGATAGGGACGTCTCTAGAAGCAGCCACTGAAGCAGCGGTATGGCAGGTAGAATGAGCTCTTACCCCTTTGGGAAGCTCCATGCCCGCCAACCTATAGCAGAGATCTATGCAGGAGGTGATCCACCTGCTTATTGTCCGCTTGGCTGCAGGTCTGCCAGGTGCGCCTTCAGCGTAGGTGACAAACAGCTGGTGAACCTCTCCCCGAACTTCAGCCGTCCGTTCCTTATAATAAGAGAGCACGCTTCTAGGGCCCAGAGTATGGAGCCTATATTCAGCCTCCAAGGTGTGATTGGGCGCAGGACAACTTTGTCCCTGAGGAAGACCAGATAAGAAGACTCTATGGAAAGCACCTGGAGCTCTCCCATCCTTCTGGCTGACGTAACAGCCACCAAGAAGGCAGTCTTCCACGACAGGTGGGAGATACTGCACCTGTGCATCAGTTCGAATGGCTTGCCCATGAGCTTAGCCAATACCGGCAGTAGATCCCACAGAGGTGGAGGTTCTCGCACCGGAGGGAATATGTGAGCAAGGCCTTTGAAAAAGCGCCCTACCACCTTCTCCTGTGCCACCGACTGCTTGCTGGCCCATGCCCGGTAAGCAGAGATGGCTGCCAGGTGCACCTTAAGGGTCGTCGACTGAAGCCCTAGCTGAGAAAGGGACAACAGGTAGTCCAGGATGCTAGACAAGGAACAGGAAGAAGGGTCCAACCCCTTGTCCTGACACCAAATGGAGAATCTCTTCCATTTGAAGGCGTAGCATTTTCTGGTCGACTCCTTACAGTACGCCTCAATGACATTAAGGACCTAGTCAGGAAAGACCCAAGGCCTGGAATTCTAGCCGCTCAGGAACCAAGCCGTCAGGTGCAGGGATTGAAGGTCCGGATGGAGAACCTTCCCTTTGACTGAAATCAGGTCCGGGCGGGCTGGACGCCGCCTCGGGAGCCTGGAGCTGAGGCTGAAGAGATCTGGGTACCAGAACTGGTGGGGCCAGTCTGGGGTTACCAGAATCACCAGCGCCTTGTCCCTCTTTGCCTTGAGAAGCACCTTGTGAATGAAGGGAAATGGAGGGAAGGCATAGAAGAGGCCCGGGGTCCACAGCCTCGAGAAGGCATCCCCCCTGCAGCGAGCCCTGCTGAGGGGGGCGGACATGAAACTGCCTCAGCTTCACATTCTCCCTGGAGGCGAACAGGTCCACCTGAGGGGTACCCCAATGGGAGAACAGATCTTTTACTACCTCCGGCAGGAGAGATCACTCATGAGATGCAGCACCTATCCAGCTGAGGGCATCGGCCAGACTGTTGGAGGCTCTTGCCATATGGATGGCTAGGAGATCTGCAACCAGGCTGATCATGAGGGACCAAGTGCGGAGAGCCTCCTTGCACAGAGGCAAGGAGTGCATCCCGTCCTGTCGGCTGAGGTAGTACATGGTCGTGGTGTTGTCCATCTGGACCTGAACCACTTGGCCCCGTACAAACGGAGCGAAGGTGGTGAGGGCTAGACGCACCACTCGGAGCTCCAGCAGGTTGATGCGACATCGAGACTCCTGAGGGGACCAGAGGCCGTGGGCCCTGAGCTCACCCAGATGGGCACCCCAACCCATCAGAGAGGCGTTGGTCATCAGAGTGACCGTCGGCTCGGGGCGGACAAACGGGATATCCTACTGCAGATGAGTAGGAACGAGCCACCACTGTAGGCCATCCCACATCTCCTGGGTCACCATCACTAGCTGGTCCAGAGGACCAAAGCGCTGTGACCATTGGCGAGCCAGCCCCACTGCAGGGGACGCATATGCCAGCGGGCCCAATGGACCATGCTGGTGCAGGCCGCCATGAGGCCCAGAAAGCGCAGGAAGTCCCAAGCAGGGTGCAACTGCCCAACCAGAAATGATTGGGCAAAGGAGGAAAGGACCTCGGCCCTGTCTGCCAGAAGCCGGGCTCTGGCTCGAAGAGAGTCTAGCTCTGCCCCAATGTACTGAATCACCTGCGATGGCACGAGTTCCGACTTGGTCTCGTTGATGAGGAGGCCAATCTGAGAGCAGACCTGGAGGGCCAGATCCCCGGACCACTCCACCTCCAACCTGGAGGGGGCTGCAATCAGCCAGTCATCCTGGTAAGGGTACACCCAGACCCCTCGGCGCCGCAGGAATGCTGTCACCACTGCCATGCATTTGGTGAGGACCCTGGTAGCTGGAGAGAGGCCGAAAGGCATGGCCTGGAACTCGTAGAGAGACCCCTCTGCTCTGAAGCAGAGGAATCGCTGATGAGATGGATGGATTGGGACGTGAAAGAACGTGT
This sequence comes from Neoceratodus forsteri, assembly GCA_016271365.2. Lineage (NCBI taxonomy): Eukaryota > Metazoa > Chordata > Ceratodontiformes > Ceratodontidae > Neoceratodus > Neoceratodus forsteri. Next base: position 1,651,634,986 of record CM028131.1, on the reverse strand, counting down.
CCTGAAGGTCCAGAGAACAAAACCACATACCTAGTTCCAAGGATGGAATGATCTGAGCCAGAATGACCATCCTGAAGGTGCGCTGCCTTAGGAACTTGTTCAGGTAGCGCAGGTCGAGAATGGGGCGCCAGCCCCCCGTCCGTTGTGGGACCAGAAAGTACATGGACACAAACCCTGGGTCTGGAGAAGGGTCTGCCATCTCGCTGTTCACCTCCTTCTGGAGGAGCAGAGCAATGTCAGCTCGACAAGCTGACAGAGAGGCTGCGGAACCCGTTGCCCCCGTGGGGCAACGGCTCGATAGGGAGGGAACTGCTCGAATTCCAGAGGCAGAACCCTGCCTACCACTTCTAGCACCCAGCAGTCCGTGGTGATAGCGGACCAGGCGGAAAAGTGGCGGAGCCGTCCGCCCACAGGGAGAACCCCGGGAGGAGTGACAAGGATGGGGGCAACACCCCTCAACCAGTCACTGGGCAGGCTTGGAGGAAGGGCCTGTTGAGGGACCTCCTGGACCCTCGCCTCCAGACTTTCTACTGGAGAAAGTGGCAGACTTGGCCTTAGAGCGCCAAGTGCGTGCCTGCTGGCCCTGGTGCTGCTGGGCTGGATGTGCCATAGGGGCGGAAGGGTGAAAGGGCTTACGCTACTGCTGGCGGCCTTTGTCCTTCTGGGCAGACGTGACCGAGTCCAAGGTGGCATTGGACTTCTCGATCCTCTGGCGATTGCCTTTTACCCCCGGCTCAAACAAGTCGGTGCCTAGGAAGGGAACGTCTGCCAGCTTGTGCAGGGTGTCCGCCGTGAAGGTGGAGATCCGCAGCCAAGCTCTGTGGCACATGGCCACTGCGGCCGCTACTGATCGGCCACAAGAATCACCTATGTCCAATGCAGTATGGAACTGCTGTTTTGCCACCGCCCTTCCCTGATCCCGGACCTGCTTGACTGTCATCTGAAGGTCAGCTGGGAGATGAGGAATCACCACATCCAGGGGAACCCATAAGGGCATGTAAGAAATGTGACATCAGAATGGCCGAGCTAGCCTGACTAAGGCCTAGGGAGGAAGCAGCGTAAGCCTTCCGCCCCACGTAATCCAGTTTTTTTGATTCCTTATCGGGCGGTTTGTCCATGGCCCGAGCATTCCCTGAGCGCCGGAAAATGCTGTCACTAACCCCTCCGCAGAGGGGTGCTCCGAGAAACCAGAGAGTGAGCCGGTGGGGACTGCGTACTTTCGAGCCATCCTGGCCGAAGGCGCGGGACAAGATCCTGGCCGCTGCCACAACTCCAGGGCCAGGCCAACAATGGCTTCAGCCACAGGAAAAGCCTCCGTAGTGGAATCCCCTCATTCCAGTATCTCCGTGAGGGGATACTTGGCCCATTTATAAACTGGTTCGAGCTGCATCCCGGTGGACTCAGATGAGCCGAAGCAAACCTAAAAACGAGGACGGGCTCTCGTCCGACTGCCCCCCCCCGTAGACTCCAGGTCAAGCGGCGTGGAGAACAGGGAGTTGCCGTCGTCAGACTCCGAGGAGTCTGCAAACAGCTACCGGGCACCTGAGCCACCCTCCACCTGCTGAGGTCGATCGGGAGTGAGGGTGACCGACAACCTGTGGGGCAAGCCCTGACCCGACCGAGAATCCTTGGTCGGGGCCTCAGTCTACGGTTGTGGAGGCGGAGGTTCCACCACAATGGGCGGAGCAGCCGGCTTCGGCCAAACTGGTGCCAGGGTCGGCTCCTCGATCATTACAAGGGTTTTTTTTGGCTGCTCCGGTGACAGCCACTTAATGGCCGGAGAAGACAATGGAATCTAATTATTCACGGACAATAAGAGCTGCTGCCACATTAACTCCTCGTAGCGCGACGCAACTTGTGCCGGAGCCTATCCTCCGATGAGGACGAGCGGCGACGCCGCTTTCCATGGTGCTGAGACCGCCGACGGGACCAGCAGGGCCTGGAAGAGGACAGAGACATTCGGGGGTTCCGAGGGTGGGTCAGAGAAGGGACAGGGGAAACCTGCTCCTCCCTCAGGGACCTTAACAGGGAACTCTGGCACAGGTATGTCCTCTGTTTCCACTGGGAGAACTGGTAAAGTAGGGTTGTCTGCTTCTCCAGTCGACAAATAGTCAGACGGGTCGAGAAAAATCTTGCCCGCGTCAATGGATGTCTCGGCCGGCTGACCCGACAGGGTCACCCTGAAGCCAGCGGCCGCAGCTGCAACCTCGACCGAAGTCGAGAGTCGACAGTCCGGTGAAGGGGATCTCTCCTGCTCCAACAAACGTTGATAGTGGAACTTACCCTTAGAGTCCTTCCTCTTGGACCGACTGGAATGTCCCGATGGCCCTTCTCCCTTGGTGGAGAGGGACTGGCAAAGCTCCTTAAACGAAGCCGTGTATGAGGTGTCCAAGGAGAGCAGGATAAATGCTGTGGCCGAGGAGGAAGAAGCAGCGGCCTGGGTGCGCCTCCTCCTCGAAGCGTCATATGCTCAACTGCTCTGTGGGCCAGCTGCCAGACACCGCTTTTCGGGTCGCCCCAAGAAGAAGTCTGGCAGTGCGGTCCTCCAAGACCAAAGCCGTAAAGGACTTGCACAATTCACAAGCCTGCAAGTCGTGACCAAGCCCCAGTCAGTAGACGCACGTGGAGTGCGGATCGTTCCGGGACATCTTCTGCCCACACGGGCACACACGGAAGCCAGGAGTCGATTTGTCCATCGCAGCTGCGAGGGAAGACTAAGACCGAAGTCTTGTAAATTTTAAAATAAGTTTCAGAAATTCTGAAGAGTGTGGATCCAGGCCTAAAACGCAGAGCGCTAAGGAGGGAACCTGAGCTTCCAAGCGGTAAGGAAGATCTGGCGTCATGGGGCGGAGCAGAGGGTTTTACCACCCGGGTGGGTGGGAGGAGCCAAATTGAAGACCTCCCGGCAAGATTTAAAAGCGGCAAGGAACCTGCCAGACAGTGTGGATTGAACATATCCACATCCCCAGAATAAACTTTGTAATCATTATGATCCCCGAAACTCTGATTGTTACACTATATAGATGAAGTAAAATGAAATAAGCCCAAGTTTTTTTAAAATAAGCATTAGTCCAATGTTTGTGATAAATGTTTTATTGTAAATGTATTTTTTTTCTCTTTTCAAATATCAAATGAGTTTATTAACAGTACTTCAAAAGGACTTTTAAATGAATATGTTTATTCAGTATATAAAGGCTGAATGCGATTTCAGCCCTTTTGTAATACATGAAGTTATATATACTGTAATACTTTGAAAATAAAGGCGGTATAAAAAAATAAAGTTACTTGCATTTGAATATGGCTGATACAGCTAGTATACATCTGCAGAGCTAGGAGAGACAGAAATAGATACATATACACACATGGACGGGTTTTTCTATTACAGCTGGCCTGAGCCCCTGGATGTTTGAAATTCCAGGCTGATAAGAGATCAGCTCTGCCTGCACAGATCAAAGAAAAGAGCTGACCCAGGACTGGGTTGGCTTTTTGTTTTCAAGTACATGACTTCTCTGCCCAGCAAGCCAAAACTCTGTCACTATCAGCCTGAATGATGATTGGTGTGCCACTGACTCACCCCTTAAAACACTGCTATGCACTGGGCAGACAGTGTCACACCTCTCAAATGGCTCAATCATAGCAAGATGCTCGCTGCACTCACACGTGCATAGCGAAAATAAAAAACGAGCCAACAGGATGAATCAATAAAATCTTTATTTTATGAAAGAATGCCAAATGCCACAAACTTCTAAATATTATTCAAGAGGTCTCAGTGAGACTAATAACAGAATATGCTCAACTATCCTGTGAAAGAACAGTTACGCAAGAACTTATAACAGCAGATCTTCAATGTAATTTAATCAGGTTACATCTATGGAAGTTAGCCATCAGGCATCAGGATCACACAGAAGCTTTTTCTGCAGCAGTCAATTAGGGGCCACCCACGCCAGCATCAGGCTCTGACCACACATGCCCTATTACAGGTGTGGGCGGCCCCGCTCCCTCCTCAGTTCTTTCCCTTGCTGGAAGCCACAGGAGACAGGAGTCCCACCAAAGAACCATGGAGAGAGATAGAGAGAATGTTCCCAGCCAGCAGAAACGCTGGAGCAACAGGACGGCTGAGCTGTAGGGAAGAGCGAGCGAGCGAGAAAGAAAAAGGGGGATGGAGGGAGGGAGGGACAGAGATTTCCTCGAAGATCTACTGTTACGGTAAGGTTCTTCCGTAACTGTTCTAGCTTCTTTGGGGATATCACTCATCAGGTCACACCTATTAAACAAGTCCCAAGCAGTGCTGAGAGCAAGGACAGTCGGAGGTAGGAGGCCAGAGCCCCAAGAAGGCCCTGAAGCACAGCTAGGCCACAGCCTGCTCTTCCTCTGGAGGCAATGTCCAGACTGTAGTGCTTGATTAATGTCTGGACAGTACTCCCAAGTGGCAGTAGTGCAAATCTCTGCTGCAGACACGTCCCTGAATCAGGCAACTAAAGTGACCATACCCCTGGTGGAATGGCCCTTAACAACCCCAGGAAATTCCTTACCATACTTCCTGTAACAAAAAATACAGTTGCATAGGTGTGACCTGATGACAAAGATATTGTCGAAGAAGATATGTTACAGTAAGTTCTTACGTAACTTCTTCCAGCATATCTCTTGCAGCACGTCATACCTTGGGAATGAGTCCCAAGCAGTACTGCAGAGGAGAAGAGAGTCCAGGCGGCTGGAAGACAATCGCCTATGAGAGTAGGCCCTGCAGCACTGCTAGGCCAAAACCTGCCATCCTAAAGGCAATGTACAGATTGTAGTGTCTAGTGAAAAGTGTGGCCAGTACTCCATGTGGAAGCAGCACACATCTCCGGTGCTGAAACAGGCAACAGAAGTGACCATGCCTCTGTTAAGAGTGGCCCTCAACAGTCCCAGGGACGTACTTCCTATAACAGATAAGAATATAACTGGCCAACCATTTCGACAGGCACCGTTTTAAAACTGGTACACCCTCTTTCCAAGGGACAAAAGAAACAAACAACTGCGAGGACTTCCTACACTTTGTGCGATGGACATAATATTGGAGTATTCTATGTACATCTAAAGTGTGAAGCAATGCTTCCACAGGATTGGCATGATCCGAAAAAACAAACAGGAAGGTGGACGGCTTGATTTAGAGTAAACTCGACACCACCTTTGGCAAAAACTTGGGGTTAGTACACAAAGACACTTTGCCTTTGTGGAAAATCAAATAGGGCTGCGCACACACACACACACACACACACACACACACACACACACACACACACACGTGCCTGGAGCTCACAAATCCTACGAGCAGAGGCAATAGCAACCAAAAATAACACTTTCCACAACAGAAAGCACAGCTCGCAAGTCGTGGCAGGCTCAAAAGGAGCCAAAGTAAGTTTCTCCAGAACAAAATTCAAGTCCCAGGCCAGGACTGGGTTACGAATGGAGGCTTTAAGGCCAGGATGCCTTGCAGAAAGATAAGGGCCACATCCAACTGGGCTACTGTACCATCCGAAAATGGGCACATGGAAGGCTGATATGGTGGTCAAGTGCACCTTTAGGGCAGAATACTTCAGGCCAGCATCTGACAAGGACAGTGAATATTCTAGAATATAGTTCACCAGACAGGTGAAAGTGTCCAAATGATGGGAAGCCACCCACAGATCAAAGCGCTTTCATTTCAGGGAATAAGTCGACCTGGTGGAAGGTTTCCTGGCAGCCACCAAGATGTCTGCCATTTCAGGCGAGACACCAAACCCCGCAATGGTTACAACCTCAGAAGCCATGCATGCAGGTGAAGAGACTGGAGGTTCAGGTGAAGAAGGGTCCCACATTCCTGCGACAGTAAGCCTGGGCATAGGAGGCTCCACTGCTAACTGTTACAACAGTGGAAATCAAATCTGCCGGGCCAAAGAGGTGCCACCAGAATCAGGATAGCACGCTCCATCTGGAGCTTGATTAGCATTCGTTGAACCAGAAGAAAGGGAGGGAAGGTGTAAAGGAACCTCCCTTTTCAAGAGGACAACAATGCATCTTGCCAGAAAACTCCAGGCCCTGGATCGAGCCAGCAGGAAAGCAGCAGTTTAGTGCTGAGTAAGGATGCAAAAAGGTTCAACTCTGGGTGACTCCATCTGTCGAACAGGTCTTCTACTATTGTGGTGAGCAGCTCCCACTTGTGCATTCTGGACTGCGATCAGCTTAGCTTGTCTGCCAGGACGTTTTGGGCAACTGGAACATGGAGTACCAAAATCACTTCTCGGTACAGGGGTAACAATGGGTGCCCCCCCTGCTTGCTGATATAGTGCACTGCACAGACACTGTCCATCTGCAGTAGCAGGGAGCCCGGGGACAGGCGAGACTGGAAGGCCTGCGGGCCATAGAAGACAGCTCTCATCTCGAGGACAGTGATGTGGAGTTGAGCCTCGAGTGGAGTCCACATCCCCAGAGTCTGGTAAGGACTCAGATGAGCACCCCAGCCCATCCCCGAGGCATTCGAGGTGAGGAGCTGCTGAGGGAAGGGGATGAGGAAAGGAGCTCCTTTTAGCAAATGGCTGGGATCCACCCACCACAGGAAAACCTTCTTGACCGAGAAGAGACAAAGGACCATCTGCTCCAGATAGTCGGTCTGATGATCCCACTGTACCCTCAAAGTCTATTGAGGGATGTGCATATGTAGCCACGCTAAGGGAACCCATAGCAATAGCAGCAGCCATCTGACCCAGGAGTCAGAGGTATGTCCTGGCTGTGATACATTTCCTGGGCCTGCGCTATCAAGTGTTCCACCTTGTCTGGGGTAGAAAAGCAGAGCCCTGGGCTGTGTCCAGTACGGCTCCTATGTACTGGAGTTGCAGGCCTAAAGTCAATATTGACTTAGACAGATTGACTGTGATCCCCAGCTGGCTGAACAACTGCAGGGTATGTGCTAGGTCAAGGACAGTTTCTCTTTGGACTGGGCTTTGAGCAACCAATCATCCAGATAGGTAAAGACGTAAAGGACCTCCCCTCCTGAGGGCTGCTGCCACCACAGCTAGGCATTTGACCAGAGGTGCCGAAGGGAGAGGACTCCGAACTGCTAGTGCTCTCTTTGAAACAGGAACCCAAGGTATTTCCTGTGGAGAAGGCAGACCTTGATGTGCAGGTATGCATCCTGTCTATCCAGGGAACAGATCAAGTCTCCCTCCTGGAGCAAGAGCATCTAACCAGGGAGGGGGACCATCCTGAAACTTCTTGTACTGGATGAACAGGTTACTCACCTGTAACAGTAGTTCTAGGAGTGGTGTATGTTGTTCATTCACACTCTTTGGCATGTCCCTTTCCCCTTTAAGGATCACTGGAAGTCTTCAAGCTGGCTACTCCCACCCACCCGGGTGGTATATACCTCAGCTCCACCCCGTGACGCCAGATCTTAGCCCGCTGGAAGCCAGGTTGTGTGCGTCCGCAGCCGGGGAGGTCGGGTGGGTCCATGTGGATGAACAACATATACCACTCCTAGAAGAAAATATTACTCACCATAGTAATGTTGTTTCTTCTAATGGAGTCTTGCTGTATTCAAACATAATGCAGTTAGCCCCAGCACTTGAACTGCCCCACAGAAGAAAGAGTTAACTCCATGCAGAGGCATGGAATGCTGAGCTCGAGCTCGGTTTTCAAACCTCTGGTTGTGGTACTTTCCAGTGCAACTGTCAGATTCTTATGAGCAACTAACTAGGCACTAAAATATGGAAATTGTTTGAAACATATAGCCAAAAGGCAAAAAATAGTTGTGGGGTCCAAAAAGACTCAAGTCGAGAACCCAAGAAGAAACAAGGTAGTGACAATTTAGGCTATGAACATAAGAATAAACATAACAACTACCCACCAAAGGAGGTACAAGGTACACCCTGAAGTGCAACACTGATATTGCCAGCCCACTTCCCAAAAAACAGGTTCTGAGAGGGGGAAGCGGGATCTTGAATAAAGCAAGACTCCATTAGAAGAAACAACATTACTATGGTGAGTAATTTTTCTTCAAACAACATGACTTCTTGCTGTATTCAGACATAATGCAGACTACCAAGCAGTTCCCTATGGAGGAGGGAATGCAGAACCTACTTTGGGAAGAGGTTCTGCAGTACTGCTGTGCCAAACCTAGCATCACGCCTAGCCTGGAAGTCCAGAGAGTAATGCTTGGTGAATGTGTGTACTGTTTTCCAGGTGGCTGCTTTACAGATCTCTAACAAGGGAATATCTCTGGCCACAGCTAGAGGCGCAGCTGTACCCCTAGTGGAGTGACCCCTCAGGGCTGAAGGGGGTGTTCTACCCAATTTGTCATAGCAGAACTGTATGCCAGAAACAATCCCTCTGGCAATAGATCTTTTAGTGGCAGGCTTACATTTCCCCACTTCACCATAAGTGAGGAACAATTGAAGACTGTCATTTCTGTGTGCCTTAGTATGCTCTATGTAGCTGCTAAGAGCCCTTTTAATATCCAAACTATGTAATCTTTCCCCTGAAGAAGAATGGTCAGAGAAAAACACAGGGAGCGTCATGGACTGGTTTAGGTGGAAATCCGATACCACTGTAGGCAAGAACTTCCTATTAGTTCTTAGGACCACTTTATCCCTATGGAAGAATATGAAGTCCGGTTCAACTGACAGGGCCTGTAATTCACTAATCTGCCTGGCAGAAGTAATAGCTACCAGAAACACAGTTTTCCAGGTCAAGTACTTCAATTCAGCCGAAGCCATAGGCTCAAAGGGTGGCTGCATCAGCTGAGCAATGCAGACGTTAAGATCCCAAGGCTCCCTAAAGGGAGGGTTAATGTGGAGCAGACCTTCGAAAAACTTTCTGAAAACAGGATGAGATGCCAGGGAAGAGCCCTTCTTTGCTGAGAGGAATGCAGTGCTAGATGAACCTTCAGAGTGGCAGACCTAAGGCCTAGACCATTCAGATGAACTAGACAGTCTAAGGTTGTGGAAATGTCTGCAGAATCAGGCAGGATGCCTTTCTGAGAGCACCAAATACTGAACCTCTTCCATTTGGAATTGTAAGTTTTTCTAGTGGAAGGTTTCCTGAAGATCTTTAGACTATCCAGAACTCCCTGAGAGAGATGAAGTGCTGCATATTCCAACTCTTCAACAGCCAGGCCTTGAGGTTGAGGGACTGGAGATTGGGGAGCCAGATCCACCCCTGGGAGGAGGAGAGAATATTGCATCTCCTGGGAAGACACAGGGGACGTGACACAGCCAAGGACAACAGAAGAGGATACCAGGGCTGTCTGGCCCAATCTGGAGATGACCAAAATCACTGTGCAGGGTTGAGTTCTTATCTTGATCAGAACCTGAACAGGAGAGAGAAAGGAGGGAAGGCATAGAGAAACCTGCCTTTCCAGTCCAGAATGAGGGCATCCTGGGTAAATGTCCCCAGGACTGGAGGTCTGCAACAAAACAGATGAAGTTGATTGTCTGGTGCTGCAAATAGATCTAGTTCTGGGATGCCCCACCTGGAGAAAATGATCCTCAGAATGTGAGGATTCAGGGACCATTTGTGATGTCCCTGTGAAATCCTGTTCAGGGCATCTGCTAACACACTGTCTTTCCCTGGAAGATGAACCACTACCAGGGAAGTCTGAAGGGAATAGGCCAGAGACCAAATCTTCGTGGCCTCCGTGCACAAGGCCATGGACAGAGTGCCTCCCTGCTTGTTGCTGTACCACATTGTGGTAGTGTTGTCCGTCCAGATTTGGACCACCTTGCCCTTGACTGAATCTGAGAAGGTCTGAAGGGCTAGGAAAACTGCCCTGAGTTCCAGGAGACTGATATAAAGAAAAGACTCCTGCGGGAACCAGATTCCCTGCGCTGTAAGGGCTCCCAGGTGGGCTCCCCAGCCTAGGAGAGGAGCATCCGTAGTGAGTTCTACTGATGGAACTTGAAGGAGAAATGGAACCCCTTGTCTGAGGTTGTCCTGGTCCAGCCACCGCTGGAGAGTTTGTACCAGAGTTCTGGTCAGTGGAATCAGTTTGGAGAGAGTGTCCCTTCTCTGTGACCCAAAGGACCTTAGATGGAACTGAATGTCCCGCATCTGAAATCTGGCTCCCTGAACCACTGCAGTGGAGGCTGCCATGTGGCCCAAGAGTTGGAGGAACTGTCTTGCTGGAAGAGAAACCTGAGGCCAAAAGGAGGAAGTGAGGTCTACTAAGGCCTTCACCCTTGTCAGAGGAAGGAAGGCTTTTGCTTGGACAGTATCCAATTCCACCCCTATGAAGGTGAGAAGCTGTACTGGCTCAAGGACTGATTTTGGCAGATTTAGAAGAAACCCCAGAGAACTGAGCAAGTCCTGGGTGGTTTGCAGAGCTGCCCTGACCTAATCTGATGACTGCCCTACCAGCAGCCAGTTGTCCAGATATGGAAAAATGGTGATACCCTGTCTTCTGAGGTAAGCCACCACTACTGCAAGGCACTTTGTGAACACCCCTGGAGCTGATGTTAGGCCAAAAGGCATGGCCTTGAACTGAGTGGCCTGAAGGCAGCTCGAACCAGAGATATTTTCTGTGGGAGCACCTTATAGGGATATGGAAGTAGGCATCCTTGAGGTCCAGTGATGCTAGCCAAGCTCCTGGCCTTAAAGAGGGAAGGATTATTCCCAGTGTTATTTTGAATTTGGGTTTTGATATGTGCTTGTTCAAGTACCTTAGATCCAGGATGCGTCACCACGCCCCTGTTTTCTTTGGGGTAAGGAAGTACCTGGAGTACAGGCCTTTTCCCCTGTGTTGAGTAGGAACCTTCTCTACGGCTCTGAGAGCTAGGAGAGAGGAAACCTCTGCCTCCAGGGCAAGGGTTTCTGAGATTGATGCAGGTGGAAAAGACCTGGCCCTCCTTTTTGGGTACCTTTGGAAAGTGGCTTACTACTTCCAGGACCTATTTGTCTGAGGTAACAGACTTCCAGGCCTGAAAGTAGTAAGCCGGCCTGCCTCCTACTAGGATTGGACAGTCTACCTGCGCTGACACCTCAGGGTGTCTGCTTGGCAGGAGCCTCAGACTGGGAAGAGGAAGCAGCCCTGCTCATCCCCCTCCTGCACCTCCCTCGGAAAAACCCCCTTAGCGGGTAAGAAGAGGCCTGGGCTTGTTAAAAAGGGCCTGCCCCTGGACTGCTGCTTTTGAGGAGTGGCTTGCCTTTCCTTGACCTGTGCACTCCTGTAAGCTGTCCTGTATTCGGCAATTTTCGTCATGTAAGCCTCTGTCTGTTCCCCAAACAGAGAGTTACCAACTACAGGAAAATCCATAGCCTTGGACTGGGTGTCCTGTGATAGGTTAGTACATCTGAGCCAAGCATGCCTCCTGAGAGACACAGATGCAGCCAGGACTCTGGATGCTACATCGCTGGAGTCCACAGCAGCGTGAAATTGTACTTTGGATGCCTCAATTCCAGCTGCAGCCACCTCCTCCAGCTCTTTGGCTAGCTAGGGGGAGGCCTGTTGAGCCAGTTTCAGAACCATATCCCACCTGGACTGTTGGTACCTGGCTGTATAGGCCATATAATTTGCCTGCCTGAGTCCCAAAGAGGATGCCAAGTATAGTTTTTTGGCCATGGCATCAACTTTCCTGGAGTCCTTGTCTCGGGGTGTGAAGCCAAAGGAATGTTTGCCCTGACACAGGCTGCAGCCTGCACTACCCCAACATGGCTGCAATGTGAATAAAGGAACTCCGCAGCTGAGCCTGATGATGTATACCTCCTGTCCATTCTTTTATCTACAGGAGGTAAAGAGCTAGGAGTCTGTAGAATCTTTTGTGTCCGTTTCCCTGATGAAGGGGGATGACAACCTTTTGGACTCTGGGATGTCCATCATCTCCACAAAATCAAGCTCTTCTTCCTCCTCAGCAGCTTCAACCATAGGAAGCTGGAGGGTTTGGGCCACCTTCTTGTAAAACAAGAAGTGTGAAGGGGACTCTGAGAACCTGGCAGGAGCGATACCGGAGGGCCTATCTGGGGAGATGTCTGGTTCAATGGTCATCATCATCGTCAGGATAATCAGTCTCCCTCCCACTCCTCATAGAAAGCATCCAGATCATAATCCGAAGAAGCTGGCTCCGACTGAACCAACCACCTAACCGGCGGTGCCGGTTTGGACGGAACCAGCCAAAATGATTGGACAATACTAATCGCTTTGGCCATCTCATCCGCGGTTGGAGTATGCAGTACTGGATCCTAACCGGCAGAATTTCGTTTCTTTTTGACGGAACCAACCACTCAGAGTCAGCTCTCCTTTTGCCCGAGGAAGTATCGCCCAGGTTAGTAGGCACCTCCTCAGGTTCATCTGCAACCGAGCCGGGCTGGCCATCCGGATCCACGGACTTCTCAGACTCTCTCTCCCTCAACCTACTCAGTCTTTTTTCTAGAGTGGTTTTGGGAAAGTTTTTGCAAATTTGGCAGTCTGACTGGAGGTGGTCAAACCCCCAGACAAACAGATGAGGTGGGGGTCGGCCTTGGCAAAGGCCTCACCACACTCAGTACAGTGCTGAAACCCAGTGGGACCGGTTTTCTTTTTGGGTTTCTCAGACATGGCCAACCTACCAAAATTACCCTACAGAAGCTTTCAAGCCAGGTAATACCAACCGATCGGTAACAACTGTGTCACGGGTTTGGAAAAGAACAGAGAAAAAGCCGGTTCTTTTGAAACCAATCGGTACCGGACCACCACACTAATCCCAGAAAGATGATATTTAAAAATTAGAGAATTCACAAGGTTGGTTCCTAACTGGACCGACAGAAAAGAAACCGAAGAGACACACAATTTCCACAGTTAAATAAAATTAAAACACAGTCACTACCTATCTACAACACTACCTGTACCGTAAACAGAGACTGGAAATCCGAAAACAAAGAAATGTTTTTTAAAACCGAACTCTTTACTACACCGAACCGAGCAGAGGAAATCTCCGGACCGACTTCACTATTAGGCGGAGTAAAGAATCTGACAGTTACACTGGGAAGTACCACAGACAGAGGTTTGAAAACCAAGCTCGAGCTCAACGTTCCATGCTTCTGCATGGAGTTAACTCTTTCCTCTCCAGGGCAGTTCAAGTGCTGGGGCTAACTGCATTATGTCTGAATACAGCAAGACATGTTTGAACTACTGTTACAGGTGCGTAACCTACATACAAACATACGAAATTTGCCAGCAGATAAAGGCCTAGAGGTCTATCAAGTCTGCTCGAATGTGCAGCTAGCACCTCTTATTCTGCAGCTGCACCACCCTTCCCCTTTATTAACCCTCCCCCTTGTCCTGTCCCATCCTCGTTTGAAGCAGTCCACTGTTCTACTGCATACCACTTCAGCAGGTAACGCATTCCACCCAGCCACCACCATCTCTGTAAAAAGTGTCCCCTCATCTCCTCCTGAATCTTCTTAGCTCCAGTCTCATATCATGGCCCCTGGTGTCCGTCCCTCCCTTACTTTGAACAGCCCCTCTGTACCTGTCTTGTTTATTCCTTTCATGTATTTAAAGGTTTCAATCATGTCACCCCTGTCTCTCCTCTCCTCCAGTGAGTACATGTTCAACTCCTTCAACCTCCTTTCATATAAGTCCCCCAGCCCCTTGATCATCTTTGTCACTCTGCGCTGCACCCCCTCCAGTAACTTAATGTCCCTCTTCAGATACGGACGCCAGTACTGCACGCAGTACTCCAGGTGTGGTCTAACTAATGACCTATACAGTGGCAGAATCACCTCCTCCCTCCTCGAGGATATACCCTTGCAATATAACCCAGCATTTTGTTGGCCTTTGCAGCTGCCTTCCTACATTGTGCAGAGTTGTTCATTGACCCTGTAAGTACACACCAGATCCTTCTCCTCCTCTGTCTGGGCTAGCTGCACCCCCTAGCTGGTAACTCCTCTTGGATTCTTCATCCCAAAATGCAGCACCTTGCACTTTTTGGCATTAAAGCCCAGTTGCCAGGTGTCTGACCAGGTTTCAAGCTTTGCCAGATCATCCTGCAACCCCTGCCATCCCCCTAGGTCATCCACCACCGCCTACCTTGGTATCATCCTAGCAAACAGACTGATCTTGCTCTTGATGTCCCATGATATGTCTGCAATGAATATCCCAAACAACACTGGTCCCAACACCGAGCCCTGTGAACACCGTCATCTGCCCTTGGGTGTGAGAGCTCCCACCCACTACCACCCTCTGTTGCCTTCCCTGCAGCCAGTTTCCTACCATCTCACCAGCTTTGCACCCGCCCTGTGCCTACTAACTTCCTTCCCAGCCTTCCATGTGGCACTGATCGAATGCTACAGAAGTCCAGATACAGGACATCCACTGCATGCCCTGTCCAGTTGCCTAGTTACCCAGTCATAGAACTCCACCAGGTTGGTTTGGCAGGATCTGCATTAAAACCATGCTGTCTGCTGTCCTATAGTCCTTTGGCCTCTAGGAGGGCCACCAGCCTCTCCTTCAGGATAGTCTCCTTTAGCTTACCCACGATGGATGTGAGGCTCACTGGTCTGTAGTTTCCAGTTCATCCTTGGGGCCACTCTTGTGGAGGGCCACATGAACATCCTCCAGTCTAATGTACACACCCAAATGTAGTGAGCCATTAAATGGGTCTGCCAAAGGTCCTGCAAGGACCTCTGCCAGCTCTTTCAGTACCCTGGGGTGGATGCCATCTGGGCCTGGCGCTTGTCCACCCTCAGTGCCTTCAAACCCTCTCGAAATCTGTCTCCATGATTTCCCCATCTGTCACCACTTCCCTGCTTCTGCCATTTCTCCCACCTTGGGTGTCACCCCTATTCTCTTTAGTAAATACTGAGCAGAAGTACTCATTTAGTGCTTCCTGCCATACGCACCCTGCTTCCACCAACCCCCTTCCTAATCCTACTATGTGGTCCTTACAGCTCCTTTTCTCCCTGATGTACTTAAAGTCCTTCTCCCGTTCTTAATGACTTGTGCCAGCCTGGAGTTCCGTAGATCGCTTTGCTCCTCTTACTGCCTTGTCACCTCCTTGATCCTGTCAAGTACTCTCCTGTCCTCCCCCCTCCTGTTTTTCTTGTACTTCCTAAAGGCAGCTCTTTTCCTCCTTACCTTTCATGACCTCCTTGCTCAACCAGATCGGTTTCTTAGCCCTAGCCTTCTTGCTCTGGGCTTTGCAGCGAGTTTGGTTGCCTCCACTATCCTCACTTTATGAGCTCCCACCTCTGGTTACTGTCCATACTGGGTTGAATTCTGGAGTGCCCTTTTACCACTTCTCCCATCCTCCCAAAGTCGGCCCTCCTGAAGTCCAGCATTATTGTGCCAGATTCAATTCCTTCCTTGCCCATATCCAATGTGAGCCATACTGAGTGGTGGTCACTCCTGACAGCGGTTCCTCCACTGTAAGTTCTCTCACAAAGTCCCCATTTGCCAGCACAAGGTCAAGGGTATTCCCTAACCTGGTTGGTTCACTGACCATTTGCAGAAAGCTGTCCTGGAGGCATCCAGCAGTACCTGCTCCCTTCTGTTCCTGGTTGTTGGGGTGCTCCAGTCCACTCCTGACATGTTGAAGTCCCCCGCAATCACCACACTACCCTTCTCGCAGGTCCTCCTGATCTGTCCCGCTAGTTCCCTGTCTAACTCCTCAGTCTGAGATGGTGGCCTGTACACCACTCCCATTCTAAGAATCCTGTTCTTGGAATCCTGGATTTGCATCCAAAGTGACTCCGTACTACCTTCCTCCCCTACACACTCCAGTCCTTCCTTCACATATAGTGCCACCCCTTCCCAATCACCCTGTCCCTCTAAATAACCTGTACCCTGGTACAGACAGGTCCCAGTCATTGTATTGGGTGGCCCATGTTTCCGTGATGGCTGCAATGTCCACCTCTCCTCTGCCATGAGAACCTGTAACTCTGCAGTTTTCCTCCCAAGGCTCCTAGCATTAGGATAACCACCTTCCACCCTTTCTCCCCTCCCATCCTGTCCTCCTTTCCTAGCATCACCAACAGTACTTCACATTTATCCTTTGTCACTGTTATGGGGGTAGCTCATATGGTTTCCCAACCTGTGGTCTCTGCATATCTCTTCCCAACTGCCACCCCCACTCCTAGTTTAAATTCCCAACTTCCTCTATGTACTGCTCCACCCTCTGTTTCAACACTTTCTTTCCTTCCTCACTCAAGTGTAGTCTGTCCTTGGCATAGAAACTACTGTCCTCCCAGGTCCCTCCCCACCTCCCAACAGCCCATATCCTTTAGCACAACACCAGGTTCTTAGCCATCCGTTAAATTCATCTATTCTCAGCTTTCTTGTTGTGCTTGCCTTTGGCACCGGAAGCATCTCTGAAAAAGTTACTGATCTTCCCGCCCCCTCACATAATTGTGCTAGTTCCTCAAACCTCCTCTGGACTGTATCTACTGTCTTGTCAGCCAGGTCGTTTGTCCCAAGATGTATAATTAAATGAGGCTTGTCCTACCCCTTCTAGCATATTTCAGAACAGACTGTCCCACCCTTTCGCTGTCATTCCTGGCTTGGCCTCCACCCAAATGCGACTATGCCTCTCCCCTTACCCCACCTAACTCCTCTTAGTATTGAGTCGCCCAACACTAAGATTCCACCCCTCTTACTCCCTGCTTGCTTCCATTCATCTCCCTATCTCATTTCCAGCTCCTCTTCTTCTTCCTGCACATTATTTCCCCCTTTCACCCCTGTTGCAATTCTCCCAGAACTTCCCCCTGCTCCAGTTTGGTCCAGGCATTTATCAATTACCTCTAATTTAATCATTTCCCTCCTCCACCTTCTTCCTCTCTAGCAGAGCACAACTATTTTCTGAAGGCCCTTCACAAATGCCCGCTCCCTCTCTCTTCATAGTAACCTGTTCTCTCCTTTCCACTCCATGACTTTTGCCACTTCTTCGCCTCCCTCACAAGTCCCTGTCTCCTCCTTCCATTTGTCTTTTGTCTCCTGACCTGGTTTCCCCAGCAATCGTTCTTCCTGGCCTGGGCCCTTGTCTCTTCTTCTTCTGACCCTCCTCACCACTGTTGGCTTAAATCGCCTCCCTCATCTCCCCTTCTTCCTCCCTCAGTATTGGGCTAAACCCACCCCAATCTGCCTTGCCTGTCTTAGTTCCTCCACGACCCTCAATCTCCTTTCTAAGTTTTTCTATGTGGTTGCACACTAAACATCCTCCCACACCCAGGCAATTTTAGAAAGATTGGTGCACTGCAGTTGTTGCAGCCTACCACCCTACCCATTGCTGTCAGTAGCCCACCAGCGACCCCCCACCTTTCCAGATGCAGGATACCAAACACTCCCAAGTCTCCCCTCTCCCTCCTCTATCAGTGCAAAACGTTTTCTTTATTTCCCTTACCTCCTTTGTTGCACACATTTAGATATATTGAGCAACTGCTTTTTATATTCCTATCCTTCCTATCCACATTCAAAAACAGACTTTAAGTAGCCCTTGCACAACCTTCTTCAAACTCCTACTCCTCCTTTCCCCAATGCAATAACAATGCGAAGAAGTAATAATGAAAGCTCCTAGATTTGCATTTACTTCTCTTCCACAGAGAGCAGTCACCTCTTCGCTTGCTGCTGTTCCTTTCCTGGTATGCCCCTCCTACTCCACACCCTGCTATACCAGAGTGTTTGTTCTGTCAATCAGATTTAATAGGGCATAATCAAGAGTTGGGGAAGGGGGCAAAATTTGAAGCAACCAAAGACAGCAAAGAATACACCACCACTACGTTTTAAATCCTCAATAGCCCAAAAACAATTCTAAGTAAAGACAACAAAGAAAGTAGTGTCACCAAAGCCCACAATCCAAGTCTAAAAGAAAAACAGCAGTTACCAGTTACTGTAAGGCATTGAATTGAATATGCTTCCTTCCCCTTCTGGCTTCTATAACATTCAAAAATACATACATTTCTATCTCAGCTCTTTACCATTACCATCAAAAGGTAACTACAATCACAATATTCGACCTTCTACTGGTTCTACTGGTGAACTACCTGTTCTAGGATCGTGGATATGTTGTTCATCCACACTTCTTGGCAGACTCCAAGCAGTTCTCTGGGAGGAGGGAGGCAAGGCGCACACCCCCTACTTAATGAAGAGAGACTGGAGAACTAAGGTCCCAAAACCAACATCCCGGCGTGACTCAAGGTCGATGTGGTAATGGGTGAAGGTGTTTGCTGTCTTCCAGGTAGCGGCCAGACAGATTTCCTGGATAGGGATGTCCCTGGAATCAGCCACCGATGCAGCAGTATGGCGGGTAGAATGAGCTCTTATCCCTCTGGGAGGCTCCTTGCCTGCCAACTCACAGCACAGACTTATGCATGATGTAATCCATCTTACAATGGTCCGCTGGCTGCAGGTCTGCCAGAAGCAGCTTCAGCATAGGTGACAAACAGCTGGCGAACCTCTCCACCAATTTCCACCGTCCTCTCCTTATAATAGGAGAAAGCACGTCTCAGGTCCAAAGTATGGAGTCTGTACTCTGCCTCAGAGGTGTAATTAGGGTAGTATACCAGCAGAGTCAACACCTGGTTAAGTTGAAACTCTGACACCACCTTCGGAAGGAATTTCGGGTGGGGGCACAGGACAACTGTCCCTGGGGAAGACAAGATAAGGGGAGTCCACCAAAAGCACATGGAGCTCCCTTGTCCTTATGGCAGAAGTGATAGCCACCAGGAAGGCTGTCTTCCACGACAAGTGCGACAGCTCACACTTGTGCATTGGTTCGAATGGCTTGCCCATGAGCTTCGCCAATACCAGCAGTAGATCCCACGGAGATGGAAGTTCACGCACCGGAGGGGATATGTGATCCAGGCCTTTGAAAAGCACCCAACCACTGTCTTCTGCACCAATGTCGGCTGACTGGCCCGCGCCCGGTAAGCAGAAATGACTGCCAGGTGCACTCTAATGGTAGATGACTGCAGACCCCCTTTGGAGAGACCAAAGGTGGTAGAGAATGGTAGCCACGGAACAGGATAAGGGGTCCAGGCCCTTATCCTGACACGAAACGGAAAACCTTTTCCATTTGAAGGCATAACATTTCCTGGCCGATTCCTTTCTAGATGCCTCCAGCACCATGTAGACACCTTCGGAAAGACCCAAAGCCTGGAACAGTAGCTGCTCAGGTACCAGGCTGTGAGGTGCAGGGATTGAAGGTCCAGATGGAATACCTTCCCCTGATTGAGTGAGATCAGGTCCTGGCGTGTACAAAGCCGCTCCGGGGGCCTGCAGCTGAGGCAATCTGGATACCAGAACTGGCGCAGCCAGACTGGGACTACCAGGATCACCTTCGCCTTGTCCCTCCTTACCTTGAGAAGCACCTTGTGGATCAAGGGAAACAGAGGGAAGGCGTAGAAGAGGCCTGGGGTCCACGGCCTCGAGAAGGCATCCCCCTGCAGCGAGCCCTGCTGAGGGGGTGAGCATAAAACTGCCTCAGCTTGGTGTTTTCCCTGGAGGCAAACAGGTCCACCAACGGGAGAACAGGCTGTGAGCTACCTCTGGATGGAGAGACCACCCGTGGGATGTATGGCCTAAGTGGCTGACAGCATCCGCCAGATGGTTCGAGACTCCTGCCACATGGATGGCTAGGAGATCCGCCTCCAACCAGCTTACGAGGGTCCAGATGCGGAGCGTATCCTTGCACAGCAGACGAGAGTACGTGCCGCCCTGTTTGTTGAGGTAGTACATGGTCGTGCTACTGTCAGTCTGGACTTGAACCACTTGACCCCGGAGCTGAGGAGCGAAAGCTGACAGTGCCAGTCTGACTGCTATGAGCTCCAACAGGTTGATGTGGCATCAGGACTCCTTAGGGTCCACAGCCCGTGGGCCCTTTCATCCCCCATGTGGTCTCCCCAGCCCATGAGAGAGGTATCAGTCATGAGGACGACCGCCAGCTTGGGGCGGACGAATGGGATCCCTTCCTGCAACTGGTCTGGGGCGGTCCACTATTGGAGAGCGTCCCACATCTTCTGGGTTACAGTGACCAGCTGGTCGACATGACCATGGCGCTGAGTCCACTGGGTGGCCAGCTCCCACTGGAGGGGGCACATGTGCAACCGGGCCCAACGGACCACTGAGGTGCACACCGCCATGTAACCCAGAAGGCACAGAAAGTCCCGGGCAGGGCGCAAGTGCCCAATCAGAAATGATTGGGCAAAGGAGGAGAGAACCACCGCCCTGTCCACTGGGAGCCAAGCTCTGGCTTGACAAGAGTCTAGCTCTGCCCCAATGAACCCATCACCTGAGGAGGCACGAGTTCTGACTTGGCCTTGTTGATCAGGAGGTCAAGTTGGGAGCAGCCCTGGACCTCTCCACCTCCTGTTGGGTGGAACCTGCTAGGAGCCAATCGTCGAGGTAGGAGTAAATTCTGACACCCCCCCCCCGAAGATAGGCTGCCACCACTGCAATGCATTTGAAGACCTGTGGGGCCGATGACAGGCGGAACGGCATGGCACGGAACTTGTACAGGGTCCCTTAGACCCTGAAGCAGAGGAACCACTGATGGGACAGACGGATTGGGACGTGAAATAACGCATCCTGCAGATTCAGTGAACAGAACCACGTTTCGCTCCAAGGATGGTATGATCTGGGACAGAGTGACCATCCGAAAGGTGCATGACCAGAGATATTGATTCAGGTTGTGGAGATCTAGAATGGGGCGCCAGCCCCCCCATCTGCTTGGGCACCAGGAAGTACCTGGAGACAAAGCCTGGATCTGCTGGAGGATCCGCCACTAGAGCTACTGCCTCCTTGAGGAGAAGCCGGGCGATGTCTCCGAGAGCCGACTGAGTCTGAGTGGATACTCACTCCTCCCGAGGGGCGCAGGCAAGGCTTGGAGGGTACTGCTCGACTTCCAGAGGCAGTCCCTGACCAACCACTTCCAGAACCTACCTGTCCATGAAGACAACGGACCAAGCGGAAAGAAAGTGGCGGAGCTGAACCCCCATGGGAGGACCCAGAGCTGGCGTGACAGAAGCGGGGATGGCAGCCCCCGCCCAGTCACTGAGCAGGCTTGGAGGAAGAGGATCCAGGACCTGAACCTCTGTTTCCTTTACGGGCCTGCTGGGGACCCTGCTTGGGCCAAGGGCACAAAGCTTGAGAGTGCTGCTGTTGCTGGTGACCGCCTTGAAAGGAGGACTGCTGAGTCGCAGTGGGCAGAATGCCAAAAAGGCTTCTATTTCCTGTGCTGGCTCTTGCCCAAAGAACTCTTGGCAGAGGTAGCGTCCAAGGTGGCACTGGACTGCTCAATGTGCTGAAGGTGACAGGCCACTCCTGGGCTGAACAAGTTAGTCCCAAGGAGGGGCATATCAGCTAACTTATGCTGGGTATCCGCCGGGAAGGAGAAAAGTCTCTGTCAAGCCCTGCCATGAGAGACAACTGCGGCAGCCATCGAATGGGTACAAGAATCCCCAAGGTCTATGGCCGTTTGGAGCTGCTGTTTGGCAACAGCTCTGCCCTGATCCTGGACCTGCTTGACCGTGGTTTGCATGTCCGCGGAGAGATGTGGGAGGACCTTGTCTAATGATCCATGAAGGGTGTCAGTGCAGTGTGCCATGATGACAGCCGAACTTGCCTGACGAAGGCCCAAGGAGGAAGCTGCATAGACCTTCCTGGCTGAATGGTCCAAGAGCTTGGACTCCATCAGGTGGTCGTTCAGTGTTGGCAGTACTGCCAGTATGCCTAAACACAGAGGCGGTCACCAGGCTCTCGGCCAGAGATGAGGTGGAGGATCCCTTGAAAGGACGAGGGACCTTCCTCCGTCTCTAGGTCAGCGGTCCAATCATCATCCCCTGGATGTGAATGAAGACCAGTGACGTCTGAATCCGAAGAATCCTGATACAATAGCCTACCACCCATGTCACCTTCGACTCACTGGGGGAGGTCTGGGGTGACCGTGACCGACTGTCGCCGGGGAAGCCCGGTGTCCGGTCTTTCTTTCTTTGAAAGGAGCCCCTCCAACAGGCTGCTTGCACGGTGGTTCCACAACAATAGCTGAAGAGACCGTTATGGGCCAAACAGGTGGCCTTGCCGGCTCCACAGGCAGGGGAACCGATTTGATCCGCTCGAAGGGAGTCTGCTTCGGCCTGGGAGGCGAAAGCCAAGTAATGGCCGGGAAGGAAACCGTGATAGGCTTATGCCTGGACAGAATCAGTTGCTGCCATATAAGGTCCTCGTAGCGCCGGAGTTTCTGCCGGAGCCTCTCCTCATCCGAGGACGACCGATAATGTTGCCTCTTAGAGCACTTGCGGCCCTTCCTTTTGCCTGTCAGACGAGGGGGTCCTAGACCTCGACCGAGACTGGGCAGGCCAACTCGGTCGGTCGGGAGACACGGGGGCAGTGACTTCCCAGAGTCTGTGACTGGATCCTCAATGGGGACTCCAGCAGGCTGTGTCTCCTCATCTGGGAAGACAAGGACCGGAGTCCTTTCTAAGGAGTCAGCGAAAGGGGATTGATTAGGTCGATAACAATTTTGACCTCATCGACCACATCCTTCGTCGACTGGCCAGACGGAAGGTCTGAGAAGCCAGCGGCCGAAGAAGTGATCTCAAAAGAGGCTGAGACTGCATGCTCCTGGGACTGAGACCTCTCTCGGTCCCAAGAACGCCTTCGTTGATACGAAGATTTATTCGAATCCTTCTCCTGATTACGGGATCGAGAAGAGTGTGGGCCTGCAGGCGCCTCCCCCTTGGCAGAGAGAGACTGACAATTCTCTGAAGGAACCCGAGAAGGTGGAGCCCAGGTTGAGCGAGCCGCTTCTTCCTCGAATGTTTGCATGCGCGTTCTAATTGCTCGGTGGATCCCTCGGCC
This sequence comes from Neoceratodus forsteri, assembly GCA_016271365.2. NCBI lineage: Eukaryota > Metazoa > Chordata > Ceratodontiformes > Ceratodontidae > Neoceratodus > Neoceratodus forsteri. The sequence goes on along the minus strand of CM028131.1, from coordinate 1,651,612,209 downwards.
ACGGAAACCGTCCACCTAGCCTCTTGATTTCACCGAAGGATTCTTCTTCTCCGGTCTCCCCAGTTGTAAGCATGCAAGACTGTCATCGTCCAGGACTTTGGGATGGAAGGCCAAGCAGAAACTGCAGGACGAGGTGTCACTGCTGACACAGAGGCAGTAGACTCATGCGGAGTGGGGATCGGTACACATCTTTTGGACGCAGGAGCATCAGCGAAATCAGGGGGAAGATTTTTCTTCCATAAATCGAGGATGCGAAAAGACTATCGCTAACTTGAAAAATACAAATTTTTGGCAAAACAGAAGGTTTGAAAGCCAGGTCCTACAAAATGAGTGAGCACAAGGGAGGCAAGAATCTTCCAGCGGAAAGGAAGATCTGGCATCATGGGGTGGAGCAGAGGTATATTCCACCCAGGAGGGTGGAAGAGCCAGCATGAAGACTTCCGGTGATCCTTAAAGGGGAAAGGGACATGCCAAAGAGTGTGGATGAACAACATATACACACTCCTAGAAATAACAGTTCAGGTTTCTCAAATCCAGGATGGGGCATAAGTATCCTGTGGTCTTGGGGATAAGTAAGAAGAGGGACTAGAACCCCATGTCGTGCTGATGCATGGAAGGGGTTCTATGGTCCTTTTTTGCAGCCGTGTCTGGGTCTCCTCCAGCAACACCGGAATGCGATCTGGAGGGTAAGAGGAAGGTCTTGGAGGGAGCTCTGGAGGCATTTCCACAAACTTTAGAGCATGCCCTTGTTCTATAAGCTGCCAGACTTCAGACATGATCTCCCAATACCCATCTACATGGAGGTAAGAAAAAATTACTCACCTTAGTAATTGTGTTTCTCCTAATGGAGTCTTGCTGTATTCTGACAATCTGCAGTTAGCTCCAGCCTTTAAACTGCCCCGGACAGTATAGGGTTAATTTTCTATGCAGTGCATAGAACGCTGAGCTCGAGTTCGGTTGAGGTCTCTGTCTGCAGCACTTTGAAACCCAACCATCAGATTCTTACGAGCAAACACTCACTAACTATACTATGGAAATTGTAAAATTTTTAACTAGCCAACTGACAACAGAAAGTTTTGGATTCCCAAAGAAAGATTCAAGTCAGGAAACCCAAAACCTATCTAAAATAAAGATAATACAAAACCCAGATAAAAAGGAGGGTGTGCAAGATGCACCCTTGGGGTGTAACACTGCGCCTGCCCACCCACTTCCCAAAAACAGGTTCTGAGAGGGGAGGCAGGGAGGGAGGTCAGAATACAGCAAGACTCCATTAGAAGAAACACAATTACTAAGGTGAGTATTTTTTTCTTCAAACATGAAGTCTTGCTGTATTGTGACAATCTGCAGACTACCAAGCAGTACCTCAATGGAGGAAGGAGAGAATCTACTTTGGGAATAGGCTCTGAAGTACTGCTGTGCCAAACCGAGCATCACTCCTAGCCTGGACATCCAGAGAGTAATGCTTGGTAAAGTTATGGACTGTTTTCCAAGTGGCTGCTTGACACATTTCTAACAGAGGGATATCCCCTGGCAGGAGCCAGGGAAACAGCTGTACCTCTTGTACAGTGAGCCCTCAGGCCTGAGGGTGGAATTTTTCCCAGTTTCTCATAGCAGAATTGTATACAAGACACAATCCATCCAGCAATAGTTCTCTTGGTGGCAGGTTGGCCCTTTCCCACTTCCCCATAAGTGAGGAACAACTGGAGGGAATCAAACCTGTGACCCTTGGTATGCTCTATATAGTAGCTAAGGGCTCTTTTAACATCTAAACTGTGTAGCCTCCTCTCTCCTGAGGAAGAATGATCAGTGAAGAAAACAGGGAGAGACAGACTAATTCAAGTGGAAGTCTGAAACCACTTTGGGCAAGAACCACTTATTGGTAACACTATCTCTACGAAAGGAGATAAAATCAGGTTCCACTGACCGGGCTTGCAATTCACTGATACGTCTGGCAGAGGTAATGGCTACCAAAAACAGTTTTCCAAGTCAAGTACTTAAGCTCTGCTGAGGACATAGGCTCAACAGGAGGTTGCATAAGTTGAGCATTGCAAACATTTAAGTCCAAGACAGGGGCAGGATCCCTAAAGGAAGGATTAGTATGAAGCAATCCCTTGAAAAATTTACAGAACACAGGATGAGATGATAGTGAGGAAGGCTTCCCCACTGACAAAAAAGCAGACCTTGAGAGTAGCTCATCTGAGGCCTAGGCCATTAAGATGGACCATATAATCCAGAACTGTAGGCAATTCAGCAGTGTCTGGAGAAATATGCTTCTTGGAACACCAAATGCTGAATCTTTTCCACTTGGAGTCATAAGTCTTTCTGGTGGCAGGCTTTCGAGAGGCTTTGAGAATATCCAGAACCCCTTGGGACAGATGCAAATCTGCATAACTCTAACTCTTCAAGAGCCATGCCTTGAGATTGAGAGATCGAAGATTGGGGTACCAAATCCTCCCCTGAGAGGAGGTTAACAGGTTGTAATTCCTGGGAAGAGACAAGGGAAGATGGACTGCTAGAGACAGCAACAGGGGGTACCAAGGCTGTCTGGCCCAGTCTGGAGCAAACAGAATCCCTTTGCAAGGTTGTGACCTTACCTTGACTAGAACCTTGAACAGTAGAGGAAAGGGAGGGAAAGCATACAGAAATTTCCCTTCCCAGTTCAACAGAGCATCCAGAGGGACTGAACCCAGACTGGGGGTCTGCAACAAAACAGAGGAAGTTGGTGATTGTCTGGGGCTGCAAATAGATTCATCTCTGGAGTGCTGCACCTTGAAAAAAATCACTTTCAACACCAGGGGATCCAGGGACCATTCGTGATGGCCCTGGGAGATCCTGCTAAGTGCATCTGCTAGCACACTGTCCATCCCTGGAAGGTGGACTGCTATCAGAGAGGTCTTCAGGGAATAAGCCAGGGACCACAATTTCATGGCTTCCGTGTACAAGGCCGTAGACCAAGTGCCTCCCTGCTTGCTGATGTACCACATGGTGGTGGTGGTGTTGTCTGTTCCGACTTGAACCGCCTTGTTCTACACAGACCGAGAGAAAGCTTGCAGGGCCAGAAAAACTGCCCCAAGTTCCAGGAGATTGATATGAAAAAGGGACTCCTGAGGGGACCACAGTCCCTGGGCTATGAGAACCCCCAGATGAGCTCCCCACCTCAAAAGGGAAGCATCCATGGTAAGGACCACCGAATGAGTCTGAGTGACAAATGGGACCCCTTGCCTTAAATTGTCCTGATCCTGCCACCACTGAAGAGCTTGGATCAGTGTCCGAATCAGTTTGGTAAGAGGATCCTTCCTTTGGGACCAAAAAGCCCTCAGATGGAACTTAATGTTCCTCATCTGAAATCTTGCCCCTTGGACACTGCTGTAGAAGCCGCCATGTGGCCCAAGAGCTGAAGGAAGAAGCCAGTTCTATAAGAACTCTTGCCCTTTCCAGGGGAAGAAAGGCTCTTGCTTTGACAGTATCTAGCTCTGTCCCTATAAAGGTAAGAAGCTGCACTGGTTCGAGAACTGACTTGGGGAGGTTGAGAAGAAATCCCAGGGAAGTGAGCACTTGTTGGGTCACTTGCAGGTCTGACTTGACTTGGCCTGGAGACAGACCCACTATGAGCCGGTCGTCCAGATATGGAAAAATGGAAATCTTTTGCCTTCTTAAAAAGGTCACTACTACTGCCAGGCAATTTGTGAAAACCCTTGGAGCTGATGTTAGGGCAAAGGGCATTGCTTTGAACTGGTAATGGCCTGAGGGCAACTTGAACCAGAGGTACTTTCTGTGGGAGCACCTGATGGGGATGTGAAAGTAGGCATCTTTGAGGTCCAGGGAAGCTAGCCAGTCCCCTGGCCTTAGAGAGGGAAAAATTATTCCCAGAGTCACCATCCTGAACCTTGGTTTTAAAAGATGTTTGTTCAGGTAACTTAGATTTAGGATGGGTCGTCACTCCCCTGTCTTTTTTGGGGTAAGGAAGTACCTGGAGTACAGACCTTTGCCCCAGTGTAGGGTAGGAACTCTATATCGTCTAAGGCCAGAAGAGACAAAACCTCTGCCTCTAGGGCAAGGGTTTCGGAGAGACTTGCAGGTGGAAAAGATCTGGCTCTCATCTTTGAAAATTTCTGAAGCCGAGAACCAGTCCCTGGCTTACTACTTCCAGTACCCACTTGTCTGACAAGTAACAGATACCCAGTCCTGGATGAAGTAAGCCAGCCTGCCCCCTACAGGGATAGAAGAGTCGACCCGGGCAGGCCCATCAGGGTGTCTGCTTGGCAGGGGCCTTGGGCTGAGGAGTGGATGCAGCCCTGCTCATCCCCCTTCTGCCTGTCCCTCTGAAGAGGCCCTCTGAAAAGGGAGAAGAGACCTGTGCTTGGTAGAAACGCCTATGAAAAGGCCTGCCCCTGCCACTAGATTGCTGCCTTTGAGGAGTTGCCTGCCTCTCCTTGGCCTGTGCACTCCCGTAAGTGGTCCTATATTCCTCCATCTTCTTCATGTAAGCCTCTGTCTGCTCCCCAAACAGAGAATTACCTTCCACAGGGAAATCCCTGGCCTTAGCCTAGGTGTCCTGTGAGAGGCTAGTACATCTGAGCCAAGCCATTCTCCGAAGAGCCACAGATGTAGCCATGACTCTTGATGACACATCACTGGAGTCCACAGCAGCATGAAACTGTACCTTAGATGCCTCAATCCCATCTGCAGCCACCTCCTCCAGCTCCCTGGCCAGCTGGGGGGAGGCCTGTTTAGCCAGTGCCAATACAGTGTCGCACCTGGACTTCTGGTACCTGGCTGCATAGGCCATATAATTAGCCTGCCTGAGTCCCAAAGGGGATGCCATGTATTGCTTCTTTGCCAAGGCATCCATCCTCCTGGAGTCTTTATCTGGAGGGTGTGAAGCCAAGGGAACATTAGCCCTATCACAGGCTGCAGCCTGCACAACCCAACATGGCTGCATTGCTGGTAGAAAAACTCCGCGTCTGAGCCTGATAAAGTATACCTCTTGTCCATTCTTCTATCAACAGGAGGTACAGAATTAGAAGACTTACATTTTTTTGTGTCAGTTTCCCAAATGATTTGTACACAGGAACAGACAGCCTCCTGGACTCTGGGATGTCCATCATTTCAACGAAATCAGGCTCCTCTTGATCCTCTGTAGCTTCCTCCATAGGGAGCTGGAGAGTTTCAGCCACTTTCCTGTAGAACAGATAGTGGGGAGGGGACTCAGTCTAGAAGGGGAAACACCAGAAGGTCTGTCTGGGGAGATGTCCGGTTCAATGGGCACATCCAGACTTTCTGCTCCATTATAGTCATCTTGTTCATAATCCCCCTCCTCCTCAAATTCCGGTTCATAAAAATCTTCAGGGGCATAATCCTGAACCGGTGGAACCGACAGAACCGAGCCCCTAGCCAACGGAGCCAGATCGGACGGAACCGGGCGAAGCGATTCAACAATCCAAATCACTCGGGCAATCTCATCAGCGGTCGGAACATGAACCTCCGGATACGAACCGGCTGACTTGTCTTTACGTTTCCTTTTCGTAGGAACAGATCCCTCAGGATCGGCTCTTCTTTTGCTCGAGGAAGTATTACCCTGGTTAGAGGGCACTCCTGGTTCGGTTGGAACCGAACCGGGCTGGCCATCTGGGTCAGTGGACTTCTCGCCCTCCTTTTCCCCCAAGTCTACATAATCTTTTCTCCAGGGTAGACTTAGGAAAGTTTTTACAGATTTGGCAGTCTGTATCGAGGTGTTCAAACCCCAGACAAACACACATGGTGTGAGGATCGGCCTTAGCAAAGACCTCCCCACACTCACTGCAGTGTTGAAACCCAGTGGGCTCGGTTTTCTTCTTGGGTTTCTCAGACATGGCCAACCTAACCAAACTTACCCTTTTCAGCAACCGCCAGGCAAGACTCCCTTTTCGGTTCCTAACCGTGTCACGGGTATTGGAAAAAAACGTTTAAAACACTTTTTTTAAACCGATAAGGACCGGTAACCACACACTAAAGAAAAGCACAAGAAATCAAACTAATGGATCGGTTTAGCCGAACCGATCGAATAAGTCTTACAATTTCCACAAAGTAAACAGAAAACTATCTAAGTACTCACGGTACCGCAGACAGAGCCTGAACTGACAATGCAGAATTAATTTAGGATTTAAATTCGGAATAAACCGACAACTTTAACTGACTTGGAACCGAGCAGAAGGAGAAATCTCTGGAGCGACTGTTCAGTGAGGCGGAGTAAAGAATCTGACGGTTGGGTTTCAAAGTGCTGCAGACAGAAACCTCAGAGCTTGAGCTCAACATTCTATGCACTGCATAGAAAATTAACCCTATACTCTCCGGGGCAGTTTAAAGGCTGGAGCTAACTGCAGATTGCCAGAATACAGCAAGACTTCATGTTGTTTAAAAGACAACCCTCCCACCACCGCATCCTGGGGAACCGGATGGAGGGGATCAGGCCAGGAGTCAGACTGATGCTGAGCCCACGGCCGTGCCAACTCCTCCACCCCTTGAGGACTTTACTATGGTGGAGAAGGGGGTAGGCAGGGCTGTGGCAGCTTTATGTTTACTGGGCTGCTTGGCGCCAAACCTAGGTTTATGGGTGGCAGAATGAAAAGGAACCCTCTGCCCACTCTTCTGGTGGGTGTGGCAGAGGAAGTGAATGGACCACTGGGTTCATCCTGAGGCCTGCAGGTCATTAAGACTGTCCTGTACATTTCCCCCAAAGAGCATTCAGGATGGACTATTGGACATCAGTGGCGAAGCCAGAAACCCTGAGCCAGGAGGACCTCTTCAAGCAAATCCCCACTGTGGAGGCCCTGGCTAAGGCATCCAAGGCATCATAGGCAGCCCTCAAAAGATGCCAACTCACATCAGCACCAGACTGGAGGGCCCTGGGCAGCTCCTGCATCTGGGACCCTCAGGGAGGGACCGAGCAGCCAATCTGGTAATCTCCCAGAGATCATTTTGGTACTTGAGCGTGTGGCCCATGTAATTAAGGATCCTTATCACTAGAGTGGAAGAGGCAAATGCCCTCTTGCTGATGAGGTCCAGCTTTCTGGATTCCTTGTCTGGAGGGAGGGAGCTAAGGTGTTGGGGCCTCTTGGACCAGTCATGGGCCATGTTTATAACAGACTCCACCTGATGGGGCCCAGCGAAAAAGAGCTTCCCAAGGTGACCTGCAGTTGCCACATCACAGCGATGAAGGAAAGGTTGTCTCGGGGAGGGACTCTGGACATAACTGAAGGAATCCTCCACCCCTGCAGAGACCGTGGAGCTGCTAGAGGGAGTCCAGGCCCCAGCATCCTAGTCTTTCTTATCCAGAAGGAGGAAGTCAGGGTTATCATCCTCATCATACTCAGGCTCAGAGGGTGGTGTCAACGAACGAGAAGGGGCAGGTCTCTATGTGTGATGTGATGGCACTGAAGGCCGAGAAGGCTCCTCCGGCGGACAGGCCCTGAGGAGGGACAACCTTTTAGGGCCAGGTCGAGGGACAGAAGAAGGAGGTCTGCACATCGATGGCCACAGTCATCAAGAATCACCGCGGATGTCACCCGGGGTGGGGGTACTGAGGTCTTGACGTCAGGACAGAGAGTTGGAGCAACTACATGATGGGAGCAGGCTGAGGGACCAGTTCAGGGGCCTGCAGCCCCAGCATATTAGGGACAGTCATAGGCATCGACAAGAGAGGCCTAGCGGCTAGCGCCTGAAGCATGACTAATGCTGGACAACAGTAGGTCAGCATCGCTCCCTGACTGTGCCCCTGAGAATGTGGAGTGGCATTCCCAGCAGGGACAGGTGCGTCAGCAGGGGTAGAGGACGAAACCCCAGCAACAAAGAGCCAGCATCAGCAGCGCTGACTGGCTGCACTGCCAAACTCCCCCCTGTAGCAGACAGGAGGAGGGAGGCGGTGCAAATTGTTGGCAGGAAGAGAAAAAGGTCCACTAAGGCTGACCCTGGAAGCAAGATGGGTGTTTTAGTGGGGGCGCAAGAAGTCTGGTCAATGACCCCTTAAGCGGTTATCGCTGGGCACGGCAACAGAGAACGCTCCCGGGAGGACCAATCTTTCTCTTGGTGGCGATGCTTCAACAACTTGTTGCAGACTTTGACAGGGTGGGAACCAGAGGACAGGGCCGAGGCAGTGGAGGAGCCCCAAGCTTGAAGCTCTTTCTCCAAGGTGGCGACCTTCCATTTCATAAGGAAAGATTTAAGATCATTTTGATGACAACAGGAAGCCTGGTTGAAACCACGGCGATCTCTCAGGTCTGGACATTGTAGTCACTATTGAAGCAGCGGACGCAGGCCTTGTAAAAATCCTTATCGTAGAGCTTCTGTCCAAGCTGTAGCGATGGAAGAGGTTGCCGGGACCGGGCATAAAAAGAAAAAGGGGAATAACTTAAAGTGATAAAAACTAGAGTGAGAAAAAAAAATTCAGAACGTTTGAGAAAGATGGCGGTCAACTGAAGTGATGGTGCTCCGTGAAGTCTGAAGCGCCATGGTCGATAGCAAGAAAAGAGCCGAGGAGGGCGTGGTGCCACCCACTGCTATATGGAGGGACGTCAACGTGAGAACATCGCCGTGGGCAGCCACAGTTAAGACTGCCAGCAAAAATGTGTCCGTGTGGTCCTGATGCCTGGCGGCTATAGTTCCCAAGGTGTGACCTGCTGCAAGAGATATCCTTGAAGATCCACCCTTCTTCACTCACACCAAATGGTTCGAACTCGGAGTTCATCTTCATTGTCAGAATAACTTGCTTTTAAATTTCTGATTTATGGTGTTCAGATACTTCTCCCCAAATAAGAAATGAGAATTCTTATTCAAAATGTTCAAACACATACAAACCAACACTGTAAAGTCAAAGGTGTGATGTCTCCCGTTTTGCCTGTGAGAGTCTCGTTTTTCTGACTGAACTTCACCCCCCTCCCCAGAATGCTAATCTCCCAGCTCTCAGTGAGTCACCAAATCTAAATTATATTACATGCTCTTTCAAACTCTCCCAGCCAATCTGTCAGGCACAATCAATTGTTTCAACAAACTGCCAAAATGTCAAGTACTTAGCAGTGTATAGCTGTGTGGTGGCAGTGTTAGTCTCCTAAGCAACAGTGCTGAAACCCAACTAAAGCATATTAGTGCTATTAACGTTTGCAGTGCCCAGCCTGATCTAGCTTGTGTTTCTGGAGATTCAGTGAGTGCAAAGGCAGACCAAGGCAAGATTATTTTTATTTTGGGCAGACTAGGTGGGTCAAGCGGTCCTTATCTGCTGGCAAAGTCTATGTTTCTATGACTATCACTTTTTCATTTCATTTACTCTTTGGTAACCTGGTAAAGGCACTGGACCAAAGGTCCCTTTTCAGGCCCGACCCAGACCAAAAAAAAAAAACCATACAAAAAATACACAAATACAATCAACAGCAATAAAAAACCAAAAAATAAATTACAAATTGCAGTTACAAACAGATTTATGTAATAAATTACTTTTTATCCTTTGTTTAAAAGTTAAAACAGAGGGAGCAATCCTAACATCAAGTGGGAGCGAATTCCAATACAATGGTGCTACTACTGACAAAGCTCTAGAGCTTAATCTAAGCTGAGACCTGGGGACAAAATATAGGGGGCCGTCAGCCGACCTCAGGCTGGTAAGCAATTCTCTCATTACAACAAGATCAGAAAGAGGAAAAAGAGCCAAAGTAAAAACATTTATACATCAGACAGCCAAAAAAATATTCTATTCTATTCTGCAACTAGGGGAAAACCACCCCAACCGAGAATAAAGATTACACCGCTGTGTCCTATTGGGGGCTCCTAAAATAAATCGACAAATATCATTATAGGCCACAGTTAGTGCTTGCATTTCTTTTGTACCTAGGTTACAATACAAACAAGAACTGTAATCAAATATGGAAGAAGAGAACCAATAGCAATTGCTAATCTAGCTGCTTGTGAGAAGAATGACTTGAATTTGTACAACACCCCTATTCTTTTATTTACTTTCTTAACCATTGACTGAATCTGAGGTGAAAAGGTCAAACTGGGATCCAACAGTGTGCCCAAATATTTAAATTGAGACACTTGTTCAAGCAGACCACCCCGAAAATCAGATATCCTCAGTTCCGGTGTGTCCAACATAAATTGCATGCCAAATAACTTGTTTTAGCAGAGTTCAAAACCATAGCATTTAAAGGAAGTCAAGAACAGACTGCACCAAAATTCTTTTCTAGAGAAGAAAGTTCAGACACAGAATTTGACTGAGGACAAATTACAAGATCATCTGCATAAAGTAGTGATTCACTAAACTTACAAACTCCAGCAAGCTGATTAATAAAAATGGAAAACAACAGGGGTCCCAAAATGGACCCCTGAGGCACACCACAACTAATCGGCAAGATATCAGAAACCACAGAACCTACTTGAATAAATTGACACCTGTTACTCAGATAATCATAGAACCAAGAAATAGCGACATCAGAAAACCCCAGATCTTTCAATTTTGTGCAGGCCAAACCTTGGTCAATCAAATCAAAAGCCTTGGTTAGGTCTACGATCACCGCCCCGGTCGCTCACTTACTTCTGGTTTGCACTGTGTGCACATCTGCCAGCATGTCGAAGCGCCTGCTCTCTCCCGAAAATGCAGTACTGCCAAAGAAAATGCATTTCAGCTGCAAATTCAACCGAAGTTGGCCTGGAGAATTCAGCTGGCTACACAAACGTGAGAGAGGAGACCAGTTTGCATTTTGCAGTCTGCGTAACTCGCACTTCAGGTTTGCACCAGGGGAAAGAATGACCAGAGTCATCATATGGGTACACACACCCACCAAACTCTCACTACTGCAAACAGCAAGACCCCCAAACTAACTGCCATTTTCCAGAGCAGTACTGCAGACCCTGTAACTAAAGTGGAAGTTTTGTTCACTAACTTCATTGCGGAACATAACCTGCTATTCCTAATTGCAGACCACTTCTCTCAACTGTGCAAGGTTATGTTCCCCCGACTGTGACATTGCCAGAAAGTCTGCTTGCCAGAGATCCAAGGAGACCCATATGTTAAACCTGACCCTGCACCAAAACTTGACGAGTATGTTACAGAGCTGTGCAGGGATACAAAATTCTCCATTCTAATCGACGAAAGCAATGGCTGTGGTGGTGACAAGCACCTGACCATATTAGTCCATGTGCGAGACAGAAACGTGAAACAAATCAGCACAGGATTCCTTGCTATGCCAGTATGTAACATGCCAAGGGGGAAATACCTAGAGATTGGAAAATAGGGACAATTGTACCATTGTTTAACAAGCATTTGTCAATGCCGAATGTTTGCTTGCTGGCATTGGCAGGGGTAGTGTAGAAGTTACAGAGCTGCGTAATAGGAATGGCAGTGAAGTATTGAACTGAAGCCAACCCCACCACCACCCTGCAGAGAACGACAGGCACTGGGGTGTGCCTTTGGGTCGTCAGGCATAACGTCCACGCCATTTCACCACACCCCACCCTGCAGACACTGACAAGTGTCAAGGTGTTCCTAGGGATCTTTGGCCCTTATGCGCACCCCATTCCATTAGGAAATACAGTGAGATGGGTGCGATATAGGAGAATGGGGTGAACTTTGGGGCCGAAGAGTCCAAGGCATACCTCAATGCCTCTCACTAGCTGCAGGGTGTGGAATGGTATGAGCATTACAGGCAAGAATCCCAAGTCACACCAATGATGCCTGTCATTCTCTACAGGGTTGGGCGTTATGGTTGGAAACCCTAATACCTCAGGCATTCGTTGAGTATTTCACTCCAAATGTTCAACATGTTTTTGTGACCCCACCTCATAAACAGGGGAATATCAGTCTGTTAAGAAAGCTGCTTATGCACAGCGACTACGGCATTTAGCAGGCAAAACATTCCAAACAGGATGTGAAAATGACAGCTGTACTGTTCATGAGGAGGTGTAAAAATGGCAATGTTGCAAATCAGCAGTAAAAATATTTAAAAAAAAATGGTGAAGTCACGAGCGTACATAGAAACTGTGCAACGCACACCCGTAATATAATTAGGTTGGGAATTTTTTTTTTTTACACAGCAGATTGTCAACTCTGGCATTTTGGTGCCTCCGATCATGAACAGTGTCACTGTGATTTTCTTTATCTGTCCCAAACAATGATTTCCCACAGCGACCACGCATCTCTGTGCTGAAAATGCGAACGCACACTTCGGCCATGTTGTGAAAAATTACAGCTGTACTGTAAATAAGGAAGTGTGGAAAATGCCACTGGTGAAAATCTGGACTTAAAATATTACAAAGTCATGAACTTACGAGGGTGCGTGGAAACTGCGAATGCTCACTCGTAACAGTCATTTCATGGACTTTTGTCACCAAATTTTCAACATAGCCATTTTAAGACCTCTGCTCATGAACAATGTAACTGTGATTTTCTTAATCTGTCCCAAACATTGCTTTTGCACACCAACAGCACCATTGTGCGCTACATGGGCGAAAAGAAAAAATTACTCACCTTAGTAATGTTTCTTCTAATGGAGTCTTGCTATATTATAGACATTAGCAGTTTGATCCAGCTCTAGAACTGCCCCGGAGTGAAATGCTTAAGACCATTCCAAAATAGAATTTTGGCACGAGAGCAGCTCTATCTGTGTCATTTCAAACTTGAACTGTCAGATCTTTACGAGCCAAACTCACTAAGCTCTGTGTGGAAGCTGTAACCTACACTAGCCAAATGGCTACCTAAATAATAACAACCATTGATGGTCCCAAGACTCAAGTCAGGGGGACCAGAAATACTAACACCATTCTAATAATATGAAAATGGAACATAAGAATAATAAAACACACACACGCGTACACATACACACCCCCAAAGTCCCAAAGGGGACAAAATGCTAACAGGACATAAGTAGTGCCCACACTAAGTTGCCCGCACCCCACCAAGTAGAGGGGGAGGTCTATAATATAGCAAGACTCCATTAGAAGAAACAACATTACTAAGGTGAGTAATTTTTTTTCTTCAAACAACATGAAGTCTTGCTATATTATAGACATTAGCAGAATACACAGCAGTACCTCCATGGAGGAGGGGCAGAACCCACTTAGGGAATAGGCTCTGAAGAACAGCTGTGACAAACTGAGCATCTCTCCTGGCCTGGACATCCAGGGAGTAATGCTTGGTAAAAGTGTGTACCGTTTTCCAAGTAGCAGCCTGGCAAATCTCTAATAAAGGGATATCTCTGGCAGCAGCTAGAGACGCAGCTGTACCCCTGGGAGAATGAGCCCTCAAACCGGGGGCTCTGCCCACTTTCTGATAACAAAATTGGATACAAGAGACAATCCACCTGGCTATTGATCTCTTAGTGGCAGGTTTGCCTTTCCCAACTTCACCATAGGCAAGGAAAAGTTGGAGGGATTCGAACCTGTGACCTTTGGTACGCTATATAATAACTAAGAGCCTCTTAACATCCAGGTTGTGCAACCTCCTCTCACCAAGAGGAGTGATCAGTGAAAATACTGGAAGGGAGATAGATTGATTAAGATGGAAATCTGAAACCACCGTAGGCAAAATCTTCCTATTAGTCCTAAGGACTACCTTATCCCTGTGGAAACAAATAAAGTCAGTCTCCACTGACAAGGCTTGCAATTCACTTATGCTGCTGGCAGAAGTGATAGCCAAGAAAACAGTTTTCCAAGTTAGGTACTTAAGCTCTGCAGAAGACAGAGGTTCAAAAGGGGTTGCATTAACTGGGCAATACAAACATTAAGGTCCCAAGCAGGGCGGTTCCCAAAGGGAGGATTAGTATGGAGTAATCCTTAAAAACTTGGAAAACACAGGATGAGAGGAAAGAGGGGATGACTTTCCTGCTGACAAAAAGCAGACACAGCTGCCAAATGAACTCTCAGGGTAGCTGGTCTGAGACCCAAGGAATTAGATGTACCATGTAATCTAACAAAATGGGCAATCTAGCAGATTCTGGGAAATATTTTCTCAGCACACCAAATGGAAAACCTTTTCCATTTAGAACTATAAGTAGCCCTAGTGGAAGGCTTTCTGGAAGCCCTTAGGATCTCAAGAACACCCTGAGAGAGGTGTAAATCAGCAACTCTAACTCCTCAAGAGCCAGGCCTTGAGGTTGAGGGATTTGAGGTCCGATACCAAACCCTTCCTGGGCACAAGTCAACAGATTGTGATTCCTGGGGAGGCACAGGGGAAGATGGACTGTCAGAGACAGAAGGAGTGGGTACCAGGGCTGCCTGGCCCAATCCGGGGCAATCAGAATCACCCTGCAAGGCTGACATCTGATTTTGACTAGTACTTTGAATAGGAGAGGAAAGTGGTGGGGGAAGCATAGAGGAACTTCCCCTCCCAATCCAGAAGAAGGGCATCCAGGGGAACTGAGCCCAGCACTGGAGGCCTGCAACAGAACAGAGGAAGTTTGTGATTGTCTGGGGCTGCAAAAGATCTATCTGAGGGATGCCCCACCTGGCAAAAACTATCCCCAGCACTTGAGGATCCAGGGACCATCTCGTGATGGCCCTAGGAAATCCTGCTGAGGGCATCCGCTAGGACATTGTCCTTCCCTGGAAGATTAACTGCTATGAGGGAAGTGTTCAGGGAATAGGCCAGAGACAACTTCATTGCCTCGGTGCACAAGGCCGAAGACAGAGTGCCCCCCTGTTTGTTGATGTACCACATTGTTGTGGTGTTGTCTGTTCTGACTTGTATCACCTTGTCGTGGACCGATGCAGAAAAAGCTTGAAGAGCTAAAAAGACAGCTCTGAGTTCCAGCAAATTGATGTGGAGCAGAGATTCCTGGGGGGACCAAACTCCCTGAGTGGAAAGGTCGCCCATGTGGGCTCCCCAACCCAGAAGGGAAGCATCTGTAGTGAGAGTCAAGTCGTAAGAAGGGGAAATGAAGGGGACCCCCGCTCTTAAATTGCTCTGATCCTGCCACCACTGGAGAGCTAGGATCAAGGTTCGAGTCACTGGGACCAACTTGGAAAGGGGGTCTCTTCTCTGAGACCAAAAGGTTCTCAAGTGAAACTGAATGTCTCATCTGAAATCTGGCTCCCTGTACAACAGCTGTGTATGCAGCCATGTGCCCCAGGAGCTGCAGAAAGTGTCTTGCTGGTCGAGAGACCTGCAGAGTGAAGGAAGAGGCCAGAGCCACTAAATTCCTTACCCTTTCTGGGGGAAGAAAGGCTCTGGCTAGCTTTGTGTCCAATTCTGCCCCTATAAAGGTGAATACCTGGACTGGTTCCAGAACCGACTTTGGTAGGTTTAGCAGAAAACCCAGGGAGGTGAGAAGCTGCTGGGTGACCTGCAGGTGAGATTTACCTGTTCTGGGGACTGGCCTACAATGAGCCAGCGTCTAGATAGGGAAAACAGCAATCCTCTGCCTCCTTAAGTGCCACTGCCACTACTAGACACTTTGTGAATACCCTTGGAGCAGAGGTAAGGCCGAACGGCATTACTCTGAACTGGTAATGACCTGAGGGCAGTTCAATCTGAGGTACTTTATGGGATCTTCTGATTAGGACATGGAAATAGGCATCCTTGAGGTCCAGGGAGGCTAGCCAGTCCCCTGGCCTTAGGGAAGGTAAAATCATTGCCAGAGTTACCATTTTGAACTTTGGTTTCAAAGATGCTTGTTCAGATATCTGAGATCTAAAATGGGCCGCCATTCTCCTGTCTTTTGGGGTAAGGAATTATCTGAATACAGACCCTGCCCTGATGCAGGAGGAACCCTTCTACTGCTCTGAGAGCTAACAGGGATGAGACCTCTGTTTCCAGAGCGAGGTCTCTGAAGCACTTGTAGGTAGAAAAAGTCTGCTTCTCAACTTGGGAAACTTTATGAAGCTGAGAACCAGACCCTGGCTTACTACTTCCAGAACCCACTTGTCTGAGGTTAAAGCACCAATTCTGACTGAAGTAAACCAGCCTGTCCCCACTGGTACAGGAGAATAGGCCTGGGCACCCCATCAGGGTGCCTGTTTGCAGGAGCTTAGGTTGGGGGTGGGAGCAGGTCTGCCCACCCCTCTGAAGAAGCCTCTGAGCATAGGCAGAGAGGCCTGAGTCTGGTAGAAAGGTCTGTGAAAGGTCCTCCCTACCCTGGGCATGCCTTTGAGGAGTGGCTTGCCGCCTCCCTAGCCTGGGCACTTTTGTAAGTAGTCCTATATTCATCCATCTTTCATGTAATTCTCTGTCTGCTCTCCAAACAGAGAATTTCCCACCACAGGAAAATCCATAGCCTTAGTCTGGGTATCCTGTGACAAACTAGTACACCTGAGCCAGGCCAACCTATGAAAAGCTACAGATGTGGCCATGGCCCTAGAGGAAACATCATTAACATCCACAGCAGCATGAAACTGAACCTTAGAGGCTTCAATGCCATCAGCAGCCACCTGTTCTAGTTCACTAGCCAGCTGGCCATGGGCCTGCTTGGCCAATTGCATAACAGTATCCCATCTAGATTTCTGATACCTAGCTACATAAGCCATATAATTTGCTTGCCTGAGTCCCACAGAGGCTGCCATATACTGCTTTTTTTTTTTGCCATGGCATCAATCTTCCTGGAACTTGGTCAGGAGGATGTGAAGCCAAGGGAATATTAGCTTTATCACAGGCAGCAGCCTGAACTACCCCTACATGACTGCATTGTTGAGAAAGGAATTCTGTATCAGGGCCTGACAATGTATACCTTCTGTCCATCTTTTTATCTACAGGAGGCACAGAATTAGGAGCTTTAAAATTTTAATTGTTTGTTTCTAAAAGACTATGTAAAGGAATAGACAACTCCTAGACTTTGGAATATCCATCATTTCTACAAAATCAGGCTCCTCTTGCTCATCCACAGCCTCTTCTAAAGGAAGCTGGAGGTTTCAGCAACTTTTATAAAACATAAAATGAGATGGGGAC
Source organism: Neoceratodus forsteri (assembly GCA_016271365.2). NCBI lineage: Eukaryota > Metazoa > Chordata > Ceratodontiformes > Ceratodontidae > Neoceratodus > Neoceratodus forsteri. Next base: position 1,651,595,312 of record CM028131.1, on the reverse strand, counting down.
TCAGACAGCATAGGGGAGATTCTAAGGTCTGTCTGGGAGATGTCCGGTTCAATGGGCACACCCAGACCTTCCCAGCCACATTCATACTGTTCATAATCCTCCTCCTCCCTCTGGTTCATAAAATTCTCAATATCATAATTCTGAACCACTGGGACTGGATGAACCACCTTTACCAGCTAGTGGTAGTTCGGACGGACCCGTAGACAGTGACTGGACAATTTGTATGGCTTTTGCTATCCTGCAGCAGCTGGAGAAGGAATTTTTGGACTCAGACCTGCTGATTTTCTTGTTTTCTTTACTGGAATTGGTTCCTCAGAACCAGCTTTTCTTTGCCGAGGAAGTCTGGCCTGGTCAGAGGGCACCCCTCTGGTTCGGTTGGCATCGAACCGGCTGGCCATCCGGGTCAGCGGACTTTTTGGCCTCCTCGCTCCTGGAGCCTGCCCAATCTTTTCCAGGGTGGCTGCAGGAAATTCTTACATACCTGGCAGTCTGACTGAGGTGATCAAACTCCAGACAATAAACACATGTGGGTGTGGGTCAGCTCTGGCAAAGACTTCCCACAAACATCACAGTGTTGAAACCCAGTGGCCCGGTTTTTGGGTTTCTCAGACATAATGCCAGCCTAACCAAAAACTTGCCCTTTTAACGGCAGTGCAGGCAAGACACCCTTATCAGTTCCTAACCGTGTCACGGGCATTGGAAAAAACCGTAATAAATCCGTTTTTTTTTAGAACCGATAAGAACCGGGAACCGCACTCTAAAATAGTAACTTTTAGTTTTAAATGAGTTTTAAACCCACTGATTTGTTCAAAACTGAACCGATAACTTACAAGTTCCACACAGACAAAACCTTCATTTACTTATGGTTACCACAGATAGAGCTTGAACTGAACGGTTTTATGTTAAAATAAAACTATTCTCGGTTAAATCCAACCGAGAAAACACTTTTAAACCGAGAAATGAACCGAGCAGAAGGAGAAATCTCGGAGCACTGTTCACTGAGGCGGAGTAAAGAATCTGACAGTTCAAGTTTGAAATGACACAGACAGAGCTGCTCTCGTGCCAAAATTCTATTTTGGAATGGTCTTAACCATGTCACTCCGGGGCAGTTCTAGAGCTGGATCAAACTGCTAATGTCTATAATATAGCAAGACTTCATGTTGTTTGAACACATTTTGGGCAGCATATGAAAAATGGCAGCTGTACTGTTCATAAGGAAGTGTAATAAAATGGCAACGTTGAAAATCTGGAGTGAAAATATTAAATTCGCAAACTTATGAGCATGCATAGGAACTGCGCAACGCAAGCTCGTGAAATACAGGTTACTCACCTGTAACAGGAGTTCTAGGAATGGTATGTTGTTCATCCACACTGTCTGGCAGGTTCCTTGCCGCTTAAATCTTGCCGGAAGGTCTTCAGCTGGCTCTCCCACCCACCCGGTGGTAAAACCTCGGCTCTGCCCCATGATGCCAGATCTGCCCGCTGGAAGCTCAGGTTGTGCGCCGGCCGGAAGGTCAGGGTGGGTCATGTGGATGAACATATACCATTCCTAGAACTCCTGTTACAGGTGAGTAACCTGTATTTCTAGGGACATGGATATGTTGTTCATCCACACTGTCTGGCAGACTCCTAGCAGTTCTCCGGGAGGAGGGAGGCAAGGCGCACACCCCCTACTTAGGGAATAAAGACTGGAGAACCGAGGCCCCAAAACCAGCATCCCGGCGTGACTCAAGATCGATGTGGTAATGGATAATGAAGGTGTGTGCTGACTTCCAGGTAGCAGCCCTGCAGATTTCCTGGATAGGGACGTCCCTGGAAGCAGCCACCGATGCAGCAGTATGGCGGGTAGAATGAGCTCTTATCCCTCTGGGAGGCTCCATGCCCACCAACTTATAGCAGAGATCTATGCAGGAGGTGACCCACCTGCTTATCGTCTGCTTGGCTGCAGGTCTGCCAGGTGCGGCTTCAGCGTAGGTGACAAACAGCTGGCGAACCTCTCCCCGAATTTCAGCCGTGCGCTCCTTATAATAAGCGAGCGCCCTTCTAGGGTCCAAAGTATGGAGCCTGTATGTGGCCTCCGAGGTGTGATTGGGGTAGAACACCGGCAGAGTCAACACCTGGTTAAGGTGAAACTCTGACACCACCTTCGGAAGGAATTTCGGGTGGGGGCGCAGGACAACCTTGTCCCTGTGGAAGACCAGGTAAGGAGACTCGATGCAGAGCGCCTGGAGTTCTCCCATCCTTCTGGCTGACGTGACAGCCACCAAGAAGGCGGTCTTCCACGACAGGTGAGAGAGTTCACACCTGTGCATTGGTTCGAATGGCTTGCCCATGAGCTTGGCCAGTACCAGCAGTAAATCCCACGGAGGTGGAGGTTCTCGCACCGGAGGGGAAATGTGATCAAGGCCTCTGAAAAAGCGCCAGACCACCTTCTCCTGCGCCACCGACTGCTCCCCGGCCCGCGCCTGGTAAGCAGAGATGGCTGCCAGGTGCACCCTTAGGGTCGTCGACCTAAGCCCTTGACTAGAAAGGGACCATAAATAGTCCAAGATGCTTGCCAAAGGACAGGAGGAAGGGTCCAAGCCCTTTCCCTGACACCAAATGGAAAATCTTCTATTTGAAGGCATAGCATTTCCTGGTCGATCTTATGGGACGCCTCAACAACATTGGAGGACCTCGTCGGAAAGACCCAAGGCCTGGAACTCTAGCCCAGTAGCAGCCAGGCCAGGTGCAGGGATTGAAGGTCCGGATGGAACACCTTCCCGATTGACTGAGAGCAGGTCCGGGCGAGCTGGAAGCTGCCTCGGGAGCCTGGAGCTGAGGCTGAGGAGATCTGGGTACCAGAACTGGCGGGGCCAGTCTGGGGCTATCAGGATCACCTGCGCCTTGTCCCTCCTTGCTTTGAGAAGCACCTTGTGAATCAAGGGAAATGGGGGAAAGGCGTAGAAGAGGCCCGGGGTCCACAGCCCCGAGAAGGCATCCCCTGCAGCGAGCCCTGCTGAGGGGGGCGGGCATGAAACAGCCTCAGCTTCGCGGTCTCCCTGGAGGCAAACAGGTCCACCTGAGGTGTGCCCCAATGGAAGAACAGATCTTGTACTACCTCCGCAGGAGAGACCACTGCAGATGCAGCCCCTATCCGGCTCAGGGCATCGGCCAGGGTGTTGGAGGCTCCTGCCACATGAATGGCTAGGAGATCCGCCTCCAGGCTGTGCACTAGTGACCAAATGCGGAGAGACTCCTTGCATAGAAGCATGGAACGCGTCCCGCCCTGGCGGTTTAGGTAGTACATGGTCGTGGTATCGTCCGTCTGGACTCTGACCACTTGACCCCGGAGAAATGGAGCAAATGCGGTGAGAGCTAGGCGGACCGCTCAGAGCTCCAGCAGGTTGATGTGGCATCGGGACTCCCGCGGGGACCAGAGGCCATGCGTCCGGTGTTCCCCCAGATGGGCACCCCAACCCAGAGAGGCATCGGTCGATAGAGAGACCGTCGGCTCGGGCGGACAAACAGGATGCCCTCCTGAAGATGGGATGGAACGGTCCACCACCGGAGAGCGTTCCATATCTCCTGGGTCACCATCACTAGCTGGTCCAATGGATCGCAGCGTTGTGACCACTGGCTGGCCAGTCCCCACTGAAGGGGCGCATGTGCCAGCGTGCCCAACGGACCACGCTGGATACAGGCCGCCATGAGACCCAGGAGGCGCAGGAAGTCCCTGGCAGATGCTATTGCCCAACCAGAAATGATTGGGCAAAAGGAGGTAGGAACCTCGGCCCTGTCTGCTGGGAGCCGTGTTCTGGCTCGAAGAGAGTCGAGCTCTGCCCCGATAAACAGAATCACCTGCTTCGGCTCGAGTTCTGACTTGGCCTCTTGATGAGAAGGCCGATTGAGAGCAAACCTGGAGGGCCAGATCTGGGGCTGCTATCAGCCAATCGTCCAGGTAAGGGTACACCTGGACCCCTCGCGCCACAGAGGAAAGCTGTCACCACTGCAATGCATTTGGTGAAGACCCTGGGAGCTGGAGACAGGCCAAAGGGCATGGCTCGGAACTCGAAGAGGGATCCCTCCGCTCGAAAGCGAAGGAATCTCCGATGTGACGGACGGATAGGGACGTGAAAGAACGTGTCCTGCAGGTCCAGAGAGCAGAACCACACGCTGTGTTCCAGGGATGGTATTATCTGAGCCAGAGTGACCATCCTGAAGGTTCGAGACCTTAGGAACTTGTTCAGGTCGTGTAGGTCGAGAATGGGGCGCCAGCCCCCCGGCCCGTTTCGGAACCAGGAAGTACCTGGACACAAACCCCGGGTCTGAGGGAGGGTCTGCCACCTCCCTGATCACCTCCTTTTGGAGGAGGAGAGCGATGTCGGCCCGACGAGCCGACAGTGAGGCTGCAGACCCCGAGGCCCACCGAGGTGCGACGACTCTGAAGGGCGGGGCCTGCTCGAATTCTAGAGGCAAGCCTTTTCCCACCACCTCCAGTACCCACTGTCCGTGGTAATAACGGACCAGGTGGAAAGGAAGTGCCGGAGCCGTCCCCCCATGGGGTGAACCTGGGGTGAGGTGACGGGGTTGGGGACGACACCCCTCAGCCAGTCACTGGGCAGACTTGGAGGAGGGACCGGCCGAGGGACCTCCTGGGCCTTTACCTCCCTGCTTCCTGTTGGAGGAAGCCCCGGGCTTGGGTTTGGGATGCCAAGCCCGAGCCTGCTGGCCCTGACGTTGCTGGGCCGGACGCGCTGCGGGCGCAGAAGGACGAAACGGCTTAGGCTGTGGTTTGCGGCCTTTGTCCTTCTGAGCGGAAGAGACAGAGTCCAAGGTAGCATTGGACTTCTCGATCCTCTGCAGGTGACCTTCTACCCCAGGGCCGAAGAGGTCAGTCCCCAAAAAGGGAACATCCGCCCACTTGTGCTGGGTATCCGGCAAAAGTGGATATCCTCAGCCAAGTCCGACGACGCATAGCCACTCGCGCCACCACAGACCCTGGCACATGAGTCCCCAATGTCTCAAAGCAGTCTGGAGCTGCTGTTTGGCCACTGCCCTGCTCCTGGTCCCGCACCTGCCTGACCGTGGTCTGCAGATCCGCTGGAAGATGAAGGACGACTCATCCAGGAGCCCAACAGGGCATGAGAAAATGTGCCATGAGGGCGGCGAACTGGCCTGGCGAAGGCCGAGGGAGGACGCAGCATAGACTTTTCGCCCGGCATAGTCCAATTTCTTGGATTCCTTGTCGGGAGGTTTGTCCACATCCCTAGCGTTCCCGGCATGCCGGAAAACGCTGTTGGTAACCAACCTCGGCCGAGAGGTGTTCCGAAAAACCGGACAGGGAACCGGTAGGGACCGCATACTTTCTGGCCATCCTGGCCGAAGGCGCAGGGCAGGAAGCAGGGCGCTGCCAGAGCTCCAAGGCCGGACCCACTATGGCCTCGGCCACCGGAAAGGCCTCCGTAGGGGAATCCCCTCGGTCCAGAATCTCCGTGAGGGATATACCTGGCCCGCTGAAACGTGGGTTCGAGCTTCATCCCGTGACTCCGAGATGAGCCGAAGCAATCCCAGGAAGGACGAAGGGCTATCGTCCACCGACTGTCCTCCTGAGGACTCCAAGTCCATTCGCTTGGAGAAAAAGGAGGAATCGTCTTCAGACTCGGAAGAGTCCTCAAAGAGCTGCCTCGGGCCTGAGCCACCCTCCACCTGCCGAGGTCGATCGGGAGTGAGGGTGACAGACAGCCTATGGGGCAGTCCCTGAGCCGACCGAGAATTTTTGGTTGGAGCCCCAACTAATGGCTGTGGAGGCGGAGGTTCCACCGGAATCGGTGGGGCAGCTGGTTTTGGCCAAACAACCGGCCTGGGCACAGGCTCCTTGGATAAAACGAGGGGTTGTTTCGTCCGCTCCAGTGACAGCCACTTAATGGCCGGGAAGACGACGGGCGCCGGCTTATTCCCGTCAGAAGGAGCTGTTGCCATGAGTTCCTCATATCTTCGACGCAACTTGGCGCCAAGCTCTCCTCGCCTGGCGAAGAGGATGAGTGGCGGCGCCGCTTGCCGCGTGCCGAGACCGCTGAAGACGCCGAGACCCTCGGCTTTGCTGAGGACGGTGCGGGAGGTGTCGCGGGAACCGCACTCCTCGGTTCGAAGATTCAACTGGCGGTTCCGAACCGAGGCACTAGACGAGCCGACGGATCCTCAACGCCGAGCCCGCCGCGGACACCGCCGACCGGGCCTCTTTTGACTTTACCGGAGGAAATCGCTTCTCGGGACGCCCCAGTTGTAAACGGGCAGCACGGTCTTCGAGGACATAGGCCGAAAAAGAAGAGCACAGGTCGCAGGCCTGCGGGTCGTGCTCAAGGCCCAAGCAGTAGACGCACGTGGAGTGCGGATCCGTCCAAGACATCTTCTGCCCGCAAGGGTATCTCCGGAAACAGGGAGTTGAATTGCCCAGCGCAGCCGCGAGGCAGAGAAGACCGAAGTCTTTCTAGCAAAAACTTTTTAATTTCGAAAATTCGAAGAATTAGGAACCAGTCTTATACGCAGAGCGTTAAGGAGGGAACCTGAGCTTCCAAGCGGTAAGGAAGATCTGGCGTCATGGGGCGGAGCCGAGAGTTTTACCACCCGGGTGGGTGGGAGGAGCCAGCTTGAAGACCTTACGGCAAGATTGAAAGCGGCAAGGAACCTGCCAGACAGTGTGGATGAACAACATATCCATGTCCCTAGAAACAGCCATTTTTAGGAATTTTTCACCAAATTTTCAACATAGCCATTTTAAGACCTCTGCTCATGAACAGTGTCACTGTGGTTTTCTTAATTTGTCCCGTACATTGGTTTCACACACCTGACTGCGCCATTGTGCGCTACATGGGCGGAAACACATTTTGGTGAGATGTGAAAAATGACAGCTGTACTACTCATAAGAAGGGTGTGGTAAAATGGCAATTTTGAAAATCTGGAGTGAAAATATTGAAATTTGGTGAACTTACAGTGCATGTAGAACTGCACAATGCACGCTAGTAAAATGAGTTTTTGGGATTTTTCACCAAATTTTCAAAATAGGCTTCTTGAGAGCCCACCTTATGGAACACTGGCAGTGTAGTTTCACACTGATCCCTGAAGGTGATTTCGCAGTGATCATGTAAATCACCTTCGCCCGAATAATGCCATGACAGTGACAGTATTCATGAGAAGGGGTCCCAAAACCCCATGTTGAAAATTTGGTGCAAAAATTCCAAAAATGCCTGAGATATGCAACAAAGTTGAAAACCCCTATTTATTACATTATACAGCTTACCAGCATTTTCTCAGTTCATGGTCGGCTTTGAAGAGTGCAGACGTGTTCCTGGTCCACCAAAGATCGCCATGCCGAGCTCCAGAGGTGATATGGGGTGGGGGGTGGGAGGCAGGGTGCGCAGTGGGTGGGTGCGGGTTGTGGGAGGGGGCAGGAGAGACTGTGGGACCGCTTTTTTCTTTACAGGCATTTAAAAAAAAAAAACAGATGACGCGGACGCTTGCCATGCAGGGTGGGCTCCCAGCGTGGCAGAACGGCTGGGGGCGTGGAGCCGGCGGGGGTGGGCACCCCGTCGGCCTAAGACGTGTTGCCACGCTGGGTGGGCTCCCAGCGTGGCACCCTATACCGGGTGGGGGAGATAGTGAAGCCGGACGGGGATTGGGCACCCCGGCTTACCATTGAGTTGCCACGCTGGGATGGGCACCCAGCGTGGCATTTGGAAGGCTTTGGGGGGGCGCAGCACAGCCGACGGGGGATTGGGCACCCCCATCGGCTATAGAGTGTGTGCGTGGGGGGAGCATGCAGTATGCGTGTGTGCGTTTGTGTGTGTGTAGAGGGGCGCATGAGCAGGCGATATCTTATCGCTGCTCACTGAAGCGTAGCTCCCCCTTTCAACTGTATGCCACTGCATTTTGGAGCTTGTCATACACAGCTCCAGCATGCATTGGCGGACAGGGGCCACGCCTGCCAACACACTGACTGAATTGGAAGAGGGGGTGACACACCTCCGAAATCTTGGATGATGGCACTATGTTTCTTGCACATGCGTGCAAGCAAATATAAAAAGGGTAGTAGAACAGCAATGGAGAACTACAGACTAATCAGCCTAATGGCAGTACTCTGTAAAATAGTAGAAAGGTTACTTAAAAACAAACTTGAAGAGGATCTTACAAATCAGGGACTATAAGACAGAACACAACATGGTTTCAAAAAAAATAGATCAAGTATCACCAACCTGCTTAGTTTCTATGTAAAAAGTTGAAAACATACATGAAAATATTCCTATGGATGTAATTCTTTTGGACTTCCAGAAGGCGTTTGATAAAGTCCCGCTATCTTCAAGATTGATCTGAAAATCCTTAGATGGGTACACAACTGGCTGGTCGACAGGAAGCAATCAGTCAGGGTTAAGGGAGCATATTCTGGAGAGGCACTGGTTATGAGCGGGGTCCCTCAAGGATCAGTTTTGGGCCCTCTACTATTCTCACTGTATGTCAGTGACATCTATATAAACACTGGTACTCTGATTGTCAAGTTTTCAGATGACAAAGCTTGGAGGACCAGTGAAAACTGAACAGGAAAAATGTTACTTATGGATGACTTGTTAAAAGCAGAGAAATGGGCAAAGACAACAAGATGACCTTTAGTGTAGATAAATGTTCAGTTATACATTTGCGCAAAAACAATAGACTACAAGGCTATGCACAAAGAAAATTGCTTGCCTAGTAATCTTGTTTCTTCTAAGCGATACTCAGGTATTCATAACTATATGCAGTCTTCCTAAGTAGAACTGCACAGAGAGAATTTGGAACATATGCAAATAATGGAATGTTTTGCATGAGACACTTTTCAAATGCTGCCTTATACTAACTGCTTTAGTTCTAAACCCCTCAGATTTCCTGGATGCCTGAAAAGACAGGCCCACGGGGACAAAGTATAATAATAACAGTAATAATGTTACTAACAGAGGGCACTCAATTAACACACACAAAAAAAAAAAAAAAAGAGGCTTCCAGCTAGACGGCATAACATATGAAAGAACACCCTTGAATGTCCAAATCACCTGAAAAAGGGAAGGGGGACAATAGGGAACTCAATCACAACATGTGTGCCAGAAATGGCATTTATACCCCTGACAGCACAGTATTCAGGAATGCAGAGGCTAAAGGTTCCAGAAGGGGAGGCAGAGTGGGTGAGTTATGAATACCCGAGTATCACTTGGAAGAAACAAGATTACTAGGCAAGTCATTTTTTTCTTCTAACCCCAGTAATACTCATGTATTCATAACTATATGCAAACTACCAAGCAGTACCTTTGGAGGTGGGCACAGAACCTTTTCTTAGGAACAGACTTTGCAGGCCTGCTATGCCGAATCTGGCATCACCCCTGGACAGAGTATCCAGAGTATAATGCTTCGTAAAGCTGTGTACTATTTTCCTGGTAGCTGCTTTAGAGATTCACCAAGGAAACACCCTTGACAGCTGCTATAGTAGCAGCTATGTTCCTTGTGGAATGGCCCTCCACCCACAAGGGGCTCCTTTCCAGCCTTAGAGTATCAAACTGGTTATACTGTACTATCCAGTAATAAATGGACCTTTTTGATGCTAGGTTATCCTTTCTCACATTCTCATAGGACAGGAGCAGCTGTTTTCTGTCCTGCCTAAGGGCTTTAGTGGCTGTCAAATAGTAGCTAAAAACTCTGTCTAGACTATGAAGGCTCTTTTCACCAGGACTAAAGGGTAAAATGAAAAAGACAAGTAAGGTAATGGTTTGGTTCAAGTAATAATTAGAGATCATGTTAAAAAGAAACTTCCTGTTTGTTCCCACGACAATTTTGTCTCTCTGGAATGAAATGCAGACCTGTTCAATTCAGAGAGACTTGAGCTCAATGATTCTTCTGTCATAAGTGATTACCATAAGAATTTTTTTTTTTTTTTTTACATATTTCAAATAAATTGAAGACACAGGCTCAAAAAGGGGACCCACGAGCCTAACTATCCACACATCTAGGCCACATGCTGGCATCAGCTCCCTGTGAGGGGGTGCAAGTGGGACAGGCCTTTAAGGTACCCTTTGAAGATAGGGTCCGAGGCCTGAAAAACATTCTATCCAACTGAAGTGTAAGCAAATGTTGTAACTAGGTGGACGTTTAAGGTACTGCACTGCAAGCCCAGTAAGAGCAAATAGGTAAGATAGTCCAGCACAACAGGAACACCAGCCTGTGTTGACATGTGCTAGGATCTTAAGCAAAAAAAACATTTTGTCCAACTAATATGCCAACAGATGCTGCAACCAGGTGGACCTTGAGGGTGCCTGATGCCTAGTGCAATGAACGTAAATAGATAAGACAGACAGCTAGGACCCAGCACGTGCCGGGACCAATTTCCTGGTTGAACACCAATAATGAAACATTTTTCCCCAGTCTATAGCATAGATTTTCTTAGTGGAAAGCTTCCTATAACCACATCACATGCCTAAGATACTAAGAAAGATGCAAACCTGCATATTGTACCATAGATACTGAGAAGCCATGCCTTGAACGCGAGTCACCCGAGGTTTGGATACAGGAGCCTCCAGGCAGGAGATCAGCAGATTGTGCCTCCAAGGGAAGGTGTATTGGTTCAGGCCCAGACATGGAGGATAGCAGAGAGAGAGAGAGCCATGTCTGTCTGGCCCATTCTAGTGCTATCAAGACTACTGATGCTGACTGAGACCTGAGCTTGAGGGAAAAAAATTGCTCTGTTTACCAGAGGGAAGAAACATGCATGCGCTTCCCTTGCTAACTCAAAGCCAGAGCATCCAGGGGGATTGCTCCCAGATCTGGCTGTCTGTCATAGTACTGTGGTTGTGGTGGGATACGAACAAGTCAACCTCTGCGGTGGCCCACCTCACTGTTTAAGGCCCATTCATGATGGGGCTGGCTGATTTGAGTTGATGCATCTGCCAAAGTACTGTCCTCACCTGGCAGTGGCAGATGAATATCCTGATAGGGCCCTTTGAGCATAATAGATCCCATATTTTCATGAATCCTGTGCAGGGAGGGCTTAATCTTGTCCCTTCTGAAATGTTTATGTAGTACATTGTGGTGGTATTGTCTGTTCCGACCTATACCACCCTCCTTGTAGTAGTTATGTAAAATCTTTAGTGCCAGTAACACTACTCTTAACCCCAGCAGGTTTATGTTCCATGGGAGGTGTGAATGAACCCCCAGGTGGCGCCACACTCCAGTCAAGATGCCTCTGTTATCAGACAACTGATGGAGCTTTTAGCTGAAAAAAATAAACTCCTTCCATTAGGTTGGTTTCCTCTTTCTTCCACTGGAGGCCTATAACAGCATTTCTGTTACTAAAATTGGTTATGACAGAGGGTCCTTTCTCGGACACTAGTGAATCCTGAGGTGAAACTGAATAGTAATTTGTAACCTGGATTCTAAGACTGCGCCTGTGGCAGGTGCCATGTGCAGTAGCTGAAGAAACTGTTCTGCAGTTTTTTTGGTTTATTCATTCATTTCATCTAGGATGAATGAGACCACTATCAGTAGAATACTTCTTGCCCTGCCTGGAGGCAAGTAGGCCCGGTCTCACATGGTATTAAGCACTGCTCCTATGAACTGTAGTGCCCGAGAAGGCTGAGAGACGAACTGTCTCTAGATTTATCAGGAAACCACCTGGACTCCAGGAGCCCCACCCCCCGGTGAGTTGCAGACCCACTTGCTGGGGTGACTTTACAACCATAGCCAATCCTCTAGGTATAGGAAGAACTTGTGACACCTTGTCTTTGAAGGTGCTACAACCACTGTGCACACTCAGAGAATGACCTAATGGGGGTCTGAGTCTGAGGTACTTTCTGTGAGACTCCCTTATGGGGATGTGGAAATACTTTAAGTCCAGTGATGCCAAACCTTCCCCCTTCTTTAGAGTGTTGGTTGAATCACAGCCAATAACACCATTTTGAACTTTGGCTTTGTCAGATGCCTGCTTAGTATCCTCTAAGACAGGTTGCCACTCCCCATCCTTTTTGTAGTACCGTTTGCTATACCAAGACAAACTCCTCTGTCATTGACAGTAACAGGTTTTTAACCTTTTTCTCGAAGTTTTCTTTATCTACATCTGTAGATGGATTGATTGAAACCTTTTTTTGTGGGGGGGGGGGGAGAAGAGGAATTTGAACCCAGAGACAATCCCATATTCACTACATCCTGACCACCTGTCTGTGGTGTCTGAAATAGCCCTGCTGTAGGCATTGCTGATACTGAGGAATAGTCCTAGTCTGATACAACAAAAGGAGCTTACTGTGGTATATTCATCTCTCCCCCCCCCCTTTTTTTTCTTTCCTCTAAAGAGGAATTACCCTTGCCTTGGAAATCCATAGCCTTGGTTTGGGAATACTTAACTAGTTTTGTGACTCACAACCTGGCAAACCCCCTTTGAACCACTGCATTTGCCATCCATCTAGCGGCAGCCATTTAAACTGTTACTTGGATGCTTCCAAACAAATTTAGTTGTTTCAGCTAGATCTGGCAGGGGAGTAACATGGACTTGAAAGTGTGCCTGCTCGATAGTCAAGAAACCTGATAAATATTCTTTTTATACCATGTGTCAGTTTTCCTGGGATCCGTGTTAGGAGACTAGGATGCTAGGGATCTCTGCCTCGTCACAGGCTGTTACTTCAACTCCTCCTTGGTGTATACAGTGAGGGAACAAACAGAGTTCTCTCCCTGTCTAGCTGATGTTTCTTATACATCCTCTTATTAAGAGGGGGAACAGAGCTTAGAGTTTGTAAAATCTTTAAAGTGTCTTCCCCGATGAATTTATTCACAGGAAGGGGAAGATTTTAGTGGGCGTCAGCCCAACCATTTCTCACAAATGTGAAGAGTGTGGGATAATCTTCAAATGCTTTTGGGGGAAAAAACAAGCATTCTATGAAATCACATAGACTTCCTCCCATATAATAGGGAGACTGATCAGAGGAGACAGGCTGCAGTGCAGAGGTCTGCTGCTGAGAAGTAGACAGCATTTGCAAGCCTAAAAGTGTTTTCTTTAGCCATTCCAGGCATATCTTTACACTTTTTTCTAGGAAAGTTTACAATTTTCACAACCTTCATTTACAGTGAAAACCACCAGAATGAAGCACAGTGCTACAAAATTCTGCAGTAAATACCATTTCAATGGGAGTTAATCCCTTTAGTGATACAGAAAACTCAAGACACTGTACCTCATCCTGGCGGGCTTCACTGTAGGTGACAATCTGCAGGAGTTGGCAGGCTTTCTAGCAGGCACAGAAGTCCCCATACGCTGTCCATTAGGGGGTTCTGTGTGCTTAGTTTTATTTGATTTCTTAGAGGGAACCAGGCAGTCAGCCAGTTCGGCAAGCCTCTCAAGAACTGCTTGTATACCCGTCTCAGGGGTAGCACTTTACATGAATTGTGGTTTCACCCACAGTAATTTAGGGTATCAGCTTGTCAGAGCTGGAGGGACCCTTAGATGGTGAAAGTTTTCCTTTTTTTTTAGCCTTATCCAGGCAGTTTCCAATAGTTTTCTCAGGACATGAAATGCAGATTTCACTCTGCTTTTAATGTTCATGTCCAGATAGGTAGACAAAAGGAACTTAACAGAATTTCACCACACAGAATACATAGTTTGAAACCAGGGTCACCAGTTTTCTTTTTAGTTTTTATGACATTTTCAATGTAAAACCAATATAAGTTGCAACCACTAAAAAGTATTTTAATTTAAAGTTTATTTAGCAGTTGCGGTCGGTTCCGAAACCGTTAAAGTACCGATCGGGTCCTGGGAACCGAGGAAAAATGAACAGAGACTATCGGTTAAAGAACCAGTGCTAGCAGTTCTTAAACTAATTTAATAAAATTAAACATAACTAATGGAGTTTTTTTAGTCAGAAAACTCTGATAACTATAAAATAAACCTCGGTTTACCCCCGGTTATACCGAACCGAGAGAAACAGAGAAACTTACAATTTAAACAATAAAACTACGGGTTTACTAAAATTACAAAAAGCAAAAGGCAGCGAAAAGAAATGTTAAAGAATACTTATATTCTATAAGGTTTCTTACGTCAGAACAAGATGAAGAGGAGAGAATCTCTGAGCATCTAGACTTAGACAGAAATCTGAAGGGTTTGGAACGAAGGCAGTTAGTACAAGGCAGCATTTGAAAAGTGGCTCATGCAAAAGATTCCATAATTTGCATATGTTCCAAATTCTCTCTCTGGGCAGTTCTACTTAGGAGGAAAAGTACAGTTACGCAAGAACTTACCGTAACAGTAGATCTTCGAGAACAGCTCTTGCAGCAGGTTACACCATTAGGACTGAGCCGGCAGGCATCAGGACCCCACGGAAAATTCAGCTGAAGATCTCAGCGGGACCGCCTGCCGTCCCGCCTCAGACGCCAGACGTAGTTATAAGGGGCGGTCCCGCCAGATTCCCCAGTTCTCCCACCGGAGACTTCCGGCCGCAGGCTGACATTGAAATGGGAGACAGAGGATCCACTGTCAGAAGACAAAAGGGTAAAATCCCTGTTGGCAAAGGCTTAAGCTGTGTTTCCTCCAAGGGGGAAGGTGGACGGGAAGGTACCTGCTGCAAGAGCTGTTCTCGAAGATCTACTGTCACGGTAAGTTCTTACGTAACTGTACTATCTTACTTCGAGACACAGCTCTTGCAGCAGGTTACACCATTAGGACTGATTCCCAAGCAGTAGTGCTTGCAAACACTCTGGGAGGAGGAAACTAGAAGGAACATTCCAGGTCCTGAATCTAGGACAGGAGACCCTGTAGCACAGCCAGGCCGAGGCCTGCTCTTCGCCGTGAAGCGATGTCCAGGCTATAATGCCTGATAAAGGTATGTACAGAGCTCCAAGTGGCTGCAGCACAAATGGCAGAAGTGGAGAAGTTTCGAAGTGCTGCAAAGGAGGTGGCCACACCCCTAGTGGAATGGCCCCGGACTGATCCCGGGAGGGGCTTTTGTTTGATATCATAACAGTATGAGATACACTGGACAAGCCAGCGAGACAGGGACTGTTTGGATACTGTTGGCCCATCATCCTTTCAGAAAAGGAAATGAAAAGTTGCTCCGATTTAACTTGCTTAGTTCTGTTCAGGTAGTACCTCAGCTGTGAACATCCAGGGTGTGGAGCAGCCTTCCTCTATTAGAATAATTCAGGAAGTAGACCGGCAGGTCAATATCCTGATTGAGAGTGAGTGTGGAAACCACCTTAGGCAAGAATTTAGGATTCGTCCTCAGGGATACTCTGTCCCGTGGAAAATTAAATAAGGCTCTTTGCACAGGAGAGCATGAAGCTCAGAAACTCTTCTCGCTGACGTAACAGCAACCAAAAACAACGTTTTCCACGACAGAAAACGCAGCTCGCAATCCGCGGCAGGCTCAAAGGGGGGGAGCGTGAGTTGCTCCAGGACGAAGAGCAAGTCCCATAGAGGCACTGGGTCCTTAATGGGCGGCCTAAGATGTAACACCCCTCTCAAGAATTCGACAGGCATCTAATTGTGCCACTGTGCGCTGTCCAACCGGGAGGTGATAAGCTGAAATGGCACAGAGATGCACCTTAGAGGAGTAGGCAAGACCCGAACGGAAAAGGGAGAGCAGGTACTCGAATACCGCTTTCACCGGACAACCTAAAGGGGAAAGGTCGTGTGCTTGCGACCACAGATAAAAACGGCGCCATTTCATGGCATACGTCGCATGACTTGCTGGCTTTCTGGCTGCAGAAAGGACTTCCGCAACCTCTTGCGAGACCCCGTGACGCAAGATGGCTATGTCTCTAGGAGCCATGCATGCAGGTTCAGTGAACGTAAGTCCGGGTGGACCAGTGAACCTTCCTCCTGAGACAAGAGATGAGAGCTGAACGGCAACGGGAGCGGAGGTTCCCGGGATAGCTGAAACAAAGGGAACCAGATCTGTCTGGGCCAGAAGGGGGCCACCAGGATCATTGTTGCATGCTCCCTGCGCAGTCTGAGAAGAACTCTCTGGATCAACGGGAAGGGAGGGAAAGTGTAGAGGAATCTGTCCGCCCAGGAGAGGGACAACGCGTCTCGCCAGAAAACACCAGGCCCTGGATCTAGCGAGCAAAAATTGGTCAGTTTTGCGTTGGATGGGGAAGCGAACAGGTCCAATTCTGGAGTTCCCCATCGAAGAAACAGATCCTCTGCTACCTCTCCTGAAGAAGTTCCCACTCGTGGACTCTGGCCTGGGAGCAACTCAGGCCATCTGCAATTGTGTTGTCCACCCCGGGAACATGTACTGCGATCAGGTTTGCGCCGTGTCGGATTACCCAATCCCACACCCTCATAGCCTCCCTGCAAAGGGGTTAAGACTGTGTGCCTCCTTGTTTGTTGAGGTACTACATCACCGCCGTGTTATCTGTCTGAAGTAGGAGAGTACTCGGCAGGATCACTGACTGAAATGCCTGCAGGGCATAAAGGACCGCCTTCATCTCTAGGACGTTGATATGGAGGTGGGCCTCCGGGGGGGTCCACGTTCCTGGGACTTCACCCGTCCAGGTGTGCTCCCACCCTAGACCAGGCGTCCTGTGGTGAGGATTACCCTCGGGACGGCGCTTATAAACCGGACGTCATAGAGAGTGTCCCTGGGTCCAGCTACTACTGCCAGTCTCGAATCAGCGGTGTTCGTGATTCTGACCGGATGCTGCATGGTCTTGCCTTTGGTCCCATTGTACTTTGAGCATCCACTGAGTTACCCGCATGTGGAGCCTTCATGAAAGGACAGTAGGAATGGCTGCAGCCATGTGTCCAAGAAGTTACAGGACCACCTGGCTGGGACGGTCTTGTTCGACTTAAAGCTCCTTGATGAAGGACCTGATGCGCCTGCTCTGTCATCTGGAAGAAATGCTCTTCCCTGGATGGTGTCCAGTACTGTGCCTATAAACTGCAGCTTCTGCGACGGTACCAGGAGAGACTTCTCGTGGTTGATTAGGATACCCAGAGATCGAAACAGGTCCTGAGTGCTCTGGATCGCCCGTAACAACGCCTCTCTGGAGGCGGCCATGAGAAGCCAATCGTCCAGGTACGGGAACACATAATGGCCCTGTCTCCTTAGAGACGCTGCCACGACTGCCATGCATTTGGTAAAGACCCTGGGTGCCGATGACAGCCCGAATGGAAGGGCTTGGAACTGAAGATGATGGCCGAGAAACTCGAAGCGCAGGAACCTCTTGTGCGCTTCAGCTATAGGGATGTGCAGGTAAGCGTCCTGCATATCTAGAGACGCTAAAAAGGCGTCCTGCTTCAGCATGGGAATAAGACCCGGAAGAGTTACCATGTGGAATCTTTTGTAGGCGACTGAAAAATTGACGTCGCTGAGGTCCAGAATCGGACGGAGGTCCCCTGTCTTCTCTGGAACCAGGAAGAAGCGGGAATAGTATCCGTGTCCTCTCTGGTTCTCCGGGACGTACTCTATCGCTCCCTTTTGCAGGAGCGTGAGTACTTCTTGTCTGATCAAAGACTTGTGCTGACCCAGGTACCGGGAGAGCAAAGGAGGCCTCAAGGGTGGCCTTTCCGCAAATTCTATAAAGTGGCCTCTTCCGACGAACTGTAGAACCCACCTCTCGGTGGTTATAGTCTGCCATCCTGGCAGGAAATTCGCAATGCGACCCCCGACCATGACGTCCTGTTGATCCTGAGGGCCGGGGGCCGGGAAGGAGTCAGGCTGTGGAGGCTGAGGGACCCGCTGGCAGGGCCGGCTTAGGAGTACGCTGGCTGCGGCCTGCGGGTTGTTTCCCCTGGGTTCTGCGAAAGCCGGAGCCCCTTTGTTGTGGAACGGGGCGGGACTGTTGTCTCTGCGTCCGTCCACGAAATCGGCTTTGGTTCCTACGAAAGGAACTAAGCTTGGGTCGGTACATGGCCTGAACCGACCTCACTGCCTTCCCGGCCTCTTGGGAGTTTGGTAATTATCTTCTCTGAGGGTTTACCAAACAAAACTTCTCCCTCGAATGGGGTATCCATGATATTTTTCTGGACGTCCAGGGTGAAACCGGAGACACGGAGCCAAGAGAGTCTCCGGAGGCATACGCCTGAAGCTGCTGCTCGGGCTGAGGAGTCCGCAGAGTCGTACGCGGCTCGTAGCACTTGGGTTCCCACGTCCGAACCCGTACGGAGGAGTTGCAACATCTCCTCCTGGTCACCTTCCGGCAATTTCTCAGCCGCATCCAGACCCTGCTCCCACAGGGCATTCTGGAACTGCACCATGTGGGTCAAATAATTCAGGGATCTGATGGCGCAAGTAGCGGAAGCATACGTGCGCCTACCCATGGCGTCCAGCTGTTTGGACTCTGGGTCCGGTGGCAGGGTGCTCAAATGTTGCGGTCTCTGGGACCGGTCATGAGAGGCTGTTATGACCAGAGAGTCGGCCTGAAGATGCTTGGTCAAGTACTGGTCTTCTCTGGTAGCTTTGTACAAGCGGTCAGCTTTCTTCGGCATCGCCGGGAGCGAGTGTGGATGCTTCCACGCAGCCTTGGTGACGTCCACGAAAGTGTCAAACAAGGGTGGCACCAACACAGGCTTGGAGTCCTTCTGCCGAAGATACTTCGCCAGGCGTAGCCTTTCAGGGTCTAACTCTTCCGCATCCCATCCCATGATCTCTTGGATGTGTCTCATGATATCCGAGAACGAAGAGGGTCATCTGGAGGAGACTTTGGCAGCTCACGTGGGTCCGGAGAAGGGATGGAGAGTGGAGATGGGGATCTGGATGTTGAAAACTCTGATCCCGTGTCCTCCGTCGAAGGCAAACGACGACGTCTTCTGGGTCTCTTGGGACTGGGTGACCTAGAAGAGGATCTGGGCGGAGGTCTCCTTTTGTCTGGTCTCCCCTTGGATGGGTCCTAGGCTCCCAGGGAGGAGGTAACCAGCCTGCAGACCCCGATGGAGAAGGGGGCGCAGGAACCGGAGGAGTAACCGGTGTAGGAGAAGGAGATGGAGGAGGAAGCGGAGGTGGAGTGGGGACCATGTCCTTTTTAATGGTGTCCCACCAGTAAGTGAAAAGCTCCTTCACCTCTGAAAAGGAAAGGCCCGACGACTGCCCGGGCGCCGGTGGACGGTCGTCTGGTCCCGGCGTCTGCTCCACAGGGGGCTCGGGTTGTGGCGAGGGTTCCCTGGGAGTCTCCACAGGGCCGGGGTCGCCCGTCTGGTCCTCTGGCTGGGTCAACTCCTCCTCAGTGATGGTCTCCTGACCGATGTCGGTCGGAGGCGTCGGTGTCCTCTTCTCAATTGGAGCGGGCGCCGGTCCCCCTACCGGCGTCCGGTGATGAGTTGGCCTGGCCGGCGACGGTCTCCTGACGGACGACGGCTCTGGGGACCTGTGGCAAGAGGCCAACGTCGGACGAACCGGCGTCAAGTCTGTAGGCCTAAGTGAGGTGAGCTCCTTGGTTTTCCTGTGGAGAGGAGGTGGCAAGGAAGCAGACCTGACGTCGGGTTCCGAATGGCGGGAACCTGACTTGTGATGATGGCGGTGGTCCCCTGACTTCGCCATGGCCTTGGAGGACGAGGAAGGCCAGGGAGTCTTGGCCTGAGAAGAGGATGAAGATTTTCTCACCGCAGTGGGGGAAGGCTGAGAGCTGGCCCGGGAGGGAGAGCGGGTTGGACCTGGAGCCAGAACTGCGCGAGTCGGAGGACCTAGACAGGGACCTGGAAGGGGTCTTCTCCCTATGCTTCTCAGCATGCTTGCGGGCCTTCTGCGAAGAATCCCCCTTGGAAGCCATGGACTTGAGTTGCTCCTCTAGCAGGAATGCCTGTAGGGCCTTCTGGCGACGGATCCGGGTTCTGCTGTTGAAACCCTGGCAAAAGGTGCAGGACCGGGTGTCGTGGTCTGGGCCTAGGCACCGGACACAGGCCGAGTGCGGATCCTTGAAAGGGATCCGTTTCCCACAGGCACACTTCGAGGAGTGACCGGAGGTCGGTGAGGACATCAGAGAAGAAGCTGAATGCAGAGAACGAAATTCCCGTAGGAAAACACTTTACCACGCGTCGCGCGCTAGAAACTGAACCGAAGGGTCGAGACATGCAAGTCGACGGCGGGAAAGAACTGAGGAATCTGGCGGGACCGCCCCCTTATATACTACGTCTGACATCGGAGGCGGGACCAACGTCGGGGGTGGTCCCCGCTGAAGATAGCTAGCTAGAATTTTTCCGTGGGGTCCTGATGCCTGCCGGCTTCAGTCCTAATGGTGTAACCTGCTGCAAGAGCTGTGTCTCGAAGTAAGATCTGCATATAGTTATGAATACCAGAGTATTACTGGGGTTAGAAACTCTGTTTACATAAAAAAAAAAGTCGACAATGAAAGCAATCTAGGAATAATGGTAGACAGGGAACTCATAACATTGTACTGAACTAGTACAAAAAAAAAAAAAACTACCTAGTCAGCAACATCAAAATATCATTTATTTCCAGAAACAGACAGTGTATCATGCCGCTGTATAGATCAATAGTCAGGCTGCACTTTGATTACTGCACTCAGCTGTGGAGAGATGTGGATAGAGTGGAGGGGGTGCAGCGTAGGGTGATCAAAATGGTCTATGGGCTAAGGCAACTAAGTTACGACGATAGAGTGAATAAATTGGGACTATACCAGCTGGAGATGGAGAGTAAGAGACCATCACTTAATGGCATTTAAAATTATAAGCAACAAGGAGCTGTCAAAGGAAAGTACAGTTACGTAAGAACTTACCGTAATAGTAGATCTTCGAGAGAGGTTCTTGCAGTAGGTATTCACAAGTAGGACCAAGCCGCCAGGCGTCAGGACCCCATGGAAAAATCTCTAGCTAGCAGTCTCTGGCGGGGACCACCCCCACGTCAGGTGACAGGCATCAGACATCAGTATAAAGGGGTGATCCTGACGCCCGCCCTCCAGTTCTTCCCCGTCAAGAGCCAAAGGTCTGACAGGAGAGAAGAGGATATGGTCCCCATATCTGAAAGAAGAAATTGAGGGGTTGGAGGGAGGGAAGGTAATACCTACTGCAAGAGTCTCTCTCGAAGATCTACCGTTACGGTAAGTTCTTACGTAGCTGTACTATCTTACTTCGAGAGGGCTCTTGCAGTAGGTATTCACAAGCAGGACAGAGTCCCAAGCAGTCTGGAACAAAAAGAAAGCGGGAGGAGGAAACACCATCCACAAATGCTGAGCTTCTAGACAAGAATCATGAGAGGATTCCCTGCAGAACAGCTAGCCTGAAACCTGCTCTGCTGCGAGAAGCAATGTCCAAAATGTAATGTTCTGTGAAAATATGGACGGACGTCCAAGTTGCAGCTGCACAAATCTCAGCCGCTGACACATTCTTAAAGCAAGTGGCAGAGGCTGCGATCCCTCTAGTGGCATGGCCTTTGACCTGACTCGGAAGGGTCTTGTGATATTTGTCATAACAGAAAGGGATACAACTGGCCAACCATCTAGAAAAGCACTGCTTGGAAACAGGGTTGCCTTCTCTCTTGTGAGCGAAAGACACAAAGAGTTGGTCTGTTTTTCTGAGATCTTTAGTCTTGTGAGTGTAGTATCTCAAAATTCTATGTAGATCCAGGGTATGGAGGAGGTGCTCTCCTTGACTGGAGTGCTCTGTGAAGAAGGATGGAAGCTTGATGGATTGATTCAGAGTAGATTCAGCCACCACTTTCGGGAAAAAAATTTAGGATTAGCACGCATGGCCACTCTATCCCAGTGGAAAATCAAATAGGGGGTTTTACACATCAGGGCTTGCAACTCAGAAATCCTCAGAGTTGAGGTAATGGCCATCAGAAATAAAGTCTTCCAAGAAAGAAACTTTAGCTCTGCCTCTGCTGCAGGTTCGAAGGGAGGCAGAGTAATCTTCTCCAGAATTAAATTCAGGTCCCAAGGGGGAGCAGGGTTGCGAATCGGGGGTCTTAGGTGCAAGACCCCTTGCAGAAAAGTCTTGGAGACTTCTAGTTGTGCAAACGTCCTGCTCCCGAAAGGGATGTGGTAGGCCAAAATGGCTGCTGCATGTACTTTCACTGACGAATAACTAAGGCCCAAGTTGTACAGGTGCCTCCTCAGGTAGTCCAGAACCTTACTGGCTGGACAAGAAAAAGGTTCTAGGTTATTAGAACCCGCCCAGATGGTGAAGCGTTTCCACTTCATGGCGTAAGTGGACCTGGTGGAAGGCTTTCTGACCTCCACCAGGATATCTGCTACCACGGGGGGAACTCCAAAATGCACTTTAGCTATGTCTGAAGGAGCCACGCGTGAAAGTGAAGAGACTTGAGGCCTGGATGGACCAGGGTCCCCTGCTCCTGGGTCAGCATGTGTTGCGACAGTGGTAGAGGAAGAGGAAGGTCCTCGGAAAACTGTTGCAGAAGAGAGAACCAGGCTTGCCTCGGCCAGAAAGGAGCGATGAGGATCATTCTCGCCCCTTCTGACCTTCGCTTGTTGAGCACTCTTGGGATCCGAGGAACTGGAGGGAAGGTGTAAATGAACTTGTCCTTCCACCACAGACACAGCGCATCCTGACAAAAAAGTCTCGCCCTGGAGCGAGTGAGCGAGCAGAAGACGGGAAGTTTGGCATTGTCGGGGGAGGCGAAAAGGTCCATTTGAGGGGTCCCCCAATGCTGGAAGACGTCATTTAGCATAACCCGGTCTAGTTACCACTCGTGAGACTTGGCTAACAAGCGACTTAAAAGCGTCCACGAGAGGGTGTTCTCCATCCCCAGCACGTGGGCAGCCATCAGATAAAGGCTGTGCTGGGACACCCAGTGCCAGATTCTCACGGCTTCCCCGCAGAGGGGATAAGAACGAGTTTCCCAGTTTGTTGAGGTACCAGACAACACACGTCTGATTGTACGAGAAGATGACCGGGACGAACAACTGGAAGGAGAGCCTGGAGGGCATAAAAGGACTGCCCTCAGCTCGAAGACGTTTATATGGATTCTCTGTTCGGACTGAGAACAACTGCCCAGAGTTCGATGAGACCCCAGATGGGCAACCCAGCCTGCCCCTGACGCATCCTTCATCAGGGTCTGGGTGGGTGGGACGGTACAGAACGGGATCCCTAGATTGAGAGGATCTGCAACCGTCCACCACTGTAAGTCCCTAACCATTGGATCAGACACCAGGATCTCGTGATCCAGGTCGTCCTGGGACTGATCCCATTGAATCCGCAGGGTCCACTGAGAGATCCTCACGTGCAGAAGGGCGGGATGGCGGCCGCCATCAGGCCAAGAAGGCAGAGAACCTTCCTGGTTCCGACCCTTCTGAGACCCGATACGAACCGAGCCTGGATTGACAGCATCTCTGCTCTGTCCAGGGGCAAAAAGGCCTTCCCAAGGGTCATGTCCAACACTGCCCCTATGAACTGCAGCCGTTGGCAAGAGATCAGATGGGACTCGACAAGGTTGACTATAATCACCAGGTCAGAGAAAACTTGAAGGGTGAGGGAAACTGAGCCCAACAGTTCCTCCCTGGACGGGGCTGCTAGAAGCCAATCGTCCAAGCAGGGGAAGACTTGGCCCCCCTTGGAATGCAGGAAGGCTGCCACTACTGCCAGGCATTTGGTAAATACTTGAGGGGCAGAGGATAGACCAAATGGGAGGGTCCTGAACTGGTAGTGGGACCCCTGAAAACAAAAACGGAGGTACTTGCAGTGGGAGTGGCAAATAGGGATATGAAGATTGGCATCCTGCATATCCAGGGTGCATAGCCACAGGCCCGGCCGACGCATAGGAAGGCGGCTCTGGAGGAAGAGCATTCGGAACAGTTTGTAACATGGCATAAAAGAGAAGTGTGAAATAAGGCAACCTCATTGGACAAAACGCACCATATGATCAAAGTTGGAGCAGGGATTAATCACTGGTAATGCCCGCTCCAACTATTAATCACGGGGTCACCAGGTCAACCTCTAGTACCACTAGTTGTCACAGCAGCCAACGCTGTATATCCCACAAAGCAGCAGACCACAGAACACACACTGCGGCGAAGAAGCAGAATCTCACCGAGCCGACACAAAGCCAAACAGTTCCAGCGGGCAGAACTGAAAAAATGGAAACGACGCAAGTATTGCCATATTACAAGTGCATTAATGCCTTCCGGAGTTGGCTTCTACTGGGGGATTAATGCGTGGTTGTAGGCACTCAGCCAAGGCCTCGTGCCACCCCACCCCCCCCAAAACCATGCATTAATTCCCCAGTAGAAGCCTCCATCGGGCATTAATGCTTACTTGTACTCCACAAACTGATTGAGGGAGGAGAGGTAGAGAATGGGCCTCAGATCTCCGGTTTTCTTTGGTACTAGGAAGAAGTGAGAATAGTAGCCTGTCCCCTGAAGATGGGAGGGGGACAGATTCTATTGCCTCTCAACAGAAGAGTGTGCATCTCTTCCAGTACCAACTGCAGATGAGTAGGGGAGTACGATGAGGGAGGGGATGGTCTGCGAGGTGGTTTTTGAATGAATTCTATCGAGTGTCCTGCTGCAATCAGCTGGAGCAACCAGATGTCTGTCGTTATCCTCCCCCAGCCCGGCAGATGGGAGGAAATCTACCCCCTACCAGTTCCTCTGAACTGGACAGATGCAGTGGGAGAGGCAGGGAGTCAGGAGGCGGAGGGCAAAGCAGCGGACGAGGCCCCAGGAGCTTTCTTGGGGGGGCGCGCCTTGGCAGCTGGCGTGGCCTTATGTTTGGTTGGGACATCTGGATTGCGTCTGCTTAGCCCTTTGGCGGTTGGGGCACCGAAAGGACAGTTTCTACCCTTGAGAGGGTTTATACATTGTCTGAACAGACTAATGCCAAACTCTTCTCCTGTAATTTAGTGATAATGTCCTTGACATCACCACCAAACAGCACAGACCCTCTGAAGAGAGCATCGTGGATAGCAGATAGTACTTCAGGGGCCCGACTTGACACTCTGAGCCAGGCATGACGCCACAAGGATATGACGACGGTCGAGCTCCTGCCTGCTGTGTTCACCGCATCATATGTAGCACGAAGTATGCGTCTACAGGCTGAACACGCGGAGCAGAGAAGATCTTCCAGTTCCCTTAGTCTGGGAGTCTGGAAGGGAGTCCAGTTTTGAGTCCATCTGACTAAGGACAGCCTTCTTGTAGTCCCCCATGTGGCCGACATAGCTGAGGGCCCCCATGCCCAGTGGAAGAAGCATAGACATTTTTCTCGTACTGGTCCAGAAGAAAAAATTACTCACCTTAGAAATGTTGTTTCTTCTAATGGAGTCTTGTTATATTATGACAGTAGCAGTTTGTCCCACCACTAGAACTGCTCCGGAGGTGAAATAGTTAATTCCATTCTAAAATGGAACTTTGAGCACGAGCTCTAAGCAGCAGCTCTGTCTGTGTAATTTCAAACTTGAACTGTCAGATCTTTACAAGCAAAAACTCACTAAGGTCTGTGTGGAAGCTGTAACCTACACTAGCCAAATGGCTACCTAAATATTAACAACCATTGCTGGTCCCAACACCCAAGACTCAAGTCAGGGACCAGAACTACTAATACAATTTTAACAGCTGAGAGAATAAA
This sequence comes from Neoceratodus forsteri, assembly GCA_016271365.2. Classification (NCBI taxonomy): domain Eukaryota; kingdom Metazoa; phylum Chordata; order Ceratodontiformes; family Ceratodontidae; genus Neoceratodus; species Neoceratodus forsteri. The sequence continues at coordinate 1,651,569,805 of CM028131.1, read as the reverse complement.
ACAGGATAATAAAACACACCCCAAACCCCCAAAAGGGAAGAAAGCGTTAAAGGCATAAAACAGTGCCCACACTAAGTTGCCCGCACCCCACCCAAGTAGAGGTTCTGAGAGGGCAGGCTGGGGGGTCATAATATAGCAAGACTCCATTAGAAGAAACAACATTACTAAGGTGAGTAATTTTTCTTTAAACAACATGAAGTCTTGCTATACTATGATGGTAGCAGACTACACAGCAGTACCTCCATGGAGGAGGGGTAGAACCTACTTAGGGAATAGGCTCTGAAGAACAGCTGTGCCAAACCGAGCATCTCTCCTGGCCTGGACATCCAGGGAGTAATGCTTGGTGAAAGTGTGTACCGTTTTCCAAGTAGCAGCCTGGCATATCTCTAATAGAGGGATGTCTCTGGCAGCAGCTAGAGACGCGGCTGTACCCTGGTAGAATGAGCCCTCAAGCCAGAGGGGGGATCTCTGCCCATTTTCTGATAACAAAATTGGATACAAAAGACAATCAGCCTTGCAACTGACCTCTTAGTGGCCAGCTTGCCTTTCCCAACTTCACCATAGGTGAGGAAAAGTTGAAGGGATTCGAACCTGTGACCTTTCGAACGCTCTATATAGTAACTAAAAGCCCTCTTAACATCCAGGCTGTGCAACCTCCTCTCACCAGAAGAGGAGTGATCGGTGAAAAATACTGGAAGGGAGATAGATTGGTTAAGATGGAAATCTGAAACCACCTTAGGTAAAAATTTCCTATTAGTCTAAAGGACTACCTTATCCCTGTGGAAAGAAATAAAGTCAGTTTCTACTGACAAGGCTTGCAACTCACTTATGCGTCTGGCAGAAGTGATAGCCACCAGAAAAACAGTTTTCCAAGTTAGATACTTAAGCTCTGCAGAAAACAGAGGTTCACAAGGGGTTGCATTAACTGGGCAATGCACACATTAAGGTCCCAGGCAGGGGCCGGTTCCCGAAAGGGTGGATTAGTATGGAGTAATCCTTAAAAACTTGGAAAACACAGGGTGAGTGGAAAGGGGGGATGACTTCCGTGCTGAAACAAAAGCAGAGACAGCTGCCAAATGAACTCTCAGGGTAGCTGGTCTGAGGCCCAAGGAAATAAGATGGACCATGTAGTCTAATACAATGGGCAAATCAGCAGATTCTGGGGAAATATTTTTCCCAGCACACCAAATGGAAAACCTCTTCCATTTAGAACTATAAGTAGCCCTAGTGGAAGGCTTCCTGGAAGCCAGTCAGGATTTCAAGAACACTGTGAGAGAGGTGTAAATCAGCAAACTAACTCCTCAAGAGCCAGGCCTTGAGGTTGAGGGATTTGAGGTCCGGATACCAAACTCTTCCCTGGGCACAAGTTAATAGATTGTGATTCCTGAGGAGACAAAGGGGAAGATGGATTGTCAGTGAGGAAGGAGTGGGTACCAGGACTGCCTGGCCCAATCCGGGGCAATCAGAATCACCTTGCAAGGCTGAGATCTGATTTTGACTAATACATTGAATAGGAGAGGGAAGAGGGGGAAGCATGAAGAAACTTCCCTTCCCAATCCAGGAGAAGGGCGTCCAGGGGGACTGAGCCCAACACTGGAGGCCTGCAACAGAACAGAGGAAGTTGGTGATTGTCTGGGGCTGCAAAAAGATCTATCTGAGGAGTGCCCCATCTGGCAAAGACTATCCCCAGTACCTGAGGATCCAGGGACCATTCGTGATGGCCCTGGGAAATCCTGCTGAGGGCATCCGCTAGGACATCGTCCTTCCCTGGAAGATGAACTGCTATGAGGGAAGTGTTCAGGGAATAGGCCAGAGACCACAACTTCTTTGCCTCGGTGCACAAGGCCGAAGACCGAGTGCCCCCTGTTTGTTGATGTACCACATTGTTGTGGTATTGTCTGTTCTGACTTGTACCACCTTGTTCTGGACAGATGCAGAAAACGCTTGAAGAGCTAAAAAGACAGCTCTGAGTTCCAACAAGTTGATGTGGAGCAGAGATTCCTGGGGGAACCACACTCCCTGAGTGGAAAAGTCGCCCATGTGGGGTCCCCAACCCAGAAGGGAAGCATCTGTAGTGAGAGTCAAACTGTGAGCAGGGGGAATGAAGGGGACCCCCAATCTTAAATTCCTCTAATCCTGCCACCACTGGAGGGCCTGGATCAAGGTTCGAGTCACTGGGACCAACTTGGAAAGGGGGTCTCTTCTCTGAGACCAATAGGTTCTCAAGTGAAACTGAATGTCTCATCTGAAATCTTGCTCCCTGCACAACAGCTGTGGATGCAGCCATGTGCCCCAGGAGCTGCAGAAAGTGTCTTGCTGGTCGAGAGACCTGCAGAGTGAAGGAAGAGGCCAGAGCCACTAAATTCCTTACCCTATCCAAGGGAAGAAAAGCTCTGGATAGCTTTGTGTCCAATTCTGCCCCTATTAAGGTGAGTACCTGGACTGGTTCCAGAACAGACTTTGGTAGATTTAGCAGAAAGCCCAGGGAGGTGAGAAGCTGCTGGGTGACTTGCAGGTGAGATTTTACCTGTTCTGAGGACTGGCCTACAATGAGCCAATCGTCTAGAAAGGGAAAAACAGCAATCCTTTGCCTCCTTAAGTGAGCCACTGCTACTGCCAGACACTTTGTGAATACCCTTGGGGCAGAGGTAAGGCCGAAGGGCATTGCTCTGAACTGGTAAGCCTGAGGGTAGTTCGAATCTGAGGTATTTTCGATGGGAGCTTCTGATTGGGCGTGAAAATAGGCATCCTTGAGGTCCAGGAAGCTAACCAGTCCCTGGCCTTAGGGAGGGTAAAATCATATGCCAGAGTTACCATTTTGAACTTTGGTTTCAAAGATGCTTGTTCAGATATCTGAGGTCTAATATGACGCCATTCTCCTGTCTTTTGGGGTAAGAAGTATCTGAATACAGACCCCTGCCCTGGTGCAGAGAGGAACCCTTTCTACTGCTCTGAGAGCCAACAGGGTTGAGACCTCTGCTTCTAGAGCAAGGGTCTCTGAAGAACTGCAGGTAGAAAAACCTGGTTCTCATTTTGGGAAACTTTTGAAGCTGAGAACCAGGCCCTGGCTTACTACCTCCAGAACCCACTTGTCTGAAGTTAAAGCGCCAGTTCTGACTGAAGTAAGCCAACCTGCCCCTACGTAAGGAGAATGGGCCCGGGCACCCCATCAGGGTGCCTGTAGCAGTGCTTTAGGCTGAGGGTGGGAGCAGGCATGCCCACCCCGTCTGCCTCTGAAGAAGCCCCTCGGAGCATAAGCAGAGAGGCCTGAGTCTGATAAAAGGCCTGTGAAAAGGCTCACCCACACCCCTGGGGTATGCTCTGGGAGTGGCTTGCAGCTCCTCAGCTTGGGCACTTTGTAAGTAGTCCTATATTCATCCATCTTTTCACGTAATTCTCTGTCTGCTCCCAAACAGAGAATTTCCCACCACAGGAAAGTCCATAGCCTTAGTCTGGGTATCCTGAGAGGCTAGTACACCTGAGCCAGGCCAACCTCTGAGCTACAGATGTGGCCATGACCCTAGAGAAACATCATTAACATCCACAGCAGCATGAAACTGCACCTTAGAAGCCTCAATGCCATCAGCAGCCACCTGTTCTAGTTCGCCAGCCAGCTGGCCATGGGCTTGTTTGGCTAATTCCATAACAGTATCCCATCTAGATTTCTGATACCTAGCTACATAAGCCATATAATTTGATTGCCTGAGTCCCAAGGAGGCTGCCATATACTGTTTTTTTGCCATGGCATCAATCTTCCTGGAATCCTTGTCAGGAGGATGTGAAGCCAGGGGAATATTAGCTTTATCACAGGCTGCAGCCTGAACTACTCCAACATGACTGCATTGCTGAGAAAGGAATTCTGTATCAGGACCTGACAATGTGTACCTTCTGTCCATCTTTTTATCTACAGGAGGCACAGAAGAAAAAATTACTCACCTTAGTAATGTTGTTTCTTCTAATGGAGTCTTGCTATATTATAGACATTAGCAGTTTGATCCAGCTCTAGAACTGCCCCGGAGTGAAATGGTTAAAACCATTCCAAAATAGAATTTTGGCACGAGAGCAGCTCTATCTGTGTCATTTCAAACTTGAACTGTCAGATCTTTACGAGCCAAACTCACCAAGGTCTGTGTGGAAGCTGTAACCTACACTAGCCAAATGGCTACCTAAATAATAACCATTGATGGTCCCAACACCCAAGACTCAAGTCAGGGGACCGGAAATACTAACACCATTCTAATAATATGAAAATGGAACATAAGTATAATAAAACACACACACGCATACACATACACACCCCCAAAGTCCCAAAGGGGACAAAATGCTAACAGGACGTAAAGTAGTGCCCACACTAAGTTGCCGCACCCACCAAGTAGAGGTTCTGAGAGGGGGCAGGTTGAGGCGGAGGTCTAATATAGCAAGACTCCATTAGAACAAACAACATTACTAAGGTGAGTAATTTTTCTTCAAACAACATGAAGTCTTGCTATATTAGACATTAGCAGAATACACACAGTACCTCCATGGAGGAGCAGAACTTACTTAGGGAATAGGCTCTGAAGAACAGCTGTGCTAAACCGAGCATCTCTCCTGGCCTGGACATCCAGGGAGTAATGCTTGGTAAAGTGTGTACCATTTTCAAGTAGCAGCCTGGCAAATCTCTAATAAAGGGATATCTCTGGCAGCAGCTAGAGGCACAGCTGTACCCTGGTAGATGAGCCCTCAAACGGGGCTCTGCCCACTTTCTGATAACAAAATTGGATACAAGAGACAATCCACCTGGCTACTGATCTCTTAGTGGCAGGTTTGCTTTTCCCAACTTCACCACAGGTAAGGAAAAGTTGGAGGGATTCGAACCTGTGACCTTTAGTGCAGCTCTATATAATAACTAAAGCTCTCAACATCCAGGCTGTGCAACCTCCTCACCAAGAGGAGTGATCAGTGAAAAAATACTGGAAGGGAGATAGATTAAGATGGAAATCTGAAACCACTTTAGGCAAAAACTTCCTATTAGTCCTAAGGACTACCTTATCCCTGTGGAAAGAAATAAAGTCAGTCTCCACTGACAAGGCTTACTATTCACTTATCGTCTGGCAGGCGTGATAGCCACTAGAAAAACAGTTTCCAAGTTAGGTACTTAAGCTCTGCAGAAGACAGAGGTTCAAAGGGGTTGCATTAACTGAGCAATGCAAACATTAAGGTCCCAAGCAGGGCCGGTTCTGAAAGGAGGATTAGTATGGGTAATCCCTTAAAAAACTTGGAAAACACAGGATGAGAGGAAAGAGGGATGACTTTCCTGCTGACACAAAAGCAGACACAGCTGCCAAATGAACTCTCAGGGTAGCTGGTCTGAGACCCAAGGAATTAAGATGTACCATGTAATCTAACAAAATGGGCAATTCAGCAGATTCTGGAAATATTTTCCCAGCACACCAAATGGAAAACCTTTTCCATTTAGAACTATAAGTAGCCCTAGTGGAAGGCTTTCTGGAAGCCTTTAGGATCTCAAGAACACCCTGAGAGAGGTGTAAATCAGCAAACTCACTCCTCAAGAGCCAGGCCTTGAGGTTGAGGATTGAGGTCCGATACAAACCCTTCCCGGGCACAAGTCAACAGATTGTGATTCCTGAGGAGGCACAGGGAAGATGGACTGTCAGAGACAGAAGGAGTGGGTACCAGGGCTGCCTGGCCCAATCCGGGGCAATCAGAATCACCCTGCAAGGCTGACATCTGATTTTGACTAGTACTTTGAATAGGAGAGGAAAGGGGGGAAGCATAGAGGAACTTCCCCTCCCAATCCAGAAGAAGGGCATCCAGGGGAACTGAGCCCAGCACTGGAGGCCTGCAACAGAACAGAGGAAGTTTGTGATTGTCTGGGGCTGCAAAAAGATCTGAGGGATGCCCCACCTGGCAAAAACTATCCCCAGCACTTGAGGATCAGGGACCATTCGTGATGGCCTGGGAAATCCTACTGAGGGCATCCGCTAGGACATTGTCCTTCCCTGGAAGATGAACTGCTATGAGGGAAGTGTTCAGGAATAGGCCAGAGACACAACTTCATTGCCTCGGTGCACAAGGCCGAGACCGAGTGCCCCCTGTTTGTTGATGTACCACATTGTTGTGGTGTTGTCTGTTCTGACTTGTATCACCTTGTCGTGGACAGATGCAGAAAAAGCTTGAAGAGCTAAAAGACAGCTCTGAGTTCCAGCAAATTGATGTGGGCAGAGATTTCTGGGACCAAACTCCTTGAGGGAAAGGTCGCCCATGTGGGCTCCCAACCCAGAGAGGAAGCATCTGTAGTGAGAGTCAAGTCGTGAGAAGGGAAATGAAGGGACCCCCGCTCTTAAATTGCTCTGATCCTGCCACCACTGGAGAGCTAGGATCAAGGTTGAGTCACTGGGACCAACTTGGAAGGGGTCTCTTCTCTGAGACCAAAAGGTTCTCAAGTGAAACTGAATGTCTCTCATCTGAAATCTGGCTCCCTGCACAACAGCTGTGGATGCAGCCATGTGCCCCAGGAGCTGCAGAAAGTGTCTTGCTGGTCGAGACCTGCAGAGTGAAGGAAGAGGCCAGAGTCACTAAATTCCTTACCCTTTCTGGGGAAGAAAGGCTCTGGCTAGCTTTGTGTCCAATTCTGCCCCTATAAAGGTGAGTACCTGGACTGGTTCCAGAACCGACTTTGGTAGGTTTAGCAGAAAACCCAGGGAGGTGAGAAGCTGCTGGGTGACCTGCAGGTGAGATTTTACCTGTTCTGGGGACTGGCCTACAATGAGCCAGTCATCTAGATAGGGAAAAACAGCAATCCTCTGCCTCCTTAAGTGGGCCACTGCCACTGCTAGACACTTTGTGAATACCCTTGGAGCAGAGGTAAGGCGAAGGCATTGCTCTGAACTGGTAATGACCTGAGGGCAGTTCGAATCTGAGGTACTTGATGGGATCTTCTGATTAGGACATGAAATAGGCATCCTTGAGGTCCAGGGAGGCTAGCCATTCCCTGGCCTTAGGGAAGGTAAAATCATTGCCAGAGTTACCATTTGAACTTTGGTTTCAAAGATGCTTGTTCAGATATCTGACATCTAAAATGGGCCGCCACTCTCCTGTCTTTTGGGGTAAGAAGTATCTGGAATACAGACCCCTGCCCTGATGCAGGAGGAACCCTTCTGCTCTGAGAGCTAACAGGGATGAGACCTCTGTTTCCAGGCGAGGTCTCTGAAGCACTTGCAGGTGAAAAAGTCTGCTTCTCAACTTGGGAAACTTTGTTAAAGAACCAGACCCTGGCTTACTACTTCCAGAACCCACTTGTCTGAGGTTAAAGAAGCCCAATTCTGACTGAAGTAAGCCAGCCTGCCCCCCACTGGTACAGGAGAATCAGCCCTGGGCACCCCATCAGGGTGCCTGTTTCGCAGGAGCTTTAGGCTGGGGGGTGGGAGCAGGTCTGCCCACCCCTCGTCTGCCCCTGCCTCTGAAGAAGCCCCTCTGAGCATAGGCTGAGGAGGCCTGAGTCTGGTAGAAAGGCCTGTGAAAAGGCCTACCCCTACCCTGGGGGCATGCCTTTGAGGAGTGACTTGCGCTCCTTAGCTTGGGCACTCTTGTAAGTAGTCCTATATTCATCCATCTTCTTCATGTGAGTTCTCTGTCTGCTCTCAAACAGAGAATTTCCCACCACAGGAAAATCCATAGCCTTAGTCTGGGTATCCTGTGACAAACTAGTACACCTGAGCCAGGCCAACCTCGAAAAGCTACAGATGTGGCCATGACCCTAGAGGAAACATCATTAACATCCACAGCAGCATGAAACTGAACCTTAGAGGCTTCAATGCATCAGCAGCCACCTGTTCTAGTTCACTAGCCAGCTGGCCATGGGCCTGCTTGGCCAATTGCATAACAGTATCCCATCTAGATTTCTGATACCTAGCTACATAAGCCATATAATTTGCTTGCCTGAGTCCCAGAGAGGTTGCCATACTGTTTTTGCCATGGCATCAATCTTCCTGGAATCCTTGTCAGGAGGATGTGAAGCCAAGGGAATATTAGCTTTATCACAGGCAGCAGCCTGAACTACCCCAACATGACTGCATTGCTGAGAAAGGAATTCTGTATCAGGGCCTGACAATGTATACCTTCTGTCCATCTTTTTATCTACAGGAGGCACAGAATTAGAGCTTTTAAAATTTTAATTTGTTTCCTAAAGACTTATGTAAAGGAATAGACAATCTCCTAGACTCTGGAGTATCCATCATTTCTACAAAATCAGGCTCCTCTTGCTCATCCACAGCCTCTTCTAAAGGAAGCTGGAGGGTTTCAGCAACTTTTATAAAACATAAAATGAGATGGGACTCAGACAGCATAGGGGAAATTCTAAGGTCTGTCTGGGGAGATGTCGGTTCAATGGGCACACCAGACCTTCCAGCCACATTCATACTGTTCATAATCCTCCTCTGGTTCATAAAATTCCTCAATATCATAATCCTGAACCACTGGGACGGACGAACCGACCTTTTACCAGATAGTGGTAGTTCGGACGGACCCTGAGACAGTGACTGGACAATTTGTATGGCTTTTGCTATCTCTGCAGCAGTTGGAGAAGAATTTTGGACTCCCAGACCTGCTGATTTTCTTGTTTTCTTTACTGGAATTGGTTCCTCAGAACCAGCTTTTCTTTGCCAGAGGAAGTCTGGCCCTGGTCAGAAGGCACTCCTCTGGTTCGGTTGACACCGAACCGGGCTGTCCATCAGGTCAGCGGACTTTTAGCCTCTCGTTCCCTGAGCCTGCCCAATCTTTTTCCAGGATGGCTGCAGGAAATTCTTACATACCTGGCAGTCTGACTGAGGTGGTCAAACCCCAGACAATAAACACATGTGATGTGTGGGTCAGCCTTGGCAAAGACTTCCCACAAACATCACAGTGTTGAAACCCAGTGGGCCAGTTTTTCTTTTGGGTTTTCTCAGACATAATGCCAGCCTAACCAAAAACTTGCCTTTTAACGGCGGTAGTGCAGGCAGACACCCTTATCGGTTCCTAACCGTGTCTCGGTATTGGAAAAACGTAATAAATCCGGTTTTTTAGAACCGATAAGAACCGGGAACCGCACTCTAAAATAGTAACTTTTAGTTTTAAATGAGTTTTAAACCCACTGATCGGTTCAAAACCGAACCGATAACACAAGTTCCACACAGACAAAACCTTCATTTACTTACAGTTACCACAGATAGAGCTTGAACCGAACGGTTTTGCGGTTAAAATAAAACTATTCTCGGTTAAATCCAACCGAGAAAACACTTTTTAAACCGAGAAATGAACTGAGCAGAGTGAGAAATCTCCGGAGCGACTGTTCACTGAGGCGGAGTAAAGAATCTGACAGTTCAAGTTTGAAATGACACAGCTAGAGCTGCTCTCGTGCCAAAATTCTATTTTGGAATGGTTTTAACCATTTCACTCCGGGGCAGTTCTAGAGCTGGATCAAACTGCTAATGTCTATAATATAGCAAGACTTCATGTTGTTTGAATTAGGAGTTTTTAAAATTTTTATAGTTTGCTTCCTAAGAGACTTATGCAAAGGAACAGACAATCTCCTAGACTCTGGAATATCCATCATCTCTATAAAATCAAGCTCCTCTTGCTCATCCACAGCTTCTTCCAAGGGAAGCTGGAGGGTTTCAGCAAATTTTTTGTAAAACATAAAATGAGATGGGGACTCAGATAGCATAGGGGGAGATTCTAAAGGTCTGTCTGGGGAAATGTCCGGTTCAATGGGCACACCCAGACCTTCCCAGCCACATTCATACTGTTCATAATCATCCTCCCCCTCCTCTGGTTCATAAACTCAACATCATATTCCTGAACCACTGGAACCGGACGAACCGACCTTTTGCCAGATAGTGGCGGTTCGGATGGAACCCGAGACAGTGACTGGACAATTTGGATGGCTTTTGCTACTCTGCAGCAGTTGGAGAAGGGGTTTTGGACTCCAAACCTGCTGCCTTTCTTGTTTTCTTCACTGGAAGTGGTCCTCAGAACCAGCTTTTCTTTTGCCGAGGAAGTCTCACCCTGGTCAGAGGCACTCCCTCCGAGGACCGGTTGGCACGAACCAGGCTGGCCATCGGGTCAGCGGACATTTGGCCTCGTTCCCTGAGCCTGCCCAATCTCTTTTCCAGGGTGGCTGCAGGAAATTCTTACATATCTGGCAGTCTGACTGGAGGTGGTCAAACCCCAGACAATAAACACATGTGGTGTGTGGGTCAGCCTTGGCAAAGACTTCCCCACAGACATCACAGTGCTGAAACAGTCGCCGGTTTTCTTTGGGTTTCTCAGGCATAATGCCAGCCTAACCAGAAAACTGCCCTTTGAACGGCAGTGCTAAGAAGACACCCTTATCGGTTCCTAACCGTATCACGGTATTGGAAACCGTAATGAAATCAGTTTTTTTGAGAACCGATAAGAACCGGGAACCGCACTCTAAAATGATAAACTTTTGAATTTAATAAGTTTTAAACCCGCTGATCGGTTCAAAACCGAACCGATAAACTTACAAGTTCCACACAGACAAAGCTTTTAAAATTACTTACGATACCACAGACAGAGCTTGAACCGAACGGTTTTGTGGTTAAAATAAAACTATTCTCGGTTGAATCGGACCGAGAAAACACTGTTTAAACCGAGAAATGAACCGAGCAGTAGGAGAAATCTCCGGAGCGACTGTTCACTGAGGCGGAATAAAGAATCTGACAGTTCAGGTTTGAAATTACACAGACAGAGCTGCTTCTTAGAGTTCGTGCTCAAAGTTCCATTTTAGAATGGAATTAACTATTTCACCTCCGGAGCAGTTCTAGCGTTGGGACAAACTGCTACTGTCATAATATAGCAAGACTTCATGTTGTTTGAAGACGTGATTCCTTGTCAGGCGGGGATAAGCTAAAGTACCTAGGGTTGGCTGATCGGTCATGTGTGGCGCTAATCACTACCGAATCAGCCTTGGTGTGAAGGCTAAGGAAATCCTTCCCCTCATGAGCCTAGTATGGCCAGTCTGCCTTCCAAGGAAGGTTGCTTCCCAATAGTGGAAACAAGATCCGCGTGAGGCTCTATCCAGGGTGGAATTGGGGTGGGAGAAGTCTCCGGGAGTTCTTACGCTGGGGTCTAGCTCCACTGATTGCCACACACAGACAGCCTGGATTTTCTTCAGCAGCTGCAGAAAGGAAGGGTCTTCGGAGAACCTTGTGGCCTGGGTCTATCTGGAGTGCGGGGCTCGTCCTCTAGGTCAAAGCGTCTGGAGTCCAAATCTGACTCTGAATAATCGGATGATGCAGAAGAGGAGTCCTCCCTAGGAGGAGGAGGAGGATCGCCCTCTCTGAGGGTTCCCTAGGGGAGCGTGTCCTCCCTGGCCCAAGAGCCAGAAGGTTCAGCTCTGGTGTTAGGCAGAGGTAGGGGAGTCTCTTCGTGCCGATGTAAGGGGGTCTGGCATCGGTATATGTTTTTTGACCTTTTGGGTGACCTGTGTTTTAGCCTTAGCCCACCAGGAGGCCAAGACCTCCCTTCAGTCCACCTAAGGCCGCGGGTTGGTGGAGGAGGGGCAGAGGGAGGGGCTCGGATACCGGTAACCTGGAAATCTGTAATAAGGGTACCCATAACCTGATGGCTGGTATTGAGGCACTGAGTACTGCGGCGTCTGGTACTGAGGAGCCGGATACTGTGGCGTCGGGTATGCCGGCGTCTGATATCCTGGTGCCGGGGGCTCCAATGGGGTTGAAGGTCCTGGCATCGCCCTGTAGGTGGACCAGACGGATCAGGCATCGGCCCGGAGGGTAGAGGGCTCAAAGGGGGACCCATCGGGGTTGGGGGCTCAAAACCTAGAAGGCTCTGATGGTCTCTCGTCAGGAAGCGGTATGCCGGAGGGTGACGTCTGGTTGTCTGGCATTGGATCCAGCGTCTGAGGATCCGGCATCGGAGGGGGGCACCCCCAACAGCAGAGTTTCAGGCTCCTCGACCCCAGCCGGGGAGGGAGGAGTGAACTCCTCAGGAGACAACGCGACAGGTGTGCACTGCGGTGACTCTCCAGCATCAGGGATGGAAGGAGAGCCGGACGACTGGTTGCCCGATGGACGGACATCAGGTATACAGATGACTGACTTAGCAGCCAAGCCCTGCTTATCAGACGCACTGACCGGTAGGCCTGGGTTTAGAGGCTGTAGCGGGAGTGTGGACCTCCTTAACCGGAGGCTCCCGTCGGGCCCGAGCCAGCCCGGACGGGGAGGGGGTTTCGATGCCAGCTTAGATACCACTCAAGGTGGCTAAAGGACGATACCCAGAGGGGAAGTTAGCCTGGAGAGTCGCGACTCCAGCCGGAGTCGCGGCTGCTGTGGATGGCGAGTCCCGATCCTTGTGTTTCTCCTTGTCTCTCCTTTTCTTCTGATGACCCTCAGGAGAAGTTGACGCCTGCCTCAATTTCTTAAGTTCTTTTCCATGGGTGCCATTTTTCTTTTTGAGCAAATGGGCTTCCAGGGACTGCTGCCTTCGTTTCAGAGTAGTAGCGTTGATTTTCAGCAGTGTTTACACTTCTCCACGCAGTGTTCTGGGCCCAGACAGAAACGGCAGAAGGAATGGCTGTCCTCGTGAGGGAGCTGGGATCCACACAAGTCGCACTTCTTTTTATGCGATTCCAATGGCATCAGGGACGACATGCACAGTGAGGTAGTAACACACAATTATCAGAATAAAGATGAAAATTGTCGCAAAAGGTTTATACTTATCCGAATGGCGAGATAAGCGAACGCTGCTCTTTCACGAGGTACTTTCACAAGCCAATGGCGGGAAAGCTGGAGGGCTGGCGTCGGGACCACCCCCTTTATACTGATGTCGGACGACGCCGGTCACCTGCCATGGGGGTGGTCCCCGCCAGAGACTGCTAGCTAGAGATTTTTCCATGGGGTCCTGACGTCCGAGTCCTAACTGTGAATACTTACTGCAAGAGCCCACTCGAAGTAAGACCTAGGGATAGAAATACAGAACAAACACACAGGCTTGAGATCACACACAAATCAGACTCGCGTATACCATCAAAAATGGAGACTGTATAAATTCACACAAAGGGCATGGAGAATGTGGAATTCCCTTTTAGAAGAAGTACAAGTCTAGAGATCTTTAAGCAAAAACTGGATACATTTCTATTTAATGGAAGGTTCAACTAGATCCATTAACACGGACAGAAAGACATAATGGGCACCAAGCCTTCTTCTGTCTGAACACCCAGTGTAATAACACTAGGACCAGAGAAAACCTCTCAACACTCTGCAAGAAGCATTTCTAAATCGCATCCATGGTCTAACCTGGTTGGTTATGGTAGTGACAATACCAGTGTTATGACTGGCCGGAACTCTGTGCCATCAAGAATCAGACAACCACCACCAGATGTGTTTAACTTCGGCTGCATCTACCATCTAGCAAACCTATGTTGCCAGAAATGAGTAAAAGCACTCTGACTACACATTGACGAACTCCTAGTAGACACACATTTTCATTTTTACAACAGTGCCAAGAGAAAAGAACAGTACAAGTTCAAATTCACAGGCACTGAGCCACTAAAGATCATTAAGCATTGCAGTAAAAGATGGTTGTCTCTTCATAACTGCTAAGATTCCGTCACCACTGGCTGGCACTAACAATTTACTTTGCAAGCCATGATGAGGTACAAATACCAGGTCGTGTCCAAAGATGTGCAAAACTCCTAGATAACCAAGAGGCTTATCTGTACTACATGTTCCTGTCATTCATACTTACTCCGCTCAATGAATTCAATATGCTGTTCCGAAAGGATGAATCCATATGATGCCTGCACACGGAGATGTCTACACTACTAAAAATTCATGGAAAATAAGTCCAAGTCAAGGTGATTACATCTGCTAAGGACATCACTCAGGTTCCATTCAACACAGCACCAAACCAACTACCTGATGACATGCTAACAGTTAGGTACTCTCTGGTTTTCATCCCATCAGACAATGAGGTCCCACCAGAGCAACTCAAGTCACTTTTCAGCCACGTCCGCCTCTTCTAAGGTGAAGTAACTACCAGCCTCATAAAGAAGTTTTCCTTTCAAGACAGAACACTTCAAACTCTGGGTTTTGTAAATCCACACCTAAAAGAAAACATTGAACCATCATGTCTTCTGAAGCTTGGCAAGAAATTCAATACCTATACAGATGAACCAGTGCTACATGAAGAAATCTTGGACTTCAAACGAACACCAGAGGAAGAGCTACCTGCTTACACTCCTAATATGAGTCTTGATGCCTACTGGCTTTCCATGGAACTACTATCAGAAGATTTCAATATCTGTCTTCCACACTATCTTCCATTCCCACACAGTAACGCTGCTGCTGAGAGATCTTTCAGTATGCTAAGAAAGATCCAAGGTGAGAACAGGGGGAGCCGCCATCGCATTACTCATGTGTGCCATGATGAACATTGACACTGAATGCTTCAACTATAAGCCAGATGACAAGCTACTGAAGGCCGCAAAAAATCAGCCTGTAGCACTTATGCACTACTCAAAGAACGTTGACAATACAGCAAAAAAGCAGACAGTTTTATTATTTTAACTGCATTAATGATATGTGTGCATTTTTTAAATCTGTACTTATTTGTGTATATTCTTGCAGAAACTGAATAAAATGCATGAAATGTTTCTTGTTTTTTTACATTAAGTACCAACTCTGCGCGCTACGCAATCTCCCTTTGCCAAACCTCACTCGCACACAGGTTGTAATTATCACAGGTCTGTATCTATAAAGTAACTGCTGAAATAAATACCTTTATCACTACTGTTGTCTTCTGGTTTTGATTCTGATGCATTGAAGGACAGAGTAGCAGACTGCCCCTGCTTCACATCTTTGCCAAATAAAGTCCCAGTGCCCCCACTGCCGAAGGAGAAACCAGTGAGAGAGCCAGCATTAAGAGATCCCAAAACCGAACTGTCTATTTTCTTCCCAAAGTTAAAAGTAACATTTGATGCATTTCCGGAGGTTGCACTGGTTTTTAATTCTGATGAATCATCTTTTTGGTTGTTATTTAACAATGCCACTCCTTTGTGTGGCTTAGAAGTGCCAAATGACAGAATGGACGGAGTACCCAATTTCTTGCCTCTTGTGTCACTGTCTGACCCACTATCAGAACTGCCGCCACACTGCTGTTCGATGCTAACCAAGTGCTTTTCATAGTCCTTAAAGATGGGGGTTAAGTCGCACAGAGGGTTTTTGTCCACATGTTTTGTGATCCAGTCCCGGACAGCACAGTTCAGAGCGGTTAGCAGTCTGTTGTAGTTTGCAGAGTTGTGCGATTTATTTTGGCAGGAATTTGGTGAAGAATTAGACTGACTTTGACCATTAGTTTCTGCACCAACATCAGTCTTCTGAAACAAAGAGGAAGCAGAGGCAGGTCCATTTGAAGTGGCTGATCCTATAAAAAAATAAAAGCAAGCATGTAAGAATTTCTTGCATTTATTACGCAGAACCATCAGAGAACACTTAGATTCAAGTGATTTTCCCCCCCAAAATCAAGAATTTCAGGTCATTTCATTATGTAGTACTAAAGCACTTTGTAGGAAAACTGTCCCTTTATCCCTTACACTTAATCTGTTCCTGCCGAATTTCCTGCCATGTAGCATAATCCCCAGTTGTGACATCACAACTGTTTGCCATTAAAATGATTCAGATGTTACACGCAGAGGATTGCGACTTCAAGGCAGAAAAGCAGCAGGAAAGTACAGTTAGGTAAAACCTTACCGCACCAGCAGATCTTCGGGAGAAGCTCTTGCAGCAGGCAACACATAGGACTGGTGCCACCTGGTGTCGGATCTCTGCAATTCTTTTTCCAGAAGTACCAACATGGAAATGTCCCCGGCCCACGTCGGCTACACCCCCGACGTCACCCTACATAAGGGGAGTTCCTACATGCTCCAATTCTTGCATGCCCACCACAGGTAAGCGGAATCACACTAGGCGACAGATGAGGGAGAATATATGCTCTCCCACCACAGAGAGGGGAAGGCTGCAATGGCTGAGGTCTGATCCTTGGGGGAAAGTAGGGAGGGAAAATCATACCTGCTGCAAGAGCTTCTCTCCAAGATCTACTGTTACGGTAAGTTCTTGCAAAACTGTACCATCTTACTTCAAGAGGAAGCTCTTGCAGCAGGTAACACATATAAGACTGATTCCCAAGCAGTATGAACTAAAGACAACTCCTGGGAGGGGGAGAAGGAAAGACAGGCAAGGGAAGCAAGAGGAATCCATCATGAGACCAAACCTGGCAGAACATCAAGGCCAAAACCCGCTCTGCATCTGGAAACTGTGTCCAAGCTGTAATGCCGGACAAAAGGGTGGAAAGAATGCCATGTGGTGGCAGCACAAATATCAGCAGCTGAGAACTTTTTTTTTTTTAGAGCCGCAAAAGAAGTGGTGACTGCTCTGGTAGTGTGTGCCTTGATCGGCCCATGTGCAGACCTGTTATCCTTTTCATAACAAAAAGTGATGCAGTTGACCAACCAGCACGACATCGTCTGCTTGGTAACAGAGCAACCCAAGGACGTTTGAGCGAAAGAAACGAACAACTGATAAGACTTTGTCCCCCTTGGTTCTAGCCAGGTAACGACGGAGTGCCCTGTGAACATCCAGAGAGTTAAGCAACACTTCCCTTTATTAGAGTACTCTGGGTAATAGATCAGGAGTTGGACAGTCTGGTTGAGGGTGAGCTCCAAGACCACTTTCGGCAAAAACTTTGGATCAGCACGCAGATCAACCCTGGCCTTATGAAAAACGAGATATGGTTCTTTACACATAAGAGCCTGAAGCTCTGAAATCCGCCTTGCCAAAGTAATAGCTACGAAACTAGTGTCTTCCAGGATAGAAAGTGAAGCTTAGCCTCCATTGCCGGCTACAAACGGGGAAGAGTCAGGTTCTTTAGCACAAAGAGAAGATTCCAAGGAGGGACAGGGTCCAAGATAGGTGGTCTAATGTGTAGTATACCATGCAGGAAAGCCCTGGAGATCTCCATCTGAGCCACCGTCTTACCCTGGACCGGCATGTGATAGGCAGATACAGCGGCCAGGTGTACTTTGATGGAGGAGTAACAGACCAGACTCCGAAAGGGAAAGCAGGTATTCCAACGCTGAATTCACCGGACAGACCAAGGGGTCCACCTTCTTGGCTGTAGCCCAAACACAAAAATGTTTGCACTTCATAGTGTTAAGTGGCCCTGGTGGTAGGCTTACAGGCCTCAACCAAAACCTGCGCTATCCTGTCAGACCCCAAACCTGGCTTTAGCTAGGTCCTGAGGAGCCAAGCATGCAAGTGAAGGGAGCGCAGATGCGGGTGAACCAGGGATTCGTTGTCCTGAGACAGGAGTCGAGATGATATTGGAAGAGGAAACTGAGGTTCTGCCGCTAAACACTGAAGCAATGGAAACCAAATCTGACGGAGCCACAGCGGGGCTATCAGAATGAGGGTGCACTGCTCTGACTGAGCTTTGAGGAGCACTCTCTGCAGCAAGTGGAAGGGAGGAAAGGCATAAAGGAATCTCCCCTTCCAGGAGAGGGACAACGTGTCTTGTCAGAAAGCTCCAGGCTCTGGCTCTAGTGAGCAAAAAAATGGGTAGTTTTGCATTGGATGGAAACGCGAAGTCCCCCATCTGTGGAAGAGATTATCTGCAACCTCTTGAAGAAGCTCCCACTCGTGAGTCTAAGACCTGGTTCGGCTGAGAGCATCGGCCAGCATGTTCTGTGATCCTGGAACATGGACTGCCAACAGGGTGAGCTGGTGCTCCAGTGCCCAATCCCACACTCTCATGGCTTCCCAGCAAAGGGGATACAAGTGAGTGCCACCGTGTTTGTTGATGTAGAACATCACTGACGTGTTGTCTTTCTGGACTAACAGATGACCTGGCAACAAGACAGAGGCTAAGCCCTGGAGAGCATACAGGACCGCCCTCAATTCCAGGACATTGATATGCAGATTCTCTTCCACTGGAAGCCAGGAGCTCTGTGTACGATGGGATCCCAAATGGGCACCCCACCTCGAAGACTAAGCGTCCGTGGTCAGAGTCTGGCAGGTGTCTACAGCATGGAAGGTAAGCCCCCCAGGGAGGTTTTGTGACATCATCTACCAGAGAAGCTCTCTGCGGATTGGCTCCGAGATCCCTATCAGGGCGTCCAGATCATCCCTGGTCTGATCCCACTGGATGGTCTTCATGGGCAGCCATGCTAGAGAGACGAATGACGGCCACTGCCATGTGTCCCAATAGCCTGAGAAGGAGTCTTGCTGGAACTCTTGAGGCTGTATAGACCTGAGACACCAAGACGGATGCAGCCTGCCCTGTCCGGGGCCTTCCCAAGGGTGGAATCCAGAATGACCCCGATAAACTGAAGCCTCTGGGAGGGGAAGTGGAGACTTTCCCCAATTGTCAGTGATCCATAGCCACTGGAAAAGCGACAGGGTGTCCCTGATGGTTTCCAACAGGCGGGGTTTGGTGTGGGCCAGGAGGAGCCAGTCGTCCAGGTAAGGGAACACGAAAAAAACCTTCTCCGAAGTGCTGCGGCGACCACTGCCAGGCACTTGGTGAATACCCTGGGGGCTGACAAAAGATCGAAGGGAAGGACTTTGCACTGATAATGCCTTCCCATAACTCTGAACCTCAGGAATCTTCTGTAAGACCTGACGATTGGGATATGCAGATATGCATCCTGCATATCGACTGAAGCCAGCCAGTCTCCTGTCGTCAGGAACAGCAGGAGAGCGGGGAAGGGAGAGCATTCGAAACTTCCAGTAGGTAACCCATTTGTTCAGATCGCTGAGGTCAAGAAAGGGTCTGAGGTTCCCCGACTTCATCGGGACTAGGAAGAAGCGAGAGTAGAACCCTGTCTGCACCTCAGCCGGAGGCACTGGCTCGATGGCATTCTTGTCTGAGAGAGATATAATTTCTCTTTGGATTAGAACCCGATGTTCCCTCGGGTAGCAGGATGGAGGAGGTGGTCTGTCCAGAGGAATACTGTCGAACACGATAGAGTGCCTGAACACTACGAGATAGAGAACCCACTGATCGGAGATAACTTGACTCCAGGACTTGGCGCAGAGAGAAAAGCGACCTCCCATCGGCTCCCCTGGCAGAGTTTCTAGGGGAGGTGGGTCGCCTGGGGGGAGAGGGGGGGCAACCGCTGACTTGGCCTTTCGGGAAGTGACAGCCGAGGTACCCCTGGCTCCACCTCTGACCACAGCCACCCCGCTGCTGGTGTTGGTAGCAGGGCTGCTGGGGATGTTGTCCCCCACGGCTACGAAAAACGAGACTTCTGAGATTGTCCCTGTTTCGGGTGGTACATGGACTGCACGGTTCGAATAGTCCGACCGGAGTCCTGTAGCTTCGTGATGATCTTCTCCGTGTCTTCTCCGAAGAGCACAGAGCCTTAAAAGGGAGTATCCAGAATGTTGGATTGCACATCTGGATCAAACTCAGAAACCCGAAGCCAAGCATGGCGACGGAGGCAGATGCCAGTAGCTGCTGCCCTGGAAGAGGTGTCCGCAAAGTCGTAGGCTGCGCACAGGATGTGGGTCCCCACGTCTGAGCCAGACTGCAACGACTTGGCAAGCTCGGCCTGGTGAAGGCAGTCAGTCAGGCAGGCTTTGCACAATGTCCAGACCCTGTTCCCAAAGGGCATTCTGGTACTGGACCATGTGTATCAGGAAGTTAAGGCTCCTGATACTGCAAGCGGCAGCGGAGTACATCTTGCATCCCATCGAATCCAGCTGCTCTGACTTCCTGTCAGGTGGCTGGGAGCTCAGGTGTTTGGGCCTCTGCGAATGACTGAGCCGCTGAAACCAAAGAGTCCGCAGTGATTGGTTCGGACAAAAAGGGGTGGTCCTTAGGTGCCCGGTACAACCCGTTGATCCTTTTTTGGCACTGCCGAGGAGGAATGAGGGCGCTTCCAAGTAGCATAGGTGACGTCCTAAAAGGTATCCACCATGGGAGGGATGATCACTGGCTTAGGATCTTTTTGGCGGAGGTATTTAGTCAACTGCAGGCGCTCAAGGTCCAGAGCCTCCATATCCCAGCCCATATTCTCTTGGATGTGCCTCGTAACTTTCATAAAACTTGGGTCTTCAGGAGGTGATTTAGGATGACACTTCTGATCTCCAAGATCATGTTCTAGGTTGACGTTGAGCCTGGCACAGAGGAACCGGAGTCGACATAAGATGAAGAAGAGGAAGAGGAGGGAGAACGGTGCCTTCTCCTCTTGTGCCACTCATCGAGAGAAGAAGAGCAGGAGGAACTCTAGGATCTGGTCCTCCTGCATCTCTTGTCCCTGTGCTTCCTAGGTGCAGTGGGTTTTCCCCTGCCTCAAGGACGGAGGGCTCCAGGTCGAGCAGCTTGTCTGGTTAAGGTTCGCCCCGAGGTTCCAGAACGGGAGGCGTGGAAGGAGCCACACCCACTGGGAGGTCCTTCTTAACGGTGTCCCACCAGTGGGAGAAAAGCTCCTTAACCTGTGAGAGAGCCAGCTTAGGGGACTCTGGCTGAGGTGGAGCAGGTGCACCAAAACTGGCATCAGTACTGTCGTCAGGGGCTACAGACGTCTGCCCAGAGCTACCGGTGCAGTCATCAGTAAAATGGGTGACTGGGCGAAATGACTGTAACCCCGTCGAGCTCAGGCGTCAGATGGACCGGCATCTGCTGGGGAGAAGGGCCCCAGAGCGGACCAGGACAACTGTCACCGGTACCACCCCGCTGGGGGGTGCTTCTCCAGACCACGGTTGAGTACTTCGACATGCAGAGAGAACAAGCCCTACCGCCGGAATGCCTGGAGGCCTTACTCAATTCCCGGAGGTTGGCCGTAGAGACAGAGGCCGAGCAGGAGGAGGACTTACCTGCAGAAGCTGAGGAAACCTTCTCGGCAGGTGGGCGCACCTCCAAGGGAGTAAGGGAGGTCCCAGAGGGCTTAGACGCTGACAACCAAACGGCCATAGCCGAAGAAGTTTTGAGGGACGTAAGGTGGGGTTACCCTGAAGAGGCGGACCTCAAGCCAGAGGACTAGATCGGAACCCCGACCCCAATGCTGATCTTTCTGGTGCTTCTTGTGGGCAGGTCAGTGGGAAGATTCCCCTGAGGAAGATCTCTCCATCGCAGCCAATCTGGACTCTGCAAGTAAGGCTGAGAGGGACTTCTGTCACCGAATATGCGTCCGACTAGTGAAGGCCAGACAGTGGAGACACACAGAGAGGCCGTTCTTGGCAGGGATCTGTCGCCCGCAAGAGCACCTGTTGGTGTGCCCTTTGGAAGCAGATGACATAGGTCACCGCATCTTTCCTGGACTTAGGAGAGAACAGTTACATAAGAACTTAACATAATAGTAGATCTTCAAGAGAATCTCTTATCAGGCAATGCCTTTGAAAATACCCACGTCAACACCAGGACCACATGGAAACTTTGCAAGCCAGGGGCCACCCATGACATCATGCATCATTATCTACATGAATGTGGGCAGCCCCTTCTCTCCTCAGGTCCTCGGCAGAGATCATGCTTGGAGGCCCTCTCTATATAGAACCAGCCAGGAGAGACCCAGGCACTCCACTAATCAGGCAAGACAGAGTACTGACAAATACGGCAATGGAAGCAGCAAGACAAATCTGTTGTTGCAACCCAGAAGGGGAAAGGAGGCTGAGACTGCATAGCCTGATGAAAGAGTCCCTCAAAGATCTACTGTGATGGTAAGTTCTTACGCAACTGTTCCATCTTCTTTGAGGATCTCTCTTTCATCAAGAGACACTTTTGGAACAAGTCCCAAGCAGTACCAGAAGCTAACAGTCTTGGCAGCTGGAGCCCATAGGCTTATGACAGCAGGCATTGTAGCACAGCTAGGCCAAACCTAGCAAGTTTACGAGAGACAATGTCCGGACTGTAATGCTTAGAGGAGGCATTTACAGCACTCCCCGTGGCAGCTGTATAGATTTTGCAGTAGAAATATTCTGACAACAAGCTACAAAAGTGGCCACGCCTCTTGTGGAGCAACCACAAACCACACCAGGGAAGTTCCTTGCCACACTATCTGTAACAGAAAGTAATACAGTGTATTAGCCACTTGGATAAGCATTGTTTAGAAATTGGTCTAAAGTAAATGGGAAGTGGCACTTAAGAGTGACTGCAGAAGAGGACTGGCACTGCACTTGTGAATTTGGAGTGAAAATATTAAAAACTGCCAAAGTTATGAGCATCCCAGTGGCACTCCCATTTCCCCATCCGTCCCCTGTGTACCTCCTCCCTGTTTCTTTCCATTTGTTCCTCCCTTCCTCCCACCCCACCCCCTCTCTACCCCTGGCTTTCCCCATGCTCTTCCATCCTCCCACCCCCACCCATGATCATCCCTTTGCCCCAATCCCTCACCCATCCCCATTTTCTAATTTCCCGACTCCTCCCCATCTCCTTATTTTTCCCTTTCAGTTACCATCTACCTCATTTTACTTTTGTTCCTCCTCCCACCCTGGTAAGTCACCCCCAAACAGGCTTCAGGGTCTCTGCCTTGTCACTTCTCACCCTGGTAACACGGGCCTCCCTGCTGTCTATTCTTATTAGTACTTCAGACAATACAACCGATGCTTTAACATGTTCTGGCAACCTAGATTAGTGTTTTCACAGCTTATTTAATTTTAGTTCTGACGCACACAGTGTTTCCTGGAACTTCCAATATTGCCAACTGCCTCGTTTTCTTAAATGGGCCAAGCGACCTAGTCCTAGTTATACTACTGTGTGATATCCTCACCCCAAAGCAACTGTCTATATCTGCAAAAGTGCATAACTTTACCAACCAAACCTGTTCTAGCATTTTCTGCTCTGTATTTTGTACTCCTCATTTGATACTTTTACTGTTTGTAACATTGCCCTACTGTAAACTGAACATTTGATGACTGCGTATATGTAACCTCTGTATTCTGAATTTGTACAGATGTGATTGCTATGACGTGGAACCTCTGTAAGAGAGCCTTTGGCTACAGGTACTTTCCTAGATGATAAAACTTGGAAATAGGCTGTCCAAAGCAATAGCAAAATGCAAGGCAAGCTCATTCAATTCAAAACAGTGCATCATTTTTACTTGGCCCCTGCACATTTTTTTGGAATGGGCTACTCTAACAGTAGCATGTGTACTAGATGTGGGGTTAAGGTAAGAATTCGTTTACATATGTTATGGGACTGAAACTTTCAAATCTGTGGGCAACAGTACATAGGATCTGCACCCACTGTGTGGGCAATACATTTAATCCCTCCCCAGAGGTCTATATCTTGGGTATTCTTAATGACTGCATTCTTATCCTCCCCCCAAAACTATAGATTTCAACAGCCAGCCCTGCACCCAAAAGATTGATATTAAAACTATGGAAAAGCCCTCTGCCACCCACCATAGTTGAATGGGTTAACATGATGGCCCTTACAGCTAGTAAGAGAAAGTGAGTCGTAGTATTGTAAACAAAAGCAATACAGTTGAGAAAATGTGGGGCCCCTTTCTAACTCTAAATAGTTAATTGAGATTATTCATAATTTTTGGTGAAGTACTGTCTCTCTGTCCAACTAGCGAGTAATGCTTTAGTACTGTGCAGTGTATTGTTTTTGTACATCTCTTCAGGGGTAAAATTTAGGGGGAAAAAAAAAAAAAAAAAAGAAGAGGGTATTCTTGGTGGAATACCAGATTCAGATTTGTGGTATCCCGCCTGGAAATCTGGTATTCCACCTAAATGCAATTTTTTTTTATATTACACGCATGCATAGAAAATTTTGAATACCCTCATGTAACTCGGCCTTTAGGAGTTTTTTCACCAAATTTTCAATATGGCCTTTTTGGGACCCAACCTCATGAACAGTGCCACTGTTATTTCTTTCACTGAACCGGAAAGGTGGTTTTGCACAATGACCGCGCCAATTTGCGCCACAGGTGAGAACACATTTCGGGCAGGATGTGAAGGAGGACAGCTGTACTGTTCATGAGGGGGTGTGTGAAAAAGTGACAATGTTGTGAATTTGTAGTGAAAATATTAAAAATTGCTGAAGTTACGAGCATGCGTAGAAAATTTCAACAGCCGTGCATATCTGGGCCATTTTTCAATATTTTTGCACCAGAATTTGAACATGGGCTTTCTGGGACCCAACTTCATGAAGAGTGCAACTGTCATTTCTTTCACTGGTCCCGAAAGGTGATTTTGCACAATGACCGTGCCATAAGTGTGAAAACAGATTTTGGGCACAATGTGAAGAATGACAGTTGTACTGTTTATAAGGGTGTGTGGGGGGAGGTTACTCACCTGTAACAGTACTACTTCTAGGAGTGATATGTGTTGTTTATCCACACTTGTTGGTATGTCCCTTTCCCCTTTAAATCTTGCCAGAAGGTCTTCAAGCTGACTCCTCCCACACACCCGGGTGGTATAACCCTCGGCTCCGCCCCATGACACGAGATCTGAGCCCGCTGGAAGCCAGGTTGTGCGTCGCAACCAGGGAGGTCGGGTGGGTCAGTGTGGATGAACATATACCACTCTTAGAACTACTGTTACAGGTGAGTAACCTGTATTCCAGGAATGGTATATGTTGTTCATCCACACTGTCTGGCAGGTATCCTTGCCGCTTTAAATCTTGCCGGAAGGTCTTCAAGCTGGCTCCTCCACACCCACCGGGTGAAGGTAAAACTCAGCGGCTCCTTCACTTGGCCTTAGATCTGGCCGCTGGAAGCTCAGATTGTGCGTCGGAGCCGGGGAGGTCGGGTGGGTCCTGTGGATGAACAACATATACCATTCCTAAAACTCCTGTTACAGGTGAGTAACCTGTATTTCTAGGGATATGGATATGTTGTTCATCCACACTGTCTGGCAGACTCCTAGCAGTTCTCCGGGAGGAGGGAGGCAAGGCGCACACCCCCTACTCAGGAAATAAGAGACTGGAGAACCGAGGCCCCAAAACCAGCATCCTGGCGTGACTCAAGGTCGATGTGGTAATGAGTGATGAAGGTGTGTGCTGACTTCCAGGTAGCAGCCCTGCAGATTTCCTGGATAGGGACGTCCCTGGAAGCAGCCACCGATGCAGCAGTATGGCGGGTAGAATGAGCTCTTATCCCTCTGGGAGGCTCCATGTCCGCCAACGTATAGCAGAGATCTATGCAGGAGGTGACCCACCTGCCTATTGTCCGCTTGGCTGCAGGTCTGCCAGGTGTGGCTTCCGCGCAGGTGACAAACAGCTGGCGAACCTCTCCCCGAATTTCAGCCGTGCGCTCCTTATAGTAAGCGAGCGCCCTTCTAGGGTCCAGAGTATGGAGCCTGTATGTGGCCTCCGAGGTGTGATTGGGGTAGAACACCGGCAGAGTCAACACCTGGTTAAGGTGAAACTCCGACACCATCTTCGGAAGGAATTTCGGGTGGGGACGCAGGACAACTTTGTCCCTGTGGAAGACCAGGTAAGGAGACTCTATGCAGAGCGCCTGGAGCTCTCCCATCCTTCTGGCTGACGTGATAGCCACCAAGAAGGTGGTCTTCCACGACAGGTGAGAGAGTTCACACCTGTGCATTGGTTCGAATGGCTTGCCCATGAGCTTTGCCAGTACCAGCAGTAGATCCCACGGAGGTGGAGGTTCTCGCACCGGAGGGAATATGATCAAGGCCTTTGAAAAAGCGTCAGACCACCTGCTCCTGCGCCACCGACTGCTTCCCGGCCCGCGCCCGGTAAGCAGAGATGGCTGCCAGGTGCACCTTAAGGGTCGTCGACCGAAGCCCTAGCTGAGAAAGGGACCAAAGGTAGTCCAATATGCTCGCCAAGGAACAGGAGGAAGAGTCCAGGCCCTTGCCCTGGCACCAAATGGAAAATCTCTTCCATTTGAAGGCGTAGCATTTTCTGGTCGACTCCTTACGGGACGCCTCAACTACATTGAGGACCTCATCGGAAAGACCTAAGGCCTGGAACTCTAGCCGCTCAGGAACCAGGCTGTCAGGTGCAGGGATTGAAGGTCCGGATGGAATACCTTCCCCTGACTGACTGAGAGCAGGTCCGGGCGAGCTGGAAGCTGCCTCGGGAGCCTGGAGCTGAGGCTGAGGAGATCTGGGTACCAGTACTGGCGGGGCCAGTCTGGGGCTATCAGAATCACCTGCGCCTTGTCCCTCCTTGCTTTGAGAAGCACCTTGTGCATCAAGGGGAACGGGGGAAAGGCGCAGAAGAGGCCCGGGGTCCACGGCCTCGAGAAGGCATCCCCCTGCAGCGATCCCTGCTGAGGGGGCGGCATGGAACAGCCTCAGCCGCATTCTCCTGAGGCAAACAGGTCCACCTGAGGTGTGCCCCAATGGGAGAACAGATCTTATACTACCTCTCGGCAGGAGAGACCACTCGTGGGACGCAGCCCTATCCGGCTTAGGGCATCGGCCAGGGTGTTGGAGGCTCCTGCCACACGAATGGCTAGGAGATCCGCCTCCAGGCTGCGCACGAGTGACCAGATGCAGAGAGCTTCCTTGCATAGAAGCATGGAGCGCCTCCCGCCCTGGCGGTTTAGATAGTACATGGTCGTGGTGTTGTCCGTCTGGATCCGGACCACTTGACCCCAAAGAAATGGAGCAAAGGCGGTGAGAGCTAGGTGGACTGCTCGGAGCTCCAGCAGGTTGATGTGGCATCGGGACTCCCGCGGGGACCAGAGGCCGTGCGCCGGTGTTCCCCCAGATGGGCACCCCAACCCATCAGAGAGGCATCGGTCGACAGAGAGACCGTCAGCTCGGGGCAGACAAACGGGATGCCCTCCTGCAGATGAACTGGAACGGTCCACCACTGGAGAGCGTTCCACATCCCCTGGGTCACCGTCACTAGCTGGTCCAATGGATCGCAGCGTTGGGACCACTGGCTGGCCCCCACTGAAGGGGGCGCATGTTCCAGCAGGCCCAACGGACCACGCTGGTACAGGCCGCCATGAGACCCAGGAGGTGCAGGAAGTCCTGGGCAGGGCGCAATTGCCCAACCAGAAATGACTGGGCAAAGGAGGTAAGAACCTCGGCCCTGTCCGCCGGGAGCCGTGCTCTGGCTCGAAGAGAGTCGAGCTCTGCCCCGATGAAAAGAATCACCTGCTTTGGCTCGAGTTCCGACTTGGCCTCGTTGATGAGGAGGCCGACCTGAGAGCAAACCTGGAGGGCCAGATCTCTGGACCACTCCACCTCCTGTCTGGAGGGGGCTGCTATCAGCCAATCGTCCAGGTAAGGGTAAACCCGAACCCCTCGGCGCCGCAGGAATGCTGTCACCACTGCCATGCATTTGGTGAAGACCCTGGGAGCTGGAGATAAGCCGAAGGGCATGGCTTGGAACTCGAAAAGGGATCCCTCCGCTCGAAAGCAAAGGAACCTCTGATGTGACGGACGGATAGGGACGTGAAAGAACACGTCTTGTAGGTCCAGAGAGCAGAACCACACGCCGTGTTCCAAGGATAGTATTATCTGAGCCAGAGTGACCATCCTGAAGGTTCGAGACCTTAGGAACTTGTTTAGGTCGTGTAGGTCGAGAATGGGGTGCCAGCCCCCCATCCGTTTCGGAACCAGGAAGTACCTGGACACGAACCCCGGGTTTGAGGGAGGGTCTGCCACCTCTCATCACCTTCTTCTCGAGGAGGAGAGCGATGTCGGCTCGGCGACCTGACAGCAGGCTGACCCCGAGGCCCCCCCAAGGTGCGACGGCTCTGAAGGGTGGGGCCTGCTCGAACTCCAGAGGCAGGCCCTTTCCCACCACCTCCAACACCCACCAGTCTGTGGAGATAACAGAACAGGCGGAAAGAAAGTGGCGGAGCCGCCCCCCACACGGGGGGCACCTGGGGTGAGGCGACGGGGTTGGGGGCGACACCCCTCAACCCGTCATTGGGCAGGCTTGGAGGAAGGACCGGCCGAGGGACCTCCAGGGCCTTTACCTCCCTGCTTCCTGGAGGAGGAAGCCGAGGGCTTGGGTTTGGGACGCCAAGCGCGAGCCTGCTGGCCCTGATGCTGCTGGGCCGGACATGCCGTGGGCGCAGACGGACGAAAGGGCTTGGGTTGCGGTCTGCGGCCCTTGTCCCTCTGAGTGGATGAGACAGAGTCCAAAGTGGCATTGGACTTTTCGATCCTCTGGAGGTGGCCTTCCACTCCACAGCCGAAGAGGTCGGTCCCCAGGAAGGGGACATCCGCCAATTTGTGCTGGGTATCCGCTGTGAAGGTGGATATCCTCAGCCATGCCCGACGGCGCATAGCCACTGCGGCCGCGACTGACCTGGCACATGAGTCTCCAATGTCCAGAGCAGTTGAAGTTGCTGCTTGGCCACTGCCCTGCCCTGGTCCTGCACCTGCCTAACCGTGGTCTGCAGGTCAGCCGGAGATGAGGGACTACTCTTGTCCAGGAGCCCAACAGGGCATGGGAGAAATGCTATAAGCATCATTTAGCTGGCCTGATGAAGGCCAAGGGAGGACGCAGCGTAGACTTTTCGCCTGGCATAGCCCAATTTCTTGGACTCCTTGTCGGGAGGTTTGTCCACGTCCCTAGCGTTTCCGGCACGCCAGAAAACGCTGTCGGTAACCAACCCCTCAGCTGAGGGATGTTCCGAGAAACCGGACAGGGAACCAGTAGGGACCGCATACTTCCTGGCCATCCTGGCCGAAGGCACAGGGCAGGAAGCAGGGCGCTGCCAGAGCTCCAAGGCCGGGCCCACAATGGCCTCGGCCACAGGAAAGGCCTCTGTAGGGGAATCCCCTCGGTCCAATATCTCCTTGAGGGGATACTTGGCCCGCTTGGATACGGGCTCGAGCTGCATCCCGGTGGACTCCGAGATGAGCCTAAGCAAACCCAGGAAGGACGAAGGGCTGTCGTCCAGCGACTGACCTCCAGAGGACTCCAAGTCCACTTGCCTGGGAGAAAAGGGAGAATCGCCGCCGGACTCAGAAGAGTCCGCAAAGAGCTGCCTTGGCCTGAGCCACCCTCCACCTGCCGAGGGCGATCGGGAGTGAGGGTGACAGACAGCCTATGGGGCAGACCCTGAGCCGACCGAGGGTTCTTGGTCGGAGCCCCAAACAGCGGTTGTGGAGGCGGAGGTTCCACCGAATCGTGGAGCAGCTGGTTTTGGCCAAACAACCGCCTGGGAACAGGCCCTCCGGCTAAGACAAGGGGTTGCTTCGCCGGCCCGGTGACAGCCACTTAATGGCCGAAGGCGGCGGGCCGGCTTGTTCCCCGGTCAGAAGGAGCTGCTGCCACATGAGGTCCTCGATTGCCGCCGTAACTTACGCCGAAGCCTCCTCGTCCGAGGAGGGACGACGAGCGGACGCGCCGCTATCAAGGTGCCAAGACGCCTATGACGGCAGGGATCGCTGGACCGCCAAGAAGTCCGAGACAGAGAACCTCGGCCTTCCGAGGATGGTGCGGGGAGGGACAAGTGGAACCGGCCCCCTCGCCCGGAGGGTTCACCAAGGGCCCGAAACCGAGGCACTGGCAAGCCCACGGGATCCTCAACTCTCCACCGGGGAACTGTGAGGATTTCGCCGCCGGTCGACAACCCGCTCAACGGGTCGAGAAGAGCTCGACGCGCCGACGGGAGTCTCAGTCAACTGACCTGACAGGGACACCGTGAGACCAGTGGTCAAGTTAACGATCGATCAAGTCGACGTCCAACTCGGGAGAGGGACCTTTCCCGCTCCCAAGAGCGTCGATGGAGGGACTTACCCTTGTCTTTCTTCTTGGACCGAGAAGAAGGTCCAGCAGACGTTGGTCCCTCTCCTCTAGTGGAGAGAGACAGGCAAAGCTCCTTAAAGGAAGCTGTATAAGAGGAACCCAGGGAGAGCGGGATAAATGCCGCGGTCGAGGAAGAAGCGGCCCGCGCCACCTCCTCTTCGAGGGAGATTATCTGCTCTAGCTGATCCGCCAAGCCCGCCGCCGCAGAAACCGCCAACCGGGCCTCTTTTGACTTCACCAGAGGAAAACGTTTCTCAGGGCGCCCCAGTTGTAAACGGGCAGCACGGTCTTCGAGGACGTAGGCTGAGAAGGAAGAGCACAGGTCGCAAGCCTGCGGGTCATGCTCAAGGCCTAAACAGTAGACACACGTGGAGTGCGGGATCCGTCTCGAGACATCTTCTGCCCGAGGGCATCTCCAAACCGGAGTCGACGGTCCATCGCGAGCCATGAGGATAGAAGACCAAGTCTCTAATGCAAAATTTAAATTCGGAAAACCGAAGAATTAGGAACCAGTCTTATACGCAGAGCGTTAAGGAGGGAACCTGAGCTTCCAAGCGGTAAGGAAGATCTGGCGTCATGGGGCGGAGACGAGAGTTTTACCACCCGGGTGGGTGGGAGGAGCCAGCTTGAAGACCTTCCGGTAAGATTTAAAGCGGCAAGGATACCTGCCAGACAGTGTGGATGAACATATCCATGTCCCTAGAACCTGTTTTTCTGGGATGTGCATATGTTGTTTTTATCCACACTTGTTGGCAGACTCCTAGCAGTTCTCCGGGAGGAGGGAGGCAAGGCGCACACACTCTACTTTGGTAACAGAGACTGGAGAACTGAGGCCCTCAAACCAGCATCCCGGCGTGACTCAAGGTTGATGTGGTAATGGGTGATGAAGGTGCTTGCTGTCTTCCAAGCAGCAGCCCTGCAGATTTCTTGGATAGGTATGTCCCTGGATGCAGCCACCAACGCACCAGTATGTCGGGTAGAATGAGCCCTTAGCCCTACGGGAGGCTCCCTACCCGCCAACCTATAGCAGAGATCAATGCAAGATGTAATCCATCTGCTAATTGTCCACTTTGCTGCAGGCCTTCCAGGTGCAGCTTCAGCATAGGTGACAAACAGCTGGCAAACCTCTCGCCGAACTTCTGCTGTCCTCTCCTTATAGCAGGAGAGAGCATGTCTCAGGTCCAGAGTATGGAGCCTGTACTCAGCATCTGAGGTGTAGTTCGGGTAGAACACAGGCAGAGTCAACACCTGATTAAGGTGAAACTCTTGACACCACCTTCGGGAGGAATTTCGGGTGGGGGCACAGGACAACCTTGTCCATGTGGAAGACCAGATAAAGAGACTCCACCGAGAGCGTCTTGAGCTCCCCAGTCCTTCTGGTGGATGCAATAGCCACCAGGAAGGCAGTCTTCCACGACAAGTGTGACATCTCATACTTGTGCATGGGTTCGAATGGCTTGCCCATGAGCTTTGCCAAAACCAGCAGTAAATCCCATGGAGGAGGAGGTTCACGCACTGGAGGGGATATGTGATCGAGGCCCTTGAAAAAGCACCAGACAACCTTCTCCTGTGCCACCGTCTGCTGACCGGCCCACGCCCAATAAGCAGAGATGGCTGCCAGATACACCTTAAGGGTCGAGGACCGAAGACCCCCTCTGGACAGAGACCAAAAGTAGTCTAAAATGCCTGCCACAGGACAGAGGGTCCAGGCCCTTGCCTTGGCACCAAATGGAAAACCTTTTCCATCTGTGGAATCACGTGATGCCTAGGCTTGGAAGGTAGCTCTATCTTCAGGCTCCCTCCTCTCTCTGCCCTAATTGTGCTCTCTGAGCTAATCTAGGCTCAATTTCACTGCAATTTCGACTGCCAATACTAGTACTCTGCTTAAGACTTTTGATTATCTCAATTTCGGTTTTCCAGGCTGGGATCCGAACAGATGGAAGTGGATATGCGGTAGGCCCAACTGAGGCGCACTCCTCCTGCTACTCCTGAAAAATCCTCTAAGAAAGAAAAGGCTCAAACACAACATTCGAAACGCCAATCTGCCTCTTCCTCTACTGCGATTCCCCTCACTGAGCATCGCTTTCTACAGGAGCTGCAACCTTTTAAGGAGACTTTACAAACTATCACTATTGAGCTAAAAATCACTCAGAATGGACCTCAGGGACCTAGGCCAGCGGGTCGGAGACATGGAGGCCGGCATAAGTTCATTGGAACACTGGCAAGCTCAAACTGACCCCGAGATCACTCGTCTCCATCAGCAACTTAAAAAACTACAAGACAGAACCGAGAACTTAGAGGGGAGGAGTTGTAGGAACAATATTAATTTTCAGGCTCCTCGAAGCAGCCGAAGGTTCCTCGCCAGTCCTTTTCACACAGAAGCTCTTAACCAAAATTGTGGGGCCTTCCCCATATAACCCTACTTATCTTATTGAGCGGGCGCACCACTCTTACCTGTTTCACGGAAGGTCCCCCTCCACCCCGCATCCCTTCATCTTTAAATTACTCAATTTCTTGGAAAAACATTATGTTCTGCAAAAATATCTAGAGCTACACAGTATTACCTGGGAAGGCCAGTCACTAAGAATTTCCCAAGATTTGCCAGCTGAGACCAGAAAGAAACTGGCAGCTT
This sequence comes from Neoceratodus forsteri, assembly GCA_016271365.2. NCBI lineage: Eukaryota > Metazoa > Chordata > Ceratodontiformes > Ceratodontidae > Neoceratodus > Neoceratodus forsteri. Next base: position 1,651,537,458 of record CM028131.1, on the reverse strand, counting down.
TTCACTCTACAGCGTCTAAGTTAACAGCTGCCAGTGTTAAATTTAGGATGCACTACCCCACCACCTTGCAAGTTAACCTTTCAGGTCAGTGGCATTCCTATGAGTCTACCGAGCAGGCCTCCCAGGATCTCACCACTCACCTCCCAGACCTCTTTAAAATTCCCTGAGATGCTGTTCTTAGCTCCCACGGCTTAAGGCTCAGTTATTTGGAAATCAAGTAAATTAGTTCACCTGTTTTGAGTTGTTGTGGCTCTTTGTGGCAGACTGCCCCGGATCAAGACCTCAGGCTTGGCTTCTCTTTAGGTCTGGGAAGGCCTACCTACTCAGATGCAGGAACAATTGGGTATCCAAGAAATACAGGTTACTCACCTGTAACAGGAGTTCTAGGAATGGTACATGTTGTTCACCCACACTTACTGGCAGGTTCCTTGCCACAAGGTCTTCAAGCTGGCTCCTCCCACCCACCGAGGTGGTAAAACTCTCGGCTCCGCCCCATGACGCCAGATCTAGCCCGCCGGAAGCCAGGTTGTGCATCGAAGCCGGGGAGGTCAGGTGGGTTGTGTGATGAACATATACCATTCCTAGAACTCCTATTACAGGTGAGTAACCTGTATTTCTAGGGACATGGATATGTTGTTCAATCCACACTTACTGGCAGACTCCTAGCAGTTCTCCGGGAGGAGGGAGGCAAGGCGCGCACCCCCCACTTAGGGAATAAAGACTGGAGAACAGAGGCCCCAAAACCAGCATCCCAGCGTGACTCAATGTCAACGTGGTAGTGGGTAATGAAGATGTGTGCTGACTTCCAGGTAGCAGCCCTGCAGATATCCTGGATAGGGACGTCCCTGGAAGCAGCCACCGATGCAGCGGTATGACGGGTAGAATGAGCTCTTATCCCTTTGAGAGGCTCCATGCCTGCCAACCTATAGCAGAGATCTATGCAGGAGGTGACCGATCTGCCTATTGTCTGCTTGGCTGCTGGTCTGCCAGGTGCGGCTTCAGCGAAGGTGACAAACACCTGGCGAACTTCTCCCCAAACTTCAGCCGTCTACTCCTTGTAATAAGCAAGCACTCTTCTAGGGTCCAAAGTATGGAGCCTATATTTGGCCTCCGAGGTATGATTGGGGTAGAACACCCGTAGAGTCAACACCTGGTTAAGGTGAAATTCCGACACCACCTTCGGAAGGAATTTCGGGTGGGGGCACAGGACAACCTTGTCCCTGTGGAAGACCAGATAAGGAGACTCGATGGAAAGCGCCTGGAGCTCTCCCATCCTTCTGGCTGACGTGATAGCCACCAAGAAGGTGGGCTTCCATGACAGGTGAGAGATATCACACTTGTGCATCGGTTCGAATTGCTTGCCCATGAGCTTAGCCAATACCAGCAGTAGATCCCACGGAGGTGGAGGTTCTCGCACCGGAGGGGATATAGAAACATGGAATTTGACGGCAGATAAGAAAGAATTACTCACCTTAGTAATTGCTTTTCTTCTCATGGAGTCTTGCTAAATTAGGACTTCTTGCAGTGAGCCACAGCACTTGAACTGCCCTGGAGAGGAAACAGTTAACTCCAGAGAATCTGGAGTTCAGGCGCTGTGCCAAAGCTCTATCTGGACAGTTTCAAATGAAACTGCCAGATCTTTACGAAGCTGAAAAAGAAGCAAGTCTGTGTGGAAAGCTCTACACTAGCCCAGTGGCTACCTACTAGTAGGAACAACAACAACAACAACAACAACAACAACAACAACAACAACAACAACAACAACAACAACAGAATAATAATAACAACAAAGTAGGTAATATTATTAGTATCACCCCTAACAAGCACTATTAGACCCCCCCTTCCCAAAAAAGACTCAAGTCCAGGAAGGGGGCCATATACCACTTAAACAGATTACCCAATTCCCTAACCCAATGAAAAAGGGGGGTAGGGAGGAACTAAAATGGCATGACACAGTGCTTGCACTAATTTGCCAACCCTTACCCAAGTAGAAGTTCTGAGAGGGGTAGGTTGGGGGTTGTCCTAATATAGCAAGACTCCATGAGAAGAAAAACAATTACTAAGGTGAGTAATTTTTCTTCAAACACCATGAAGTCTTGCTATATTAGACTTCTTGCAGATTACACAGCAGTACCTCCATGGAGGAGGTCAGAACCTACTTAGGAAATAGGCTCTGAAGCACAGCTGTGCCAAACGAGCCTCTCTCCTGGACTGGAATGCCTATGAATAATGCTTGGTAAAGGTGTGAACTGCTTTTCCAGGTAGCAGCTTGACAAATTTCCAAATGGGAATATCTCTAGCAGCCGCCAGAGATGCAGCTGTACCCTGGTGGAGTGGGCCCTCAGTCCTGAGGGGGTTCTCTACCTAGTTTTTGGTAACAGAACTGGATACAAGAGACAATCCACCTTGCAATTGTCCTCTTAGTGGCAGGTTTCCCTTTGCCAACCTCTCCATAGGTAAGGAAGAGTTGGAGGGATTCGAACCTGTGACCCTTGGTACGTTCCACATAGTAGCTTAGGGCTCTTTTGACGTCCAAGCTGTGCAATCTCCTTTCACCCGAGGAAGAATGCTCAGTGAAAAAACACTGGGAGAGAGATGGACTGGTTCAGATGAAAATCTGAAACCACTTTGGTTAAAAACTTTCTGTTAGTCCTGAGGACTACCTTATCCCTGTGAAAAGAAATAAAATCTTTTTCCACTGACAGGGCTTGCAATTCACTTATATGTCTGGCAGAAGTGATAGCCACTAGAAAAACAGTTTTCCATGTTAAATACTTGAGATCTGCAGAAGACAGGGCTCAAAGGGAGGTTGCATTAACTGAGCAATGCAAACATTCAGGTCCCAGGCAGGAGCTGGTTCCCGAAGGGAGGTTAGTGTGAAGTAACCCCTTAAAAACTTGGAAAACACAGGGTGAGAGGAAAGGGAAACAGGCTTCCTGCAGAAACAAAAGCAGAAACAGCTGCCAGATGAACCTTCAAGGTAGCTGGTCTAAGGCCTAGGAATTTAGATGGGCCAAATAGTCCAATAAAATGGCCAAGTCAGCAGATTCTGGTATAATTTGTTTCTCAGAACACCAGAAGGAAAACCTCTTCCACTTAGAATTGTAAGTGGTCCTAGTGGAAGGCTTCCTAGAAGCCTTTAAAATATCCAGGACACCTTGAGAAAGGTGCAAATCAGCAATTCTAATTCCTCAAGAACTAAGCCTTGAGGTGGAGGGATTTGAGGTCCGGGTACCACACTCTCCCCTGTGCACAGGTCAGCAAGTCGTGGGTCCTGGGCAAGCTCAGGGGAGGGTGGATTGTCAGGGACAGGAGAAGAGGATACCAGGGCTGTCTGGCCCAGTCTGGAGCAATCAGAATCACTCTGCAGGGCTGAGTTCTGATTTTTACCAATACCCTGAAGAGGAGAGGGAAGGGGGGAAAGGCATATAGGAATTTCCCTTTCCAATCCAACAGAAAAGCATCCAGGGGACTGAGCCCAGCACTGGAGGCCTGCAACAAAATAGAGGAAGTTGGTGGTTGTCTGGGGCTGTAAGAGATCTATCTGAGGGTGCCCCATCTGGCAAGACCCACCCCAGGACCTGAGGATTCAGAGCCCATTCGTGATGGCCCTGGGAAATCCTGCTGAGGGCATCCGCCAGGACATTGTCCTTCCCTGGAAGGTGAATTGCTAACAGGGAGGTGTTCAGGGAGTAAGCCAGAGACCACAACTTCATTGCTTCAGTGCACAAGGCTGATGACCGAGTGCCCCCTTGCTTGTTGATGTACCACATTGTTGTGGTGTTGTCTGTCCTGATTTGAACTACTTTGTTCTGGACAACAGCTGAAAAAGCCTGAAGAGCTAAAAGGACAGCTCTGAGTTCCAAAAGATTGATGTGGAGCAGAGATTCCTGAGGGGACCACACTCCTTGAGTGGAAAGGTCGCCCAAGTGAGCCCCCCACCCTAACAGGGAGGCATCCGTGGTGAGGTGAGGGGGAAACGGGTATGAAGGGAACCCCTTGTGTTAGATTGCTTTGATCCTGCCACCACTGAAGGGCCAGGATCAGGGTTTTGGTCACTGGGACTAATTTGGTAAGGGGGTCCCTCCTTTGAGACCAATAGGACCTCAAATGGAACTGGATGTCCCTCATCTGAAATCTTGCTCCCTGCACAACAGCTGTGGAGGCAGCCATGTGCCCTAGGAGTTGCAGAAAGTGCCTTGTTGGTAGAGACCCGCAGGGGTAAAGGAGGATGCCAGGAAATGAGTCTGTCCACTCTTTCCGAGGGAGAAATGCCTGGCTAACTTTGTGTTCAATTCTGCACCTATGAAAGTTAGTACCTGAACTGGTTCCAGAACTGACTTTGGTAAATTCAACAGGAATCCCAGGGAAGTGAGAAGCTGCTGGGTAACTTGCAAGTGGAATTTTACCTGATCTGGGGACTGACCCACTATGAGCCAGTCGTCCAGGTAGGGAAACACAGCAATCCCTTGCCTTCTTAAATGAGCCACTACCACAGCTAGACATTTTGTGAATACCCTTGGAGCAGAGGTGAGGCCAGAGGGCATTGCTCTGAACTGGTAGTGGCCAGAGAGCAGTTCAACCTGAGGTACTTTTGGTGAGAAGGCCTGATCATGACATGAAAATAGGCATCCTTGAGGTCCAGAGAAGCTAGCCAGTCCTCTGGTCTCAGGGAAGGCAAAATCATTGTTAGAGTTAACATTTTGAACTTTGGTTTCAAAAGATGCTTGTTCAGGTACCTTAAATCTAAGATGGGCCATTCTCCTGTCTTTTTGGGGTAAGAAAATATCTGAGTACAGTCCCTTGCCCTGATGGCAAGGGGGAACCTCCTCCACTGCTTTGCAGTCCAGAAGAGAAGAAACCTCTGCTTCCAAAGCAAGGGCTTCTGTAGAATTTGCAGGTGGAAAAGCCCGGCTCTCATCTTTGGGAACTGTTTGAAGCTGAGAACCAGACCCTGGCTTACTACTCCAGAACCCATCTGTCTGAAGTTGGGACAGCCAGTTCTGGCTGAAATAAGCCAACCTGCCCCCACTGGTACAGGAGAATCAGCCCTGGGCACCCCATCAGGTGCCTGCTTGGCAGCAGCTTTAGGCTGAGGGAGGGAGAGGTCTACCGAGCCCCGGCCTACCTCTGCCTCTGAAAACCCTCTGTGAAAAGGCAGAGGAGGCTTGAGATTGGTAAAAGGGCCTGTGGAAAGGCCTGCCCCTACCCCTGGGGGCGTGCCTTTGTGTAGTGGCATGCCTCTCCTTAGCTTGGGCACTTTTGTAGGTAGTTCTATATTCATCCATCTTTTTCATATAATTTTCTGTTTGATCACCAAACAGAGAATTTCCCGTTACAGGAAAATCCATAGCCTTTGACTGAGTATCTTGGGACAGATTAGTGCATCTGAGCCAGGCCAACCTACGGAAAGCTACAGAACTGGCCATGACCCTAGAGGAAACATCATTAACATCAACAGCAGTATGAAATTGAACTTTAGAGGCTTCAATGCCATCAGCAGCCACCTGTTCCAACTCACTAGCCAGCTGGCCCTGGGCCTGCTTGGCTAACTGCAAAATTGTGACCCATCTAGATTTCTGATATCTAGCCACATAAGCCATATAATTAACCTGCCTGAGTCCCAAAGAAGCTGCCATATATTGTTTTTTCGCCATGGCATCAATCTTCCTGGAATCCTTATCAGGAGGATGTGAGGCCAGGGGAATATTAGCCTTGTCACAGGCTGCAGCTTGCACCACACCCTACATGACTACACTGCTCAGTGAGGAAGTCTGTATCAGGGCCTGATAAAGTATACCTTCTGTCCATTTTTTATCTACAGGAGGGACAGAATGAGGATTTTTTAAAATCTTTGTTGTTTGCTTCCTAAATGACTTATGCAAAGGAATAGACAACCTCCTAGACTCTGGAATATCCATCATTTCAACATAATCAAGCTCCTCTTGCTCATCCACAGCCTCTTCTAAAGGAAGCTGGAGGTTTCTGCAACCTTTTGTAAAACATAAAATGAGAAGGGACTCAGACAGCATAGGGGAGATTCTAAAGGTCTGTCTGGAGAAATGTCCGGTTCAATGGGCACGACCAGACCTTCCCAGTCACAAACATACTGATCAAATTCCTCCTCCTCCTGTGGTTCATAAAATCCTCAACATCATAATCCTGAACCACTGGGACTGAACCGAACCACCTTTTACCAGTTGTAGTGGGTTCGACAGATCCCTGAGACAAAGACTGAACAATCTGTATGGCTTTAGCTATCTCTGCAGCAGTTGGAGAGACAATTTTGGACTCCAGACCTGCTGATTTCTTTCTGTCTTTGCTGGACTGGTTCCTCTGAACCAGCCTTCCTTTGCCCGAGGAAGTCTCGCCCCCTGGTCAGAGGCACCCCTCTGGTCCAGTGGGTGCTGAACCGCTGGCCATCCGGTCAGCGGACTTTGGCCTCGTCCTGGAGCCGCCCAATCTCTTTTCCAGGGTGGCTGCAGGAAAATTTTACACACCTGGCAGTCTGACAGGAGGTGGTCAGCCTCAGACAATAAACACAGTGGTGTGTGGGTCAGCCTAGTAAAGGCTTCCCACAAACATCAGTGTTGAAACCCAGTGGCCGGTTTTCTTTTGGGTTTCTCAGACATAATGCCAGCCTAACCAACAACTTGCCCTTTTAATGGCAGTGCCAGGCAAGACACCCCTATCGGTTCCTAACCGTGTCACGGGTATTTGAAAACCTTTTAAAATTCAAGGTTTTTTTTTTTAGAACCGATAAGAACCGGAACCGCACTCTAAAAGCCCCAATACACTTTTAAAACGTTAAATTGTTAACCGATCGTTTCAAAACCGAACCGATAATTGGATTTCACACAGACTTTCAATATTGTACTTACGCTATCAGATACAGCTTAACCTAAATGCGTAAAAATAACATTTTGCCGGTTCAAATGAACCAAAAATACCGCTTGAACAGAGAATGAACCTGAGTTGAAGGAGCTGATCTCGGAGCGACTGTTCAGTGAAGCGAGTAAAGAATCTAGCAGTTTCATTTGAAACTGTCCAGATAGAGTTTACAGCGCCATACAGTGGAACTCCAGATTCTTGAGTTAACTGTTTCCTCTCCGGGGCAGTTCAAGTGCTGTGGCTCACTGCAAGAAGTCCTAATATAGCAAGACTTCATGGTGTTTGAAGGACCGCTTGCCAACCCAGTCTGCCCATTTCCCAGCCTACTGGATAAGCTGCAGATCCTAGCTAACCAGCAGCCTACTTCTTTCTACCCCCACCCCCTAGAATTGCCTTATGACTGTCCCATGCATGCTTGAATTCCACCACTGTTTTTGACTCCACGACCTCCTCCGGAAGGCCGTTCCATGCATCCACAACCCTCTATGAAAAAATATCCTTTAAATTACCTCTGAGCCGCCCCTCTATCTTCAAATTGTGCCCCCTTGTTCTTGCACCATCTTTTTTGAAAGATGCTACCCTCTTGACTTTGTTGATTCCCTTGAGGTACTTGAAAGTTTCTATCATGTCCCTCTCCTCCTTTCCCGAGGCTATACATATTAAGCTCCTTAAGTCTCTTCATATGTCTTCCGGTGCAGACCCTGCACCATTTTAGTTGCCCTCCTCTGGACAGCTTCCATCCTGTCTGTCTTTAGAAGACTGGGTCTCCAGAACTGCACACAGTACTCCAGATGGGGTCTGACCAGCTGTCTGTACAGAGGGATAATAACTTCCTGTTTTCTACTGGTGATGCCTCTCCCTATGCATCCCAGTATCCCCCAACCCTCCTTGCTGCCCTCTCACATTGCTTGCCCACCTTTAGGTCATCTGATATGACTACCCCCAGGTCCCTTTCCATTTTTGTTGTTGTTAGTATCTCACACCCATTGTGTACTCTTCCCCTGGGTTTTTGTTTCCCAGGTGCATTACCTTGCACTTCTTAGCATTGAATCTAAGCTGCCATACATTTGACCATTCCTCTAACCTTGCCAAGTCCCTTCTCATCCTTTCCACCCCACATTGTGCATCAACTCTGTTGCAGATCTTTGTGTCATCTGCAAAGAGACACATTTCTTCCAGTCCCTCTGCAATGTCGCTATAAAGACATTGAAGAGGACCAGTCTAATACTGAACCCTCCTGGTATTCTACTAGTAACCCCTTTCTTCAGAGTGGGACTCCATTTACTATTACCTCTGTGTCCTATTCCTCCAGCCAAGTTTTACCCAGGCTGTCATCCTGGGACCCACCCCAGGCTAGCTAACTTGTTATTAATCTTTGTATGGGACTGTGTCAAATGCCTTGTTAAAGTCTAGGTAGGCCATGTCTACAGCCCCTCCCTGATCTACTACTTTGGTCACCCAGTCAAGAAATCTATCAGATTTGTCTGGCATGACCTTCCCGCTGTGAATCCATGCTGCCTGGGTCCTGTGTCCCTCTGGCCTCTAGATCGACAAATTCTTTCCTTCAGAAGTGATTCCATCATTTTCCTTACCACTGAGGTTAAACTAACAGGTCTGTACTTTCCTGCTTCTGCCTTGCTCCCACTTTTGTGAAGGGGAATCACATCTGCCCTCCTCCAGTCCTCAGGTACCACCCCATCCTCCCATGATTTGTTAAACAGGGTAGACAGTGGTGTCACTAATTCCACCCTTAGTTCTTTTAGAATTCTGGGATGAATCCCATCAGGCCCCATTGCTTTGTCCACCTTCAGTTTTAAGAGTTCTTTCAGAACCCTTTCTTCTGTAAATGGGCTGGTATCAACTTCTGTATCCAGAGTGTTTCTACTGTTTGTTTTAGGTACCCTTCCTTTGTAAATACAGAGACAAAATATTTGTTTAGTATCTCTGCCTTTTCACAGGTACCCTCTGCCCACCCTCCCCCTTTATTAAGCCTCACTATCCCTCCCTTGGTCTTCCTTCGCCTCCCCTGATGTACCTATAAAAGGTTTTATACCCCTTCTTAACTGAGTTGGCTATCTTTTCCTCAGTTTGGGCCTTTGCTGTTCTGACTACCTTCCCAGCTTCCTTTTGCTTTAACTGATACAGTTCTCTGTCCTGCTCCTTCTGTGATTCCTTGTACTTCCTGAAAGCTTTGTTTTTCTCTTGAACCTTCACTGCCACTTCCTTTGAGAACCATAGTGGTTTCTTACATTGTTTAGTTTTGTTTATTTGCTTCACACAAAGGCTAGTTACCTATGTGATGGCAGTTTTTATTATTCCCCATTGTTCTTCCACCCTCCTTCCTGCCCATTTGCTAGTGCATTCCTTAGGCACTCACCCATTTTACAAGTCAGCCTCCTAAAGTCCAGTACCTTTGCCTTTGTGCATGGCTTGACTCTCATTGCGTGTTTATGTAGAACCATACTGTTCGATGGTCGCTAGTTCCCAGATGGCTACCCACTTCACATCTGTGATCCTCTCCATCTCCATTTGAGAGAACCAGGTCTAAGATTGCTCCCTCTCCAGTGGGCTCCAATACTAGCTGTCTAAGGCATGCCCCCTGTAGGGCATCTAGAATAACACCACTTTTCGAAGTGGCTGCTGCAACTGCACTCCAGTTAACATCTGGCATATTCAGATCGCCCATCAGCAATATCTCCCCTTTTTCTGCCTTACTAAGTATACTTTCCATCATTTCCTTGTCCATTTCCTCCCCCTGAGAAGGGGGTCTGTATACCACCCCTGTGCGGATTGTGGTACCATTGTCGGTCCCAAATTCTACCCACAGTGCTACTTCTCCTCCCTGTTTTCCCTTTTGTTCTGCTGTTTGATTCCTTCCCTTATGTAAAGAGCTACTCCTCCTCCTCTAATACCTCTCTGTCTCTCCTGTAGATAGTGTATCCTCAGGCATATTTAAATCTCAGTCATGGTTTTTTGTGTGAACCATCTTTTACTGACTGCGATATCCAGATGTTCCTTCTCCATCAAGGCACTAATTCAGGAGCTTGTTACTCAGACTACGGGCATTGGTACTCATTGCTTTCCATTTTTGATGGCTTTATCTTCAGTTGCAGCATCCACCACTGACCTTTCTACCTTGGTCTTTTTCTCATTTAGTACCCTGTTTTGTAGGAGAGGCTGGGATTTTCCTGCTGCTTATCAGTGCCTCCCCTGACTAGTTAAAAGCTTGCCAATGAAGCATTTAAACAGACTGCTCAAAGGAACTTGTTCCTTCCTGGACAGATGCAGACCATCCTGCCAGTATAGGCTGGTGTCCCTCCAGCGTGGACCCCAGTCGCTAATGAAGCAAACCCTGTGTTCCACCATTTTTTCAACCATTCATTAAACTGGCAGGGTGCAAAGTACCCCTCACTCATGCCATTGACAGGCAGCACCTCTGAGAAGGATACTGTGTGTGCTACTTGTCTTAGGCCCCTCCCCAGTTCTACAAAGTCCTTCTGCCTGCTCTAATCTCATGTTGAGCCAAGTCATTTGTCCCTAGGTGGACAATGACGTCCAGCTCAGACTCCCGTGCAGCTGTTCTCGTGATCCTGAGGATGCTTCTGTCCCTCCAAGCCAGGACCAGGCAGGAAGTACCTTACTTCAGTTTTCCTGCCCCCCCAGTTCTATCCCCTAATAACTGAGTCCTCCACCAGCAGCTGCTTCCTTTCCTTGTGGTGTCCTCTGCCTCCTTCCTGTGGGCCTCCTTGTGACAGGTGTCCTCAACCTCCTTAATCTTCTCTGTGGGTGCATCCATAGGGGAGCTCGCTCCCCAGATGGTAATATGGTTGTGAGTGGAACAACTGACTGGGTCTGCCTCTGTTCCACCATCCTCACCCTCCCTGAGCCCACTGTGGTCCAACTGCTGTGCTTCCTTTGCAACCTCTGAGGTCTGAGGCAGTGGTGGTGGCTCTGGTGCTCCCTGGATGGGGGAGGTTCCCTTCATACCATATGTGATCAAGGCCTTTGAAAAAGCGCCTGACCACCTTCTCCTGCGCCACTGACCGCTTCCGGCCTTGCGCCCGATAAGCAGAGATGGCTGCCAGGTGCACCTTAAGGGTCATCGACCGAAGCCCTTGCTGAGAAAGGGAACACAGGTAGTCCAGAATGCTTGCCAAGGAACAGGAGGAAGGGTCCAGGCCCTTGCCCTGACACCAAACGGAGAATCTCTTCCATTTAAAGGTGTAGCACTTCCTGGTCAACTCCTTACGGGACGCCTCAACAATGTTGAGGACCTCGTCGGAAAGACCCAAGGCCTGGAACTCTAGCCACTCAGGAACCAGGCCATCAGGTGCAGGGACTGACAGTCCGGATGGAATATCTTCCCTTGATTGATTGATATCAGGTCCAGGCGGGCTGGAAGCTGCCTCGGGAGTCTGGAGCCAAGACTGAGGCAATCTGGATACCAGAGCTGGCGGAGCCAGTCTGGGGCTACCAGACTCGCCTGCGCCTTGTCCCTCCTTGCCTTGAGAAGCACCTTGTGGATCAAGGGAAATAGGGGAAAGGCGTATAAGAGGCCCGGGGTCCATGGCCTCGAGAAGGCATCCTGCTGAGGGGGCGGCATGAAACAGTCTCAGCTTCGCATTCTCCCTGGAGGCAAACAGGTCCACCTGAGACATGCCCCGGTAGGAGAACAGATCTTGTACTACCTCCGGCAGGACAGACCACTCGTGGGACGCAGTCCCTATCCAGCTTAGGGCATCGGCCACGTGGATGGCAAGGAGATCCGCCTCCAGGCTGCGCACGAGGGACCAAATGCGGAGAGCGTCCCGCCCTGGCGGTTTAGGTAGTACATGGTTGTGGTATTGTCCATCTGGACCGGGACCACTTGACCCCGTACAAACGGAGCGAAGGTGGTGAGGGCTAGACGAACCGCCTGAAGCTCCAGCAGGTTGATGTGGCATCGACCCCGAGGGAACCAAAGGTGGCACTGTGCGCTCCCCCAGATGGGCGCCCCAACCCATCAGAGAGGCATCGGTCAATAGAGAGACTGTCAGCTCGGGGCGGACAAATGGGATGCCCTCCTGCAGATGAGCTGGAACGGTCCACCACTGGAGAGTGTTCCACATCCCTTGGGTCACTGTCACTAACTGATCCAAAGGATCGGAGTGCTGTGACCATTGGCTGGCCAGTCCCCATTGGAGGGGATGCATGTACCAACAGGCCCAATGGACCACGCTGGTGCAGGCCGCCACAAGGCCCAGGAAGTCCCGGGCAGGGCGCAATTGCCCAACCTGAAATGACTGGGCAAAGGAGGAAAGAACCTTGGCCCTGTCGGCCGGGAGCCATGCTCTGGCTTGCAAAGAGTCGAGCTCTGCCCCGATGAATTGTATCGCCTGCTTTGGCACGAGTTCCGACTTGGCCTCGTTGATAAGGAGGCCAACTTGAGAGCAAACCTGGAGGGCCAGATCTCTGGACCGCTCCACCTCCATTCTGGAGGAGGCCGCAATCAGCCAGTCGTCCATGTAGGGATACACCCGGACCCTTCGGCGCCGCAGGAATGCTGTTACCACTGCCATGCATTTGGAGAAGACCCTGGGAGCTAGAGAAAGGCTGAAGGGCATGGCCCGGAACTTGTAGAGGGACCCCTCTGCCCTGAAACGGAGGAATCTCTGGTGGGACGGACGGACTGGGACGTGAAAGAACGTGTCCTGGAGGTCCAGAGAACAGAACCACATGCTTGTTCCAAGGATGGGATGATCTGAGCCAGAGTGACCATCCTGAAGGTTCGAGAGCTTAGGAACCTGTTCAGGTCGTGCAGGTGTAGAATGGGGCGCCAGCCCCCCCTCCGTTTCGGGATCAAGAAGTACCTGGACACGAACCCCAGGTCTGGTGGAGGGTCTGCCACCTTCCTGATCACCTCCTTCTTGAGAAGCAGGGCAATGTCGGCTCGACGGGCCGACAGGTAAGCTGCGGACCTCGTAGCCCCCCATGGGGCAACGGCTCGGAAGGGCAGGGCCTGCTCAAACTCCAGAGGCACGCCCTTTCCTACCACCTCCAACACCCAGCGGTCCGTGGTGATAGCGGACCAAGCGGAAAGGAAGTGGTGGAGCCGTCCCCCCACGGAGGGGAACCAAGGCGGGAGTGACGAGGCTGGGGGCAACACCCCTCAACCTGTCACTCGGCAGGCTTGGAGGAGGGACCGGCTGAGGGAGCTCCTGGGGCCTCTTCCTCCCTGCTTCCTGTTACAGGAAGCTGCAGGTTTGGCTTTGGGGTGCCAAGCGCGAGCCTGCTGGCCCTGATGCTGGTGTTGCTGGGCTGGACGTCCCGCAGGGGCAGAAGGGCGAAAGGACTTATGCTGCTGACAACAGCCCTTGTCCTTCTGGGCGGAGGTGACAGTCCAGGGTAGTGTTGGACTTCTCGTTCCGCTGGAGGTGGCCTTCCACTTCAGGGCCGAACAGGTCAGTCCCCAAGAAGGGGACGTCCACCGATTTGTGCTGGGTATGCGCTATGAAGGTGGATATCCTCAGCCATGCTCTGCTGTGCATGGCCACCACGGCTGCTATTGATCGGGCACAGGAGTCTCCAATGTCTAGAGCCGTTTGGAGCTGCTGTTTCGCCACTGTCCTTCCCTGATCCCACATCTGCATGACCATAGTCTGCAGGTTGGCCAGGAGATGAGGGATCACCTCATCCAGGGAGCCTATGAGGGCGTGGGAGAAGTGTGCCATCAGCATGGCCGAGCTGGCCTGGCGGAGGCCGAGGAAGGACGAAGCACGTAGTCCAGCTTTTGGACTCCTTGCCGGGGCTTGTCCATCCCTAGCGCTCGGAACACCAGAAAACGCGTGCGGTGACCAACCCTCACCGGAGGGGTGTTCCGAAAAACCGGGCAAAGAGCCGGTAGGGACCATATACTTCCTGGCCATCCTGTCCGAAGGTGCAGGAGAGGAAGCAGGCCGCTGCCAGAGCTCCAAGGCTGGGCCAACAATGGCTTCAGGCACCGGAAAGGCCTCCGTGGGTGAATCCCCTCGGACCGGTATCTCCCTGAGGGGATACTTGGCCCGCTTGGATACGGGCTCGAGCTGCATCCCGGTGGACTCAGATGAGCCGAAGCAGACCCATGAAGGACGATGGGCTTTCGTCCATCGACTGGCCCCCAGAGGACTCCAGGTCAATGGGTCTGGAGAACAGGGAGGAGTCGGACTCAGAGGAGTCCGCGAAGAGCTGCCTGGGGCCTGAGCCACCCTCCACCTACCGAGGATGGTCGGAGTGAGGGTGACCGACAACTGTGGGGGCAGGCCCTGACCGACCGAGTCAACCTGTCGGTGCCCCGATTTCAGTTGTGGAGGCGGAGGTTCCACCACAATTGGTGGGGCAGCTGTTTCGTCGAACAATTGGCCCAGGCTTGGGCACCTTACAGCAGCAAAGGTTGTTTCGCCGCCGGATGACAGCGCCACTTGATGGCCGGGAAGGCAATGGCGCTGGCTTATTCCCAGACAGAAGTAACTGCTGCCACATCAGGTCCTCTAGCGTCGATGGAATTTCGCGAAGCCTCTCTCTTCAAGGAGGAAGCGAGGGACGCAGCGGCGCCGCCTTGGTGCCGAGACCGCTGATAGGCGGGATCGTCTGGACCAGACGATGTCTGAGACAGAGACCGAGGTACTCTGTTTCCGAGGACGGGTCTGGGGGCAGGGATATCCGCTTTCTTCCCTCGGCTCGAAGCCTTAACCGAGGATCGCGCGCCAGGTCCTCGGTCTCCACCGGGGGAACCGGTGAAGAAGGGTTGTCGGCTTCACCAGTCGACAGCCCATCCGATGGGTTGAGAAAAATCTCGACAGCGTCGACGGGTGTCTCAGCCGGCTGACCTGACGGGGACATCGTGAAGCCAGCGGCCTTAGCCGCAACCTCGACCGAAGTAGAGTGTCAACTATCCGGGGAAGGGGACCTCTCCTGTTCCCATGAATGCTGACGATGGGACTTACCCTTTGAGTCCTCCTTTCTGGACCGAGAGGAATGTCCTGATGGCCCCTCTCCCTTCGTAGAAAGGGAATGGCAAAGCTCCTTGAAAGACGCTGAATACGAGGTACCCAGAGACAGTGGGATAAATGTCGCGACCGAGGAAGAGGATAATGCGGCCTGTGCCGCCTCCTCCTCGAGGGTGATCATCTGCTTGAGTTGCTCAGCCGAGCCAGCTGCCGCGGTAACCGCCCAACGGGCCTCCTTAGACTTCACTGGCGGGTAGCGCTTCGAGGCGCCCAAGCTGTAACCGAGCAGCGCGGTCTTCCAGGACGCTGGCCGAAAACGAACGGCATAACTCGCAGGCCTGCAGGTCATGTTCTAGGCAGAGGCAGTAGACGCACGTGGAGTGCGGGTCCGTCCTGGACATCTTCTGCCCGCATGGGCAGCGCCGAAATCCGGGAGTCGATTTGTCCATCGCAGCCGCGAGGGAAGAATTTGACCAAAGTCTTAAGAATTTTAAAACTATTTTCGGGCGAACCGAAGACTTAGGATCCAGTCTATACGCAGAGCTTCCAAGCGGTAAGGAAGATCTGGCGTCATGGGGCGCAGCAGAGAGTTTTACCACCCGGGTGGGTGGGAGGAGCCAGCTTGAAGACCTTCCGACAAGATTTAAAGCAGGAACCCGCCACACAGTGTGGATGAACAACATATCCATGTCCCTAGAAAATTACTTACCATAGTAATGTTTCTTCCAAGGGATCCCTCGGTATGCTTGACTTATGCAGGATAGCCAGCTGGGTTAAGCTGCTCTGGAGATGCAACGTATGCTGACAGCATTAGCCAATCAGGTTGTATTTGACGACTGCTGCCTGTAGGCGTAGCTGTTAAGATTCATTTCTCCCCGTGACTGAACAAGTTGCCCTAGAGTTCTCTCCTATTCTCATCACCTGAAGAAGCTAATTTCTTTAAAATTTCTCTTTTTCTTTCTCAGTGCTGCTGCCGCCTTTAGTATAGTTCTTGCTTTATTTTCGGAGTTTTAGTATTCTTTAGTGGTTTACTTAAACTTCTCCCCAACAGGTTTACTTGTTGTTCCCACACTTTTGTTAACAGAAACAACTTTTTCTAAGGTAAATTATCCTCCATTTGCTGCCTTACATTTATTTATTTTAAATCAGTTCCACCACTAAGGTGGGAACTGCTTTTACCGCTAAGTTTTCTTTTTGCTTTGACAGGAACAGATACTCGCTTAGGAACCAAACACAAAGTCGCCCCCCACTTTTTGGGAACCGAATTTAAATTCTTCAGGCAGGACTGGCATGTCAGATAGACCCAAAAAGAGGACTGGACCTACAGGATTTAAAAACTGCATAAAGTGCTTTCAGATTATGGCAAAGGCAGACACCCACGATCTGTGTTTAATGTGTCTAGGTCCAAGTTACATTTTTGCTGTGAACTCTGTACTAAGTTTTGCCCAAAAACAGTCAAAAAAAAAAAAAGGCTCGTACTGAGAGATACTGATGGATTTCTGGGGTGAGAATGATCAATGCTGCCCCCAGAAACAGGACCTGCACAAGATGTTTGTGATCAGAACTGGGTGATCCAAGGCACTGAATGCCTTGGCCACGCAGCATGAAGCTTCCACTGAGGGACAGGCATGTTTTATGTCAACCAGCATTGTCGGCCAGTATAGCATTTGTGCACAAGGATTTAGGGGAACACCCATGCCTTGGACGTGTCAAAAGCCACACTTATGAATTAAAGACATTGGCGAGAAGTCAGAACCAATCTGAGCTCAACAACCAAGAGTCCCAGTTGATTGAACAAATGGAGAGTCTGAATAAATGTTTCTAATGCTGCATACTGGGATGGCACCAATTGTCCAGATACGAGACGGCATGCAAAGTGCTGTCTCGGAAGGCACACTGTGGCCTCAACAGCTAAGCACTTGTTAAGACCCCCAGCAGAGGACAAGCCAAATGGCAAAATGCAAATTTGATTGTGCCTGCTCTCTAAAAGGAAGCATAGGTATTATCTATGGCTACACAGAGTCTTGAAATACAGGTGTGCATCCTACATCTCCAGGGTGCATAGCCAATCCTCTTGCAAAAATTGAGGGAGAAGAGAGAAAGGGGAAGCCATTCAGAACCTTTGGTAAACAATGTACTCATTCAAGACTGCGGTCTAGGAAAGGACATCAAGTGCCCACCTTCTTGGGAACCAAGAAGTATTTGAATTAGAAGCTCCGATTTGGTTTTGTCAGGGGTATGGGTTGATTTGTCTGGTTATCTAAAAAACAGCCTGGATTTCTTTCAGTCAGACCACCAAGTGGCCCAGAGAGTAATGACAAGTGGTCGGAAGACACACCAGAGGGGGTACCAGCAGTTCCAACAAATGACCTTTTCGAATTATCCTGAGGATCTCCTCATCTCCTGTGATCTCCTGCCATTTCCTTAAAAATAGGGAGACTGCACGATACGAAAATCCCTGTATTGTAGTATGGCAGGATGGAAGGAAGGTGTCGGGGGCACCACCAGCACACAGAACCTCAGAGGTCTTTTAAGTGGAAGCCAAAGGCTGAGGTGTAGGAGTGGAAGCCCTAGGGGCAGCTTGCCAGGAGCTTTTATGGGATGAAAAGGAGCCCCCACAAAATAACCTCGTGGGCTGGGACATCACGAAGTGCACAGAGTCATTTTTGAGGACTGTAGGTCCCGAAGAGTCAGTTCCACATTGTGGCTGAACAGTTTTTGTCAACAAAAAGGCAAGTTAAAGAACAGACTGTTACATATCCGTAGCAAACCCAGCCACTTGGAAACAAGAGTACCTGCCACAGTGAATACCAAAGGTGTCAGAATGAGCAGAAGCAAAAAGCATAATACTAGACCTTGGTTAACGATGCTGTTTCAACAGATCCCTTTGGCAGTTTGTCAATCACAAGAGAAAGGGACTTCTAAAATCTATTCTGATATTTTAACATTAAGCCTGGTAACTGACAATATGGAGGCCTAGTTAAGCAGAAGCACAAGTCTGCTAGCCTATCACATCCAGTTTCCTGAATTTGTTGAAAATATACCAAGAACTCATGTACTGGGGATGGAGGTCCAGGGTCTACCAAGAGTAGCCATAATGGCCACCAATTCAGTTTCAGACTGGGTGGCATAAGAAGTCTTTGTAGTAGGTGCAGGATGCTATTTGCCTGCCTTGCAAGGGACAGCCAACAGATTACTGGGCCTGTGCCATGCAGCCATTATGGCACCCTCCAATGAAGTGTAAATGGGAGGCATAATCACAGATGGTGTAGGAGGAACCTACAAGAAGTTATACAAATTCCTCTGTGTGGAGTCCTTTCCTCAGCAGCAAAGCCAAGCTTGTCCTGCAGGAGGTATAATATAGCCTGAAAATAGGCATCCTCAGAGGGAGACCTCGAAGTATATAGTCCAGTGTCTTCACTACAGGTCAAGACAGTGGAACTAAAGTCAATGGCAAATATGGGCTTCATCCCCTTCCACCACATCCAGAATGTCAGGATTATATTCATCCTCCTTGTACCGTGGAGAAGAAGAGGGACCCCAAGATCCACATGCTGCCTATATAGCAAAGGAAGAGGCGTAGGTTCAACAATAGGGACAGACCCAAAGGAGCCAACTGAAGTGATGGTTGAGAAGGCACAGCAGTCAATGAAGTAACAAAGGAAGCGGGCACTGAAATAATTCAGCCACCAGGACCATAGCATGTGTATAGGTAGTGCCAGCCAGCCAAGTTCATGAAGGGACAGTTCCTGTCGACAGCAGTTGGCAGGAAAGCCACCGTCAGTCCCATTCCCTGCTGTCTGAACAGTGGTGGTGGTGGTAGCTTAGTAATGGAGGTCACTGACACGGCATTAGACTTGCTCCAGGGTTCGAAATTGGCACCCGCCCAATGCGGGCAGATTTCACCTTGAATAGGTAAATCTAGTGTTGTAGAGAGCCCACTGGGTGCCTTGTGGTAATCACAAAAAAGCTGACCGTTAGTGCGATATACTGTATGGCGCATTAGCGCGATAGCTACTGAACATATACTTCGCTACCACGGTAATGCACCATGCAGTATATCACGCTACTGGTTGACGTTTGCACGACTACCACTGTATACAGGCAATGAAGTTACAGGCATGGCCACTAGGTGCAGTTAATGGAAACTGCCAATGGGAGCTCCAGAATGCTCAGAGGACAAGGGTGCCAACGACTGCAAGCTGGAAAGGAGTCAGAGTATCCTCCATTGCTTTATCCTGGCTGAATCTGTTGTGCTGCAGCAGTCTAGCTGGGTCTGAGCTGTGCACTCTTAGCTGGGTCACAACTGCCCTTTCCTGGTTGATGCGGTCCCTCCTGGATGGGTCTGGGCTCTCTCTTCTGGATAGGTCTGTACTGCCCTATACTCTCGCAGTACTGCATAATTAAGAAGTGATCCATTTCCAGTTTTGTAGTGCTACAGTAAATACGGCAGCTGCTATCTAGTGCTCCTGCTTTCAACATGGCAGGTGGCAGAAATGTAAACAAAAACAAAGGAAAATGGAGCAAATTATGGGTAACAGTACAATGCCAGAGAGAAAGATTACCAGGTACATGCTCAGAGTACAGGGAATAAACTGTTTAAAAAAAAAAAAATTGGCGCTTTTTTATCTTGCACTGCTGCTTTAAACACTAACTTTATTTTCATGTTCATGTTGCAGTCCCTTGCCAGCAACAACAACAAAAAAAAAAAAAAAGACAAACACTTCCTTTACATTCAAAGTTTAATACTTATTAAAACTGCAATAAAATTTTTTTTTGGGGCCCTAAATTACTGTGTTGGGCTAGTGAAAATCCTGTCGGGCCGGTGTTTTTTTTTTCCCCAGTCACTAGCCCTGCCAGCTAGTGGCTGAAAAAGTTAGTTTCAACCCGTTACCCCCTTTTACCAGAATGCAGTAGTGACCAGAATCAACAGGGATGCTTGTGCTTAGAATGCTGAATTAGCAGAGTGTCTGACGAGGAAGCCTTTTTCAGTTTATCCACTGACTAATGTTACCTGGAAGGCAACAACGTAGCCACATTACGACAAGACTGGTGAGCTTCCCCAGGATCCAAACACCCCAGAACAAGATGGAGACACCGGCGTGGACGCAGGACTGACCGCAGAGCGTTCTTCCATTTTCTGCAGCAAACAATCAAAAGCTTCTCTACGCCACCTCATACTGGGATAGTTAAAGCCTTGTAAAAATGATGCAGTTCTTCACGTCACGTGAGGGGCTCACGCAGCTCACACAGTGCAAGTGAATGCTGTCCCCAAACATGTTCATGCCACACCAACACAAAACAAACAAAAAAGCGGCTTTTAAGCAGGATTCCACGATGACATACAACAATGGTAAAGAATTTCAACTAATTAAGAAAGATTGCCTGAAGAGACATGGGCACTGTCTTCATGCTCCAAGTGGTTGATGGCAAGAGAAAAGTTCTGGCCAGAGCCAATAGGGTTGCAGGTGAGGAATTTGAGGTAAAAACATTGAAAAGTACCAAAGTTTCGAGCCTGTATTGGCAAAATGTAATGTAAGCTCATACATTCCGTTTCTGTAATATTTTTACACCAAATTCCCAATACAGCCTTGTTATGAGATATAACCGTCTCAAACAATGGCAGAGAAAATTTTCAACTCCTTCCTGAAACGTGATTTTGTACAGGGACCATGAAATCACCTTTTGGGATGTAAAAAACATTTTGGCCAGGATTTGAAAAATGACAGCTGTCACATTCATGAGGTGCTGTAAAGATATGGTTATGTTGTAAATTTGGGGTAAAAATATTAAAAATTACCAAAATTAAGAGCATATGTTCGTAGAATTCAGCGTAGGCTCATAATTGTTGTTTTTCAATATTTTTGCACCATATTTTCAACACAGCCTTCTTATGAGCCCACCTCATGAACAAGAGCATGAACATTTTTCAACTCTTGCCGGAAAGGTGATTTCATACAGGCACTGCAAAATCATCTTTCAGGACAGATCTGCCTAATGACAGTGCCAATGTTCGTGAGGTAGGGGTCCCAAAGAAGGTGTTGAAAATTTGGGCCAAAAATATGAAAAAAAGCCCAAGTTATGCCACCAAGTTCAAAACATCACTGAAATATATTGAACCGCATAACTGTTTCTTCAATTCAAGGTCCGGCTTTGAAGTGAAGACGTGTCTGTGGTCCAGACACGATGTAAGGAAAGCTTGGAGGGGAGGGGTGCAGAGTGATGGGTGCCGAATTGGAGGAACGGTAACGGCACAAGAGACATCAATGGACGTTTTTTTTTTGTTGTTTTTTTTTACCTTGTAAAAAGAAGAGAGAGAGAGAAAGGAACCCCCAATGTCACTCTTATGATTCTGAGGGGTGGGGTGCTGAGAGTGAGGGCAGAGCGGGGGAAATATATCCAATTAAAAAAAAAAAAAAAAAACACAACATACGAAATTTGCCAGCAGATAAAGGCCTAGAGGTCTATCAAGTCTGCTCGAATGTGCAGCTAGCACCCCTTATTCTGCAGCTGCCCCTCCCTTCTACCCTTCCCCTTTATTAACCCTCCCCCTTGTCCTGTCCCATCCTCATTTGAAGCAGTCCACTGTTCTACTGCATACCACTTCAGTAGGTAACGCATTCCACCCAGCCACCACCCTCTAAAAAAGTGTCTCCTCATCTCCCTCCTGAACCTTCCTCACTCCAGTCTCTATCATGGCCCCTGGTGTCCCTCCCTCCCTTACTTTGAATAGCCCCTCTGTACCTGTCTTGTTTATTCCTTTCATGTATATAAAGGTTTCAATCATGTCACCCCGTCTCTCTCTCTCCAGTGAATACATGTTCAACTCCTTCAACCTCCTCTCGTGTGATAAGTCCCCCAGCCCCTTGATCATCTTTGTCGCCTGCCTGCACCCCCTCCAGTAACTTAATGTCCCTCTTCAGATACGGACGCCAGTACTGCACGAAGTACTCCAGGTGTGGTCTAACTAATGACCTAGACAGTGGCAGAATCACCTCCTCCCTCCTCGAGGATATACCCCTTGCAATACAACCCAACATGGCGGTCACAGCAGAATACACCACACTCCGTGACCCGAGATGGCCACCGACTGCTCTGAGCATGCATCATAAATACACATGCAAGCAGTAGAGAGCAGCTCAAAATGCTGTGAGAGGTTTTTTTTTTTTTTTAATTAAATTAGAGATATGACCTTCCCTCTCAGTACCCACCATCCCACACCCCCCCTAGAAGCATGTGACACTGGGGATGCCCAATCCACCAGTGTCATGATCAGGACTGCAGATAACTCTCACATGTAAAAAATAGTGCAGTGTGAGCAGAGTGCTCCATGGACACGGAGACTGTGGAGCAAGTCCAACATGTTGTTCGGTCACAAAGAATGCAGAGTCCTTTTCTGAAAGCAAGAGGTCTGCATGGCTCTGCCCACTGCAGCCCTAAAAACAGATGGTTCAGGGTCTCCCACATTATATAGGTGGCATGCATGTGTCAACATAGCGACCCCAGCTAGGCAAAAGCTTTCAAATGGTCCAGACACTGACTTATTGTTCCAAATGCAAGGCTCTATGGAGGAAAGATGTCCTCAAAGATCTGAAGATCTACCATTAGAATACTAGAAAGTTCAAGATCAGCACAGTAAAGAAATATCATCTTTGAAAAAGATTCGAAGCTCTGGAACCAAATTCCTGGTGAAGATGATACACAAGTTTTACAGGACTGGTCTAACTCTTGTAATAAAATGTCTTAAAGAAGGTGCAAGGGTTGCCACTACCTTAGGAAATAATGCAATCATAGCATTAGGTTTAAGCATCTTGAGAAACATTTCTAAAAGGATTATGGAGGGAGTTACAGGCCTCCGTGTGCTTAGTTGAACTCCAAACAATATCAAAGTAACTAGACAGTTAAATGGGTTACATGTGGAACTGCTTATAAAAGCACAGAAACTGAAGAGCAGTTTTAACAAGAACTCTGAATCACTGTGCGTCTCCGGGAACTCCTACATAGTATATTTCTCAAACTTACCAAGTGTAGTCTTTGTCTCAGAAGTAGACTTAAAACCAGGGAGAGAGGAACTGTTGGATAAAGTGCTGTTTCCATTAGTTAGTCCTTCTAAAGGCTTGAAAGCTCCGCCATTACCAAATCCAGGGAACCCCCTACCACCACTTGCAAAGCCCAAGCCTTTAAATCCTTTAAAGGCCCCACTGCTGTCAGCCTGGGGAGAAAAACAACACAAAACAAAAGTGAATTAACATACTATCACTAGAGCCACTGGCTAAGGAAGCCATTTATCTCCATACAGTTAATATCCAATTGAAACATCTTAAGTGCATTAAAGTGAACAAATACCAGAGTATAAAACTAAAGAAAAAATTACTCACCTTAGTAATTGTGTTTCTTCTAATGGAGTCTTGCTATATTCTGACAATTGCAGTTAGCTCCAGTACTTGAACTGCCCCAGAGAGTGAAGGGTTAAAATTTTACGCCATGCATAAGAGCGTTGGGCTCAAGCTCGGTTGAAAACTGTCTGACACTCTGAAACCAAACCGTCAGATTCTTACAAGCTAAAACTCACTGACTATATAATGTGGAAATTGTAAAATTCCTACTACCCAACTGGCAACAAAGACTTTAGATTCCCAAAACACTCGAGTCAGGAAACCCAAAGACCAAAAACCAAGCAATAAGGAATAAAAAAAACTTAACTAATCAAACACAAAGCACCCAACACGACAGAAGTGGGCTAAAGATACCCCTGGGGTGCAACACTGCACCTGCCCACCCACTACCCAAAACAGGTTCTGAGAGGGGAGACAGGGAGGGAGGTCTGAATACAGCAAGACTCCATTAGAAGAAACAATTACTAATGTGAGTAATTTTTCCTTCAAACATGAAGTCTTGCTGTATTCTGACAATTGCAGACTACCAAGCAGTACCTCCAAGGAGGAGGGAGGGAACCCATTTTGGGAATAGGCTCTGAAGTACTGCTGTGCCAAACCTAGCATCACTCCTAGCCTGGATATCCAGAGAGTAATGCTTGGTGAAGGTATGAACTGTTTTCCAGGTGGCTGCTTGGCAAATTTCTAACAAAGATATATCCTTGGCTACAGCCAGAGATGCAGCTGTACCTCTAGTGGAATGAGCCCTCAGGCCTGAGGGTGACGTTTTTCCCAGTTTTTCACAGCAGAATTGGATACAGTACACAATCCACCTGGCAATGGTTCTCTTGGTGGTAGGTTTTCCCTTACCTACTTCCCCATAAGTGAGGAACTGGAGGGAGTCAAACCGGTGACCCTTTGTACGTTCTATGTAGTAACTAAGGGCCCTTTTAACATCTAAACTGTGTAGCCTCCACTCCCCTGAGGAGGCGTGATCAGTGAAGAACACAGGAAGGGACACAGATTGGTTTAAGTGGAAATCAAACCACTTTAGGTAAGAACCTTCCATTGGTTCTAAGGACCACCTCATCTCTATGGAATGAAATGAAGACAGGCTCCACTGACAGAGCTTGCAATTCCACTGATACATCTGGCAGAAGTAACAGCAACCAAAAACAAAGTTTTCCAAGTCAAGTACTTGAGCTCTGCTGAGGACATAGGTTCAAAGTGGGGTTGCATAAGCTGAGCAATGCAAACATTCAAATCCCAGGCAGGAGCAGGATCCCTAAAAGGGGGATTGGTATGAAGCAATCCTTTGAAAAAATTACAGAATACAGGGTGAGATGACAGAGAGGAAGACTTCCCCACTGACAGGAAAGCAGAAACAGCTGACAAACTGAGTAGCAGCTGGTTTGAGGCCTAGGCCATTAAGGTGAACCATATAATCCAGAATTGCTGACAACTCAGCAGTATCTGGGGATATATGCTTCTTGGAACACCAAATACTGAACCCTTTCCATTTGGAGTTGTAAGTTTTTCTGGTGGCAGGCTTTCAAGAAGCTTTGAAAATATCCAGAACCCCTTGGGACAGATGTAAGTCTGCATACTCTAACTCTTCAAGAGCCATGCCTCAAGATTGAGTGACCGGAGACTGGGGTACCAAATCCTCCCCTGAGAGGAGGTTAACAGGTTGTGATTCCTGGGAAGAGACAGGGGAAGATGGACTGCTGGGGACAGTAACAGGGGGTACCAAGGCTGCCTGGCCTAGTATGGAGCAATCAGAATCACTCTGCATGGTTGTGACCTTACCTTGACCAGAACCTTGAACAGTAGAGGAAAAGGAGGGAAGGCATAAATAAATGTCCCTTCCCAGTTCAAATTCAGAGCATCCAGAGGGACTGAGCCCAAGACTGGGGGTCTGCAACAAAACAGAGGAAGTTGGTGATTGTCTGGGGCTGCAAAGAGATCTATCTCCGGAGTGCCCCGCCTTAAGAAAATCACTTTCAACACCAAAGGATCCAGAGACCATTTGTGATGGTCCTGGGAAATCCTGCTCAATCCATCTGCCATCACATTATCCTTTCCTGGGAGGTGGACTGCTACTAGAGGTCTGCAGGGAATAAGCCAGGGACCATATTTTCATGGCCTCTGTGCACAAGGCCGTGGACCGAGAGCCCCCGCTTGTTGATGTACCACATGGTGGTAGTGTTGTCCGTCCTGACCTGAACCACCTTGTTCTGTAGACAGAGAAAGCTTGGAGGGCAAGAAGTACTGCCCTGAACTCCAGGAGGTTGATATGAAGAAGGGATTCCTGAGGGGACCACAGTGCCTGGGCAGCGAGACACCCCCCCCCCCCAGATGGGCTCCCCACCCCAAAAGGGAAGCATCTGTGGTAAGAACCACAAAGTGAGTCTGAGTGACAAATGGAACACCTTGCCTCAGACTGTCCAGGTCCTGCCACCACTGAAGGGCCAGAATTAAGGTCGGAGTAACAGGAACTAGCTTGGTAAGAGGAAAGTACAGTTACGTAAGAACTTACCGTAACAGTAGATCTTCGAGAACAGCTCTTGCAGCAGGTTACACCATTAGGACCGAAGCCGCCAGGCGCCAGGACCCCACGGAAAAATTCTAGCTAGCTAACTACAGCGGGACCGCCTCGACGCCGGTCCTGCCTCCGACGCCAGGCGTGGTACAAGGGGCGGTCCTCCAGATTCCCAGTTCTCCACCAAGACTTCTTACCGGAGGCTGACATCAAAATGGGAGACCTAGGATTCGCCGTCAGAAGACAGAAAGATAACAATTCCTGCTCAGAAAGACTGAGCCATGCTTCCAAGGGGAAGGTGGGCGGGAGGAGATTGCTGCAAGAGCTGTTCTCGAAGATCTACTGTTACGGTAAGTTCTTACGTAACTGTACTATCTTACTCGAGACACAGCTCTTGCAGCAGGTTACACCATTAGGACTGATTCCCAAGCAGTAACGCTGTCAGAAAATCCGGAGGAGGAAATTAAAGGATAAAAACCAGGTCCTGAACCTAGGACAGGAGACCCTGAAGTACGGCCAAACCAAAACCAGCCCTTCGCCGAGAGGCGATGTCCAGGCTATAATGCCTGATAAAGGTATGCACAGAACTCCAAGTGGCTGCAGCGCATATAGCAGAAGTAGAAACATTTTTGAGCGCTGCAAAGGAAGTAGCCACCCCTCTAGTGGAATGACCCCGGACTGTACCCGGGAGGGGCTTTTGTTTGATACCATAACAGTGAGAAATACACTGGACAAGCCAGCGAGAAAGGGACTGTTTGGATACTGATTGGCCCATCATTCTCTCAGAGAAGGAAATGAAAAGCTGCTCAGAACTACGAAAGGACTGAGTTCTGTTGAGGTAAAACCTCAGGCTGCGGTGAACATCCAGGGTATGGAGCAGAGCCTCTCCTCTATTAGAGTAGTTCGGGAAGTAGACCGGAAGGTCGATATCCTGGTTCAGAGGAGGAAGAAACCACCTCTAGGCAAGAATTTAGGGTTCGTCTCAGGATACTCTGTCCCGTGGAAACTAATAAGGCTCTTGCACATGAGAGCGTGAAGTTCAGAAATTCTTCTTGCCGAGGTAACAGCAATTAAAAACAACGTTTTCCACGACAGAAAACGTAGCTCGCAATCCGCGGCAGGTTCAAAGGGGGAAGCGTGAGCTGTTCAAGGACAAAAAGCAAATCCCATGAGGCACAGGGTCTCTAATAGGAGGCCTAAGGTGCAACACTCCCCTAAGAAATTCCCGAGAGGCGTCCACCTGAGCCACTGTACGATTTCCCACCGGGAGGTGGTAAGCCGAAATGGCACAGAGGTGCACTTTAATAGAGGAGCAGGCTAGACCCGAATGAAAGAGGGAGAGCAAATATTCTAATATTACTCCCACAGGACAACCTAAAGGGGAAAGGTCGCGTGCTCGCGACCATACACAAAAACGGCGCCATTTCATGGCGTACGTCGCATGCGTTGCCGGCTTTCTGGCTGCAGAAAGGACTTCTGCAACCTCTCGCAGACCCTGCGACGCAAAATGGCTATGTCTCTAGGAGCCAAGCATGCAGGTTCAAGGAACGAGGGTCCGTGGACAAGTGAACCCTTCTCCTGAGACAGTAAGTGGGAGCGAGCTGGCACGGGAGTGGGGTTCCCAGATAGTTGAATCAACAAAGGGAACCAAATCTGTCTGGGCCAAAATGGGGCCACTAGGATCATTATTGCGTGCTCCCGCGCAGTTTGAGAAGAACTCTGGATCAACGGGAAAGGAGGGAAAGCGAGGAATCTGTTGGCCCAGGAGAGGGATAACGTGCTCGCCAGAAAACACCAGGCCCTGATCTAGTGAGCAAAACTGGGCAGTTTATGTTGGATGGGGAGGCGAACAAGTCCAGATCTGGAGTTCCCCATCGAAGAAACAGATCCTCTGCTACCTTGAAGGAGTTCCCATTCGTGGACTCTGGCCTGAGAACGACTCAGGCCATCTGCAACCTGTTGGTCCACTCCGGAACGTGCACAGTGATCAGATTCGCGCCGTGTCTGATTACTCCAATCCCACACTCTCATGGCCTCCTGCAAAGGGGTAAGAGTGTGCGCCTCTTGCTTGTTGAGGTATTACATCACCGTGTTGTCTGTCTGAAGTAGAAGAGTACACGGTGGGATAACTGACTGAAAGGCCTGCAGGCATAGAGGACCGCCTCATTTCCAGCACGTTGATGTGAAGGTGAGTTCCATCTGGGTCCACGTATTCTGGGATTCTCACTCTGCCCAGGTGTGCCCCCACCCAAGACCGGAAGCGCCTGTGGTGAGGGTGACTCAGACGGCGCAATGAACGGGACGCCTGATGAGAGCGACCTGGGGCTAGCCACCACTGCCAGTCTTGAATCACTGAATTCGTGAGTCTGACCGGATGCTGCAAGTGGTCTTGCCTTTGGTCCCATTCACTTTGAGCATCCACTGAGTAATGCGATGTGGAGTCTTCATGAAGGGACAGTAGGAATGGCCGCAGCCATATGTCCGAGCAAGCAAAGGACCGACCTGGCAGGTACAACCTTTTAGTGATAGGTCCCTTATGAGGGATCTGATGCGCCCGCTCTGTCGGCCGGAAGAAAGGCTCTTCCTAACAGTGTCCAGAACTGCTCCTATGAACTGCAGTTTCTGCGACGGTACCAGGAGAGACTTCTCGAATTTATGAGGATGCCCAGGATCGAACAGATCCTGGGTGCTCTTGATTGCAAGAAGCAACGCTCTCTGGAGGCGGCCATGAGAAGCCAGTCGTCCAGGTACGGAACACGAGTGGCCCTGTCTCCTCAGAGACGCTGCCAACTGCCATGCACTTGGTAAAGACCTCGTGTGGAAGACAGTCCGAAGGAAGGGCTCGGAACTGAAGGTGGTGGTCGAGAAATAGCCGCAGGAACCTCCTGTGCGCCTGGAGCCATAGGGATGTGCAGGTAGGCATCCTGATGTCTAGAGACGCTAAAAGGCCCTGTTTGAGCATGGGATAAGACCTGGAAGGGTCACCATGCGGAATTCTTGTAAGTGACCGCACATTGAGGTCGCTGAGGTCCAAGATTGGACGGAGGTCCCGTTTTCTTGGGAACCAGGAAGAAGTGGGAATAGTATCCTAGTCCTCTCTGGTTCTCTGGGACGACTCTATCGCCCTTTCGTAGTAGCGAGTACTTCTTGCCAGATCAAGGCTTTGTGCTGACCCTGATACCGGGAGAGCAAAAGGAGGCCTCGAGGGTGGCTTTCCTGCGTAATTTATAAAGTGGCCTAGACTGACTAACTGAAGAACCCACCTGTCGGTGGTAATGGCCTGCCATCCCGGCAGGAAGTTCGCAATGCACCCCGACTATAAACTCCTGCTGATCCTGAGGCGGGGCCGCAAGGAGTCAGGCTGTGGCGGCAGATGGACCCGCTGGCTGGCCTGCCTAGGAGAACGCTGGCCTTGGCTAGCGGGTGTTTGCCCTGGCTCACGAAACCAGAGCCCTCTGAGGTGCAGCGGAGTGGGTCTGTTGCCTCAGGCGCTCACAAGACGAACGTGTTTTGGTTCCTACGAAGGAACTAAGCTTAGTCGGTACATGGCCTGAACCGACTCTTACCGCCTTCCCGCCTCTTGGGAGTTTGGTAAGGATCTTTTCTGTAGGATTACCAAACAATACTTCCTCAAAAGGCGCCCAAGATGTTTTGGACGTCTGGGGTAAACCGAGACGCGCAACCAAGAGTGTCTCCGAGGCAAACGCCAGAAGCTGCTGCTCGGGCCGATGAGTCCGCTGGAGTCATACGCTGCTCTTAGCACTTGGGTCCCCACGCCTGAACTCGCACGGAGGAGCTGAAGCATCTCCTCCTTCTGCTCACCTTCGGCATCTTTTCAGCCGCTCAGACCCTGTTCCCACAAAGCGCTCTGGAACTGAACCATGTGGGTTAAATAGTTCAGGGATCTGATGGCGCAGGTAGCGGAAGCATACGCGGCCTACCCAATGCGCCCAGTTGTTTGGACTCTGGGTCCGTGGCAGGGTGCTCAAATGTTGTGGCCTCTGTGACCGGTCATGTGAGGCTGTGATGACCAGAGAATCGCCTGAGGATGCTGCGCAGTACTGGTCATCCTTAGGAGCCTTGTACGCGATCAGCTTTCTTCGGTCTCGCCGAGCGAGTGTGGACGCCCACGTAGCCTGGTGACGCCCACGAAAGCGCCAACCAAGGGTGGTACCACCACAGGCTTGGGGTCCTTTTGTCAAGATATTTGGCGAGTCGCACTCTTCGGGTCTAAGTCTTCAGCATCCCATCCCATGTTCTCTTGTATATGTCTCATAATATCAAGGAACGAGGATCATCCGGAGGAGATCTAGGCATTTCACGTGGGTCCGGAGAAGGGATGGAGAGTGGAGATGGGGATCTAGAGGTGGAGTAGTCTGATCCCGTGTCCTCCGTTGAAGGCGAATCGCCGGCCTCCTGGATCTCTTGGGCTGGGTGATC
This sequence comes from Neoceratodus forsteri, assembly GCA_016271365.2. Taxonomy (NCBI): domain Eukaryota; kingdom Metazoa; phylum Chordata; order Ceratodontiformes; family Ceratodontidae; genus Neoceratodus; species Neoceratodus forsteri. The sequence continues at coordinate 1,651,507,246 of CM028131.1, read as the reverse complement.
CAGAAGAGGATTTCGACGGAGGTCTCCGCTTATCAGGTCTCCCCTTGGGAGGGGTTCTAGGCTCCCGGGGAGGAGGAACACGGCCTGCCGACCCCGATGGCGAGGGGGGGGCAGGAACCGGAGGAGGAGGAGGAGGAATAGGAGGAGGAGGGGGGGGAACCATGTCTTTTTTAATGGTATCCCACCAGTAGGTGAACAGATCTTTCACCTCCACTAGAGAGAGAGGCCCGACGACGGCCCGGGTGCCGGTGGGCGGTCGTCGGGTCCCGGCGTCGGCTCCACAGGGGGCTCTGGTAATGGCGAGGGATCCCTGGGAGTACCTACGGGACCGGGGTCGCCTGCCTGGTCCTCGGCTGCTCTAGGTCCTCTCGATAGAGGCTCCTGACCGATGTCGGTCGGAGGCAACAGGGCCTTCTTCAGGAGGGCGGCGCCGGTCCCCTACCGCGTCCGCTGGGATGTAATGGCCGGGCGCCGGTCGCCGGGCCGACGGCGGCTCCAGGAAAGAAGCGGCGACGGCTGACAGCTGTCGAGCCGGGCGCCTGGGCTACAGGCCTTTTAAAGGCGTGAGCTCCAACGCTTGGCGTGGAGGCACCGACGAAGACCTGACATCGGGTACCGAGGAGCGGAACCCGACTTGCGGTGGTGATGGTGTCGCTCCTCGGACTTTGCCAAGGCCCTGAAGGGAGGAAGGCCTGCATGGATTTCTCCTGAGATGAAGGTTTCTTGATTGCAGCCGGGAGATTTCAACCGAGCTACGGGATCAACCCCTAGAAGGGGACCTCGAAGGGGCTTCCCTTCTCTCCTCACGCTTGTGGACCCTGGAGCTTTCCCTCTGAGGACATGGTCTTCAGTTGTTCCTCCAGAAGAAACACCTGCAAAGCCCTCTGACGCCGGATCCGGTACGCTATTGAACCCTTGGCAAGAAGGACAGGCCCGGTATCGTGGTCTGGGCCTAGGCACCGGACGCAGAGGCCGTGGGGGTCCTTAGAAGGATCTGCTTTCCACAAGCGCATCAAGGATGGCCCGGGTTGGTGATGACATCAAGATCTTGCTTGAAGAGGATTCTGAAGATTTTCGAAAATTTTATCGAAAAAGAACTATTCACGCGTCTGCGCGCTAGACTGGTAACCGAAGGGGTCAGGTAGCTAAGTCGACGGCGGGAAAAGAACTGGGGAATCTGACGGGACCGCCCCCTTTTGTACCACGCCTGACGTCGGAGGCGGGACCGACGTCGGGGGTGGTCCCCGCTGTAGTTAGCTAGCTAGAATTTTTCCGTGGGGTCCTGGCGCCTGGCGGCTTCGGTCCTAATGGTGTAACCTGCTGCAAGAGCTGTGTCTCGAAGTAAGATCTTTCCTTTGGGACCAAAAAGTCTTCAGAAGGAACTGAATGTCCCTCATCTGAAACCTGGCCCCTTGGACCACTGCTGTGGAAGTTGCCATGTGGTCCAGAAGCTGAAGAAAATGCCTTGCTGGTCGAGAAACCACACAGAGGGAGGGAGGAAGAGACCAGCTAAGAGATACTTTGGCCCTTTCCAAAGGAAGGAAAGCTCTTGCCTTGAGCATGTCCAGCTCTGCTACTATAACAGTGAGGAGCTGTACTGGCTCAAGAACTGACTTGGGAAGATTGAGAAGGAACCCCAGGGAAGTGAGAACTTGCTGGGTGACCTGCATATCTGACTTGACTTGGTCTGGGGACTGGTTCACAAGGAGCCAGTTGTCCAGGTATGGAAAAACAAATAATTTTCCTTCTTAAAAAGGCCACCACTACTGCTAGGCACTTTGTAAACACCTTTGGAGCTGAAGTTAGGCCAAAGGGCATTGCTCTGAACCAATAATGGCCTGAGGGCAATTCGAACCTGAGGTACTTTCTGTGGGAGCACCTGATGGGAATGTGAAAATAGGCATCCTTGAGGTCCAGGGAGGCTAGCCAGTCTCTTGGCCCCAGAGAGGGAAGAACTGTTCCCAGAGTCACCATTTTGAATTTTGGCTTTAGCAGGTGCTTGTTTAGGTATCTTAAATCTAGGATGGGTCGCCACTCCATCTTTTTTGGGGTAAGGAAGTACATGGAGTACATACCTTTGCCCCTGTATAGGGTAGGAACTCTCTCTATGGCTCTTAAGGCAAGTAGAGTGGAAACCTCTGCCTCTAGATCAAGGGTTTCTGATGTATTTGCAGGTGGAAAGGATCTAGGTCTCAGTTTTGGAAATTTTTTGAACCTGAGAACCAGCCACTGGCTTACAACCTCCAGGACTCACTTGTCTGAGGTAACAGACGTCCAGTCCTGGACAAAGTCAGCCAGCCTGCCTCCTACCGGAATGGGGGAGTCGAACCGGGCTGACACATCAGGGTCTCTGCTTGGCAGGAACCTTAGGCTGAGGGGTGGATGCAGCCCTGCTCATCACCCTTCTGCCTCTCCCTCTTAAGAACCCCCTCTGAGAAAATGAAAGAGGCCTGTGCTTGGTTGAAAGGCCTGTGAAAAGGCCTGCCCCTAGTTTGCTGCCTTTGAGGAGTTGTCTGCCTCTCCTTGGCCTGAGCACTCCTGTACGTGGTCCTGTACTCGTCCATTTTCTTCATGTAATCCTCTGTCTGCTCCCCAGAGAATTACCCACTACAGGGAAATCCATGGCCTTGGCCTGCGTGTCCTTCGAAAGGCTAGAACATCTGAGCCAAGCCATTCTCCTAAGAGCCACAGATGTAGCCATGACTCTTAACACATCATTAGAGTCCACAGCAGCATGAAATTGCACCTTTGATGCCTCGATCCCATCAGCAGCCACCGCCTCCAGCTCTTTGGCTAGCTGGGGGGAAGCCTGTTTAGCCAGTGCCAGTACAGTGTCCCACCTGGACTTCTGATACCTGGCTGTATAGGCCATATAGTTAGCTTGCCTGAGTCCCAAAGATGATGCCATGTACTGCTTCTTTGCCATGGCATCTATCTTCCTAGAGTCTTTGTCTGGAGGGTGTGAAACCAAGGGGATGTTTGCCTTGCCACAGGCAGCAGCCTGCACTACCCCAACATGGCTGCATTGCTGATAAAGAAACTCTGTATCTGAGCCTGAAAAGGTGTACCTCTTGTCCATTCTTTGTTAAACAGGAGGTACAGAGTTGGGAGACCTAAGAATTTTTTGTGTCCGTTTCCCAAAGGACTTATGGAGGGGACTAGACAGCCTCATACTCTGGGATGTCCATCATCTCTACAAAGTCAGGCTCCTCTTGATCCTCCACAGCCTCCTCAGTAGGAAGCTGGAAGGTTTGAGCCACTTTTCTGTTAAACAAAAAGTGGGGAGGGGACTTAAAGCCTAGGAGGGGAAACACCAGAAGGTCCGTCTGGGGAAATGTCCGGTTCCACAAGCACATCCAGACTTTCGCGGTCGTAATCACACTCTTCAAAATCCCCCTCCTCATCAAACTCTGGTTCGTAAAAATCTTCAGGGGAATAATCCTGAACCGGGGAACCGACCGAATCGATTCCACAATCTGAATCGCTCTGGCTATCTCTCTGGCGGTCGGAACATGAAGTTCTGGATCCGAACCGTCAGATTTATCCTTGTGTTTTCTCTTTGTAGGAACAGATCCCTCAGGATCGGCTCTCCTCTTGCCCTAAGAAGTATCGCCCTGGTCAGAGGGCACTCCTTCTGGTTCGGTAGGAACCGAACCAGGCTGGCCTTCTGGGTCAGCGGATTTCTCTGCCTCCTTATCCCTAAGTCTACCTAACCTTTTAGCCAACGTAGACGTAGGGAAATGTTTGCAAATTTGGCAGTCTGAATCGAGGTGGTCAAACCCTAGACAGTAAACACAAGTGGTGTGGGGATCGGCCTTAGTGAAGACCTCCCCACACACACTGAAGTACTGAAACCCAGTGGGCCCATCGTTTTTCTTGGGTTTCACAGACATGGCCAACCTAACAAAACTTACCCTTTATAAGGCAACCACCAGGCAAGACTCCCCTATTGGTTTCTCACTGTGTTACTGGTGTTGGAAAAAAAACGTTCAATCCACTTTTTTTTTTTTTTTTTTTTTTTAACAGATAGGGACCGGTAACCACACACTAAACTTTTTCAGAAAGATTTTAGTCTAAAGTATCAGTTCAGCTGAACCGATCGAAAAGCTTTACAATTTCCACACAATAACTATCCTACGTACTTACGGTACCACAGAGCGAGCCTCAAACCAACAAATGGAATGTAATGCGGATTAAAACCAACACTTTAACCGCGTTTGAACCGAGCAGAAGGAGAAAATCTCCGGAGCAACTGTTCAGTGAGGTGGAGTAAAGAATCTGACGGCTTGGTTTCAAAGTGTCACAGGCAGAGTTTTCAACTGAGCTCGAGCCCAACGTTCTATGCCTGGCATAGAATTTTAACCTTTCATTCTCCGGGGCAGTTCAAGTGCTGGAGCTAACTGCAACTGTCAGAATACAGCAAGATTTCATGTTGTTTGAAATGGAAACATACGAACATACTGTTTTCAGGTGTTATCAGTTTTAAAGAAAAAAAATAATACAAGGACACAGCATGTGACGTTATGGTCCCCCCCCCCCCCAAGGTAACAATACAGTGCCGATTTATCAACTGTGACTCACTACCTGCGCTAACATTTATAAAAATATGGCAAAGTTTTGTACATTTTTATGCAGAAAACCATATAAACTCCATGTTATTTATACTATACTTTTGTGTTAAATGTAGAATAGAACAATAAACACAGCAAAAGAAAAAAAATACAGGGGTTGCGCCATGCCGTTTTGGGATATATAAAGCACTGGTAGAGAGAAGGAAAACACACACATAAAAATTGATTACTCACTTGTGACCATCGTTCTAGGAGTGGTATATGGTTCACATCCACACTCTGGCAGTTCCTCTAAAACAGTCTGATCTGCCGGACGTCTTTAAACTAAGCTCCTCCCACCACCCAGGTGGTCTATTCCCCAACTCCGACCTGTGACGTCAAAACTCACATGCTGGAAACAGGGATCTATGAGTCACTTTCCAGGGGAAACTGGGTGGGTTGTATGGATGTGAACCACATACCACTCCTAGAACTACGGTTGCAGGTGAGTAAATACAGGTTACTCACCTGTAACAGGAGTTCTAGGAATGGTATATGTTGTTCATCCACACTCATTGGCAGTATCCTTGCCGCTTTAAATCTTGCCGGAAGGTCTTCAAGCTTGCTCCTCCCACCCACCCGGTGGTATAACTCGGCTCGCGCCCCATGACGCCAGATCTGGCTCCGCTGGAAGCTCAGGGTTGTGTCAAGCCGGGAGGTCGGGTGGGTCGTGGATGAACAATATATACCATTCCTAGAACTCCTGTTACAGGTGAGTAACCTGTATTTCTAGGGACATGGATATGTTGTTCATCCACACTCATTGGCAGACTCCTAGCAGTTCTCCGGAGGAGGAGGCAAGACGACACCCCATATACTTACTTGGGAAAGAGAGACTGGAGAACCGAGGCCCCAAACCAGCATCCCGGCGTGACTCAAGGTCGATGTGGTAGTGGGTAATGAAGGTGTTTGCTGACTTCCAGGTAGCAGCCCTGCAGATTTCCTGGATAGGGACGTCCCTGGAAGCAGCCACTGCAGCAGTATGGCGGGTAGAATGAGCTCTTATCCTCTGGGAGGCTCCATGCCCGCTAACTTATAGCAGAGATCTATGCAGGAGGTTACCCACCTGCTTATCGTCCGCTTGGCTGCAGGTCTGCTAGATGCGGCTTCAGCGTGGGTGACAAACAGCTGGCGAACCTCTCCCGAATTTCAGCCGTATGCGCTCCTTATAATAAGCTACTTCTTCAGGATCCAGAGTATGAGCCTATATTCGCCTCCGAGGTGTGATTGGGGTAGAACACCGCAGAGTCAACACTTGTTAAGGTGAAACCCGACACCACCTTCGGAAGGAATTTCGTGGGGAAGCGAGACAACCTTGTCCCTGTGGAAGACCAGGTAAGGAGACTCAATGGAAAGCTCCTGGAGCTCTCCCATCCTTCTGGCTGACGTGATAGCCACCAAGAAGGCGGTCTTCCACGATAGGTGAGAGAGAGCACACCTGTGCATAGGTTCTAATGGCTTGCCCATGAGCTTTGCCAGTACCAGCGGTAGATCCCACGGAGGTGGGGTTCCCAGACTGGAGGGAAATGTGATCAAGGCCTTTAAAAGCGCCAGACCACCTCTCCCGCGCCATCGACTGCTTCCCGCCCGCGCCCCGGTAAGCAGAGATGGCTGCCAGGTGCACCCTTAGGGTCGCCGACTCTAAGCCCTTGACTAGAAAGGGACCATAAATAGTCCAAGATGCTTGCCAAGGAACAGGAGGAAGGGTCCAAGCCCTTGCCTGACACCAAATGGAAAACCTTTTCCATTTGAAGGCATAGCATTTTCTGGTCGACTCCTATGCGGGACGCCTCAACTACATTGAGGACCTCGCGGAAAGACCCAAAGCCTGGAACTCTAGCCGCTCCAGGAACCAGGCCGTCAGGTGCAGGGATTGAAGGTCCGGATGGAACACCTTCCCTGATTGACTGAGAGCAGGTCCGGCGAGCTGGAAGCTGCCATGAGTCCTGGAGCTGAGACTGAGGAGATCTGGGTACCAGAACTGGCGAGGCCAGTCTGGGGCTATCAGAATCACCTGCGCCTTGTCCCTCCTCGCCTTGAGAAGCACCTTGTGGATCAAGGGAAATGGGGGAAAGGCGTAAAAGAGGCCCGGGGTCCATTGCCTCGAGAAGGCATCCCCCTGCAGCGAGCCCTGCTGAGGGGGCGGGCATGGAACAGACTCAGCTTCTGCTCTCCATGGAGGCAAACAGGTCCACCTGAGGTGTGCCCCAAAGGGAGAACAGATGCTGTACTACCTCCGCAGGAGAGACCACTGTGGGATGCAGCCCTATCCGGCTCAGGGCATCGGCCAGGGTGTTGGAGGCTCCTGCCACGTGAATGGCTAGGAGATCCGCCTCCAGGCTGCGCACGAGTGACCAAATGCGGAGAGCTTCCTTGCATAGAAGCATGGAGCGCGTCCCGCCCTGGCGGTTTAGATAGTACATGGTCGTGGTATTGTCCGTCTGGACTCAGACCACTTGACCCCGGAGGAACGGAGCAAAGGCGGTGAGAGCTAGGCGGACCGCTCGGAGCTCCAGCAGGTTGATGTGGCATCGGGACTCCCGCGGGGACCAGAGGCCATGAGCCCGGTGTTCCCCCAGATGGGCACCCCAACCCATCAGAGAGGCATCGGTCGACAGAGAGACCGTCGGCTCGGGCGGATTTAACGGGATGCCCTCCTGCAAATGATCTGGAACGTCCACCACTGGAGAGCATTCCACATCCCTGTGTCACCGACACAAGCTGGTCCAAGGGATCGTGAGCCAGGACCACTGGCTGGCCAGTCCCCACTGAAGGGGACGATGTTCCAGCGGGCCCAACGGACCACGCTGGTACAGGCCGCCATGAGACCCAGGAGGCGCAGGAAGTCCCGGCAGGGCGCAATTGCCCAACCAGAAATGATCGGGCAAAGGAGGAAAGAACCTCGGCCCTGTCCGCTGGAGCCGCGCTCTGGTCAAGAGAGTCGAGCCGCGCCTCGATGAATAAAATCACCTGCTTCGCCCGAGTTCTGACTTGGCCTCGCTGGATAAGGAGGCCCAGTTGAGAGCAGACCTGGAGGGCCAGATCTCTGGACCACTCCGCCTCCTTCCTGGAGGGAGCTGCTATCAGCCAGTCGCCCAGGTAAGGGTACACCGGACCCCTCGGCGCCGAGGGAATGCCGCCACCACTGCCATGCATTTGGTGAAGACCCGGGAGCTGAGACAAGCCGAGGGCATGGCTTGAATCAAGAGAGATCCTTCTGCTCGAAGCGAAGGAATCTCTGGTGAGACGGACGGATAGGGACGTGAAAACGCGCCCTGCAAGTCCAGAGAGCAGAACCACACGCTGCCCAAGGATGGTATTATCTGAGCCAGAGTGACCATCCTGAAGGTTCGAGACCTTAGGAACTTGTTTAGGTCGTGTAGGTCGAGAATGGGCGCCAGCCCCCGTCCGCTTCGGAACCAGGAAGTACCTGGACACAAACCCTGGGTCTGAAGGAGGGTCCACCACCTCTCTTACCACCTCCTTCTGGAGGAGGAGTGATGTCCTCGACGAGCCGCCAGTGAGGCTGGGGATCCAGGCCCCGGAGGCGACGGCTCTGAAGGGTGGTGCCTGCTCGAATTCCAGAGGCAGGCCTCTTCCCACCACCTCCAAGACCCACCTGTCCGTGGTAACAGCGGACCAGGCGGAACGGAAGTGCCGGAGCCGTCCCCCCACGGGGGGACCCAGGGGTAAGGTGACGGGGATGGGGGCGACACCCCTCAGCCCGTCACTGGGCAGGCTTGGAGGAGGGACCGGCCGAGGGACCTCCTGGGCCCTTTCCTCCCTGCCTCCTGTTAGAGGAAGCCGGCGGCTTGGGTTTGGGATGCCAAGGCCGAGCCTGCTGGCCCTGACGTTGCTGGGCCGGGCGCGCCGGGGGCACAGAAGGACGAAAGGGCTTAGGCTGTGGTTTTGCGGCCTTGTCCTTCTGAGCGGAAGAGACCGAGTCCAAGGTGGCATTGGACTTCTCGATCCTCTGCAGGTGACCTTCCACCCCAGGGTCAAGAGGTCAGTCCCCAAAAAGGGAACATCCGCCAACTTGTGCTGGGTATCCGAAGTAAAGGTGGATATCCTCAGCCAAGCCCGCCGACGCATAGCCACTGCGGCCGCCACCGATCTAGCACATGAGTCCCCTACATCCAAAGCAGTCTGGAGCTGCTGTTTGGCCACTGCCCTGCCCCCGCACCTGCTTAACCGTAGTCTGCAGATCGGCGGGAAGATGAGGGATGACCTCATCCAGGGAGCCCAACAGGGCATGAGAAAAATGTGCCATGAGGACGGCCGAACTGGCCTGACTTAGGCTAGAGGACGAGCGAGACTTTTCGCCTGACATAGTCCAATTCTCTTGGACTCCTTGTCAGGAGGTTTGTCCACATCCCTGGCGCGCTGCCGGGCGCTACCGAAACGCTGTCGGAACCAACCCCTCAGCAGAGGGGTGTTCAAAACCGGACAAGGAACCGGTAGGGACCGCATACTTCCTGGCCATCCTGGCCGAAGGCGCAGGGCAGGAAGCAGGGCGCTGCCAAAGTTCCAGTGCCGGACCCATTATGGCCTCGGCCACCGGAAAGGCCTCCGTCCGGAGAACCCTCGGTCCAGAATCTCCGTGAGGATACCTGGCCCTGGAAGCGGGTTCGAGCTCCATCCCGTAGACTCCGAGATGAGCCAAGAGTCCTAGGAAGGACGACGGGCTATCGTCCATTGACTGACCTCCTGAAGACTCCAAGTCCAGTCGCTTGGAGAAGAAGGAGGAATCGCTTCGGACTCGGAAGAGTCCTCGAAGAGCTGCCTCTGGCCTGAGCCACCCTTCACCTGCCGAGGTCGGTCGGGAGTGAGGGTAACTGACAGCCGATGGGTAAACCCTTAGCCGACCGAGAATCCTTGGTCGGAGCCCCAATGGTGGCTGTGGAGGGCGGAGGTTCCACCGAATCGGTGGAGCAGCTGGTTTTGGCCGAACAACCGGCCTGGTATGAGGCTCCTCGGACATGTCGAGGGTTGTGTCGGTTGCCCGTGACAGTTACTTAATGGCGGGAGCGCCTGGACGGCTTATTCCGCCAGGAGGAGTTGTTGCAACATAAGGTCTCTGACCGCCGACGACTTACGCCAGCTTCCCTCATCCGAGGAGGAGGACGAGGACGAGCGGCGACGCCGCTTACCGCGGTGCCGAGACCGAGACCGCCTATGACGGTGGGAACGGCTGGACCGCGAAGAGGTCCGAGACCGAGACCGAGAGTCCCGGAATTTCTGGGGTCGGTGCGGGGAGGTGTCGGCCGGAACCGGCACTCCCTTCGGCTCGGAAGGTCCATCCGAGGGCTCCGGAACCGGAGGCACAGGCGAGCCCACGGGATCCTCAACTCCTCCCGGGGGAACCGGGGAGAGGGGAATCTCGCTGCTAAAGGCGACAGCCCGTCCAATGGGTCGAGAAAATCTCGACTTCATCAGTGGGAGTCTCGGTCAACTGACCTGGCCAGGGGACACCGTGAGGCCAGTGGCGGCTGCGACGGTCCGACGAAGCCGGCGTCGGCGGCCCGGGAGAGGGAGCTTTCCGCTCCCAAGAGCGTCGACGGAGGGACTTACCTTGTCCTCTTTTTGACCGAGAAAAGGTCCAGCAGACGAGCCTTCTCCTTTAGTGGAGGGACAGACAAAGCTCCTTAAAGGAAGCCGTGTAGGAAGAACCCAGAGGCGGGATAAATGCCGCGCCGAGGAAGATACGGCCCGCGCCGCCTCCTCTCGAGGGCGACCATCCGCTCGAGGCTGATCCGCCGAGCCCGCCGCGACGCCAACCGGCCTCCTTGACTTCACCGGAGGGAAACGCCGGACGGCCCAGTTGCAATCGGGCAGCACGGCCCTGCAGGACGAGGCGAGAAAGATGAGCACAGGTCGCAAGCCTCGCGGGTCGTGCTCAAGGCCTAAGCAGTAGACACACGTGGAGTGTGGATCCGTCGAGACATCTTCTGCCCGCATGGGCATCTCCAATCCGGGGAGTCGATTTGTCCATCGCGGCCGAGGGATCGAAGACTAAGTCTTTTGCAAAATATTATTTTTAAATCCGCAAACGGAGAAATAGGAACCAGTCGCAAACGCAGAGCGTTAAGGAGGGAACCTGAGCTTCCAAGCGGTAAGGAAGATCTGGCGTCATGGGGCGGAGCCGAGAGTTATACCACCCGGGTGGGTGGGAGGAGCAAGCTTGAAGACCTTCCGGCAAGATTTAAAGCGGCAAGGATACTGCCAATGAGTGTGGATGAACAACATATCCATGTCCCTAGAATTACTTTTCTTGAGGGCATAGATATGGCTCACCATCCACACTCTGGCAGACTGCTAGCAGTTCTCAGAGAGGAGGGGACAAGGCACGCATCCCTACTTGGCAAACAGAGGTCCCAAAACCTGCATCCCGGCATGACTCAATGTCGATGGGGTAGTGGGAAATGAAGGAGTCTGCTGACTTCCAGATAGCAGTTCTGCAGATTTCCTGGACAGGGACATACCTGGAAGCAGCCACAGAGGCAGCAGTATGTATGATGGGAAGAGCTCCAAGCACTACAGGAGGCTCCTTACCAGCCAACCTATAGCAAGCCAATGCAGGATGTGATCCACCTGCCAACTGTCCACATTAATGCCAATCTGCCAGGCGGGGCTCCAGTGTAAGTGACAAACTGCTGGTGAGCCTCTCCCTGAATTCCAGCCATGCGTTCTACATAACAAAGAGCGCACTTATTGCTGGTCCAGGGTATGGAGCCTGTGGTCGGCAGCCGAAAGATGGATCAGTAAAGTATACTGGTAAATTAATCACCTGGTTAAGGCGAAACTCAGATACTACCTTTGGGGGGGAACTTCAGGTTGGGGAGAAGGACAAATTTATCCCCGTGGAAGACTAGTTAGGGAGACTCAGAGTGCCTGGAGCTCCCCGATCCTTCTGGCTGAAGCGATGACCATCAAGATGGCCATCTTCACGACAGGTGCAACATCTCACACCTGTACATAAGCTCAAAAGGCTTGCCCATCACTATAGCCAACGCCAGCAGTAAGTCCCACGGTGGATGTAGTTCACGTACTGGAGGGGGACAGATGGTCCAGGCCCTTGAAAAAGCACCCGACTGCTTTCTCCAGGGCCACTATCAGCTTACCAGCCCATGCCCAGTAAGCAGAAATGGCCAGCAGGTGCACCATAAGGGCGCTGCTGGCAGCCCCAGCGGAGAGAGGGAACAGACGTAGTCCAAGATACTTGCAACAGGGCTGGCAAGGGGTTCAAGCTCCTCGACTCAGAGAGAACCTCTTCCATTTAAAGGCATAACACCAGCAAGTCTACTCTTTTCGGGAGGCTTCCACAACATGGAGCACTTCATCCAAAAGACCCAAGGCCTCGAGCTCCAGCCGCTCAGAAGCCAGGCCGTGAGGTGCAGAGAAAGGCCCAGGTGTACGCCCATCACTTGAATCCTGGTCAGCAGATCCAGGCAGAAAAGCAGTTGCCACAGAGGTCTGCTGCTGAGGCAACGGGAAGATGTACACGAGGCCTGGGGTCCAGGCTTCACAAACGCATTCCCCAGCAGTCACAGTATATGTGTGCATGCGCAGCACATAACACCTTAAGTTCAGCATTCTCCCAGAAGGTAAACTGGTCCACCAGAGGAGGGCCCATAAGCACAGCAGGCACCAGCAGCAAGTCCCATGGTGGTGGTGGTTCACGCACTGGAGGGGACAGATGATCCAGGCCCTTGAAAAAGCACCTGACCACCTTCTCCTGGTCCACTGTCAGCTTAGCAGCCCACACCGGGGTGATCAGAGATGACTGCCAGGTGCACCTTAAGGGTCACTGCTTGCAGTCCGGCTAAGTGAGGGACCGAAGGTATTCCAAGATGCTCACCACAGGGCAAGCAATGGAATCAAGCTCCTTGCCCTGGCACCAAATGTAGAACCTCTTCCTTTTAAATGAATAGTATTTGCGAGTCAACTCTTTTTCAGGATGCCACTATAATGTGGAGCACAGCTTCCAACAGACACAAGACCTGAAACTCAAGCCACTCACAGGCGGTGAGGTGTAGAGACTGAAGATCCAACTGCAGGACCATCATCTATTGTCTGGTCAGTAGATTCGTGTAAACAGGCAGCCGCCATGGAGGTCTGCTGCAGAGGCTGATGAAATCTGGGTACCAGAACTGGCTTTGCCAGTCCAGAGTTATCAGGATTATCCACGCCTTGTCATTCTGGGCCTTCACCACCACCGTGTGAATCAAGAAGAGGAGAAGGAAGGAAGGTGTACAAGGCTTGGGGTCCAGGGCCTCACAAAAGCCTCCAACGGTGTTTCAGACTGTGGGTGGTGGGAACAAACAGCCTCAGTTTGGCATTCTCCTAGAAGGCAAACTGGTTCACCAGAGGAGTGCCTCACCGGGAGAACAGGTGGTTCACTACCTCCCGATTCAGGGATCACTCGTGCAACATCTCTCCTACCTAGCTGAGAGCGTCCACTGGCTGATTGTTCTCTCCTACAGCATGAATCACCAAATCGTCTGCACCCAGGCTGCACGTGAGGGTCCAGATGCAGAGGACCTCCCAACAAAAGGGATGGGAGTGAGTTCTGCCGTGCTTCTTCAGGTAGAACATGGCCGTGGTGTTATCTGTCTGGGTCTGCACAACCAGACTCCTGACCAGATGAATTCCATCAGTGCAAGTCACACTGCATGGAACTCCGGAAGGTTTATGTGGCGACGGGACTCTTAGGGTGACTAGAACCCATGGGCTTTGATCTCCCTGGTACGCTCCCCACCAGAGACATGTCATTAGCGTGATGGTTGGCTCCGAGTGGAGATATGGAATTCCTTCCTCCAGGTGTTCTGGGATCAGCCACCACTGAATGGCATCCAATGTCTACCGAGTCACTGTGACCGGCTGGTTGGAAGTGGAACATCCGCCAGCAGGCCCAATGGACCACGGCGGTGCAGAATGTTGCATATTCCAGCAGCCTCAGGAAATCAGAAGCAGGGCATGAAAGCCCAAACTGAAATGATCAGGCCCAAACAAATGATCAGTCGAAGGAGGCAAGATCCAGTGCCCAGTCCACAGGGAGGGAGGCAGGCCCCGACCTGCAGAGAGTCGAGTTCTTCCTTAACTTTTTTTTTTTTTTTTTAAAACTTTGTATTTATTGACATTTAGACAAACACAGTTAAATTCCTGATGTAGTACATAATTATAAAATGTCAATGAGGACGCCACTCCTCTTAATACATACAATAAAACCTTGTGCCACATCTAAAGATACATCATAGGGGGTATCCACTTAAATGTGTTCAGTGTATTTTTAAAACGCAGTATTTGCTGTCTCTGAGCCCATGAGCAGCATGGAAGGGAAAATACGTAGTCTCAAAAAATTAAATTACCCAAACTGTTTCCTATATTAGGAAACCAAAATCAGACCATGCTATATCAAAATTAATTAACCTAAGAAGGTTATTATTCCAAGTCATAAAACTGCAGCTCAAAGGTTCACTCTCTAGACTTTCAAATAATAAAGGATTAATAAGATAATTTAAATGAAAAAACAAACCATTAGCCATAAATAAGTCTCAACTAGTCGACCCTTTGTAACACAGTAGAAAATTGAAGACGTTTACTGGGCCTCATCCCTCCCCCTACAACCCCAAGTTATACATTTCTTTAATCAAACTCCCCTTTTATTAGATCATTTCAACTCAATTGTGTGGGATAATCTCTGAGGCACTCCAGTCATTACATCATGGGTTGTGTACACCTGATAGGTTGCTTGATGCACATGTTTCTTCAAGTCCATCCCCCACCTGAGAGGGGGTCTGCTCTCCTATAGTCAGCTCTTATTTAAAACTTCTTTATTAAAGTTTTATAATTTCCAATAGTACAACATATACACATATCCCAGGATAAATACCCGGGCCCACATCCCCAAACTGGATATGGATACTATATACACATCACCCAGAACTATTTACAATCACAGTTATATTTTATCCCCACCAATCTTTTTAATCCCTTTTTATTACAGTAATCTTCAATTCTTTTCTATCAAGATTGGTAACAGCCTATTCTACTACTTAGCCCAAATTACTTTACAACATTCTCCCAATTTTAACAATAATTGTATTTTCTCCAGACAACTTTGATAACTGTGTCCCTAGGAGAGAGAGAGAGAATCCATCCTGTCCAACCAAACATAAGAATGTCATGTGATCCTAGTTAACATTTTTGAGTGTATTGTGCCTATGTGAATAAAAGAAAAAGGAAAAAAAAGGACCTATCCTGTACAAATTTTATATTACCATTCAGCCCTAGGCCCTTCTCTTAAAACAACTTTACAAACTAATCTCCTCTAGACAGACAGATCTGAGTCCGAGGACCCTTCAACTGTATTGTGTATACTGTTTCCAACCCCCCCCCACCTTTTGTCATACAATTTCTTTTTCCCTTCTATTAACATATGTCTTTTAAGTCTATCCAGGACCTGTAAAAGATCCTTGACCCATTGGTCATAAAAGTAAATACTATCCTTTTTCCAGTGTCTTAGGACAAATGCTTTAACCAAAGCAGACATCAGAGACACATTGTGTTTGGCTGATTCCCGCTCCACCGCCTGCATATCTCCTAGCACACATATCTCCGGTCTGATGTACTCAGAATAGTTTAGTATCGGATCCATTTCTTGTCCAATTTGAACCCACAACGAATGAATTCTGGAACAGGTCCACATTACATGTAGAAGGTCTCCTGACTCTGTTCCACACCTAAAGCACCGATCTATCTGCCCGAGTTTTCTAGAGCATAGCTTGGCAGAGGTGTAGTAAATATTTGAACAAATGAATTGCATAGTCTTATACTTTGGAATAGGCAAGACTTTAATACTTTTCCAAATCCCTTCCTAGTCAGGTCTCAGGGGAGATAATATTTTTCCCCCCCAATACCCTACCTTAGTTTCAAGTTCTGAGCTCGCAAAGTCCAACACCCTATAAACTTTTGAGAGGGGATGCTGTAAAAGATCAATCTCCTTCAAATGATCCCAAGTAAACAAGGTTTGCCCCCTATCCTTATGATCTCGTGTAAATTTCTGTACCAGTTTTGTAATCTGGATCTTTTAAAAAAAATCCCATTCCCTAATCTGCACAGGTAAATACACCCTGTCTGCCATATTCAATTCAGACAATTGCTGTGCCCATTGACTGGTAATAATTCGACCCCCCAGGCGAAAATTAGGATTTCCTATTATGGGCTGATCTCTAGCCCCCCCTTTGTGCTTTCCTCTGTGCTGAGTTTAACAACTCCCACAACGCTTTAACCAATTTATATATTGGAGAGTGCTTTCCCATGCCGGGCAGCGCCTCTGGATCTGTAAACAATAATGCCTTAGGGGAGAGCTTTAAGCCTTTTAACATACTTTGTTCAATGCGAAGCCACGTTGGGGTGTATCCCCCATCTTCCCCACTCTTTGCCCATCGTCCCATCAGACCAAGTTGCCCTGCTGCATAATAAAGTGATAAATCCGGAATCTTAATCCCCCCCCCCCCTTAAGGTGAGAGGCGTAAAATGGCATGCTTCTTCCTTGGAGGCCTAGAGTCCCACAGGAATTCTGAAATTATCCTTTGAATATTGATGAACCTTCCCTTCAGAATATTATAAGGTAACAAATATCGGGTATAATAATCTAGGCAGAAGGTTCATTTTAATCAATCCCAATCTAGCAGTGAAATTCAGAGGAAGTTTCTTCCATCTTAAGATGTCATTTTTAATTGTGCCCAATAGACTACCCACATTTTCCTCCACCCCATTTTCCGACCTAACCAAAATCCAAATTCCCAAATATTTAATTTTTTCCGGGGCCCAGTTAAGCTGCAGGTGCTCAAAGTCTGCTCTGTGGGCAGGGCTTGAAATAACCGGCTGTCCGCCTGTCTGGGACAGCCAGTTTTCACTTGGGACAGTTGGTTGTGATCTAATGCCTGTCCCTGGGACAGGCGCTTAAGTGGCAAGCGCTTTACTAGCGCTGAATCCCGAATCTCCGTCTTTGCAGCAAGGGGATGTGCTGGGCACTAGGACCCAGTGGAGATCGTGGAGGAGCAACGCATATAGTGACACCGACCACCCGCCCTGTCCATCAATGCCAATGTCAGGTGACTTACCATTGCCTTAGTCACCTGACGTCTGTCTGTCTGCTCTGGTGGTCGAGCGGGAAGAGCTGATGCATCAACGGGCATTCTCGTCAACTGCGCATGCGCAGATCACTGTTGCACATGCGCGGTTGACGTTTCAGTACTCGCTCTGCTCATTCTCACCACAGATCTTGTAGGAGACGGATAGAGAGCAGAGCGAGTGTTTAGCCACGATCAGCCAACGCTGTAATTCACTGCCATTCTACCAGGCCAAAAAAAAAAAAGCCTGATACAGATACTGTCCATGTTTATCATACTTCACTGTACAACAAAAAGAATTAGCTCAGGCTAGCAGAGGGCGAAGGAGGGGGAATAGCACTGTCTGAGTCTGAGAGCTTGAACTTACAAGTTACTACCTGTACCTCTACACTTATAAAAGGGGGAAAAGCCTACAAAGAGCAGGGCTGTTAGCCTGTTAATAAAAATAACGTTGTGTTGATGAAAAAAAAAAAACACAGATTTATTAGGCAGGCAGGCTGGCTGTTCTCTCCACATCTGGTTGAGGAGGGGGAAAGTTCCCTGCCCTGTCTGGGACTGAATTAAGAACGCTCTCTCAGAGGGAACATATAAAAGAAAAATATTCTAAGTCTGAATTTGGGGGAAAATTAAGGGAACACCAAGAAAGAGTCCTGAGTCTCACTAAATCAGAGGGACTATATACCTTGAGGGCTGGTGTGTACTAGGCTTTCTGGTGAAGAGAGAGAGGATTGAATTGAGATATATAAAATTAAAGAAAGAAAAGAACTATAAGAAGGGATTAGGCAGGACACATTTCAGATTTCTGGGTTTTGTTTTGTGGATAAAAAAAGAAATACTAAATCAAAAGTATAAGGAGTGCCTGCAGTGCTTCGGCTTGAGAGATAAGGCTGTAGTGTCCACTGTCTTCCAAGGTGCTTACTGTACTTTAAATTCGTACTACTAAGTTAAGTATTCAATTTCTTAGCTAAGTAAACCAAAAGGGGAAAAAATGTCTGTTAAAGTTTGGCTTTAAAAAAAAACAGGAAAGCCTTCAGTTTCAAGCCAAGAGGGAGGAGAAAGCTCTGGTTCCTCTATGTGTATTGCTTCTCCATTACTGATAGACTCAGTAGCACCAACTATTCACCCCACCATTGTGGCCACAGATGTGACAACTTGCAGTGCCACTGCCAGTGCTGATATGCCAGCAACTCTGACTACTGTTGAAAGTGGGACAAAAAGAAAAAGGGGGTTCCAGGAAACCTGGAAGAAAAATAGGGAGTGGCTACTATATGAGCCTGATGTGGGCATGACCTGCTCATACTGCAAAACATACTTAAGGGAGACAAACACTTTTGAGTGGCTGTAAGAGCATGAGACTTGAAAATGTACGTGCTCATGAACTCTCCAAACCTCATAAATTAGCCAATGAAAAAAATATTGTGTCCAACACTGAACCTTCCAACTTAGCAATAGAACGAGGAATAATACAAATGGAAAAAAAATGAGGCAACACAAGTAGAACATTTGCTTAGAACAACTCTTTATTTGATTAATTCAGAACGCCCATTCACAGACTTCCCTGGCATCTTAGAATTACAACATGTAAATGGTACAAATGTCGGAATCAGTTATAGAAGTGACAAACAAGCAGCAACGTTCACACATTTTATTTCAGAATCAATAAGGATAAAAGATGCAAAACTGATTAATAGTAACACTTTTATCTCTGTCTTATGTGACTCGAGCACTGATGCCTCAGTAATAGAAGAGGCGGCAGTCTATATTAGGACAATGGAAAATTTCTGTCCAGTTAAATTTGTTTCCCTTCAGCCAGTCTCTATTCCAAATGGTGAAAGCATTTATAACTCAATAGGTGATGCCTTAGAATTCACCTTGGACTGGAAAGACTGGAAAGAAAAAATTGTTGCTTTTGGATCTGATGGGGCACCCGTCATGTTGGATCAAGTGACTGGGGTGTTTGGCAGGATTTTGAAAGACGTGCCTCATTTGTTAGGGATTCAGTGCAGTGCCCACAAGTTGGAGCTTGCTATAAAGCAATCAGCAGCATCTATTCCATACATGAAAACCACAAATGAAGTCTTAATGGGTATCTATAAAATATATCATAAGTCTCCCAAAACTGGGCCGGTCTCAAAGAGTTAGCCAGCAATATGAGCTACACCATTCACAAACCAGTTAACGTGTCAGGGACCCGGTGGGTTGCGCACAGAGAAAGGGCTCTGTCTGTTATTCTGTCCAGCTACAAGGCCCTAGTTGTACATTTACAGCACATTGCTTCCACACCAGGGCAAACAAAAGATCAGGCCAGTGGGTTGTTCAAAATAATAAGTACTGTGAGATTTGTCCTCTTTTCTCAGTTTCTTGCTGAATACCTTTCTGTCATGATGGCCTTCAGTCTAACTCTACAGAGAGACAGCTCAACAGTAGAAACAACAGTCAGTAAGGTTGAAAGCACAGTGCTCTGGCTAGAGAACTACCCTGCGCAGGATAAACTTGACAAAGTCTGTAAGGAATTGCTCTCGCTCCCTGACTGACACAGCTGACAGTGACACTAGCACAAGTCGACTGACAGGCTCAGCCAGTACTCCGGTTCAGTACCGTGGATCTGATATCTTCCTTAACTTAGAAAGGGGATATTCTATAGATAGAACCAAACAGGCAGTGTTGCGTGATGTTACAAGCCTTCTTTCATCAACAATTGAAAGTATTAACTCACGATTTTCCAATTTTAAAACAAAGTCCTACGGTCATTCAGTATATTTAACCCATTACAGTTACAAGATAGTGACCACCAGCTAGCCCTTTATGGCAATGAGGAAGCCAGAACCCTCACAGAGCACTACAGTGACCTACTGAAGAAACACAATCATAATGTAAACTTGATTGAAGCGCAATGGTTAGAGCTTAAACCACTTATGAAAAAAATCACTGAATGAGCTATCTCCGAAATTTCACTATTTGGATTTCTGGCAAAAAATTCTCCATAATGATGCACATGAACAGCGATTCCCTGATGTTCTGGTCTTAGTCACAATAGCTCTACTGATCCCAACTCAAACTGCAGTAGTTGAGAGAGGATTCAGCTTGATGGGCAGAGTGAAGTCTGACTGGCGGTCCGGTCTGTCTCCTATGACTACATTCTGAACTAATCGTGTCAAGCTGTCAGATGCTAGTGTTGCTACATTTGACCTGCAGGATGCCATAACACTATGGTTCAAATCTGGAAAACAAAAGAGAAGACCTCATGTGAGACCATATGGCTGCAGACTAGATTCAAGTTCTGATTCAAAAATAGACTAGCCTCAATCAGTGTTTTACCTTGAAAATAACCCCCAAAATCAACAGTTTTCTATTTCCACTTTACAGTCCATTTTATGTTTTAAGTTTAAAATTCACCTCACAAAAATGTGGACAGGTAAAACTTTGTCCGGACAGGCAACATTTACATTCCACCTGTCCCTCGGACAGGCATCTCAAAAAAATTATTTCTAGCCCTGTCTGTGGGTATACACAGTAAGCGGAAGAACTCTGGTTTTACTTAGGTTTAATTTATAATTGGATACCTTTGAAAAATTCCCAATGACCTCCAAGGCCTTTTGAAAACTGTCAGATGGATTACTTAAGTGCAACAAAATATCACTGGCAAATACCGAAAATTTGAGCTCCATCCCCTGAACCTCTATCCCTTGCACTCTGGGCTCCATAGTAAGTGCTCTTAACAAAGGTTCCAAATAAATATTAAATAAAATTGGTGACAAGGGATAGCCCTGCCTAGTGCCATTTTGCAGAAGGAACTCTTTAGAGAGATATCTATTACATAGGACTCTAGCTGTGGGAGCTTCATAAAGATTTTTAAGGCCTCTGAGAAACCCCATTGTCTCCATTGTAAGAAATAAAAAGTTATGGGAGACCCGATCAAATGATTTTTTGGCATCGAGTGCTATTAGAGCCATAGCACTTTTTGAGTTAGAAGCCCTACCTAAAATAAGGTGTAGTTTCCTTAATGCGTCATGTGCCCCCCTCCCTGGCATAAACCCAACTTGATCCTGACTAATTAATGAGGGAGCAACTTTCAAAACTCTATTGGCCAAGATCTTTGTAAGTACCTTAATATCTTGATTTATTAAAGCAATGGGCCTATAATTACCCAGTAAATCCCTAGTTTTATCTGGCTTTGGAATCAACGTGATATAGGCCTGATATAAAGGAGGGTGGGGAACCCCATCCTTCATAATAGTCAAACAATTCTTTCAATAATGGCACTATTGTCACTGCATGCACTTCATAGAATTTGGCCGACAGGCCGTCCGGCCCTGGTGTCTTCCCATTTGGTAGGTCTTTAATTACCTCCATAATCTCTAACTCCAATATTGGGGCAGCCAATGCCTGGGCTTGTTCTAAATCTAATTTGGGTAACGGAATTTTATCAAGAAACCCTCTTATTTCTGTCTCTGAGCTAGGGGCCCCCTCTTGGTATATCACGGCATAGTAATCTGCGAAGGCATCAGCCAATCTCTGGGGTTCCGAGATATACTCTCCTCCAAAATTCACTGCCAAAATCGCTCTCTCCGCCTCCCGCTTCTTAATTCTATAGGCCAGTAAGCGACCCGGCACATCCCCCTGAAGCAGGTATTTGGCATTCAGTCTTTCCAGCCAGTGATCAACCCCAAGGTTCCATATACCCCTATATTCATCTTTTAAATCCTTTAGTTCCTTATCAATCTGTACGGAAGAGCCCTCTATAGGCGACAATGAATTAATGGCCCCAATTATGAACTCACGTTCTATACAGTTTGTTCCTCCTAGCAGCATATTCCTGTACCATTCCCGCATAAAATACCTTGCAGGCAGGCCAAGCTAGCTTCTTATCCTCTGTCGGGATTTGAACTTGGATAATTTCCTTGAGTATATCCTCTAATTTAGTCACCACATTGTCCTCCGCTAATAACCCTTCATCCAATCGCCATTGGTATGGCTTAGGGGGGAGTATTATCTAACTCCCATTGTATTTGTATTGGAGAGTGGTCAGACGATACCCTATTAAAAGTGTGCAGACTTTTAATACCCATTAAAGCATCAATATTGACCAAAAAAAAAGTCAATCCTCGAATGCGTCTTATGGACCCCTGGTGAAAAGTCATCTCCTGTCCCTTTCTTATACATCCTGTATGGATCCACTAAAGCTGTAACTTCCAAAAGTCTATGTAGTGCTATTTGTGGGGAACTGGGTGATCTACTAGAAGCAGGACTCCTGTCGAACCTGTTATCAGAACAGATATTCCAGTCACCTGCCATAATAAATGAGCCCTGGGGGAGCGTAGCAATATCAGCCTCCAATGAAGCAAAAAACTCTGATTTGGCCGGAGTAGGGCCATAAATTGAGGCACATAATAGTGGGGTCCCCAAAACTGAGCCCATCACGTATATCCCCCTACCATCCTCTCTCAACTGAATTTGATCTATTACATATGGGCAAGCTTTCCTACCCAATATCGCCACCCCCCCCCGATGCTTTCGCATTCCCAGCTCCAACTACTTTGCCCACCCATCCCTTCCTAAGTAGATGTAGTTCCTCATTCATCAAATGGGTTTCTTGAAGTGCAGCAATATGTACCCCTAACTGATTTATATATGAGCATAACCACTCTTTTCTTTCTCCCGAGACCCTTCACATTCCACGAAAGAATTCTAATTAATACCATCTTCTATAGCCCACCCTGACATTCCCTCCCATCCACGGTCTACTTGCCTTATGTCATGCATCTTGGATTCTCTTTCCTTACCCCCCAACTCCTTTCTCACCACCCCGATCCTCCACGTCGCCTCCTTAAACTTGAAGGCGTGTGTGAGTCAACCCCGAGATGTCTCCGATCCCTCCAGACGATATAACCCACTGATAGACCCCACCATGATTCGTTCACCCAAACAGTAATTTTAAACTTATCACCTCTATAGCTTTAGACTGCTGATGGAAATAACAAAACTAGTCCAGCTTCAAGTAAGTTGTCCCCTTCCCCATGTTGGATTACCTTGATACAGAAGCAACCTAATAACAGTAATTAAAGGCATCCTCTTCACACTGCAAGGCTATGGCACCCTGGTGTGTACCTAAAAAGAACTAAGTGTAGCCATAAAGTCAATCAAAAAAAAAAAACCCAAAGCCCCCCACCACACCAATGCTCACATTTCCCAGACCAGTCAACAAACAATTTTGCCTGCTACCATAGCATTCCCCAAAGTTCTTAATCAGTTTATCACTGTATTGCCTTCAATTTTACCAGTCTCTTTGCCCTTCAAGTCACAGATTTGAACAAGTCTGGTAGCTCCACCTTGAGGCTTTCCAGGGCATCACCTGCTGAAAGATATCTGATCACCTTTTGGCAACTTCACAATCAGTGTGGCTGGATATTGTAGCCTAAATTTCAAGCCCGCCATGTACAGCTTCTTTATATTCGTATACTCTTTGTTTCTCTCTCACCGAAGGAACCAAATCTTGAAAACCAGAGAAGCCCCATTCCACTGCAAGTTCCTATTAGCCTTAGCTTTATTTAAAACATGGGTTTCTCCTTATAATTCAGGAACCTCATAACAACTCGGGGCGAGCTCCAGGTGGGGGGTCTCTCAGTGAGCAGTGGGCCTTCTCAATATTGTAGGAATACGCCCAAGCGAGCGTCGACCAAATAATTTCAAGGAGAAGATCCTGTATTAAGCTACAGTCTGAACCTTCCAAATTTCTCAGGCAGGCCTGCCATAATTAGATTGTTCCTCCTACTACGATTCTTGGTCCTCCAGGCGGTCTTCTAATTTCTTAACCTGCCTCTTCAATCCAATCATCTCCTGGTCCATGGTTCCCACTTTCCTTTCTTGTGAAGCAACTCTGGCCTCTACATCCCCCACTCAGTGTTAAAGCTTGCAACGCCGGTTTCAATATAGTAAAATCGGCAACCAGCCCTTGTAGCAAATGCTTTATTACACTAATGTCCTCCAAAGTTGAATGCCCCTCTTGATAGTCTGCTCTCCGGTCTTCAGGCTCATCTAGAGTCACAGAATGGGGCTTAGAACGCTTAACCGCCGGCGTTCTTGCTGCTAGAGGCTCGGGGCTTCCTTCCTCCATCTCGGCCATTCCGCTTTTCGAACCCACTGCCGTTTCGGAGTGATATTCAGCTCTGTTACTGAACTCAGAATCGCCCACCACAACTGTGCACCCTCTTAACAATCAGAGCCCCTCGTTAATTCGAAAGTGTGAGGTCACAAAACGCTAGTAATGTACTTTTTATTCACCAGGACTCGGGAGCCTTCTCCGAGACGTCTACTCTCCGCTAACTCATCACGTGATCCGCCTCCTATGGTCAGTTCTTATGTGCATCAAGACAGGTTGCAGCACACTACAGCTCCAGTGTGCTTCTTGTAAAGAACAATGTTTATTATAAAGAACAACTTCATTACTAAGGTAAGAAGCCACCTGACTAAGCCATTTATTAATATCCTACAACAAAGATCAAACAAGGCCACAAGAGTATGCTTCTGCAGATATGCAACTGTTTCAAACTGCAAAACTGGCAGTCTTAGAGATGTTAGCACTGCGGCTTCTACTAGTGTCGGTTGTCTAGGAAAATGTTAGCTGAGAAATTACCAGCACAGTATTCAAATTATGAACATTATCACATTGTGCAAGTATAGAGATTATTAGCTACCTGAACACCCCTGCTAGCGGTGCCAGGAACTAAAATAATGTCTGATGCACATAACTGAACACAAGGGAGGCAGCATAGTACAGCGATTTAAGGCTCCGAGCTGCAAATTTGGAGACCTGGGTTTGAATCCCACAGCTCCCACTTGCAAAAAGTATTCTCAAACTCGCCAAGAAAAGTTTTCCTTGCACTAGAAAATGCTTAAAATGCCTGAACTGGATTCAGACATTACTGGAATTCAGTGCCACTAAATCAAAGCACCCACAACCACTTTGTGCTATTTTCTACCCCAAAACAGTCCCACAGAGAAAAGGAAGCTCTATGGACTAAAATGGAGCCACCCAAATGTTATTTTATGGCCCCAGGTTCTCAAACAACAACTAGCAGCATCCCATCCCCTCTACTTTGTTTCCAAATCTTCTGCTACATGAGTGCTGCAAGCTGACTGGCTCTCGGCTCTCGTGAGATTTCGCCCACCATCTCAGATGAGGATAAACAAACAAGATTTGACTAAATCCAACACATCTTGCAGTGGAGAATGGAGCTAGCAATTGTTACAGCTTCTCAAGGCAAAGTCCCCTAAGTTTTAACACTGACCATGAGATAACTGAAGAAACATGTTTTATAGAACCAAAAAAAAAAATGCTTCTGCCCCAAACTATGTCCTATTGTACAAGCAGCAATGCTGATGATTCCTCCCTCAGTTTACCACAACCAAGCCAAGAATTAGCTAAAGCATCCTGCCCCCCGCCCCCCCGGGCACATGCCTTCATTATCCCAGAGATAACCAAGGCATACAAAAAAGGGCCAAAAATGATAATCACTGTACTATATTGGGTCAACATACAAGGTTTGATCAAAATAACTATCTGGGAAATAGTTAACTTTAATAGTCGTTTCTTTCACTAATATTCAGTTTTTTCTCTCTTAAAGGCACAATCACATATTAATTAAGGAGCTGTGCGTGACAAAAGTAATGCATACCAATGTGAATGCAGGACTTTGCCCTATAAATTTAATTAAAAAGGGCTTGAACAAGATAATTTATCACATTTTTGAAATTTAAAGGACGCTAAATGTAAAGGATGCTAATAGAGCCATGTATTGTCTGAGATCTGTCACAGATGACCAAACAGATTCCACAGCCACAGTTACTTGGAAACCCCTACCAGTGGTCCCTGAAGCTCAGCATCAGGGGCTACTACATAATTAAAGGCTCTCATACCTTACTTGGGCATATACTCAGAGTTCCCCTACGTGCTGTTCAGAACAAGCATACCACCGTACTAAGATGCTGACCTGGAGCCCTGCCAGCAGCTCCAGAGTCTATACATTGTTACATGAGCAAGTGGCCACCTTAGAACATCCGGAGTACCCAGCCAGCATCCCAGACTTCTAAAATACAAAGTAATGTGCCACAGTTCCCCATTACAACCATAGTAACACCTGAAGTGCTCACTCAAGACATCACTACACAACAGTCTCTGAAACATTTTCTCAGTCCCTCTGTGCCTCACCTCAAAATTACATGTTCTCTAGACTTTTTTATGGCACATTATGTCTTTTAAAAACACCTTCTTCTATCAAAAGGTACAGGAAACTTCTTTATCATCTACCTGACCAAAACACGAAACAAGTAGGTCTCATGAGGAGGAGGAGCACCAAGAGACTAACCTAACCTGCCTATCCAGATCGGCAGCCGCAAGAAAGAATATCGCGAGACTTGCCGCTGTGATCTCGGAAAAGCTCTCCACTCACTCCTTACCCATGTGGGATTAAGGGTGTAGGTGGCTGCTAGACAGGAGATTGAGAGTTGCTGCTGCCATCTTGTGGAGAGTAACTACGCTCATAAACGTTCAGCCAGCCCAAAGGGCATTTGTTAAAAGCACCAACCGATCTGCAACAGCAGACCACAATGTGAATACAAGGGCAACGATTTGAAAATGAATTAACATTGGGGAAAATACAATGTGGGGGCAGCACTATTACCACAGCTGTGGGCAAGGCAGTGTAACACTGAATCCCTCACTCACTCCAACCACATTTAAAGGGACAGTGCACACTTTAATGCACAGGCACAGCAATGGCCTGTACAGTGCAGAACATTCTTGATTACTGTGCAGGGGAAGAATTAAGGGAAATAAATATATCTAAATCCCCCCCCCAAAAAATAGAAAAAACGATGTACCTTCTCTCAGATTACTGCAATGGCCAAAACAAAGAGCTATAGCAGAACCGAGGTTGCAGCACACCATACATGTCCAACATATTTAAATCTAGAGGCAATGGTAAGACTCATAATATTTCAGTATAAACCATATATACAAAAATTATACGACAATTGCCACTAAATACAGGATGCTATCAAAATCCAGCATTCTGGTTATCAGTTTGTGCTTATACCACTAGAATATACCAGGCAAAAAGTACAGAAAACGAATGCATGATGCATAGCTTCTGCATATATCACAACACCGGTTTACAAGACTTTTAAGTAGGACAGTATAAGTTACAAGTAAGGAGACTGACTACTTGGAAGATCCCCGCTAGCAGTTCCAGAAGCAAACAACCATAAAGTATCCATTGGGCCTTATAATGTAAGGAGATTTGACTACCCGGATAACCGTTAGCGGTTACAGGAGCAAACGCTTCCTAAGGGGAGAGAGAGGAGAAAAAAAAAAAGAAAAAAGGCCCATCGAATTACCTGTACAAGGACAGCAAGGCAAATCTCAACCTGGCACCCCTTACAGTGGTGTCTGAGTGCAGGACAGTGGCCCTACCTCCATTCCAGGTATCCCAGTTCCTGTGGCAGGTCACCATTCAAACGGCCTCTAGCTCCATGGTAAAACCCAACTGAAACGTGACTTTCCACGACCTCCACGCTACCGTTGTACCCCATACAGGGTATTTAAGCCTGCAGACCAACATGGAGCTGAACAAAATGTTTACTGGCCCCCAGGTCCGTAGAAATGCCCAAACGACTCGCTCCTCTCCCCTTCATCTCTTCCAGTTGGAGATCTCGCTCAGCATGGGAGCAGCCCTTTGACTGGCACCCAATGCTTGCGAGACCTCAGGCGCCATCTCTGAGGGGCAAAACAGCAGCATCTTGCTATCGCAGAGATCCCGCGATAACTACCGCCTATGCCCCCAACACGCTGAAATACAGCAAAATTTCAACAAACAGGAGACAAACACACTGTTCAGTTAAGCTCTAGAAAGCTACCGAGGGAAAAGAGGATAAGATACCAAAGACCAGTCAAACAGATCCATTTATCTGCCAGCTAGACAAACATACCATTCTCATTCCTTTCAAGACAAGACAGGGGCAATTACATCTACAGGCTACACTACTATAGGCAGCCATACCCACCGGAAAAAAAAAAAAAAAATTCCATCAGATATCGCACTAGAAGGGCTCCCAACAAAGGTACAAGAAATTACTCTCCCAAAGAACCCAGTCGAAACAACTACTATTGCTACAAGCAATACCAAAACATTCCAGTCGGTGACCGACTACTACTCATCACGCAAGCATGGGAGCAAACCACACAAGACAGGTGGGTCCTACAAGTAATAAGACTAGGATATGTGATGCAACTTTCTCGCAACAAACAAACCTTCTAGTCCTATTCCCTGTGCCGAAAGAAAAAATTACTCACCTTAGTAATGTTGTTTCTTCTAATGGAGTCTTGCTACTGTATATTATGACAATTGCAGTGAGTCCCAACCTTTGAACTGCTCCGGAGGTGAAATAGTTAACTTTCCATGCAAGCATGGAACTTTGAATGCGAGCTCGGTTAGAGAAGCTCTGTCTTCTTATCTTCAAACATAAACTGTCAGATCTTTACGAGCTAAACTCACAAAGGCTCTGTGTGGAAGCTGTAAACCTACACTAGCCAACTGGCTACTAATATAACACACCCTTCTTGGTCTCAAACAAAGACTCAAGTCAGGAGACCCAAAAAATGAAAAATACAACGCCAATTCACCCCAAAAAGAAGGGTGAAAAACAACAAGGTGGGCATAAATAAAGTGCCAACACTGCAAAGCCCACCCACATCCCAAAACAAGGTTCTGAGAGGGGCAGGCAGGGAGTGAGGTCATAATATAGCAAGACTCCATTAGAAGAAACAACATTACTAAGGTGAGTAATTTTTTCTTCAAACATGAAGTCTTGCTATATTATGACAATTGCAGACTACACAGCAGTACCCCCATGGAGGAGGGACAGAACCTACTTAGGGAATAGGCTCTGAAGGACAGCTGTGCCAAACCGAGCATCACTCCGAGCCTGGATGTCCAGGGAGTAACGCTTGGTAAAAGTGTGAACTGTTTTCCAGGTAGCTGCTTGACATATCTCTAGAATAGGAATGTCTCTGGCAGCAGCCAGAGAAGCAGCTGTACCTCTGGTAGAGTGAGCCCTCAGGCCTGAGGGGAACTTACCCAGCTTTTCATAACAGGGTGGATACAGAGACAATCCACCTGGCAATGGATCTTTTAGTGGCAGGTTTCTCTTACCAACCTCACCATAAGTGAGGAACAGTTGGAGGGAGTCAAACCTGTGACCCTTGGTACGCTCTATGTAGTAACTAAGGGCTCTCTTCATATCTAGGCTGTTCAGCCTCCTCTCACCAGAGGAGGAATGGTCAGCGAAGTAAACTGGAAGAGATATAGATTGATTAAGGTGGAAATCTGAAACCACCTTAGGCAGGGACTTTCTATTAGTCCGGAGGACTACCTTATCTCTGTGAAAGGAGATAAAATCTGGCTCCACTGACAACGCCTGTAATTCACTTATGCGTCTGGCAGAGATGATGGCTACCAGAAACACAGTTTTCCAAGTCAAGTACTTAAGCTCAGCTGAAGACAAGGGCTCAAAGGGGGGTTGCATAAGCTGAGCAATACACACATTAAGATCCCAGGCAGGGGCAGGATCCCTGAATGGAGGGTTGGTGTGAAGCAATCCCTTAAAAACTTGGAAAATACAGGGTGAGCTGAAAGAGGAGAGGGTTTACCCGCTGAAATAAAAGCAGACACAGCTGCCAAATGCACCTTCAGGGTAGCTGGTCTCAGCCCCAAAGTGTTTAGATGGACCATATAATCCAAGACTGTGGGTAAATCAGCAGAGTCTGGGGAAATATGCCTTTCTGAGCACCATATGGAAAACCTTTTCCATTTGGAGTTGTAAGTAGCCCTGGTAGAAGGCTTCCTAGAAGCCTTCAAAATATCTATTACGCCTTGAGAAAGGTGTAGGTCAGCAAACTCTGGCTCTTCAAGAACCAGGCCTTGAGACCGAGAGACTCGAGATTCGGGTACCAAACCCTTCCCTGGGCACAGGTTAATAGATTGTGATTCCTGGGGAGGCACAGGGGAGGATGGACTGCTAAGGACAGAAGGAGTGGATACCAGGGTTGTCTGGCCCAATCCGGGGCAATCAGAATGACCCTGCAGGATTGGGATCTGATTTTGACTAGCACTTTGAACAGGAGAGGGAAGGGGGGCAGAGAAACTTCCCTTTCCAATGAGGATTAAGGCATCGGACTGAGCCCAAGACTGGGGGCCTGCAGCAAAAGAGAGGAAGTTGGTGATTGTCTGGGGCTGCAAAAAGATCTATTTGCGGGGTGCCCCATTTGGCAAATACCACTCCCAGAACCAGGGGATCCAAGGACCACTCGTGATGGCTCTGAGAAATCCTGCTGAGAGCATCTGCCAGGACATTGTCCTTGCCTGGGAGGTGAACTGCCGTAATGGAAGTGTTCAGGGAGTAAGCCAGAGACCACAACTTCATGGCTTCGGTGCACAAGGTCGTAGACCGAGTGCCCCCTTGTTTGTTGATGTACCACATTGTAGTGGTGTTGTCTGTTCTGACCTGTACAATTTTGTTCTGAACAGATTTGGAGAAAACTTGAAGTGCTAGAAAAAACTGCTCTGAGCTCCAACAGGTTGATGTGGAGCAGAGATTCCTGTGGGGACCACAGCCCGTGGATAGTGAGGTCGTCCATGTGAGCCCCCCACCCCAAGAGGGATGCATCTGTAGTAAGAAGTGAGGCCGAGTGATGAAGGGAACTTCTTGTCTGAGGTTGTTCTGATCCTGCCACCACTATAGGGCTTGGATCAGGGTTCGAGTTACTGGGATCAACTTGGTAAGACGATCCTTTCTCTGAGACCAAAAGGCTCTCAAATGGAACTGAATGTCCCTCATCTGAAATCTTGCTCCTTGCACTACTGCTGTGGAAGCAGCCATGTGTCCTAGGAGCTGCAGAAAATGCCTTGCTGGTCGAGAGACCTGCAGGGTAAAGGAGGAGGCCAGGGGAGACTAGGGTCTTTGCCCTGTCTAGAGGGAGGAAGACCCTGGCTTCCTCTGTGTTCAGTTCTGCGCCTATGAAGGTTAGGAGCTGGACAGGCTCCAGAACTGACTGAGAGATTCTGAAGGAAACCTAGGGAAGTAAGCAGTTGCTGAGTTATCTGAAGATGTAAGTTGACCTGGTCTGGGAACTGGCCTACTATGAGCCAATCGTCCAGGTAAGGAAAGATGGCAATCTTTTGCCTTCTTAGGCAAGCAACTGCGACTGCCATGCATTTGGTGAATACCCTTGGAGCAGAGGTGAGGCCAAAGGGCATTGCTCTGAACTGGTAATGGCCTGAGGGCAGCTCGAACCTGAGGTACTTTCGATGGGAGCTTCTGATGAGAATATGGAAGTAGGCATCCTTGAGGTCCAGGGACGCTAGCCAGTCCCCTGGCCTTAGAGAGGGTAAAATAATACCCAGACTCGCCATTTTGAATTTTGGTTTTAAGAGGTGCTTGTTTAAGTATCTGAGCTCCAGGATGGGCCGCCATTCTCCTGTCTTTTTTGGGGTAAGGAAGTACCTGGAGTACAAACCTTTGCCCTGGTGTAGGGGTGGAACCCTTTCCACGGCTCTGAGAGCGAGGAGGGTAGAGACCGCTGCCTCTAAGGCGAGTGCCTCTGATGGAGATGCAGGTGGAAAAGATCTGGTTCTCATCTTTGGAAATTTTTTTGAAGCCGAGAACCAGTCCCTGGCTTACTACTTCCAGGACCCACTTGTCTGACGTTAGAGACTTCCAGTCCTGGACAAAGTAAGCCAGCCTGCCCCCGACAGGTAGAGGAGAATCGGCCCTGGCCACCCCATCAGGGTGCCTGCTTGGCAGGGGCTTTGGGCTGAGGGGTGGAAGCCGGCCTGCTTGAACCCTGTCTGCCTCTCCCTCTAAAGAACCCCCTCTGGGCATAAGCGGAAGAGGAGGCTTGGGCTTGGTAAAAAGGCCTATGAAAAGGCCTGCCCCTGCCCTTGGGAAGCTGCTTCTGAGGAGTGGCCTGCCTTTCCTTGGCCTGTGCACTCCTATAGGTGGTCCTGTATTCATCCATTTTCTTCATGTAATTCTCTGTTTGCTCCCCAAACAGAGTTACCCACAACAGGAAAATCCATGGCCTTAGACTGGGTATCCTGTGACAGGGTAGTACACCTGAGCCAAGCCATTCTGCGAAAGTGCCACAGATGTAACCATGACTCTTGATGACACATCATTAGAGTCTACTGCAACATGAAACTGCACCTTTGATGCCTCATTACCATCTTTAGCCACCTGTTCCAGCTCCCTGGCAAGCTGGTCAGGGACTTGTTTTGCTAGTGCCAGCACAGTATCCCATCTGGATTTCTGGTATCTAGCAGCATAAGCCATATAATTTGCTTGTCTGAGTCCCAAGGATGCTGCCATGTATTGTTTCTTTGCCATAGCATCAATCTTCCTGGAGTCCTTCTCAGGAGGGTGTGAAGCTACGGGAATATTTGCCTTGTCATAGGCTGCAGCCTGCACTACTCCCACATGGCTGCATTGCTGTGTGAGAAATTCCGTGTCAGAGCCTGATAAAGCATACCTCTTGTCCATCCTTTTATCTACAGGAGGTATAGTGTGAGGATTTTTTAAAACTTTTACTGTCTGCTTCCGAAAAGATTTATGTAGGGGAATAGACAGTCTCTTAGATTCTGGAATATCCATCATTTCTACATAATCAGGCTCCTCTTGGTCATCAACAGCTTCCTCAACAGGGAGCTGGAGAGTTTCAGCAACCTTTTTATAAAACATAAAATGAGAAGGGACTCAGAAAGCCTTGGAGGAGAAACCCTAAAGGTCTGTCTGGAGAGGTGTCCAGTTCAATGGCTATCCAGATCTTCCAAACCATATTCACTCTCCTCATACCCTCTTCCCTCCCATGTTCATAAAATTCCTCAAAATCATAATCTTGAACCAGTGGAACCGGCCGAACCGAGCACCTCCCTGATGGTGCGGTTCAAGGCACCGAGAAGAAGACTGGACAATTGGATTGCTTTAGCTATCTCTTCAGCGGTTGGAGAGAGAACTTTTTCCACACCAGCTGACTTTCTAGTCCTTTTTGCAGGAACTGGCTCCTCGGAGCCAGCTCTTCGTTGGCCCGAGGAAGTATCGCCCTGGTCAGAGGGCACTCCCTCCGGTTCGGTTGGAACATCCGGGTCAGCGGACTTTTTGGCCTCCCTTTCCCTGAGCCTACCAACTCTCTTTTCTATGGTGGCAGCAGGGAAATTCTTACAAATCTGGCAGTCTGCATCAAGGTGGTCAAACCCCAGACAACAGACACAGGTGGTGTGAGGGGCAGCCTTGGCAAAGGCTTCCCCACAGACACTACAGTGTTGAAACCCAGTGGGCCCGGTTTTTCTTTTGGGTTTCTCAGACATAATGCCAGCCTAACCAAACTTGCCCGTTTATGGCAATCTACCAAGCAAGACTCTTATCGGTTCCCAACCGTGTCACGGGTCGTGGAAAAAAACCGCAATGAAATCAGTTTTTTTTTTTTGAACCGATAAGAACTGCGAACCGCACTCTAAAAAAGGACTAGCAATTTAAAACACAACCTGATCGGTTCAAACCGAACCGATAAATGTTTACAAGTTCCACACAGAGAAAAACGTATGTAAAACCTATCTATTACTTACAATACCACAGACAGAGCTTGAACAGACCGGCTGCGGTTAAATTTCGGTCGAAAACCGATAAAACTAATGCTTTTAACCGACAAAATGAACCGAGCAGAAGGAGGAATCTCCGGAGCGACTGTTCAGTGAGGCGGAGTAAAGAATCTGACAGTTTATGTTTGAAGATCAGCAGACAGAGCTTCTCTAACCGAGCTCGAGCTCAAAGTTCCATGCTTGCATGGAAAGTTAACTATTTCACCTCCGGAGCAGTTCGAAGGTTGGGACTCACTGCAATTGTCATAATATAGCAAGACTTCATGTTGTCTGAAAACACATTACACCGACAAAAGTCCATACAGTACTGACAGACTTACTGCACAACAAGACCACAGACAGGGTAACATTACAAAAAAGGGGACAGGAGGATACTCCATATTTGACAAGGTACCCAAAAAGGGACCAGAGGGCTCAGCCCAGTTCCTGACCTAAACAATTCTGTACAATTCACGCCCTAGAAATGGAAACAATCAGGTCCACCCTCACGGTTATAAGCTCAGGAGATTACCTAACTTCACTACATTTTGTAGGACACTTGCATCACACTACAAATTCCGTCTATTTCACATATTGGGAAAATGATACCAATACAAGTGTTACCATTCAACCTACCATTAACCCCAAGTGTGTTCACGATGGTAACAATAGTATTCGCAGCAAAAGAGAGGTGAGGGCATACAAGTAATACTGTACTGAACGACCAGCTGTTCAAGACCAGAACAGTACAGTCTGTTCGAGAACAAATGTGGTAGTACACTGCCTACAAAATTGCAGCCGTGTAATAATCTATCAAAAAGCTACCTATCATCCCTAGCCAGTCTATAGATAGTCTAGGCTCACTGATGGACACAAATCCGGGTCTTGGCGACCTAGTAAACGCTCAAGTCTGCTCAATTATTGCACAGAATACACAATTACAGAAACACAGAAATCCAGAACTTCATGCAGTTTCACAAGTACTGGGAGTAATGTCACCATTGATAGATATAGTGCCATGGGCCAAATGCAACATAAGACCTCTCGTACCATTCTTGAGCAAACCGGGCCCAGCGCATGACAGACTTGGCACAGACATTAACACTTTCACCCTCCCTGATGGCACGGACGTCTGCCAGACGTGGAGGAGAACTACAGGCACAGTCATGCAGACCCAGACTCCTAACATTCTACACTGACAGAATATCCCTTAGACCTAGAATGTCATTCTGACCAATAGTATCATTGACAGTCCACATCAACCAAACTATTGAAATATCTGCCGAACCCCCTCAGGGGGAAATACAAAACAATCCTCAGCTTAAAATGCTGGGTATGAAAAGGGTACTTAGCACATACCTAGTAAGGACAGAGGAAATATACAAAACAGACTGTTCATAATGCTGCATGGAAAAGGAAAACCAGCTTCAAAATCGTTGATTGCAATGTACCTTAAAACAGCAATCACGGAACCATACAGAGTGAATAACTCTACTGCACCAAGAGATGTGAAGGCTCACTTACCAGAGCAATCACAACTTCCTGGGCAGAGAAAAATGGGAATACTGCTAAGGAAATCTTTAGCAGCATGTAAGGACTAGGTACAAGACAACACGTCTGACCCACCCTAGCAGAGGATTACTGCTTTTTAATGACCCATGATATCATTACTGTGGAGTGCCTCAGATATTATCCCCCACAATGGAAGTTTACTCACCTGGTAAAGGTGATTGTCGGGGAATACATCTCTGAGACACTCCACATCCCGCCCAACCGACATCTGAAAGACTCAACAAGTTCTCATACATTGTATGCATGTATGATACTCGCTATTACATATTAGAAGGTTCAGACATCACCAACATCTATATGAATAGTGCAATAACAAAATAAAGTTACACAACAATTTTGTACTGTTAAGTGGTCACTACATATCTACACTCATTAACAGCAAAAGGTATTAGCAGATTGTTACAGATACAGCTTTGGAATACATCAAACTGAACATAGGAGAGCAGACCCCCTCTCAGGTGGGGGATGGACTTTCTTCAAGTCACATGTGCATCAAGCAACCTATCAGGTGTACACAACTCTTGATGTCATGACTGTGGAGTGCCTCAGAAATGTATTCCCCCACAATCGCCTTTACCAGGTGAGTAAACTACCATTATAATCAGTTCAAGACAGGGAGGAATTCAGTCCAGAAATCTTAAATTTCAAGGGCTAACCTGGTATTCAGCTAACAGCCCCTTCAAGTGTCCAGTTAAGGTGTCTCCTTCCGAATCTGACAGAGTAGATTCTGCTCTCCTGCAAGGGGCTGGCGCATGTCTTTGGGTCCATTTTAAAGCATCTTCTGGGACAGTAAAGAGATATACTTGACCCTGATGCAGAATTCTGAGACTGTTAGGGAAGACCATTCTGTGGGATATGTTTGCCTCCTTCAGAAGTACCCCGAAGTCGTAAAAGCATTTTCTTCGCTGTCGCATAGCGAAACTTGGGTCTGGAAATAAGCGAACCAGTTGACCCTCATGAAGAAGCAATCGTTTTTGTCTCACAAGAGCAAGCACAAAGTCTCTAGGTCCTGCACCATCAAGGACTGTAACAATAGCCCTAGAGGGCCTCATGGTTATCTTGCCTACCCAGATATGCCCCCTATAGGCTTTTTGTAGAATGATGTCCTGATCTTGCATCGTCTGACCCAATGGCTGATCCAGCCATTCCTTAAGAAGAGCTGCAGATTGTCACCTTCACTCCCTCTCTGGCATTCCCACAACCCTTAAACTGGATGCTCTAGCCTGGTTTTCCAGCATCTCTAAATGAGTACGTAGGTGAGAATTCTCCTTTACCAGCTTACTCACGACTCCCATCACTGCAGTTGCTTGCTTTGTAGATTCCATGGTCGCCGTTTGCAAGTGAGACATCTGTCTCCAAGGTAGAGACTCTAGTTGTGAGGGTGTAAAAGTTTGTCAGATAGGTTTGACACTGATAAAATAAGTCTATTCAGTTTCTGCCCGATTCTCTGTAATGTCTCCGTTCCCGATTCTTCAGTCGGAGTATCTACCAGGCCTTGCGCAGACCTCGTGGCCGGAGGATCTAAAACATTTTTACTTTTTGCTCCCTCCAGGCGAGACTTATCTTTTTTAGGGTTGCCCATCCTGTTGCTAGGGTATCCCGATGTTGCTGTAGACCTTTTTGCTTTAGTCAGACGATTCAGTAAATGGTTTAATCTTTAAGTTTATATTAAAGCCTAGACAGAGCTCCAGTTTCAGACCACCATCTTACTCTGGCTCCACAGCGCCCAGCCTTCCTTAACTTGATTACTTGCATGGGTACCAGTTTGGACGGTTGACCAACAGGCCCAGGTCTTGACAAGCCTGGAGAGTCAGATCCTTGGACCTCTCCACGGCTTCTCTGGACATACCTGCTAACAGCCAATCATCCAGGTAGGGGTACATCCTGAGACCTAGGTGTCACAGCTCTGCTGCTACCACTGCCATGCACCTGGTGAAGACACTGGGCGCAGAGGAGAGGCCGAAGTGCAAGACCTGGAACTGGTACAGGAACCCTTCCACTCAGAACTGGAGGTACTGGCAGTGGGACTGACTGGGAAGTGGAAAAACGCATCCTGGACGTCTAGGGAGCAAAATCACATGTTCTGCTCCAGCGACTGAATGATCTGATTCAGAGTAACCATCCAGAAAGTACAGTTACGTAAGAACTTACCGTAACAGTAGATCTTTGAGAGGAGCTCTTCCAGCAGGCTATAACAATTAGGACTATGCCGCAGGCACTAGGATCCTCCAGAAACCTTTTCAACCAGCAGTATACACCAGGGACCGTCCCCTTCCCCCCAAGACATCGGCCCTGGTACAAAAGGGGGTGGACCCAGCCCCACCTTCGTTCCCCTGCCAAGCCCGCAAACAAGCCCTGACAAGAGAAGGAGACGAAGCACTCGCTGGAGATGTAGATGAAGATGGATCTGAACACCTCGAGGGGGAAGGCGGGTGGGAAAGTAACACCTGCTGCAAGAGCTCTTCTCGAAGATCTACTGTTACGGTAAGTTCTTATGTAACTGTACTATCTTACTGAGAGTGGGAGCTCTTAAGTGCAGGCTATAACAATTAGGACTGAATACCAAGCAGTCCCCTTCGCCAAAGAGGTAGGCGACTCCGGGAGGTGGAATATGCTGACTCCAGAGACCTAGGACAAAAGTCCCTGTAAAACAGCCAGACCGAAACCGGCATGGCGTCTGGAGACAATAGCTAAGCTGTTATGCTTGACAAAGGTAAGCACTGAATTCCAGGTAGCGGCCGCACACATGTCCCTGATAGAGACATTTCTCAGGGCGGCGAAAGAAGCAGACACTCCCCTAGTGGAGTGACCCCTGACCGGACCTGGTAGGGGCTTATTGTGCTTTTCATAGCAGAAGGATACGCAGTGGACGATCCACTTCGAAATAGTCTGCTTGGTCACCGGTTTACCCAAGCATTGTGATGCAAAGGCCACAAAGAGTTGCTCCGACTGCCGGTGCGTAGCCGTCCGTTTGAGGTAATACCTCAAAGTCCTGTGGACATCCAATGCGTGAAGAAGAGTCTCCCCTCTATTAGATGGGGAAGGAAAATAGACTGGAAGGTCAACCGACTGGTTGAGGGTCAACTCCAAGACCACTTTCAGAAGAAACTTAGTATTTGTTATAAGGGAAACACTTTCCCTGTGGAAAATTAAATACGGCTCTTAACACATCAGAGCCTGAAGTTCGGAAACTCTTTGAACTGAGGTAATAGCAACCAAAAAACACACCTTCCAAGGAAGATAACGCAGCTCACAATCCACTGCCGGCTCAAAGGGAGGGAGGGGGTGAGCTTCAACACAAAAAGGAGATCCCAGGGTGGGATAGGGTCCCGAATGGGAGGTCTCGTATGTAAAATTCCTCTCAAAAAGGTGCGGGCTACATCTAACTGTGCCAACGCCTTGTCTCCAATCAGAGCATGATAGGTGGAGACAGCCAACATGTGCACCTTAATAGAGGAGTAACTCAGGCCATGTTGGTACAAGGAGGACGTACTGTAACACTCAGTTCACTGGACAGGTGACGGGGTCTAAATGCTGTGATGAGGCTCACAAACAAAACCGCTTCCATTTCATAGCATAGGCTGAGCGGGTGGAGGGTTTCTTCGCCAACAGTAGGACTGCCGCCACTTCCGGGGAAACCCCATCTCTCTGTTGAGCTACGTCTGAAGGAGCCAAGCACGCAGATGTAAGGAATGAAGATCCGGATGGACCAGCGACCCCTGTTCCTGTGACAGCAACTGCGAGCATATGGGCAGCGGAGTTGGAGGTTCCATGGATAACCGCTGCAGGAGAAGGAACCAAATCTGCCAAGGCCATCTGGGGGCTACTAGAATCATTCGATTCCTTCTGCCTGTAACTTTAGCAGGACTCTCTGAATGAGAGGTAAGGTCGGGAAGGCATACAGAAACCTCCCTGCCCAGCAAAAGGATAACGCGTCTGGCCAGAAAACTCCAGGCGTGTGCTCTCGCGAGCAAAAAGAAAAAATTACTCACCTTAATTATGCTTCTTCTAATGGAGTCTTGCTGTATTCTAACAATTGCAGTGATTCCCAACCTTTGAACTGCCCCGGAGAACAAACAGTTAACTTTCTATGCAGGGCATAGAATGCTGAGCTCGAGCTCGGTTGAAGTCTCTGTCTGGAGGGTTTCAAACCTAAACAGTCAGATTCTGACGAGCCCAACTAAACTAAAAATCTATGTGGAAATTGTAAAAATTCCTACTAGCCAACTGGCTGAAAAAAGTTTTGGATTCCCAAGGAAGACTCAAGTCAGGAAACCCAAAAATACAAACTACTACAAGTAACAATAAATCAGCACTCAAACAAAAAGGAGGAGGGTGCAAGCAAAAAACACCCTTGGGGTGCAACACTGCACCTGCCCACCCACTTCCCAAAAACAGGTTCTGAGAGGGGAGGCAGAGAGGGAGGTCAGAATACAGCAAGACTCCATTAGAAAAAACAATTACTAAGGTGAGTAATTTTTTCTTCAAACAACATCAAGTCTTGCTGTATTCTGACAATTGCAGACTACGAAGCAGTACCTCCAAGGAGGAGGGACAGAACCTACTTTGGGAATAGGCTCTGAAGTACTGCTGTGCCAAACCAAGTATCACTCCGAGCCTGGATATCTAGAAAGTAATGCTTGGTAAAGGTATGGCCCGTTTTCCAGGTGGCTGCTTGACAAATTTCTAAGAGAGGGATATCCCTGGCAGCAGCCAGGGAAGCAGCTGTACTTCTTGTGGAATGAGCCCTCAGGCCTGAGGGTGAAGTTTTTCCCAGTTTTTCATAGCAGAATTGTATACAAGACACAATCCACCTGGCAACAGATCTTTTGGTGGCAGGTTTGCCCGTTCCGACTTCTCCATAAGTGAGGAACAAGTGGAGGGAGTCAAACCTGTGACCCTTGGTACGCTCTATGTAGTAACTAAGGGCTCTTTTGACATCTAAACTGTGTCGCCTCCTCTCTCTTGAGGAAGAGAGATCAGTGAAGAAAATGGGGAGAGACACAGACTGGTTTAAATGGAAGTCTGAAACCACTTTGGGCAAGAACCTTCTATTGGTTCTAAGGACCACTTTATCCCTGTGAAATGAGAAAATCAGGTTCCGCTGACAGGGCTTGCAATTCACTGATACACCTGGCAGAGGTAATGGCTACCAGGAACACAGTTTTCCAAGTCAAGTACTTTAGCTCTGCTGAAGACATAGACTCAAAGGGGGTTGCATAACTTGAGCAATGCAAACATTCAAATCCCAGGCAGGGGTAGGGTCTCTAAAAGGAGGACTGGTGTGAAGCAATCCTTTAAAAAATTTACAGAACACAGGATGGGAAGATAGTGAGGAAGACTTCCCCAAACACAGAAACGCAGAAACAGCTGACAAGTGTACCTTGAGAGTAGCTGGTCCGAGTCCTAGGCCATTAAGATGAACCATATAATCCAGAACCGTAGGCAATTCAACAGTGTCTTGAGAAACATGCTTCTTGGAACACCAATTGCTGAATCTTTTCCATCTGGAGTTGTAAGTCTTTCTGGTGGAGGGCTTTCGAGAAGCCTTGATATCCAGAACCCCATGGGAAAGATGCAGATCTGCAAACTAACTCTTCAAGAGCCATGCTTTGAGATTGAGAGACTGAAGACTGGGGTACCAAATCCTTCCCCGAGAGGATGTTAACAGGTTGTAATTCCTGGGAAAAGACAGACGAAGATGGACTGCTAGGAAGTTGGTGATTGTCTGGAGCTGCAAAGAGATCCATCTCTGGAATGCCCCACCTTGAAAAAAATCACTTTCAACACCTGAGGGTCCAGGGACCATTCGTGATGGCCCTGAGAAATCCTGCTCAGTGCATCTGCTAGTACATTGTTCTTGCCTGGAAGGTGAACTGCTACAAGAGAGGTTTGCAGGGAATAAGCCAGGGACCACAACTTCATGGCTTCTGTGCACAAGGCCGTGGACCGAGTGCCTCCCTGCTTGTTGAAGAACCACATAGTGGTGGTGGTGTCTGTTCTGACTTGAACCACCTTGTTCTGTACTGACTATGAGAACACTTTTAGAGCCAGAAAACTGCCTGAGCTATAGAGGATTGATGTGGAGAAGGACTCTTGGGGCGACAGCCCTGGGCAGTAAGGACCCCAGGTGGGCTCCCCAGCCCAGGACAGAAGAATCAGTGGTAAGGACCACTGAACAAGGATGAGCAACAAAAGGAACACCTCGTCTTGAATTGTCCTGATCCTGCCACCACTGGAGGGTCTGGATCAAGATCAGTCACTGGGATCAGTTTGGTAAGGGAATTATTTTTCTGAGACCAGAAAGCTCTCAGGTGGAACTGAATATCCCTTATCTTGAATCTTGCCCCTTGGACCACTGCTGTTGAAGCCGTCATGTGGCCCAAGAGCTGTAGGAAATGCCTTGATGGTCGAGATACCCGAAGGCTGAATGAAGAAGCTAGTTCCATAAGAAAAAATTACTCACCTTAGTAATATTGTTTCTTCTAATGGAGTCTTGCTGTATTCTGACATATGCAGTTAGGTCCTGCCTTTCAACTGCCCTGGAGAACAAAGAGTTAAACTTTCCATGGCCAGCATGGAATGTTCACCGCGAGCTCGGTTGAAGCCCCTGTCAGCTGCTGTTTAAACTCCAACTGTCAGATCTTTATGAGCAATACTCACTAGAAGTTCTGCGTAGAAATTGTAAAACTCAAAATAGACAACTGGCAACTAAATTTATATAAAAGGGTTTTTTGGTTTCAAAGCAAAGACTCAAGTCAGGAACCCAAAAAAACAAACATCCGAGAACACACCACTCACCCAAAATAAAGGAGGGTGAAAAAAGGGACACGCCTAGGGTGCCAACACTGCTCCTGCCCACCCACATCCCAAAAACTAGGTTCTGAGAGGGGCAGGCAGGGGGGAGGTCAGAATACAGCAAGACTCCATTAGAAGAAACAACATTACTAAGGTGAGTAATTTTTTCTTCAAACATGAAGTCTTGCAATATTCTGACAGATGCAGACTACCAAGCAGTACCTCCATGGAGGAGGGACAGAACTTACTTTGGAAACAGGCTCTGAAGTACTGCTGTGCCAAACAGAGCATCACTCCTAGCCTGGATATCCAGAGAGTAATGCTTGGTGAATGTATGGACTGTTTTCCAGGTGGCTGCTTGACAGATTTCTAAGATAGGAATATCCCTGGCAGCAGCCAGGGAAGCAGCTGTACCTCTAGTAGAGTGAGCCCTCAGGCCTGAGGGTGGAGTTCTACCCAGTTTTTCATAGCAGAACTGTATACAAGAAACAATCCACCTGGCAACAGATCTCTTCATGGCAGGTTTGCCCTTACCAACCTCTCCATATGTGAGGAACTGGAGGGACTCAAACCTGTGACCCTAGGTGCGCTTTATGCAGTAGCTGAGGGCCCTTTTAACATCCAAGCTGTGCAGCCTCCTCTCTCCAGAGAAGGAATGGTCAGTGAAGAAAACAGGGAGGGACACAGACTGGTTAAGGTGGAAATCTGAAACCACCTTAGACAAAAACTTCCTGTTAGTTCTTAGGACCACTTTATCTCTATGGAAAGAGATGAAATCATGTTCCACTGACAGGGCTTGCACTTCACCGATGCGCCTGGCAGAGGTAATGGCTACCAAACACACAGTTTTCCAAGTCAAGTACTTGAGCTCTGCAGCGGACAAAGGCTCAAAGGGTGGTTGCATAAGCTAAGCAATGCAAACATTAAGCTCCCAAGCAGGAGCAGGGTCCCTAAAGGGGGGATTGGTGTGCAGCAATCCCTTGAAGAACTTACAAAACACAGGATGGGCTGACAGAGGAGAGGGCTTGCCTACTGACAGGAAAGCAGAAACGGCTGCCAAATGCACTTTAAGTGTAGCTGGCCTAAGGCCTAGGCCATTGAGATGGACTATATAGTCCAGAACCGTAGGCAACCCAGCAGACTCTGGAGAAATATTCTTCTTAGAACACCAAATAATGAACCTTTTCCATTTGGAATTGTAAGTCTTTCTGGTGGAAGGCTTTCGAGAAGCCTTAAGGATATCCAGAGCCCCTTGGGAAAGATGCAGATCAGCAAACTCTAACTCTTCAACAGCCATGCCTTGAGAATGAGAGACTTGAGGTTCAGGTACCAAATCCTCCTCTGAGAGGATGTCAACAGGTTGTAATTCCTGGGAAGAGACAGGGGAAGGTGGACTGCTAAGGACAGCAACAGGGCGTACTAAGGCTGTCTGGAGCAATCAGAATCACTTTCCATGGTTGTGACCTTATCTTGACTAACACTTTGAACAGGAGAGGGAAGGGGAGAAAAGCATACAGAAATTTCCCTTCCCAGTTCAGGATCAGCGCATCCAGGGGGACTGAGCGCAAGACTGGGGGTCTGCAACAAAAGAGAGGAAGTTGGTGATTGTCTGGAACTGCAAAAAGATCTATCTGTGGAGTGCCCCATCTCAAGAAAATCACTTTCAAAACTAGGGGATCTAGGGTCCATTCCTGATGGCCCTGGATCTTGTGCTCAGAGCA
Organism: Neoceratodus forsteri; assembly: GCA_016271365.2. NCBI lineage: Eukaryota > Metazoa > Chordata > Ceratodontiformes > Ceratodontidae > Neoceratodus > Neoceratodus forsteri. The sequence continues at coordinate 1,651,463,720 of CM028131.1, read as the reverse complement.
TCTGCTAGGACATGGTCAGCTACATGGGAGGTGAGCTGCATCAGAGAGGTGTACAAGGAATAGGGCCAGGGACCACAACTTCATTGTTTCTGTGCACAAGGCCGACACAGAGTGTCTCTCGCTGTTGATGTACCATGGTGGTGGTGCTGTCTGTTCTGACCTGGACCACCTTGTTCTGCACAGATTTGGAAAAAGGCTTGCAGTGCCAGAAACACTGCTCTGAGTTCCAAGAGACTGATGTGAAGCAGAGATTCCTGAGGCGACCACAGCCCTTGGGTGGTAAGATACCCCAGTTGGGCTCCACAGCCCAGCAGGGAAGCATCTGTGGTGAGTATCACTGAATGAGACTGACTGACAAAAGGAACTCCTTGTCTCAAATTGTCCTGATCCTGCCACCATTGCAAGGCCTGGATCAGGGCTCGAGTCACTGGGACTAGTTTGGTAAGGGAATCCCTTCTTTGGGACCAGAAGGCTCTTAAGTGGAACTGAATGTCCCTCATCTGGAATCTTGCTCCCTGGACCACTGCTGTGGAAGCTGCCATGGGCCCAGAAGCTGAAGGAAATGTCTTGCTGGGTCAAACACCTGTAGGGTGAATGAAGAAGCCAGTTCCATAAGGGTCCTGCCCTGTCCAGGGAAGGAAGGCGCTTGCCTTACTGTATCCAGCCCCCCTATGAAGGCTGGAGGGAGCCTGTACTGGCCTCGAGAACTGACTTTGGAAGGTTGAGAAGGAATCTTATGAAGTGAGCACTGCTGTAGTTACTTGCAAATGTGACTTGACTTGGTCTGGAGACTGACCCACTATGAGCCAGTCGTTTAAGTATGGGAAGATGGAGATCTTTTTCCTCCTTAGGAAAGCAACCACTACTGCCAGGCACTTTGTGAAAACCCTCGGGACTGATGTTAGGCCAAAGGGCACTGCTCTGAATTGATAGTGGCCTGAGGGCAGCTCGAACCTGAGGTACTTTCTGTGGGAGCACCTGATGGGAATGTGAAAATAGGCATCTTTGAGGTCCAGGGAGGCTAGCCAGTCCCTGGCCTTAGAGAGGAAGGATTATTCCCAGAGTCACCATTTTGAACTTTGGTTTTAGAGGTGTTTGTTCAGATATCTTAGGTCCAGATGGGCCACCATTCTCCTGTCTTTTGGGGGTTAGGGTACCTGTTACAACCTTTGCTCCTGTGTGGGTGGGAACCTCTCTATGACTCTGAGAGCTAGGGAGGGAGAAACTCTGCCTCCAAGGCAAGGGTCTCTGATGGATTTGCAGGTGGAAAGGATCTGGTTCTCATCTTGGAAATTTTTGAAGCTGAGAACCAGCCCCTGGCTTACTACTTCCAGGACCCACTTGTCTGATGTCAGAGACTTCAGTCCTGGACAAAGTAAGGCCAGCCTGCCCCCTACTGGTACTGGAGAATCGGCCCGGGCAGACCCATCAGGGTGTCTGCTTGGCAGGGGCTTTAGGCTGAGGAGTGGATGGGCCTGCTCATCCCCGCCTGCCTCTCCTCTCTGAAGAACCCCTGAGAATAAGAGGAGGCCTGAGCTTGGTAAAAGGCCTTGGAAAGGCCTGCCCTGGACTGCTGCCTTGAGGAGTGGCTTGCCTTCTTTGGCCTGAGCACTCCTGTAAGTGGTCCTGTACTGGTCCATCTTTTCATGTAGTTCTGTCTGCTCCCAAACAGAGAATTACCACCAACAGGAAATCCATGGCCTTAGCCTGGGTATCCTGTGATAGGCTAGTAGCATCTGAGCCAAGCCATCCTCTGAAGAGCACACAGATGTAGCCATGACTTTGATGAAACATCACTGGAGTCCACAGCAGCATGAAATTGCACTCGGATGCCTCAATCCATCTGCAGCCACCTGCTCCAGCTCCTTGGGCAAGCTGGCCAGGAGGCTTGTTTAGCAGAGCCAGCACAGTGTCCCATCTGGACTTCTGGTACCTAGACTGTGAGGCCATATAGTTAGCCTGCCTGAGTCCCAAAGATGCTGCCATGTACTGCTTCTTTGCCAAGGCATCAATCCTCCCGGAATGCTTATCTGGGGGGTGTGATGCCAAGGGGATATTTGCCTTATCACAGGCAGCACTCTGCACTACCCCAACATGGCTGCATTGCTGAAAAAGGAACTCAGTGTCTGAGCCTGAAAGAGTATACCTCTTGTCCATTTGTCTGTCCACAGGAGATATGGAGTTAGGAGTCTAAAGAATTTTATTTGTTTCCCAAAAGATTTATGGACGAGAACAGACAGTCTCCTGGACTCTGGGATGTCCATCATTTCAACAAAATCAGGCTCCTTCTGATCTTCTACTGCTTCTTCGATAGGAAGCTGGAGGGTTTCAGCCACTTTTTTGTAAAACAAAGTGGGAAGGGGACTCAAAGCCTAGGAGGAGAAACACCTGAAGGTCTGTCTGGGGAGATATCCAGGTCAACAGGCACATCCAGACTTTCATAACCACCATCATCCTCATACTCTCCTTCCCCTCATCCGGTTCATAAAATTCTTCTAAGATGTAATCTGGAACCAGGAAAACCGACCGAACCCCTGCCAGATGGTGCCGGTTCGGCCTGAACCGAAGTAAGTGACTGTACTTGACTCTTATCGCTTTCTTGGCTATCTCATCAGCTGTGTCGGAGAATGAATTTCTGATCCTGAAACTAGACTATTTATCTTTTCTTTTTACCGGAACCGACGACTCAGAATCGGCTCTCTTTTTGCCCGAAGAAGTATCGCCCTGGTCAGAGGGCACTCCTTCTGGTTCAGTCGGAATCGAACCGGGCTGGCCATCCGGGTCAGCGGACTTCTAAGCCTTCCTTTCCCTCCATCTACCTAATCTCTTTTCCAGGGTAGCTTTGGGAAAATTCTTACAAATTTGGCAGTCTGAATCGAGGTGGTCAAACCCCAGACAATAAACAGGTGGTGTGGGGATCAGCCTTAGCAAAGATTTCCTTACACACACTGCAGTGTTGAAACCCAGTGGGTCCTTTGGCCAATCCTATCCAAATAGTACCCTTTTTTCGGCAATCCGCCAGGCAAGACTCCCCTATCGGTTCCTGACCGTGTTACGGGTCTTGCAAAAACCATAATTTTTTTTTTTTTTTTTTTTTAAGAATCGATACAGACTGGTTACCACACTCTAAGTAAATTCACAAACGTTTTTTCCTGAACGGATCGGTTCAGCCAAACCGATCCACAATTTACAAGTTCCACACAGAAACTAAATGGAAAACCTATCTAGTACTCACGGTACCACAGACGGAGACTTAGACAGATTCGGTAGCAGCAATTCGATAGAAACCGAGCGAAAAACAACTGACTTTTTCTGAACCGAGCAAAGGAGAAATCTCCTGAGCGACTGTTCAGTGAGGCGGAGTAAAGAATCTGACGGTTGGAGTTTAAACAACAGCAGACAGGGGCTTCAACTGAGCTCGCAGTGAACATTCCATGCTGGCCATGGAAAGTTTAACTCTTTGTTCTCCGGCGGTTGAAGGGCAGGATCTAACTGCATATGTCAGAATACAGCAAGACTTCATGTTGTTTGAAGAACCCTTGCCCTTTCTAGGGGAAGAAAGGCTCTTGCTCTGAGTGTGTCCAGTTCTGCCCCTATAAAGGTAAGAATCTGGGCTGGTTCGAGAACAGACTTGGGTGACGGCAACTTGAACCTTTCTGTGGGAGCACCTGATGGGAATGTGAAAGTAGGCATCTTTGAGGTCCAGGGAGGCTAGTCAGTCCCCTGGCCTTAGAGAGGGAAGGATTATTCCCAGAGTTATCATCTTGAAGTTTGGTTTTAAAAGACGTTTGTTTTGATATCTTAGGTCTAGGAAGGGTCACCACTCCCCTGTCTTTCTGGGGGTCAGGAAGTACCTGGCGTAAAGTCCTTTGTCCCAGTGTAGGGTAGGTACTCACTCTATAGCTTTTAAAGCTAGGAGAGAAGAAACCTCTGCCTCTAGGGCAAGGGTTTCTGAGAAATCTGCAGGCGGAAAAGATCTGGTTCTCATCTTTGGAAATTTTCTGAAGCCGAGAACCAGTCCCTGGCTTACTTACTTCCAGGACCTACTTGTTGATGCAGCAGACTTCAGTCCTGGACAAAGTGTCTGCCTGCTCTCACTGGAATAGGAGAGTCGCCGGGCAGGCCCATCAGGGTGTCTGCTTGGCAGGGCTTAGGGAAGACATGGATGCAAACCCTGCTCATCCCACTCTGCCTCTCCCTCTGAAGAACCCCTCTGAAAAAGGAAGAGGAGGGCTGTGTTTGGTAAAAGGTCTTTGAAAAGGCCTGCCCCTAGACTGCTGCCTTGTGGTAAGTGGTCCTGTTCTATCCATTTTCTTCATGTAATTCTGTCTGCTCCCGAAACAGAGGATTACCCACTACAGGAAAATCCATGGCCTTAGCCTGGTGTCCTATTAGAGGCCATTACATCTGAGCAAGCCATCCTCCCGAAGAGCCACAGATGTAGCCATGACTCATGATGACGATCATTAGAGTCCACAGCAGCATGAAACTGGAAACCCCGATGCCTAATCCCATCTGCAGCCACCTGCCTCTGCCCACAGCTGGGGGAGGCTGTTTAATAGTGCCAGTACAGTGTCCCGCTTGTTTGATTCTGGTACCTGGCTGTATAGGCCATGTAATCTGCCTGCTTGAGTCCTAAAGAAGATGCCATGTACTGCTTCTTTGCCATGGCATCAATCTTCCTGAGTCTTTCTGGTTGTGTGAAGCCAAGGGAATGTTTGCTCTCGCACAGGCAGCAGCCTGTTACCCAACATGGCTGCATTGTTGATATAAGAACTCCAGTCTGAGCCTGAAAGTGTATACTTTTGTCCATTCTTCTATCCACAGGAGTGTATAGTGTAAGGAGACCAAGATTTTGTGTCTGTTTCTCAAAAGATTTATGGAGGGGAATAGACAGTCTCTGAACTCTGGGATGTCCATCATCTCTACATAATGTGGCTCCTTGATCTTCCCAGCCTTCTCCATAGGAAGCTGGAGGGTTTCAGCCACCTTTCTGTAAAACATAAAGTGAGAAGGGGACTCAGAAAGCTCAGGAGGTGGAACACCTGAAGGTCTGTCTGGGGAGAAGTCCAGTTCCACAGTGCACATCCAGACCTTCACTCTACATCATCATCCTCAAATTCTCCTCTTCAAATTCGTTCATAAAAATCTTCAAGGGTACACTCTTCGAAACTGGGGGAACCAACTGGAACCGAACCCCTGCCAGAAGGAGCCGATTGTCAGAACCTGATGGAGCAATTCTCGCAATCTGAATTCACCTGGCTATCTCTTCATGGTCAGAACCATGAACCTCTGGATCCGTAACCAGTCATTTATCTTTTTGCTTTTTGTCGGAATCTGATCCCTTGATCGGCTCTGCTCTGGCACGTCTGTCAGAGGGCATTCTTCTGGTTTAATTGAACCAAACTGGCTGGCCATCCGGGTCAGCGGACTTCTCAGACTCCTTTCCCTCAGTCTACCTAACCTCTTAAGGTAGATTTGGGAAAGTTTTAATATTTGGTAGTCTGAATCGAGGTGGTCAAAACCTCAGACAAAAAACACACAGGTGATGTGGGATCGGCCTTAGCAAAGAGCTCCCACACTACTGCAGTGTTGAAACCCAGTGGCCCGTTTTTTGGGGGTTTCTCAGACATGGCCAACCTAACCAAACTTGTTCTTTTTTCGGCAACCGCCAGGCAAGACTTCTTAGCAGTTCCTAACCGTGTCACGGTATGGGGGAAACACACTGTTCATTACTTTTTTTTTTTTTTTTTAAGAACCGTAACCCACAATACCCAAGTAAGCAAAACAAATTTCACTAACAAATGGCTGGTTCAGCCAAACCGAGCTGCACTTTTACAAGTTCCACACAGAAAACAGAACAATTCTATCTAGTACTCCACGGCACCACAGAGACTGAACCGACTACGCAGGTACTTTTTTCGGTTTAAAAAACGATGAAAACTGAAAACTTTAACAGACTTTTGACCGAGCTGAAGGAGAAATCTCCGGAGCGACCGTTCAGTGAGGCGGAGTAAAGAATCTGACGGTTTAAGTTCAAAACACTCTAGACAGAGTCTTCAACCGAGCTTGAGCTCGGCATTCTATGCCTTGCATAGAAAGTTAACTCTTTATTCTCCGGGGCAGTTCAAAGGTTGGGAATCAATGCAATTGTCAGAATACAGCAAGACTTCATGTTGTTTGAAGCTGGTGTTTCTGGGCCGGACATGCCGCAGGGGCAGAAGGCCGAAAGGGCTTACGCTGTTGCTGGCAGCCTTTGTCCTTCTGGGCAGACGTGACAGAGTCCAAGGTGGCACTGGACTTCTCGATCCTCTGCAAATGACCCTCCACCCTGGGACCGAACAAGTCGGTACCCAGGAAGGGAACATCTGCCAGCTTGTGCTGGGTATCTGCCATGAAGGTGGAGATCCGCAGCCAAGTTCTGTGGCGTATGGCCATCTGCGGCCATACTGACCAGGCACAAGAGTCTCCAATGTCAAGAGCAGTTTGGACCTGTTGCTTTGCCACTGCGCTTCCCTGGTCCCGCACCTGCTTGACCGTAGTCTGGAGGTCAGCCCGGAGATGAAAAATCACCTCATCCAGGGAGCCTAAAAGGGCGTGGGAAAAGTGTGCCATCAGTACGGCCGAACTGGCCTGACGAAGGCCTAAGGAGGACGCAGCGTAAACTTTATGTCAGGAATAGTCCAGTTTCTTGGACTCTATCGGGTGGCTTGTCCATGTCCCGAGCGTTTCCAGAACGCCAGAAAACACTGTCAGTCACCAATCCATCTGCAGAGGGGTGCTCCGAAAATCCGGAGAGTGAGCTGGTGGGAACGGCATACTTCCTGGCCATCCTGGCCAAGGGAGCTGGACAAGAAGCCGGCCGCTGCCATAGCTCCAGGGCCGGACCAACAATGGCTTCGGCCACAAGAAAGGCCTCCGCAGGAAAATCCCATCGGTCCAGTATCTCCATGACGGGATACCTGGCCCGCTTTAACACGGGTTCGAGCTTCATCCCAGTAGATTCTGAGATGAGCTGAAGCAATCCCATTAACGAGGATGGGCTCTCGTCCACCAACTGTCCCTCAGAGACTCCAGGCTCGGAGGCCTGGAGAACAGGGAAGAGTCATCGTCAGCCTCTGAAGAGTCTGCAAACAGCTGCCAAAGGCCTGAGCCACCCTCCACCTGCCGAGATGATCGGGAGTGAGGGTGACAGACAACCGATGGGGCAACCCATGACCCGACCGAGAATCCTTGGTCAGAGCCCCAGTTTTTGGTTGTGGAGGCGGGGGTTCCACCACAATGGGTGGTGCAGCTGGTTTTGGCCGAACAACCAGCGCCGGCCCCTCGATGACCACGAGGGGTTGTTTCAGCTGCTCAGGTGACAGCCACTAAATGGCCAGGGAAGGCGATGGTGTCTGCTTGCTCCTGGTCAAAAGGAGCTGCTGCCACATCAGATACTCGTAGCGCCGGAGCCTATCCTCAGAGGAGGACGATGACGAGGATGATCGGCGGCACCGCTTCCCTCGGTGCCAAGACCGCCGATGTCGGCGGGATCGGCTGGACCAGAAGAGGTCCGTGACAGAGACCCTGTGTTTCCGAGGGTGGGTCTGGAGGGAGCGGGGAACCCGCTCCTCCCCGCACTGGAACTCAACTGGGACTCGCACAGGCAAGTCCTCGGTTTCACCTGGGAACCGTGAAGAACGGTTGTTCTGCTTCTCCAGTCAACAGCCTGTCCAATGGTCGAGAAGAAAAATTACTCACCTTTAGTAATGTTGTTTTCTAATGGAGTCTTGTTATATTATGACAATTGCAGTTTGTCCCACCATTAGAACTGCCCCTGAGATGAAGCAAAGGTTAAATTCCAGCGCCAGGCATGGAATCTTGGAGCGCGTTCAGTTAGAGAAGCTCTGTCTGTGTAATTTCAAACTGAAACTGTCAGATCTTTACGAAGCAAAACTCACTAAGGTTCTGTGGAAGCTGTAACCTCACACTAGCCAACTGGCTACCTAAATATTAACACATTCCTGGTCCCAACACAAAGACTCAAGTCAGGGCCAGAAAATAAGAAAAGATAAGATAAGAAAAGGTAAAACAAAACACAACACCCAAAACCCCAAGAAAAAAGGGGGTGGAAAAAACATAAAATGGGCATAAACAAGTGCCCACACTGGACAGCCCACCCCATACCCAAGTAGAAGTTCTGAGAGGGGCAGGCTGGGGGGGAGGTCATAATATAGCAAGACTCCATTAGAAGAAACAACATTACTAAGGTGAGTAATTTTTTCTTCAAACAACATGAAGTCTTGCTATATTATGACAATTGCAGACTACACAGCAGTACCTCCATGGAGAGGAGACAGAACCTACTATAGGAATAGGACTCTGAAGCACGGCTGTGTTAAACCGAGCATCCCCTCCCGATGCTGACATCCAGGAGTAATGCTTGGTGAAAGTGTGTACTGGTTTCCAAGTAGCTGCTTGACATCTCTATGATAGGGATGTCTCTGTAGCAGCCAGAGACGAGCTATACCTCTGGCAGAGTGAGCCCTCAGACCTGAAGGGGAACTTTCCCAGTTTTGATAACAAAATTGATACAAGAGAATCCACCTGGCAATGGATCTCTTAGTGGCAGGTTTCCTTTCCAACACTCACCATAAGTGAGAAAAGTTGGAGGGATTGAACCTGGGACCCTTTGCTAGCCTTTATATAGTAACTTAGGGCCCTCTTAACATCTAAACTGTGCAACCTCCTCTCACCAGAGGAGGAATGGTCAGTGAAGAACACTGGAAGGGAGATAGATTGATTAAGATGGAAATCTGAATCAATCTCAGAAAACTTCCTGTTAGTCCTAAGAACTACCTTATCCCTGTGGAAGGAAATAAAGTCAGTCTCTACTGACAAAGCTTGTAACTCACTTATGCGCAGCTTGTAACTCACTTATGTGCCTGGCAGAAGTGATAGCTACTAGGAAAACAGTTTTCCAAGTCAAGTACTTAAGCTCTGCAGAAGACAGAGGTTCAAAGGGGGGTTGCATCAAATGAGCAATGCAAACATTAAGATCCCAGGCAGGGGCGGGTCCCTGAATGGTGGATTAGTATGAAGTAATCCTTTAAAAACTTGAAAATACAGGGTGAGCGGAAAGAGAGGAGGGTTCCTGCTGAAATAAAGGCAGAGACAGCTGCCAAATGTACTTTCAGGGTAGCTGGTATCAGACCCAAAGAATTAAGATGGACCATATAGTCCAAAACAATGGGCAAGTCAGCAGATTCCGGGGAAATGTGTTTCCCAGAACACCAGATGGAAAACCTCTTCCATTTAGAGTTAAAAGTAGCCCTAGTGGAGGGCTTCCTAGAAGCCTTCAGGATTTTAAGAACACCTTGAGAAAGGTGTAGGTCAGTAAATTCTAACTCCTCAAGAGCCAGGCCTTGAGGTTGAGGGATTTGAGATTCAGATACCAAACTCTCCCCTGGGCACAGGTTAACAGGTTGTGATTCCTGGGGAAGACACAGGGGAAGATGGACTGTTAAAGACAGAAGGAGTGGGTACCAGGGCTGCCTGGCCCAATCTGGAGCAATCAGAATCATCCTGCAAGGCTGGGATCCGATTTTGACTAGCACCTTGAATAGGAGAGGGAAGGGGGGAAAGGCGTATAGAAACTTCCCTTCCCAATCTAAGAGAAAGGGATCCAGGGGAACTGAGCCCATCACTGGGGGCCTGCAACAAAACAGTGGAAGTTGGTGATTGTCTGGGGCTGCGAAAAGATCTATCTGAGGGGTGCCCCATCTGGCAAAAACTATCCCTAGTACTTTGGGATCCAGAGACCATTCGTGATGGCTCCTGGGAAATCCTGCTGAGAGCATCTGCCGACATTGTCCTTTCCTGGGAGGTAACTGCTATGAGGGAAGTGTTCAGGGAATAAGCCAGAGACCACAACTTCATTGCCTCGGTGCACAAGGCTGAAGACCGAGTGCCCCCCTGTTTGTTGATGTAGCACATTGTAGTGGTGTTGTCTGTTCTGACTTGTACCACTTTGTTCTGAACAGATGCAGAAAACACCTGAAGTGCTAGAAAAACAGCTCTGAGTTCCAGCAAATTGATGTGGAGCAGAGATTCTGAGGGACCACACTCCTGGGTGGAGAGGTCACCCATGTGAGCTCAACAACCCAGAAGGACGATCTGTAGTAAGGGTCAAGGAGTGAGATAGGGGATGAAGGGACATCTAGTCTCAATTGCTCTGATCCGCCACCACTGGAAGGGCCTGGATCAGGGTTCGGGTCACTGGGATCAACTTGAAAGGGATCTTTCCTTTGGGACCAGAAGGCTCTCAAATGAAACTGAATGTCCCTCATCTGAAACCCTTGCTCCTTGCACTACAGCTGTGGAAGCAGCCATGTCCTAGTAGCTGTAAGAAGTGCCTTGTTGATCGAGACCTGCAGGGTGAAGGAGGAGGCCGAGGCCACTAGGTTCCTTACCCTTCTAGGGGCAGAAGGCGCTGGCTGCTTTGTGTCCAATTCTGCAACTATAAAGGTGAGTACCTGGACAGGTTCCAGAACTGACTTTGAAGTTGAGAAGAAAACCCAGAGAGGGAGCAGCTGCTGGGTAACTTGCAGGTGTGATTTGACCTGGTCTGGAGACTGACCTACAATGAGCCAGTCGCCTAGGGTAGGGAAAGACAGCACCTTTGCCTTCTTAGATGAGCAACTGCTACTGCTAGACATTTTGTGTACCCCCTGGGGCAGAGGTGTGGCCGGACGGGCATTGCTCTGAACTGGTAATGGCCTGAGGGCAGTTCGAATCTGAGGTACTTTGGTGGGAGCTTCTGATGAGAACATGGAAATAGGTATCCTTGAGGTCCAGGGAAACTAGCCAGTCCCCTGGCCTTAGAGAAGGTAAAATCATTGCCAGAGTCACCATTTTGAATTTGGTTTCAAAAGGTGCTTGTTTAGATATCTTAGGTCCAAGATGGGCCGCCATTCTCCTGTCTTTTTTGGGGTAAGGAAGTACTGAGTACAGACCCTTGCCCTGGTATAGGGAGATACCCTTTCTACAGCTCTGAGAGCCAGGAGGGTTGAGACTTCTGTTTCTAAAGCAAAGGTCTCTAGAGGGTTTGCAGGCGAAAAGATCTGATTCTCATCTTTGAAATTTTTGAGCCGAGAACCAGACCCCGGCTTACTACTTCCAGGACCCACTTGTCTGATGTTAGAGACTCCCAGTTCTGAATCGAAGTAAGCCAACCTGCCCCTACAGGTAATGGAGACTCGCCCTGGGCACCCCATCAGGGTGCCTGTTTGGAGGTGCTTAGGCTGAGGCAGGAGCAGGCCTGCTTGCACCCTCGCCTGCCTCTCCTCTGAAGTACCCCTCTGAGCATAAGCAGAGGAGGCCTGGGTCTGGTAAAAGGCCTGTGAAAAGGCCTACCCTCTACCCCTGGGGGTCTGCCTCTGAGGAGTGGCTTCTGCTCCTTGGCCTGAGCACTCTTATAGGTTGTCCTATATTCATCAATTTTTCATATAATTCTCTGTCTGTCCCCAAACAGAGAATTTCCTACACAGGAAAATCCATAGCCTTAGTCTGGGTATCCTGTGACAAGCTAGTACACCTGAGCCAAGCCAACCTACGAAAAGCCACAGATGTAGCCATGACTCTAGAGGATACATATTAAATCCACAGCAGCATGGAACTGCTGCCTTGGATGCCTCAATTCCATCAGCAGCCACCTGTTCCAGCTCCTTAGCAAGCTGGCTAGGGGCCTGTTTGTCACAAAGCCATGACAGTGTCCCATCTAGATTTTAGTATCTTGCCACATAAGCCATGTAATTTGCTTTTTGCCTGAGTCCCAAGGACTTTCTGACATGTATTGATTTTAGCCATGGCATCAATCTTCCTGGAATCTTGTCAGGAGGATGTGAAGCCAAGGGAATATTAGTTTTATCACAGGCTGCAGCTCTGAACTACTCCAACATGACTGCATTGCTGTGACAGGAATTCTGTATCAGGACCTGACAAAGATGTACCTCCTGTCCATCTTGTCCACAGGAGGCACAGAATTAGGAGCTTTTAAAATTTTATTGTTTGTTTCTAAATGACTTATGTAAGGATAGACAATCTCCTAGACTCTGGGATATCCATCATTTCTACAAAATCAGGTTCCTCTTGCTCATCCACAGCTTCCTCCAATGGGAGCTGGAGGGTTTCAGCAACCTTTTATAAAACAAAGTGAGAAGGGACTCAGAAAGCGTGAGGGAGATTCTAAAGGTCTGTCTGGGAGATGTCCGTTCAATGGGCACACCCAGACTCTCAAAGTCACATTCATACTGTTCATAATCATCCTCCTCCTCTGGTTCGTAAAACTCTTCTAAATCATATTCTTGAACCGGTGGAACCGGCCGAACCGACCTTTTACCAGACAGTGGCGGTTCAGACGGAACCGGAGAAAGTGACTGGACAATTTGTATAGCTCTTACTATCTCTGCAGCAGTTGGAGAAGGAATTTTAGACTCCACACCTGCTGATTTCCTAGTTTTCTTTGCTGGAACTGGCTCCTCAGAGTCAGCTTTACGTTGGCCCGAGGAAGTCTCGCCCTGGTCAGAGAGCACTCCCTCCGGTTCGGTTGGCACCGAACCGGGCTGGCCACCCGGGTCAGCGGACTTTTTGGCCTCTCGTTCCCCGAGCCTGCAAACTCTCTTATCCAGGGTGGCTGCAGGGAAATTCTTACAAATCTGGCAGTCTGAATTGAGGTGGTCAAACTCTATAGACATATGGACATGTGGGTCAGCCTTGGCAAAGGCTTCCCCACAGACACCACAGTGTTGAAACCAGTGGACCCGTTTTTCTTTTGCGTTCTCTAGACATAATGCCAGCCTAACCAAAACTTGCCTTTTAACGGAAAAGCCAGGCAAGACACCCTTATCGGTTCCCAACCGTGTCACTGGTCGGAAAACCGTAATGAAATCCGTTTTTAGAACCGATAAGAACCGGGAACCGCACTTTAAAAGCTTTTAAATGCTTGATTTTTAAAGTTTTAAAACAACCTGATCGGTTCAAACCGAACCGATAAACATTTACAAGTTCCACACAGAAATAAACCTGTCTATTACTTACAATACCATAGACAGAGCTTGAACCGATCGGTTTGCGGTTAAAATACTACTCACGGTTAAATTTAACCAAGAAAACACTGTTTAAACAGAGAAATGAAACGAGCAGTAGGAGAAATCTCCGGAGCGACTGTTCAGTGAGGCGGGGTAAAGAATCTGACAGTTTCAGTTTGAAATTACACAGACAGAGCTTCTCTAACCGAGCTCGTGCTCCAAGTTCCATGCCTGGCATGGAATTTAACTATTTCACCCCCGGGGCAGTTCTAATGGTGGGACAAACTGCAATTGTCATAAAATCGCAAGACTTCATGTTGTTTGAAAAATCTCGACTGCATTGACGGGTGTCTCGGCCGGCTGACCTGACGGGGACATCGTGAAGCCAGCGGCCTTAGCCACAACCTTGACCGAAGTAGAGTGTCGACTATCCGGGGAAGGAGACCTCTCCCGCTCCCACGAATGCCGACGGTGGGACTTACCCTTTGAGTCCTTTTTCTTGGACTGAGAGGAATGTCCCGATGGCCCCTCTCCCTTAGTAGAGAAGGAGTGACAAAGCTCCTTAAATGAAGCCGAGTAGGAGGAGCCCAAGGAGAGCAAGATAAATGCCACGACCGAGGAAGAAGAAGATGCAGCCTGGGCTGCCTCCTCCACGAGGGCGATCATTTGCTCAAGTTGCTCAGCCGAGCCTGCCGGACACCGCTCAACGGGCCTCCTTCGACTTTACCGGAGGAATATGTCTCTCAGGGTGCCCAAGTTGAAGTCTGGCAGCATGGTCTTAGAGAATGTTGACCGAGAAGGACTTGCACAATTCGCAGGCCTGCGGATCATGATCGAGCCAGAGGCAATAAACGTATGAGGAGTGTGGATCGGTCAGAGACATCTGCCCACAAGGGCACCACCTAAATCCGAGAGTCGATTTGTCCATCGCAGCCGTGAAGGAAGAAAAAACCGAAGTGTAGTAAATTTAAGTACGAGTTTCGGTTTAACCGAACTAAGAATCCAGGCCTTAAACGCAGAGCGCAAAGGAGGGAACCGGAACTTTCAAGCGGTAAGGAAGATCTGGCGTCATGGGGGCGGAGCAGAGAATTTTATCACCCGGGTGGGTGGGAGGAACCAACTTGAAGACCTTCTGGCAAGATTTAAAGCGGCAAGGAACCTGCCAGTAAGTGTGCAGGAACAACATATCCATGTCCCTAGAAACAACTGTATTGAAAAAAAAAAAATGAATAGTTCAGGGTTTTCAAAATTAGCTGATACACATTAATTTAAATTGGAGCATCAGTTACCATTAAAAAATGGGCTTAGAAATCTAAGCTTGCTGGGCCGGCCCGGTGGCGCTGAGGGCTGGTGCTTGGACGCCACACGCACCGGGTTCGGAAATGAGCTCGGTGGCTGGGGTCGGCGGGGAGGAGGACGAGCGCCCCAACGGATGCTCCTCTCTCAGGGTGGGAACCAAGAAAGCATCTCATGCTTACATCCCCTTCGCAGCCGTGGGAGCACCGACAACTGAAGGGGATGGAGGCGGCCCGCTTGTCGGGGTTGGGGAGGGGGCGCCGGGGGCGATGAGAGGTCTGCGGCGACAGCACATCTTCTTCGGACGTACGTCCCATGGCTGGACGCCCCAGGGGTAGGGATTACGAGGGAGAAACGGAAATAACCTCTGGCAGCCCTAGATGAAATCCGGCCCGATCCATCCTAGACCGCCAAGAAAAGGACAGACCCCACTGTGCAGGAGGTAAGGGAAGGAGGCACTCTAGGGGCAGATCCAAGGGAGGTGGAGCGAGATGGGAAAGGAGTAGGATGGAAGGAGTGGGCTCCAGAGAGAGGAGGAGGAAAAACAGCAAGTAAAAATTAAAAAAAAAAAAGAAATCTAAGCTTGCTGACTGGCTGCCAGACATGCCGAGGAGGTGCATTAAAGTACAGTTACGCAAGAACTTACTGTAACGGTAGATCTTCGAGAGGAGCTCTTGCAGCAGGCTATAACCATTAGGACTAATGCCACAGGCCTTAGGACCCACCGGGGAAAAAAAAAAAAAAAGTAGCTAGCAGTACCCAGTAGGGACCGCCTCTTGACGTCGGTCATACTACAAAAGAGGGCGGACCTCGGCTCCACCTCAATTCACCCAAGGACCCACGAACGGACCCTAGCAAGTGGACCAGGCGAAGCCTGCCCTTGATGTACTGAAAAACTCTCCGGGGGGGCAAGAGGGCGGGAAAGCAGCGACTGCTGCAAGAGCTCCTCTCGAAGATCTACTGTCACGGTAAGTTCTTACGTAACTGTACTATCTTACTTCGAGGGGGAGCTCTTGCAGCAGGCTATAACCATTAGGACAGAATCCCAAGCAGTCCCACACCAAAGAGGTGACTAGCCCCGGGAAGTAGGATGATAAAAACTGTAAAAGTGATGGGCCGAAGACGGGAAATCAGAACATTAGAACTAAAATCCCTGAAGGACTGCCAGGCCGAAGCCAGCGCAGCGCCTGGAGGCAATGTCCAGGCTGTAATGCTCAACGAAGGTGTGCACTGAATTCCAAGTAGCAGCTGCACAGATGTCTCTAATAGAGATGTTCCTTAAGGAGGCAAAGGAGGTAGAAACTCCTCTAGTGAAATGACCTCTAACCCACGCCCGGTAGAGATTTGTTGTAACAGAACACTATGCAGTGGACAAGCCACTGGGAAATGGTCTGTTTACACACTGGTTTGCCCAGACGCTGAGGTGCAAAGGCCACAAACAATTGCTTCAATTTGCAGTGAGCCGCTGTCCACTGAAGGTAGTACCTCAGTTCCCTGTGGACGTCCAGTGTGTATAGGAGAGCCTCTTCCCAACTGGCAGGGGTATAATAGACTGGAAGGTCAACAGACTAGTTGAGGGTCAATTCTGAGACCACTTTTGGCAGGAACTTAGGATCTGTTCTAAGGGAAACTCTTTCCCAGTAAAAAAAATTATACAAGGTTCCTTGCACATCAGGGCCTGAAGCTCAGAAACTCTTAAGAGTTCTGAGGTTACAGCAACTAAAAAAGAAACCTTCCAGGAAACAAAATGCAGCTCACACTCCACTGCAGGCTCGGGGGGGGGGGTGAGCTTCTCCAACACAAAAAGGAGATCCCAGGGAGGGATACGATCCCTAATGGGAGGTCTCGGATGCAAAATGCCCTGTAAAAGATGCGGGCCACATCCAGCTGTGCTAGGGTCCTGTCCTCAAAGAGGACATGATAAGCAGAGATAGCCCAGACGTGCACCTTTATGAATAGCTCAAGCCTTGCTGGTATAAGGAGAGGAGGTATTACGAACATACGAAATTTGCCAGCAGATAAAGGCCTAGAGGTCTATCAAGTCTGCTCGAATGTGCAGCTAGCACCCCTTATTCTGCAGCTGCCCCTCCCTTCCACCCTTCCCCTTTATTAACCCCCTCCTTGTCCTGTCCCATCCTCGTTTGAAGCAGTCCACTGTTCTACTGCATACCACTCAGCAGGTAACGATTCCACCCAGCCACCACTCTCTGTATAAAGTGTCTCCTCATCTCCCTCCTGAACCTTCCTCACTCCAGTCTCATATCATGGCCCTGGTGTCCCTCCCTCCCTTACTTTGAACAACCCTCTGTACCCGCTTTGTTTATTCCTTTCATGTATTTAAAGGTTTTAATCATGTCACCCCTGCCTCCTCTCCTCCAGTGAGTACATATGTTCAACTCCTTCAACCTCCTCTCGAATGATAAGTCCCCAGCCCTTGATCATCTTTGTCGCTTGCCTGCACCCCTCCAGTAACTTAATGTCCCTCTTCAGATACGGACGCCAGTACTGCACGCAATACTCCAGGTGTGGTCTAACTAATGACCTATACAGTGGCAGAATCACCTCCTCCCCCGAGGATATACCCTTGCAATACAACCCAGCATTATGTTGTCTTTGCAGCTGCCTTCCCACATTGTGCAGAGTTGTTCATTGGACCCTGTAATGAGCACACCCAGATCCTTCTCCTCCTCTGTCTGGGCTAGCTGCACTCCCCTAGCTGGTAACTCCTCCTTGTTCTTTCATCCCAAATGCAGTACCTTGCACTTTTTGGCATTAAAGCCCAGTTGCCAGGCAGTGTCTGACCAGGTTTCAAGCTTTACCAGATCATCCTGCAACCCCCTGCCATCCCCCTAGGTCATCCACCACCGCCTACCTTGGTATCATCAGCAAACAGACTGATCTTGTTCTTGATGTCCCATGATATGTCTGCAATGAATATCCCAAACAACACTGGTCCCAACACGAGCCTTGTGAACACCGCTGGTCACTGCCCTTGGGTGTGAGAGCTCCCCATCCACCACCACCACCCTCTGTTGCCTTCCCTGCAGCCAGTTTCCTACCCATCTCACCAGCTTTGCACCCGCCCCTGTGCCTACTAACTTCCTTCCCCGCCTTCCATGTGGCACTGAGTCGAATGCCTTACTGATGTCCAGATACAGGACATCCACTGCTGAGTTCACCGGACAGGAAAGGGGGGTCCAGGTGCCGAGACGAAGCCCATAAACAAAAACACTTCCACTTCATAGCATAAGTGGAGCATGTAGAGGGCTTCCTCACTGAGACGAGGACGTCCGCCACCTCCTGGGAAATCCCATATCTGGATCCAACTATGTCTGCAGGAGCCATGCATGAAGGTGTAGTGACCAGAGATCTGGATGAACCAGCCTGCCCTGAACCTGGGACAGCAACTGCGAGCATATCAGTAGCGGAATTGGAGGTTCCGAAGACAACCGCTGAAGTAGTGGGAACCAAATCAGCCAAGGTCAGAGTGGGGCGATAAGAATCATCCCAGCCCCATCTGCCTGTACTTTCAACAAGAGACTCTGAATGAGAGGGAAGGCGTAAAGGAACTTCCCTGCCCAACAAAGGGACAACGCGTCTGGCCAGAAAACCAGGAGTGTGCTCTCACGAGCAGAAAACTGGCAGTTTGGCACTGCGTGGAGACGCAAAGAGGTCCAGGTCTGGACGACCCCAAGTGCTGAAGAGCTGGTCCACAACTGACTGGAGTAGCTCCCACTCATGCGCCTTGGACTGAGACCTGCTTAGGCTGTCTGCCAAGTCATTTTGGGCACCTGGAACATGGGACAGCGAGATGAGACACTCCAGTGTCCCATACCAGACTCTCATCGCCTCCCTGCACAGGGGGTAGGAGTGAGTCCCCCCCCCTTTGCTTGTTGATGTAAAAGACAACCGCCATGTTGTCCGTTTGAACACGAAGAGAGCCTGGTATGAGGTCCTCCTGAAAGGCCCTTAGAGCACTGAGGACCGCTCGCATTTCCAGAACAGTAATGTGGAGGCTGCGCTCCTCTGAGGTCCAGACGCCTTGAGTCCGGCGGTTCCCGAGGAGTGTCCCAAACCCAAATCGGAGGCATCTGTTTTCAGAGTCCAGCTTGGGGGGCTCCTGAAGAAACGGGATCCCTTTCTCTAAATTCAGAGGGTCCAACCACCAAAGCAGGGTCCTCCTGACTGGCTCTCAGATTCTGACCATATGGTCCAGACAGTCTGAGCTTTGGTCCCACTGCACTCTGAGCATCCATTGTGGGACCCTCATGTGGAGGCGAGTCAAGGGAACTACAGGAATGGCCGCCGCCATATACCCCAGAAGTCTGAGGACAGTTCTGCCCTGGACCTGAGGGGTTACGAGAACTGAACCCTCTCTCCCGGGGGAGAAAGACCATGCCCTGGACTGAATCCAGGACCGCACCTATAAAGAAGAGTCTTTGGCTGGGCTCTGGGGAAGACACTGGTAGGCTCAGGATGATCCCCACCTCTCGGAGAGGTACAAGTGTCTCCAAGAGCCTGAATTGGCGCGTCCTTGGCGTGGCCGCTGGCAATCAGTAAGTCGGAAGTAAGGAAGGCGTAATGCGCTGCGCCTTAGAGCGCAGCTACCACTGCCAGGCATTTGGCAAAGACTCAAGGAGCAGGGGAGAGGCTGAATGTTAGAACCCAAAACGGATAGTGCTCCCCCTGGAAGTGGAACCTCAAGTACTTCCTGTGAGGGGGAAAGACCCGATGTGCATGCACACATCTTGTATGTCCAGGGAACAGAGCCAGTCTCCTTGGTGCAGAGGAGGGATAAGACCTGGAAGGGTCACCATCCTGAACCTTCGGTATTCGATATAATTGTTTAGAGAGCTGAGGTCCAGGATGAGCAGAGATCTTGAGTCTTCTTTGGAACCAGGAAGAAATGAGAGTAATATGCTTTTCCTTGCTGCTGCGGGGGGACTGGTTCTGATGCCCTTTTTCATAAGAGGGCCTGGATTTCTCCTTCTATAAGAGGAACATGAGAAGAAGGATATCTTGAGGACCTTGGTGGAGTTTCTGAAGGAATCTGCATGAACTCCAGCATATGTCCCCTCCTTACAAAGTCTAGGACCCACTGGTCCACCCGGATTGTGCTCCATCCCTCCAGATGGAGGGAGAAGCGACCCGCTACTGCCTCCCCGGTACCTCCTCTAGAGGGGGGTCAACAGGGAGTCACTGGGCAGAGCCAGGGGTGGGGAGAGAGGTTTGGGAAGACTTTGGGCCTCAAAAAGTAGCGCCTCCAGGTTGCTGGTTGCCGGCTTTCCTTTTAAAGCCACCTCTCTGACCCTGGTGGTTACCATGGGCTTGCTGGCTTGAGGATTTACGAAAGGGCCTCTTCCAAAAATGCTTCTGGTCCCCCTTGTACATTTGTCGGACGGATCAGATGGATTTGCCCAACTCTTGGAGATGAGAGATAAGACCCTCTGTCTCCTGCCCGAAGAGGACGGAACCCTGGAATGGAAGGTCCCTGATCCTGGCTTGCAGGTCCTGGTGGAATCCAGAGACTCTGAACCAGTCATGGCGCTTTAGGCAGACACCTGACACTGCTGCGCTGGCCGTCGTATCTCGCAGTGTGTAAGAGCCTACCGAAGGACATGCGTGCCCACATCCAAGCCAGATTTCAAAATGTTCAGAAGCGCAGTCTTCTGTGCGGAGTCTGGCAAGGCATTGGCTAGCTCCTGTCCCTTCTTCCAAAGCGCATTCTGGTACTGGACCATATGCATGAGAAAATTTAGGGAACGAACGGAGCAGGTGGATGCAGAATATATTTTCTTGCCCACCTGGTCCAAGTAACGGGATTCCTGGTTGGGAGGCTGGGAGCAGAGATGTTTCGGTTGCTTAGATCTGTCATGAGCAGCCACCATCACTGTGGAGTCTGCCTAAGGGTTCACAGCCAGGAAAGGCTCATTCCTCGGGGCCTTGTATAGCCTGTCCGATTTCTTGGGAACTGCCGGAACCGTGGCTGGACGCTTCCAAGTTATCCTTGTAAGGTCTTGGAAAGTGTCAACCAGAGGAGGCACCACCAAGGTTTGGGCTCCTGCCACAGGTGAGGAGCCAGTCTCCGGCGTTCCAGATCCAGGTCCTCCATCTCCCATTCTTTAGAGGCCTGGATGTGCCTCATAACGTCCAAAAAAGTTGGATCATCAGGAGGACAGCGGGGTAGATCCCTTTCCCCAGGAGAACCCCCAACTCCTGAGGAAGATCTGCTCCTGGACTGGAAAGAGTCCGAGCTGCGTCTGTAGAAGGCTACCTTCGCTCGATGGTGACTGCTGGAGCGGCGCCAGTCCAAGGACAGACGTCGGCTCCTGGACTGACGGAGCGGTGACAGACACCGGTCCTTGAACCAACGGCTAGGGGAGCGACCCCACCTAGAGGGAGATCCATGGCGGCTGCAGGACCTGCTCCTGGGCTTAGACAGTCGACAGCTGCCTGATCGGGAACGACACCATCAACAGTCTCTGGACAGAGACCAGGAATGTGTGCTCGAGGGGGAGCAGGATTTGGACAACTTGCACCACTCCTTGGGGGTCTTAACTGGCGATCCGGCGGGTGCACCCTCTGGTTCTTTGTTGTCTGGCTGGTCAATAACTGGTGTCTGGTCCTGGTTCAGTGGAGCCTCCTTTTTAACTTGGCTCCACCAAAAGGAGAAGAGCTTTTGTAACTCCTCCAAGAACATAGATGCCGCAGTCCCCTGTAATGGGACAGGAGAAGCTGGGAAGTCGGTCAGAGCTTTCGGGGAAGAACCCACAGACGAGCCCTCGGGAGTCGAAGACTTCGGGGCAGACGATGGCACCTTGACCAGAGTAAGTTCACTGGTAGCGTCGGCTTTTGGTACTTGAGCCGGTGTCTATGCCTTGACTGGTGCCGGCTCCAAACTGGCCTGTTTGGAGGGATGGGACCATGTGGAGGCCTTCACTTGGGAGTCCCGGTCCTTAACAGGCTGTTTACCCAAACCAGGCAAGGCCGTTACCGATTCCTTCTTAGACGAGGCCGAGGCACGCGCCAAAGAGGCCTTGGCCAACTCCGCCAGGGCGGATGTTACACGCATCGGCGTGACTTTTGCCTTCGACTTGTCTAAAGGAGGTTCCCACCTTGGCCAGTGTCTGGGGTTTGGTGGGAGGCTCCGGCCTAGACTTCTCCTCGTGCCTGGGATGCTTCGGACAGTCAGACATGCCTGAGCCAGAGGAGGCCTTTTCGGGGGCAAGAACGGGACTGATGGCGGGACCTGCTATGGTCCTTGTCCAGGATCTCTTACGAGACCTGTCCCAGTGCTTTCCTTTTCCCCCCCGGAGAGGTTTGCAGAACGTTCATCTTCTGCTGCAACAGGTGGGCTTTCAGGGCCTTCAGGTGTCTGATGTGAGTCCTGCTGGAGAAGCCCTTGCATATCTTGCAGGAAGCGCTATCATGGTTTGGCCCCCGGCAGAAGATGCACACTTCGTGGCCATCCTTAGATGGGATTTGGCGGTCACAGGCACACTGTCTTCTTGGGACCAGAGGAGACACAGTGTCGATATGCAACGGTACCAAGATCAGAAGAGGAAAAAAAAAAACCAACTGCAGGGTTGAAAAAAGTCAAAAATACCAAGATATTTGCTGGAACTGCTTGAAAAGCATACTGAGAACTTCCCAATGAGAGCAGGTCTGCAGCGGGAAAGAACTGGGATGGAGTCTGGGTTCGCCCTCTTTTGTAGTATGATCGATGTTGTGGCGGAGCCGACGTCGGGGTCTATCCCTGCTGGGTATTGCTAACTACGTTTTTTCTGGTGGGTCCTAAGGCCTGCAGCATTGGTCCTAATGGTTATACCCTGTTGCAAGAGCTCCCCCTTGAAATAAGATCATGTACTTCCTGAAAGGCAGGAGACAGAGAGGGGACGTGATTGGGACCTTCAAGTACTTCAAAGGGATAAAGCAGAGTGGCAACCATAACACGAGGGGGCACAGTCTTAAGCTGGAGGGTGGAAGGTTTAGGAGGGAGGTCAGGAAGCACTTCTTCACAGAGAGGGTGGTGGACACTTGGAATGCGCTGCCAGAAGAGGTCATCTCGTTGAAGACAGTGGGCAGCTTTACGAGAGGCTGGGACAGGCATGGGGGAAAGGAAGGATCATGGGTAGGGAGAATGGGAGGAGTGGGGAGGGAGGGCAGGGACATTAGCTCCAGCTGTGGACCCTGCAATGCGAGCAGGCTTGATAGACCAAATGGCTTTCTTCTGCTGGCTTCTTCATACGTTCATATAAAACCAGTGTCCCTTTAAAAGTAACACCACAAAAAAAAAAAAAAATGATGTTACCAATGGAATGGTGAAATGTAAGTAGCTCAAACATACACACTGAAACAGAAGCAGTACTTGGTGTATGCGTCATCTTTAAATAACAGTAACTTGCATGAAAGCAGGAGAAAAATCATATTTAGTAACATTCATAGGGATTGTGTGAAACTGGATATGTACCTCTGTTCCATTATTTCTCCGTTTTGCCTTTTTAATAGCTCTGTTCTTCAACACATCTTCACTTGCCACAGAAAAGGTCCCTGCCTAACAGAAGAAATAAACCACATCAGGCAAATACAAGCAAAGATAAAAAAAAAAACTATATATCTATAGATTTATATATCTATACACACACATATACATATATATATATATATATATATATATATATATATATCTATATATATATACATATACATACACACACACACACACACACACACACATATATATACACACACACACACACATACATATATATATATATATATATATATATATATACACACACACACACACACACACACACACACACACACACACACACACACACCTCTATATCTACGTATGTCTATACCTATAAATATACACACCAAACCAGAAGGGTGTTCAGTGACTTTCACAAGATATACACAAACACTGTTCAGCAAATTTGTCAGATTCAGAAATGCAATACCTCATTACAGAAACACAAGGTCACAAAACAAGAGGAGCTTTAGCCACTCCTCAGGGTTTTAAATGAGCTAAAAAAAAAACCAAAAAAAAAAAAGATTAGCAGTTTGATGTGTGAAAGTGCTAATCAACTGTGAAAATGCACAGCACCTGACACAGGATGATTAGCAAAATTCATAAAAACATGTATATCGTTTTGTTAATGTCTACTGCTCCATGGATGCACTCAAAAAATGGTTAGCAGTGTACTGCTGCCCATTTCTGGGCATGTTTAGCATTACCCTGTTGTGCAGCATTTTGCTGTGCTATACCGGCTATTTAATACCCTGCTCTTTCACAAGTATACGAGTACAGGATGAGGGGGTAAAGCTAGAAGAGTCAACTAAGAAGAGGTGATAATTACAATCTAAGACAGCAGTGGGGTGAGCAAACAGAGTGCTGGAGTACATACACAGGCAGGGGAATAAGGTGATTTTGCTCCTGTACAGATCCATGCTGCGGCCACACTTGGGAGTACTGTGCACTGCACTGGAGTCATCCACATGCGAGGAAAGACAGGGCTAGGGTAGAGGCAGTACAAAGGAGGCCCACCCAGATGACTTAAGGTAGACATCGGAAGCCCCATCACAGGACTCCAAAAGGCGCTGCAAGTAATGCTTGCCTCCTTCAAACATTTTTCAAAACCCGCTAGCCCTCATTAGGCCAAGGCTAGTCCCCTGGTCACTAGCTCCCAATGTTGCACAACAGTTATAAAATTAAGCACAAAAACTTCACGTCTGACATCTTTTACAATTTCAACTCCCTGCCAACCCCAACTACACCCCCAATTTCCAACATACTATTTAGAAAAGAGCCTCCCCGACCCAGAGTTACGATTTCAAAAAGTGGTTGGTGGGAGCAGTCATCGTCGTCAACATCCCGGCTACCTCAGCCATTCCCCTTTGGCAGCACCAAACTTCATTAAAACTAAATAGTATTAGTATGCCACTGAACAGAGCAGGCACAAGCATTTTCGGAATCTGACATAAGAAAAAAATTACTCACCTTAGTAATGTTGTTTCTTCTCACAGAGTCTTGCTATATTCTGACATATGCAGTGAGTCCCAACCTTCGAACTGCCCCGGAGATGAAAGAGTTAACTTTCCATGCCAGGCATGGAATGCTGAGCTCGAGCTCAGTTGAGACTCTGTCTGTTGTTCTTCAAACTCAAACCGTCAGATCTTTACGAGCTAAACTCACTAAGGTCCTGTATGGAAGCTGTAAACCTACACTAGCCAACTGGCTACTAAACATAAAACACATTTTTGGTCCCAAAACAAAGACTCAAGTCAGGAGACCCAAAAATGAAAAAACAACACCAACTCACCCCAAGAAAGAAGGGGTGAAAACAAAAAGGTGGGCACCTACTAAGTGCCAACTCTGCACTGCCCACCCACATCCCAAAAAACAGTGGTTCTGAGAGGGGCAGGCAGGGGGGAGAGGTCAGAATATAGCAAGACTCCATGAGAAGAAACATTACTAAGGTGAGTAATTTTTTTCTTCCAACACCATGAAGTCTTGCTATATTCCGACATATGCAGACTACCAAGCAGTACCTCCATGGAGGAAGGACAGAAACTACTTAAGAAATAGGCTCTGAAGCACAGCTGTGCCAAACCAAGCATCACTCCTAGCTTGGATGTCCAGGGAGTAATGCTTGGTAAAAGTGTGAACTGTTTTCCAGGTAGCTGCTTGACATATCTCTAGAATAGGGATGTCCCTGGCAGCAGCCAGGGAAGCAGCTGTACCTCTGGTAGAGTGAGCCCTCAGGCCTGAGGGAGGAACCTTACCCAGTTTCTCATAGCAAAATTGGATACAAGAGACAATCCACCTGGCAATGGATCTTTTAGTGGCAGGTTTCCCTTTACCAGCCTCACCATAAGTGAGGAATAGTTGGAGGGAGTCAAACCTGTGACCCTTGGTACGCTCTATGTAGTAGCTAAGGGCTCTTTTGACATCCAAACTGTGCAGCCTCCTCTCGCCAGAGGAGGAATGGTCAGTGAAGTACACTGGAAGAGATATAGATTGATTAAGGTGGAAATCTGAAACCACCTTAGGCAAGAAATACAGGTTACTCACCTGTAACAGGAGTTCTAGGAATGGTATATGTTGTTCATCCACACTCATTGGCAGTATCCTTGCCGCTTTAAATCTTGCCGGAAGGTCTTCAAGCTTGCTCCTCCCACCCACCGGGTGGTATAACTCGACTCCGCCCCGCCCAGCGCCAGTCTGGCCCGGCTGGAAGCTCAGGGTTGTGCGTCGGGCCGGGAGTCGAGGTCAGGTGGATGAACAACATATACCATTCCTAGAACTCCTGTTACAGGTGAGTAACCTGTATTTTAGGACATGGATATGTTGTTCATCCACACTCATTGGCAGACTCCTAGCAGTTCTCCGGGAGGAGGGAGGCAAGACGACACCTCATAATACTTACTTGGGAAGAGAGACTGAGAACCGAGGCCCCAAAACCAGCATCCCGGCGTGACTCAAGGTCGATGTGGTAGTGGGTAATGAAGGTGTTTGCTGACTTCCAGGTAGCAGCCCTGCAGATTTCCTGGATAGGGCGTCCCTGGAAGCAGCCACGCAGAGCAGTATGGCGGGTGAATGAGCTCTTATCCTCTGGGAGGCTCCATGCCCGCCAATCTATAGCAGAGATCTATGCAGGAGGTTACCCACCTGCTTATCGTCCGCTTAGCTGCAGGTCTCTGCCAGATCTCGGCTTCAGCGTAGGTGACAGAAACAGCTGGCCGAACCTCTCCCACGCAGCTGCGCTCCTTATAATAAGCGAGCGCCTTCTGTCCAGAGTATGGAGCCTATATTGACCTCGAGGTGTGATTAGGGTAAGAACACGGCAGAGTCAACACCTAGTTACAGGTGAAACTCGACACCACCTTCGAAGGAGATTTCGGTGGGGCAGGGACAACCTTGGTCCCGTGGAAGACCAGGTAAGGAGACTCGGCGAAAGCGCCTGGAGCTCTCCCATCCTTCTGGCTGGACGTGATAGCCACCAAGAAAGGCGGTCTTCCACGACAGGTGAGAGAGAGCACACCTGTGCATAGGTTCGAATAGGCTTGCCCATGAGCTTTGCCAGTACCAGCAGTAGATCCCACGGAGGTGGGGTTTCCCGCACTGGAGGAAATGTGATCAGGCCTTTGAAAAGCGCCCAGACCACCTTCTCCTGCGCCACGACTGCTTCCGGCCCGCGCCTGTAAGCAGAGAGATGGCTGCCAGGTGCACCCTTAGGGTCGCCGACCCAAGCCCTTGACTAGAAAGGGACCATAAATAGTCCAAGATGCTTGCCAAGGAACAGGAGGAAGGTCCAAGCCCTTGCTCTGAACACCAATGGAAAACCTTTTTCCATTTGAAGGCATACATTTCTGGTCGACTCTCACGGACGCCTCAACTACATTGAGGACCTCCTGCCGAAAGACCCAAAGCCTGGAACTCAGCTGCCAGGAACCAGGCCGTCAGGTGCAGGGATTGAAGGTCCGGATGGAACACCTTCCCTGATTGACTGAGAGCAGGTCCGGGCGAGCTGGAAGCTGGCCACGGAGTCCTGGAGCTGAGACTGAGGAGATCTGGTACCAGAACTGGCGAGGCCAGTCTGGGGCTAATAGAATCACCTGCGCCTTGTCCCTCCCTCGCTTGAGAAGCACCTTGTGATCAAGGGAATGGGGAAAGAAGGTGAAAGAGGCCCGGGTCCATTGCTCCAAGCAGCATCCCCTGCAGCGAGCCCCTGCTGGAGGGGGGCGGCATGAAACAGACTCAGCTTCGCTGCTCTCCATGGAGGCAAACAGGTCCACCTGAGGTGTGCCCCAAAGGGAGCATCAGATGCTGTACTACCCGCAGGAGAGACCACTCGTGGATGCAGCTCCCTATCCGCCCAGGGCATCGGGCCAGGTGTTGGGAGGCTCCTGCCACGGAATGCTAGAGATCCTCCAGGCTGCGCATTTCCAGTGACCAAATGCGAGAGCTCTCGCATAGAAGCGCGAGCGCCGCCCCGCCTCTGGCTGCTAGGGGATAGTACACGGTCGCGGTATTGTCCGGCTCGACTCACCCTGACGACCGGAGGAACGGAGCAAAGGCGGTGAGAGCTAGGCGGACCGCCGGAGCTCCAGCAGGTTGATGTGGCATCGACTCCCGCTGGGACCAGAGGCCATGAGCCCGGTGTTCCTTAGATGGGCACCCTAACCCATCAGAGAGGCATCGGTCGTCAGAGAGACCGTCTGCTCGGGCGGATTTAACGGGATGCCCTCCTGCAAATGATCTGGAACGGTTCAACTACTGGAGAGCTGTCGACATCCCTGTGTCACCGACACCAGCTGGTCCAAGGATCGCAGCAGTGACCACTGGCTGGCTAGTCCCCACTGAAGGTCGACGTTCCAGCGGGCCCAACGGACCACGCTGGTACAGGCCGCCATGAGACCCAGGAGGCGCAGGAAGTCCCGGCAGGCGGGAATTGCTCTAACCAGAAATGATCGGGCAAAGGAGGAAAGAACCCCGCCCTGTCCGCTGGAGCCGCCGCTTGGTTTCGAAGAGAGTCGAGCTGCGCCTGCTGAATAAAATCACCTGCTTCGCTCGAGTTCGGATTTCTGGCCTCGCTGATAAGGAGGCCCAGTTGAGAGCAGACCCGAGGGCCAGATCTCTGGACCACCGCCTCCCTTCCTGGAGGGAGCTGCTATCGCCAGTCGCCCAGGTAAGGGTACACCCGGGACCGGCTACTTAGGAATGCTGTCACCACTGCCATGCATTTGGTGAAGACCCTGGAGCTGGAGACAAGTCAAGGGCATGGCTTGAATCCTCAAGAGAGATCCTTCCGCCTTGAAGCGTAGGAATCTCTGGAGACGGACGGATAGGACGGAAAAACGCTGTCCCTGCAAGTCCAGAGAGCAGAACCACACCCCGCTCCAAGGATGGTATTATCTGAGCCAGAGTGACCATCCTGAAGGTTCGAGACCTTAGGAACTTGTTTAGGTCGTAGGGTCTGAGAATGGGGCGCCAGCCCCCGGTCTGCTTCGAACCAGGAAGTACCTGGACACAAACCCTGGGTCTGAAAGAGGGTCCACCACCTCCTCTTACCACCTCCTTCTGGAGGAGGAGACGGCTGTCTGCTCGACGAGCCGCCAGTGAGGCTGGGGATCCCTGCCCCCGAGGGGCACGCCTGAAGGGTGGTGCCTGCTCGAATTCCAGAGGTGGCCTCTTCCCACCACTTCAAGACCCACCCGTCCGTGGTAACAGCTGACCAGGCTGAACGGAAGGGGCTGAGCCGCCTCTCCACGGGGACCCAGGGGTGGCAGACGGGATGGGCGACACCCCCAGCTCACACTGGGCAGGCTTGGAGGAGGGACCGCCTAGGACCTCCTGGGCCCTTTCCTCCTGCCTCCTTGTTAGAGGAAGCCGGCGGCTTGGTTTGATGCTGGGTTTAGCCTGCTGGCCCTGACGTTGCTGGGTCGGGAAGGCCACTGGCACAGAAGGACCTGAAAGGGCTTAGGCTGTGGTTTGGCGGCCTTGTCCTCTGAGGGAAGAGACCGAGTCCAAGGTGGCATTGGACTTCTCATCCTCTGCAGGTGACCTTCCACCCCAGGGTCAAGAGGCCAGTTCCAAAGGGAACATCCGCCAACTTGTGCTGGGTATCCGGCGCAAAGGTGGATATCCTCAGCCAAGCCCGGCCGACGCATAGCCACTGCGGCCGCCACCGATCTGGCCACATGAGTCCCTCACATCCAAAGCAGTCTCGAGCTGCTGTTACACTGCCCTGCCCTGGTCCCGCACTCCGCCTAACCGTAGTCTGCAGATTCTTCCGGGCGGAAGATGAGGGATGACCTCACCAGGGAGCCCAACAGGGTGCCGAAAATGGTGCAAGGAGGATCGGCCGAACTGGCCTGATCGAAGGCCGAGGAGAGGACGCAGCGACTTTTCGCCCGACATAGTCCACCCTGACTCCTTGTCAGGAGGTTTGTCCACATCCCTGGCGCGAGCGGGCGCCGGAAAACGCTGTCGGGTAACCAACCCTCAGCAGAGGGGTGTTCCAAAACCGGACAAGGAAATCCGGATCGCGATACTTGGCCATCCTGGTCAAGGCGCAGGGCAGGAAGCAGGGCGCTGCCAAAGTTCCAGTGTTGACCCACTCATGGGCCTCGCCACCGGAAAGGCCTCCGCTGGAGAATCCTCGGTCCAGAATCTCCGGAGGATACTCTGGCCTGGCTTGGAACGGGTTCAGGCTCCATCCCGTAGACTCCGAGATGAGTCAAGTAGTCCTAGGAAGGACGACGGCTATCGTCTGGCTGATTCTCCTTGAAGACTCCAAGTCCAATCGCTTGAGAAGAAGCGAGGATCATCTTCGACCCAGAAGAGTCCTCAAGAGCTGCTCTGGCCTGAGCCACCTTCACCTGCCGAGGTCGGTCGTGAGTGAGGGTAACTGACAGCCGATGCGGTGAAACCCTCAGCCGACCGAGAATCTTTGGTCGGAGCCCCAATTGGTGGCTGTGGAGGCGGAGGTTCCACCGCAATCGGTGGAGCAGTTGGTTTTGGCCAACAATCGCCTGGGTATAGGCCTCGGCAAGTCGAGGGTTGTGTCGGCCGCCGCCCGTGACAGTTACTTAATGGCCGGGAAGGCGCCCGAGCTCGCTTATTCCCCGGCCAGGAGGAGCTGCAAATATAAGGTCCTCGCACTGAGCTGACGATTCTACGCCGAAGCCTCCCTCATCCGAGGAGGAGGACGAGGACGAGCGGCGACGCTGGCCACGCGGTAGCCGAGACCGAGACTCACGATGACGGTGGGAACGGGGTTGACTGCAGAAGAGGTCCGAGGACCGAGACCGAGAGTCCCGGAATTGGGTCGGTGCAGGGAGGTGTCGGCCGGAA
The DNA here is from genome assembly GCA_016271365.2 of Neoceratodus forsteri. Classification (NCBI taxonomy): domain Eukaryota; kingdom Metazoa; phylum Chordata; order Ceratodontiformes; family Ceratodontidae; genus Neoceratodus; species Neoceratodus forsteri. Next base: position 1,651,433,489 of record CM028131.1, on the reverse strand, counting down.
CCGACACTCCCTTCGCTCGAAGGTCCATCCGAGGGCTCTGGAACCGAGGCACAGGCGAGCCCACGGATCCTCAACTCCTCCCGGGGAACCGGGAGAGGGGAATTGCTGCTAAAGGCGACAGTCTGGTTCAATGGGTCGAGAAAAATCTCGACTTCATCAGTGGGAGTCTCGGTCAACTGACCTGATCGGGGCACCGTGGAGGCCAGTGGCCGGCCGAGTCGATCGGCCGACGGTCGACGGCCCGGGAGAGGGACCTTCCGCCTCCCAAGAGCGCCGATTTGAGGGACTTACCCTTGTCCCTCTTTGGACCGGAAAAGGTCCAGCAGACGCAGGCCCTCCCTTAGTGGAGAGGGACAGACAAAGCTCATAAAGGGAAGCCGTGTAGGGAAGAACCCAGAGGCGCGGGATAAATGCGGCGAGGAAAATGCGGCCGCGCCGCCTCCGCCAGGGCGGCTCATCCGCTCGAAGCTGATCACGCCGAGTTCGCCGCCGCTGAACCGCCAACCGGGCCTCCTTGGATTTCACCGGAGGAACGCCGGACGTGCCCATGCGTAATCGGGCAGCACGGGCTCTCGAGGACGAGGCGAGAAAGATGAGCACAGGTCGCAAGCCCGCGGGTCGTGCTCAAGGCCTAAGCAGTAGACACACACGGGAGTGTGGATCCGTCCCGAGACATCTTCTGCCCCGCATGGGCATCTCGAAACTCGGAGTCGATTTATCCATCGCAGCCGCGAGGATCAAGACTGAAGTCTTTTGCAAATATTATTTTTAAATCCGCAAACGGAGAAATAGGAACCAGCCGCAAACGCAGAGCGTTAAGGAGGGAACCTGAGCTTCCAAGCGTAAGGAAGATTCATGTCATGTGGAGTCGAGTTATACCACCCGGTGGGTGGGAGGAGCAAGCTTGAAGACCTTCCGGCAAGATTTAAAGCGGCAAGGATACTGCCAATGAGTGTGGATGAACAACATATCCATGTCCCTAGAACTTCCTGTTAGTCCTGAGGACCACCTTCTCTCTATGAAAGAATATAAAATCAGGCTCCACTGACAAAGCTTGTAATTCACTTATGCGACTGGCAGAAGTGATGGCTACCAGAAACAGTCTTCCAAGTCAAGTACTTAAGCTCTGCTGAAGATAAAGGCTCAAAGGGGGGTTGCATAAGCTGAGCAATGCAAACATTGAGGTCCCAGGCAGGGTCCCTGAATGGAGGGTTGGTGTGAAGCAATCCCTTGAAAAAAACTTTGAGCTGAAAGAGAAGAGGGCTTACCTGCTGAGATAAAAGCAGACAGCTGCCAGATGCACTTTCAGTGTAGCTGGTCTGAGCCCCAAGCTATTTAAGTGGACCATACAATCAAGGACTGTGGGCAGATCACCAGATTTTGGGGAAATATGCTTCCCAGAGCACCATGTGGAAAATCTTCCATTTTGAATTATAAGTAGCCCTGGTGGAAGGTTTTCTAGAAGCCTTCAGGATGTCCATTACACCTGGGGAGAGGTGTAAATTAGCAAACTCTAACTCCTCAAGAACCAGGCCTTGAGATTGAGGGATTTGAGGTTCAGGTACCAAACCCTCCCCTGAGCACAGGTTAACAGGTTTTAATTCCTGGGAAGGCACAGGGGAAGATGGACTGCTAAGGACAGTAGGAGTGGATACCAGGGCTGTCTGGTCCAGATTGGAGCAATCAGGATCATCTTGCAGGGTTGAGATCTGATTCTGACTAGCACTTTGAACAGGAGAGGGAAGCGGGAAGCATAGAGAAACTTCCCTTCCCAATTGAGAACCAAGGCATCCAGGGGGACTGAGCCCAACACTGGGGGCCTGCAGCAAAAAAGGGGAAGTTGGTGATTGTTTGGGGTTGCAAAAAGATCTATCTGCGGGGTGCCCCATCTGGAAAATATCACCTCCAAGACCAGGGGGTCCAGTGACCATTCGTGATGGCCCTGGGAAATCCTGCTGAGAGCATCTGCCAGGACATTGTCCTTGCCTAGGAGGTGAACTGCCGTGAGGGAGGTGTTCAGGGAGTAGGCCAGAGACCACAACTTCATTGCTTCGGTGCACAATGCCGTAGACAAGAGTGCCTCCTTGCTTGTTGATGTACCGCATTGTGGTGGTGTTGTCTGTTCTGACCTGTACAACTTTGTTCTGAACAGATTTGGAAAAAGCTTGAAGTGCTAGAAATACTGCTCTGAGTTCCAACAGATTGATATGGAGCAGAGATTCCTGAGGGGACCACAACCCCTGGGTGGTGAGGTCGCCCATGTGAGCCCCCAACCCCAAGAGGGAGGCATCTGTAGTAAGGATTAAAGAGTGAGACTGAGTGACAAAGGGACCCCTTGTCTCAGATTGTTCTGATCCTGCCACCACTGTAGGGCCTGGATCAGGGTTCAAGTTACTGGGATCAATTTGGTCAGAGGGTACTTCCTTTGAGACCAAAAGGCTCTCAAATGGAACTGAATGTCCCTCATCTGAAATCTTGCTCCCTGCACTACTGCTGTAGAAGCAGCCATGTGCCCCAGGAGCTGTAGAAAATGCCTTGCTGGTCGAGACACCTGCAGGGTGAATGAGGAGGCCAGAGAGACCAGTGTCCTTGCCCTGTCCAGGGGAAGGAAGGCTCTGGCCTTTACAGTGTCTAGCTCTGCACCTATGAAGCTGAGGAGCTAGACAGGCTCTAGAACTGACTTTGGAAAATTTAGAAGGAAATCTGTAAGTGTAACTTGACTTGGTCTGGGGACTGGCCTACTATGAGCCAGTCGTCCAGGTAAGGGAAGATGGCAATCTTCTGCCTTCTTAGAAAAGCAACTACTACTGCCAGGCATTTGGTGAATATTCTTGGAGCAGAAGTAAGGCCAAAGAGCATTGCTCTGAACTGATAATGGCCTCGAACCCGAGGTACTTTCGATGGGAGCTTCTGACGAGAACATGGAAGTAGGCATCCTTGAGATCCAGGGACACTAGCCAGTCCCCTGGCCTTAGAGGTAGAATAATTCCCAGAGTCGCCATTTTGAATTTTGGTTTTAAAAGGTGCTTGTTTAAGTATCTGAGATCCAGGATGGGCCGCCATTCTCCTGTCTTTTTTGGGGTAAGGAAGTACCTGGAATACAACCCTTTGCCCTGGTGTAGGGGTGGAACCCTTTCCACAGCTCTGAGAGCTAGGAGGGAGGAGACCTCTGCCTCTAAGGCAAGTGCCTCTGATGGATTTGCAGGTGGAAAGGATCTGGTTCTCATCTTTGGAAATTTTTTGAAGCTGAGAACCAGTCCCTGGCTTACTACTTCCAGGACCCATTTGTCTGATGTTAGAGACTCCCAGTCCTGGACAAAGTAAGCCAGCCTGCCCCCTACAGGTAGCTGAGAATCAGCCCTGGCAACCCCACCAGGGTGCCTGTTTGGCAGGGGTTTTGGGCTGAGGGGTGGAAGCAGGTCTGCTTGTACCCCGTCTGCCTCTCCCTCTAAAGAACCCCCTCTGGGCATAAGCAGAAGAGGAGGCCTGGGCTTGGTAAAAAGGCCTATGAAAGGGCCTGCCCCTGCCGTAGGGAAGCTGCCTTTGAGGAGTGGCCTGCCTTTCCTTGGCCTGTGCACTCCTATAGGTGGTCCTATATTCGTCCATTTTCTTCATGTAATTCTCTGTTTGCTCCCTGAACAGAGAATTACCCACAACAGGAAAATCCATGGCCTTAGTCTGGGTATCCTGTGACAGGCTAGTACATCTGAGCCAAGCCATTCTTCGAAGTGCCACAGATGTAGCCATGACTCTAGAAGACACATCATTGGAGTCCACTGCAGCATGGAACTGCACCTTGGATGCCTCAATACCATCAACAGCCACCTGCTCCAGCTCCTTGGCAAGCTGGCCAGGGACCTGTTTTGCTAGGGCCATAACGGTGTCCCATCTGGATTTTTGATACCTAGCAGTATAGGCCATATAATTGGCCTGTCTGAGTCCCAAGGATGCTGCCATGTACTGTTTCTTTCCCATGGCATCAATCCTCCTGGAGTCCTTGTCCGGGGGGTGTGAAGCCAAGGGAATGTTTGCCTTATCACAGGCTGCAGCCTGCACTACCCCAACATGGCTGCATTGTTGTGTGAGGAACTCCATGTCAGAGCCTGACAATGTATACCTCTTGTCCATCCTCTTATCCACAGGAGGTATAGTGTTAGGAGTCTTCAAAATTTTAAATGTCTGTTTCCCAAAAGATTTGTGCAAGGGAATAGACATAAGACCCTAGACTCTGGGATATCCATAATTTCCACATAGTCAGGCTCCTCCTGGTCATCCACAGCTTCTTCCATAGGAAGCTGGAGGGTTTCAGCCACTTTTTTTTTTTTTTTTAAAACATGAAATGGGAGGGGGACTCAGAAAGCCTAGGAGAAGAAACCCCTGAAGGTCTGTCTGGGGAGATGTCCGGGTCAATGGGCACATCCAGACTTTCAAATCCACATTCACTTTCCTCATACTCCTCTTCCTCCGGTTCATAAAACTCCTCTAACTCATACTCGTGAACCGGTGGAACCGGCCTTACCGAGCGCCTGCCTGATGGTGCCGTCTGGTCGGAACCAGGGAAAGCGATTGACAATTTTGATCGCTTATTATCTCTCTTCAGCGGTTGGAGAGGAAAGTTTTGGCCCCACACCAGCTGATTTTTCTTTTCTAGTTCTTTAGCTGGAACCGATTCCTCAGAATCGCTCTCCTTTGCCTCGAAGAAGTCTCGCCTGGTCAAAGGGCACTTGGTTCGGTTTGAACCAAACCGGGCTGGCCATCCGGTTCAGCGGACATTTTGGCCCCCCTTTCCCTGAGCCTACCAGCTCTCTTTTCTAGGGTAGCTGCAGGGAAATTTTTGCAAATCTGGCAGTCTGCATTGAGGTGGTCAAACCCCAGACAATAAACACAGGTGGTATGGGGATCAGCCTTGGCAAAGATTTCCCCACACACACTACAGTGTCGAAACCAAGTGGGTCCGGTTTTTCATTTGGGTTTCTCAGACATAGTGCCAGACCTAACGAAACTTACCCTTTTATGGCAATCCGCCAGGCAAGACCCTCTTATCGGTTCCCAACCGTGTCACAGGTCATGGAAAAAACCGTAATAAAATTTTTTTTTTTTAGAACCGATAAGAACCGGTAACCACACTCTAAAAGCACAATTTAAGATTTTAAACAACTTGATCGGTTCAAGACGAACCAATAAACCGTTTGCAAGTTCCACACAGAATAGAATAAAATAAAACCTATCTAGTACTCACAATACCACAGACAGAAACTGAACCGACAGGTTACGGTTTAAATTCGGTCGAAAACCGAGAAAAGCGGTACTTTAACCGACAAATTGAACCGAGCAGGAGGAGAAATCTCCGGAGCGACTGTTCAGTGAGGCGGAGTAAAGAATCTGATGGTTTGAGTTTGAAGAGCAACAGAGAGTCTCAGCTCGAGCTCAGCATTCCATGCCTGGCATGGAAAGTTAACTCTTTCATCTCCAGGGCAGTTCGAAGGTTGGGACTCTCTGCATATGTCAGAATATAGCAAGACTTCATGGTGTTTGAAATGCACAATTCTGTAATGCGACAAGCCTAAGCAATTTTTGAATGTTGTAGGGGCAACCTATTTCTGAAACGCTGCGTGGACCTGCAATTTTGGAATGTGGAAGGGACCACAAATTTGAAATACAAATTCTGAAATTACATGTCCCGACTGCATTCTGAAATTGGATATATCTGCCATATTCCGAAACAGCAAATCCACACCAACATATTCTGAAATTGAACACTGCATCCACACTCCTAACCTGCACATTCGCACTGTTCCAAACTTGTGCATTCTTGCCAGTCTGAAACTGCCTATCCCTGTCACATTACACCCAAAACGGTCTCAAACACCCAACATTCTGAAACTGCGCCTCTGCCAGTCTATTATTCAGTTTAGCCACATTCCAAAAATGAAAATTATGTACCTACTTTAATTCTTTATCTCACAGCGCCACCACATGGCTGACACACCAGCACAGAGCACACGGGTTGGCCGTTAGGCGCCACAGACTCCTCCATCCCAGTTCTGTAGAGCCAGAGAGGCAGAAAACAGGGTTCGGAAAAGAGAAAGTGAGGCAATAGAGCAGAGCGATAGGTAAAGGAAAGGATATAAACTGAAAAAGGTACAAGCCGGATAGAGGACAGGAGAAGAGAACTCTAGGTCTATAGGGCCCCAAACCTTGGGCAGTCTCAGGAAGAGAAGACCAGGATAGAAAATAAAGTCAAAAAAGGAGTGAGGGGATAAAGGGGCAAGGGAAGTAGAAGGCTAACTGCCACCACAATTTGGAGACCACTGGCTTGACAGTTTCAAAGTCCAAACAGGGCTTGAAGACAAGGGAGCAAGGATGCCACCAGTTAAAGGGTTACTGACCCAAGGTCTGAAGGGACAAGGTCTTAAGAGCTTTGGTGAAGAAAGACTTCCTTTCCCTCCCCCCCAACCTGGTGAGTTAAAGCAACCTAGAGCCTAGGTCTCATAGACTGTCCCCAGAAGGGAAACAGTCTAAAACAGAACAGGAGCAAGTCCTGACTAGATGCAGGGAAAAAAAAAAAACTTCTGAAAAGAGTTTTCCCACGGAAGGACTGACTTAGTTCTCGCTTTAAGAGAAGAGAACCACGGCTCATCCGTGTCAAGGAAGAAGAGGAAGAGGGGCTTCCCAGACTCTCTTAAGGCTGTACTGAAAGAATGACAGCCAAAGGGACCTGCTAGAGGATTATTCAGCCCCACGAGGGGGGACACAGAACTGTGAAGAGAATCCGAGGGAGTTTCCCGGGGATTTTCAAAACGCTATTCCCCGTCCTCCTCCCCCTCCAGGACGAACGCCTGTGACTTCTGGCTAAGGAACAGAGCGCTCCGAGGTACCAGGGGGACTCAGCCCCCAACTGGCCTCAACGGAGGAGGGAAGAGCAGAGTGGAGATGATGCCCAAGAATTGAGGTTCATGAGGGGATGGAGGGGTGGGAAACCAGTAATGAATGGTGAAGACGGAAGAGAAGATCAAGAATTACGGTAGGTACTTCATTTTCATATCTTCCCCATTCATTATTGCTGGGCGAGTACCAAGCTCCCCGGAGGGGACCTGGCATAGCCCTGAGGGAACAGATCCCTCAGCCTCCTGAGGGTGAGATGCAGGAAGGGGAGATCCTAGCTTTACGAGACCGTAAAAGTCTAAGGCTGCTCAGGACGAGGAGATGTCCCCCATGGCCGGGGAAGGGGGGGATGGAAGGCACCCCTGAAGAACTCTCCTTGCCCTGTGAGAGAAAAGGCGGTTCCCCCGGAAGGTGGAGGAAATCACCCTACGCCGGGCAACGGCTGACAATCTGGATAGACGAAGCCATGCCATCCACCTAATGCAGACTGTCCCTGCTAGTCTGGATGCCACCCTACTGGCATCGTAGGACACCCATGCCCGGTGCCTTGCAAGCTCCAGACCCTGAGCAGAGAGGGCAATGGCCCATCTAGACTGCTCCAAATCAGGCAAAGATGCTAGCACCTGAGCCAACATCGACCACAGGTGCCTGTTATAAGCAGCGTGGTGTGCCTGATGAGAACCTATACACAACACACGGGCTGAAGAGAAACTTCTTCGTCCCCACCAGCCGAACTCTGCGGAATCCGGATCCAGGGGTCAGTCGTGCACCAGGTGCTGAGGCCCAGAGGGAGTCTCTAGGGATGTCAGGCCCGAAGGAGGGTGAGGTAGGGAACCTAGAGACTCCTGGGGGCGCAATACTGTCTCCCTCAGTCTGCCGGGGCTGGAGAAGGGGTGGCTGGAGACTGCCAGGTGCAGACAGACGCTTCCTGGAAAGGAATGGGCCAGGAGGGCACCACCAGGTGGTGAGCGCTGAACTCACTGAGAAATGAGTGCGTCTCCCACTCTGTATTGCTCCTCAAAACATGGCAGATGCGAAGCTCATGCAACAGCCTGGACAGGAACTACTGATATTTAGTGAAATCAACGTCGGAGGACATGTGGACAGAGTGTTTCTCTCCCTCGGAGGAGGGAGACGAGGAGGAAGAGGAGCTTGCGTGTTCAGAGGACTCCTGCGGCAGGGGATACAGGCAAAAGACCCATTCACCCATGGCCCTGACGCAAGTGGGAAAGGCCACCACAGTAACTCTGAACGTCTCCCAGGTTAAGGGCCCTGTGGGACCCACATGGCCCGGGACAGGAGGGGGTGTCTGCAGAGGGATGGGCGATGGGCCCCAAACTGAGAGGGTCTGACCTCTGCCAGGGCTCTGAGACCCAGAGACTGGTCCTGCCAAAAAAGGGGGGGAGGGTTCCTGAGGCCATACTGGGTTACAAAGCTTGAGATGGCAAACTCCGGGAGAGCTCTGAGGGGAAGTCTCCCCTGTGATGCACCTGGGGTAGCATGTGTCCAGATGGGCAACCCTCCGCGCTGCCAACTAAGGGTGCCTCCGAGACCTTGAGAGAAAGGCAGGGTTCAACGCTGCTACTCCTTCCCACCCCCCCCGCAGCATACCAGAAGGGTTGGCTGCACCCCACCCCATCCTCAGACGCAGCCCCTTCCTCGGATCAAGAGGCCCCTGAAGGAGGCTGCAGAAGAGGCCCCAAAAGGCCACGGCAGCTGCCTGAGCCTCCCCAAAGGAGGACACCCCACCGCGGGCTCCTGAACCACCACCCCCAACAGATCCAGGGCTGCTCCCAGCCAAAGGATCCGCAAGAACAGCAGGCTCTGGGGACTCTGGGATAGAGCCGCTGGGCCGCCTGGTGCCGCATCTTAAAGGGCCCTGACTCTGAAAAGTCAGGGCGCCAGTCCAGGTCTGCCTCAGAGTCATCCTCCTCTGGAGTGGAGGAGACGAGGCAGACCTCCAGGCTAGCAACCCCGGGAGAGCCTCTAGCAGCGGCACCACTGTGGGACACAGCAACGCTTGTGGCGCCGTCTCGATCACTGGTGCCACAAATGGTTCCAGGATCCTGGACAGTGCCAGAAGACTGTGCCAAGGGTCCACCAGTGCCAGGCCACGCAGCCGTGGGCTGTGACACTGGGGGAAGCCTGCACCTCTGGGGAGGTGACTGCTGGGGTGGCGCCAACATGGCTGCGCAGGGAACCATGTTGCTCCTCCAGACAATGTTGAGAATCTGGGGTCAAAATACAATTAAGTTATAAGAACACACGCTGAATTTTTCCTCAGTGTTTACTTATAACTGTCATTTGTGCAGTTTTTGGCTCTATATTTCAATACAGTCCTTGTGTTACCCCCACCTCATGAACATGACAAGTGTCAATTTTTCAAATCCCTTCCTTAACAGGTTTTCTCAACTGTACTGTAAAAAATCATCTTTCGGATGGGATTTAAAAATATTCCACCAGTCTTGATCGTGACAACAGATCATTAATGAAAAAAAAAAAAACTTGTTTGAAATTTGCATCGAAATGTTGAAAACCAACATACTACCTCTAAGCTGGGCTTTCCTGGGTACATGCATTGTAAAAATTAAGTAAAAAACAGGACCTCCACTGAAAGAGATATTGCATCTCCGCTGTGCTATCTTGTCTAAAAATGTGTAAAAGCAGGACATCACTGACAATGAGATACTGCATCACCACTGGGCTATCCTGAGCAATTATACTGCAGAAATGGGTAAAAGCAGGACCCCATTAAAAAAAAAAAAAAAAAAGATTATTGCATCTCATCTGGTCTATCCTGTGTAAAATATATAGTAAAATTGTGTACAAGCAGGCCTCTAGGACAGTACTGTATGAAGTGCAACTGTAAAAAGATGAGGACAGGTCTTTAAAAGGGAATGTTCAACATTATACAAATTTTTTTTTTTTTTTAAATAACCCTAACCTTATGCTGGTGAAAGTCATGTCATGCAAAGAAAGGAATGCATTAAGTATGTCCGCTTATGGCAGACCTCTTCCACTTCCCAGTCTTGCCAGCTCCCACCCTTGCATTAAGATGTAGGATGTTCAACCAGAGAGAGCCTGGGCGCACCACATACAAATGAATCTGGGAATTTTTCAGAGCTGTTTTATGTTAATTAAAGCAACCTTTGAGATAAATGAAAGCCACCGCTCAACTAATGGCTTTCATTTACATCAAATGTTGCTTTAACATAGAACAGCTCTGAAAAATTCCCCCATTCACTTGTATGTAGTGTGCCCGAACGCTCTCCCTGGTTAGACATCACAAAACTTCTGAGTGCAGGGGCGAGGCCAATACACTGGGACGTGGAAGGGGTCAGCTGGGCGTCTGTTCGGCACAATTTTCAATCCCTTCCCTCCCATAGTGGACATAAGCAACACATTCCTTTCTTGTATGAAATGACTATCACCAGGATAAGGTACAGGTTTTTTGTATTGAAAACCCCATTAAAAACACCCTTATAAAATCTTGGACATTTCCATTATATAAAAAAACTGTTAAGTTACAGACTGACTGCTGCACTAAGACATGTAAATACTGTACTATAGTAAAAGAAAAAGTCAAAGATATCACACAACCAGCCTTGTTGGCACCAGTCAAATCTTGTTTAAAGGGATTTTACAGTATTTCCACCCTACACATGCACTCCAGCAGCTGATGCCCGCAACAGTCACTGTGGCTGGTTTTCATCATTTTAATTGCAGTCCTTACGTTTGTGAAAGGGATCATAATTTGGTCCTACGAGATGGTCAGCCAATCCCCTTCACTTCCCAATAGTGCTAACATGCCCCTGCACTCAGGCACGTAATGACGTGTGACCAGGGAGCGGGAGAGTGCAAGGGAGCGCCCCAATGAAGTGAAGTGGGTTCCATTTCATTGCTATTTTTATGCACAAGAATGACCAGTTGGAGATTAATGAAGGCCACCACTCGACTAACAAGGGCCTCGTCAGTCGAGCGGTCGCCTTCATTGATCTCCAACTTGCCATTCTTGTGCATAAAAATAGCAATGAAATGGAGCCCCATTCATTTCAATGGGGCACCCCCCGACACAGGTAATTACGTGCCTGAGTGCGGGGGCCTTTCAGCACTATCTGGAAGTGGAAGGGATCAGCTGGTCATTTTGTAGGGCGAAATTACGATCCCTTCCACAAACTAAAGGACTGCAAGAAAAAATTACTTACCATACTAATGTTTCTTCTAATGGAGTCTTGCTGTATTCTGACAACATGCAGTATGACCGGACGGTTCACTGCCCCGGAGAGTTAAACACTATGCAAATGCACAGAACGTTGAGCTCGATTTTCAAACCACTGTCCTCGGTACATTCTATGTAACTGACCAGATTCTTACATAGCTACTAGTAAGAAAGCTAAATAAAAATAATCCATAACTAACACCCCAAAAGTAAATACACACAACAATAGGGCATAAAGACGACAAGTCACTGATGCCCAGAAAAGACGACAACCACTGGTGGGTAAAGGAGTTAACTGGACTGCAGAGACCCTGCTTCCCTAGGTTCCAGAGGGGAAGCAGGACGGGAGGTCAGAATACAGCAAGACTCCATTAGAAGAAACATTACTATGGTAAGTAATTTTTTCTTCAAATAAAGTCTTGCTGTATTCTGACAAAATGCAGACTACCAAGCAGTGCCCCATGGAGGTGGGCACAGAACCTACTTGAGGAATAGGCTCTGTAATACTGCTGTGCCAAAGTGGCATCACTCCTGGCCTGGGTGTCCAGGCAGTAGTGCTTGGTGAATGTGTGAACAGTTTTCCAGGTAGCTGCTTTACAGATGTCAAGCAGGGGGATATCTGTGGCAGCTGCTATGGAGGCAGCTGTCCCCCTAGTAGAATGAGCCCTCAGGCCCACTGGTGGCTCCTTGTCTAGCTTGGCATAGCAGAACTGGACGCAAGCCACAATCCATCTGGCAATGGTTCTCTTTATGGCTGGCCTGCTTTTACCCACCTCACCACAGGTAAGGAACAACTGAGTACAGTCCTCCTTTTGTTCTATCCATGTAATAGATGATGGATCACTCTACATCCAGGCTATGCAACCTGCGTTCACCTGAACTGGAATGATCAGTGAAGACAGGCAATGTTATGGACTGATTCAAGTGGAAGTCCGAGACCACTTTGGGGAGGAACTTTCTGTTAGTTCGTAAAGCAATCTTGTCCCTGTGAGGGGCAATGTAGTTGGGTTCTACTGACAAGAGCCTGAAGCTCACTGATCCTCCTGGCTGAGGTGATGGCCACCAAAAACAAAGTCTTCCATGTCAGGAATTTGAACTCTGCAGAGGACACTGGCTCAAAAGGGGGCTGCATAAGCCGAGCTATGCAGATGTTAAGGCCCCAAGAAGAGGTAGGCTACCTGTGAGGAGGGTGAAGATGGAGAAACCCCCTGAAGAACTTCTAAAAGATAGGGTGGGCAGCTAGGGAAAGGCCCTTCCCAGCTGACAGGCAGAAACAGCTGCCATGTGCACCTTCAAGGTGGAAGGCTGCAGGCCCAGGGATTGAAGGTGAACCAGGTAATACAACAGGACTACCAGATAGGTCTCCTGTAGGTTCACGTCCTTCTGGGAACACCAGATGGAGAATCTCTTTCATTTGGGAGGAGTAAGTTTTCCTTGTGGAAGGTTTCCTGGAGACCCCTAAGGATGTCCAGGACTCCTCCTGAGAGATGCAGGCCTGCATACTCTAAATCTTCAAGAACCAAGCCTTGAGCCGGAGGTACTCAAGGCTGGGGTACAGAATCCTCCCTTGGGAGGATGTCAGCAGGTTGTGCCTCCTGGGGAGGCAAATTGGACTGGCCACTGACAGGCAAAACAGCATCAAGTACCATGGCTGTCTGGCCCAATCTGGAGCAACCAGAATCATGGTAGCTGACTGAGCCCTGAGCTTGACCAAGACTCTGGGTATCAGAGGGAATGGAGGAAAGGCATACAGAAATCTGCCCGACCAATCTAGTAGCGGAGCATCTACAGGCATCGAGTCCAGTGCTGGGGGCCTGCAACAGAACTGGGGAAGCTGATGACTGTCTGGGGGATGCAAAGAGATTGATCTCTGGAGTGCCCCATCTCCTGAAGACTCATCAGAATTTGTCTGTTCAGGGTCCATTCATGATAGCCCTGGTTGATCCTGCTGAGAGCATCTGCCAGGTGGGCTGTTGATAGGGAAATGTTTAAGGAGTAGGCCAGACTACAGATCTTCATGGTCTCTGTACACAGAATGGAGGATCTTGTTCCCCCCTGCTTGTTGATGTAATATATATGGTGGTGGTTTTGTCTGTCCTGACCTGCACCACCTTGCCCTATAGCATCTTGGCGAATGACTGAAGTGCTAGGAACACAGCTCTGAGCTCCAGCAGATTTATGTGCAGGAGAGATTCCTGCTGGAGCCATGTTCCATGAGCAGTGTGATCCCCCAAGTGAGCTCCCCACCCTAGTAGTGAGGCATCCGTGGTCAGTACTACAGAATGAGCTTGCTGCAGAAAGGGGACTCCTGCCCTGAGGTTGTCCCTGTCTTGCCACCACTGTAGTGCTTGCCTCAGAGTAGTAGTTACTGGTATCAGTTTAGACAGAGAATCCCTTTTCTGGGACCAAAAGGACCTCAGATGGAACTGGATGTCCCTCATCTGAAATCTGGCCCCAGGGAGTGGGACTACTCCTGTGGTGGCAGCCATGTGGCCCAGGAGCTGCAGGAAGTACCTTGCTGGGCGAGAAACCTGAAGATGGAAGGACTCTGCCAACTGAATGAAGGTGTCCACCCTTCCTGGAGGCAGAAAGGCCTTTGCTTGAATTGTGTCCAGCTCTGCTCCTATGAAATCTAGGATCTAGACTGGTTTCAGAATTGATTTCTTGAGGTTCACCCAGAACCCCCGTGACTTGAGGGTATCCTGTGTGAGGGCCAAGGCTTTTCTACCTGTTGGGGGGAGATCCACTACCAACAAGTCATCCAGGTAGGGATAAACCATGACTCCTTGCCTTCTTAGATGTGCCACGACCACTACTAGGCACTTTGTGAAGGTCTTTGGAGCAGATGTCGGTCCGAAGGGCATGGTCCTGAACTGATAATGACCCGAAGGCAGTCTGAATCGGAGGTAATTTTTGTGAGATTGCCTGATGGGAATGTGAAAACAAGAATCCTTTAGTTCTAAGGATGCTAGCCAATCAATCCTCTTGTCTGAGAGTAGGTAAAATGATAGCTAGAGTGGCCATCTTGAACTTTGGCTTTGCGAGGTGCTTGTTTAGGTACCTCAGATCTAGAATGGGCCGCCACTCCCCATTTTTCTTTAGGGTTAGGAAGTACCTTGAATACTGCCTCCAGCAGGGCTGTTTCTGAGAGGGTGACAGGTTTGAATGATCTTGTTCCTGTTTTTGGGAACAGTCTGAAACTGAGAGCAAGACCCTCGCCTACTACCTCCAGGACCCATCTGTCTGAAGTGATGAACTGCCAGGCCTGAAGGCAGTAGGCCAGCCTGCCCTCTACTGGTAGTGGGGAGGCGGCCCGGACAGACACCTCAGGGTGTCTGTTTAGAGGGTGTAGTGGACTGAGAGGTGGAACCAGCACGGCCAGTGCATCTTCTGCCGCTACCCCTAGGCTGCTGGTAGGAAGGGAAGGCTTGAGCCTGATGGAAAGGCATGGGGTAAGGCCCATCTCTGTCTCCTTTAGTCTGCTGTCTTTGAGGGGTGGCAGCCTTTTCCTTGGCAGCCACATTCTTGCAGGCTACCCTGTACTTGTTCATCCTTTTCATGTATGCCTCTTTGTTCCCCAAACAAAGAATTCTGTGTCGGGGAAAATCAATGGCATTGTTCTGGGCGTCTTGGGAGAGATTTGTACACCTCAGCCAAGAAAACCTCCTGAGGGAAATGGCCGAAGCCACAGAACAGGAGGATGCATCATTGGCATCCACTGCCATGTGAAACTGGCATTATGATGCCCGAATTCCCCTACTAATGAGCATCAGTACATCTGCTGCCAGTTCAGGGGGAGCCTTCTTGGCTAACTGTCCCACTGACTTCCTAAGGGACTTCTGGTATCTAGATACATAGACCACATACGATGCCTGCCTGATACCCAGGAAGGAAGCTAGATACCCTTTTTTAGCAGAGGAATCAATGTTCCTCGAGTCCTTATCAGGAAGATGAGAAGCAAGAGGGATACCAGCTTTCTCACAAGCTGCAGCTTGTAATACCCCCATGACAGCAGTGGCTGCTTAAAAATTCATTGCCATTGCCAGCCAACACACATTTCCTGTCAATTTTCCTGTCCACTGGTGGGACAGAACTTGGGGTCTGGAGAATGCTAGAGATCTGTTTTTTAAGAGAATTATGAATAGGAATCCTAAGTCCCTGGGAGACAGGAGACCCACCATCTCCTTATAGCCATCCTCCCTGTCTAGTCTCTTGGACAGACAATTCTAAAGTCTCTGCTACCTGCCTCATGAATGCAAAATGAGAGGCAGATTCCCTTGTAGGATGAGGTGGAGACTCATACTAAGCATGTTCAGGAGAAACCTCAGGCTCAACAGGTTCTCCCAGATCTTCCTCTTCGTCATAATCCTCATATCCTGACTCAAAATTCCTCCGGATCCAGAAAACCTGAAGGAACTGAACTGACAGGCATCTAAACACAGGTATGGGTTACTGGTCACTGAGCCAGTTCACCCCAACCAAGCTGCAATGACTGGACAATGGATATCGCTTTTGCGGTCTCCTCAACGGCTGGAGTTGCAACTGCTGGTTTACGCAGTTCCAACCACTTTTCATAGTCTGTTTCGCAGGGCCCATATCAGGGCGGAGTCCACTTGCCTCCCCAAAACGAGGTTTCACCCTGGTCCGAGGGTTCAGTCGCCGGTTCAACCGGTTTGTCTTTTGAACTGATCCGGACCTCATCAGAAGGTTTCTCCATTCTGTCCCTCAGTTTACCCAAATGTCTATCTAGGGTAGATAAAGGAAAATATTTTACAGATTTCGCAGTCTGAATGCAAGTGGTCAGACCCAAAGCAATATAGTCACACTAAGTGCAGATCAGCCTCAGCAAACTGCTCCCCACACTCGGTGCAGCACTGAAACCCAGGGGGACCGGTTTCCCTCTTGGATTTCAGTGACATAACCCTCACTAAATTTAGAACTTAACCCACAGGCTTAGTTAGGCCAGTTAAGCATATCCAATTAATAACTTTTTATCCTAAGAGGCACAGTCAGGCCCGGATAAGGAAAAAAAAACACAAAACACAAATAATGTATTCACCCCTGATGGCTTTAGTTAGGCTGGGTAAAAAGAGAGAACGTTTTAGGCAGCAAGCGGTTTAGCACCCGAGTTAAAAACAGAGAAAAACTCTTAGTTTTTAGTTCAAAACTTTGAGCCGGATCCCCAAACACAATAAAAATAAACTTTAAATAAAACTTTACTACAAGAAAAGTAAGAAAGATGTTCGGTTTCCTCCCCGTCACAGACAACCATTTAGAAACCGAAAACTTACTGAAAATGAAGTAAACCTAGACTAGTCTAGCCTGTAACTGCAGGGCAGAGGTTTGAAAATCAATCTGGTCAGTTACACAGAATGTACGGAGGACAGTGGTTTGAAACCAGAGCTCGAGCTCAACGTTCTATGCATTTGCATAGGGTTTAACTCAACTCTCTGCGGCAGCTGAACTGGTCGGTCATACTGCATACTGTCAGAATACAACAAGACTTCATGTTGTTTGAATTACAATTATGAAAACCAGCTATGATGATAATCGCAAACATCAGCTACCAGAATATGTGAGTGGTAGCTGATGTAACTTAAGTTAGAAAATCATTTTTAAACCTTTTTCAGATACCTCCGGCCCTGCCCTCCATTCCATAACACCCATCTCACCACTGCTGATGCCTTCCACTTGCTCACTGATGCACTCCCGTCCACTTGGTAAACAGATATACCCAGAGGAACCTCTCCTAGAACCAACTGTCTACAGCGGGAGTCGATCAACACAATGCTGCCAGCAGAGTACATGGTGCAAACCTCAGGGATGAAAAGTGCTGCGTTAGGGAAGACTTCCATCCCTGACCACCAAAATGCAGAGATTTGGGGTTGCTGTCCACCTACTAATGGAATGACACTCTTGGACCACTGGCAGCTGATTTACAGTGATATTTAAAAAAAAAAAAAAAAAACTCACAATAAAGATGGCTAGGGGAGTTTACTGAAAATCACTCTGGGGTGGAGTCTGCAGTAATCAAACTAAAAGTGTGACTGTACGTTGCCCAATTTATAAACCTACTGTAGGGCCACTAAAGAGCTAGTTAATCACAACTGTTATTTAAGGTTCAAAGATGATGTGAATATGTGAATAAGCAGAACTAACCTGTGATATACAGTAGTTCTTATTGTCCATAAAAATGTATCCGGACTGTGATATTTTTATGGTTTTACAGATCATTGGTATGTTGAGCTGTGGAGAATGCCATAAGAAACCTAAGGAACCAGGAGTGACATCTTGGTGGTGGTGGGGGATCCCAAATTCTGTTTGCCTAGCTAGCTGGGTGGTCACTCCTGTATGAAACCAGATCGACTACTGCTGTTAGGCACTTGTTTTATCCGACAGATATTCTTTTGCCTTGTGATTTGTGTGACATCCGTCCTCTATTTGGTTTGGATTTTTTATTTCAGCACAGCATGCTGGGCAAGGGGGGGCTGTCAGTTACCGAGAGGCATTCACGCTGTGTGGCAGTTTCTCTTGCCATTTTTAACTGCAAAGAAATCCATTATTGAATGGCTTTCTGGGTCAGACTTCTCATTTATGCCAGTTCTGGGTGAAATTTTTTTTTCTTCCTTCAGTGTGGACAGTCACGGTTATCCAGCCACACACGCTGTTTGAGGTGCTGGGTGAGAAATTGTGCAGGCAGCATCACGGCATGGATGCGCTGGAAGGTTGGTGACAAGATTCTATCCATCTCCTTTTTCAGAGACATCCACTTTTTTTTTTGCATACTGTTGGGGCGCACCAGATTGGCTGCACTGTTGCTGCAACCCTGCATGAAGCATCATTTCATGCACTAATGAACACACACACACACACACTTATGTACAGTGGCTGGCTTTCTTTCGGCGGAAAACACAAAAAGAGGGTAGGGGAGAGTGGGTTGATAGAGCTGGCCCGGATTTTTCTGCTTAATGCCTTGGATCTGTGTGTGTGTCATGATCGTCCAGACTGTTGGGGGAAAGAGGACGTTTATGATCAGGAGTGGAAGATCAGAGAATCAGAAAGTCTTGATTCTCTCAGTTTGCAAAGTGTGCCCCTTTTCCTTCAGTCTGATAGCCTCTCTTGCTTGGTTTCTCATGCTCACCCTCAGACTTCTCGTCTGTTGCTCGCGCTGAAAAAATAGCACGTGAACTGTAACACACCTTTTATAATAAATAATACATTAAATGGTTAAATAAAATGTAGCTTTTACAAGTTACGTCAGCCTGATAACTTCAGATTCCATGTCAGCGTGCAGGCATTCAAAAGTACTGGGCAGCGTTCATCCTATATCGTCACTTCTTTCTCAGTCACCTGGTGCTGGCCATGACAGAAATAACTGGATAATCGGAGTCGGATGTAAGTGATATAACTATAATGGAATCAAAAAAAGACTGAAAACCAAAGCAATTAAGTACGCCAGTGAGCATGAAATGGCTAAAAGAAAAAATTACTCACCTTAGTAATGTTGTTTCTTCTAATGGAGTCTTGCTATATTATGACATATGCCGTGAGTCCCAACCTTCGAACTGCTCCGGAGGTGAAAGAGTTAACTTTCCATGCCAGGCATGGAATGCTGAGCTTGAGCTCGGTTGAAAACTCTGTCTGTTCTTCAAACTCAAACTGTCAGATCTTTACGAGCTAAACTCACTAAGGTCCTGTGTGGAAGCTGTAAACCTACACTAGTCAACTGGCTACTAAACATAACACATTTTTTGGTCCCAAAACAAAGACTCAAGTCAGGAGACCCAAAAATGAAAAATACCCAGTCACCCCAGAAAAGAGAGGGGTGAAAAAACAAGGTGGGCATCTACTAAGTGCCAGCACTGCACTGCCCACCCACATCCCAAAAACAGAGGTTCTGAGAGGGGCAGCGGGGGGGGAGGTCATAATATAGCAAGACTCCATGAGAAGAAACAACATTACTAAGGTGAGTAATTTTTTCTTCAAACATCATGAAGTCTTGCTATATTATGACATATGCAGACTACACAGCAGTACCTCCATGGTGGAGGGACAGAACCTACTTAGGAAATAGGCTCTGAAGCACAGCTGTGCCAAACCGAGCATTATTCCTAGCCTGGGTGTCCAGAGAGTAATGCTTGGTAAAAGTGTGAACTGTTTTCCAGGTAGCTGCTTGACAAATCTCTAGAATGGGGATGTCCCTGGCAGCAGCTGTACCTCTGGTAGAGTGAGCCCTCAGGCCCGAGGGAGGAACCTTACCCAGCTTTTCATAACAGAATTGGATACAAGAGACAATCCACCTGGCAATGGATCTTTTAGTGGCAGGTTTTCCTTTACCAACCTCACCATAAGTGAGGAACAGTTGGAGGGAGTCAAACCTGTGACCCTTGGTACGCTCAATGTAGTAATTAAGGGCTCTCTTCACATCTAAGCTGTGCAGCCTCCTCTCGCCAGAGGAGGAATAATCAGTGAAGTACACTGGAAGAGAAATAGATTGATTAAGGTGGAAACCTGAAACCACCTTAGGCAAGAACTTCCTGTTAGTCCTGAGGACCACCTTATCTCTATGAAAGGAGATAAAATCAGGCTCCACTGACAAAGCTTGTAATTCGCTTATGCATCTGGCAGAAGTGATAGCTACCAGAAACACAGTCTTCCAAGTCAAATACTTGAGGTCTGCCGAAGACAAGGGCTCAAAGGGAGGTTGCATAAGCTGAGCAATGCAAACATTAAGATCCCAGGCAGGGGCAGGGGCCCTGAATGGAGGGTTGGTGTGAAGCAATCGCTTAAAAAACTTAGAGAATACAGGATGAGCTGAAAGAGAAGAGGGTTTACCTGCTGAAATGAAAGCAGACACAGCTGTCCAATGAATCTTTAGGGTAGCTGGTCTGCGCCCCAAAGTGTTCAAATGGACCATATAATCCAGGACTGTGGGTAAATCAGCAGATTTTGGGGAAATATGCTTCCCAGAGCACCATATGGAAAACCTCTTCCATTTGGAATTGTAAGTAGCCCTGGTGGAAGGCTTCCTAGAAGCCTTCAATATATCCATTACACCCTGGGAGAGGTGTAGATCAGCAAATTCTAACTCTTCAAGAGCCAGGCCTTGAGATTGAGAGATTTGAGGTTCAGGTACCAAACCCTTCCCTGAGCACAGGTTAACAGATTGTGATTCCTGGGAAGACACAGGGGAAGATGGACTGCTAAGGACAGTAGGAGTGGATACCAGGGTTGTCTGGCCCAATCTGGAGCAACCAGAATCACTTTGCAGGATTGAGATCTGATTTTGACTAACACTTTGAACAGGAGAGGGAAGGGGGAAAAGCAGAGAGAAACTTTCCTTCCCAGTTGAGAACTAAGGCATCCAGAGGGACTGAGCCCAACACTGGGGGCCTGCAGCAAAAAAGGGGAAGTTGGTGATTGTCTGGGGCTGCAAAAAGATCTATCTGCGGGGTGCCCCACCTGGCAAATATTACCTCCAGGACCAGGGGATCCAGCGACCATTCGTGATGGCCCTGGGAAATCCTGCTGAGAGCATCTGCCAGGACATTGTCCTTGCCTGGGAGGTGAACTGCCGTAAGGGAGGTGTTCAGGGAATAAGCCACAGACCACAACTTCACTGCTTCCGTGCACAAGGCCGTAGACCGAGTGCCTCCTTGCTTGTTGATGCACCACATTGTAGTGGTCTTGTCTGTTCTGACCTGTACAACTTTGTTCTGAACAGATTTGGAAAAAGCTTGAAGTGCTAGAAAAACTGCTCTGAGCTCCAACTGGTTGATGTGGAGCAGAGATTCCTGAGGGGACCACAGTCCCTGGGTAGTGAGGTCACCCACCCCAAGAGGGATGCAACTGTAGTAAGGATTAAAGAGTGAGACTGAGTGACGAGTGACAAAGGGAACCCCCTGTCTCAGATAGCTCTGATCCTGCCACCACTGTAGGGCTTGGATCAGGGTTCGAGTCACTGGGATCAATTTGGTTAAAGGGTCCTTTCTTTGAGACCAAAAGGCTCTCAAATGGAACTGGATGTCCCTCATCTGAAATCTGGCTCCTTGCACTACTGCTGTAGAAGCAGCCATGTGCTCTAGGAACTGCAGAAAATGCCTTGCTGGTCGAGAGACCTGCAGGGTGAATGAGGAGGCCAGAGAGACCAGGGTCCTTGCCCTGTCCAAAGGCAGGAAGGCTCTGGCTTCCTCTGTGTTCAGTTCTGCACCTATGAAGGTGAGGAGCTGGACAGGCTCTAGAACTGACTTTGGAAGATTCAGAAGGAAACCTAGAGAGGTAAGCAGTTGCTGAGTTATCTGAAGATGTAACTTGACTTGGTCTGGAGACTGGCCTGCTATGAGCCAGTCGTCCAGGTAAAGGAAGATGACAATTTTTTACCTTCTTAGGTGGGCAACTGCTACTGCCAGGCATTTTGTTAATACCCTTGGAGCAGAGGTGAGGCCAAAGGACATTGCTCTGAACTGATAATGGCCTGAGGGCAGCTCGAACCCAAGGTATTTTCGATGGGAGCTTCTGATGAGAATATGGAAGTAGGCATCCTTGAGGTCCAAGGACGCTAGCCAGTCCCCTGGCCTTAGAGAGGGCAGAATAATTCCCAGAGTCACCATTTTGAATTTTGGTTTTAAAAGGTGCTTGTTTAAGTATCTGAGATCCAGGATGGGCCGCCATTCTCCTGTCTTTTCTGGGGTAAGGAAGTACCTGGAGTACAATCCTTTGCCCTGGTGTAGGGGTGGAACCCTTTCCACGGCTCTGAGAGCCAGGAGGGTAGAGACTTCTGTCTCTAGGGCAATTGCCTCTGATGGATTTGCAGGTGGAAAGGATCTGGTTCTCATCTTTGGAAATTTTTTGAAGCTGAGAATCAGTCCCTGGCTTACTACTTCCAGGACCCACCTGTCTGATGTGAGAGACTTCCAGTCCTGGACAAAAGTAAGCCAGCCTGCCCCCTACAGGTAGTGGAGAATTGGCCCTGGCCACCCCATCAGGGTGCCTGCTTGGCAGGGGCTTTAGGCTGAGGGGTGAAAGCAGGCCTGCTTGTACCTCGTCTGCCTCTCCCTCTAAAGAACCCCCTCTGGGCGTAAGCTGAAGAGGAAGCCTGGGCTTGGTAAAAAGGCCTACGAAAAGGCCTGCCCCTGCCCCTGGAAGGCTGCTTTTGAGGAGTGGCCTGCCTTTCCTTGGCCTGTGCACTCCTATAGGTGGTCCTATACTCATCCATTTTCTTCATGTAATTCTGTGTCTGCTCCCCAAACAGAGAATTACCCATAACAGGAAAATCCATGGCCTTAGTCTGGGTATCCTGTGACAGGCTAGTACATCTGAGCCAAGCCATTCTGCGAAGTGCCACAGATGTAGCACTGACTCTTGATGACATCATTAGAATCCACTGCAGCATGGAATTGCACCTTAGATGCCTCAATACCATCAGCGGCCACTTGCTCCAGCTCCTTGGCAAGCTGGCCAGGGACCTGTTTTGCTAGAGCCATAACAGTATCCCATCTGGATTTCTGGTATCTAGCAACATGCATTTTATAATTTGCCTGTCTGAGTCCCAAAGATGCTGCCATGTACTGTTTCTTTGCCATGGCATCAATCCTCCTGGAGTCCTTGTCAGGGGTGTGAGGCCAAGGAATATTTGCCTTGTCACAGGCTGCAGCCTGCACTACCTCAACATGGCTGCATTGTTGTGTAAGGAACTCCATATCAGAGCCTGACAATGTGTACCTCTTGTCCATTCTCTTAACAGGAGGTATAGTGTGAGGAGTTTTAAAATTTTTACTGTCTGTTTCCAAAAGATTTATGCAAAGGAATAGACAGTCTCCTGGACTCTGGGATATCCATCATTTCCACATAGTCCGGTTCCTCTTGATCATCCACAGCTTCCTCCATAGGGAGCTGGAGGGTTTCAGCCACTTTTTATAAAAATAAAATGAGAAGGGACTCAGAAAGCCTGAGGATGAGACACTCCTGAAGGTCTGTCTGGGAGATGTCCGGTTCAATGGGCACATCCAGACTTTCAAATCCACATTCATTCTCCTCATACTCCTCTTCCCCTCCTCCGGTTCATAAAATTCCTCTAGATCATACTCTTGAACGGTGGAACCAGGCCGAATCAGACGCTTTTTGTTTGACGGTGCCGGTTCGGTCGGAACTGGGAAAGCAACTGGACAATTTTAACGCTTGGCTATTTCTTCAGCGGTTGGAGAGGAAAGTTTTGGCTCCACACCAGCTGATTTCCTTGTCCTTTTGCTGGAACCGACTCCGGTCGGCTCTCCTTTGCCGAGGAAGTCTCGCCTGGTCAGAGGGCAGTCCCTCCGGTTCGGTAGGAACCAACTGGCTACCATCCGTCAGCGGACTTTGGGCCTCCTTTCCTGGAGCCTACCAACTCTCTTATCCAGGGTAGCTGCAGGAAAATTTTTTGCAAATCTGGCAGTCTGAATTGAGGTGGTCAAACCCCAGACAATAAACACAGGTGGGTGGAGGTCAGCCTTGGCAAAGGCTTCCACAGACACTGCAGTGTTGAAACCCAGTGGGCCTGGTTTTTCTTTGGGTTTCTCAGACAGTGCCAGTCTAACCAAACTTGCCCGTTGTGGCAATCCATGAAGCAAGACCTCTTATCGGTTCCCAGCCGTGTCACGGAGTAAATGGAAAAACCATAAGAAAATCCGTTTTTTTTTTTTTTTAGAACCGATAAGAACCGGTAACTACACTCTAAAAGACAAATTAATATATTTCAAAACAACCTGATCGGTTCAAACCGAACCGATAACTGTTTACAAGTTCCACACAGAAGAATTAAATGTAAACGCTATCTAGTACTTACAATACCACAGACAGAGCTTGAACCGACCAGTTGCGGTTTAAATTAGGTCAAAAAACCGAGAAAATAATACTTTAACCGACAAAATGAACCGAGCAGAAGGAGAAAATCTCCGGAGCGACTGTTCAGTGAGGCGGAGTAAAGAATCTGACAGTTTGAGTTTAAAGAACAACAGACAGTTTTCAACCGAACTCGAGCTCAGCGTTCCATGCCTGGCATGGAAAGTTAACTCTCACCTCCGGAGCAGTTCGAAGGTTGGGACTCACTGCATATGTCATAATATAGCAAGACTTCATGTTGTTTGAAAGGCTTGTTACGCTAGCTCTTCAATAAAATGTTTTGTAGCCCATTCTCCAACAGATTCCTACAGCCTCCTGCTCAGGATACAGTGCCATGAATTGAAATTTAACCACAATTCGGAAGCACCGATCACACCATAGCAGAAAATGGTAAGATTCTTTTTATAATGATTAGCATTATTCCTGGTGTCTTTCCTTTCATAATCTTGAGCCCTGGATAACAAATCATGACAGATGATTCTAGTTACCTCCTCTGATTCATCCTCCTGATCCCAATTTCTGTCCGTCAGCTCCGTATCTGCAATCCTTTTAGCCATTGCTGCACCTGTGACAAAAACAAAAATAGATCACCTTGAATTTTGCCAATCTGGTAGTCAGTGATGAAGATTTTTGATTGGGGGCGTTAAATTTAGCAGAGAACTCTTCATAACCATGCTGCTTCTTTGGTTTCGCCACACAATCCTGTGGTATTCCTCCAGAACTAAAAGGACTACTGTACTCAGCAAGTTTTGTTCAAAGTAAGAAAAAGTTGCATCCACCAGGGGGCATGCACTCACAATGTGGTGGGGTGTTCAATAAGGATATTTGCAACACGGCTCACCAGAGAGGAGTGAAATGGAGCAGCCGCATTGGCGAAGTGGCGCAGGTAACACAAACCAAGCGGGTATTAACCCACAGTTAACGCCCGCTCGGTTAGTACCACCTGTGGCCACTGCAGCAGTAGAGGGGACCCGCTCACTCAGTCACCACTCCCTCACGCCACCTGCGGCGCTCGCGAGCCGCAGCCTGGTAGGGAACAAGCTGGTACTGTTCTCCTGCCCGCCACAGGACACCCAGCCTCCATAAGGAACAGTAGATCTCATGCTCACCAGAGCGACGCACGGCTGCACGCCCCTGGACCCCCCCCCACCACGAACAAATCTGCCTGGCAGGCACCCAACAGCTGGAAGTGCGGCGAATCTGTGTGCTACACAGCTGTCCACCGCCCTGCACCTGTGTGATCGCTCCGATTCCCCCGCCCCCACACGATCGCCGACGCATGCTGGACTGAGCCCTGTGGCCGGTTCTGGTGACATACACCGTTCTCGGGCAGCAAACTGTCCCTGTGCCCCTAGGGTCGCCGGCAGCAAGGTGCACACCAGTAACATAGAAGCTCGTCGCTGCCACAGCGAGCCTATGTTACAAGCACGTGTATCACCTCGAGTCGGGCTCTACCGGTGATTAATGCCCTCTGGAGTTGAAGCCTCGGCTTCACCTCAGGCACCAATCCTCTAGAGGGCATTAATCCACGGTAGAGCCCTCCTCTGTCGGTCATTAATGCTTACTTGAAACATTGCTTCATGGAAAGATGCAAATGTCACAAGGCAGCAGAAAAGAGAACACTGCACAAAATTATTAATAAAACAAGAAAGAGCATGCTAGCAGTACATTTTGAGGAGGTTCCACGAGTCCTAGGTCAAAGATTTCAGCTACAAGTTACTTGTACATGTGCCCCCATTAGCTTGGGGAGACTGATTAAAACTGCTTTGCAGAAAGAAACACAATGGATTAGTAAAAAACTGAACACCTTGCAACCCTGGGGTGAAGAGTTATATTTTACCCTCTTTCTCCAAGTAAAACAAGTATGAAATACTGGCCACTGTGCTGTAGTGCAGGATTTGTTTACTAAAAAAGTCCTCTGAAGTAGTATTTCTGCAAAACCTTATATGAATATATATTACTACGTTATGCAGGTGTGAGTTTCTCTCCACCACCCCTCTGTATGTTCCCCTTATTTTCAAATTATTTGGCATCTCTGCCTTTGAATTAATCTTTCCTTCCTTCATTCTTTGTTCTGCACTCTTCCCCCAGTTGTCTTCCAACCCCTTATTTTTAAGAGTTAAGGGAGAATAATGTTAAGGCATCTGTACAAGTGTTTTTTTTTTGTTGTTAAAAAAACAGACCAGAAGTGTATGATGACCAATAAACCTCAAGAGCAAAGCTCGAGAGGTTTATGAGGTCATCACACACCCAGGGTGTGTATAAATTCAGTAAAACTCAAACACTGACATTTCTGAGTGCCATTTTTTTTTTTTTTTTTTTTAATCATAACTGGTGTAACAAACAAAAAAAACTGCCAAAGTTGAAAGTACATAATGTCTTTACTAAATACACACATATTAATCCTTAAAACTGAATAGTGAAACATTTTATTTCAAGATTCTCTGAAATACTTTAAATCCAACATTTCTAATAAAAAGGACAGTGTGAAACAAAATAAGTCTTGCGTCTTACTTTAAGATGCTGTGAGTCAGACGGCACACTAACGCCCTGTGCAGGAGCAGTGAGAACATGATCGTACCCAGTGATGAATTAAACGAAAACGGCTAACATTTCATTTTAAAAAATGCACATAAAAAAAAAATAAATAAAAATGGAGCCGTGCACCATCCGCCAAGCTTGGGGATCGCGGACTTTGGCAAAGTAAAATTAAGTAAGTTAACATCGAGGAAAAAATTTCTTTCCTATCGGAAAAGCTTAACCGAAGGGTAAAGCTTTAGGGGTGGGTTATTAATTAAGACAGTTTTCCTTTAAAACAGTTTATTTTTTCCACTTTTCTCCTTCCTTAGTGGTACTTTTGCTTGTGGTTACTAGCTGTTACTTCATGGAAAAGGTGCGAAAGATGGGGTGAAAAAAATATTTTGGCAAGGTTGTGGAGGAAATGATACAGCGTGATTTAAGAGTAAGTGTGGCTCACAAAGGAGTTATCAGATGGGGAAGTGAACAGAAAATAGAGATTAGAGCATCTTCAAGTAGGGAATTTTGGGAAAGACTGGATGGATAGTTCCAATCTTTCTCTGTCAGTCACTTTTCTGTTTCCATGCTTTGCATGATTTACTCGCTCTTTCCGAGGTTAATAATTTGTGTGCCACCATGCACGGTCACAGAATATACAGTAAAAGGAGCTGGTCACTTGCTGGCTAGAGAAAAAACAGGTGCCCACTTGATCTGAAACTTGGAAATCGAGGTGTATGGGGAGTTGACCTGGGACTTAGTATTTGCATCTAACAGATGGAAAAAGCTTTCAGTAAATACTTCCCAATCCTTAAAATTACCTGGACCTCTGTGCCAAACATTTTAGAATGGAGATAAATTTATTTAAAAAATTCTAATCAGGAAGGCAGATGGAGATGTGAAACAGCTTGTTTCCAGAAGTGTCCTATTAGAAAGGGTACAGGAGAGAATCAAGCAAAATAAAACAGCAGTAACAGAGTTCTCAAAATTTGGAGAAGCATAATTAAAACATAGAAACATAAGCACACATGCAAATAACTAGACAGAACGGTCAATAATAGTGACAAAACGTGTGAAGAGTAGCAAAACAGATTAAAATGTGAAATAATAAAATGTGAGCAGAAAAAAAAATGAATACTGATCAACCAACCATCGGGGACATTCAGGCACAGTAAAGCGATGGAGTAATATCCCAGATGAGGATGTGTAACAGCTGGGTAGCCAAACAGCACCTACAGTAGCCATGGGCAGCCGGCAGACATGACCTTGGGCAGGGGATTTAGTCAGCTGCAAGACCTGCAGAGCCACACTACAGAAACAAAAAGTAACAGGGCACTGGGACCAGATTGTTTTAATGCAGACTTCTGTTGGTGGTGGTGGTGGTGGGGATGGCGTGAATTATTCAACATGCACATTAGCACCAACAGTAATGCATTCCAGCACTGTCAAAAAGTAAGAGCAATATACCCAGCATCGTGAAAACACACTATCCTAACAGCTTTGCCAAAGCCAGGTAAACCAGATGCGAGTGCTGGTCTTAGACCCATATTCTTTACTGAACCAAGCCCTAAAAACACACACACAAGAATAGTTAAAGTAAGTGTCAGCATGGCTCAGTTGGTAGCACATCTGCCTCTGTACCAGAAGGTCGTGGGTTCTCGTCCCACACCGGGATTGGACTTGCACCTAAAAATGGCTGGCATCTGAGTGCAGTATTGAGGGGTGCTGTACTGCTGGGGTGTGCCGTCCTTCGGATGTGACATTAAACAGAGGCCCCTTCTGCCCATCCTGATTGTGTCCAGGTGGAAGTAAAAGAACCCAGGGCACTCTTTGCAAAAAAGTAGGGAACATTCCCAGTGTCCTGGCCAACATTCCCCTTCCCATAAACCGGTTCATGCAATTATCCAGGCTGTGTGTGAGTGATGATGTGCGATATGGCCGCCACTACACATTCAGTCACCTCACTAACAGTCTAGCACTGCCTGTAAAGTGCTTTGGGATACTGTGTATGAAAAGCACTATATAAATGCTTCTTCCTTCTCGTGAAAAAAAGAATAGGAAACTCGATATAGAGACCAAACAGCATTCAGGCAACTCAGCAATAACATTAGATGGACCCTTAACATAATAGCACATGTGGGGGCGGGGATACTCCAAATATCACCATTTTCAATGTGGAAAAAGCATTCAACCATACCTAGACCTAGTTTTAGAGAAAATGGGTTTTGGCCAGAAATTCAGAAAGTGGATTACACAAATGTACCGCCATCCTACAGCAACAGAGCTAACAGAACAACGTCAAAACTCCTAAATACAGAGAGGCACCCAGCTGAGTTGCCCTTGGTCACTGCTATTTGCAGTAAGCATGGAGCCCCTGGTAGCCACAATCAGGGAAAACAACACAATAAAAGGTACAAGAGTTGCAGTAATAGATGGCAAAAATCACTTTATGCCGATGACACATTTATATTAGGGAGCCAGAAAAATTTTTTTTGCCTTACCGTCAGGTCACACAAGAATTCAGTCAGATTGCATAGTTCAAAATAAATCAAAACAAAACTGAACTCTTAGAAATAAGTGCTAACATACCAGATACCTTTAATCAGTGCCGTGCAAAAATCTACAAGATACTAAGGAATCCAAATTCCAGCTATATATAAAAAAAAAAAAAAAAAAGCACAACAAAATGATGTGAACTACGGTACACTGAAGAGAAAAAAAATATTCACAAACTTAAATAGATGGCAGACAATGCCATTTACATCTGCAAACAGACTAGAGGCAAAAATTAATATCTTGCTCAAACAAATGTTTCTGTACTTCAAACTGGCTCCAACCTCAGAACACGCCAGCGGTAGTACGCTTGTTATTAGAGCGCCAGTCAGCAATTTTGCTGATTGTCCTTTATGCAGGGAGCTGTGCCTCCCACACCCCCAGCTAAGGATTCCAACTCCAGAAGGGGGACCTCTGGGAGGGGGTGGCGAATTTCAGTTTCTGGTGCCCTAATGACAGGTGCACCAACGCTTGCGCCTTGAACGAGTGCTGTGCTCCACACTACCTTTGCCCATACCCAAAAACTAAAACACAGCATGTTTGTCAAGACAGGAAACCCAGAATAAAATGGGAAATGTTAACTGGAGGGAAGAATGGGACTTCCCAGTTTCAGTCATTATGAGGCAGCACAGCTTTCCCATTTATTAGTCATAAGGCACAATGAAGACACTGGGTGGGTATCATTAGAAGAACAAGCACATCCCTCCTTCATATTCTGCTGGGTTAAAGTTAAAATTAGGCACCAAATTAAAAAGACAAATAATGCAACCAGATTCCAATCAGACGTTATCCTGGCTTTGATTGACCACAGATAGATGCAACCTTGTTGCTCTCTCAAATAAGAGAAAAGGGTTACATAAATGTGTTACCCAATGCACAACTCGGGGGCTAGTAAAATTTGAGAACCTCAAAGCAGACTATAATCTAGAAGAAAAAAAAATTACTCACCATAGTAATGTTGTTTCATCTAATGGAGTCTTGCTGTATTCTAACCATATGCAGACTACCAAGCAGTTAGCCCCAGAGAGTAAAGGGTTAACTCTATGCCAAGGCATAGAACGTTGAGCTCGGTTTTCAAACCTGTCTGTGGTACTCATGTAACCGCAAGATTCTTACGAGCACTAAACTAACTCAATGGTTAGAAATTGTTTCCAAAATGTTATGAAAAAAGGCACTAAACAGATTTTTATGGTCAAAAAGACAAGTCGAGAACCCCAAAAAGAATATAAGCAGGTAGTGAAACAACCAACACATTTAACATAAAAAAAACCCAGAAAAAACCTTAAGAAAAAGGCATGCCAAGTACACCTCTGGGGTGCAGCATTGTGCCTGCCAGACCACATCTCAAAACTACTAGATTCCAGGAGGAGAGGCAGGAAGGGAAGTCAGAATGCAGCAAGATTCCATTAGAACAATAGTTCTCAGACTTCGTCACAGTGAGCCTCCCCAAATCCATGGAAAAGATTTTGAGCCTCCCCCAAAAACTGAAATAATCTTGGGCCTCCTCAAAGAAAAATAACATACTGTACTTTGTGCAGTACACCATGAATACATTTAAACCCCTTTGAGTACTTGGCTTACATTCAGTTCTTTCTCTTGTATGGAACTTGGAACTTTTGAAAAAAAAGAGTTCCTGTGCTCAAAGGTGTTATCTGAATAACAAATAAATAAAAACAAACAAATATTATTATTCAGCTTATTGTAACACCCCACGGCCAACTTACTTGCTCTGCTATTTTCATTCTTGAACCACTGTTACCCCTTGTTGCAGTACCTTCATGGGTCAGACTACTTCCTCTGTTTCCTCTCTATGTGAAATAACCTTCCTACATACTTTGCCTCTTCCCTTCCTTCTCTTCTCCTAAGGCCCCGTCCACACTGCCACGGTGTCTGTTACAGGACCGGCACCGTCGGTCCACACTTCGGGAGCTGGGTTAGGTTACTGTGGCACCCAACTCACAATGCAGCTCGTGTTGCACGAGACAGGTGCCATGCGTCCACACTACACCTGGTAACGTTACCGATGCGTAACCGGTTTCATAACAGTTGTTGAAATCACCTTGTATGTGATTTCAACAACGGTTACGAAAACGCCTTCTGTAACATTACAGGTGTAAAACGCAAACCGCTGTAATGGTTTGGGCACTTTGTAACATTACAGAGGGGTAGCGTGGACAGGGCCTAAGCAACATCTCATGGATTACTTTGCTCCTTCCTGTTATTGCTCTTAGCACTTCTATGCTCAATTCTTGTATTTGGGCTGTTCTGCCATCAGTTTACAAATTGATCAATTACCACCACTCATTATTAATTTGTTCATATGTTATTTGCACTATTGCTCATTGTATAGTTCTTAATTGTTTTGCAGTTACCTTTGAAATGTATTCACTCCCTACCCTTCCCCGGGTACACCTGAAATGAGCCTTGGCTCATTCACCTTTCCTTGTCACCTATTAGTAAATAAATACATAAAATTCACCTACTATTATCCTCTTTCAGTTTGTATCATCTCTTCACACAAAATACATAAAACCCAAAATTTAAATACAGCACTTTTTCAGAATTGCTTGAGCCTCCCCTGGAACAGGTTGTGGCCTCCCAAGGGAAGCTGGCCTCACCATTTGAGAACCCCTGCATTAGAAGAAACATTATGGTAATTTTTTCTTCAAACATCATGAAGTCTTGCTGTATTCTGACTCTATGCAGACTACCAAGCAATACCCCCTTGGAGGAGGGAGTCACAGAACCTATTTTGGGAACAAGATCTGCAGCACAGCTGTGCCAAACCTAGCATCACTTCTAGACAATGTCCAGAGAGTAATGCTTGGTAAATGTGTGAACAGTTTTCCAGGTGGCTGCTTTACAGATTTCCACTAAAGGTACATCTCTAGCTGCTGCGACAGAAGCAGCTGTACCTCTGGTAGAATGAGCCCTCAGACAATCCACCTGGCAATAGTTCTCTTGGTGGCTGGTTTACCCTTTCCCACTTCTCCATAAGTGAGAAACAACTGAGAACAGTCCTTTCTATGGGCCTTAGTGTGCTCCCACATAGTAACTAAGAGCCCTCTTTACATCAATACTATGCAATCTTCTCTCCCCTGAGGAAGAATGGTCAGTGAAAAATACAGGCAATGACAGACTGATTCAAATGAAAGTCTGAAATCACCTTGGGAAGAAACTTTGTTGGTTCAAAGGACCACCTTATCCCTGTGAAATGAAATGAAGTCAGGTTCCACTGATAAAGCCTGTAATTCAGTGTCTCTCCTGGCAGAGATAATGGCTACCAGGAATACAGTTTTCCAAGTCAAGTACTTTAGCTCAGCTGAGGATAGAGGTTCAAAAGGGGGCTACATAAGCTGTGCAATACGGATATTCAGGTCCCAGGAAAGGGGGTAGGCTCCTGAAAGGGAGGATTAACATGTACTAGACCCTTGAACAATTTCTTAAACGCTGGATGAGATGCTAAAGAAGAGCCTTTACCAGCTGAAAGGAAGGCAGAAATCGCTGCCAAATGTACCTTGAGAGTAGCAGGCCGGAGGCCTAAACTGTTAAGGTTCACCAAATTGTTTATTCTATTTATTTGATCATCGGTTTACAGACCTTTGCGTCAGACTCATTTACAAAGGCACCTCGTCAAGACAGTAATACATCACAGCAAACAAACAGTACAGTACATAACGCTTAAATTAAAAAAGCAACCAGTATTACAGGCATTCACTGGCGGTACAAGCTTGGTAATAGGTAGACCACAGTAGTCATAATATAGGTGCACGAGTACCACGCCAGGTAGCAACCAGAGATGTTTTACTACATTAGTTAGATGTTGCATGAGACCCCATGTATATACAACAAAAGTAGACAGGGTAGACCCAGCCTAGGGGTGAAGGTAAGGGATTATGTGCAGTTGCAGCAGCAAGTGCTTGTCGGATGGCTTCTGAGGGAGACCTTGAAAGGACCAAGCTTAGTGGAGTCAGCTATATTGGCTGGGAGGGAACTGAACCAGGAGGAAACCCAATAGCAAAAGGATCTCTGGACCATAGAGGTCCTTACCCTGGGAACAATAAGGGAGGTTTTGATTGTGTGCGGGTGGAGACTGAGCGGGAGGTACGCTGCAGGGAGGTGCCGACCCCGGGGTGGGGGCCCCTAGCAGGGTCTTTTTTACAAGAAGGCAGGATTGGAAGCAGTGTCTTTCTTCAAGGTTGAGCAAGTTGGTGGTGGAGTACAGCAGGCACGTACGGGTGTGCCTAGGGGCTCCCAGCATTAGCCTGTAGGCCTTGTTTATAGAGAGTTGGATTATTGTAATCGCAGTGTTGTCGGCTGCAGCATAGATGGCCAGCCTATAGTCTGTTAGCAATAGGACAGAGGAGGTGATTGCCAATCTAAGGGCCTCTTGTGTTAGGCAGTCCCTATGGCAGTATAACTGTCAACTCCTGACACTGGTGGCAGCAGAAAGGGCATTAATATGGGAATGGAAAGAGTGCCGAATCAAAGGTAATGCCCAGATACTTGTTGGAGGAACCTGCTCAATGGGGTTTAGTGTGCTAGGCAATATCACGAGAGGGGCACCACTGGCTTTGCTTTGGCGATGTGAGAAGAGCATGGCTTTGGTCTTGTTTAGGTACAGGACTAGCCTTCGTGATGTGAACAAATGCTCAGCTCTATCAAAAGCTTGTTGAAGGGTGGCCTGGAGTGTGCTGGGGTTGGGGTCAGTGGCGAAGAGCACAGCGTCATCCGCATAGAGGAGGATCTTACTTGGGCAGGCCAAGGGAAGGGAGTTGAGGTAGAAACTGAAGAGGAGAGGGCCTAAAATAGTCTAATATACTGGCAATATAAGCCTGCTCTGGCTGGACCTGCCTCTGGGAACATCAAAACCCAAATCTTTTCCATTTGGAATTGCAAGTCTTTCTAGTAGCAGGTTTCCTGCTAACCTTCAACATGTCCAAGACTGACTGAGAAAGATGCAGGCTTGCATATTCTAGCTCTTAGAGAGCCAGGTTTTGAGCCCGAGAGTCTGAATGTTGGGATCAAGAATCCTCCCCCATGAAGAGGTGAGGAGATTGAACTGTCTGGGAAGACACAGAGGCATTGTCACTGACAGTGACAAGAGAAGGGGTTACCAAGGCTGCCTGGCCCAGTCTGGAGCCACTAGAATCACCTTGCAGGGCTGAGACCTGATCTTGATCAGGACCCTGAAAATCAGAGGAAAAGGAGGAAAGACAAAGAAACCTGCTTCTCCAATTCGACAAGAGAGCATCCTGAGGGACAGGGCCCAGAAGAGGTGGTCTGCAGCAAGAGAGAGGAAGTTGGTGATTGTCTGGGGCTGCAAAGAGATCCATCTCTGGACTGCCCCATCTCTTGAAAATAACCCGAAGAATTACAGGGTTCAGGGTCCATTCGTGGTGACCCTGAGGAATCCTGCTGAGAGCATCTGCTAGAACACTGTCCTTCCCTGGGAGCTGCACAGCCATCAGGGAAGCCTGAATGGAATAAGCTAGAAATCATATTTTCATGTCCTCTGTGCACAAGGCCGAAGATCACGTGCCTCTCCGCTCATTGATGTACCACATGGTTGTGGTATTGTCTGTCCTGATCTGCATCACTTTCCTCTGAACAGCAGTTGAGAATGTCTGAAGTGCTAGAAAGACAGCTCTCGGTTCAAGAAGATTTAAGTGTAGAAGATTCCTGGTGAGACTGGGTTCCCTGAGCTGTAAGCTGATCTAGGTGAGCCCTGCGCCCCAGTAAAGAGGCATCTGTGGTGAGAATCGCTGAAGGAGCCTGACTGATAAAGGGGACACCTTGTCGAAGACTGTACTCCTCCAGCCACCACTGGAGGGCCTGAACTAGAGTTTGAGACACTGGAACCAATCTGGAGAGAGGGTCTTTTTTCCTGAGACCAATAAGATCTGAGAAGAAACTGAATATCTCAGCTGAAACCTTGCTCCATGGACCACTGCTGTGGATGCTGCCATGTGACCCAGCAACTGTAGAAAGTGTCTGGCTGGACGAGAAACTACAGGACGAAAAGAGGAAGCCAGAGTGACAAGGGACTGAACCCTTGAGAGAGGAAGAAATGCCCTTGCCTGAATAGTATCTAGTTCCACCCCTATGAAAGTGAGGAGCTGGGCTGATTCCAGAACAGACTTTGCTAGGTTCAGAATGAAACCCAAGGAGTGTAGAAGTTTTTGAGTGACCTCTAGGGCTGACCTGACTTGGTCCGAGGACTGGCCTACAAGGAGCCAGTCGTCCAGGTATGGGAACAGAAGAATACCCCATCTCCTGAGGAATGCCACCACTACTGCGAGACACTTGAACACCCTTGGAGCAGATGTCAGGCCGAAAAGCATAGCTCTGAATTGGTAATGGCCTGAGGGCAACTCAAACCCAAGGTACTTTCTGTGGGAATGTCTGATAGGTATGTGGAAGTAGGCATCCTTGAGATCCAGAGAGGCTAGCCAATCTCCTGATCTCAGAGAGGGAAGAATTACTCCCAGAGTCACCATCTTGAATTTTGGTTGTGTCAGATGTTTGTTCAGGCACCTTACATCTAGGATGGATCACCACTCCCCCATCTTTTTTGTGGGGGTAAGAAAGTATCTGGAATACAGTCCTTTTCCCCTGCGACAATGAGGTACCTTCTCCACTGCTTGCAGAAGCAGAAGAGGAGACTTCTGCCTCTAAGGCCTTTGTCTCCAAGGGAGAGGGAGGACTAAAGGACCTTGCTCTCATTTTTGGGAACCTTTTGAAACTGAGCGCAAGTCCCTGGCTCACTACTTCCAGAACCTATTTGTCTGAAGTAATGGACTCCCAGGCCTGGGAGTAGTGAGCCAACCTGCCCCCTACTGGATCTGGGGAGGCGACCCTGACCAACATCTCAGGGTGTCTGTTTGGCAAGGGGTTTAGACTGCATGGATGATGGGGTTCTAGTCATCCCACGCCTGCCTCTTCCCCCTAAAGAACCCCCTCTGCTGGAAAGAAGAGGAGGAGGCCTGAGCTTGGTAGAAAGGCCTGCCCCTGCCAGCCCTGAATTGCTGCTTCTGAGAAGTGGCCTGCTCTTCCTTGGCTACAGCACTCCTATATGTGGTCCTATACTCATCCATCTTCTTCATATAGTTCTCAGTTTGCTCACCAAATGGAGTGTTACCAGTTACAGGAAAATCCATGGCCTTAGTCTGGGTATCCTGCAAAAGACCGCTACATCCAAGTCAAGCAAACCTCCTCATGGAGATAAATGTAGCCATAACTCTAGAATGCACATCACTCAAAACAACAGCAGCATGAAACTGCACTTTGGATGCCTCTATACCATCTACAGCCACCTGCTCCAGCTACTTGGCTATCTGGGGCTGGGGTGGCATTCTTAGCCAACTCCAGAACCATATCCCACATAGACTTCTGGTACCTGGATGCCAAGTACTGTTTCTTAGCCATGGAATCCTTATCTGGCGGGGGCAGATGCCAGAGGAATACTAGCTTTATCACAGGCTGCAGCTTGCACTACCCCAACATGGCTGCAATGTGCTGAAAGTAATTCCATGCCAGGGCCTGATAAAGCATACCTCCTGTCCATTCTTTTATCCACAGGAAGAATGGCTGAGGCAAACTGCATGATTTTGTGTGTCCGTTTCCCCAGGGATGTGCAAAGAGATAGACACTCTCTGACTCTAGAACATCCATCATTTCCACATAATCAGGTTCTTCCTGATCCTGATCAGCCTCTCCCACAGGAAGCTGAAGAGTCTCAGCCACCTTCTTGTAAAACAAGTGGGAGGGGGACTCAAAGCCTGGAAGGGGAAACACTGGAAGGCCTGCCTGGGGAGATGTCAGGCTCTGCTGGCTCATCTAGGCTTTCAAACCCTCCTTCGTCATCTTCTTCCTCCTCCCAATTGCCCTCATAGTATGCCTCTGAATCAATATCTGAGGCAAAAACTTCCGACCGAACTGACTGCTTCGAACCGATGTCGGTTCGGTCGGAACCGGGCAAAGTGACTGCACTAGAGAGATCGCTTTCGCCATTTCCTCAGCAGTCGGAACATGAGGCGTTTGATCCGAACCGGCTGATTTTCCTTTTCTCTGATGGAGCAGACTCCGCAGAGTCGGCTCTCCTTTTGCCCGAAGAGGTATCGCCCAGGTCAGTAGGCACCTCTTAAGGTTCGATTGCAACCAAACTGGGTTGGCCATCTGGGTCAACTGACTTCTCGGCCTCCCTTTCCTTCAGCCTACTCAACCATTTTTCAAGAGTGGCCTTAGGAAAGTTTACAAATTTGGCAGTCTACCTTGAGGTGGTCAAACCCCAGACAATACACACATACGAGATGGGGGATCAGCCTTAGCAAAGGCCTCCCCACACTCGGTGCAGTGCTGAAACCCAGTGGTACCGGTTTTCTTTTTGGGTTTCTCAGGCATGCCGAATACAAAAAAAAGTTACCCTTGTCAGTGTTAAGCCAGGTTAAAAAAAAAAAAAAAATATTACAGTTACAACCGGGTCACGGGTCAGTTAAAAAAATCCCACAAAATCTGGAATTTTTTTTTTTTTTTTTTTTGAACAGATAAGTACTGGAAAACCACAAATATTTATACAGAAAGCACAAAATACCACTACCTACTACCACTTACTGTTACAGAGACAGAGATAAGAATACCGATGAAATAAGAATTGTGGTTGAAATAACTAACTGATTCGAACTATTACCAAAGCGCAAGAGAGATCTCCAGAGCGACTTCACCGTTAGGAAGAGTAAGAATCGGATGGTTACACTTCAGAGTGCCACAGACAGAGGTTTGAAAACAGAGCTCGAGCTCAATGTTCTATTCCTTGGCATAGAGTTAACCCTCTACTCTCCGGAGCAGTTTAAGTGCTGGGGCTAACTGCTTGGTAGTCTGCACATTTATTTATTGATTGAATTGTTTCACCAGGAAGGATACACTGAGCAACTCAATGCTTGTCTCATGGTACGTCCTGGGGAAAGGGATGTACAGCAGGAGAATCCATAATACATACATCATTATAGCGACTGCATAAAAAACATTAATACATAGTCAAAGACATTGGGTACACAGTAGTCAAATGCATACAATTACATTACAGGCGGGTCACAGGTGATGTCAAGATAGTCAAAATACAGCAAGACTTCATGTTTGAAAGCAAACTATTTCCAGTACTTACAAGTTAGTTCATATCTGAACCGAACAATAAAAAATGAAAATTA
The DNA here is from genome assembly GCA_016271365.2 of Neoceratodus forsteri. Classification (NCBI taxonomy): domain Eukaryota; kingdom Metazoa; phylum Chordata; order Ceratodontiformes; family Ceratodontidae; genus Neoceratodus; species Neoceratodus forsteri. The sequence continues at coordinate 1,651,395,236 of CM028131.1, read as the reverse complement.
CGTACCTACCGTAATTCTTGATCTTCTTGGACGAGTCTCCACCACTCATTCACACTAGTGGGATCTGCGCCGGAGGCACTAGGACCCATCGGGAGCAAACTTTTTGCTGGAGGGTCGGCGCGAGAGATGGCGCTATGAGGCATGGCGCTATGATGCTGGCTCACATGTAATGACTATCTCGTGACGACCCCTCCAACCACCAGTTCTTTTTTTTTTTTTTTTTTTTTTTACCAAGGAGGTGCAGCGCAACTAACGTAAAGAGTAAACTTAACCTTAAAAAACGGACATAAGATAGTCCGGACGACCCGTGTAAGAAGGGTCAGCAAAGAAGTCTTCACGGCCTAAAGATTTGAGGGAGTGAAGACCAACACAGCGGTGAGCTCGGGGGATGGAGGGTGGGTAGAATGAGTGGTGGAGACTCGTCCAAGAAGATCAAGAATTACGGTAGGTACGTAATTTTCATATCTTCCTGGACATAAGTCTCCACCACTCATTCACACTAGTGGGAGAGTACCAAGCTGATAATCCCCCGAAAGGGCGGCAGGGGAGCCAGAGCTCACACGTCTAGGACAGAAGTCCATTAAGGATAGTTCTGCCGAAGGCGGAATGACGCCTGGCATGAACATCCAGTGCATAATGCTTAATGAAGGTATGCACTGAGCTCCAGGTGGCGGCACTGCAGATATCCGCAATTGGAACATTGCGAATTTCCGCTAGGGATGCCGCGACCGCCCTAGTAGAGTGAGCGTACACTCTACCTTCCAATTTAACCTGTGCCATGGAATAGCGATGTCGAAGACATGCCACTAACCATGATGAGATGCATCTGATAGCGACAGGCTGACCCAGCGGGTCTCGCTGAAGGAAACAAACAATTGCTGAGTCTTGCTAAAATTCTTGGTTCTATCTAAGTAGAACCATGAAGGCTCTCTTAACATCCAAGGAATGAAGAGACCGTTCTCCTTCATTTTGGAAGTTGGCAAGTAAGAGGAAGCACCAGAGGTTGGTTTAGATGGAATTCTGACACAACCTTGGGAAGAAATTTAGATGAGTACGAAGAACTACTTTGTCCCTATGGAACACAGTATACGGAGGGTCCGTAACCAGGGCATGTATCTCAGAGACCCTGCGGGCTGAGGTAATGGGCACTAGGAAGGCTGTCTTCCAGGTAAGAAATTTTAGCTCACAGGTAGCTAGGGGTTCGAAAGGCTTCCGAGTGAGCATGTCTAGCACAAGGTTAATGTCCCAGGCTGCAACCGGACGTCTAACAGGGGTCTGGTATGCAGAATTCTCTTAAGAAATCTCTTCACCATAGGTAACTGAGCCAGAGACAAGGAAGAAACCGCTCATGGAACGCCAAATGGCACTAAGGTGAACTTTAACCGTGAGTACTGGAGACCTGAGTTTGATAGGTCCAAAGGTACTCCAGAACCTTGTCTGGAGGACAGGAAAAGGGATTCAAGAGGACTTTGCACACCAGAGAGAAAAGCATTTCACTTAGAAGCGTAAGTTTTCGGTAGCTGGCTTCCGAGCAGCCAGAAGGACGTCTGAGACTCTACGAGAGACGTTGAACCGGTTCACTTCTACCTCTTCAGGAGCCAAGCATGAAGGTGAAGTGACCTCAGGTTGGGATGGACCAACGAACCCTGAGTCAAAAGATTGATTTGCAAGGAAGTGGTCTCGAGAGGCTACCGACATACTGTTGAGTAGAGGAAACATAGTTGCCGAGGCCAGGAGGAGCAATGAGAATCATCTTGGTCCCCTGAGACTGAACTTGAGGAGAACTCTCTGAATTAAAGGAAGCGGTGGAAAGGCGAAGAAAGCGTTTGTCCACCTTAGCCTCGAACGCATCCTGACAGAAAATGCCAGGCCCTGGATTTCTGGAGCAGAAGAGAGGCAGTTTTATGCTGAGTGGGATGCAAAAGGTCCAGGTCTGGAGTCCCCCTCTTCGAACAGTGACCGAGCTACAGCTGGTCGAGAGACCACTGTGAGGGTCTGCCTCCGTCCTGCTGAGGTGATCTGCTAAGTCGTTTGTAAACCTGGCAGATATACCGCTTGAATTAGAGACTTGTGCTGCCAAGCACCACTCCCACACTCTCATTGCTTCCCTGCAAAGGGATAAGAGTGAGCACCGCCTGCTTGTTGATGTAATACATCACAGCTTTGTTGTCCGTTTGAAGGAGAATGTTCTGTGACAAAGAACATCCTTCAACGCCGATCGATAGAGGACCGCCTCATCTCCAGGACATTTATGTGGAGCCGAGTTTCGAGCTGAGTCCATACACCTTGAGTGTGGAGAGAGAGACAGTGAGCTCCCATCCCATTAGCGATCGTCTGTGGTGATGGAGATCTGATGATCCAGAGGAGCAAAGGGAATCCTTCCAGAGATTGCTTCTTGAGACCACCAGGTGAGAGACCTTCTGGGGCCCGCCACCTGATGGGATAAGACTGGGGGTGAGAGGTCGTGACCACTGAGCGGAGAGCATCCATTGGGTGGTCCTCATGTAACCGAGCTAGGGGTACAGTGAACACTGAGGACGCCATGAGACCCAACATACGCTGCATCGGAGAGCTGTGACCGATCGGTTCTCCCCGATGTAACGGGCCATCTGAAGGATGTCGAAGTCTTCTGTCCTCTGGAAGGAAAGCCTCATGGAAGAGGTGTCCAGAAGAGTCCCTATGAAAAGGAGCCTCTGGAGGCTGCAGTTGTGACTTCTTCAGATTTAGCAGAACTCCCATGGACTTAAGAAGGCGAGGTCGCTTGAACGGCTTCCAGAGTCCCTTGGCTGAAGGACTCGCTAGGAGCCAATCGCCTAGGTAGGGAAACACTCGGAGTCCGAGCTTCCTGAGATGCACTGCGAGAACTGCACAACACTTTGTAAAAACTTGCGGCGCCGAGGATAGCCTAAAAGGCAGGACTCTGAACTGATAATGCTGACCCAGAGCCACAAACCTCAGGAATTTGCGATGGGTCGGGTGGATGGGGATATGCTGGTAAGCATCCTGCATATCCAGGGAGGCCAGCCAGTCGTGCTGATGCAGCAAAGGTAACAGGGTACCTAGGGAAATCATTTTGAATTTCTCCCTGGGGAGGAATTTGTTTAACTTTCTGAGGTCTAGAATGGGCGATCCCCAGATTTCTTTTGGAACCAGAAAGTAATGGGAGTAGAACCCTGTGTTTCGCTGATGCGGGGCACCAGTTCTATTGCCCTGTTGTTTAGAAGGCCCTGGATCTCGGGCGGTGAGAGGTCTGACTGAGAGGTCGACAACCTGGGTTGTCGTTGGGAGGCACTTGGGGTTTTCAAAAGATGAGAGAATAACCTGCGATTATCCGGCGACCCATTGGTCCGAGGTTATGGACTTCCACTGATTGTAGAAGTACATCAGACGACCTCCCACTGAGGAGAAGTTCCATCTCGGGCAGTGTGGATGGAACTGGGGCCGGCATCATATAGCGCTTGGGGCTTTAGGCCTCGCGCTTCTGCGCCTTCTTTTGAGGTTGGGCAGGTTGGCTTTTGTGGAAGCTTCCTCTGCCTCGAAGGACTGGCGACTATGAAACTGACGTTACTCTACATGCCCCCGAGAGGGGTAGGCGGGGTTCAGCCAACCTAATGGCCGACCTAGTCTTCCGAGTGGCCTCTAGGGCTTGCTCTACCTGAGGCCCAAAAAGATAGGAGCCATCAAAGGGCAACGCCATTACCTGCTGCTGAGCATCATTCGTAAAGCCAGAAGTACGCAGCCAGGAATGGCGTCGAGTACAAATACCTGCGGCTGCTTAACAAGAAGCAGTGTCGAAAGCGTCCATGGCGTCTTTGACCTGTTGGTTATTGGACTCAATACCTCTCTGGAAGAGCTTCAACCATTCGTTTCATAGAGTGCCACAGGATATACTCATACTGAGAAAAATAGCCTTGATAGCTGGCAATACGTGATACTTAAAGTGGAGGCAGCAAAGACTCTCTTACCTAATGTATCAATTTTACGAGACTCTTTGTTAATAGGTCGAGCTGTAGTAGCTTGAGGAAGAAATCACCTTGTCATTCTCTGCCAGGACTACAATAGGATCCGCAGGCTTGGGATGCCAAATGGGACGATCCTTGGGAGCTGGAATATTTTATCAATGGATTTAGCCACTGAAGGAATAAGGCAGGATTATTCCATACCATTTGAGACAGGGTCGTCAGGAGGTTGAATCGAGGGAGTCAAATCCTGGGAGGGATCTCCGGGATGAAGATACTGGAGTCTTAATATTTTCCCAGGATCGATGTCCGTAGTCTGAGAGAAAGAGGGATCTCAGGTCCTCAACAGAGACTTAAGGATAGGTCCCACCACAGGCTCTGTAGCGTGAAGGATCCTGCTCTCCACTCATCATCCAACTGAAGGTCTCAGTCAGGCTCAACATCATCTCCTGGATAGTCCAGGAAGGACTGTTGGACAGGAAAGGAGGAAAATAGGAGAAGAAGAAAGAGCAGATAGAAAGGGAGAGTCCCCTGAGGGCCTCTGCCACGAGGAGGCGAAGGAGTCAAAGCGGCGCCGCTGGAGGCACACGCGCTGAAGAAGCACGCAGCACCACAGCGGCACCGCGCGCCCGCGCCTGAAGATACACGGGCGCCGGGCGAGACCACGCATAGAAGACCCAGCGGGCGCCTGCTGGACGGCACCGCATGACCCGCGGGCGCCCACAAGCTAGCAACCGCAGAAGGGCCGGACACCCCTGGAACCTGGAAAGCAAGAGAAGGAAAACCAGGAGATAAGGGCATCGGGTGCCCCGCGCCTACAGCCATGTGGGGGGACACCTAAGCACGGAGTCGCTGGCACCAAGGAGGCGCCGCTTACCAGGAAGGTTCAACCGCCTTGCCTGATCGCCCAACGGTGCCCGGCTCCAGGGCAACTGAGCCAGGCAGAAGAACCAACCTCCGGAGCCCATCGCTCCATAAGGCGCCCACTGATGAACGCGCTCATCTGGAGCCCACCTATAGGCGGGGTGGGGCTCAGATATCGGCACGGCGAAACCGGAGTTGGCGACTCTGAAGGAGGAGACCGGCAACTAGGTACGATAACCGCCCGTCGACGCACAGACGTATCAGAGGGCGACCTAGAGTGATGCCTTCTCTTTTGACCTGTGGGCAAGAAGAGCTCGAGGCAGAACGGTGCCGAGATGCGACCGTTTATTTTATGCGGCGGGGACCGCCCATCCCCTCGGCATCGGACTGACCGTTAGTCGGAACCCCGCTGAGGGAAGGGGCCACCGGATCCAGCCGACTGACTGAACAGCTTTTTGCCACGAAGTCTCCCTCACACCTGACCTGCCCATGGTCGACTCGCCCAGTAGGCAGAGACTTCTTACTATAAGTTAAATTTTAAAATATAACAGAAATAGAATAAAATTAGCGATACTACTATCGAGATAAAATTAAAAAAAAAATAAACTGAAAACTATAAACTGGTTTGAAGTTTGACTCCGACAAGCGGCGGCGTTATCACTAAGGCGCTTTCGGCGAGAAAAAAGGCGGTTGGAGGGTGAGTCGCTTGAGATAGTCATTACCGCGCCAAGCCACCGCTGCAGCGCCATCTCTCGCGCCGACCCTCCAGCAAAAAGTTTGCTCCCGATGGGTCCTAGTGCCTCCGGCGCAGATCCCACTAGTGTGAATGAGTGGTGGAGACTTATGTCCAGGAAGATTACCTTGTTTGGAATAAGTGCAAAAAGGAAACTGTGACAAAAATAATTTATATGGCCAAAGATATATTAAAAAAACAAAAACAAAAACACACCAGATAGCCAGCCTATACAAAATACTTACAAAAGAAGAGGAGAGAAAAAGTATAGAAAGCACACAGAGAAGGAAAGCAGAGCTAGGAGAGGTTCTAACTAACAGGCTCTAACTAATAAACAACGGGATAAGATCTAGCAACATGTAGCCAACAGCGTTACACACCTGCAGAGAAGTCAGGTGGAAGATAGTGGCCATATCTCCACTCACTGTCACTTAACTCTAGATATCCCCACTCGTGGCTACGCCACTCGTGGGATGTCAAGAGTTCAATGGCAGTCCTCCACACATTTTGGAAATGTCCACAGATTCAACCCTTGTTGGACGAGCTTATACAACTCTGGAGCACGGTTATAACTAATATGGGTCGAATTCAATTCCAAAGCTTCCTAAGCCTCCCACCAAGAGGTACACAAAAAGGGGCGGTAGTAAGGAGGTGAAGGGGAACTACCAACCTGTCAGCCTCACGTCAGTGGTGGGGAAGGTAATGGAGGCATTAATCAAGGAGAGGGTGGTGGATTACCTGGAGGAGAGTGTCTTGCAGGACAGCAGACAGCATAGCTTCACAAAAGGTAAGTCTTGCCAGACAAACCAAATTCAGTTCTTCGATTCCATTAGGTCACTCAGGTGATCGACTCGGGGTGGGGGTGGACATGGCCTATCTGGACTTCAGTAAGGCCTCTGACACTGTCCCCCATAGGAGGCTGGTGAGCAAGATGGAAAGCCTGGGGTTGGGTGGGAAAATAAGCTGGGTGGAGGTTTGGCTGTCAGGAAGACCTCAGAGGGTCGTGCTAAACATGGTGCACTCCGGGACAGCAAGGGTGAAGAGTGGAGTGCCACAGGGGTCAGTTTTGAGTCTGCTTCTCTTCAACATCTACATCAGTGATATTGCTTAGGGTTTGAGGGGGAGGGTGTGCCTATTTGCTGATGATACAAAAATATGCAATAGGGTGGACACCCCGGGGGGTGGAGGACATGAGGGAGGACTTAAAGACGCTTGACAAAGGGTCTGGGACGTGGCAGCTGAAATTTAATGCCAAGAAGTCCACTGTGATGCACTTGGGGAGTAGGAACCGAAGAGCAAGGTACACCCTAGGTGGGGAGGAAATTAAAGTAACAGAAGAGGAGAGGGATCAGAGGATCATAGTCTCCTCTAACCTTACGGTAGGAATCCAATGTAGCAGGGCGGCGGGAAAGGCCAATGGAATGCTGGCATGCATAGGCAGGGGTATTACTAGCAGAAAGAGGGAGGTACTAACGCCCCTTTACAAAGCCATAGTGAGGCCGCACCTGGAGTATCTGGTTCAGTTCTGGAGGCCACATCTCCACAAGGATATACATGTGTTGGAGAGGGTTCAGAGAAGGTCAACCAAGATGGTGCAAGGTATGCAGGGAAAGTCATACGAGCAGAGGTGTAAGGAGCTGGATATGTACATGCTGGAGACAAGAAGGGAAAGGGGAGACAGGATTGAAACATTTAAATATGTAAAGGGACTCAAAAGTGGGAGAAGAGGATTTACTTAATAGGAAGGAAGGGTCAAAACTAGAGGGCACAGCCTCAGGCTGCAAGGAAAACTATACAAGGGCAATGTGAGAGGGCGTTTCTTCACAGAGAGGGTGGTGGAGCCCTAGAACAGACTACCAGATGGAGTGGTGAGGGCTAAATCGGTGGGAGAATTCAAGAGGGAGAAAAGCAAGTAGGTGGCTACATGAAGGGCATAACTGGAGCTACCACACAAAATCAAACAAATTACAAAGAACTGCATACGGTTTTGGTGTACAAAAGACCACTTAGCTTGGTCCAAGTTAAAAACGTGTTTATTCCTCAAACACAGCAGCGGCAGCACTCCCTCACCAGATGAATGTTTTCATGTCACTCTGATGCTTCCTCAAGGCGCCTTGAGAAAGCGTCAAATGACGTGAAAAGTGGTCTTTTGTACACCGAAACCGTATGCAGCCCCGCTGTTCTTTGTAATTGGCAGGAAGGGGGAGGTGTGGGGTGGGGGGTGAGAAAGGGCAGACTAGATGGGCCGGTATGGTCCTTTTCTGCCGTCAAGATTCTAGGATTCTACATTTACATTTGGCATTTAGGCAAAGTCTGTAAAAATAAAGCAGGGCAAGAGAGATACAAAGATTAAATTTTCACACATGCATGGAGCCTGGTGGCGCTGAAGGTTGAGGCGCTGGATGCCACACCTCGCACCATGCTGGCAACCCAGGTTCGGGAGTGACCTCGGGCCACCGGGGGTTGGCCGGGGGAGAAGGCTCAAGCATCCAACAACGGCTCGCCTTCTCCGGGGGGAGGGTGGGCACTTACACCGGCAAGCAGTGACCCCTGGAGGAGACTGGGGGGGCGCGACAGCTGCTGGAGTCACTGGGGTGCGCAGGCCACGGACCAACCAGCTTTGGGGACAGGAACTTGTGGTGGACTTTGCAAGGCTGGGCTCCTTCGCCTTGACGCCGGGCACGCGGTAGTCCGCCCATGAAATTGCAAACAGCCCCTTCAGAGTCGGGTAGACAGAGAACTGGACTCGGGTCCCATTTGCTACCGCCTGTTCAGCCAACCGTCCTGATTTGAGATCTGAAGGTTCGGGGTGCCCCGGTACCCAGCGCCGTGGGGTAAATCAGAGATGTAGAGGATCCTGACCAGGTGAGGTAGGACAGGATCAACTGGCTCTCCTGAAAAAGCGACTCCAGAGGGAATGGGAGAATAAAATATCGGGAGGGGTGATTTCCAAACATGCGGGCACCGCAAAAACAGGCAAAGGTCATCATCATATTGCGATGTTTGCCAGCGTGATCGGGGGGGGGGGACCATATTCAAACATGCTGGCTGGTATGGAGGTTCTGACAGTTTACACATATTGAGGTAAAAAAATGCACTTCTGAGACTATTTTGATGGGGGAGGGGTAGGATCTGGCTACTAAAGCCCCGATCTGTGCAGCAGTCGGGGTTTCATGACTGTCAGTGCATCTCCTTTAAACAGCACTGCAGCTCCATACAGAAGCAAAGAGAAAAAAAAAAGATAGGATACCCGCATTCAGAAAGCCAACTGGTGGGGAAAGCTAGTAAGGAAAAAGAAGTGATAAAATGCATGCAGAAACAGTGAAGCAGTAACAATGTATAGTGCCATCTTGTGGTTAAAGAAAAACAGCACAGTGGAAATACTGGTATATTCTGGAATTTCTATGACAAATGCAGACAGCATATACCACACTTCTAGTTAAGTTAGCAAATGCTTCTTAAGTGTTTATGTATTTCTTATATATTATAAAAGACTATTCCAATACTGAATAACACTAATTGTACTAAATGCATTATCTGTTATGCATAATACCATATATTACTGTTGAGTACGTTCCAATAATTTGTGAAGACCGGTTCTGTGAAGCCTATGGGAGGCGGAGTTTCTCCTCTAAAGGCATCCCTGATGACTGGGACTTGAGTCATTTGCTATCTGGTCACTGCAGAGGAAGGATTTGCTGGACACCCCAAAGGATGGAACTGAGACTCTTGGGACTGACCCTGTTTCTAGGACAGACCTCAGTAGCACAGACTGCTTCACAAAGACTTCGGACTTGCCACGCAATGTTCCAGAAAGGTTCCAGAATGTTAAGCTTGCTGTGATATTCCAATCTTTTATTCAATATTGTGCTCGTTTCTTTAAAATTAGTACATGCGTACTGCACTTTCCTTGAGATTTGCCTGTCCGTGTGCTTCCTCAACACCATCCATCGACAGACAAAATTTATTGAATAGGACGTCAAACGTGTTACAATGCATTTTGTATAATGCCTCTGAAGTGTCAATAAAATTTTAGTTAAAAAAATAAATATAAATTCCTAGTGCATGCACCTCTTTCTCTTCAAACACCATTGGCCACAAAAAGGTTATTCACAAGCGTTCATCTAGCTACTGCAGTGGTACAAACACAGCTAAAAAAAATTTTTCTGAGTGACTGTCCATGGGGCAAGTTTAATATTCATTGTGCCTGTTCTGCAGAATTTGTGCTTTCTGAATAATATATAGTTTTTTTTTTTTGTAACTCTACATTTCCATTTCCAAATCTGGGCTAATAACAACTAGTCTGCTCCTGGCAGGTACAGTGCCCTGAAAAGTACTTCATAACAGATGGTACCCCTTGTAAAGTGCTGCGCCCCACCCCACCAAAAAAAAAGGTTAAAAAAATATTACATTCTGGCTGGTACAAGGTCCCAAACAGGTGCTACCCAGTTCACCGCACTGATAAGGCTTTACATTTACTTTTCCTGCTCAGTAGTAGGTGAAGGATTCAACTCCCTCCTGCTCTGCTTGACCCGATAAGCTGATCAGCTTCACCTGCTCCTGTATATAGCCTGAATCTAGAAGAGTACTTTTAACAAGCCTCCCTTCCCCCATCCTCTTTCTTGAGTCCATCCCGCATTGACTTGCTTTTGTTTTGTTTTTTAAAATTGGCTGTCTCTGCCCTTGCGTTCCTCTAACTCCAAATAATGGATCTCCCCTCCTTTTCTGCCTTGACTGCCAGCCCTGAAAAGGGCTTTTAAATACGGTTTTCTAGCCCCTACATTTTTTTTTTTTTGTTTGTTTGTTTTTTTAATTTGCCCTACTCAATCCCTTCTCAGTTAGTAAACAGGCCTGAAAAAGGCCTTTTAATTTCCACCCCCAAAAACTATGCCACCTGTGAACAGCAGCTCATCTTGCACTGCTACTTCAAGTACAGCACACAGAGAAAGAAGGTAAGCAGTGCAGAAAGTAACAATGGAAAGACCGGCCGGCAAACACATGCACAACAAAGAACACGTCTAATCCTACCACTGCTCCGTTTTCATACCTGCTGCTTGACAAAACCATAGACTGGACAGAAGAGTCCATCACGGAACGTAGGGCTGATTGGACATCCATCAACATCTGATGTCATGATGTCCATTAGTTTAACACTACAGGTAGCAGCACATCTTGGGTGCCAGTGACTACTATTGTCTTTTCACTTGGTTCCCGTCCCAGGGACAGGCAGAGAAATTAAAACAGCCACCCTTGGGAAATACTGGCTGCATGGGATAGGCAGGCAGGTGGTTATTCTGACTCCCGAGTACAACATTTGAATAACAGAAGATAATATAAAACTGTTTACAGGTTAACCTTGAGTCAAGCAGCTGTACAACCTCTTTTGTTTGACATCGGATATGTAGCAAGTGACTGCCATTTATGAACATTTTAGTATAGCAAAAGGAACACTTTTTTTGTAATCTATTCTTTTCAGTGACAGTGCCTCTCACTACAGTAAATAAAAGTACCTTTGACTTGCTCCTCCACTCTAACCAGTATGGACAATCATGGAGATGCTTTCTAAAAGGGGTAAATCATACAGTGCCTAGAAATAGTTTGCTGCTCTTGGCAACCTCTGCCCTTTTGCTGGATCATCTAGTAGGATGGTATGCAAGTGGAAGGAAACAAGATTAATGTCATCCCACAGGAAATGCTTTTTTCCCCCCAGGAGGACAATGACCTCGGGTCAGGAACCTCAGTACTCCTAATCAGTCTGACTCACCCTAGGACCAGAGTTTGCCTGTTGGACTAGGACTTAGAGCTGGTACACGTTCAGTAGCACTTGAACAAAACATAATGCTTAGGAACTGTCCAGCTTGCATTTCCATTAGTTCTGTATTCCGCCTCCCCACTATTTAGTAGTGAGGTCATTAGCATGAAAACAGAATCTTTGCTCCTGAAAAGTTCATCTATTCCTGCTGTTTTCTCCCGACATGAAGTCAGAGCACTGCCTGTGACCTCAGTCACTCCCATGGCAACAGACTGATGTCACAACAAAGGATTATGACTTGAAGTAAGGAATAAAATAGAGAGGCAGATTAACTCAAAATTAACTCCAAGGGAAAATGATTATATTCACACGCATTTCTTTAGTAATACATTATGGGGAGAAGAAATATATAAAATATATATAATGGAATGTAAGCAGAACTGTACCCAATTACGTTTTTTTTTTTAAGTTTTCTTTGAGGCATCAGTAGCTGTTAAAAAAAAAAAAAAAAAAAAAAAAAAAAACAGCCTGTAGAGCCAGCCCGGTGGCGCTGGAGGTTGAGGCACTGGACGCTACACCTTGCGCCACGCTGGCGACCCAAGTTCAGGAACAAGCCCCGGGCTGCCAGGGGAGAGAGAGGATCGATAGCTGTCTGGCTCGTTGATCGCCCACCTACTGACTGCTGCAGGCAGGTATGGGTCAGGAAGCTCCAACCAATGTATGATGTCAGGGGAAGGGAGAAAACCAGGAAAATGGAGCTGGCAGGCTCCGTGACGGCCCTGCCACTGCCCATCTCAACACCCGGAATCTGGATGTGGTCTCCGGGTTGGGGGGAGTCAGCACTCCTTGCCCCGGCCCGGTCATGGGGGGTCACCAGAATAGTCAAACAGAGGACGAAGACAGAGTCCCTCAGAGGAAGGGACCCGAGGCGCCTGCCAGGCTCCTCGGAGGATAAAAAAAAAAAAAAGAATATTTAAAAATAAATAAAAAACAGCCTGTACTCTCCTATAGGGAGGTGTTCCTGAAGCTACACAGGTACTTATCCTAAGCTCCCCTACAGAATGGGAACCGGACGGCATCAGCAGTGAACAGGCTGGGCTCTCCTATGGGAAGGGATCTCAAGACTAACAGTGATCTGCCTCATTTTTAGCCTCAGCTCTCTAACGGACAAGGTGTAGTGGATGCCCTAGCAGAACAGGAGGCTCCCACATTTCATGACCTGGACTCTACTACAGAATGGGGTCCCAGAAGCGCAGACATGGCAAAACCTATTATTTTCTGTCACACACATTAGCAGACCTCTTTGGGTATAGGCTCAGTGGCCCACAGCAGGAAAATTCTGGTAGTAATCTGTCTTTCCCTGGAGGGACACGAATCACTATGATCATCTTTCCAAGCCAATCATGTTGATTGTGTCCTAGTTCTGCTCAATTCTCTAATAATGCCACGCACAGCTTCTCCAACTCAGCAGAAATACGTTTTCAGGCATAATCTCATTCTTCTCTACAACCACAACTAAGAGGATAGAAGAAAACATTACTCACTTTAGTAATGTTTCTTCCCAGGGATCCATCAACGATCCTTACAAAAGTGCATCAGTACACAAGAGTGTGCTGCCCAGAGATGTAACATTATGCAAACTATAGAATTCTGAAGATAAATTCAAACTCTGTGCTGTGGTCATGCGCCTCCTACTCACTTAACGTCCGATCAGTCTCTACAGCCAGGGCAACAGTGACCACTAACATTATCTAAGTGGCTACTAAAATATTTCAAAACATTTTTCTTAATTTTAAAACCCCAAATAAATTGTTGGCAAAGATTAATATGAAATTACTACAATTTTAAAATCATTGAGAAACTGCAACAAGTAAAGCTCAAGCAAAAATACAATATCGGAGTCTTCCGGGGCTGAAATTAGCACAGGCCCACTAGCCAAATACTGGTTGATTTTGTATCAGGCTAGTAAGCTTCCTTTAGCTAGCCTTGCTGACTTGTACTGGAGAAGGTAACATTTCAGTAAGTACACCAGCTGGGCCTGTGGAAAAGTATGTGAGGCTAGTGGATTTATTTAAATTTCAACCCCTGTTCTTGTGTGAACCTATTTTCAGGTTCACAAAGGGTAGGTAGGTAGGGTCAAGTTTTGAAAGTCTCACTGATGGATCCCTCAGAAGGGGGAAAGGGAAGAAAAACACACACACTACAGTGAGTTTTTTTTTTTATTCAAACAGGAATCCATCCATTGGGGGATAGGTTAGGAAAAAGGTTCTGCAAGACAACAATTCCAAAACTGGTATCCCTCCTAGACTTGCGTCCAGACAGCAGCGCTTTGTGAAGGTGTGCACTATTTTCAAGGTAGGTGCTTTACAAATTTCTTGAAGGGGAATGCCCCTTGTAGCTGCCATAGAGGCTGAGGTGCCCCTTGTGGTATGAGCTTGTAGGCCTCTTGGAGGCAACGTGCCAGCTTTTTCATAGAACTTTATGGAGGAAACTATCCAACAACAGAACATACGAATTTGCCAGCAGATAAAGGCCTTATGGTCTGCTTGAGTGTGCAGCTAGCAACCCTTATACTACAACTGCCACTCCTTCCCCTGACCCTCCCTATCCCCTTTTGAAGCAGTCCACTGTTCTATAGGGTACCACTTCCACAGGCAACGCGTTCCACCCAGACACCACTCTCTCCATAAAAAAAAAAAAAAGTGTCTTATTTCCCTCCTGAATCTTCCTCCGCTTCCAATCCGAGACAATGATCAAGAGAATCCCTACCCTCACTTAATTTGAATAGTCCCTCAGTGCCTGTCTTGTCTATTCCCTTCATGTACTTGAAGGTTTCAATCATATCCCCTCTCCTCCAGTGAGTACATGTTCAACTTCCTCAGCCTACTCACGTAGGGTATGTTCCCTAGTCCCTGGATCATCTTTGTTGCCCTGTGCTGCAACCCCTCCAGTAACTTAATATCCCTCTTCAGGTATGGGTGCCAGTACTGCACGCAATACTCCAGGTGTGGCCTAACCAGCGACCTATACAACAGCAGGATCACCTCCCCTCTCCTTGAAGATATACCCCTGGCAATACAATCCAGCATTTTGTTGGCCTTTGCAGCTGCCTTCCTGCATTGTGCAGAGTTGTTCATTGAGCCCTTTATCACCTCCAGATCCTTCTCCTCCTCTGTCACAGGTAGCTGCCCCTCCCCCCCAAAAGCTGGTAGTTCCTTTTGTTTGTTTTTTGCCCCGAAATGTAGCACCTTGCACTTTCTGGTATTGAACCACCAACTGCCAGATGTCCAACCAGGTCTCCAATTCTGACAGATCATCCAGCAACCCATGCCACCCTCCTAGGTCATCCACTCCTGCTCCCATCTTGGTGTCATCTGCAAACAAACTGATCTTGCTCTTAATGCCCATTGAGATGTCTGACATGAACTCCTTCAACACCGGTCCCTGAACTGAGCCCTGCGGTACTCTGTCACTGCCCTCGGAGAGAAGAGCTCTCCTCCCACCACCACCTTCTGCTGCCTTCCCTATAATCAAGTTTACTACCCATCCCATTTTTACCCCTGCACCTGCCAGCTTACTACCCAGCCTCCCATGCAGAACAGAGTCGAATGCCTTATTGAAGTCCAGAAAATGGAAATTACGTTCTTACTGTAATTGTTGATCTTCTTGGATACAGTCTCAACCACTCATTCACACTAATGGTATACCACCGGAGACGTTAGGACCAAGCGGGAGCCAAACATTTTCAGAAGGGTCAGCACAGAGACAGGAACACTGCAAGACTAGCTCACGCCTGTGTAGGCTATCTCGGCATCGACCCTCCAACCACCTCAGTACCTTTTCGACCGAGGAGGTGCAGCATAATTGATGAAAATAACCTATCCTAACTTTCCGGGCCTTCCTGTGAAGGTCCAGACGACCCTTGTAAGAAGGGTCAAAAGAACAATGTCTTCACAGCCGGAACCACAAAGCCGTGAAGACCAAAGAAATAAAACAATGGAGCCCAGGGGATGATGGGTGGGAGCGTGAATTAGTGGTGGAGACTGTGTCCAAGAAGAAAAAATTACTCACCTTAGTAATGTTGTTTCTTCTAATGGATTCTTGCTATATTATGACATATGCAGTGAGTCCCAACCTTCGAACTGCTCCAGAGGTGAAAGAGTTAACTTTCCATGCCAGGCATGGAACGCAGAGCTCACGCTCGGTTGAAAACTCTGTCTGTTGTTCTTCAAACTCAAACTGTCAGATCATTACAAGCTCAACTCACTAAGGTCCTGTGTGGAAGCTGTAAACCTACACTAGCCAACTGGTTACTAAATATAACACCACATGTTTTGGTACCAAACAAAGACTCAAGTCAGGAGACCCAAAAAATGAAAAACACAACTCCCAGTCACCCCAAAAAAGGAAGGGTGAAATAACAAGGTGGGCATCTACTAAATGCCAACACTGCACTGCCCACCCACATCCTAAAAACAGAGGTTCTGAGAGGGGGGAGGTCATAATATAGCAAGACTCCATTAAAAGAAACAACATTACTAAGGTGAGTAATTTTTTCTTCAAACAACATGAAGTCTTGCTATATTATGACACATGCAGACTACACAGCAGTACCTCCATGGAGGAGGGACAGAACCTACTTAGGAAATAGTCTCTGAAGCACGGCTGTGCCAAACCGAGCATCACTCCTAGCCTGGATGTCCAGGGAGTAATGCTTGGTAAAAGTGTGAACTGTTTTCCAGGTAGTTGCTTGACATATTTCTAGGATAGGGATGTCCCTGGCAGCAGCCAGAGACGCAGCTGTACCTCTGGTAGAGTGAGCCCTCAGGCCTAAGGGAGGAACCTTACCCAGTTTTTCATAGCAAAATTGGATACAAGAGACAATCCACCTGGCAATGGATCTTTTAGTGGCAGGTTTCCCTTTACCAACCTCACCATAAGTGAGGAACAGTTGGAGGGAGTCAAACCTGTGACCCTTGGTACGCTCAATGTAGTAACTAAGGGCTCTCTTCACATCTAAGCTGTGTAACCTCCTCTCGCCAGAGGAGGAATGATCAGTGAAGTACACTGGGAGAGAAACAGATTGATTAAGGTGGAAATCTGAAACCACCTTAGGCAAGAACTTCCTGTTAGTCCTGATGACCACTTTATCTCTATGAAAGGAGATAAAATCAGACTCCACTGACAAAGCTTGTAATTCACTTATGCGTCTGACAGAAGTAATGGCTACCAGAAACACAGTCTTCCAAGTCAAATACTTAAGTTCTGCTGAAGACAAGGGCTCAAAGGGGGTTGCATAAGCTGAGCAATGCAAACATTAAGATCTCAGGCAGGGCAGGGTCCCTGAATGGAGGGTTGGTGTGAAGCAATCCCTTAAAAAACCTGGAGAATACAGGATGAGCTGAAAGAGAAGAGGGTTTACCTGCTGAAATAAAAGCAGACACAGCTGCCAAATGCACCTTTAGGGTAGCTGGTCTCAGCCCCAAAGTGTTTAAATGGACCATATAATCCAGGACTGTGGGTAAATCAGCAGATTTTGGGGAAATATGCTTCCCAGAGCACCATATAGAAAACCTCTTCTATTTGGAATTGTAAGTAGCCCTTGTGGAAGGCTTCCTAGAAGTCTTTAGTATATCCATTACACCTCGGGAGAGGTGCAGATCAGCAAACTAACTCTTCAAGAACCAGGCCTTGAGATTGAGAGATCTGAGGTTCGGGTACCAACCCCTGCCCTGAGCACAGGTTAACAGATTGTGATTCCTGGGAAGGCACAAGGGAAGATGGACTGCTAAGGACAGTAGGAGTGGATACCAGAGTTGTCTGGCCCAATCTGGAGCAATCAGAATCACTTTGCAGGATTGAGATCTGATTTTGACTAACACTTTGAACAGGAGAGGGAAGGGGGAAAACCATAGAGAAACTTCCCTTCCCAATTGAGAACTAAGGCATCCAGAGGGACTGAGCCCAAGACTGGGGGCCTGCAGCAAAAAGGGGAAGTTGGTGATTGCCTGGGGTTGCAAAAAGATCTATCTGCGGGGTGCCCCATCTGGCAAATACTACCCCCAGGACCAGGGGATCCAGTGACCATTCGTGACGGCCCTGTGAGATCCTGCTGAGAGCATCTGCCAGGACATTGTCCTTGCCTGGGAGGTGAACTGCCGTAAGGGAGGTGTTCAGGGAGTAAGCCAGAGACCACAACTTCACTGCTTCGGTGCACAAGGCCGTAGACCAAGTGCCTCTTTGCTTGTTGTTGTACCACATTGTAGTGGTGTTGTCTGTGCTGACCTGAACAACTTTGTTCTGAACAGATCTGGAAAAAGCTTGAAGTGCTAGAAAAACTGCTCTGAGCTCCAACAGGTTGATGTGGAACAGAGATTCCTGAGGGGACCACAGTCCCTGGGTAGTGAGGTCGCCCATGTGAGCTCCCCACCCCAAGAGGGATGCAGCTGTAGTAAGGATTAAAGTTGAGACTGAGTGACAAAGGGAACCCCTCGTCTCAGATTGTTCTGATCCTGCCACCACTGTAGGGCTTGGATCAGGGTTCGGGTTACTGGGATCAAGTTGGTTAGAGGGTCCTTTCTTTGAGACCAAAAGGTTCTCAAATGGAACTGGATGTCCCTCATCTGAAATCCTGCTCCTTGCACTACTGCTGTAGAAGCAGCCATGTGTCCCAGGAGCTGCAGAGAATGCCTTGCTGGTCGAGAGACCTGCACGGTGAATGAGGAGGCCAGGGAGACCAGGGTCGTTGCCCTGTCCAAAGGAAGGAAGGCTCTGGCTTCCTGTGTGTTCAGTTCTGCGCCTATGAAGGTGAGAAGCTGGACAGGCTCAGAAACTGACTTTGGAAGATTCAGAAGGAAACCTAGAGAGGTAAGCAGTTGCTGAGTTATCTGAAGATGTGACTTGACTTGGTGGAGACTGGCCTACTGTATTTGCCATAGGTCAGGTAAGGAAAGATGGCAATTTTGCCTTCTTAGATAGGCAACTGCTACTGCTAGGCATTTTGTGAATACCCTTGGAGCAGAGGTGAGGCTGAAGGGTATTGCTCTGAACTGGTAATGGCCTGAGGGCAGCCCAACCTGAGTACTTTCGATGGGAGCTCTGATGAGAATATGGAAGTAGGCATCCTTGAGGTCCAGGGACGCAGCCAGTCCCCTGGCCTTAGAGAGGGTAAAACAATCCAGAGTCACCATTTTGAATTTTGGTTTTAAAAGGTGCTTGTTTAAGTATATGAGATCCAGGATGGGACGCCATTCTCCTGTCTGTTTTGGGGTAAGGAAGTACCTGGAGTACAATCCTTTGCCCTGGTGTAGGGGTGGAACCCTTTCCATGGCTCTGAAAGCCAGGAGGGTAGAGGCTTCTGCCTCTAGGGCAAGTGCCTCTGAAGGAGTTGCAGGTGGAAAGGATCTGGTTCTCATCTTCGAAAATTTTTTGAAGCCGAGAACCAGTCCCTGGCTTACTACTTCCAGGACCCACTTGTCTGATGTTAGAGACTTCCAGTCCTGGACAAAGTAAGCCAGCCTGCCCCCTACAGGTAGTTGAGAATCGGCCCTGGCAACACCATCAGGGTGCCTGTTTGGCAGGGGCTTTAGGCTGAGGGGTGGAAGCAGGCCTGCTTGTACCCAGTCTGCCTCTCCCTCTAAAGAACCCCTTCTGGGAGTAAGCTGAAGAAGAGGCCTGGGCTTGGTGAAAAGGCCTGCCCCTGCCCCTGGAAGGCTGCCTTTGAGGAGTGGCCTGCCTTTCCTTGGCCTGTGCACTGCTATAGGTGGTCCTATACTCATCCATTTTCTTCATGTAATTCTCTGTCTGCTCCCCAAACAGAGAATTACCCACAACAGGAAAATCCATGTCTTTAGTCTGGGTATCCTGTGACAGGCTAGTACATCTAGCCAAGCCATTCTGCGAAGTGCCACAGATGTAGCCATGACTCTTGATGACACATCATTAGAGTCCACTGCAGCATGGAATTGCACCTTGGATGCCTCAATACCATCAGCAGCCACCTGCTCCAGCTCCTTGGCAAGCTGGCCAGGGACGTGTTTTACTAGAGCCTTAACAGTATCCCATCTGGATTTCTGGTATCTAGCAACATAAGCCATATAATTTGCCTGTCTGAGCCCCAAGGATGCTGCCATGTACTGCTTCTTTGCCATGGCATCAATCCTCCTGGAGTCCTTTTCAGGGGGGGCGTGAAGCCAAGGGAATATTTGCCTCGTCACAGGCTGCAGCCTGCACTACCCCAACATGGCTGCATTGATATGTAAGGAACTCCGTATCAGAGCCTGACAATGTGTACCTCTTGTCCATTCTCTTATCCACAGGAGGTATAGTGTGAGGAGTTTAGAATTTTTACCGTCTGTTTCCAGAAAGATTTATGCAAAGGAACAGACAGTCTCCTAGACTCTGGGATATCCATCATTTCTACATAGTCAGGCTCCTCTTGGTCATCAACAGCTTCCTCGATAGGGAGCTGGAGGGTTTCAGCCACTTTTTTATAAAACATAAAATGAGAAGGGGACTCAGAAAGCCTAGGAGGAGACACTCCTGAAGGTCTGTCTGGATAGATGTCCGGTTCAATGGGCACATCCAGACTTTCAAATCCACATTCACTCTCCTCATACTCCTCTTCCCCCCTCCTCCGCTTCATAAAATTCCTCAAAATCATACTCTTGAACCAGTGGAACCGGCCGAATCGTATGCTTACCTGATGGTGCCGGTTCGGTCGGAACCGGGGAAAGCGACTGGACAATTTGAATCGCTTTGGCTATTTCTTCAGCGGTTGGAGAGGAAAGTTTTGGCTCCACACCAGCTGATTTCCTAGTCCTTTTTGCTGGAACCGACTCCTCCGAGTCAGCTCTCCTTTTGCCCGAGGAAGTCTCGCCCTGGTCAGAGGGCACTCCCTCCGGTTCGGTTGAAACCGAACTGGGCTGGCCATCCGGTTCAGCGGACTTTTTGGCCTCCCTTTCCCTGAGTCTACCAGCTCTCTTTTCCATGGTGGCAGCAGGAAAATTTTTGCAAATCTGGCAGTCTGCATTGAGGTGATCAAACCCCAGACGACAACAAACACAGGTGGTGTGGGGGTCAGCCTTAGCAAAGGCTTCCCCACAGACACTAGTGTTGAAACCCAGTGGGCCCGGTTTTTCTTTTGGGTTTCTCAGACATAGTGCCAGTCCTAACCAAACTTGCCCGTTTATGGCAATCCATAAACAAGACCCTCTTATCGGTTCCCCAACCGTGTCATACGGGTAAATGGGAAAAACCGTAATAAAATTCGTTTTTTCTTAGAACCGATAAGAACCGGTAACCACACTCTAAAGACAGATTAATATATTTTAAACAACCTGATTGGTTCAAACCGAACCGATAACCGTTTACAAGTTCCACACAGAATAATAAATGTAAAACCTATCTAGTACTCACAATACCACAGAGAGCTTGAACCAACTGGTTGCGGTTTAAATTCGGTCAAAAAACCGAGAAAAATAATACTTTAACTGACAAAATGCAGAAGGAGAAATCTCCGGAGCGACTGTTCAGCGAGGCAGAGTAAAGAATCTGACAGTCTGAGTTTGAAGAACAGACAGACAGCGTTTTCAACCGAACGCGAGCTCTGCGTTCCATGCCTGGCATGGAAAGTTAACTCTTTCACCTCCGGAGCAGTTCGAAGGTTGGGACTCACTGCATATGTCATAATATAGCAAGACTTTATGTTGTTTGAAGATCAACAATTACGGCAAGTACGTAATTTCCATATCTTCCTGGACCCACATCTCCACCACTCATTCACACTAATGGGAGAGTATCAAGCTAAATCCAGCACACCTGGGTAGAGCGGCAGGAGACTGGGTTCACTCAGAAAGGACGTCCAAGGACTGTCCTGCTAATAAAAAGAGCAGTCTGGAAAGAACTTCTAGAGCATAGTGCTTACAAAGGTACGTACTTGAGCTCCAGCTCACCACTTTGCAGAAGACTGCAAAGGACACAAATGAAACTCCGCATGGAAGCTGCAACCACTCCAGAAGAGCAGTGGGAACCTGGCCTCTCAATTTGGTCTAAGACAAAATTTAACTGTGTCGAAGACATAGTAATCCAACATAAAACATGTCAGGAACTGTAAGAGCCAGAGGCAAAGTCTACTGGTCCGGGATAGACAGAAGCGCGGATGGATAGCCCCACTACCAACTGGTCCAGGAGCACTTAAACCCCCTACTTGGTGAGCAAACTGAGGTCCAAGTGGGGTTAGCCCATCAAGGAGAATGGTTTCCACTTGGTCACTTAAACCTCCCCGACAGAAGGTCAAAGCACGACTTAAGGTTATTCAATATAATCCCCAGATCCCTCTCCTGCTCAGTTACCAAAACCCCTCCCCTCCCAGTGTGTAAGAGGCCTTTGGATTCCTGTGCCCCATGTGCATCTTAATTGCCATGTCTCTGAACATCCCTCAAAGCTTTTCAGGTCCTCTCTCATTGCTCTATCCCCCATCAGATGTGCCACCCTATTGCAGATCTTTGTATACGTCCATAAATAGGGATTCGGGGGGGGGGGGCCAGTCCTGGCTTTCACCTGACCACTAACCACTAGCAATGGCTGGCGGTACAGGCAATGGGGACTGCAACACGTGGAATGGAGGAGCGGCAGCAGATGTCCTACGAGTAGGAGTGTGCATAGGCACATCTGGATGGCACTGCATGTCCACTCCTTCAAGAGAGAAAAGCAGAAAATGGTCAGCGGCAGTCCCTCACAGGCTCTGCACCCAGGCTACAGGGCCCTCTCCCAGAAACTGGATTTTTCTGTCGGCAAGCCAGAGCCACGGACTCCTGCTTGGGGGTCGGGAGGGGTGGGGAAGGCCAGAATGGAGGCAAGTCCCTGGGACACCAGATGGCATGGCTTGTTTGGGGCGGAATTATGGAAGGAGCAGCCCACCCCGGCAGGGAGTTGGGATTCTTATTACACTCCTTTCTGAATTTCTGTGGTTGGGCCAGTCTTTAAGTGTCAAGGAATACCTAATTCTGTTGTCCTGGTGTTCTGGTCCTCCCGCTGGTTCAGATGTTCCATTGTCCGTGGCCCAGTACCTAATACCGACCCCTTCCTCCATTCCCTGCCAAGGATATGCTCTCCGCGAGCTCCCTGCCCATAGGCGTGGGAAACCTGGGCACCTGGTGGTCGGTGCTGCCTCTACCACCACCTGAGAACCTAAGCTCGGACTCCCCATTAGCAAAGTACGGCATTAGCAGCATTCCAATCAGAATGTGAGCGCTCTTCGGTATTGGCTTCCGACTGGTTCCTGCAGCCTGCTTCTGTGTCCATTCTAAACCAAGCATAAATCCAATTTCCATGCCGAAATTTGCCAAAAAAAGAAAAAGCTTTAATTACTTCTCTCTTTGACTATTAAGACCCTTATCCTTCTGTTTAGAGTGTTACATTTAATGATGCTGTGTGATTACACTACTTTTGAAATTCTGTGCTTGCGTCAGCTCCCTACACGAGTGCCCCATCACTTCTCACCACTGAAGTTCCTACTAAGAGTCATCTTATGTCCTCCTTAAATATTACAGAAGCACTCTGAACTGATATGACTGACGTAGCACCGAGTACTTACTTGCATTGCTTTTTACTTGTGTTATTTGGCTCTATTGTGAATATCTCTGTATGCACTGCACCATTTGACCGAGCTAGCCAGGTCCATCTTGTAGATGGGCGTGCTCAATGATGTTCACCTGGATAAATAAAGACTTTGATTGTTTGATTAGTGCGACATCTGAGCATCTTATACAATGTACTGGTGGTCTAATGTGACCTCCCTCAGTCGCTCCTCTGAGCGTCCTACACAATACCCCGATAGTGAAATGTGAATGCCACCCCCCCACCCGATCACCCGTTTCAAACATTGTATATATGCCCTCTTGTCCATTGGATTCCCCTCGATCGCTTGTTTACACAATTACAATG
Source organism: Neoceratodus forsteri (assembly GCA_016271365.2). Taxonomy (NCBI): domain Eukaryota; kingdom Metazoa; phylum Chordata; order Ceratodontiformes; family Ceratodontidae; genus Neoceratodus; species Neoceratodus forsteri. Next base: position 1,651,371,982 of record CM028131.1, on the reverse strand, counting down.
AAGCAGTGCTGGTCCAGTGTCATCCCTCCACCTAACCCACACCGCTCACATCCCATCTCCCCGGACTCCCCCATACCTGGGGAGCCATCACTCCTCCAAGCTCGATACAGTGACCAGCATAGCCCCCCCCCTCTCAATTCTGTGGCTGGCCACCATATGAACCATCAGTGAGCGTGTGTACAGTACAAGTACTGTACACACACTTAGCGATCACTGTGCCAGTCGGCCACTATATGAGCCGTCCGTGAGCACCACTGAGGTGAGAGGAGGGCTGTGCCAGTCAGCTGCTATATAAGCAGTCACTGAGCACACGTACAAGTACTGAAAGCACACTCACTGACCGATCATACAGAGGCCGGTCGTAGAGTAAAGAGGAGGGCTGTGTCATTCGCTGGGGAACATTGGCCACCTGAGCAAGGGGAGGGTGCTGAAGGTGGGATGTGAGAAGACAGGCCAATTTGGCGGGGGGGGGGGAGAACGGGACACTGGATCAGCACTGCTTCAATGTAACTGGGTAAATGGGCAATCGGGGGGGCGCGCACCCATGGACATCAAGGCATATGTACAGTTTTGAAACAGGCAATCAAGGGGGTGGGAGAGTCAAACTAGACCACCAGGTATTTTGAATGTGCTCAGAGGAGATATTGGTTGGGGGGTCACTTGATCACCAGGGTATGTGTACATACATTTGGAGGAACTATGAGGGGTCGCACTAGACCACAAGGGCATATATTTTATGTGGCAACTGCACTAAGGGGTTGCTGTGCCCCATGCAAGTCCACAATAGCATGCAAATGGCAACTTAATACCTTCAATGCCCGATGAGCTCATTTGCAAGTTCCAGCTGAATATATCCCTCAGCAGTCTTGGCACTATCCCATTTCAGGCAGCAATATTCCCCAAGGGCTGTATACAGCCCAGGATTGTGTCTGCTTCACACAAAAACATACAAGAGAAGCCAGCAGAAGGCCATTTGGTGTCTCTAGTCTGCTTGTATTGTAGGGTCCACAGCTTGAGCTACTGTTCCTACCCCCCCCCACTCGTCCCATCCTCCCTACCCATGATCTTTAACTTCCCCCTATGCCTGTCGCAGCCTCTCCAATGCGACCACCTCTTCTGGCAGAGCATTTCAAGTGTCTACCACCCCCTCTGTGAAGAAGTGCTTCCTGACCTCCCTCCTAAACCTTCCCCCCCTCCAGCTTAAGACTGTGCCCCATGTTATGGTTGTCACTCAGCTTTAAGAGACCCTCCTTATCCACCTTATTTATCCCTTTCAAGCACTTGAAGGTCTCAATCATGCCCCCCCTTCCTACAGGGAGTACATATTCAGTTTGCTCAACCTCTCCTCGTATGCCTTACCCTGCTGACCAGTTATCTTTGTAGCCCTCCTCTGGACCTTCTCCAGCAGGTTAATGGAATTTCTGAGGTGTGAGCACCAGTACTGAACTCCATACTCTAGATGTAGCCTTATCAGTTACCTGTACAAGGGCAGTATAACCTCTTCTCTCCTACTACTGATCCCCCTAGATATGCATCCAGGCATCTTGTTTGTCCTTGCTGCTGCTGCTTTCTTGCACTGTGTGGAAAGCTTCAGGTCACTAGTGATCATCTCTCCCAGGTCCTTCTCCTCCTCTGATGCAGATACCTGGATTGCACCCAGGCAGTACTCTGCCCTGGAATTATTGGCTCCAATGTGTGCAACTTTGCATTTCTTAGCACTGAAGCCACACTGCCACATCACACTCCCGTTCATGTTGGGACAGCACATTTGTACTTAGCACTGCGATGAAGTGACCCAATATTCAGTCGAAGAGCACTGCTTACTATCCAACTGAACACAGCAAACATGTGTGCTGCACTTGTGTTTTATTTGAATATCTGGCCCTTAAAATTACATTTCCAAGGCAGCACACTCCTGCAGACTCATGTATTTTTGTTAGGCATCACTGGTGGATTCTTATTTCAACACACACACTTTTGGAACAGAATTCTGAGTTTTTGTTGTCTCTGCATTGCCTATGCACTTCAATTCAGGAGATACAGAAAGTCACCCAGCTTAAATCTGGCATTCATCTCCTCAAGCAGTCGTAAGCAGGTGTTTTGCATATCTTCCATCAGGAATGCTTTTGCTCTGACAGACTTTCCTTGGTTGCCACTAGATTCAGCAGCCCCAACCCTCTAGCTAGCCTCCAGAGTGGTTTTGTCGTCGGCATGCCAGCGTAGGTGCCAACAATCCAGGAAGCACTCTCGACCAGTTACAGGAGATGCTACATAATTACTCAAACAGCAATCCCAGAGTAGCCTTCATCGACAAGCTCGTTGGACTACTCTCCAAAGCAAAGTCTAGGATGCCAAGATTGTTCAGAGTTGATAACCTGGCGATTATCTCAATCATTCCATAGTTGAACCATTTCCCTGGTTTGTAATCCAAGTGTTTTTTTTTTTTTTTTTACACACACACACACACACACACACACACACACACACACACACACTATCCAAATAAGAAATACAGAATTGAAATTTGCCAGCAGAAGGCCTTGTGATCTATTGAGTCTGCCTGAAGCGGAGTACACATGCACCTGTGTGTTACATGGCACACTACTTCCCCCTCTCCAGAAGCCATTATCCACCACTTTACCTTATACCACCCTTCCTGAAGCCATCTATGAATTTTGCACTACCTCCTGTAGTTTGCCATTTTTATTAATTTCAAAAATGTCATTAGGAAAGACACACTGAGCCGAGAACAGCTCATTTGCCAGATGCTCAGAACTGGTTACCTGCCAAACCTGCAGGTACATAAATGTAATAGCTGCAAAAATTGCAATCAAGTAAAAGAATTTAAACTGCGGGATTATGACAGATCTGTCACAATAAGTGAGTTCATCACTTGCGGTACAGAATTTGTTGTCAATGCCCTCCGACGCCCATGCTCTAAATTGTACGTTGGGAAAACGGTCCAGATCAGTCCGTCTGAGAATACAAGAATACCTTAGAGATTTAAGAAATAAGAGAACAAACACCTGTGGGGGAACATTTTTTACGTTTCCACAATGGTATCCCAGATCTGTTGCAATATATGGGTACTGAACATATGAAATCAGATTTTAGGGAGAGGTGACAAACAGGAGAAATTACTTCAGCATGCAAGCTACTGGATATTCCATTTGGGATCAATTTCACCTGAAGGTCTAAACAGTGACTGGGATTTGAAACCCTATTTATGATTCTCTCATGTTTATTGTTAATGCCATCACTGTATATAAACAGTGAAATTATGCATCTTTAAGGAGGAAATTTAAGATGTGTAATTTATGCTGGATTTGCTCTATTCCCTTCTATGATGTGTGAATTCACACTGTTCACTTGTATAAATGTTTGTATGATTCATATGTTCGAGTCCTGCCATATCCTGAGATGCCATTAATTGTGAACAGTCCACCCAACTGGTGGAGACCATAGCATTCAGGTATTTAAGACCAGGGTTATCACCAGAAGCCCACCCGTGAAGACTACTATCAAAGCATCGGGGTGACTGGTGATACCAACTACTTGATGTTCCTGCATAGCAACATGTTTGCACTAAATTCATTTTTTTCTCCTCCACTTATTAAACACATGGTTCTGGAACTTTTTTTGTGTGTGCTGGGGTTACTTGCTTTTTTCTGGATACGGACTGTGGCTTGAGAAACCTGCCCCTTTCACCTTGTCCTCTGCACCACCTGGGCACGAACCTTTTTGTTTTGCCATTTCCAGCTGTGTCCTAGGGATGAGAGGTAAGGGAGACAGTTCACAGTATTACAAAAATAGTAGTCATATACAACAATGAGGTGTATCAGTACATCAAAGGAGCATACCAGTAATCAAACATTGTAGGGCAAATCAGTATAACACTTACATGTAGTAGATAAAAACAAACTTCAGATAGGCAGGGGAAATTACTCATACAGATACAGCAGTGGAGCTAAATGGCCAGGGTAACATCGGGGAGGAAGACAAGAGGTAGAAGGGTCATGAATAGTTGCAGGGTGGAGTAGAAGTCATGAAGAAAAAAGACTTGAGGGAGAAAGCAGAAGAGGCAGAGCAGACTGACAGAAGTGTGGAACAGAGTTTAGGAAAGCCATATGAGAAGGCAGCTTGACCAGCAGATATTTCCTAGATGGAACAGAAAGGGAATGGGGAAACACTGCTACAGAACTGCAAGAGGAAGAGAGGACAGTAGGGTGCTAAGGTAAGAGGGAAAGGAACTAAACCAGAATCTGGATACAAGACTGACACAATGGCAAAGGCACCTGGCATCAAAAGTGGTGAGTGAAAGGGCAGAGTAGAACAAGCAGTGGTGGGTACGAGGTGACGAAGCCTGAAGCACCAGGTTGTTTAGTGTTCTACTGACCACCTCCATACCTACTGGAGTCATTCTTATTTTACCCAACCTGCAATTAAATTTTGCACTTTGATGTACTGCTTGTTTTAGAACAATAAATATAGAATATGCCATCGGCTGACTAATTTATTTTTATCTGCAGGTTTTGACTTCTATGACCTCATGAGTGGCAGGGCCACAAGTGAGGTCTGCAGAGATCAAACCATGCTGATACAAATAAATGTGATATTTTTAGTCAACCCATGGTATATGTCATTTATACACTGCCTCTCTGGCAAGATTTGATCTTTCAATGATGATTTTACTCTGTAGATTTCGCAGCTCTGTATTTAAAGAGTGAGTACTGCCTAAAACTAATTAGTTTTTAAAAGCAATCAACCATTACCTTTCATATCCAAGATCATATTTCTTTTCTCTTTGGGTAATTAGAAGATTATTTACCTGATGTTAGGTGCAAATGTGTGGAACATGGCAGCTGACATATCTAGTTCTAAGCAAAAAGATAGTCAAAAGCAAATGTCCCTGCACTGACAGAAAACACCCCTACTGCATAAATGAAACATACAATGGTGAGCTGTCAGATAAATGGCGGAAGCCATGGGTGAGCTGTCCGAGGTCAAACAGCACAAGTGTAGCTAAATCATTTATCGATAGTTCATCACTGTATATTTCATTTATGCAATAGGGATGCTTTCTGTCAGAGCAGGGACATTTGCTTTTGAAGGTTTTTTTTTTTTTTTGTTTTAAATGATAATTTCTGGGACTTTGTTAACTTTCCTAGTGTATGTCCGCCCAGTGTAGTGGTTGTTATTACATGAAACACTCATTTTGTAGAGAGCTTTGTGCAGAACAAATGGCATGCTCACAGTACCATGCTTCCCCCCCCCATTTTAAAGTTATTTGCATTTGTTTGTCAAAAAGTGGATAAAAAATGGAATGTTCTGCTGTTTGCTAATTATAAAAAAACTAAAATGTATTTATTAATGAACCACTCATTTTGTACATATTTGAGCTGAACAACTTCTATGTTCTCAGTACTATGCTATTTTAAAGTTATTTGCATTTGTCAAAAAGTGAAAAAAAAAAATAATTTTCTTCTGTTTTTCCCCAATTATATATAAATCTATAAAAGATGTATAAATGAAACACTGCTCATTTTGTAGATAAGTTGTTCAGCACAAAATTTCATGCTCACAGAACTATGCTTTTTTTTTTGTTTTAAAGTTATTTGCATTTGAATATAATTAGTACTGGTACTGAGGCCGACCATTCTAAATGAGTTCCGGAGTGATTGTGACATATCTACTATGCTTATAAATCTGATGATGCGTCTACTGTGTGTATAAATGCGAGATTTCACATTTACCACATAGGATTTATGTCCACTCCTATTGCATAAACAGGAGTAGCTCTTCAGAGGAATTGGGAGCCCAGGGTGTAGGAATGGCAAGAGGTGAGGGGAAGTGGTGGGAATGTGAGAGTAGCATCAGGGGTAGGAGATTCTAAAGGGATGCCTTTATTGAATAGATTTGCACCACTGTCTGGAAGGAGGAAGGGGGCAGCAGGAGGCGAGGCAGGAGGTCAGGTTGAGCCAGGGTTGAGAGTAGGAGTACAGGGGAGAGGGGAGGGAACTAATCAGGGTGAGCAGGGAAGAGGCAGGCAGGAAAAACAGAGTGGAGGGAGAGAAAAGTAAAGGAAGAGGTGAGGGGAAAACTGAAAGCAGATACAGATAATCAAAAGGGGAGGGGCAGATTGGGAGATGGAAAAACAGTTCACGGGATATATTGTGAATGTGGAGATAAGTTTACCAGGGTGCAAAGGGAGCAGTTAGGTGGGGAAGCGGATAGTACCAAAAGAAAGGAAGGACAGGGAGCACGGATGGAAGGGTGGCAATCACAGGGGACTCCATAATTAGGGGTATTAACTGGGGAAGGAAAAAGGAACCCAAATGCAAGCAGGAGGATGGTTTGCATGCCAGGGATGACAGTGGGAAAGGTGGGCCCAAGAATAAGGGAACTAGTAAGGGAGGTTGGAGGAAAACCTAATTTAGTCATACATTTGGGAATCAACGACCTGGCTGGGGAGGAGGCGGAGGTAATGCAAAGTAGGTTTAGGGAATTAGGGAAGATCTGCAGGGAGGAAGGAAGTTCACTGGCCTTCTCAGAGGTGATACCAGTACCAGGAGCCAGCACAGTCAGGAAAAAAAGAATAGAGGATTTCAATGACTGGCTGAGGAAATGGTGCAGGGAGACTATGTTCATCTGTATTGGGGACTGGGAGATGACCTGGTCAAACAAAGCACTCTCTTCACCAGACAGGTTACACCTCAGTAGAGAGGGTTTGAGGGTACTCTGGGAGAAATTGGGGGAATACATAACCACTACTTAACTAAACTACTGGGGGAGGCCAGTGGGTGGCACGGAGGCCCACAGGACTCGAGAGGTTCAGTGAACCCCCAGTAGTGATGAACTGGTCTGAGGGACGATGTAAAGGGCAAGAACACACTTAGCAAAGGGTGGAGGGGGTGCCACTGGGAGGAAGTGACCACAGCACAGTGTGGTTCCAGTTGGGTATGGGCAGGGAAAGCATCCCGACCAAGACCAATATCTTGGATTTCAGGAGGGCAGACTTCAGGAAAATGGGCAAAGTGCTAAGAAGCCATCTGGTGGGCATCAGAGCCGATATGGGGGTGGACCAAAGATGGTCCATCATTAGAGAGTTACTGATGCCTCAAATAAAACTTTAAAAACACATAAAAATCAGGTACAGTTCTGCTTGTATTCTACTATACATATATATATATATATACACACACACATACATATATATATACACACATATATACATATATATATATATATATATATATATATATATATATATATATATATATATATATATATATATATATATACATACATATATATATATATATATATATATATATATATATATATATATATATATACACACACACACACACATACACACACACACACACACACACACACACACACACACACACACACACACACACACACACACTTTTTTCTTTCCACAATTTAGTACTAAGAAAATGTGTATGAATATATGAACTTTATCCCTTAGAGTTCATTTCTAGTTCATCTGCCTCTGTAGCGTGCTCCCTACTTGACATCATATCATCTGCTGTAACATCAGTCAGTTGCCATGGGAGTAACTGTGAGGTCACAAGCACTGCTCTGTGACTTCAAGTAGAGAGAAAGCAGCAGGAACACATGAACTCTTCAGGAGCAAATATTCTGTTTTCATGCAGATGACCACAGTAATAATGGGGAGGAGAAATACAGAACTAATGGGAAATGCAAGCTGAACTGTGTCTAAATATTACGTTTTGTTAACGTTCTCATGAACATGTCACCACCTCTTTAAGGAAGGAATACTGGTTGCCACAGATGAGTGCGTTAGGCTCTGGGGTAAGAACACAAAGACCAAAGCACCCAGCTGGTTCAGTTCTGGGGTTGCCCAGGCAGTAAGGGAAAAAGAGGTTGGCCTATAGAAAATTCAGGTAGACCAAGAGGTGGATAGGGAAAATTACCCAAGGTTGGCTAGCAAGGCAAGTAAGAAAGTCAGGCGAGCAAAGGCACAGAAGGAGCTGCAGATAGCTGAAGGAATTAAGAAGGGGAGAAGGTTTTCTTTTGACATATGAGTGAGAAAAGGGACAAGAAGGGAGGGAATGTTAGGCTTAAGAAAGGGGTGCAGGATAATGGGGGAAAAGTAGAGATACTAAATGAATACTTCTGTTCCATCTTCACCAGGAAGAAAGACGGACCAGTGCCTTCAGGAGGGAAAAGGAGCAGGGGGCATGGGAATACAGTTGTAGTGATAGGAGGCTAGAGTGAGGGAGGGAGGGGCTGCTGGTATTGAAGGTGGACAAATCACCAGGCCAGGACAGAGTATATCCAAGGGTACTAAATGAACTGGCCGAGGAGCTGGCAGGGCCACTGGCAGACCGATTTAGTAGTTCACTAGAGACAGGCGTAGTACCACAGGACTGGAGAACAGCACATGTAGTGCTGCTCCACAAAAGCAGTCCCAAGGATGACCCAGGGAATTACAGACCAGTCAGTCGGACTTCCATTGTGGGCAAGCTCATAGAGACCATACTAAAGGAAAGGTTGGTGCAATATCTAGAGGAGCATGGTCTCCAGGATGCGAAGCATTATGGGTTTGGGAGATTGTGTCAAACAAATCTAACTGACTTCTTTGACTGCATCACTAAGACAGTAGACAGGGGCCAAGCGGTAGACATCCTCCATCATGATTTCAGCAAGGCCTTTGACTCTGTTCCCCACAAAAGGTTGATCAGGAAGCTGGTGGATCTCAGGGTTGGGGAAAAGATGGTCACATGGGTGGAAAACTGGCTGAAGGACAAAACACAGAGGGTGGTTGTGGGGGGGGGGGGGAGAGTTATCTGGCACAATACAGGTAAACAGTGGGGTTCCACAGGGCTCGGTGCCAGGGCCAGTGTTGTTCAATGTCTATCAGTGACACTGGAGATGGCATTAAGGGCAAAATGTGCCTATTCGTTAATGACACCAAGCTCTGTGGGAGAACAGACACAGCTGAAGGGATAAAGGACCTACAGCGAGATCTGGAAAAGCTAGGGAGGAGGTCCAGGATCTGGCAGCTTGGCTTCAATGCCAAGAAATGCAAAGTCATGCATACTGGAGCCAAGAATCCTAGGACAGAGTACTACCTGGGTGGAGTCAGAGTATCTGCATCAGAGGAGGAAAAGGACCTGGGAGTGATGATCACTGGTAACCTGAAGCACTTCATGCAGTGCAAGAAAAAAAAAAAAAACACAGCAGCAAAGGCAAACACGATGCTGGGATGCATATCTTTCTATAAAGAGCCCCTCTGTGGTTTAATAATCTAAGCAACCAACTGAACACTCTTTCTAGTCTTTCCCAATTCAAACTAATGCTTCGTCAGCATCTCCTAACTGAAAGCACTTGTGATTGTAACACCTAGTTTCCCGCCTCTGCGGACCCCTCCCACTATTCTTTCACTCTTTTGATGCACTTCCTAGGCTTCCTGTTCTTCACTTCTCCTGACAGAACAATTTCCCCTTTTCCCCTTCTGTCACCTCCTCCCTTACCACACACCCCTCCTTGTCCTTATCCACGGATTTCCCTCTTACATGGACTTGCCAGGCCCTCTGGTCCCCACTTTCCCTTATCTTGCTATCCCTTCCTCCTGCCCTCTTTTCCCCTCCTGTACCCCTACTCCCACCTTAGCCTCCCCTTTCTCTCACTCTACGACAAGGCCTCTGGCTGCCATATCTTCCTTTTCTACCTGGATACTGCACTTCTCTCCCCATACCTCTTTTTTTTTTTTTTTACTCTCCACCTTCCCCCTTGACTAGCACCGTTTCCTCAAATGTACTTTATGATTTACTATGCTCTCTTGTAACCTTGCTTGTGCAGCTCTGTTTCCACAAATATACTATTTGACTTGCTATGCTCTCATGAAACCTTGATTGTTGTCTGTACCTCCCTTGCTTTACTGTACCTTTTCCTTTGACGTGGAACCTTTGTAAATAAGCTGCCTCACGCTCAAAGGTATTTGTAATCCAAGATTTAATAAATATCTAGGGGGATCGGTAGTAGGAGAGAGGAGGTTATACTACCCTTGTACAGGTCACTGGTAAGGCCGTATCTAGAGTATGGAGTTCAATACTGGTGCCCACACCTCAAAAAGGACATTAACCTGAAAGAGAAGGTCCAGAGGAGGGCTACAAAGATGATGGCTGGTCAGCAGGGTAAGGCATACAAGGAGAGGTTGACTGCACTGAACATGTACTCCCTGGAAGACAAGAGAGAGGGGACATGATTTGGACCTTCAAGTTCTTGAAAGGGATAAATAAGGTTGATAAGGGGAGCCTCTTTAAGCCGAGTGGCAACCACAACACGAGGGGGCACAGTCTTGAGCTGGATGGTGGGAGGTTTAGGAGGGAGGCCAGGAAACACTTCTTTACAGAGAGGGTGGTGGACACTTGGAATGCGCTGCCAGAAGAGGTAATCTCACTGAAGACAGTGGGCAGCTTTAAGAGAGGCTGGGACAGGTATGGGGGAGGGTAAGGGTCATGGGTATGGAGGATGGGAGGAGTGGGGAGAGGGGGCAGGGACAGTAACTCAAGCTGTGGACCCTGCAACACAAGCAGACTTGATAGACCACATGGCCGCCTTCTGCTGGCTTCTTTGTATGTTCATATGTACTGGTTAAGAGCTCCTTTGTGGCCAGTCTAAAGTGGAAATAAATGCTGATGACTCACCCAAGATTGAAATAAATAATTCATTTCTACTTTAGACTTGTCACGTATGGCAATAAATGCATTTACTTGCAAAAAATGTATTCTCGCAGTCATTGTAGGTAAGCAAGAAGGCACAAAGGGATGTGTGTAAAACCTATTTTACAGCACGGCCAGGGGCGCAGTAATGCAAGAAGCCGAATGCAGAGTGACTTCAGCCACTTGACGTGCAAGAAAAAAATTACTCACCGCAGTAATCTTCTTTCTTCCAAGGGGTCCTATAGCATCAGTAACTTTTTTGCCTTAGCTGACTAGGTGCAACTGCCCTAGAAGTGTGCCTTTAAGAGATATTTAAATGAGCATAGGGCCAAGCCCGTAAAAAGACAGGAGGGAGGCTGTGAGCCCAGTGAGAGCTGTTGAATGCTTCACAATTTTTTCCAAGGAAAAATGAGGGCAAAAATGCCCCGAAAAAGAAACAGGATTCAAAAAACATGCAAGTGTCCACAAAAGCAGAAATAGACATAACAGCAACACAAGCTAAAAAATCAATAAGAAACTCCAAATTTAGTAAAAGGTGACATAAGAGCCCTTCTCCGACAGGTGAACCAGGGAGGAAGGGTGGGGAGCTTACTGATGCTAAAGGACCCCTTGGAAGAAAGAAGATTACTGCGGTGAGTAATTTTTTCTTCTTACCCCAGGAGTGCTTTAGCATCCGTAACTTTTTTGCAGACTGCCCAGCAGCACCAAGTGGGAGGCAGGCAGAGAACACACTTAGGAAAGAGGCTCTGCAGAACCGCCCTGTCAAATTTGGCATCGGATCTTGTCTGCAAACCCAAACTGTAGTGTTTCACAAAGGTGTGCACAGATTTCCAGGTAGCTGCTTTACAGACATCCAGTAGGGTAATGTCCCTTCCTGCTGCCAGCAAGGCTGCAGTGTCCCTGGTGGAATGGGCCCTGAGCCCCACTGGAGGTTGCTGACCAGCTTTCTCAGCAGAAATCAAATACAACAGACCAACCAATGAGAAATATGTTCTCACGGTAGCTGGTCTTCCTCTGCTTACATCCCCGTGACGAACAACTGAGTGGAAGAGCCTCTGGATTGTCTAGTATGCTCTAGGTAGTGAAAGATGGCTCTTCAGACATCCAAGCTGTGGAGCTTTTGTTCGCCAGGAGTTGATGGCTCAGTAAAGAAGACAGTCAGAGTAATGGACTGGTTCAAGTGAAACTCTGAAACCACCTTTGGCAGAAATTTCCTGTTTGTCCTGAGCTCAACTTTATTGTTGTGAGGGATGATGTAATTCAGCTCAGTGCACAAGGCTCGTAGCTCTGACATCCTCCTGGCAGATGTAATGGCTACCAGAAAGACGGTCTTCCAAGTTACAAACTTGATGTGGGCCGTGGACACAGGCTCAAAAGGTGGATTCATGAGCCCATCTATGCAAAGGTTCAGGCTTCAAGGAGGAACAGGTTCCCTGGTTGTAGGCTAGAAATCCAAGAGGCCTTTTAAAAACCGTTTAAAAATGTGGGGAAAAACTGATTTCTTCTTTCCTACCGAAAGGTAGGCTGAAATTGTCGCCAGGTGTAGCTTGAGTGAAGATTGTTTCAAGCCTGACTCCTGCAGGTGTACCAGGTAGTTTAGCAGCTGAGGGTCTGAAGCTGATAGGGGTTTGACCTTTTCACTCTTGCACCAGGGGGAAAACCTTTTCCATTTGGCTGCACAGGTCTTCTTAGTGTTAGTTTTTTTTAGCCATCCTCAGTATCTTAAGGACCTGTTCAAAGTACTGTGAGGATGGAAACTAACTCCTCAAGAACCAGGCCTTGATGTGAAGAGTGTGTATGTCTGGGTACTGCACTCCTGCCTGAGGAAGAGTCAGCAGGGAGCGAGTTGTAGGCAGGCGAATGGGCCTGTTGCAGGACACAGAGAAGGAGATGATACCAGGCTTGCCTGGGCCAGTCCAGAGCCACTAGGATCATCGATGCAGGCTGCTGTCCAAGTTTCAGCAAAACCCTGAATATCAGGGGAAAGGAAGGAAATGCACATAGGAACCTCCCTGACCAGTCCAGGATCAGGGCATCCAGAGGAAGTGTTCCCAGAACTAGGGGCCTGCAACAGTACTGTGGAAGCTGAAAATTGAGAGGCGAGGCAAAAAGATCCACGCCAGGTATGCCCCACCACTTGAACACTGTGGCTAGTACTTGCTTGTTCAGTGTCCATTTGCTCCTACCTTGACTGATGCAGCTTAGAGCATCCACCAGATTACTGAGTTTGCCTGGGAGGTGAATAGCCGAGAGGCTGACTCCCAGGGAAAATGCTAGAGACCAGAAATTCCAGATCTGATACCACCCTGCTTGTTTATGTAGAACATTGCAGTGATGTTGTCAGTTCGAATTTGAACTGCCTGCCCTTCTATGCTGGGAGCAAAAGCTTTGAGAGCTAGTAAGACTGCTCTGAGTTCCAAAAGATTTATGTGCAAATGTGACTCTTCAGGAGTCCAGCTGCCACTTATTGAGGTGCTGTCTAAATGAGCTCCCCAGCAAAAAGGGAGGCATCTGTGGTGATCACCTTTGTGGGAGGAGGAGCTTGAAAGGGAACCCCTGCCTGCAAATTTGCAGGGTTCTTCCACCACAGCAAGTTTTGGAGGAACTGCTCAGACACAGGTATCAACTTTGAAAATGTGTTGCTTCTCTGAGACCAGCAATCTCTGAGGTAGGCTTGCAGGAGTTTCATCCTGTACCCGATCCCTGGGACTATTGCAGTCATAGAGGCCATATGTCCCACAAGTTTGAGGAAATGTCTGGCTGGTCTTGGCTGTCCCTGGGCGACAGAATCTGCCACTGAAAGGAAACTGAATTCTTTCCTGTGGGAGGAAAGCATATCCCTTCTGAGTGTCTAGCTGGGCCTCTATGAAGGTGAGCAGCTGGGTGGGTTCCGGGTGAGATTTCTTTAGATTTACCAGGAAACCCAGACACTCCAAAGTGTGTTCAATGAGGGAAAGAGATTCCTTGACCTGGCAAGGAGACTCTTACTATGAGTCAGTCAACCAGATGGGGTAGAGAGCCGACACCCAGTCTCCTGAGATGTGCTGCTACCACTGCGAGACACTTGGTAAAGACTCTTGGGGCCGAGGACAGACCGAGGTCATTGCAGAGAACTGATAAGTGACTTAAAAGAAGTTTGAACCCGAGAAACTTCCTGCGAGATCTCCTTATGGGTATGTGGAAGTACGCGTCCTTTAAGCAGGGGGCTAGCCAGTCTCCCTACTGTAAGGACTGTATGACCAGTGACAGAGTGATCATTTTGAATTTGGGTTTTTTCAGATGTTTGTTTAAATATCTGAGATCCAAGATAGGTCGCCACTCCCCGGTTTTCTTTTGTGTCAGAAAATACCTGGAGTACAGGCCATTGCCCTTCTCATGGGTGGGGACCCTCTCCACTGCTTGTAAAGCCAGAAGGTTTTGTACCTCCATTTCCAACAGCGGTATCTGTGTTGGGGACAAAGGACTTGACACCTGGGTACACTCGAGGTCTGGCAGCTGCTTGAACCTGTAATAACAGACCCTTCTCTACTGTCTCCAGCACCTGTCTGTCGTGATGAGGGACCAGTGCTGAAGATAGTGAGAGTCTGCCTCCAACTGGAAACGGGGAGGCGACCTGGACACACACATCAGGACTTAGACAGAGGCAGATGGCTGGGTAGAGGTGGCTCTTCTTTGGCCCCTTCTGCCCCCGCCTCTGAAAGACCCCCCTGTACTGGCTAAAGTCAGATTGGCGATAGGGATTGTAAGGCCTGGGAACAAAACTTCTGCCTCTACCGCCCCAGGACGGGATCTCTGAGGGGTAGTGGGTTTAGGGTTGGATGAGTGGCTCTGCCAGGAGTCCTTGTACTCTGACTTTTTTAATGTAGTCAGTGGTTCTGTAATCAAACAGCATATTTTGATCACAAGAAAAATCCATGGCCTTATTCCGAGTGTCTGTGGTCAGACTGGGTGTTCTAAGCCAGGCGAAGTGTCTCAGAGAGATGGCATGGACCATCGCCCTAGAGGCTGCATCACTGTTGTCATCTGCCACGTGGAACTGGTACATAGTAGATTCCAGGGCAGTTTTTGACATATCCACCAACTCCTGCATCATAGAATCTGATACGTTGCGGGCGACAGCAAAGGGCTTTCTGATATTTGGCTGTGAATGCCATGCAAGAAGAAAGCCCGAGAAGCAGGGAAGCTGTGGCATACATTTTCTTTGCTATAAAGTCAATTTTCTTGGAATCCTTGTCAGGGGGAAAGGGCGACAAGGAGACGCCAGCTTTCTCACAAGCTGCCTGCTGCACTATACTTGTGGCTAGGGTGTGCAGACAGGAACTCAGTACCATTTTTAGACAATTTATATTTTCTCTCAAGCCGCTTATCAACCAGATATTGAAGTAGGGTGTTGAAGCACCTTCATGGTATTTTTTCTAAATGCATTATAGATAGGGACGACCAGGGTCTTTGAGGATTAAAGACCCTTCATCTCCCTACAATCTTCGTCTTCATAAACATCCCGGTTGGGCTCCTGCGTAGGGAGGTCCAGGGTATCCAGCATATTTTGTATAAATGTAAACAGAGGAAGGATCCTCGTGGTCACCCGGGGGATCCCCAAGGTGACAGTCTAGGGATTCCTGGGGCTTAAGGCCCTCAAAATCCATGTCAGGCTCATCATAAAATTGATCATCTGCGTCACCCTCACAGTCTACAGAACAGAGAACTGTGGAAGAGTGCTTGCCAGCCCCAGTAAATCGAGGACCCATCTTTTGCAGGGTCTGAAACAGTTGCCATGCTTTTTCCACATCTTGCACTGACGGAAGAACCTGCAGTTTGTGAGTGTTTTGTTTTTTCTGTATGCTTTAAGCTGCCTGTTGTCTCGCTATTGGCTTTCCCAGGAGCAACGGGAGCATTTCTGTCTTAGTTTCTCTTTTTAGCCACTTCAGAGGCTTGATCAAGCTTCCTTTTTTCATCACTTATTTTTCAATTTGTGAGGAACTTCATCTTTGGAAACTATTTTTTGGCTGGGATCTGGAGGGTTTCTCAGCACCTCTGCTTTTGGTATTCATACTTTTGAATGGCCCCTCATCAGAAGCATTTGATTTATCCTCAGCCATAATAAAAGGTCTGTCTGCTAAGTTTGCCAATTTAACCAAAGCAAACCAGTTCTGGACCTACAAACTGAGTGCAGGTTTCTGTGAAAATGCCACCGGCCAGTCCTGCCACAGTTAATAAACTATTACTAGCGCCCTTTTGGGGTTGTAAAACTTGGATCTATACCAGTGCCAATCTTAACAGAAACCCAGTAATACTCATCTGCACACAGGTGGCTGCTGGACCCTTAAGGACACTCCTGACACAGATGATACCAAGGTCCAGTAATGTAAGAAAAAAAGGGTTCCTCGCAATTGCCAATCTAGAGAGAAAACTCCCAGGCACTGTTCAAAATTTGAAATCTACTACAGGTGCCTCCCCGTAAACCCTGCGAGGTCGGGGGTAAAAAAAACAAGACAACTGTCCCCAATTCAACAGTTCCCACAAGAATTTGCCTCAAAAATGAAGGAACCAGTCAAAAATAAGCACCCACGATAAAAATCAGGTTTTAAACTAAATAGTCACAGTAATTATTAAGTCAATAGTGCCGCACTAAAACTAAAAAATTTGCGCACAGCTAATGAAAAAGTAAAACTTTCACTCAGCACACTAAAGAAAATAATTTATGAGGAAAACTTTACCCAGATGAGCACTAGGAGGCTGTCAAGGAAAGTTGGGAGACACCTCAGAGGCAATACTGCTCAGTCCAGCGGAGAAAAAAAAAATTCTGAAGCATTCAACAGCTCTCACTCAGCTCACACCCCCTCCTGTCTTTTGACTGGCTTTGCCCTACACCCGTTTAAATATCTCTTAAAAAGCACACCTCTGCGCAGTTGCACCTAGCCAGCCAAGTGCAAAAAAGTTACTGATGCTAAAGGACTCCTGGGGTAACAAAACAAGTTTTACACACATCCCCGAGTGCCCTATTGCACTTATAAAACTTGCTTTTTTTTTTTTTTTTTTACACACACACACTTTAACTGTTGGGAAAAGCATGTTTATATGTAGAAACAATAGATTTAGTTGTGTGCATTTGTGATAAAATAGTCCTTCCGCTCACCACAAGAAGCCTTTCTTCTTCCTGTTTTTCTCTCTCAGTTTCTCTCCAAATTCAAGATATGGAAGGTTTACCACAAAATATATGGATTCAAAATTCTGCTCAGTTCCACTGGCAGAATGTTCCTCTCCTAACACACTATACACAGAGAAAACAAAGGCCTGTGTTACAACCAGAGACTATCTCACTGTGAGGGCAAGAAGAGAGCCCTGATGAGCAGGTAAAGATGGAGGATTTTTCACTGCCAGCAAAGAAACAGTTGTAGTGAAAACTATAAACAATACTTATTATTTTTAATTTATGTATATAAGGAGTGTGGGATAACCAGGGAACCAACATTTAATGTGTGTTTTATTCTTTTAAATTAGTTTTATTCTTAGGGCCCAGCTGATTTTTTTTTTTTTTTTTTTTTTTTTTTAAACAGTGTAAAGACAGCAGCCATGTTTGTGGTGGAAGATCAGTTCTGGCTATAGGGGGCTAAATTAAATGCCTGTGTGCCAAATGCCCACTGATCTGGGCTCCAGACTCTTCACTGCTGAGTAGTCTTTTTTTCCCTCTCCAAACCATGCGTAAACCATATATAATTACTGGCTTCCATTTTTGTTTCAGAGAGAAAGCCAGTTATAATTTGCCGTTATAACAGCAAACACGTGCCGGATTTCCCTACAACCATACTGCGCACCAGTCTTTGAACCAGTGACCACAGGTGGCGTGCCTCAGTGCCCTAGCCATGGCTATAACTTTTTTTTCAATAAAAAAAAAAAATTAAGAGAAAAGAATGTCTAGGATCCAAAACCAAAAGGGAAACATTACCATCATGCAAGTTTCCCTGTCCACATACATGCGCCACCGCCAGCAGATCTCCAGACTTCTTCAAGCCGGAAGGACACCACAGAAGCCGCTCAGCAGTAAGTTTGATGAAGAAAACTAAGACGAATACACCAACAAAATGTTTTTTCCCCCCTGAACAAATGGGGCACTGTTAACTTGGCAGACTACGGAGAATGCAGAATCCCGACTGGTCCGCGGCTGCCTGAAAAACCAGACTATTTGCTTATTTTCTATAATTGCTAAGGCGAAAAAATGCACGCCAGCAATTATAAAAAATAAAATATGGGGTGGCCTGTGTAAAACTCAATTTTACACACACCCTCGTTATGGGATGCCTTTTACAAACCCCTCAGTCCCACAACTCGGGTGTGTGTAAAATCTTGTTGCACATGCCACCCCATATATTCTCTATTTTACACATAAAGAGCCAATCAGATTACTGGATCTTACCCTGCCATTTTATAAATAAAAATTATTACAAAATAACCTTTGAACTTTCTCAACATTTATGCCCAGTACCTGCAAGGTAGTGGGTATAAGGGGGGACTGTCTCAAGCAAAACAACAAAAAGTAAAAGAGGGGGTCCAGTCTGGCAAAAGAGGATTTGGGAGCTCCACTGTTATGTCGCCAGTCAAAAATAGGGAGAATCGTCCTTAACACAATGCCATCTCTTCACTACTCGCTGAAGTAGTATCTCCTGGCCTCCCTTTCGAATTCACCCCCCTAATATGCAGCGGTTTACCCTTGTATTTTTGTCACTGATCCTGAAAAACTACTGGGGTCTAACCCCATCAGTGTTCCCCATTCACTGTTTTAGCGGGTGGGCCACCACTCTATATTTTTGCCATCACCCTATATTTTTAACCATTACTGATTGGCTTTTTTTTTTTTTATTAAACAAAATCCTCTAAAACTGTCTTTTATTGACATCCTTTACTGCACTACTACCACCCCTATTTTTGATAACAGTACACTATACTGTACTCAAAATTCACTTTCACATGTACAGTACATATAGGAGGTATAGAATAAAAAAAACAAAAAAAAAAAACACCCCTTTTGACCTGATCAACACTACCACTGCCCTATATTTTCAGACACTGGGGAACCCTGCCCATTGATGCCTTTCAGGTATGTAAAGGTCTTTATCATGCCTCTTCCCATTCTATTCTCCAGTATCTATTCAGGGTCTCCAGCTTCTGTTCATATGACTGACTGCCCCTTAAATGGAATCATTTTGGTGTCCCTTCTCTGCACCGCTTCCAACTGATTTATGTCCTTTCTGTGGTCGGGGTTCAGAACTGCACACAACCTTCCCGTTATGTAAGGGATCCTTACAGAGGTAGTATGACCTCCTTTCTGCTTGTGAACCCACTGCTTATGCAATCCAGCATCCCAGCTGCCTTTCCCCACTGCTTTACTGCACTGTGCTGAGGGCTTCAGGGTACTTGTAAATAAAATCCCTAGGTATTTTTCTTCCTTAGTCACTGTGACAATCAGCACCCCGCCAGCCTGTACACTAATCCTGGGTTCTTTCTCCACAAGTGCATGACTCTGTACTTCTTGGTGTTGAATCCCAGTTGACAGATTCCAGACCATTTTTCAGTCTTTACTCGTCTTTCCTCATGCCCCCGATTTGCTCTTCTGCATCCACCATTAATGTCATTCCCAAACACATAACATTAGCCGCCTCGGCACTGACCCCCTGTGATACCCCACTGGTGACCCCCCTCCCAGCCACAACTCTCTGGGTTCCCCCACCTAATCTTTTTGTCCCCTACCCTAGGTCACCCAATTTCTTGATCAATCTTTTAAGGAGGACTAAGTCAAAGGCCTTGCTTAAGTCCAGGCACAGTATGTCCATGGCATGGCCCTTGTGTTCCAGTTGGGAAAAAAAATCATCAAGTTTGTTTTACAGGACTTCCCCACAACAGATCCATGCTGTCTGTCCTCTTGTAGCCCATTCACCCCTAGAAACACTGACAGGGAGCTCCTGCCACTCGAGGACCAACCTTTTCTTCAATCTGTTGCAGCAGTTCTATTTCTTAGTGCAATCTATGCTTTACAATTTCTTGTCTACAAGGTTGACCACCAATGGGCACCCCCTTCCCTTTCTCAACTATGCTATAGTTTCCTCTTAATTTTCCTTTTCCCCTCTCAGGTCCTCGTACAGGAAGATTACTGTTGTGACCTCCAAGCCGATATAAAACAGGCTGTGCTCCCCATTGTTAGATTTAGTATGCAATGCCACTATGACATAAAATACTTTAATGTATATACCTTATGTGTATAAAACCTGTAAAATGTCGAAAACACCATGGCACTAGGTGTTTTTGATAAAGGTAAAGTTACGAGGAGACTGTATAAAAATTAAGTCAGTTGCGCTATTTAAAATGCATATAAACTGTTGTAAAAGTCTGAGTAAAGGGAACAAAACCTTTTACAGGTATATAAGTGAAAAAAGAAAGAAAGGGAGGGATAGTGAGACTGAAGGGGGAGGATGGGGGTTGCGTGGAGGATAACAGTAAAGCTGACATATTAAACAGGTATTTCTGCTCAGTCTTTACTGAGGAAGAGGAGGGTAATGGGTCTGAAGGGAGTACAAGGGTGAGAATGGTGCAGAAATGGACACAAGTCCCTTTACACAAGAAAGGGTCCTGAAGGAACTGAGAAGAGTTGATAAAGCAATGGGGCCAGATGGGGTGCACCCAGGGTCCTTAAAGAACTAAAGAGGTGGTAGCTGAACCTCTGGCTATCCTGTTTAGCCGATCACTGGAAACAGGGAGGTACCCAAAGCCTGGAGGATAGCAGATGTAGTCCCCTTATACAAAAGCGGGAACAAAGAGGAAGCAGGGAACTACAGACCAGTCAGCCTCACCTCGGTAGTGGGGAAGATCATGGAAGCACTACTGAAGAGAGATTGGTGGAACATCTGGTTGTCAATGGACTACAGGACCCAAGGCAGCGTGGTTTCACCAGGGGGAGGTCATGTCAGACCAACCTAGTTGAATTTTTTGACTGGGTGACTAGGGAGGTGGATCGGGGCGGGCAGTGGACATGGCCTATCTGGACTTCAGCAAGGCTTTTGACACTCTGCCACATAGAAGACTACTACACAAACTGGGGAATATGGGTGTGGGCAGGACAGTAGTGTGGTGGGTAGGTAACTGGCTGGGTGGCAGGACACAGAGGGTGGTGGTAAATGGCTGTCACTCCACAGAGGGAAGAGTGACCAGTGGGGTACCACAGGGATCAGTGCTGGGACCGGTCCTATTCAACATCTTCATCAGTGACATTGCGCAGGACCCAGAAGGCAGAATTTCACTGTTTGCTGATGACACAAAGCTCTGTAACAGAGTAGACACACCAGATGGTGTAGCCATAATGAGAAGGGACCTGCAGAAACTTGAAGAATGGTCAGGAGTTTGGCAGTTGAAATTCAATGCAAAGAAGTGCAAGATAATGCATATGGGGCACAAAAACCCTGGCACAATATATCAGTTGTGGGGTGAGGATATAGCATGCACCAAACAGGAAAGGGATCTTGGGGTTATTATCTCTGATGACCTCAAGGTAGGGAAACAGTGTGACAAGGCAGCAGGTAAAGCAAATAGGATGCTGGGATGTATAGGCAGGGGCATCACCAGCAGGAAAAGGAGGTCATAATCTGCGCTATACAAGACACTCAGTGAGGCCCCACCTGGAGTACAGTGTGCAGTTCTGGAGACCATACCTACATAAGGACATAAGACAGGGTAGAGAAGGCTCAGAGGAGGGCAAAGATGGTGCATGGATTGCATCACAAGTCCTATGAAGACAGGTTGAAGGAACTGAACATGTACTCCCTGGAGAGGAGGAGAGGATATGATAGAGACATACAAGTATCTCACAGGGAGGAACAGGGTGCAGGAATACACTATTTTTAAGCGAAAAAGATGTGCCAGGACTAGAGTGCATGGGATGAAGTTGGAGGGAGGACGATTCAGAGGAAACATGAGGAAGAATTTCTTCACAGAACGGGTGGTGAACAAGTGGAACACCCTGCCAGAGGAAGTGGTGGGGGCTGAAACAATCACAGGATTTAAGAATGCATGGGATAAACATAAAGGAATTCTGGAGGTCAGGGGTAAGGGGCAACAGACTTCTAGGAAAACAAACTGAACTTACAAGCTCAAATGGGCAGACTGGGTGGGCCATAGGCCCTTATCTGCCGACACTGTCTATGTATCTATGAAATATAATGGGGATTTGCATGTATCCCATGATGCTTTGCATTATGGAAGTATGTGTGATGTTTCTCTTTGAAACTTGGCTTATTGTCAATGCCCTTTGGCGTAACCCTTGTTTCAGTGCTTCTGCACTTCGTCTTTAGCTATTTTTTCGGGGTTTTTTTTTTTTTTTTTTTTTTTATGCGAGCCCCCACCAAGCAAACAAGGCCCACATAAGGGAGGCTAAATCTCAACAAATAAGTTAGATCAGAGGTCAGCGAGTCAGTAGGTGTTGACAAGTGCAGAAGAAGGACATACATAGTCTGTTGCTGCAATCCAATGTACTGAAGAAGGGATATGCCACTGCTGAAGGTTATTATTCTGTATTTCGAATAAACATCCCACAGAGATTGTGTGTTCAAGCTGAAGTTCAATGTTTGGTCTATCTGTTTTCCCACAACCCCTCCACAAACACCACCAACCTATTATTTCTATCAGCCTGTCAACGATCAATGTCATCCTGACTGGTCTGTAGTTTCCCAGCTTATCCCTGGCCCTGCGTTCATTCAAGGGCGCTACATCTGTAGTTCTTGATGCCAGAGTCGAGGGAGCTGTTGCAGGCTGTCCAAGTTTAGAAGGCAGTATAGCGCAGCGGTTTAAGACTCTAAGTTGCAAACCTGGAGACCGGGGTTTGAATCCCACAGACCCCACTTGCATACTGTGTGACCCTGAGCAAGTCACTTAACTTCCTTGTGCTTCCAGGTCGCACCTGGAAACAAGCTTCGGCTTAGTGTGCCTTTCCTGGTTGAACAATTCCCCCCTTCCCTTTCCAAAAGACCTGCCAGTACTACGCCAGCTGCTTCACCACCCTGGAGTACATTCAATCTGCCATGGGAGATTTATTCACCTTCGAGGCTTGTAGCTCTTTAGGACACTGCCAGCTGTAATCAGCAGTATTTTTCAGGGACCCGATACCCAATTACAAGGTTAACCACCATCTCCCCAAATATTTACGTTTCAGACTACCAGGCCAGTCAACACAAATTATTAGGAGAGCCAGGTGGAAAATGGCTGGCTTTTACTAACAATCTTACGAATTAATAAGCATTTGTAGGAGGTGGCCGGCCCCACAGAGGCAGGGGACCACTCACATGCATACAATCCACAACATAATCAGAGTTTGGAAAGAAAGAGCTGGTGGTGTTCCAGACATGCAGGAAGTGGAGCCAGTGTACAGAAGAACAGACAGCATTATGCAAGAGGCAGCAATGTAGATGCAGTAGACCAAGTGGAAAGTACAACGTAGAATGGAGCACCCAGCAGACAGAAATGTAACTGGCAGAGCTGTGTCCACATATCCGATGACCGAGTGTGAGGGTGACTTGAGTGGCAATGAGTGTGCATGTCTGTGAAAGTGCCTCATGTGCAGTATGCAAAAGTACATTTCCCCTAAAGCATTTAAGCAGGGGGGTGCACCCACCCTTTCACTTTGAGTCATTTTGTAACACTTCCATACTTCAAGTTTAAAGGGGAGCCCTGGTCCCCAATGTTGTTACAATTACAGCATTTGTGGGGAACTCACAAAAGAGAATCCTAAAAGAAAGGTGACCTAGAGCTACAAAGAAAAGTAAAAAGAAAAAGAGGGAGGAAATCCAAAGATCAGATATGGGGACCACATGAATCATGCCTGTGTTGCTCGACTAATACCCCCATCCTTTCACATTTTTCTGGGAGGAACCCTGCAAATATGAGACAGTAGCAGTCAACCAAGCTTCCAGTAACCCCACAGGGTCACAAGACCACTGTTTTGGCTGAGACTCTATTGGAATAGCAGCAATCAAAAAAAAAAAAAAAAAAAGATGGACCATATAGTCTCTATCCCCACTTTACATTAAAGGGGTACTAGTACTACAGTCAAAATCTGCAAAAACATGTTGTGCAGAGTGTCTCGAGTTGTGTGTTTAGTCCTGGTGTGTCCCTCCCTTTGACTGCTATTAATTTTTTCCCCCCTAAACCTACTAGTTTTATGGCATCTGTGGATACCCCATGTTAGAATGGTTTACCGCTCTTCTGTGTCCTACAATGCCTCCTGCCTCATGTGACAGTGATGCATATGGGGCTACTG
This sequence comes from Neoceratodus forsteri, assembly GCA_016271365.2. Taxonomy (NCBI): domain Eukaryota; kingdom Metazoa; phylum Chordata; order Ceratodontiformes; family Ceratodontidae; genus Neoceratodus; species Neoceratodus forsteri. Next base: position 1,651,347,967 of record CM028131.1, on the reverse strand, counting down.
ATTCATAGTGGTAAAGCTGTGCAGCAGTAATCTGAAGATGGAAGCCTGATGATCTGGTCTCAACTGATTAACAAGGCTAAAAATTCATTTTAAAAACTGATGTTCTCCACGGAATATGGTATTCTGACCTTAAAACGGGTATACCAACTCATTTTTGTGCACCACTATTCTATTGGTTTTTAATAGCATTTAACAATTAGGAACCATAGAAATTTGATGGCAGATAAGGACCACACTGGCTGACCTAGTCTGCCCACTTTCTCTACCTACTGCAATACCGCAGACCTTAACTGATCTTGGCTTTACCCCCCCCCCCAAATCCACTGAGGTTCTATATGCCTATCCCATGCTCCTGAAGCCTCATAACAGTTCTTGCACCCACCACTTTGTTCCAGGAATCCACCACTCTTTCTGTGAAGTAGTATTTCCTCATATCTCCCCAAGTCTCCCTCCCCCAGCTTCATAGCACGTGCCCTTCTTGAGTTTTTCTCCCCCTGAAAAATGCTTCCCTTTTGTACCTTATTTGGACCCGTGGGGTATTTGAAAGTCAATCTTATCCCCTCGTTCCTCTAGGGTAATCAGTCTCTCCTCGTAGAGCTTGTGATGCAGACTGCATTTCAGTTGCCCTCCTCTGGACCACCTCCACCCTATGTCCTTCCAGAACTGGACACAGTACTCTAGCTGCGGTCTCAAAGATTTACACAGTGGTATAACCACCTCCCTCCTCCTGCTGGTGATAGCCCTCCAAGTGCACCCTAGCAATCCAATAGCTCTCCCCACTGTCTGGCCACTTTTAGGTCATCAGATGCGATTATCCCCAGGTCTCTTTCCTGCTTGGTGGTCGTGAATACTACACCCCACATTCTGTATCGGCCTCTGGGTTTCTGTGCCGCTGGGGCAGGGTGCATGATTTTGTACTTCTCTGCACTGAAACTCCACTGCCAATCCCTTGACCACTCCTCTAGTTTTCTAAGATCTCTATTCCCCCCCCCAAACACACACACACCCCCCACCCGAGTGTCAACCCTATTACAGACTTTAGTGTTATCCACAAAGGCATACCTTCCCCTTCTAGCCCCTCTGCAATGTCGGCATTAAAGAGGATCGGTCCCAGTACTGATCCCTGTGGTACCCCACTGGTCATCCTCCCTTACTCGGTGTGAACTCTGTTTATCACCACCCTCTGTCTCCTGTTCCCTAACCAATTTCTCACACAGTTCATCACCTTTTGCCTCATTCCTAGGCTACCCACCTTGGTTAAAAGTCTCCTATGTGAAACGGTGTAGAAGGCCTTACTGATATCTAGGCAGGCCATGTCCACCACTCCATCCGGATCTAATTTCCTGGTCACCCATCAGATTTGTCTGACATGACCTCACCCAGTGAATCCATGCCGCTTCAGTACAGGTGCCCTATTCAACCAAATTTGAAAACAGTTCACATTTTCTCATGAATCATCAGTTCTTTACAATTTTTAATACAGTCATAAGCTGCCAATATCTTATTTCATCATTTTGCATTTAAAACCTAGTTCAGTTCATTAAATAAGAAGCCGATATTATGTCTCAACAAGCTCACCCACCCACCTCAGTCAACTTGTGATGTGGTGCACAGTGACAACAAAATACCAGTCGCTTTGTTTTCACTAAAATTAATGACCAAATAGTCAATGGCAACAGTAATGACCGGTGAATTGTGATGGCTGAGCTCAGGTCCTGGAGACAGTCTAGCCAGTCTTGCAAATCGGAGTTTTTTTTTTCCAAATAAATGTGAAATTATCAGGCACAAAATAAAACGTATTTAAGGAAAAATTCAGCCTGCAAAGCCGCACTTAAGAGTTCCACTCTCCAGCCAGTGCTTCCACATATCCCAAATTTATTCCTCAGAAGTTGCTCCTGCTTAGACACATACCACTCCATTTTTTTTTTTTTTTTTTTTTTTTAAATAGCCACACTTTGCCACTGTAACACGTCTTCCTCCTGCTTTTCCCTCCGCAACAGTTCACAATAAACAGTAACCCCGCCAGGTGCATCAGACACAAAAAAGCCAGTGATTTAATTCCAGGCCTGGCTGCTGGTGCTTATGCAGCCTGACTACCCTCTCTCAATGTCAGGATGCTGTTCTATCCTGCTACCTGCCACTGCACTGCCCCGACTTGCTTCACCAATGGTTAACATCAGAAGGCACCACGACTGTGTAATGAGTGTCACCTTAGCACTCACTCCCTGCTTGTCTGTCATCACTCTGCTCTCAACAACACAAATCACATATAAGCAATACAGAGAATGGGCCAGGGAGCACGGGAGAAAAAAATCAGTGGATGTGCAGCTACAAACAAAAAAGGATGAGCTGTGCCAAATCAATGACCAGTATCTAGCAGGCAAGTTGGAGGGTGGCATCATGCAGGCTTACATGAGACGCAGACCTAAAGCTAAAAAGGAACTCCAAGCACTAGTCGCGGTTGGGATGGGGGATCCAAAATATAAGAGGACAAATTTAGAAAACCAGCGTATTAAATGCTGCTTATCTGGAGAACTGGTTGGAAGAAAAAAAGTGGCTCTGAACTGCATAATGGTGGCGGCCATTCGAAACAGGGCTAGAAAACAGCATATGCCGCGGGTTACCAGCAGACAGTATTTGGTGCTGTGTGTACGACTTTTGGTATGCATGGAACACCAACAATTTCAAGCCCTGACTAATTCAATATTTTTGAATTATATGTTTGTCTAGGTCTAGCCAGCAGAAGTAAATGTTCAGCTTTTAAAAGCTTAATTTCAGACTACACACAACCATAAAAAGCACAAAGATCACTGTAGGTGATCAATGTTATAATTAGTAAAGCCTTTCACCATTTTCTTGCAAAATACCCACTCAATTAGACCTCAAGGGATTACTCAGCTATAAATGGAACCTTCGGTGCCTACTGGATAAGGACAGTGACTTAAAAATCACAGCTATACTGCTTTAAAACAGACTACGGCAGTACTTGCTGAATCCATAGTCCCGGATGCATCACTGACACACGACACAAGAAGCACAGTAGAAAAAAAAAAGAGCAATAGACCATGGTAATATGGGGATACCAGAGGGTGTAAAATTACTAGGCAAATTGCCAAAACTAATAGTAAACAAAGGGAGGGCACACCAGGACTAAACACACAAATCATAACACTCTACACAACACGTTTTTGCAAATTCTAACTGTAGTACTCGTAAGTTTCCAATCCACCCTTGCCATCTAAGCACAATCCAGTATTTTGCTAGAATGGGGCTTTGTGTTGGACCCCTTGAAAAAAAAAAAATCTATCTGTGGGAGGGTCCAAAACTCTTTAGAAAAATCATCTATCAGTGATCACTGTGCTCAAGGGTATGATGGTCACTACATGTGAGGCTGACAGAACAAGGGAAGCATGCATGAGGGGGTGAACAAAGCATGTAGGGGGGTAAGTATGAGTGCAATGAGATTAATGTGGAGCGGGGAAACATTTGTTTCCCTGCATTTCTCCTACATCTCTTCCGCCTGTGTCTTTCCCTTGGGTTTCCTTCTGCAGTTCCAACTGTCATGGTGGGGGCTATTCCCCCATTTCGAAACCCACATCGTACCCTTCACTTTCCATCTCTTTTATGCAATAAGGTGCACCAGGCTCGAACTGGGGTACAGGAGGCTCCACCTGGAAAATCAATAGGGGAAGGCCCAGAGTGGACACACTCGTCAGTATTCACTTCAGTCCGATACATTGGCTCTGTGCTTGCATCTTATATTTACAGGAATATCCCATTTAATCAAAAATTAGATTACAAAAGCAGACACTCTCATAGAAGCTGGCCAGGCACCCAAAAGAGGGGGTCCCACCTGGTAACTTCCAGATATCCTGGTGGGCCAGTCCGACTCCAAGAAGCACTACCGATTTTTTCATTGAACAATCACATCACTGTGCTAATTATAAGATTATTTAGTTGTTCATGTACACTGACCAACTAATTCATGGTATATCATTCAAATTGCGTTTGCTGTCAAAATCCAAGCCTAACATGCGGTACGGCTCTTTCGTTTTCTCTAATCCTCGCCGTTATTCACCCCCCCCCCCCAAAAAAAATCATGCTGTAGGGTCCATTTCCAAAATGCCTCCAGGCTCCAGTTAGCCACCTCTGGGTTGAAAGATACCAAGGGCCGCACTCCCCCGGCAACCGACCCACCGCTTCAAATTTCAAACAGCAGTTGTTTACGACGGTCTCCGACACTTTACGGCCCATTTCTGAGGCAACCAGCACCGTAAATAGCCCTGAACGTACCCCACCGACAGCTCGAGAAGTGTATTACGATCTTAACGAAACGGGCGCAGAGGGGGTAACCGAAAATAAAATGTCAGCAGCGTTAAACTTCGCTCAACAAGCCGGTGGCTGCGGTCAGACCCAGTTAGCTGGCGGCCTGCTGAAGTCCCAGGACGACTGGCACACAAAAAAAGCCAGCAGGCTAACGTACCGGCGCCCTTCCATTCCCTGCATTCTGCGCCAGCGAGAGACATCTGACAGTCCGAGCCCGCGGCCGCTGTGGGAGCTAGTAAGCCGCGTCGCAAACCCCCAAAAAAGTGACACTCAGAAACCCGCGAAAATTGGTGACAGGCGTCGCTTACAGAGATGAATGATTAAAAAAAGTGTTCTGCCTCTCAGAACTGCAACTTCCTCGTGGCCTTCCTGCTTACCAGCCACCCCCCTGCTGCTCAGTCCCACCCTGACCGGCTGCCCCCATGCAGTACCTTTTAATAAAGTTGGTCTTTCCGTTCGGCAATCGCAGCCGCTGAATTGCTCCCTGTCGCTGTAACGTGATGGCTACTGGCTGTTACTACCTCCTTCCGCTCCCCCTCGGCGTTGCAACATCTGCATTCTACCCCCTCCTTACTGACTACGTCACAGTGCTGCCGCTGCTACAGCAACTTGTGATGGGGCAGAGGGAGGAGCGACAACAGGTAGCAGGCATGTAATTAAAGCAACAGTACACACGTAGAGGGATATAGTGGGGAAATAGTGCCCCCCCCCCCAAGGATGATTAGGTAAGCAATAATACCCAACAGGGTGGACAGTATTGAGTATACCGGACCCCCCAGGGGCGTAATGAGGCCCATCGCCGCAGCCCATAGCGCCCACACTGGAGGGTATTATTGTGCTTAGGAACGGGTACCTATACGGTAAATTAGAAAGCAAAAACATAATATATTTAAAACGTTTAAAAATGTACTCCCACTTAGGAGATCTATTTTTATTCTGGTCCCCTACCACTTCCCCATCAAAGTAGCCTCACTATTATTACCAGGGGTGCAACCACAGCTAAAAAAGGGGGGGGGTCTACTAAGCCGTTTGTACCAAGGCCAATGGCTATACAGCACAGAGAATACTTCATTATTTGTATTATTAATTTGTTGAAGGACAAAGGTTACAATGAGAAAAGTCTTGTGACGCACAAAGTTATTGTCTGTTTTACAAATATGATCATTTAAAATAATAGCAAGTTCCAGACACACAAGATAAGGAGCCACAGTCAGCCCAACAACTAAAATAAAAAGTGCAGTATATTACAAAAACAGTACAGCTGTTATTGGGATATAGAGAAATTGTGAACACATTGGGGCTGGCAGTATAGCCTAAAGATTAAAGTAACTATCAGTGAATGAGCTTGGTACATCCTGCAGGCTTGGGTTTGATTCCCACAACTTCCACTTGCATACTGTGCGACTCTGAACAAGTCACTTAACCTCCCCAGTGCTCCTGGGTTGCCCCTGAAAACAGGCACTTGTGCCTAGTGGGCTTTACCCAGTTATCAAACTAATAGAATACAATAAAATACATATAACGAGGAGTCACATCACATCAAAAAAGAAAAATACAGATGTCCTGGACATGCACAATGAAGAATAACAGTGCAACAGTAAGTTAAACCAATTCAAAAACTTGGAGAAGAAAAGTCGTGGCGACTCACGATGAGGGATCAGCGCAGGAATAAAGAAAAATACAGCGGTCACGGACGTGCACAAGAATGAAGCATTTATATTTCTATAATTATTGTAATTCCCCAGAAGCTAGTCCATCACTAAAGGTTAGCAACCAGTTTCAATGTCAATAAGAGAAACAAGCTGGTTAACTGCTAGCCTAGCACCCACCCATTTTTTTTTGGGGGGGGAGGGGGTTACTACACAGTACTAACAGTTCTGGTGTTTGTGAACTCCATGGCACTTTCTAGTCACTGGGGCATCTCATTTAGCACTACAGAACCCAGAACTGTGTGTTGAATTAGGGGGAGAAAAATGACATGAATTTAAGCCACAGATACTTATGATACCTATAGTTTAAAGAAGGTGTCTGTTATTGAACTTTCAAACTTCATGATTTGGATTGAACTGTGCTGTTTGCATTGACTGTTCCTGCACTAAGCTTAGCAAATCATAAGGCGATTTATTAACATAACTATGGAAAGGTTAGCAAAAGTGGATTATACTGAATCCCAGACTATCTAGTCCATAATCTAATCATATTAGAGTTATGTAATTGTTCATTTTGTATACAACTAAACTTATTTTATGAGATTCATTAGTCTGACAAACTCACTGAGTATTTAAATTTACAGTCAATTATCTTTGTAGCTCCCCTTCCCCCTCAGTCTAGGGGCATGTATCGATCGCAGATGTACCGGGGAAAATGGAAGGGACCACAACAATCCGAAACAACTCTGAGCTACTGCACTCAAACCAGGATAAGAAATCATATGCCCTACCTCTCGATGGCTTCAGCACACAGTGCGCTCTCAGTCTCTGCCTCTGTATTCTGGTTCAGCCCAAACCTCTCGCCACCAGATCCTGGACTTCCAGTCGATCTGCAGCCTTCAGCTCCCCCTGGGCCCTTGCCTGATGATCCTGGTGCAGAACTGATGGTCACCTTCTGAAATTACTGCTTATGGAATAAAATAAATAAAAGGGGCCTTTCATTTCATTTACCCCCTTTTAACTTAAATAAAGGATAATCACTATTGAGTTTCTTCCCAAACAGCTCTTTATTTCTTTTGCCTGCACTCCCAATAATTTCAGGGGTACAGAGGTCCATCTTTCTCCAAGAAAAAATAAGGCAGCTCCATGGGGCTATTAAAACTTTATACGAGCTCACCCATGCTAGAAGTCACTGGAGTGCTGGAGCAGGTTGTTTTCCTTTCTGGAAGCTCAGCTGTTTTACCCAAGTTGATCCTTCGTACATAAAGAATCATCAAGCTCCTGTCTCACTGGTGCTGGTTAGCCAAACTCTTTTTTTTCTTTGGTTACCATTTCCTGATCTTCCTTCTTGGCACTGATCGGCTGCCCTATTTCCGGTGTGGAGAAGCGAGCTACTTCCCCCACTTGGCCCCTGGACCTTGGCCCAAATCTCAAGGGGGTTCCAGGATTTTCCCTTTCCGACCCATGCTCCGTAACCCATATCTTCTCTCTTCTACTTCGAGTGTGAACCCACTGGTGTACCATCATATACCACACCGGTTCTATCACTTCTGCCATCCTCAATTTCCCACTTCCACTGGTGCTGAGGCCTTTACCACAGTGCCCAGCCCCAATGCCCAAACTGCACCTCCGAGCTGCCCTGCCATGAGAGGGACCTGAGCCCTGCCACCACCCAGGCCCTCCAAGCAACTCACATACCTCTTTTGCACCCATGGCGTCCTCTTCTAAGGTGCCCCTAGGTGACCATCCCGAGATGGCCCCAGCCTCCTCTCTGCATCCCTGTTTTCACATCCTGGGTTTGAACTATGCTCCAACCAGGAGCTGTCCTCCAAGGCCTGTCCTAAAGACTTGTGACCCGCCCGGCCCTGAAATGCGGTGCCCCACGGCCTGCCCCTCCACACAGGCCCTTTTTTATGCGTGCAAGACACTCCCAGGCTCCCTCCACACCTGGGCTGCCCTGCCACTTTGAGTACAAGAGGGGACCTCTGCCACTGGCTCCTCTCCTGTGGGAACCCTGCCACAGTCCCCACAGCCCTGACAGCCCAAGTCACTCTTACATGAGATCCAAACGGGGCTTCTGCCTACTCTGCCATTCTCCCACTACCTAGGCCTCCCCCATCCCGATGATGCAGTTACACTGGTTGACCATCCTCCCTGCGGAGCTCCCTTCCCTGCTCCTTGACACCACGTCGCTGTAGAGGCCATCCCTATCTACTGACTTTGGGGGGGGTCCTCCCACAGACACAATCCAGACCGTCGAGCTCAATCTTTGCCTGCCTATCCCGCTCTTCCCAGCCACCCCTCCAGCCTCAGGTCTACTGCCCGGGTTGGGAAAAAAAGCCCAGAACTTCCGGTTTCCTTGCCTTATATGCCCTTTCTAATCTGCCCTCTGCTGCCATCTTTTGGTATCCATGAGGGATTAACCCCCAGAGCACTAATAAATTCCTAAGCTCTTGGGGGGTTGGGGTAGGAGGTGGAATGGGGTCCCTAATGGGAGCATAAGCCCCTCCGAAGAGAGGGGGCTTACATCTGTGATCAAGTTTCCATGCAAACTGTAACTTGTAAAGAACGTGGAGTGATCATATGTTCTAACAACATGAACTAGCAGTACTTATAACATTCAGTCTTTTTATGTATTTTACATTCCTACAACTGAATGCCATGGAGCCAAAAATAGACTTCATTCATAGATATAAAAAAACAAAACATGAAAGTTCAACAAAAGCGATTGTTAGGAGCAAACTTACACAAGACCAAAGTAACAGAACACTATAAATAGAGTGAATAGGTGTAACCCATTCAGAAAGAGCCAAACATCGCGTGTGGATATATAGGGCGCGACTCAGATTCATTATCGATGGTTTGTGGAAATTGCCTTGCAATCATAAATAAATACAACTATTCACTGTATCTGCAGAATCTTGGAGATACGTAAGCATTGCACATCACAGCATCTGCCTGTGCCCCAGGTGAAAACAATTCCCTGTAAACATCCAGATTCAGCTAAACAAGTCAATACAGTACTATGCAATACAGGATACAGTTTATCCAGTGCCTTCCCACTAGTACCAGTCAGGGTCTATCAATCCTGGAAAATTACACCTGATCCTGATATCATCTTGTAGTTTGTACTCGCTCATCATGTATGCATAGTGCAAAGTGCGCTAGTAGGCCTGTGCGTGGACTGGAAATTAGTTAAATAGTGAGGAGACCAGCCAGATAGGCAATCAAAAGGTAAACTCAACTCAGCAAACTGGTTGCCAGTAGAAAGGCTTCAAGAGTGGAGCTGTACAACAAGGCATAATTCCATGCCACAGATGCACTCAGAGAGAAATGGATATTATTAACACAGGGAACACAGTGTTTAGTATAATGAGACCCCCTATGAACCTTTACCTTATATAGGGTATTTCACTTACTCCAACATTTTTGTGACTTATAAAACCTTTGTGTTTTCTTACTATATATATAGGGTGTTGCACCTACTCCCAAATTTTTGTTAACCCCGGCTTTCCTCAGTCCTTACAGTGTTTGTGTTAGAACTGGAGTTTAAACAAGAAATCCTACCACAGTTGTCAGTTCTAGCCTCCTGGCCCACTGCTTCTTCCTGCGGTCACCTGCTGCTTCCCGAAACCTGTTCACTTGCCCAGTGCTGAGTTGCAGAGAGTACAGATACCAGTTGCCTCCCCTGGCTGACTCCCTCCTGGCAGACTCCCTGTTGATGTCCTTAGCACTTGGCCCTTTGCGCAGAGGTCTGCTTGATGAGTACTCTCTAACAAAGGAGGAATGGCGGGACACGATAGAAAGTAGTGGACCCATAGAACAGTCCTCCCCAGGAGGTGGTAGGGGTCAGGACAATTGGAAGTTTCAAACACGCATGGGATAAATACAAAGGCGTCATAGCACTTGGCAGTAAATAGAGGAGGGGAGTAGTTACTCTAAAATTGGCAGGCTAGATGGATCGTAAGGTCCCCTTCTGCCATCACTTTTCTATGTTTCCTTATATATCTGGCAAGGTCTGATTGGCTCTCTTGAGGTGAGTTCCATAGGCTGTTCTGAGGTCAGGTGGCATGTCTACTCTGGCAAGACACTCCTGCCCAAACGCTCTCACTCCTACCGAGTTCTTTCTCTGAAAACGTAAAAGTTTCCAGCTCTGATGGAGTAAGGGCTCTTGCCTGATTCTGAGCCTCCTCCAGCCACTTTTGCTCTGCTCCGGTGTAGTACAGGGGTTCTAAGCCCCTGGGACCACTTCCTCCATTATCCTGATAGGCTGTTCTGAGGTCAATGGGCGTGTCCACTCTGGCAAGATGCTCTGGTCTGAATGCTCTTGCTTCTACCGAGCGCTTTCTCTAAAAAAGTAAAATTTTCAAGCTCTGATGGAGAGAGGGATGTTAACCTGATTCTGAGCCTCCTCCAGCTCTTAGCAACTCCTAGAGAAAAAAAAAAACATTAACACCTTTTGGAAAGTACTGGTTAATTGTAATTTTCCAAGAGTGAAACTTGCAGGAAAGTCATGATTATACGAACCACACAGAGGCAAAACAGTTACTGCTTATCTCTTTAATGTTGCCACCACAACAGCAAAAAAAAGATATCACATTACATCAGCAGACCAGGGAGGAAAAACAGTTCTGCAAGAAAGGAACATTACTCCAGTATCCCATGCTCCCACCCCCACAATGCAGTGAATGGGGTATAATAGTCCAGATTAGTATTCCCACTTCTTCTTTTTTTCTGTGAGTGAAAGTAACCTTCTACTTGTGTCATCTGTCGCTTTGTTCCATCTCTCGTTTCATACTGTCAGGTAAATCTGCTTCCAATTCCAGTTCGTCCATTCAGAGTCTTCGAGTCACTCCCGAGGGGCTGGAAGAGAATAAACAATTAAGGGTGGGAACAGGGGTGGGCCATAACTGTTTCGCCTCCTTGTGATTAGTAAAATCATGACTTTCCTGGAAGCTTCGTTCTTAGAAAATCACAATTTTACGTCACCATACGGAGGCTCCACAGTTACTGTTAGCTCAAAGCCCTAGAAAAAACATTAGTCACAGATGAATCCAATATAGGTTTTAGATAAAACAGCTTAAACACAGAGTCCTTAGCCCTGTCAGCTGCCTTCAGGATGTCCTCTGTTCTGGCTCCCATAGAGGCTGCTTTGCTGGCCATAGCTCCTCTTCTCGAATCAGCTCCAAAGGAGGAGGTATCAATCCCTGCTTGGTTCATGAGTCACCTGAGCCATCAAGCAGTGGTTGCAGAGGAGATAGGGGCATGTGGTTTGACAAAAATCAGAAGTTGATCATGACTTCCTCTGGCTATACGATGCTGGTTCAACAACTAATTCGTTGACTGGCATCACAGTGCCAGGCTCCATGCCAACCGTGATTTGCAGACGGCAGGAAGCTGTGCACATTGGACTGTGTTTTTTCTTCAGGGGGGCTTTGCCCTGAACCCCCACACCCCCATACTTTTAGATTCCAACTCGAGTCTGAGTTGGTTCAGGAGGGTGCAGGACGGGAAAGTTTTGCTGGGTCCTGGGCAGACTTGTGCAGCGACATGTCGCTGTTGTCGGTATCGACGTATGTTGCTGTAGAAGTGTTGCTGTACGGGGGGCATACCACTTCCTCTGATGTTCTGTGTCTGTGACTTGTATTCTTTCTAACAGTTCACCGCACAAAGGTGCTGTTCTTTATCAAAGGCTGGAAAAAACATAGTGGGTGTAGCTGTTTTGGTTCTCCTAACTACAGTGAATTCCACACCTCCAGGAAGATATTGTCTCCTGGAGATCTCTAGTGTGCTGATATCAGAAGATCTAGTAATAGATGCCAAACACAACAACATTGCAAGTTTAGATGACAGTCACTTAAGAGATAACTGAGAAGTAACCCCCCAAAATCTGAATGACTCAAATGCGCTAAAGAACTCTATATTTTGGAAGAGGAGGTCTGGACCACTTAATACTCTTCATAAATTGTTTTACCACTGGGTGTTGGCCCACAAATTTACCATCAGTTGGACAGTGTCCCGCCGAGATTGAAGACCTATACCGTATGTGTTAATAGATCTGTAGGTCTTTCCTTCTTCATACAAAGAAAACAGAAATTCTAGAATGTGTGTTAAAGATGTCTGAAATGGATCCATGAGCTTTGACAGACACCAGCTGAACCAGGATGTCCATGCAGATTTATAGGCCTTCCTGGTGCCCGATGCCCATGCCTCTCTGAGGAGAGCTGCAGCTCCATCCGAAAGTGGAGGCATTGTCCAAGATCCCCTGAAACCTTTCAAGCCACCAGGGTGAGGGCCTGATCCAATATCAGGAGGTGAGGGTTCCCAGAGGGGTCACACAGAAGGTCCTCTCTGACTGGGAGGAGGAGAGGCTGGACAACCACCATCTCTAGGAGACAGGGATAGGTACCAGGGCTGTGTTGGTCACATGGGGTAATTATCACCAAGGTACAGTTCTGCATCCTGACTTGGGCTAGGGTTTGCACTATCATGGCAAAGGGTGGGAAGGCGTAGGGTTTCAGGTTCCTCCAGTCCTGAAGGAAGGCATCCACCACTAGAGCCCCCGGGTCTGGTCCCCAGCTGAAGAAACGTCGCAATCGATGATTCAGACAGGAAGCAAACAAGTTTATCTCTAGGGGGCCCAACACTCTCTGAATTTTGTGCAAAACCTGTCTGATTCAGTGTCCAATCACTCAAATCTGTCAGATATCTGGAGTGCCAATCCACTACTTGGTTGGACATCCCTGGTATGTGCTGAGCCTGAACCATGATCTGGTTCTGCAGGCAGTAATGCCAGAAGTTCTTGGCTAGAGAGCATGATTTGATACCCCCCAATTTGTTGATATACCTGGCTGCTGACACGTTGTCCATACACAACAAAATTGATAATTTCCCCTCTTGTCTGGCCAGACTCTTGATTGCAAAGGACCCAGCTAACAGCTTCAGGCAATTAATATGGATGTTTGACTTCTCCTGAGACAATTTTCCCCCCTGTTGCTAGCTTCTCATATCTGGCACCTCAGCCTGTCAGACTGGCATCCGATTCTATTACTATGTCTGGTGCCATCCCAAAGATAGCTCTGCTGTTCCAAGCTAACATGTGCTGCAACCCCCACTGCAGTTCCTCCTTCACTTCCGGTGTCAGGCAGAGTACATCCAAGGGTACTAAAGGAGCTGGCAGGGCCACTGGCAGACCTATTTAATAGTTCACTAGAGTCCAGTGTGGTACTGCAGGATTGGAGAACAGCACATGTAGTGCCCCTCCACAAAAGCGGTCCTAAGGATGACCCAGGGAATTACAGACCAGTCAGTTTGACCCCCATTGTGGGCAAGCTCATGGAGACCATACTAAAGGAAAGGTTGGTGGAATATCTAAAGGAGCATGGTCTTCAGGATGCGAGGCAGCAATAGTTCATGGGGGGTGATCATGTCAAGTGAATCTGATTGACTTCTTTGACTGTGTCACTAAGAAAGTAGACAGAGGCCAAGCAGTAGACATCCTCTATCTTGATTTCAGCAAGGCCTTTGACTCTGTGCCCTACAAAAGGTTGATCAGGAAGTTGGTGGATCTTGGGGTTGGGAAAAAGATGGCCAGATGGGTGGAAAACTGGATGAGGGACAGAACCCAGAGGGTGGTTGTAGGGGGAGAGTTATCTGGTACCAGAGAGGTAACCAGTGGGGTCCCACAGGGCTCTGTACTGGAGCCAGTTTTGTTCAGTGTCTTCATTAATGACATTGGGGATGGCATTAAGAGCAAAATGTGCCTATTTACAGATGACACTAAGCTCTGTGGGAGAGTGGACACAGCTGAAGGGATACAGGAACTACAGGAAGATCTGGAAAAGTTGAGGAGGTGATCCAGGATCTGGCAGCTTGGCTTCAATGCCGAAAAATGCAAAGTTATGCATACCTGGGTAGAGTCCGAGTATCTGCATCAGAGGAGGAGAAGGACCTGGGAGTGATGCTCACTAGTGACCTGAAGCACTCCATGCAGTGCAAGAAAGCAGCAACAAAGGCAAACAAGATGCTGGGATGCATATCTAGGGGAATCAGTAGTAGGAGAGAGGAGGTTATACTGCCCTTGTACAGGTCACTGGTAAGGCCACATCTAGAGTATGGAGTTCAGCACTGGTGCCAACACCTCAAAAAGGACATGAACCTGCTGGAGAAGGTCCAGAGGAGGGCCACAAAGATGATAGTGGGTCAGCAGGGTAGGGCATATGAGGAGAGGTTGAAGGCACTGAACATGTACTCCCTGGAAGTCAAGAGAGAGAGAGAGAGAGAGAGAGGGGACATGATTGGGACCTTCAAGTACTTGAAAGGGATAAATAAGGTTGATAAGGAGAGTCTCTTTAAGCTGAGTGGCAACCATAACACTAGGGGGCACAGTCTTAAGCTGAAGGGTGGGAGGTTTAGGAGGTTCCATGTCATAATAGGGATCGAGAAACAGCAGTCACTATTATGGCGAGTGTAGGTCGCCAAAAATTAATTTCGGCAATGCACACTGGCACCGCACAGAAAAAAGGCACCCGAGACCTACAAGTCTCATTTTTAATACAGGGGGCTATGCCCCCTACACCCACCCAGCACCCCCCTACTAATGGATTCTCAACTGCAAGGGAGTGCATGTTGGGTGTGTGCAAAAAACTTGACAAAATACATGCTGCCAGGCGGCAAAATAAAACAACCCTGCACCACGCTGGACCAGAACCCGGTACCCATGACTCCCAGCCAACCACTCTCCCCATGGCACCAACAATCCAGCTCGGCAGCTGCTCTCATCGCAACCCTCCCACATGCCATCCTCCCTACCCCCACGGTGCCGTGGTGCATGTATACGCATGAAGTTCCTGTCGTGGTTTTCGCCAACCGCAGTATCCGGTCACCCTCCTCCCTAGGTAGCCATGATCACAGTTTCTGAGATTGAATCACCGTTTTTCTAGGTGCTCAATCTCAGTCATTATGGTCACAGACTACCAGTATTAGGAGGGAGATCAGGAAGCACTTCTCCACAGAGAGGGCAGTGGTCACTTGGTATGCACTGCTGGAAGAGGTCATCTCATTGAAGACAGTGGGCAGCTTTAAGAGAGGCTGGGATAGGCATAGGGGAAAAGTAAGGGTCATGGGTAGGGAGGATGGGAGGAGTGGGGAGGGAGGGCAGGGACATTAGCTCAAGCTGTGGACCATGCAATATGATCAGACTTGATAGACGAAATGGCCTTCTGCTGGCTTCTTGGTATGTTTGTATGTCAGAGCAACTGGGCAGTTGTAGGACTTGTGTTTTCGCAAGGTTTCTGCTTTCAGCCTCTGTAATGCCCTGTAGCATGGGGTACTGGGAACATGGCCTGAATGGAAGAGGAAAGGAGCCCGATCACTCTAGTCAAGGACCCCAGAGGCACTTTCAGTGCTCTCAAGCTTCTCCTTGGCTCCTCCTTGATAGCCTTTACTTTCTTCTGGGGAAGCCTGAGGAGAGCCTGATTCATGTCGACTTGGAAACCCAAAAACTCCAGAATCTGAGAAGGTTTCAACTGGGACTTCTTGGGGTTGATCACAAACCCTAGCCTCTGGAGAAGTAAGCATATGGCCTGAACATCCTCCATCAGCTGCATCTGGTTCTGACCCAGGATCAACATGTCATCCAAGTAAATTATCACCTGGATCCCTGCGGCCCGAATCCAGGCTATCACTGGTCTGAGTAGCTTTGTGAAACACCATGGGGCGGAGGTCAGGCCAAAGGGGAGACAACTGAATTGCCATATCTGTTCTCCCCACCGAAACTGAAGCCACTTCCTGTCCGTGTCCCTGATGGGCACAGTGAAGTAAGCATCTTTTAAATCTATGCAGGCTAACCAGTCCCCTAGTAGGAGGGTGCCTTTTAGGAGGTGGATGCCCTCCATTTTGAAATGTCTGTATGGAACCTACTGATTTCACTGTTTCAAGTCTATAATAGGTCTTAGATCATCCGTCTTTCTTTGGTACTAGGAAAAGATTGCTCAGAAGCCCCACTTGACTTTACCAGAGAGCTTGCGCCTTTCTGGGACATTTCCAGAATTTCCTCTTGGACCATCACAGCTTCCTCTCTGGAAAAGGCAATTTCCCCTGAGGGCCTTAGTTGTGCTGGGAATTGTATTAGCTCCAACCTGAAGCCCTAGACAGTGTCCAGGATCCATGGGTCTCCAGATAGGCTTTCCCAGTTGTGGGCGTAGTAGCATAATCTGTCTGCAAAGAATGGTGGTTCTGGGGTCAAAACAAAATTTTCCTTTATTCTGTACAACAGAGGGGATCCTTTGGCCCTGGGTACATGCATACTTACCTCCATCTTGCCAGGGGTAGAAGCCTTGCCTGTTACCTTTGTGACCTCTTGTGTATGGTCTCAGCTGGAATCTGCCTCTGCCCTGGCCTCTTTGGTAACCTTGTCCATTGTAGGACCCTCTGGAGGGGAAGTCATGGCCGAGAGTGCAGCCCCTACCCCCCTCGGCTCTGCCAAAATACATGGTTTGTTGGCGTAGTTATATGATGCCTGGGCTTTCCTCATAGAGAAATAAACTTTGGCTTTTCTGCCCATTTCTGTAGTCAGTGGGTCACAAAACAGCTGTCCTTCTGCTGCTGGGCCCACATCTTCCCAAGCCAGTTTAACAGCTTTGGGGTGAAATCTCAGCAGTGCTGTTTTACGTCTCTCTGCCACAGTGGTGGAATTGTCATTACCCATGCAGCACATGGCTCTCTGGGTCCATTCCCTTAAAAATGTTTTGGTCTTTCAATTTGTCTTCATCAATGGCCCTCTCGGCCTCATCCAATAATAATGCATGAGGACCCAACATATCCAGGAGCTTATCCTGGCATGCCTTATGGCTTCTATCTAGCCCTTTCTTGGGGTCTTTGCCATTATTTCTGAAAAAAACTTATAAAGTCATCATCCAATTCTGGGGCTAAGGCCACCTTATTTTTAATTGCAGCTGAGGGCGTTCAATTCTCATTTTACGTCAGTCTTTTCTCTCAACTGGTTTTCTCGATCTTCTCTCTCATGAGGGGCCCACTCTGAAGAATGCTGGAGTGTCAGCTTTTCAGGGTCAAATGGGCTGTCTTGCTCCCTTATATCAGGGTCTGCCATGCCCGGACTGTTTTCAGAGGAGTGCCTTTCTCCGTCAGTATCGTAGTTATAATTAGAGTTCCAGTCAGAATGCCAAAATTGTTCCGAATCAGAGTCACTACCAGAATCTGAGGAAAGATCAGAAGAGGTAGTATAATTTTTGGACCTCTTTGTCTTTTTTGCTGTACCCTTAAGGTTTTTTTCAGAGCGCTGCCTTTTCTGTTTCTTTGAAACAGATTTCCTTCCAGAGCTGGAAATTTCATGGGGATTCTGGACCTCACCAAAGGGCCCTTCTTCTATAAATTCAGATTGGTCTGAGTCTGCCTGGGCCATGAAAACGGCCTGCTGGTCAAAAGTACCAGCCTAAGCTTGAGGGTCTCCTGAGAGCACACTTCAGTCACAGTCCATGGCTTCAAATGTTTTTAATGTAAAGAGCCATGTCACGTATTCATGAAACAGGAACAAGAAAAAGTAAGTGGCCTAAATGAACCAGAATCCATATCCTAAACATTTTTTAATATAACATGTATGACCCCTTGAATTTCTCTCTAAATCTGCACAGGTTTTCGGTATTATAGACTGGAGGAGCACCCTAACCAATTGGAGCGATTCTTTCCTCTGCACACAAGACAAACTTATTCTATGAAGAGTGTCTCATGCGCAGCTGTCCTGGAAGCGGGTATGTTCACATAAGGTTTTTCAAAAAATAATATATTGATCCAGCTTGATCAGGAACATATTAATATTGCCACCGAGAGCCTTCTTACGGTTGTAAGAGTGGTCTTACTTACATTCGTAGAGTATCAGAACCACTCGCCTTTGGTTCACGGCTCTCATAACTTAAGAATGTGCGTGAGATCACTCTTGCAACTGTAAGAGTGGTCTCAACGGCAATGTTAGCATACAAACAAATTTTTTAAAACTAGGACACTGTATTATTATAAATAGTCCCACGGTGTAGCTTTGCAACTAGAGGGTCTCTCAATGGCAAATTATTGTATTAAGTTAATTGTAACTGTTTCTGCAGAGAATGGTTATATGTGGAGAGACATTCTTAAATGTTATGATTTTAAAGAACTGCCCTGAATTTACAAGTCTTTTTTCCTAGTAGAAGCCGTTTTTTTAAATATTGGTTTAAATTATGTTATTGCTGTAACTAGTCAGGCTTTTTAGTTATCCTGTGGGTGTTTCTGATTTACATGCTGCTGGTAAGAACTATTTTAGTATTGTACGATTTAGTTTGTGTACCTGTTCTACTCTTCCATTGTTGGTACAATGCCTCCATATTTTACTATAGAACTCTGCGGCTGAGAGGGACATAAATTACATCACACAGTTCTAAAATGGTACTTACCATCAGATTATAGTGTATGGTGGAACGCTGTTCCGCATGGAAATCCATGCCTGGAACAGCGTTGTTGTGCTGCACTCGGTACATCACGTCCTTGTTGTGCTGCACTGAGTACATCACCGGTGCAGCACAACAGGATCGAACGCATTCACACATGTGCAATTGAGCGGCCAACGGTGACACGGAAGTAAGCACACTGGTACAGATGCCGAAGTAAGCCTTATTTTTTTTTCTAGACTTGTTTGGAGGATCATGGAGTGCTGATTATGGTTGCCCATACACTATAAAAGATTGTGTATGAGCAATCATACACAAACAGGGCAGTTGAAAGATCTCGAGGTTTCCGTGGTAACGGACCTCTCAAGCTGCACTCTCAAGATCTTTGGTTACCATGGAAACCTCTCGATTACAACTGCCTTGTTGTGTATGCTTGCTCATACACAATCCTCTGTGTAAAGCAGAAACACCCTCTGAGGTTACTAAAGGTGTGTTCACACTGGCCTGCTCTGAGTGCTGTGGTCTGAGTCGTTCTGGCTGATGGCAGCGAGACGCATTTCTTTTCCCAGTTCAGACGGCACCATTCTGCTGCGATGCAAGTTAGGTTCCGGTGTTCCTCCTGTTGTTCCGGTTTTGTGGGGCGTGTTTGGTTTGTGGGAAGTTGTGCCTACGTCCTGCATTTGGCGTCATGCCTGGGTCACATCCTATGGCCACTGTCAACAGGAAACGGGCAATTTAAATACCTGATTGCTTTTGTTCAAGTGCCCATACCCCATGATACTTTAAAGAAATAAATCTAAATATTTTGTAACCCAGAAAGCTGTGATGTGCCACTGTACCTTGCACAAAAGAAAAGCACTTCCACATCACGCATTACTTCCAGTTTATGGTGTGGTGGTGCATAGGAAACTGCAGCAAGGCAAGATGGGAAAAGGCAGTAAAACTGTATCGGGGATTGCCGCATGTTCACATGGCACATGAAAACACCAAGAACAGAACGCAATCCCAGGAAAACAGGGATTGCGTTCACAATGCAATGCAATGAAAAAATACCGCAATGGCAGCGTTCAGAGGGCATGCCTGGGATCGAAGCAGGTGAGGCACAACTCCAAAACCGATTTACATTTGCCAGTGTGAACAAGCCTTAAAAGATGTGTATAGCTGGAACAATAACAGAATTTTAACCAGTACTCAAAAAACAACTTCTGTTGGGAAAATGACTTACAGGCTCAGCACAGTTCTCCTTTAAGTTTGCAAGATAATATTTGACATGCACAGATATGGATTGGACAATTAAGGAATGATTTAATGTTATTAATAACATTGTCTCATATAATATTTAGGTTAATATTTAATAAAGGATCATACTTTTAGTTATTTGAATACAAACATTTTTCAAATATACAGTTTCAGATGAGAAAGTATATGGAAGCCAAATAGAAATTTAAATAGTCACGGGTACAGCTGGCCTGGTGGTGCTGAGAGCTGAGGCACTGGATGCCACATCTTGCGCCACACTGGTGACCCAGGTTCGGGAACGAGCCCGGGTCACTGGGGATCAGCCGGGGGGAGAAGGATTGAGTGTCCCAAGGACTGCTCTCCTTCTCCAGAGAGGGTGGGGTGGGTACACCACAGCTCTGTCAGCTCCTGGCAGTGGCTGGGGGTCATTGCAAGTGGTGGGTCAATGTGGGGTCGGCACGAGTGGCGTCGGATGCGTGGTGCGTGGGAGCACGCACAACAGCATCGTTGATGCCATTGCATGCTTGTGCCGGGCAGTAGAGGAGATCTACATGCAAAAAACCTCAGCGCGCTACATGACAGATGGCCCAGCAGTGCCGTACCATTCCGATTCAGGATGCTCCTCCTGGATCCTGACCCCCGGCTTCCACGGTGGTGGGGTGAGTACCCACCATGATGCCACCGATTTGTGGAATGGAGGAGGGGGTCAAGCATGGGTACTTGGAGGGCTGGGGCTGTGTGGCCAGACAGATTGGGGAACAAACCATAGGTACCACCCCAGCCATGGAGAAAATAAACAAATGAAGAAAAGAAAATAGTCACAGGTACAGTAGTATTCCTTACTAAGTATTTTTTTCCATTGGTAATTACAAAAGTATTTTTTTGAGATAACAAAGATTCTAATTAGCATATATATATATATATATATATATATATATATTTTCATTGTAAAAGACTTACTTTAATGCACCATTAGGGTTGAACGGTTGAAAGTAGGGAAATGCAAACTTAGGGTTCCCAACCATAAGGCTCCATTCCCACTGCACATGTAGGAACAAGCATGAGGGGAACTTAGGCTTCCCCACCTCAATACCCCACCCACACCCTCGGCTTCCAGTCGTAAGATCTCCCCCCCACACCCTGCATGCAGGAACAGGTGTGATGGGTGTACCTTGGCATTTCACAAATTGCCCTTAAACATTAAACATCAAACAGCAAAAACCTGTTTTTTTCAACACTGTGTATCTCGGAAACCACACTAGGGAGTCAAACCAAATTTGCCAGATCAAGAGACCTGTGTCCTAGGTTGATGTATGCCAAATTTCCTACAAATCTGTTGGAGGGTTGCAAAGTTATTAAGGTGCAAATTATCCGGCATAAGGGTGCGCCTTGGGGTAGTCTGTCCTAACTTTCACCCCATTCTCCTATTCCTCAGCTTCTTTACATATGTGATGGGGTGAGAGTTAGGGCCGACGACCACAACGCGCACTCTGATACTGGTTGGAGGGGTGGGCTGGAGGGGTGCAAGGGGGGTTTCAACCCTAACATCAAATTTCCTCGTTTTTGTTGCTGTGGAACAACCCTAACTGATGCATTAAATGGAGTTTTTTGCCTCATATATATAAATATATATTTTGGTTTTTTTCAATCTCTTCAGTCGTATGAAAGGATATACAGTATCATATACTGTACTTATGAAGATATATACAAGCCATATATTATTAGGTATACCTATAGCTCAGTATAATGCATTTTACTATTTATGGTACTCAGAAATTGTTGAAAATAGTGTGTTACTAAGTGCATGCATACCACTATGCTTGTCATTTGTCTGTTTTTATTTATGGATGAAACAATATTCTGTTTTTTGATGCCATCTAGTGGTCAATCGTGGGAACTGGAGGTAAACCCAGTAATTATAACTTATTTTCTCTTACGGCAAAACGTATACTGAAACTTGTCTGTCAGTTAATCGTTAGGACCACTTTCTCTGAAGAAGTGACGAGTGTAGGTCACAGAACACCAGAATTGTATGAGTGGAAAGATACAGTATAAATTAACTATTTATAAAAACATATTTGATGAGTATGCTGCTCCCGTTATTTATTTTAAAAGATTGACCAGGAATGACATACAGAGCTGGTAAGAGCTCATTCCAAATTAGTCCAGGGAGGGGGGGTGGGGGAGGTAGATCACAAAGTAAACTAGGTCTCGTTGACATTATGCTCTTTTTTGAAATGTAACCATTTCTTTATTATCTTTTAGCTTCAGTTTGGCTGAGTCTTTGGCCCACTCTTCTTTGTGTAGCACGTATGTCTCTGTGTCATACAGATAGCTGTCATTTATACACCACTCCCCCCCCCATTTTGCTTCTTTATTTCCCTTTTCACTAACTGCCCCCTCCCTGTATTTGCTTTCCTTTTTCCCCACCCTTTCCTCTGGCTAACAAACCCTCTTGTCAACCCTGTCTTTGCATATCCCTCTTTTCTTTAATTCTCCCACTGCCAGTCCTCTACCCCCTCCAATTTTTTACACCTCTTATTTTTGCCCTTGTTTTTCTTTTTTTTATTGTGCCACAGTGTTCTCTTTTATATTTTAGTGTCTTCTTTTTGGTGTCCCTACTGCTTTTTTTGTTTGTTTGTTTGTTTACCTCTCACTATGGTTTGAAACCTACCTTGGCATCCACTTTTCCCCATGAGGATTCCTCATCTGTTAGGTAATTTGTCTTCTTATAAGAGCCGCCTCCTGACAGGTTGGCATAGCATGCATCACTGTGTGACTGGGTCATGCCAGCGTGTGATGACTCCACCTCAATTAGCTGAATTCAGACTGTAGTTTATTTAAGGAGCCTCCCACACCACAGGGACAACTTTGAAAAAATATAATCAGTATTCTCATTATAAATGCCAGGCTATGTCTGCCGTTGGAAGGGGAAAGAAGGCAACCTAACCACCCCCCACAAGCGCTATATGTAGCGTATGTGCCCTAAGTGTTCTTTGAAAGCTAGTTTCTTTCGCTTCAGCCACGCAGCTGCTGGTGTTCTGGCCCACACTCCCCATCCTCCTGCATGGCTCGCCACTTGGTGGCAGCCATGAGCATCCTTCCTGCATTTTCTGCTGATGCTGCCTCGAGTTGCTATACCTGCCATTTCTTCGTTCCCTGCCACCTTGACTCTGGTTCCTACTGGCTCCCCCTTCTGCGGTCCTGTTTGCCTCCACTGCTGCTTATTCGGCACCAGTCTGTTCTCTGCCGACTGGCTGTTCCATTGGCTTGTCTGACAAAGTATTTGAGGACATTCTTAAAAATGGCACGATCACAAATTGCTTGTATTGCAAAATATCAGGTGTATCACCTACTTTATTCAGCAGCATAAATGTGAAGTTAACACAGGAACTCAGGCTCACATACCACACTGAGGACACTCACTATCACCCCAGCAGCTCTGAGTCACTCTACCTCTTCTTCGGGGGCCTCCTGATATTTTGCAATAAAATAAACTTGTGGCTGTGGCATTTTGAAGACTAGAGCCCAGATATTTTGTTGGATCTGTCTGGGTGGAGTTAGCCACTCTGGAGGTACACCAGCCTGTGATTTTGAGCACACATACTTGTTGTATTTTTTTTTTCATTGGCTTGCCTGCTGCACTGGTTGCCTCCCCTGGGGCTTCCATCCTTCCTGGTTCGCACCCTGCCAGTTTGTTTAGCCGGCTGGTGTGCTCCATTCCTTTGTTGTATTCTGGCATCCTTGCTGCCCATCTGCTGCTACCTGTGTATCTGTGTTGTTGTGTTCTTCTGTGGGCCAATTCCTCAGTAGGTCTCTTGCTCCTTCCTGCTGCCATGGTGCAGCTGCTATTCTCTCCCCCACCCCCACTGCTGCTTCAAGTTAGGCTGGTCTCGTGGGGTTTTCTGCATGTGCTTGGTTCTGGGATTGCTCCTGCTTAGTTGGGGTGCCACTGGGGCTTGCTCTCTCCTTTCATGCTGCTGGGCCTCCATTCTTTTTGTGTGATCATTGACGTGGCCATGAATGCCATGGCTCTTTGGGCCTTTCCTCCTTATTTGCCCATGGCTTCTGCCTGCCTTCTCCTTGCCCTTGCCTCCCATACCTTTCTTTCTGATTACCCTACTGCTGGCAACCACCTGTTTATTCAGGAGCATGCCCCTATGGCCACCAGACAAATACCCCTACACTCACTGGGCCCTTATAAGGGAGATGGCCTGCATCCTTCCAGGAAGGGAACCACAGTCCTTAGTGGGAGGTTTAAATGGTACTTGAATGAATATTTAAACTACCCAGGGATGGAAGCAGTAAAACCAAAGGAGGTAACAATTGCCCCAGCCCCAGATGATGGAGCATCAAGGAGGGAAGGAGGGCCCAAGGGGAGAAAAACTCCCCTGACAGTGGTACAAAAAGGTAGGGATGGGAACAAGACAAAAGGAAAGGGGGTATAAATCAAGCAAGCAAGGGTAAAGGATTGAAGGAGACAAGGCATGGTGAAGGTAAAAAAAGGAAGAGATGAGGCAGGATGGGCTTCATGGAACAACACAGGTGGGGGGGGCAAGGTGTGCAGACCCACGTGCACTAATGCAAGGAGCCTTGGAAACAAAATTCCAGACCTGGAAGCATCATGACAGAAGCTAACCTGGATTTAATGGCCACAGTGGAGTTGTGGTGCACCAAGTGCTATGACTGGGACATGAACATATCAAGCTACTACGTGCTCAGGAGAGACAGGGAAGGAAGGTGAGGAGGAGGGATTGAATTATATGTGAGGGAGGGAATCAAGGCCATAGATGTAAAAGAGCAGCCTGAAGAAAAGTAGGGGCTGGAGGTGATATGTGTCATCCTGGAGACAGACTCTGAGACTGCTGCCTGTACGGAAGTAGTTTACAGACCTTCAGCTCAAGGAGAGGAGCTGGGTAAGGCAGTTAGTGAAGCCATCATCACAATGGCAAGTAAGCGGGAGGTGATGCTAGTTGGTGACTTCAGTCTGCCAGACGTGGAGTCGAGTCTTCCAACTGCTGCTGCAGCAAGGAAAAAAAGAAAAACCCAAACACATCACTCAACATAAAGGTGCCTCCCTCACGTACTACCCGTATTAATCAAAGAAAAGCAAAAACAGAGCACTCACGCATGGAGATGATACTTTATTTGAGCCACAGAAAACAGGTGCAGTACAAAAAACCCTACATATTGCCCTATATTCAAGAACTTACCAGGAACAGGGCAGTGCTGGACCTGGTGCTTACCAACAGGGACAGTGTTGCAGACGTCACAATAGGCAGTCCCATGGGTACCAGTCATCACCGTACAGTGTGGTTCAACATAAAGATGGAAATGGAGACTAGCCACACAAGGACAAGGGTCTGAGCTTTAGGAAGGTGGATTCTAAAGAAATGGAAGACTGTCTCAGAAACTACGTGGAAGGAGGGGATTGCCAGAGAGGATAGAGGCACAGTCAGTAAAAATAAATGAGGGCATAATTAAAGCAACCAACCTCTGCATGAAGGAAGGAAGGAAGTAAAAGCAGAAGGTAAAATAGACTGTTATGTTTTTCTAAGGAAGGGGTCAAGGTGGTGAAGGAAAAAAGGTGACAGGAGGTATAGGGAAACACAGAGAGAGGAGGACAGGGAGGTTTACCAAGTAAAACAGAGGGAAAGAGTGAGAGGAGCAAAGGCTCAGACAGAGGAAAGGATTGCCAAAAGGGGTGGCTAAAGGGATAAGACGTTCCTCAGATACATAAGTGAGAAGAGGAAAGCAAAAGGAGGGATAGTGAGGATTAAAAAGGTGGAGACTGCACAGAAGAGAACCAAGAAAAAGTTGACACCCTGACCAAGTGTTTCTGCATAGTCTTCACAGTGGAGGGAGGGGCGAACCACCAGCGAGTAGCAGGACTGGGGGGAGGTGGGCACAAGTCCATTTTCAGAGGAAAGAGTGCGGAAGCCTGAAGGTGGAAAAGGCTATTTGACTGGACACCCAAGGATACTAAACTCAAGAATTCAGGGAGGTTCTAGCTGCCACAGTGACGGTCTTGTTTCACAATTCATTGGAAACAGGCATGGTTCTGGAGGACTGGAGAAGAGCTGACCTGGTCCACCTACATAAGCATGGCAGCAGGGAGGAGGCTAGCAACTATAGGCCAGTCAGTCTTACTTCAGTGGTGTGGAAATTAATGGAAATCCAGCTGAAGGAAAGACTGGTAGAGTATCTTCAGTCCAGGGGACTGCATGACCACAGGCAGCATGGATTCACAGGGTAATACCAAATGAATCTGATAGATTTCTTTGACTGGGTGACCAGGGAAATAACTCAGGGGACAGCAGTGGATGTGGACTATCTGGACTTTAGCAAGGCCTTCTACACCATGCCGCATAGGAGGCTGGTAAAGAAATTGAGCAGTCTAGGGGTGGGATCCGAAATGGTGAAATGGGTTACAAACTGGTTAACTGTTAGGAGACAGAGGGTTGTGGTTAATGGTATTCACTCTAATGATGGGAGAATGACCAGCGGGGTGCCCCAGGGCTCAGTACTTGGGCTGGTCCTCTTCAATGTCTTCAAAGGTGACATTGCAGACAAACTGGAAGGGAAGGTATGCCTTTTTGCAGATGATACCCTAATCTGTAGTAGGGTGAACACTCAGGAGGGGGTGGAGAGAATGCTTAGGGTTCTTGAGAAACTTGAGGAGTGGTGGAGGCCACACCTCAGAAAGGACATAGGGTGGAGGCAGTCCACAGGACGGAAACTACAATGGTGCAGGGATTGCACAAGAAACTCTATGTGGAGAGACTGGGGGATCTCCATGTGTACATCCAGGAAGAGAGGAGAGAGAGAGGTGACATGATAGAGACCTACAGTTACATCACAGGGGTGAACAGGGTGCAGGAGGGAAGTCTCTTTTAAATGAGAAAGAACACCAGGACCAGAGGGCATGTGATGAAGCTGGGGGAGATCAAGAGAGATATGAGCAAATATTTCTTCACTGAAAGGGTGATAGATGCTTGGAACAGAATGCCAGCTGAAGTGGTAGAGGTTAAAACAGTGGGGGGTTTCAAGTATGTATGGGATATACATGGGAGTATATTATAAAACAGGCAGGGAGGCAGGAGAGTTGCTGGAGACCAGGTAGAGTCTCCAGAGACAGATTAGGCAGGGAACATCTGGGCAGACTAGGTGGGTCAAGCGGTCCTTTTCTGCCAACAAATTCTGTGTGGTGCCACCACTTACCTGAGCTGAGATGGCAGCAGCTTCTAAGCCCAGCCATCTGTACCAAGTGCCCTGAGTCCACTTCCAAACCCAGGTTGTTGAATTGTGCCAAGTGTCCATAAACATAATAGTTTTGTATATTTTATTGTACTACATTCCTGCTCTATAGAGGAACGTGTACTCATTCCAGTTACAGGGTTGGGACCATAGGCAAAAGTTCTGTGTTGATATTTTTTATTCCTTCCATTGTGTCTTTAAAAGATTGTAGATGCGTAGCTGTTTGCATGTTTCCTTCCACTAACAGGCATTGGAAATCTGTAGATTTCATATCCTGTACAGCTGCCTATGCTAATTTGCAGCTAAGAAATTGCATTCAGGGTGACCCAGTGGCCTGCAGAAGCAGTAC
The DNA here is from genome assembly GCA_016271365.2 of Neoceratodus forsteri. Classification (NCBI taxonomy): domain Eukaryota; kingdom Metazoa; phylum Chordata; order Ceratodontiformes; family Ceratodontidae; genus Neoceratodus; species Neoceratodus forsteri. The sequence goes on along the minus strand of CM028131.1, from coordinate 1,651,320,710 downwards.
GAGCTTCTGTGCCAGTGACCCGAGTTCAGAGTGGACTCTGAAAATTAGGTTGGGCAGCCAGGGGGCTGGAATTGTGTTGCCAGCCCGCGTAGCAGTGCTCCTGGGCTGGATTGGTATTGCCAGCCCATGTGGCAGTGCTCCCAGCCAGTGGAGGGAGGTGGCCAGGTTCCCACACTGTAGTAATCCCTGCAGTAGGACAAGGGAGCTTGATTCCCCTGCAAGGTGTTGCTGTGTGCTGCATGTATGCATATATAGTAACGTAAGCAATTTGCTGGTACCAGGGGAGATGGGGAAGGGAGAAAACCAAAGGAAAGAAAAGTGTCTCCCTGTTTCCAGGAATGATCGCTGCTGGTACTCTTGGGCCTCGCATGGTGTGGATCAGGGGAGCAGCAGACATAGCTGGGAGGTTGCAGGGTTCAGTGCCCAACTAAAGGTGTAGGAGACAGCAGAGAACCAAAAGCTATGTATGTGTGTGTGTATATATATATATATATATATATATATATATATATATATATAGTATATATATATATATATATATATATATATATGTATGTATATGTATATATATATTATGGTCGAGGAGCCATTTTAAGGTTAAAGGGTCAAACTTTGCACCTTAGTAACTTTGCCACCATTCAACGGATTTGCCTGAAATTTGGTATGCACGATTGGGCATGGTAGATCTTGGGATCTGGCAAGTTTGGATATACAGCTGTGGAGTTCTTAAGTGCCAACGAAATGTGCATTTATGCTTTTTTGCAAATTCTTTGCTCTCGCTTACAGGTCTCACGGTTTGTGCGACTGGCCCAAAAACTTTAGGGAACGTGCGGCCGGGGTGCCCGATGTGCCTTTTGAAGATTTCATGAAAAAACATTAAACAGTTCAAAAGTTATTCAAAAAGCAAGTTCCCATTATAAGTCAATGGGAAAAGTTAACAAAAAGTTCGAAAGTGTCGCAAATGCAGTTTTTACTTTCACAAATGGCCCTTTTACTGTTGCAACCACCATTTTGTTTTCAGTTGGTCATCAGAAAAATGCTTGGCATTTAAATTTGGGACCCTCTAGCAACCTAATTCTTTTTGTATTCACCTAGTTGGACCCTGAGGATGCTAGTCATGTCTTTATTTTGGGGTAAAACACCCCAGAAATATGTTTTTCAAATTTCTGGAAAAAGTACTTTCGCATTTGCGACTCTGTCGCATGAATTTGCGAAAGCTTTCGCAAAGTGCGACAGAACTTTTCCAGGCTGTGGCAAAATGACAGCAATTCTTTGCCACCCTGCTGCAAAAGAACGGTTTGGTCTTTTGGGCTGAAATTTGTTGGGAATGCAGCCAACATCTCACAGATGTGCCTTTTGGTGGTTTGATGAAAAAATATTACAGAGTGGCAACGTTACGGCACTCCAAAATTCACGCTTTTTCCCATAGGATAACATTGTGGCGTCTACCGCATTACAGGAATCCTTTGCCGCCCTGCTGCAAAATAACGATTTGGTCTTTTGGGCTGTAATTTGGAGGGAAAAAAAGCCAACATCCCACAGATGTGCCTTTTGGTGGTTTGATGAAAAAATATTACAGGGAGGCAAAGTTATGGCACTCTGAGCTTCTCTTTTTTTCCCATAGGATGACATTATGGCATTCACCGCGCCTTTCAGGGCCCGTATCTCAGAAACAGTGTGAGATACGGACTTTTCGTCAGAAAAATGGTTAGCCCCCTGATGAGGGATAAGTGCAAAACTAGCCAGGAAAGTCATAAATCATATGACCTTAAAAAAATTTTTCTGCGTCGTATGGTTCCTGACATATAAGCAATTTAGTATTCCAACTCCTCATTTTCTGCTCCGAGGCCCATTATTATGCATACATTCTTTGTACTCACTGTTGTTCTCTATGCAGCTTTTGGGGAAAACCAACCTGTGCGCTTACATTACTGTTACCCTTACCGCTTCTGCTTGTGGTTCCGTACCCATTTCGCTTACTGTTCCCTGCCTATGCCACCATGTGCAAGTACCTTTGTGTTTTGTATTTGCATTTATGCTTATTTTGAACCATTTGCATCTACAGTACTGTTTATCTTTGTGTTTCGCTTTGCGTCACCATGCACATTACCATTTGCGTTTGCGGGCACCGTGTTACTATGTGACAAGACCACTGCCACATTACATTCACTATTTCTCAAACTAATTCTCAAAAAGAAGGGAAATTAGAGGCAAAAAACTCTGTTTGATGCAGTAGTTAGGGTTGTTCCACAGCGACAAAAGCGAGGAAATTCGATGTTAGGGTTGAAAACCCCCCAGGACCCCCCTGCCCACACCCCCAACCAGCATCGGGGTGCGCATTGGGTTATCGGTCCTAACTCTCACCCCATTCTCCTATACCTCTGCTTCTTCACACATCTGATGGGGTGAGAGTTAGGGCCGGCAACCCCAATGCGCACCCCGATGCCGGATGGGGGTGTGGTCGGGGGGTCCTGTAAGGAGTGCTTTTTTATAAATTTACCTGCTAGTTTTATGGCCTCTGGGGCTCTCCATATTTGTATTGTTAATGTCCCTTCTTGTTCTTTCAGTGTCTTTTGTCCCATGTGACAGTGATGCGTCCAGGACAATTAATTCAACAGGTGGTCTTTTTTTGTCAAGTTTGCAGCGGTAGATCTGTGATTTTAAGGAACTTTCCTTGTCCAGGGAGCTCTAATGAAGGTTACATTTACAGCGACAAGCACCTGAGGGATAGTTGAGCATGCTTTAATAGAGTCTGCACTAATTATAGCATTGGTGACCTGGGGTGATTTGTAGTTTGATGAAATGAAAAGCTTTAAAATCACAAAACCTTCACTCCTGCTGGCTAGACCTAGACACATACTTAGAAAACAGAAAGTTTGAATTAGAAAGAGTTATTTAGTTAAAGCCAGAATACCATTTTCCAAACAACAGTTGGCTGCTGCAGCAGTTATTACTCTCTGAATCAATTGTACTGGATATATCACTGTCACATAGGACTGGAGGCATTATAGAAACAAGAAGAGCCATAAAAAATGTGAACATGGAGACTCCTGGGGGCCATAAAACTGCCAGACAAATTTGAAAAAAAAGCTCCTAACAGCAAACAAAGGGAAGACACGCTAGGACTACACCTACAAATCTAAACACGCTGCATGACAATTTTTCTCGTAAATTTGACTTTTTTAAAGATTTCCTATCTGCGACTGAAGCAAAAATGTTTTGCTCTTCCTAGAGCTCTTTTATCTTCAAAGAAACCAAGCAAGACCGCATATTCAAACCTTCTCACAACTCTGAAAGACTATTCCTTGGTAAACACAAATGTGATAGCTGAAAGGTGTAAGTTTCACAGTAGAAAGCAGTAGCCAGGCAAAATTATTGCAACATATCAGGGCAGCCACCAAACCTTTAAAAATTATATGCAAGCTTATCAAGCTTTTGAAAATATTATTTTCTGCAGTTGCACCATCACCAATCATTGCCCATAGGATGGTTCCAACTTAAAGCTGGTGCTCTAACGATGCACAGTCTAGGGTTTCTGGGGTGTATACTTGCAAATACCTGCAGGCAGTCTTGCAGCATATATTGCATATTTGAAGAAGCTGATTTCCTCATGTGAACTGGGAGGGAATCAGCCTGAATAAAGAACTGAGAGATCTATTTTTATATGTCATTATGGGTTTGAAATTTGCAACCATTTCCTGAATTCTTCATGTACTGAAATGCTGTCCTGGCATAAGGCACTCAAAAAAGCCAAAACCTGTACACTAAATTATTTTATTGGTTTTACAGTAAAAGTACCACACTGCAGTATATAGAAAAAGAAAGGTGAATAAATCAGATATAAAAATTATTTTGAAGTGAGTAGCCACAACTTTCCTCAGTTTTAAGACCTGAAGGAAGTCAAAATATATAATCTTGGAGTCACCAAGGAGTAGCTTTCACTATGCTGCTGGTACAATGAAATAAGTCATTCACCATAGCTTTGCTGTTCAAGTTGAACTGTATTAATGTAGAATTTGCCACCAGATTGGACACAAGCTTGGGGACAGAGTCACAACAACTGGCCATGGATCAACACACACGAGCCGCTCCTTTGAGGAATAACAACCTGAGAAATACAAGCCACATGACATCTATGGGCCAGATTTTGCCCTCTTGCTGTACTGAACATCCAAAGCAACATCGGTCAGTAGGAAAAAAGTTGGATGATTTTTTTTGTTGGGACTGTGATAAATCAGTATGTGAAATCATTTCATTTCAATTTTATTTTTTATACTTATAAGCAAGATGAGCATCACTAAGTTTTACATAAATAACACAGACAATCAAATACATAAAATAAATTCATAAACAATTAATAAACTACATTAAGTAAAAAACACCATGAACAGGGCTTTCATTTAAGTTAAATTACAAGTGCAATAATTTATGGTATCAAGCCATGATCTCAATCTATGTTTGAAAGTTACAATAGAAGAACAGTTAGAGATGATGGTAGGTACTGAATTGTGGAAAAGGGGGTCCCTGTATTGCAAAGATTTTTGACCCATGGCTTTTTTAAATAGAGGTAATCTAAAGACAAATTTACTTTGGGATCTCGTCCCTTGGGTATTGATGCAGCTAGGAAATAAAGCCTGAACAGAAACTATTGAGAAGGCCTTTAATCACTTTAAAGAGCAACATACCCATTTTGGTTTTTATCCCATTTTTAAATGATGGACATTTGCATATTTTTAAAAGATCACAGTGATGTGTTCTGGAAGATGAATTTGTCATAAACCTAAGTGTGCAGTTTTAGGTAACCTTTAATTTAGACAGAATTTTCTCACTGTATGCAGTATACATTATGAGACCATAATCCAAAACACTTAGGAGAAATTTGTGGGTGAGTATTTTTTCCGACTCAGGAGTTAGGAAAGGCTTTACTCTATACAGTGCTCCCAGTCTTTGATGGATAGTTTTTATTAGGATATTAATATGAGATTCAGAAGTAAAATTAGAGTCTAATGTTATCCCCAAATATCTAAAGCTGTTGACCAGTTCAACTGTCGCACCATTCAAATGAACAATTGGAGCACAAGTTTCTATTCTTTTTCTTGATCCTGAGAAAATCATTTATTTGGTTTTCTTAACATTTAATACCATACGTGTTAAGAGCAACCATTTTTGAAACAAGAGAAAGTAATTTTGTACTACATCGACTGCATCCTTTGGTTGAATACCAATACTGTAAATTACCGCATCATCTGCATAAAGAGTCATGGATGATTTTTGACAGATATCTGAAGCAGAATTCGTGTAAAGAGAAAAAAATAAGAGGACCCAAAATTGAGCTTTGTGGTACCCCACATTTAATGGTGTTACACTGTGATATGTCGCCATCGATTTTAGTTCTGTGTACTCTATTATTTAAGTAGTTGGAGTACCATTTTGACACATCTTTTGAGAAATGTAAATAAAAAAAAAAAGAACCCTGCAGCAAACCATGATCAACTAAATCAAAGGCCTTGGTGAGGGCAACAAACACAGCTGCAACAGAGTGCCCCCTATCAAGGGCACCCTGTATGCAGCTGGTGAACCCCACCAAGTCAGTTTCCGTATTGTGTTTAGATTTAAAGCCATGCTGGGAATTGCATAGCAACCCATATTTTTCTAAATAGTCTGTTGTCTGATTGAAAATATTTCTTTAAAAAATCTTTGAAAGAGGTGACAACAGTGCATTGGCCAGTTGTTTGAAACACATGTTGCACTACCATTTTTAAAAATAGGTTTAATGATGCCCATTTTCCACTGGTTAGGAAAAACTCCAAAGCATAAGGAAAAATTAAACAGAGTTGCTAAGGGCTGGGCCAGAGTATCAAGCCCCAGTCTAATGAGTCTGAAATCAATACCATCATGGCCAATGTGAGGTTTTGGATCATGTTTTAAAACATATTATACAATGGCAATAAAGAATGCTATGCCCTCATTGGTCAGTCTGGAGCTGGACCCGTGATGTTATCCCAGCATAACATCATGGATCTAGTCCCAGCACGCAAAGGACCACATAAAAGAAATCACTCACATTGGCGCTGGAACCGGGGGGGCAAGAGGGGCGGCCGCCCCACCACTTTTTTGTGCAGAGGAGATTGTGCCCCTGAGCTGACTGGCGTGACGTGGCGTCTAATTTTTTTTTTTTCATTTTAGCGCGTCCCAGCCAGTGGACCTGATTGAGACAGCAAACATATCTCTCAATCAGGTCTGCTTTAACAAATGACGGCGTGTCGAAGGCGTGACTAGGTTAGGGGTGGGTCCCGCGGGCTCTTTAAATGCCCACAGATTTAGTAGCGCTTTCCATTCCTTTCCTGACTTCCAGGCATCCAGATGTGGAGAAGAAACGTGGAAGATGGTGCTGACATGCTGTGGTAGACTATGGATGGTCGAGACGTGGCACTCAACCAGGGGGCAGCGAGGCGAGTGAGCGGACTCAGAGCGTAACGGCTAGCGGCGTTTCAGTTGTTTTGGTAGCTGCAGCAGCAGCAAGTTGGCACCGGTGTGACTGTGGACCCGTCGGAGGTGACACTTTTGGAGTACACACTAGCCAGTCATTGCGTCGGTCGGAGTGAGAAGCTAGAAGCGGGCAAATGGCAGGAGCCTGAAAAGTAGGAAGCTGCTGCTGCTGGAAGCAAAGCTAGTCTGAGGAGCCGCTTGAACTGAACTTCCCTGGTCTTCATGAGGGTAGCAGGTAATCTAAGCAACAGCAAGTTGCAACTACTGTATATTTAATTTGTCATTTCATCTCACTGCTGTTTGGCTAGGTTGTTGGGGCCGGGGATGCGTTGAGGGGGCAGGGGATGGAAAATCCCCAAGTCTGATGTCCGTGACGGTGACTGAGGAGGTTCTGTCTTGCGAGTAAGGACAGGGTTTGCTGCCTAGCAATTTTGGAGGAACTATTTTTGTGTGCAGGTGTGTAGTCCTGCCATGATGGTGGTACTGTACTGGAGTGCAGGGTGTGTTACCTCGCAGTGTTGGGAGGGACTGTCTTTAGGGTGGTGCAAAGTGTATTACACTGCCATGTTGAGACGTGTAATCTTGATGGGCAGAACGTTCTACCTTGCTGTGTTGAAGGTGCTATCTTTGGAGGCAGGTTGTGGTGCCTGCTAGACTGCCACATTTGAAGAACTGCATTATTTTGCAGGGGCAGTGTGTGCTACCCAACCGTATTGAAAGTGCTGCCTTGGAGGGCAGGTGTGCCTCCATGTCGTGTTGGAGGTGCTGCCTCGGGGACAGGGTGCGTCACCCTGCCGTGCTAAAGGGGCTGTCTTGGGGAAGTTGTGCAACCTTGTCATGTTGGATGTGCTGCCTTGGGGACAGGGCGTGTCAGCCTGCCATGTTGGACGGGCTGTATTGGAGGGCAGGTGTGCCACCTTGTCATGTTGGAGGTGCTTCCTTGGGGACAGGGTGTGTTACCTTGCCATGTTGGAGGAACTGTCTTGGAGGGCAGGTGTGCCACCTTGTCATATTGGAGGGGCTGTCTTGGGGACAGTGTGTGTCACCCTACCATGTTGGAGGGGCTGTCTTGGGGACAGGGTGTGTCACCTTGCCATGTTGGAGGGGCTGTCTTGGAGGGCAAGTGTGCCACCTTGTCATGTTGGAGGTGCTGCCTTGGGGACAGGGTGTGTCACCCCACCATGTTGGAGGGGCTGTCTTTGGGGGCAAGGTGTGCTGCCCAGCTATGTTAGAAGTGCTATCTTTGGGGACAAGGTGTGTTGCTCTGCCATGTCAAGGTGCTATCTTTGGGGCACAGTGTATCATCCTGCCATGTTGGAGGTGCTATCTTTAGGGGCAGAGTGCATTGCCCTACCATTTTGGAGGTGCTATCTTTGACGGCAAAATGTATCACTCTGCCATGTTGGATTTACTATCTTTGGGGGCAGATTGCACCCTCTGTCATCTTAGAGATGCTGTCTTTGTCATGTGGAGGTACTATCTCTGGGACAGAGTGTGTCAGCCTGCCATGTTGGTGGTGCTATCTTTGGGGGCAGAGTGTGTCACCCTGCCATATTGGAGGGGCTGTCTTGGTTGCAGGGTGTGCTGCCATGCCTTTTGTTTTTGAAATCTTTATTTATTCCACTTATTCCCAGCCTGCCATCTCCGACCCATCGGGAGCTCCTAGGCAGACATCCCTCTGCCATCCACCCTACCCAAATGACCACAGGAACCTCATGGTGCTACGGTTTTACCCCCATGTGAGATGGGCAGCCCTGTTGCCCCATATCTTGTGTTTCTCGGTCTGGGGCCATTAGGGGAGAAAGGCACATATGAGGGCACGTGTCCGGGGCTGTGTCTTCCCAGAAATGGCAGGCTCTTTTTCCCTCTTTTCTCCCTCCCCTTACAGTGCGAGACCCCAGATGTCAAGGCGCAAAGCACCGACATCACGCTGTATAGTGGCTGCCCGTCCCCTACTACTAGGGGCTTGCAGTACTCTGAGCCTCTGCTTGGAGTCAGGCATGTGTGCAGGCTGTGGCCTCAACCCTCCCAGCCATCGTGGGACACTCCAGCTTACCTCCCCCCAGCCGACCCACCGGCGTCCCAAGTCCGCTCCCGAACCCAGGTCACCGGCATGGAGCAAGGTGTGGTGTCCAGCACCTCAACCCTCAGAGCCACCGGGCCGGCTTTGCCATGCCATTTTAATGAGAAATTTCTTCATGCCCCTCAGACAACTTCACAAATGAAGCAGCATTCCTTTGCTTACTTGGCACTTAGAAAACAACAAAAGAAGCAGTGCACACACCAAGCTCAATAGGGAACTTGACATTCCAGATCCCTATTAAGCTTGGTGTGTGCACTGCTTCTTTTGTTGTTTCTTAAGTATTTATTAACCAGCATCACCTTTGGGGGTTGGGCATGTTCACCACTGCCATTCCTTTTACTTAGCACTCAAATCATGGAACTCTGTTCTGATCTGTGGCTGTCCAACACAGGTAGATCTTTCAAAAATAATCTTAAGGAACATTTTTTGTTTGTTTGTTACAACAACATTCATGTAAATGCTCTTATGTCTGATGTATTCACCCTAACAGCATCCACTTGATCATGAGTATTTGTTAATATTCTGTTGCGTAATATATTCTACTATACTGATCCTATGTTGTCGTGGCCTGGCCTCCAGGTTATCCCCGTAAAAGGGATTTGTTCCCAGTGGGCTAATTCAGTTACCAAAAACAAACAAGTAAATATTGTAGATGCTATGGGGGGCACCTTGCCATGATAAAGGTACTTTTGGGGGGCAGGATGCACCATCTTGCAGTTTTGGAGGTGCTATCTTGGGAGGCAGAGTGTGCCACCCTGCCATGTAGGAGGTGTTATCTTGAGAGGGCATAGATTGCTACCCTGCCATGTTAGAGGTGCTGTACTGGGGGCAGGGTGTGCCACCCTGCCACCTGGGAGATGCTGTCTTGGGGAGGCAGGGTGCTATTTCACCATGCTGGACTGCATGGGGGGCAGAATTTTCCATTCTGCCATGCTGGAGGTACTGTCTTGGTAGGACAGGGTGTGCAACTCTGCCATGTTGTAAAGGGATATCTTGGAGACCTTCAGGTTTCACTGCCCAGCCGTCTGGTGATGTTACCTTAGGGTGCAGCCTGTGCTGCCCTGCCATTTTGGAGTCCCCGACCAATCACAGTGCTTCCTTCAGCTGTGGGTGATGTAAGAGTTTCTTAGGGGATGAGCCACTGTAACCGGCTCCTCCCTGAGGGCTCGGGGCCTCAGCCTTTTAAAATTAAAAAAAATTGCAATCAATAATAATTGTATGGGTCCGGTTGGAGTGCCTCACATGGATATAAGAGTCTCCTCTTGCCTCCCTAAGGCCACAGAACTGCTCACCTTCTGTTCACAGTCCTCTGGTATAAAGAACCTGCGAGAGCAACAAGTCTTATATCCACGAGAGGCCCTTCAACCGGACCCATAAACTTACATAAGATGTCACACCAGTCATTCTTGTATGGTAGGTGCTGTTTTTATGGCTGCGAGTTTAAACAGCCAATTCTTCTATTGTAGTTTGAGTGCTTTTTTTGTATGAGATTATTTTCCACATCCCATGTCTGTAGGTTTTCCAAGGGGAAGTTGAAAGATCCCAGGGCAATTTTCGAAAACAATGGGATAACCCCGGTGTCCGGGTCAGCATGGACAATTATCTAAGACTGCCACTTTGTTTACTGCATTTGGATACCAAGGTTGTCTGCATACCCACTAAAACAGTGTCGCCTTGTAAAACCTGAGACTTACTGCGTGCATAGGACACTGCAGAAAATCAGATCATATTTTGTTTCTCTCTCAGTGACTCATTGAAAATGCAGGCAGACTTGAGCTGCACAGCCCTGTTCGGTCCGAGGGACTTGGCGATGTAGTTCTGTGTTGCACATATGCGCCGTGTCTCCCATGCTGGCAGGCTCCCTCTGAGGCTTAGACTTCACTCCATCTACCCCCCCCCCCGAGCATGCTTACCTTTCATTACACTGTCTGGGAAAACGGGAGGGAGTGAACGGAACTACTGAACTGGGACTGCAGCATGTCGTGTGGGTGTTAACTAATCCCAAGTCCGTGGCATATCGATCTGAGCATGGGGGTAACTTGCTTAGAGACCCTCAAGTGAACATTTGTTCAGTTTCTGAGACCCTGAAGGGGGGGGAGACTATTTTGACCTGTGTTCCTTTCTTTCAGTTGTACTGAGTCAGGAAAGAGTTGAGCAGTTAATAAAAAAAAAAAATCATTTATTTTTGATTTGTGCAGCCTGATTTATTACATTCAAGTACCCAAGTAGCTGCAAAGTGGCATGGTCTCTGTGGGACATCAGTTTTTAGGGACAGATTAAGAAAATGACATTGCCACTGTTCTTGAACAGAGGTCCTAAAAAACACTCCCCAGTTAGGTATTTATGCTTGGTGATCAGGAAAACTAGGCACAACTGTGGCATACAGTGTGATTGTGATACATTTGATTAGAGCACCAGATTTTGAACCTGAGATCAAAGGTTCAAATCCCACTCATGGGCACTGACTGGGATGTGATCTTGGTAGAACTAAAGCAGGAGTCCACTGGAAGTGGAATGTTGTAATAAAGCTGAGGTAGGCTGAGTAAATAAGTTGGAATGGAAACAGCTGGTGGTGGCGGTGGCATTTCTAGTGTGGAGTGTGTGAATGGACCTCTGTGGAACTGGCAACCTTGATGAGGTACAGAGGCAACGACAACTGCTGGACAGGGCACAATTATGTATAACACTTAACAGTGTGGGAAGGAGGGAGGAGTAAGAGATCCCAAGAGAGGTCAAAACAGGGTGAAGACCTAGGGAAAAATGAGCAAGTTAGTGAAAGGAGACTAAAAACAAAGAATGGTTTATTCCATTTATTTATAAATTTTAACATGACAGTCTCTTGAGCAAAATCTCTTGAAGGTAGACATCACCAAAATAGTCACAGCGTAATGGTCTGAAAGCATAAACACTGTTTTGTAACATCTGTGTTGGTCCAATAAAAGGTATCACACCACCATTTACTTCTGGATCTACCTCAAAGTAAACAACTTCAATCCTTTATTGGTCAATGATGTGCTGAATATGAAATACAGAGCATGGGTGCCATTTGTATTCAGTCATACAAAAATGAGATGACAGCAGCTTGTTTTATGGTGTGTCCTGGGGGGGGAGTTAGATGCATATTTCGCAGAAAATTGTAGTGTATGGTTTTTAACCCTATTTCTTGCATAACATGAGTTCTGGTTCATTTTGCTGTATAACATGCAAGTCAGTCATAATGATTCCCACTGACTGGTCTAGTTCTCTGTTTAAATACAGCCATACCTGTAGATCTGGCATCTGGGAGCACTAGGTTTAACCAACCAATATAGCATCACTTCCATTCTAGCACCATTTTTTTTGTTTTTTTAGTTAACAGATCAGCCACACTAGGCTAAAGACCTATTGATGTGTGCCATCAAAACAAACAGGTCATGCTGGCTGATGCAGCTTATAAATACTGCCAGTTTATGTACAAATATTTGCATGGCTGAAACTGATTAAAATCTTACAGTTAAAAACAAAGCATCACATTTACTAGGATTGTGCAAGTAACTGTGTAATTGTTCTAACAGCTTGGATTGCCAGGACTGACATCTCAGAAATCTAGGGAGCATTTGCATTAAAACGTGGATGTACAGCTGTGTCTGTAAAGTGAGCTGGGTGTGGAGGAGGCAGCTGTAAGAGTGCTTAGAATGATTAATGATGCATGTTTTACGTTATTACGCAGTGTGGCACTTGTTTGTGGTGGCACTGGCAGACAGTGGCATGGAATCTGCCTTGCATGTTGGACTGGAGTAGAGTATGGCACTGGTGTGTTCAGGGGTGGTAAATGAAGTTGGCACTTTTCATGACTTGTGTGACAAACACCTGTGAGTGGTATAGGGTACATTAAAAAGCAGTACCACTATGTCAAAGTTCTCCCTGTGGGCACCGTTTATAAAACAGAGGTTTGATGTGATTCTCGTATAAAAACAATTCAATGTTGGGTGAATAGTGTATAGTGCTTGCATGCACTGAACTTTGGCCTCTCTCTGTCCCCACCCTTGGTTGAAGGTTGAAGAACCAGGCAGTGATAGGGAATTGCTTACTCCCCTTGCTGCTGGGTCATCTCAGAGAAGGAAGAGTTGGAAGTTGGGGGCATTTGACAATTCTGAGTTGCAGCTGCTGGGAGAGGTTGGCTGATATGTGACATATGGGAGATGGAAGCAAATTTCACAATACCAAAATCATGGACATGACAGAAGCCCTGCCATTGTAACAGTTGGGCAGCTGAGTAACAGTGGCATACAAAATAGTTTCATTGTTGGTACCAGCCAAATCATGCATTATAAATGTTATTGGACTCTCGTCTTGTACACTGGTGCAGTACACAAGCATTTTGATGCATGGATCACTAGCCTAGAATATCTAAAGTAGACCCAGTAGTTGCGGATTGATAACTATTGACAAAGATTTGGGGGTGAGTAAAGGCAAGATATAAAATGTTGCTTGCCATAGAAATTCTATTGCTAGCATGCTTAATGTTCATGCTGCAGTATCTTATCAGAAGATTGTAATCGGATGGGTTCACTAAACTGTATACACAATTCTTTCTCAGAGCCGGCACGGTCTCATTGCATTCAAATATGCCACAGTCCGAGAGACGAAAACGACAGATGGAGAAACAACTGGCTGACATTGCTGCCAAGATGCCAAGAAAACGAAATTACTGGTTTGGGACTGCCCAGATACCAGTATCTTCAGAGCATGCAAGAGACATAGCTGCCGAGAATACCACTGGCACTGCAGCTGTCAGCTGTACCGGTATTGTAAGTGACAATGTAACTGTGCATACAGCTTTGCTGCCAATGGCTTCAATAGAGTCAAATGCAGCCATGTTGGTTTCAAATGCTGCATCAGTGCCAGAATTAACATGTTCCTTGCCTGATGAGGATTTTCCTGCAGCTGCTATTCCAGTGCCCCTGGATGGTAAGGCCTGCTCTGTCTCTGATACAGAAAACAGAGCTGCAGAGCTGTTCCCCATGAACAGCAATAGTGATGGCAACATCGTGCATGTCTCTGAGAATACCCAGCTCACAGCAGTTGACCCAATGCCTGAATCTGCTGTCTCTTTGTCTCTCCCCTCCTGTTCTGCAAAAACCTGGGTAACTGCAGTTGAACCAACCGTGACTGAATCTGCTGTCTCTTTGTCTCTCCCCTCCAGTTCTGAGAGAACCTGGGTAACTGCAGTTGAACCAACCGTGTCTGAATCTGCTGTCTCTTTGTCTCTCCCCTCCTGCTCTTCTGTTTGTTGCCACAATATTAACAGTGTTTTTCAACCAAGCAGTGTTATAGACACTTCCATCAAACAAGTCATTCTGCAAACCAATGGGAGAAGTGAAACAAGAACTTGTCAAACACAGTGGTTTTCATCTTTCAACTGGCTAACCTACTGTGTTTCAAAAGGATGTGTGTCTGCTACTACTGTCGGGCAGCAGTGGAAAGAAAACTAATCACAGGCAGTTGTTGTGGTGAAACTACCTTCATTTCAGCAGGATTTAGTGATTGGAAGAAAGCAATTGACAAATTCAAGAAACATCAGACATCATTATTCCACCATGAAGCTGTTGAGAAGTATACTGCATTCAACAACACAAGGATGAATGTTGGTGCTCAGCTCAGCCAGCATCTTGCACAGGAACAGGTGAGAAACAGAGACCTGTTCCTGAAACAGGTAAATGCAAAACAGCTTCTAGTGCGGCAAGGACTAGCAATTCGTGGCCATGAAGAACAGGAAAGCAACCTGAGGCGGGAAATGCTGAGTAGGGCAGTTGACTTGCCAGAACTACGGAGATGGATCCAGGAAGGGAAATATCAGAGTTCAGATATTGTGAATGAAGTCATGGAAATCATGGCACATCAGCTGCTGAGGAACCTTCTGGAAGAGATACGCATGAATCAAAGCTGTATGCAATCATCGCAGATGAATCGTGGGATATTAGCCAACATGAATAGATGACAATATTGATAATGATGGGTTTCTGCCCCATTTTGTTATACATGAAGATTTTATTGATGTATGAAATGGCAAAGACTGATGCAGAATCCATCACCAGTGCCATTAAGGATGTTCTAGTAAGATGTAATTTACCAATCAACAACTTGAGGGGACAGGCGATGATGGAGCAGCAAATATGAGTGGATGCATTTCTGGAACTGCAACAAGAATTAAGAGAAAATCCACTAGCATTGAATGTCCATTGTGCAAGTCATTCCTTGGACCTGGTGTTGCAAAACTGTAGCAAAACGAAGTGATGCCATTGACGATGCCCTCAGCTTTGTCCAGAATTTAAGTGTGTTGATTCGGGATCACCACAGAGGCTGGCTCTTTATGAAAATATTGCAGTGAATGACAGTGAGGACCCTTACATGATGATAGAAGGATGGACTTACTTTGTCCAACAAGATGGACAGCAAGAACAAAGAGCATCAAGTCGGTTCTCACAAACTATGGAGCACTCTATGAAACCTTACAGGAGCTGAAACGAGACAAAGCTACAGATGTACAAACTAAGGTCAAAGGCCTGATGTCAGTGATGAAAAAGTTTCAGACCTATTTTGGACTGGTTGTATCATACAATATATTCAGCGTATCAGAACAAGTGGCTTCAATCCTGCAAACAAAAACACTGACAGCAGAAACTACAATGATGAGTGTAAACTTCCTGAAGAAGAATTTACAAAGCCAGCGCAATGACTTTGACCAGGTCTATGAAGGTATCAAAGAGAGAGCACAACTACTGAAAAAAGTGAAGGAGCCAAAACTTCTCAGATAGCACTATGTGCCAGCAAGGCTGCAATATGGTAGTGCACCATATCACCATCCTGAATCTGCTAAGGACTGGTATCGACAGATGTACTATGAAGCCATTGATGCTTGTCTTGTTGAACTAGACCGGCATTTTGATCAAGAAACCTACACTTTGCTGTCATCCATGGAGAATTTGTTGCTTCAAGCAGCCAATGCAAAGATGTTTTCAGTTCCTCCTCAGATCACACAGTTGTATGGAGATAAGGACTTGGACATTGACATTCTGAATGCACAACTGAACTTGCTCCCAGGACTCGTGCAGCAGGTTTTGCCAGAGGTGAAGGCAGTAACTTCAATCAACACCATTATTGATGTCTTAATGGGAAAAGACTGTCAGCAGCAGATACTGTATTCAGAAGTAGTGAAGCTCATTCAAATTTACCTCCTCGTCCCAATGAGTACAGCAACTGGGGAGAGATCTTTTTCAACACAGCGGAGGATAAAGTCTTACTTAAGAAGCACCATGACAGAGAAGAGGTACAATCACCTAATGCTGTTGAACATTCACAAAGACAGAACAGACAGCTTGGATCAGACACAAATTGTTCGGGAGTTTGTGCAACGAAATGAGAGACGACTTAACTTTTTTGGAAAAATCTGATACAGAAATTCTGTACTTTAGGGAGAAATTCATATGGTGGTAAATTTGTTGCTTGGTTGTGGTGGCCACCAGGGCTTGGTGGAGGCTTGCACAGGCTTACCAGCCTGAAGTGGTGACCAGAGCATTCGTGGGATGATTTGGTGGCCACCAGGGCTTGGTGGAGGCTTGCACAGGCTTACCAGCCTGAAGTGGTGACCAGAGCATCCGTGGGATGATTTGGTGGCCACCAGGGCTTGGTGGAGGCTTGCACAGGCATACCAGCTTGAAGTGGTGACCAGAGCATTCGTGGGATGATTTGGTGGCCACCAGAGCTTGGTGGAGGCTTGCACAGGCTTACCAACCTGAAGTGGTGACCAGAGCATCAAGGATTAATTCATGGCAGAAGTATAGATGTGATGGTAAATTGATTTTGGTGGCCACCAGGGCCTGGTGGAGGCTTGCACAGGCATACCAGCCTGAAGTGGTGACCAGAGCATTCGTGGGATGATTTGGTGGCCACCAGGGCTTGGTAGAGGCTTGCACAGGCTTACCAGCCTGAAGTGGTGACCAGAGCATTTGTGGGATGATTTGGTGGCCACCAGGGCTTGGTGGAGGCTTGCACAGGCTTACCAGCCTGAAGTGGTGACCAGAGCATTCATGGGATGATTTGGTGGCCACCAGGGCCTGGTGAAGGCTTGTACAGGCATACCAGCCTGAAGTGGTGACCAGAGCATCAAGGATTAATTCATGGCAGAAGTATAGATGTGATGGTAAATTGGTTGATTTTGGTGGCCACCAGGGCCTGGTGGAGGCTTGCACAGGCATACCAGCCTGAAGTGGTGACCAGAGCATTTGTGGGATGATTTGGTGGCCACCAGGGTCTGGTGGAGGCTTGCACAGGCATACCAGCCTGAAGTGGTGACCAGAGCATTAGTGGGATGATTTGGTGGCCACCAGGGCCTGGTGGAGGCTTGCACAGGCTTACCAGCCTGAAGTGGTGACCAGAGCATTCGTGGGATGATTTGGTGGCCACCAGGGCCTGGTGGAGGCTTGCACAGGCTTACCAGCCTGAAGTGGTGACCAGAGCATTCGTGGGATGATTTGGTGGCCACCAGGGCCTGGTGGAGGCTTGCAGGCTTTCCAGCCTGAAGTGGTGACCAGAGCATTCGTGGGATGATTTGGTGGCCACCAGGGCTTGGTGGAGGCTTGCACAGGCTTACCAGCCTGAAGTGGTGACCAGAGCATTCGTGGGATGATTTGGTGGCCACCAGGGCCTGGTGGAGGCTTGCACAGGCATACCAGCCTGAAGTGGTGACCAAAGCATCAAGGATTAATTCATGGCAGAAGTATAGATGTGATGGTAAATTGGTTGGTTGGGTGAGTCTGTGGTATGCAGTAGCAACAGTAGAGGAATGAATGAGCAGATGTCTTTCCTCTACTGAATTCTTAGGAACAGTGGCCCATTTCCAAATGTATCCCACTCCTCCATTCAGACTTTGCTGTAAAAATCTGTTTTTATACCCATATCGTTGTACAATATTGTTTACTGTCATTGTATACTATGATTCATTAATAAATACACTTTACAATGTACACTGTGATTCATTAATAAATAAGCTGTATAAACATAATGGCTCTGTGTCATTATTTCCCCAGCCTCAGGAGTTTACCTTGTTGTTTGTGGTTGGGCTTAACTGCTAACTTCTACCCTGATGTTAGTGGAACCAAAAACTCCTAACTCATTAGTGTGAAGACTGCATGCTTGGGACTGGTGATGCACATTACTATGGCATCTCTCTGTTTCACCTGGACAACAAACTGTAACAGATTAAGGAATGTGTGGTTCAAACGTCATGTGGAGTTATTGGAGGGAATGGGTTGACAGCTGCTTTGTTAATATAGCTGTACACTTGAGCAGACTTAGACTGGGTGGTCTATTGTTGCTGGCACCTTCGTATGTCATTGCATAAATATTCCTATATGGGACTGCATTCTTAACGTTATGATGTGTGTACATGATTTATTGTATTTTTGTATGGCAAAAACTAGTGTCGAGAAAATGCCCTTTTTACACTCACAAGTGCCCCTCTGAGCCTCCGCCCCCTCAGTTTTTACCATCTTCCAGCACCTATGTCAGCAAAAGTGAAGCCATCAGCACTATCAGTGTCACTGACCACTCAGCAGCCCACTTCACTGTACCCGCTTCTCGGTTCAAACAACCATATACTGCAAGTAAAGCTAAAAGACTCCCTTCAAGCAAATCAGTGTGCCCCCCCCCAAAGTCACAAAACATTCTGTAAATAATTTCCTATCCTTTTCCTTTTGTATTCCCTGCAGTACAAAAAACGGTGAGCGAGTGATTTATGAAAAGACGGGTATGAGGCTCTCCATTTCCCTAACTGCTCACTCTAGCTTTATTATCCCCAGAGCTCCCCTCCCTGTAACACGGGAAATATGTTTTCCTTAACTGTTGCTCTACCTGTGACAGAGTGGAGTTGGGTGGAGTGTAAGCTGTTCTGCTGTAACAGAGACGGAAGTGTCTGAGAGAGTGGTTGGTGGGCAGGCAGAGTGAAGGAGCGAGTAGCCTGGAAATAGTGCGATATTAATCGCGGTTGGGCACAGTGAACAGTGAGCGCAGAGCAGGTGGCCAGAGTGTGTGCCTGAAATTAAACAGAGCAGCTTTTCAATCTAACTTAATCTTGGTATATGTATGCAGCATATAAATAGAAAAAAACTGTAGGTATCTGTGTGGCCGGTGATCATAGAGAGGGAGAACATGGTCATGCTGAGCTTCCGAATGTGAGACAGTGTCCAGGAAAGAAAAGTGAAATGAAGTTAAATTAAAAAAATACATCTAAGAAAGTAAACTAAATCCAAATTAAAGCTAAAGTAACCCCACCTACCTAACACTCAATCACCACACACACACACACACACACACACACACACACCCTAGAGGAGAAACACTGTAACTATTTTTAAGCCAGCATACTTCCACAATGAATAATTACAAAAAGAAAAAAGAAAAAAACACTGTTTCTTGTTTTTTTTTTTAATCTATATGTAAATTACCACCCCAGGCGTGATGTAATCCTAGCACAACACACTCCCTGTCGTGTTTTATTCCTTTAATCTTTAACTTGTTTAGGTGTAACTGTTTTAAAGTAGAATATAGGATGTAAATCACTATCAGCATACCGTGGGTCATTCCTTGACAGTACCATATTAGAATCAGTTTTGTACTTATCTAAATCTCCCCAAAAATTATTGAATGTCTCAACTCACTGACAAGCTGATCAATATATAATGAAATAGTAGTATCTTTAATTCCTCTTCCTAGCAGGTTTTTTAAAACCTGCCATATTTTTTTAGAGTTACCAAAAGATTTAGTCTGTTCTGACAAAAAATATTGCATTTTAAATTTTCTAATTTCAGTTCTGCAAGTATTCCTTAACATTTTGTATTTCTGAAGTGCTGCCATTTCCCTCTTTATTTTAAACTGTCTCCACATGTTATCTCTTTGTTTCATTAATTTTAAAAGGTCTTGAGTTACCCATTTATTTTTATTAACCCAAATCTTTATTTTCCTTTTAGTTGCAACTCTGTCAACAATCTGATTAAATCATTTGGAAAACATTTCTAACAATGCATCAGTATTTTTAATGGAATCTAATTTGGTCCAGTCAACCTCCCTACAGGCTCCATTCATGATCCTAGAATTTACTCTTTTTAGATGTCTGAATTCAATATACTGAGGTGGATTTTTAATCACTCTAGTTGTCCATTCACAGTGGACTGCACAATGGTCACTGATCGCATCTGACATAACGCCAGACTTGGCAGTCTTATTTGGATGAGTGATCACTATCCAGCCAATGTGGAGCCCGTATCTGTTTTATGATTAAATCTAGCAGTGTCAACTATTATCTGTTGCACTCCTAACTCAAGGAATAATTCCCTCACATCATTTTATTTTTATCCTGGGCCCAATTACTATTAAAATCCCCCAGTAATATCAATTCCCTGTTTGCTGGCAAACTTGTTTAACCCTGAATATTAAATCCAGTCCTGGCCCAATAAATCCAGGGGGAATGTAAATGGAGCTAATGGTTAGATGTTTATTCGACCCAGGAGCAAATCTATGGAAATTAAGTCGCAACCTGAATTTCCCCCCAAGAAATCTAATGGCTAAGCTTTCAATTTTGTCTTAACATAAATCATTGTGCCCCTTCCCCTCCTCCCCATTCTGTCCTGTCTATGCATCTTGTAACCCATCAATGACATTTCAGAGTTACTAATCTTACTACCATATTACGTAATGGTAAAATTAATTGCTTAAGAATCAGAATTTTATATATTTATTTAGACTTTTTTTGCTGGGAAATGCACACATGAGATGGAACTCATTTTCAGAGTAACATGAGGAAGGAAGCATGTGATAGCATTTATGGAAATACAAATTAGGCAAGTATACAGAACTATGAATAAGATGACATACAGAATACAAATCAGGCAATATACAGGCAATAAGAGGGATACAAATCTGTTAATATACCACATGCAAGTAAACAATGTTTAGGAACATAAGTGCCACAGGTGCAAAAAGATGCAACAGTGCAATTAATATGCAAAACAGTGACAGTGCAGAAACCAGGGTATATCATTTTGAGAACTACCCACTGAGACCATTAATGGGGTTCTAAAGACAGCAGCAGACAAACAGGTTTTAGCAGAGTGTGCCAGGAAAAACTAGCAGGATAGAGAGAGAGGCCAGACATGGGATCCAAAGGGAGGAGAGGAAGGCAGGTACAGTGGTACTCAGTAACAAGTTCTTTCATGTTGCAACATATCATTCAGAAATTCTTAGTAACACTAGTTAACATAACATTGGTTAATTCTACCAACTTGACGTCTGTTTAACACGTACATAACAGTGCCCCTATTAGTTGAGAGGTGACTTTCTTTTTCCTCTAAGATTGCTTAAACTAACATAAAAAGGCACGGAAAAAATATCCCCATAGACTTGTGTGGGGTGCGCCCCTGCACTCTCCCTACTTAGACGTTACAAAACGTCTGAGCTCGGGGGTGGGGCCAGCAGACTGGGAAGTGAAAGGGATTGGCTGGCCATGGGTTTGGCTGCAGTTACGCTCTCTTCCCTACCTCAAAGGGCACTGTTACAAATGATGATTTTGGCAGCAATTGGTTAATGCTGCCGTAAGGTATTGGACTACGAAGCCCAGTGCCTTAGATTGGAAAATTCCTTTAAAAGATGTCTAAGGCAGCACAGTAGTATAAATACAATAAGTATTAGAATAACTTGTAGAAAGATTAACAATTTGAAACTAATTTGAAGATAGTGGGGGACGGCTCAAGGGCAACGTGAGGAAGTAGTTTTTTTCATGGAGAGGGTGGTGGATGCATGGAATGGCCTTCCTGAGGAGGTTGTGGGGTCAAAAGCAGTGGGGCAATTCAAGAATGCATGGGACACACATAAGGTAATTCTAGTGAGGGATAGGAGGAAGTAGGCTGTTGGTTAACTAGGATCTGCAGCTTATCAAATAGGTAGGGAA
Organism: Neoceratodus forsteri; assembly: GCA_016271365.2. Taxonomy (NCBI): domain Eukaryota; kingdom Metazoa; phylum Chordata; order Ceratodontiformes; family Ceratodontidae; genus Neoceratodus; species Neoceratodus forsteri. Next base: position 1,651,299,156 of record CM028131.1, on the reverse strand, counting down.
ATGGGTAGACTGGGTGGGCCAAGTGGTCCTTATCTGCTGTCAAAGTCTATGTTTCTATGTAATTTCTAACCATGTGTTTGAAATCAAGAGGTCAAAATCACCATCATGTAATAGATAATCTAAATCTTGTTCTGAGCATGCCATGCTGTTGCTGATTCATATCAGATGGTTACTTTTGTGATACAGCAAAAGCTTTAAGTCTAGGAGTTTAGGGAGAGTGAAGTAATATGCATATTGAAGGTTGGAATGTATTTCATGATATCATTTTGCTGTCCAGGTTCACTGAGAATGTATTGTTCAGGATGAAGTGTTACTGGTAAGACAACTGTTTTACCAATGACAGTGCAAGCAGTTTGAGTGAATCAGAAGCTTGGGGCAGTTACTGGACATACCAGTTTCCCATAAATGTATGATTCAAGATAAGGCCTACGTAATCTTGACCATCCATGTTGTAGGTTACCCTTGCTTTGGGCTGGCACCATTTTATGAGCCGTACTGGACAGGTAATGTTTTGTGTAACAATGACACTGGTATTCTGCTTGAAATTCCCATCTAGGCCACAGATAGGTTGGACCACATCAAAAACATTACATGCTATGTGTGGTACCTGCCATGTCGACGTAGTTGGGTTATACCATTAGGGATAGTGTGTCCACCCTCTCTGTATAAATATCTCCCTCTAGGTAACCTATTGTATGGACCATGGCCAGCTTGTCAAAAATTACTTCAGCTGGGTTAAACACTGGTAGGGAAACAGTAAATGAAATGTACAAAGTATCCTGGACAGAACAGAACCCACTGTTGCAACACATGCTCTGAATGAGGTGCAAGATAACATACCCCAAGTTTCTAGCTGTCACGAATTAAACTTCTGACAGGCTTTCAAGCATCCTGAGTGGATGTTCTGGGTATTGTTATGAAATGGCAAGGAAATGTTAAGAAACTTGATTGGCTAATGGAGAAGTGTTAACATGTCTAACACGCACAAAAAAGTGCAGGTAATAAGCTGGGCATTAATATTGGTGAGGGTGCCCACATCATAATGTTGGCAAATACAAAAGCAGCCATATTCTTTTTTCATTACTGGCATCACACGGCTTACTTCTCCCAGGCTTAACATCTCTAAATTAAATGCATGACCTGCATCATTTAAAAAAAAATGAAAACTACCAGGATAACAATCCCAGCCCACCCACTAACTCTATGGCTGAACAGCTGACCTGCTTTCTGCAACCCACCCACCTGCTCTTTTTCTCTCTCTTTCTGTAACTAACACCAAGCAGGTGGGCACTCCATGCTTCACTCCCTTAGTGCCACAGTGTTCAACACTATATTCATACCATAACAGTATTTCCCATATTCTGAAAAAAACAATATAACCTGTACCTCAGATGACAGCTTAATCCAGCAGTTACAGAAGTCTTTCACTTTCATACTTCATTTTCGCACAGCGTAACAGCTTTCTCCTGTGGTCTCCAAACAAAAGCAGTGTGTTCTTCCTAGCGCTGCCTGTTACCATAACGTACAAAAATTCTAAAAAAAGACAACTTAATTTCTTGTTCAAACTAAATGAAATAAAACTACTTCTAGTTGGGGAAGGGGGTCCATGACAACTACATAAATACAAGTAAGGATGCCTTAGCAGCTCAAAAGTCCTCAAGTCAAAAAAAAAAACAGGCGGAGGAACTATTTCATTAAAAATTAAGACAAACCTAAGTTTTTCACTATTAAATATTATGCATTTTAGTTATCACATACATCCGTATTTTAGATAGCCATTTCTCAAGTGCAATAAGACACTCTAAGATGTGCATTAGACATTTTAATACATGGCTAGGAGGCTGGACGCATTCAGCCTGTGGCCTTGTGCCTTACGATGCCTTCTAACTGTGTGTTAAAGTGTCTAATGCACACCCTGTCATGTCGTATTGCTTACACAACATAGGCTGGGAAGTACCATTTGGTCAAGTAGTTATCTGAGATGAGATCAGGGAAGTGCCCTGTTCCAACATCTCTGAGCAAATTGCAAATCATTGTGAGAACATAGTTCCCATAGGCTGTGCATATTTCTTCTCTGCCTATGTGTTTGTGTTGGACCTCTAAAAAAATTGTCTGCAACTAATTCATTGATCTTAGCTTGTGTCTCAATAAACAATGTGCAATATCATACATATTATACACAGTATACCTTTCTTCAGTGGCCAAGTCCTAAATTCCCTGCAATGTAGTGTTCAAAATGAACTCAGCAGAGTGGCATTAAAAATAACTGACATGTCTTCTGATAGTTTCTAGGTCTGATGGATTCCAGACTGACATGCTAGACCCAAACAACCCTGGGATGGCCCCAGCAATTTCATCCAGGCTCTACAGCCATTGGGTATTGGGCAGTTTCTTGGCCCACTATGGGATCTTGGCCTTTTGCCTTGCGAGTGGCAATCACATCTAAAAGCAAAGAAACATAAACTACAGATACATTTGTTCCCATACAAGGCCCATATTCCATCATATCTCAATAAAAAACATTAAAAACAACAGTTATATGCATAAACTACATTATTTATCATTGTCCCCAGGATAGGAGTAGCAGTAAGTCCATAGGAAAACATTCATTCTCTACAAGAGTCTCTGATGCAGATGAGTGCATAACATTGGGAACAAGTAGGTTTTTTTTCAGTCTTTGGTAACTGGCTAAGGCCCACTAGGCACAAGTGCCTGTTTTCAGGGGTGACCTGGGAGCACTGGGTGGTTAGGTGACTTGCTCAGAGTCACACAGTATGCAAGTGGAGGTTGTGAGAATCAAACCAAGGTCTGGTCTGCTGTATGTACCAAGCTTGTTCACAGTTCATTACTCTAACCTCTAGGCTATACTGCCAGTCTATCAGGGGGCAGACAAGGCCATTCAGAGTAGCTCTTCAGTGTACAAGGTCCCAGTGACTACTGGCAGTCTACAATCCCTCAATATGATATGTGTAACTGCCTGAGGGCATGGTTCTGCATCATTTGCTTGCTTAACAGTCAATTGATAGTTGCCTGTATCAGATTGGTGCACTGGACTGATCAGCAGTGATGCATTATTTTCATACAGCTGTATGCGCCCTTGGTAATGTGGTTCAATGGAAGTGATGTTGAACTGAAACCTGGTGTCTCCTGATTGTCCGACACCTGTTGCCATCATATCAAGCCTGCTGTGATGGTTGGAATGTAAGTGACAAGTAGTAGAACAGAATCTCCTTTATGCACTGATGCCACTCACTGATGCACTGTCACCTGTAGTCCTGTGGCTGCCCACCACATAGTGCTTAATTTCTGAAAGACAAAACAAATAAATAGGAAGGCTTCATCCCCCTCCTTCACTGGTAGGTTAGTTCTGACTTTTAAAAAGTGTTATCTGATTTGCATGAAACCACTTGTCAGTGACTTTCTTGCCAGTAGTCACTGGGACCTTGTACACTGAAGGGCTACTCTGAATGGCCTTGTCTGCCCCCCGATGGCCTCCAATGGGCACATCAAGCACTGACAAAATCAATTCCTGGACCTGCAAACTGCAGAATTCCAGTCTCTGTTAACAATTACAACTTCCTCTTTATGCTTTTTAAACAATACACCTACAGTAATCGGCTATTACCTTACCCAATTTCCTTATCTTGTGTCTGTAAGCTGCTGAGGTAAATGTGCACGGTTTGCTTTTCTGTGAAGCTTGACACAGGTCATGGGGCATAAGGAAGGTCCATACCCCCCCCGGATCTCTTTTCTCACTTAGCAAGGAGATCGGCTTAGGAGATGCCATTGCTAAAGGTTGCTGTATCGGGGTGGACTTTGACCACTTAAACCATCACACATAAAATCGACAGACTGCAGAAGATGCCAGAAAAACAATGCGCTGTAGTAACGCAGCATAAAATAGGGACAGGCCATCTGAGGCAGTGAAGGTGTCATGTCACCAGACAGGTAAAACTCCATGAATGAATGGCAAACCCACATGGAATCTGAAAATAGTGCAAACCAGAGGTTGGGGTGGTGCCAGGAGATGCGCTGGAAGGGCAGGCCAGTCAGACTCTTGAATGATCCCTGCGGCCAGCATTTTCTGAAGATGGCATCGAACATCATCAATGTCTGCCGGTGCAAGTCGACGAGACCTCTTTCTGAATGGTCTCTCATCATGAAGGCGGATGTAGTGTTCAGCCTCTGTGTGACACAACCCCATTTCCCACTCTTTCAAGGAGAACACCTGGCTTCTCTGAGCCAACTTCTGGCTGATCCTAGCTTTCCATTCTGCAGGAAAGGGGGATTCTCCAAAGTCAAACAGGTTGGGGGTCACCTCATCACCCTCCCCAGAGCACTTTTTGCTGGGGAGCACAGCAGTGTCCGCACAATATACGGTGGCTAGGGTGCACCCTCGATTCACCTGAACCTCTCGAGCTAACATGTTCTGGACTTGAAACCACTATCCACCGAGCATAGGCATGGGCCCAGGCAGGCAGAATGCTGGGCTTGACCAATAGTCCCTCAGGCAGTTTCCCCTCTTCTGTGGTATCCAGCATAAGAATCTTGTTTTTGACATCTGTTCTTAGGCACACTTCACCACTGATGGTACACTTTGTGTTCAGGAGTAATACCAGTGAGTCAGGGTCCTTTTTCCAGACTACTCCCACATGTTCATCTCTGTCCATCTCTCGGGCTTGCATTTGTAAGTCATAGGCTCGTCGTACTAAGGCCAGAATGTGCAAGGCCCTTCCAGTCCACTTAGCTTATTTCTCCTGAAAGAGCTGGGCTAACCGGCCGAACATATGGGTATTGGTACCAATTAATAAGGGGATACCATCATATAGTGCAGTCAGTGGGCACACCAGGGATAAGGTCTCTACTTGTTCATCTATGCCCATTACAGCAGTAGGGAAGGATAGCCAAATTTGTACATACCCCCGGAAAGGACAGGACTTGTCACATGCAGTCCCTCGAGGGGTATGAGTGGGAGATTGGATAAGTGTAGGTCATACCAATCTTGAAAAATAATGGTGACCTGCGAACCACTGTCCAATACAGCTCAGGTGGAAATGCCATTAACTGTCACTGTAGTCTCCATTGAGGGAACCACTATCTCGAACCAGTCTGGAGAGGTCTGTTTGACAGACTGGCCCACAGCAGTTTTGGAGGAAAAAGATTTTCTCAGTGGGCCCAGCTGAGGTCTTATATTGCTCTGGCAAACCAAGTTCAGCAGTCTGGCGGTGACCCTTCGCAGGTTTTCCAGGGAATTACAACTTCGTTGGGTATGCCCGTCTTCTCCAAATCTATAGCAGAACACCTGTTCCCTAGAGTCATTAGAGTGGTTGTATTCTTCTGGGGCTTTGTACTGGTTGGAAGGGAAAGTTCTACTGTCTTCTTTTAATTTGGGCTTCGGTTCTCTGTCCCCACTGTTTCCCCAGTGGGCAGAAGTTCGGTCAGTGTGTATGAGGTCCCCCACTAAAGCTCTCAACTCTCTCATTTCTTATACTAATTTGGACTCAGCCCGGGGTTCGGGGGTGATGGCATGAGCCCCCACATCCCCGGGTTGAGCCTCACTTCTAGACTCAGTCTTTGGCGGGCAAGGGTTAGAGCTTCTGGCTGCTTCAGCTGCGGCTTGTTGACTGGCTCACATCTCTTTTATCTCTTTGAGCAGTTCCCTGACCTGCTGGGTCTCACTAGCTTCCTCCCTTTCTTCAGGTCGGTCTGAGGTTTGACTAGTGCAGGCAACCCCAGCATAGGGCTCCCATCCATCCTCATCATTCTCAGCCTCTCGAATCTCCTACATCAGCCAGCAGTATTCAGGAGGGTTAGCTTTCCTGTCTTGAAACTTCAACTTCAGCATGAGTACACTAGCGTAAGGGGCAGATTTGAGAATGTGCTCCAGCCTGACATGGTTCAGTTCACTAGCTGGAACATCCCCTTTCCTATGGTCTCTCTGCAAGGCCAGTTCAATCCGAGTGACAAAAGCAGACAACTTATCATTTTTCCTTTGTTTAACAGACTTGAACTTCCACATTAAGTCTTCCCCAGATTCTGTGCTGCTAAACACCCCTTCTAATGCAGAGAGGTGCTCAGCTGTGGTGGCCTCTGGGTTGGTGGATCGAAGAAATCGGATGGCTTCCAGTGCAGAGCCCCTTAAACTGTCCATAAATCTCTTTCTCTTCTCCCCCTCTGAGCATTGCCACTCTTGGACCAGTGGAGTAGCATTGTCCATCCATGTTTCCAGGTCATCCTCTCCACTGGCACAGGAACTGCACCAGAGAACAATCTGAGCCTGCGATAAGAGTCCAGGTGTACAGAAGGTATTACAGTGGGGGAGGTCACAATAAGGGATGCCCTGGGAGTGGACGGAGAGGCCGGAGGAAATTGCAAGGGCGTGGTCTCCTCCAAATCCTTCAGGGCTTTCAGGAACTCTTTTAGTGACTGCCCTTCTGCAGCTAAAAGTCTCATCAGTTTATCTTTAAACCCCTCAATCCTCTGGGACCCATCAGGGGAAGATGGGCCACTATGCAAGTGAATGACTCTCCACCCTTTCTGGGATCCTTCTGGCATGATAACGGGGTACCAGTTTGGTATCTATGGAGAGGCTACAAGACAGGAGGGCCACCAAGGTTTGGTCAAATAGATCTGAATCCCTGCCCCATACTTCAGCCTTTCCTAGACATTTAACCTTCCCCACTGTTTCTTCAGTGGTTTCATTAGTGGTCCCCACAGGGATATCCAGTAGTAACATGGCGTGGTGGGGGTCAACCCCTTTAGCCTCACTCCACCCATCGTGTGGTGCATGACCAGCTTGTTGGGGGAAATTTTCCATTTGGGCATAGTAAGTGCCTCCATTGCAATTCCTGCCTTAATTTTGCACTTGGTTGTAATTTCAACTTTTGACCACAAGAGGGTGCAAATCCCAGTTGTGCCTCCAAGATGTAACCTCTAGGTGGCGCTATCCTATGGGCTACTACCCCTGCCTGTGGGAATAGGCAAAGGTTGAGGGGTCTGAGTTCTATGAACGGGTGCCTCCACCCGGCGGAATGGTATTGGGGTAGCTTGACAGCTTTGGTATAGCCCTCCAGGATGCTATAACCACCCACCAAACCTTCTAGTGGCCTAGACAGTAATACCACAGAGCACTTTGCATACACTGGGTAACAATAAGAATATGCTCACACCCCTTGCACTTACCACCAGGGCTGGATCTGCTGCAATTGCCCTGGAGACCCCCTGGAAAATAGGATCAGTGACACACAATGCAAAACCTTTCAATATGACCCAGCTAAGAATAGTATGCACACTAGCCAGGTTAAACATGAAACAAATGAACAGGTTTATTCAGGGGAAGTAAACAAGGGAGGGGCATGAATTTAATCAAATGACTGGCACTCTGATTCACTTTACACTGATTCAGCATGCACTGTAAGTTCCTGATAATTAATCTTACAACCCTGGGTACCCAGATCTTAAATAGGCTAGCCTGAAGCATTGCGCAGGGTGGCCAGCATTGCAGCTGTTGTTGGGGCCCTTTAGAAAGAAAAACAGTTAGCATGTGTACAACTCAAATATCTGTAATCCCAAGCCAGATGGCTCAGTCCATTAGCAATAACCCAAACCAGATCAATCAGTTGACACACAATGATTTGTAGCTGGTGGTGCAGGGAGCTACCCTGATTTTTACTCACACAACCCGGACCAGGATGTAGGACAGGCGAGATGAAGACCTCATGGTGTTGCTGCGTGATGCTAGGGGAAGCAGGGCCTAAACGACTCACCTTCTGGTGGTCGCTACCTGTTCAATAGTGTTGATCAGGGGGCCGAATCCCCAAACCAACTTTTGCTGAGATGATCTCTGAATTGCAGGCAAGGGCTTGGGCCAAGATGGCAAGGCCCAAGCAGGAGGAACAGTCTTGAGAAAAGTTTGTGATCTTTTGCTGGAAAGCCTCCAGCTGGCATAACACGACTCACCAGGAGAGGTATGCTGGGAAGAGCATACTGAGCAGGTAGCTCACTTCCAGGTGCAACCTTGGGGGAGAGCAATACATACTAGAAATAGCAAGTAAAAAAAGACATGAAACAGTAGTTATTTTTCCCGTAATAATGATCTTCGAAAAAGCCTGTCAAGTTGAAACGTCAGAGTGTTAACTGCTCCTCACTGCTGAGTGCTATCTGTGAATAAAGGAGATTTTTTTCATCAATTTTGGACTGGACTTCTGTGATTTGGGGTATGTGAGTGCCGTGACTTATGCTGTAATTCTTAATAAATACCTGAATTCTAGAAGTCAAAATCTTAGCCAGAATTTTGTAATCAATATTCATTAAGGATATGGGGGCGGTAACTTTTACAATCTAGTGGGTCCTTCTTTTTTTGTAGATCAAAGGTATCAAGGCCTGGGCCAATGTAGAGGGCAGGTATTTTTCTCTCTAAGCCTCCTCATACATTGCTAATAGAAAAGGGGCTGAGTTTGGAGTTAAGGTTTTTATAAAATTTGCCTGGTATGCTGTCTAATCCTGGTGTCTTCCCTGATGGCAACCCTTCAATTGCTCTTTCTATTTCCTGAACAATAATAGGATTGTTCAAAGATTCTTGATACACCCATGAAATTTTAGGCAACTGAAATGATTGCAAAACCTCAGGAGTTTTCCCTTCATCAAATTGCAACTGTTTTGAGTATAGTGAGTGAAAGAAACTTTTGAAGACTTTATTGATATCAGAGTTTTTGATAATTATTTTCGCTGCATTGTCTCTAATATCTGGAATAATGTTTTGAGAGTGCATCTTTTTAAGCCTGAATGCTAACAATTTGCCTGCCTTTCCCAACATTTTGTCTTGTTTGAAACAAAGCATACTCTGCCTGTTTCAAAAGTATGTCATTTATCTCCTATCTGAGTTGAGTGGCTTTGTATAGAAGGGAATGGTCTATGAGCGGGGAGTGTTTTAACTGGGAATCCAGCTCAGCTAGAAACTCCTGCTTATTGGCCAAATGTTTCTGTCTAGCCTTTTTCCTTGCTGATGCAAAACCAGTAGTGATAAATTCAATATAGTGCAGAAGTAAAGATAAATACCATGTGCTAAATTAAACACCATTCCAATTTTCTCCAAAACAAAACCTCTCATCACCCACCCCACCCCCACCCCACCCCAAAATGTCAGGACATTCAGTTTGTCCCTTGGACTGTGTCCATTTCTGGTGCACCCTCCCTCCCCCCAGTCATAATCCTCTGACATCACAACATGTTGCCATGGAAATTATTCTAATGTCCCAAAGGACTGCGACTTCAAGGAACAAAAATACAGCAGGAACAGATAGGTGCTATGGGTCAGTTCCCCATTCCAACAGTTTCGATAAAACAGAACAAAAAACAAACAAACAAAAAATAGCAGTTCTCTCACTGTCTCCATAACTAAAATAACATTTCTCAAAACATTGCATAGCATTTGAAGCTAGCCTTAAATATTTTCTTGCTGTTTAGAGAAGAAAAATAAAATCTCAATTCTGATTCACACAACAGACAGTGGTATAATAATGTCTGAGCATTTGTAAAGCACAGAATGCCATAACGTAAAATTCATAGCAATTATTTAACCTCTATCAGATAGCACTAAAGACGGCAAGCAGTTCCCTGCACTGCTGAACCAGCCCATGCAACTTAAAGCTTAGCTCTGTTGTGTGTGCGCACACGTGTGTGTGTGTGTGTGTGTGTGTCTGTAAGTAGAGAAAGAGAAGTTAGAAAGAGCATTAGAAGACGTCTGTCCTGTGTGATCAAGCCATGACAGATAAGACAGAAGACAGTGAGGCTGCAGCCAAAATAGAGAAAGGTAAAGTTAAAGGTTATCGGGAATGATGTTCCCTTCATACACCTAAACTTTGTCGCTTAAAACATGATGTGTCATCTAAAGTCACTGCATGCATAAACCTCTCCTTTGTTTACTATCTATGCTGCAAGATAATGCTTTGCTGACCGCAGTTAAATTAGTCAACTAGCCAGTAAGGGACTTGATATTTCAGTCTTTGTTTGACAAGGTTTGTTTCAGTTTGGTCAAATTGTGTTTCATACTTTTCGTTTTAGTGTGTAATGTTCGGCATGCCATGTACAATCCTTGCATACAATAACCATTCTTTCTGGTCTAGACCAGAGCCACTGGAAAATTGTGCCCACAATTTTTTTTCGGAATCTGCAATTTTCACCATTCTCTGCAAAAACTGACATGTTCCTCAACTTCTTGCAATTTTTGAGTTTTTGCATTGAACTGTGTAAAAAGTATTAACATTTTTTTTATAAAATACTCTCAAACATATTGACAGTTTTGTATGCAGACTTGGGTTTGGCTGAAACAATGTAGTGCAAGGTAGAGCAAGGGTTTTATGTGACACTGATTTCTTTTGAATCTTTGTCTTGTTTGGTTTCAAAATCCACTGGCCAAGCATAAGTACACTTAAACACTTAGCATTTGTTTTGTGTTGAAGCAGTCTGTCAGAAAACCTTTTGCTGCCACACAGACTGAAACAAAAGATGGGAGAAAAGGTGCAAATTATCCCATTTACTTAAATGGGGTGCTAACTATGAAGCTTTTTTGTAAGTGGCAGGGCAAGTTATTCCTTGTGAGCATACTTTCAGACTAGTTTTAATTCAAACAACTGAGGATTTATGATGGCTCTGCCAATTTTAAACTTGAATAAACTAGCTGCTAACAGTGATCTCACTCTTAGCAACTACACTCTAGATGCTCACATGCAAAGACTACAATAAAAACCTGACTAAAGTCTAAAAACAAGCTTATAAAACACAAAATGTATCTTAACATTTGTCTTTAATTAAACAAAATAATTGCAGCCAGAGTAAAATAAAGGAAAATTACAGGGTACCCTGACTACTGTATGATGCAGTAAAAATATATTGGTATTTGTCTACATTTTTTGGTAACCACGTAAGGCCCACTAGGCACAAGTGCCTGTTTTCAGGTACAACCCAGGAGCACTGAGGAGGTTAAGTGACTTGCTCAGAATCACACAGTATGCAAGTGGAGGTTGTAGGAATCAAACCCAGGTCTGCTAGATGTTGTCAGCTCATTCACAGTTTGTTACTCTTATCTCTAGACTATCCTGCCAGCTCCAATAACCCCCAGATTTAATGTTTAAATATGCGATTTCAAAAATAGTGTACAGTACCTATAGTACAAATTATGACCATTAAACACTTAAACAACATTTTACTGAAACTCAATTATTCACCAATCTATCTGCTTATTTTTTCTTGTACCAAAGTGGGTGAATAGCTGTCAGAGCACTGTAAACAGCTGTTAAGGGAAAACTACACCCAAAACTTGAAAAAATACATGTGCAGAGTGTTTTAATTTGTATGTGAAGTTCTAGTGTTTTCTTCCCTCTGACTGGTATTAGGAGTTTTTCCCAAATTAGCCTGCTAGCTTTATGCTAGTTTTACGACCCCTGGGGATCTCCATACCTGATAGTGTAATTGTATTTCTGGTTCCCACAGTGCATTTTGTCTCATGTGACTGTGATGTAAGAGAGACCCAACATTCAACACACGATGCCAAACAAACTAAATATCTTGAAGCTTTACAAGCTGCACAAAATTACCAGCAGCAAAGTTTTTCAGGACAGTAAAACCTTTAGAATGAGGGTGGTCACCAAGCTGAATTCTACAGATTTTAAAATATAGCAATCTCTGTTGTTGTGAACTGATTGTAATGCAATGCTTTCTGCTGGATTTATGGGCTCTGCTACATCACCATTACATGAAACAAGGTGCACTGTAGGACAAAGAAATGCAATAAAACTATTTGATATGGTGATCTCCAGGGGTCATAAAACTACCCTAAAGCGAGCAGGCTAATTTAGGAAAAACTCCTAATACCAGTCAGAGGGAAGGAAACACTAGAACTTCACATACAAATTAAAACACTCCGCACAACATATATTTTTTCAAGTTTTGGGTGTAGTTTTCCTTTAAATAGGCTTCATTATTCTACAGCCAGAAACAAAAAAAGATATATTTCTTCTGGATTTATCTAATATTGATTTGCTGTGGCTCACTTTATAGAATCTATTTAGAACTGTATGAAGCAGATGTTTTTAAATTTTGGAAGATAGGCAACACTTATGATAGCTTATCAGTTTAGTATTCTTTTTAGGAACATAAACTTTTCTTTATGTTTTAAACATATTCAAGTGGCAGTGTATTCATTTAGTAGTTTATACTAATACATGCTGCAGAAAACAACCGATTTATTGTGAAGCACTCAGGGTCTATAATAGAACCCCCGCAATTTACAGCAATTTTTGCAAAATGTTCTGCAATTTTGGGTAACCTTTTCCACAATTTTCCAGTGGCCCTGGTCTAGACCTACAAACTGTTGTTTGACCAATGCTCCATGGCTGGTCAAAAACTTGGAGACATAATCCTCCACTGTGATCACAAATTAATACTGTGGTTAAGCAAAACACACACATTAACACTGTGATGAAGCAGAAAACGACAGTACGCCATGTGCCCTCAGTCAGCAGTTAAGTCCCCACACCCTGTCCTGCCAACTTACACTTAAACTTCTAGGGCATAGTTAAGCTGCACTTACACAGAGAAACTTCGGTATGCTATGTGCCCTCAGTCAGCAGTTAGGCTCCTATGCTCTTTCTGCCAAGTGATAGTTTTGTCTGCACTTAGCGTAAGCCAGGCATGCTATGTGCCTTCGGTCAGTGGTATTGCTCCCATACCTCTTTCTGCCAGTGTAAAATACCTGGAGTAGTTCAGTTGAGATCCTTAACTACCCTGACACTGTTTTGTGCTTACTTTAATGACATTTTGTACTGGGGTGCCAATGTAAATTTATATATATTTCTGGGCATGTACTTTGTTTGTGAGTTTGAAAGTCATAAAGAGACAGCACAAAACTGGCATATAAAGCATTTATTACAGTTGTGCCAAATTACAGGGAAAAGCATAATACATACCAACCCCTGGAAATAGAGGTGCAGTCCCCAATCATAACGTGGGCTCTGAGACAATGAGACCCCCAAAACTGATCTTTTTTCCTCCTAGCTAGTGTTTTTGTTCTGTATTTTACTCAGGAAACAGGAATGACCATACATGGACGTGCTCTGCCAGCACTTTCTGTAACTTGTACGGCTAGTTCCTATCAGTTTTCCAGTCTTGTAGAAAAGTAAGTTTTCCCTTGTCTCTTCTCTCTCCACATTTACATATAGCAAAAACATATTATTCCCTGTAGTCAGTAGTTTGTATATTTCCCTAAATCAGCAGTTCTTGTATGGCAAGGACAGCTAAAAGCACTGGTCAGTCCGCTAGTAACCAGTACAGCATCACTAACTAATACATGGCAGCACATCTGTTCCTAACAGTAAGGTTTCCTAAGCTAAGCTATAGCATTCATATGCACTTATAGAAGTTGACAGCAAATAAGGACTGCAAGGCCCATCCAGTCTGCCCATTTCTTTTTCTACATTATAAATATGCCATCGGCCTTTGCTCTGTCAATGGCCTATCTATTCGTACTTATCTGTATTGCTCCCTTATGCCTACCCCATGTCTGTTTGAAGCCCTGCACTGTATTCATATCCACCACTTCCTGTGGTAGGCCGTTCCATGCATCCACCATCCTTTCTGTAAAACAAAACTTCCTCACATTACCCCTTAATTGGCCTCCCTCTGATTTCATGCTATGTCCTCTTGTCCTGCTATTTTTCTTATGCAGTTACATGAAAATAAGAATAACAGATCCCAAAGCTTATGCTAACACCCCGTAAACTTTTGAGAGTCAGTGGCATTAATTTTAATGCATCCAACCTCATTTCACAGAAGTCATCCTTAAGTGTTCTTATCATTTTTGTAGCCTTTTTTTGGATTTTTCCTCCTAGTGCTTTGATTTGCTGTACCCTAAAATAGCACCAGAATGGTGTAACATAGTCGTGATGAGGTCTTACATAGGCTGTATAAAGTGGGAAAATAATATTCTGCTCTGTAGAAGTAATACTGCACTTTATTGCCTAGAGTACCTCATTCACCCTAGCAGTAACTTTGTTGCATTGTTTTTGTTGACTATGATCCGATGCTATAATAACTCCCAATTCTTTCTTACAATTATTTTCAGTTAGTGCATGGGTACCAATAGTATATGTGTTTCTGGGGTTATTGCACCCTAGGTCCATTACCTTGCACTTTTCACTGTTAAACCTCATTTCCCATTTGATAGTCCAGTCATGTAGTTTGCCAAGGTCTGATTGTTTAATCTGATATTGTTTCATAGTTGTGAAGGGACCACCCAGCTTAGAGTCACCTGCATATTTACACTCCCAGCTAAGTATACGTTAAGTGAGGTTAGCAATGAAAATATTACAAATGATTGGACTCAAGACCGAGCCCTGGGATACAGCACCTGTCACTTGTAATGCATTTGATTTACTCCCTTCATTTTCACAGTCTGGTTTCTATTATTGAGCCAGTTCAGGGTCCAGTTTATTAGAGCTAGTGTTATACCAGCATCAGCAATTATTTCAATAATCACCCAGTGTGGGACCAGGTCAAATCCCTTGCAGAAATCCAAGAAAATGATGTTTCGTGGAGTCTTACAGTGAAGTGATGCACTAACGTTCTCATGAAAGCAAAGCAGATTGGTGGTACAAGAACGCCACACCCTAAACCCATGTTGTTCTTGATCCAGGTTACTTATTATGGCTTGAATTTTGTCTTTAATAATACTTTCTAAGATTTCCCCAGTATTGAGGTCTGACTTATGGGGCTGGAATTGCTAACTGAAGGTGGACAAGGTTATAAGACCAGACAGGATGCATCCAACGGTACTAAAGGAACTCATAGATATGCTAGCTCCTCCACTGACAGCCTTTTTCAACAGTTCACTGGAAACAGGCATGGGTCCAGAGGACTGGAGAAGAGCAGAAGTGGTCCCTCTTTATAAGAGCAGTAACAGGGAGGTGGCTAGCACCAATAGGCCATTCAGTCTCACTTCAGTGGTGGGGAAATTAATGAAACCCTGCTTAAGGAAAGGCTGGTAGAGTATCTTGAATCAAATGGGCAGATGATACCAAAATCTGTAATAGGGTGGACACTTGGGTGCAGAGGTGTGTTTTTGTTGTGTGTGTGTGTGTGTGTGTGTGTGTGTGTGTGTAAAAATGCACAGGGATATTGGGAAACTCGAGTGGTCAAGATCATAGCAGTTGGGGTTCAATGCCAAAAAGTGCAAAATCATGTGCCTATGGCATATGAACCCAGGAGCCAAGTATAGGATGGGTGAGTGGGAGGTACTGGTAGTCACTATGCAGGAATGGACCCTTGGGATTGTCATAACTGATGACCTAAAAGTGGCAGGGGAGTGTGACAAAACATTGAGTAGGGCTAGTTGGATGCAGGGATGCATAGAGAGGGTTATTTCTAGCAGGAGGAAGGAGATGGTGTTGCCACCACTGTATCACTCACTGGTGAGACACCTTTGGAGTATTGTGTCCAGTTTTGGAGACCACAACTCAGAGAGGACATAGTCAAGGTGAAGGCAGTCCAGAGGAGGGCAACTAAAATAATGCAGGGCTTGCACGAGAAGTGCTATGAGGAGAAACTGAGGGATCTCAACATGTATACCCTGGAAGAGAGGAGAGCGAGAGGGGACATGATCGAGACCTACAAGTACCTCACAGGGGTGAACAGGTTTCAGGAGGGGACTCTCTTTCAAATGAGAAAAAGCATCAGGACCAGAGGGCATGCAATGAAGCCTTGGTGTGTGTAAGAGTGTGTGAGAGTGTGTGTGTGTGTATGTATGTGTGTAAATTTAAGAGGGATGTGAGGAAGTACTATTTCACTGAAAGAATGGTAGATGCCTGGAACAGACTGCCCACAGAAGTGGTGAAGACAAAAACAGGGGCATCAAGCATACATGGGATAGACATAGGAGAATATTAGTAAACAGACTGGGAGGGTGCCGAAGACCATTAAGGGTCTGCAGAGACAGATTAGGTAGGGAACATGGGCAGACTGGATGGAACAAGCTGTCTTTTTATGCCAAGAAATTCTGGTTTCTCTATAACAATCAGGAGGCTCAATAAGTAGCAAGTGTGCTTGTCCTTCAGGCCAGCTAGGAAGTGTATAAACAGGTAGAGGTCTGTAGTGAGAGGAATTGGTTTACCAAATAGTTCCTCCAGTTCTCTTTCCAGGCCATAGAGAAAGGGACTAAAAATGCCCACATTGTGTGTGTGTGTGTGTGTGTGTGTGTGTGTGTGTGTGTCCTTCTCCTCACCACAGTTACACCAGCAGGAGGCATCATGAGTGGGGCTATACTGGGCTGAGATCTCAGGGGTGCAGAGGTATTGTACTAACTGTTTCCAGGAGTATTTCCTCCCAGTGGGAGCTGGTGACTGTCATTATCACTTGACACACCAAATGCCAAGATTTTTCAGGGAGTGGGAATCCTGACTCTGCCTCCCATTTCTGAACAATGTCTTGTTAAGTATCCCCTGTCAAGTCCACAATGGCTCTGCACAATTGAGAGATGACATGTGAAGTTGCCATAGGCCTGAGGAAGGAGAGAGAGAGAGAGAGAGTGCTGGATGAGGGCTAGTAGGGAGTCCTGTACCCTGACCCCAGAGTCAATGTAGAAAGAAGTGATAGAAATCAATGAACTAAATTCACCCCCAAAAAGCCCAGATCACCTTTAATGAGAGGTGTGGTCCTGGAGTAGAGCTGGAATATATATTATAGGGACAGCCATTGTCAGTTACGAAAGCCAGGGTCCACATTGCCGGGCTAAAGATTTCCATTAGAGCAATGGGAAAGAGAAACATGAGGAAAGGAGTCAAATGAAAAGCCTTACATATTGAGAGCCAAATCTTGATGTTGATATTGCAACCAGAAATTCAGATGCCTGGGTCATATATCTGTCATCTCACTGTAGAACAAAGACATAGTCTTTCAGAAAATCCTCTGCCAACTGCCGAACCTCTCTGGGCCATGTTGCACTCCACATTAGAGTTTGTCTGTCAGGCTGAAATTACAAAACCCATATACATTAACTTTAGAAAACAAAATTATTAATTCCAACGTGGACATCTGTATCATACTCACTCTAATCTGATCCACAATTTTCAAGCACTAGCAAACAGGCTAGAAGGAGGTGTGGAGCAACAATGGGGAATTATCAAAACTGCCATCACAGAGGCAACAAGCCTTTGTGTGAAGCAAATAAACAAATCAAGACGAAAGAAAAAGCCACTATGGTTCTCAAGAGAGGTGGCTGTGAAAGTCAGGAAGAAAAAGATAGCATTCTGGAAGTATAAGGAAACACAGAAGGAGCAGGACAGAGAGCTGTACCAGTTAAGGCAGAAAGAAGCAGGGAGGGAAGTCAGAATAGCAAAGGCCCAAACTGAGGAAAAGATAGCCAACTCAGTTAGAAGGATAAAACCTTTTATAGGTACATCAGCGGCGTGAAAGACAAGGGAGGATAGTGAGGCTGAATAGAATGAACGGTGGGTGGGCAGAGGGGACAGTGAAAAGCAGGAATACTGAACGAATATTTCTGCTCAGTATTCACAAAGAGGAGGGGAAGTGCCTAATCCAATTAACAGAAGCACTCTTGATAGGGGGTCGATCCCAGTCCTTTCACAGAAGAAAGGGTTCTGCAAGAACTCCTAAAACTGAAGGTGGACAAAGCAATGGGTCCTGATGGAATTCACCCAGAATTCTAAAAGAATTAAGGAAGGAACTAGTGAAACCACTGGCTACTCTTTTTAATAAATCATGGGAGGATGGTGTGGTACCCGAGGACTGGAGGAAGGCGGATGTGATTCCCCTTCACAAAAGTGGGACCAAGACAGAGGCAGGAAACTACAGACCTGTCAGTCTGACCTCTGTGGTAGGGAAAGTGATGGAGTCACTTCTGAAGGAAAGAATAGTTGAGTACCTAGAGGTCAGTGGAGCACAGGATCCAAGACAGCATGGGTTCACAGTGGGAAGGTCATGTCAGACGAATCTAATAGATTTCTTTGACTGGGTGACCAAAGTAGTAGACCAGGGAGGGGCTGTGGACATGGCCTACCTAGACTTTAGCAAGGCATTTGACTGATCCCACACAAAAGATTATTAGTCAAATTAACCAGCCTGGGAGTGGGTCCCAGGGTGGTAGCCTAGGTAAAACATTGGCTGGACAACAGGACACAGAAGGTAATTGTAAATGGAGTCCACTCTGAAGAAAGGGCGGTTACTAGTGGGGTACTGCGAGGGTTCAGTATTGGGTCCAGTCCTTTTAATGTCTTCATCAGTGACATTGCAGAGGGACTGGAAGGAAAAGTATGCCTTTTGCAGATGACACAGCGATCTGCAACAGGGTTGATACACAAGGAGGCGTGGAAAGGATGAAAAGGACTTGGCAAGGTTGGAGGAATGGTCAGACGATGGCAGCTAGGATTCAATGCAAAAGTGCAAATAATGCACCTGGGAAACAAGAACCCAGGGAAGAATACACAATGGGTGGGAGGTAGTAACAACAACAAAACAGGAAAGGGACCTGGGGGTAATCATATCAGATGACCTTAAGGTTGTAAGCAATGTGAGAAGGCAGTAGGAGGCGGGGTATACTGGGATGTATAGGGAGAGGCATCAGCAGCAGAAAACAGGAAGTTGTTATCCTCTGTACAGACAGTTGGTGAGACCCCATCTGGAATACTGTGTCCAGTTCTGGAGACCCCATCTCGCAAGGACATAGACAGGATAGAGGCAGTCCAGAGGAGGGCAACTAAGATGGTGCAGGGTCTGCAAAGAGGCCGTATGAGGAGAGACTAAAGGAGCTTAATATGTATACCCTTGAGGAAAGAAGGAGGGGGGACATGAAAAACTTTCAAGTACCTCAAGGAATCAACAAAGTCAAGGGTAGCATCTTTCAGAAAAAGAGACTTGCAAGAACAAGGGACACAATTTAAAGATAGAAGGAGGCAGTTCAGGGGCAATGTGAGGAAGTATTATTTCACAAGAGGGTGGTGGATGCATGGAACAGCCTTCCTGAGGAAGTTGGGGTCTAAAACTGTGGGAGAATTCAAGAATGCATGGGACAGACATAAGGCAATTCTTGTGGGGGACAGGAAGATATAGGCTGTTGGTTAACTAGGATCTGCGGCCTATCCTGTAGGTAGGGAAATGGGCAGACTAGATGGGCCTAGCGGTCCTTATCTGCCGTCAAAGTCTATGTTTCTATGTTTCTGTTATGAAGTCCTTTGTGGGGAAGAGGCCACCTCAATACTAGGCCACCATAGGAAGGTACCTACAAAGTGTCCGAGTAGAATATATTGAATTTTGGCTGCCCAGAAATAGAATTATTAGTCTGGTAATGCAAGCCCACCATATCCCTAGGGAGGAATTGGGTTTGAATCTTAATTTGGGGTCTCTGGCCAGCCCAGATGACGTGAGGGACTTTGCAGTTCCACTGCCTACAGGAGGTTTGCAGGACCTGCAGCAGGACTTTTAGAACAAGTAGAGAGCTTTTAGCAATGTTGTCATATGAATGGCCTCCACTCGTTTAGTTAGACCGAGGGATAGAAACATACATGACATAGAAACAGAGACTTTGATGGCAGATAAGGACTGCTTGGCCCACCTAGTCTTCCCATTTCCCTATCTATTGGATAAGCTGCAGACCCTAGTTAACCAACAGCCTTCTTCCTCCTACCCCCCACTGTAATTGCCTTATGTCTGTCCCATGCATTCTTGAATTCCCCCACTGTTTTTGACCCCATGACCTCCACAGGAAGGTCATTCCATGTGTCCACCGCCCTCTCCATGAAAAAAACTTCCTCATGTTGCCCTCGAGCTGTCCCCCCTCTAGGTTCAAATTGTGCTCCTTTGTTCTTGCACATCTCTTTTTCTGAAAGATGCTACCCTCTTGGACTTTGTTGATTCCCTTGAGGTACTTGAAAGTTTCTATCATGTCTCCCCTCTCCCTCTTTTCTTCAAGGGTATACATATTAAGCTCTTTTAGTTTCTCTTTGTATGGCTTCTGGTGCAGACTCTGCACCATTTTAATTGCCCTCCTCCACTTTGTCTATGTCCTTGCAGTGATGGGGTCTCCAGAACTGCATGCAGTACACCAGATGGGGTCTCACCAACTGTCTGTACAGAGGGATAACAACTTCCTGTTTTCTACTGGTGATGCCTCTCCCTTTGCATCCTAGGATCCCCACCAGCCCTGCTTACTGCCTTCTCACATTGCCTGCCTACCTTATGGTCTTATGATATGACTACCCCAGGTCCCTTTCCATTTTTTTTGTTGTTAGGACCGCCCCCCTCCCACTGTGTACTCTTCTCCTGGGTTTTTGTTCCCTAGGTGCATTACTTTGCACTTCTTTGCATTGAATCTAAGCTGCCATACTTTTTTTTGGTGCTATATCTTTATTGGTTTAACAAAGCACATACAGCTTAAAACTGTGGACACAGAACATTACAGTCATTAATACAAATCCAATGAAGGTGCCACTCCTCTTAATATACCCACAGAGAGCGTTCCACGTCTATTAGATACATCCTAGTGAGGGATTTAGCCATATAACAAAAGTCCAATGTAATCATAAAGAAATAGCTGTATATGGGGCCCATGAGCTGCATGGTGTAATATTCCATTGAAATAAAACAGAAGAGTTCGAAATCTGCGTCTTCCTACCAGAGGAAGCTAATTATGAAACCATGCCTTCCCGAAATTAAACACTCTACGTGTTAATACAGCAAATGTTCTAAACTGCTCAGCTACTAGAAAAACAAAACTTTATTAATACTGTGGCACTTGAGCTTATTAATGAAACATACACCAGTATTTATGAAAGAAGCGGTTTAGAACAGTCTCCATAATAGGAGTTATGAACAGTGTGGACAGTCCCTTCCATGAATGTAAAACAAAACCCCTGATAAAGTGGGAACCACACTCAGTCAACAGTCAGTAAACAGTACCTGAAGGGTTTCATGCCCCCTTATTGTCGAAGTTTGCCTCATACAGAGAAAATGGTGCAGAGTTTAAGTGTCTGTATCCGAAGTGGAGTCTCCCTGATCTGTCGGGATTGAACAAGTGGCAACGTGTCTTTGTGCCCATTTCAGGGCATCTGAAGGGTCGGTGAAGAAATATACTTTGCCGTCATGGATGATCTGCAAGTGGGCCAGAAACAGCATCCCATATGAAATGCCAGCCTCCCGCAGAGGAGCCCGAACTCCATCAAATCATTTTTTCCTCTGTCCTGTGGCAAAGCTCAAATCAGGGAAAATTTGAATAGGGAATCCATCCTGTATCAACGTTTTCTTCTTTCTAGCCAAAGCCAGAACTTGATCCCTGGTCCCAACACCATCGGTTACTACCACAATGGCCCAAGGAGCATCTGCATTAGCCTGTCTCCCTCACGATGTGACCCTATAGGCCTTCTGCATAGGGATCGGATGATAAACCAGTTCCTCTCCGAACCGCTGCTGAAACAGTCATCTAGAAACAATAACAGATGATCACCCTCGCATCTCTCAGGCATTCCTATGAGGTGTAGATTTGATGATCTGGCTTGATTTTCCAAAGTCTCAAGCCTCGTACAAAGGTAGAGGTTCTCCTTGACTAAATTTGTCATTGCTCCAATAGCTGAGTTGGATCTTTTGGTGGCTTCTACTGTCACGGTCTGCACTGTTTCCAGTGATGTCTACAAAGTAGAGACCCGATTAGTTAGAGTCGAACATATCAGAAAGTCCTGTTACTGACTTTATCAGGGAATCCCGCTTAGCCCCGACAGTTTGCAAAGTTTTGACTTCTGGTTCTGCTTTGGCTGTTGCTGCACGTCCCAGGCCTGATCATGTGGCCGGAGGTGCTGAAACACTTTTACTTGTGTTTTTCTCTCTGGGTTTTTCCCATCATGTACTGGGAGACTTAATAAACCAGCTAAGGTAGGAAAATACTGGCAGTGATAAAAATGAACACCAAGAAAAGCACTTATCTTCTGAAAGTAGTAAGAACTAATAACTGGGATTTAAACAATGGGGTGGATACACTATCTGTTTGCTCTGATGTAATGGGGCCTTTTTCTTGCACTGCAAGCTATGAAGGGGGTATTCAGGAGCACTACTATTTGGAGGTGCCCCTCAGTGGAGCATTCAGTTTTGAATGAGGGGGATAGTAGAGATTAGTTCTGCTAGCAATTTATTGTTTTGGGGGGTGGATTACGGCATATTGACCAAATAAAAATTAAAGTTGTTAATATACAATATGCACTATATCCAGGTAGGGTGAAATCGGATTGTAAGACAAATGTCTATTACTGTAATAAGTATGCATTTCTATATGAAGTAAATTATACCACAACCGGACTGAGGACGGAAGGTAGTATTAAGAAATGGTGGACCATATAAAAATAATGTCATGGAACATCCATGGATTTAGTAATCCTACAAAAGGAAAAAAAGATATTTAATTATATTAAAAAGAACAATCTGGATGTGGTATGTTTACAAGAAACACATCTAACAGAGAAAGGAGTGGTTAAGGT
Source organism: Neoceratodus forsteri (assembly GCA_016271365.2). Taxonomy (NCBI): domain Eukaryota; kingdom Metazoa; phylum Chordata; order Ceratodontiformes; family Ceratodontidae; genus Neoceratodus; species Neoceratodus forsteri. The sequence goes on along the minus strand of CM028131.1, from coordinate 1,651,276,630 downwards.
GAATAGGATGTGGGGAGGACAAACAGTGCACTCCTTATTTACAACAAAGTCGAGAGGTGTGTCCATCCTGTTCAGGAAGGGTTTAAATATTAATGTAAGTAATCAGTTTGTGGACAAAGAATGTAGATTTGTAATAACCAAAATAAAAATTAAAAATAGTTTCTTAACATTAGCATCACTGTGTTTGCCAAACGATAAAGCTAAGGCTACTCTGGGAGAATTTTTTAAAAAACTTACAGAATACCCACAACCCTAATTAATAGGTGGTGATTTTAATCTGATTCTTCATCAACAACTAGACACCACAGCAAAGAAAAGAGAGTACAAGAGCAGTGATATGGGATCCTTGCTGAATAGGATGGAACATCTCAGTTTAGTTGATTTATGGAGAAATATGTATCCTAGTAATAAAGAATATTCACATTTCTCTGCCAGATTTAAGACCTATTCCAGGATAGACATGTTTTTAGGATCACACCTGCTGCTGAGGGATGTTATAGAAGTGGAATATAAACCAATACATATATCAGACCATGCACCACTCTGTCTTGTAATAGCATCCAGGAACACCACCACAAGTAAAAATTGGAGACTGGATCCAATTTTGTTAAAAGAAGATCTTTTTATAAGCAAAATAAAAGAAGAAACCCAAAAATATTTCATGAATAACGAGGGTACAGAAGTAGCAAACGAAATGATATGGGATGCATAGAAAGCCTTTGCTAGGGCGGTTTGTATTTCATGTGCAGTAAAAAGGAAAAAACAACAAAAAGTAAGATTGGATCAGTTAGAGAAGGAAATATCGGTAACTCAAGAACTGCATTCACAATCAAACTCTAATTTCCATTTGAAAAGATTGGAGAAACTCAAAACTGAATTTAACCATATTTATAATGAGAGAATGGAAAGATTAATGTTATTTTCTAGGGCTAAAAATTATGCAAACATAGATAGAGGAGGTAAAGTTATTGGCATACATGACACAAAAGGAAAAAAGTGAGAGAAATATTCCAGAAATAAGAAATAATGATCAAATACTTAACTCTGAAAAAGAGATCAACTTAGAGTTTGAACAGTATTACAGGAATTTATACTTGTCAGAAGGGAAACCTGCTGCAGCATGTAATTTTATAGAATTCCCACACATTAGTTTAGAGAAAAAAAAAAAACAACTGCTTGATTTCCGAAACTTGGCTTAGACCCAGCACCACTGATAGAGAAGTAAACATACCCAACTATGCCTTGTTCAGAGCTGATAGGCATGCCAGAGGAGGAGGGGTAGCTATCTACGTTAAAGACAAATTTTCTGCCTCCTGCTTATCCTCGGCATCTGTCGCCAGCGAATTCAAATGCCTAATTCTCAAAGTGGAAATTACACAGACTACTGCACTCTTGTAATAGGATGCTACAGACCACTGTCTGCTGGCCTACAGCTTGTGTCATATCTAAGTGACAAGTTGGGACAGGGGCTGCCAGAAACTATTATTTTAGGAGACCTCAACTTTGACTGGCTCTCTAACACAGCTGCCCCCCTTGCATCCTTCTGTGATGAACATGGGCTGACGCAACTTATTACTGAACCAACACGCCCAAACGTGAAGAACCCCAGTAAAAGTACACTTTTGGATGTGCTAATGGTGAGCAAACCTCATCTCTTCTCCCACGCTGATGTCTTCTTCTCAGACGCCAGCGACCATTGTTTTATTGCGGGAGTAAGATCCACCAACAACCCAGCACCCATCAGCAAGTTCTCTATGAAGAGATCCAGGCGCAACTTCAATGAACATGCCTACCTAAACGAGCTTAAGTACTCCCTGAGTGGCAAGATTTCTACCTGGCCAAAAGCGACACGTCAGCTTACAATATCTTCCACAACATTCTATCAAGGGCCCTTAATAAGTATGCTTCCCTTATTAAAGTTCGAACTAGGGACCAAAACCTGTAAATGGTTCACCTCAGATCAAGTCCTTGCTTCTAGAAAGAGATAAGCTCTGGAAAAAGCATGCAGACTGAACACTGCAGAGGATTGGAACCAGTTCAGAGACTACAAATTTATGTACCAAAACAATCAGAGAATCAAGACCACCTTCTTCAAACCGAACTCGACTCTGCCACAAAGAGCCCAATCAAGCTCTGGAACACAATCAGTGATCTGCTAGGCCTACTCCCAGGAAATTCACTCCCAACCAAGATTACCTCTGGCAACTTGACTATAACCGAAAAGATGGATATACTTGACGCATTCAATAACCACTTTGCTACTGCAGGCATGGCATTTGATAACTCCCCTGCAAACATACTTCGCTCCCAGACTGCCAGCCAACTGCCTGAAACTCCGATAGCTTCGTCGCCTTTCTCACTTCAACCTGCCACACTGAAAGAGTAGAGGATCTCTTGCTTCCAGTTGGATACTAGAAAAAGTGCTGGGGCCGACTCCCTTGACCCTTACTTCCTAAAATTGCCTACCACGCATCTAGCGATACCCGCACCCACCTTTTAACTTATCCCTGTCTCAGGGCACCTTACCACCTATATGGAAGACAGCACATGTCATACCACTGTTCAAATCAGGTGACCGTGGCAATCTCAATAACTACAGGCCAATTTCCTCCTTCCGGTCCTGTCCAAGCTCCTAGAGAAAATTGTAAATGCACAGCTGAGGACTCACCTTGAGTCTAGGGAACTGCTAAATCCTATGCAGTCGGATTCAGAGCTAAACATAGCACTATCTCAGCCCTCGCCAAAGTTACTAATGACTGGCAGCGTAATCTTGAGGAGCAAAAACTTTATTTGTGCTGTTTCCTTGATCTAAGCAAGGCTTTCGACACCGTCGACCATAGTCTGCTCCTCTCCGCCCTTCAAACCATAGGTGTGGACCCCTCCTCTCTGCGTTGGTTCACTGACTATCTTACAGGGCGCCTTCAACAAGTTAAAGCCGAAGGAGGCCTGTCCCCCTTAAAAACTCTGCAAAGAGGGGTACCTCAAGGTTCTATATTAGGGCCCTTACTTTTTGCAATCTACATTAATAACATCGACTACTGTATAAAAGAAGCCAACATCCATCTGTTTGCAGATGATACAGTTCTCTACGTGAGTCGCCCAGCACCTGAAGCTGCCTGCAATGACCTACAGTCAGAATTCAACCTTTTGCAAAGCCAACTCCTCCAAAAAAAGCTACTCCTTAATGCCCAAAAAACTAAAGCGATGGTCCTCTCTCCTTTTATCCGTACAGCTAACCCTGTGTCCAGTGGGACAGTTCCCCAAATTACCACAATTCTAGGAGAAAACTAGAATTTGTTACAAAATTCAAGTATCTGGGAGTTTGGATAGACCAAAGACTCTCCTTCATTGAACATATCGAGGACTTGCTAAACAATCTCGCAAAGGCTTGGACTGTTTTTCAGAATCAGCCAATTTCTCACCAGAGATGCCAAGAAACAACTGGTCCAATCCATTTTCCTATCATTGGTTGATTACGCTGACTTCTCTACAGCCAATGCCCCAACTCTTACATGGCTAAACTGGACACACTCTGCCATCGAGCACTGAGGTTTATAACGGACTCCCCTTCACACATCACTGTACCCTATATGCGGCAGTGGGATGGACATCACTAAAGTTCAGGCGCCACAGAACGCCGCTCTCTGGACCTATAGAGCCATCTCTAATAAGCTGCCTTACTATATCTCCTGCTGTCTTCCCTGAGTATAATTGGGAAATACGCATTAAAGTTACTCAGCTATTACGCTTAAGTACCCAAAGCAAAATCCCGCTTCGGCAGGGCAGCCATAAGCTTCGTGCTACCTACCTTATGGAGCGATCTACAAAAAACCCTCAAATTAAGCACTCTAATTGGTATAAATGCTTTCAAGATGCTTTATTTCCGTACAATCAGAGAAGTATGTAACTGCTTCACCCACTCAGACCCAGTACTGGTATATAGCCACGCCTAGACCCAATTTTAAGTACTGACCCCCCAGCTTGCTCCTCACCAGTCTAATTGTTCTCTCTTATCCCCGTCTTATCAACACTAGGCCCATCCATCCCCTTATTCTTCCTTTCCCAACCTCGGATAGGAGCTCACTACCCTGGGTTGTGACATCCTACCATGCCCGTACTTTAGCAGTATCCAACTCGGGCTCACACATACTCCTTTTCTCCATCCACCTTCTCTACATCCAGCTTTACCAACTCCTTTCTGTGCACTGTGCCTCCTAGCCTTCTCCCCTACTTCCCCCTCTCTCCTCTTCCTTCCCACCTCTACCTGGTGTATATTTTTATTTTTATTTTTTCTTCCGTTACTTCCTCCTGCAACCTTAGATAACCTGCTTTATCTTCCTATAGACACTTCTATGTATGTAAATACCGTGTAATCTGTATAATATCTGTATAATTCTATGTACATATGATCTTCTTTTTCTTCCTCTCTGTAAAGAGTATTATCTGTATTGCCTTGTAAATACCTGTGTTGACCTGTATATACAATTGTTCATGCTCCACCCAGGTCCATCTTGCAAATGAGCTTCTGCTCAACGATGAACGCCTGGTTAAATAAAGACTTGATTGATTGATTGATTGATTGATTGATTGATCAAGATATAACAATACAAGAGGTAGTTAATGCTATTAGAGAATTAAAACCAGGGAAAACACTAGGTTTGGATGGTATAGGGATAGATTTTTATGAAACCTTTGTTAAAGATACTAGCCCTAGAATAACCACACTTTATATTGGGTTTCAGAATAGACTGCCTCCCTCCTTTGACGAAGCCTTAATTATTGTTATTCCTAAGAAAGGCAAGGATAGAACACTGTGTACATCTCGCTTTTAAATGCAGACTATAAGATATATGCAAAAATATTAACAGTAAGATTGGAGAAAATCTTAACGAATTTGATCAAAAAAGATCAGACCGGCTTCATCAGGGGAAGGAGGGGCCATAACAATATTAGAAATGCATTAAATATTATTTAGAGTGCTAAAGAAGCTAATGTGGTGGTGGTGTCCCTGGACGCAGAAAAGGCCTTTGATAAGGTTGAGTGGTCCTATCTTTTTGAAATTCTTGAACAAGCTGGGTTCCTGCATGTGTTGGTGACTTTTTCTGCCCAGAAAGAAATCTGCAGCAGTCCCGACAGAGCTTTGTTGAGCTCGTTCACTCCCACTCTCTCACTCATTCTGTTTCTCATGGCGCTGCAGGCTGCCCTTTTGTACTGGGTTCCTGCATGCATTGGCGCCTTTTTCTGCCCAGAAAGAAATCCGCAGCAGTCCCGACAGAGCTACATTGAGCTCGCTCACTCCCCCTCTCTCATGCACTCATTCTGTTTCTCCCGGTGCTGCAGGCTGCCCTTTTGTACTGGGCTCCTGCCTGCATTGGCACCTTTTTCTGCCCACAAAGAAATCCGTAGCAGTCCTGACAGAGCTCTGTTGAGCTCGCTCACTCCCCCTCTCTCACTCGCTCGTTCTTTTCTCCCAGTGCTGCAGGCTGCCCTTTTGTACTGGGCTCATGCCTGCATTGGCGCCTTTTTCTGCCCACAAAGAAATCCACAGCAGTCCTGATAGAGCTCCGTTGAGCTCGCTCACTCCCCCCCCACTCGCTTTTTTCTGTTTCTCCCAGTGCTGTAGGCTGCCCTTTTGTACTGGGCTCCTGTCTGCATTGGCACCTTTTTCTGCCCACAAAGAAATCCACAGCAAACCCGACAGAGTCCGTTGAGCTCGCTCAATCCCCTTCTCTCACTCGCTCATTCTGTTTCTCCCAGCACTGCAGGCTGCCCTTTTGTACTGGGCTCCTGCCTGTGTTGGGGCCTTTTTTTGCTCACAAAAAATCTGTAGCAGTCCCGACAGAGCTCCATTGAGCTCAGTCACTCTCCATCTCTCACTCGCTCGTTCTGTTTCTCCCGGCACTGCAGGCTGCCCTTTTGTACTGGGCTTCTGCCTGCATTGGCACCTTTTTCTGCCCACAAAGAAATCTGCAACAGTCCCGAGAAAGCTCCATTGAGCTTGCTCACTTCCCCTCTCTCACTCGCTCGTTCTGTTTCTCATGGCGCTGCAGGCTGCCCTTTTGTACTGGGCTCCTGCCTGTGTTGGTGCCTTTTTCTGTCCACAAAGAAATCTGTAGCAGTCCTGACAGAGTTCTGTTGAGCTTGCTCACTCCTCCTCTCTCAGTTGCTTGTTGTTAATTTGTCCCAAACACTGATTTCCCACTGCAACCGTGCTATACTGCGCCGGAAGTAAAAAAACACATTTTGGCCAGGATGTGAAAAATGACAGCTGTACTGTTCATAATGAGGTGTGAAAAAATGCCAGTGTTGAAAATCTGGCATGAAAATATTGCAAATTTGCGAAGTTACAAGGGTGCGAAACTGCGCAATGCATGCTTGTAACAGTCATTTAATGAACTTTCGCCACCAGATTTTCAACATAGGCATTTTAGGACCTCTGCTCATGAACAGTGTCACTGTCATTTTCTAAATCTGTCCTTAAACTGATTTCCCACAATAATCGTTATTCTTCTGCGCCAGAAGTGCAAACATATTTCGCCATGATGTGTAAAATGACAGCTGTACTGTTTATAAGGAGGTGGAAAATGTCAATGTTGAAAATCTGGAGTGAAAATACTACAATTATTGGTTACAAGCGCATGGAAACTGTGCAACGCATGCTTGTAAAACAGTCATTTTTTGGATTTTTTTCACCAAATTTGCAATATAAGCTTTTTGAGAGCCCACCTCATGAATAGTGGTGCTGTCATTTCATTAATCAGTCCCAAAAGGTGATTCTACGCACTGACCACAAAATCACCTTTCGGGACTGAATAACACCATGACAGTCACTGAATTCATGAGGAGGGGTCCCAATAACCCCATGTTGAAAATTTGGTGCAAAAATTCCAAAAAATGCCCAAGATATGCACCAAAGTTGAAAAAAAACTATTTATGCCATTATACAGCTTACCGGCATTTCTTCAGATCGCGGTTGGCTTTAAAGAGTGCAGACATGTTTCTGGTCCACCGAAGATCATCACGCTGGGCTCCAGAGGTAACTATGGGGTGAGGGTGTGTGTGGGGAGGCAGGGTGCACAGAGGGTGAGCGGGTTGGGAGGGGCAGGAGAGACCATGAGGACCGCTTCTTGTTTTACAGGTAAAAAAGACAACGCGGGTCAATTTCTTCTTTTGCAGGTGTTGTTTGGTACACTGGGGTGGGCTCCCAGTGTGCCACCTGCATTTGTGAGGAGAGGGACCCGAAGCCAACAGGGATTGGGCCCTCCGGCGGCACAGAACCGGGGGCGTATGATGCCGAGAGGGATTGGGCACCCCCTCAGCACACAGCAGAAATCGTGGGGGTGGGAGCATTATGCCAAGGGGGAGTGGGCTCCCCGTCAGCAAATTGAACTAGGAAGGGGGACTGAAGCTGATGGGGATTGGTGCCCCTGTCGGCAAAGAAGACTACTGGGGAGCCGTGATGCCGAGGGGATTGGGCACCCCTGGCACACACAACAGAAACTTGGGGTGGAGACATTATGCCGACGGGGACTGGGCTCTCTGTCAGCAAATGGAGGGGGTCGGGGGCATGCTGACAGGGGGATTGAGTACCCCTGTCAGCTCTGAGGTGGCTGCATAGAACCGCCATGTTCCTGGTACTGTTACACTAGGTGAGGTACCGCCCTGCAATGACGGGTCGCTCCCTCATTGCAGCGGAATTGCTGACACTGCAATGATGAGGTGGCCCCTCATTGCAGCAGCCAAATCGTTTCAAGTTTTTGGCACTTCTGCAGAACCAGTGTCAACAGGACACTGGGTCTGCATTGGGTGCACACCACGAAGCCCACGAATGCAGTGCTGTCACAGGCCACCACACTGCCGCACCTCCACAACCCGCTTCTCTCCTAAGCAGCCGCATAATGTTTCTTGTGCATGTGAGCAAGCAAACATAAAAAAATTGAGTAATAAAGGGACAATTAATATTGGAGATCTGTATGTAGATTCAAACTTGAAATCCTTACTTGAAATACAGGAAGAATATGGTATTCATAAAGACATGTTTTTCACCTATCTGCAGATTAGAAATGTTCTTTCAGAAATATCTAGAAAAGGGAATTTGATGTTAGAGAATCATATATTAGAAACTCTGATAGAGGCAAATGATAGGAAAAATTGTATTTCAAAACTATATACAGTCTTTAAAGGAGTAATGATCAACACGGATAACGCCTTAAAAAACGAATAGAACAAAGATTTGAAAATTTCCATATCAAATAAACAGTGGGATAAAATACTGTATGTAAGACATGGAATAGCTCATTAAGCAATAGATTAAACCAGATACAACTATATATAATACATAGGATTTACTATTCACCTTACTTACTAAATGAATTTGAGGCGGCTATTTCACCTCTTTGTAATAGGGGTTGTGGAGAAGTGGCTAATGCAACGCATGTCTTGGCCTTATGTCCGCATATTCAGGGGTTTTAGAAATCGATTATTGAAATTTTGAATAGAGTACTGGATATAAACTTGACGTTTGGAGTAGAAACTTGTTTACTGGAAACTACGGTATTTCAATATATACCTTTAAATGGAAGAGTGGTGGTTCATACTGCATTTATGACCGCTAAATGATGTATAACTAGGACGTGGAGAGATGTAGAGGTTCCTACACTATATAGCACTATATGTGAAGGAAGGACTGAAGTGTGTAAGGGAGGAAGGGGAGGAGGGTAGTACGGAGTCACTTTGGATACAAATCCAGGATTCCAAGAATAGGATTCTTAGAATGGGAGTGGTATACAGGCCACCATCTCAGACGGAGGAGTTAGACAGGGAACTAGTGGGACAGATCAGGAGGACTCAGAGAAGGGTAGTGTGTGATTATGGGGACTTCAACATGCCAGGAGTGGACTGAGCACCCCAACAACCAGGAACAGAAGGGAGCAGGTACTGCTGGATGCCTTCCAGGACAGCTTCCTTCTGCAAATGGTCAGTGAACCAACCAGGTTAGGAAATACCCTTGACCTTGTGCTGGCAAATGTGGACTTTGTGAGAGAACTTACAGTGGAGGAACCGCTGTCAGGGAGTGACCACCACTCAGTATGGCTCACATTGGATATGGGCAAGGAAGGAGTAGAATCTAGCACAATAGTGCTGGACTTCAGGAGGGCCGACTTTGGGAGGATGGGGGAAGTGGTAAAAGGGTACCTGGCCAGAATTCAATCTAATATGGACACTAACCAGAGGTGGGAGCTCATAAAGCTGGGGATAGTGGAGGCAACCAAAACCTGCTGCAGAGCCCAGAGCAAGAAGGCTAGGGCTAAGAAACCGATCTGGTTGAGCAAGGAGGTCATGGAAAAGGTAAGGAGGAAAAGAGCTGCCTTTAGGAAGTACAAGAAAACAGGGAGGGGGGAGGACAGGGAGGAGTACTTGACAGAATTGAAGGAGGTGACAATGGCAGTAAGGGGAGCCAAAGCATCTACAGAACTCAGGCTGGCACAAGGCATTAAGAAGGGGGAGAAGGACTTCTTTAAGTACATCAGGGAGAAAAGGAGCTGTAAGGACCACATAGTAAGGATTAGGAAGGAGGGGGCTGGGTGGAAGCAGGAGTGTGATCTGGTGAGTACTAAATAGTACTTCTGCTCAGTATTTACTAAAAGAGAAGAGGGGTGACACCTGGTGGAGAATGGCAGAAGCAGGGGGAAGTGGTGACAGATGGGAAATCATGGAGGCAGAGTTCGAGAGGGTTTGAAGGCACTGAGGGTGGACAAGGTGCCAGGCCCAGATGGCATCCACCCCAAGGTACTGAAGGAGCTGGCAGAGGTCCTTGCAGGACCTTTGGCAGACTATTTAATGCCTCACTACATTCAGAGGTGTGTACCTCAGACTGGAGGATGGCTCATGGTGCCCCTCTACAAGAGTGGCCCCAAGGATGAACCGGGAAACTACAGACCAGTGAGCCTCACATCCATCGTGGGTAAGCTAATGGAGACTATCTTGAAGGAGAGGCTGGTGGCCATCCTAGAGGCCAAAGGACTACAGGACAGCAGACAGCATGGCTTCATATGTGGCAGATCCTGCCAAACCAACCTGGTCGAATTCTATGACTGGGTAACTAGGCAACTGGATAGGGGCCATGCAGTGGATGTCCTGTATCTGGACTTCCAGTAAGGCATTCGACTCAGTGCCACGGGAAGGCTGGGAAGGAAGTTAGTAGGCACAGGGCGGGTGCAAAGCTGGTGAGATGGGTAGGAAACTGGCTACAGGGAAGGCAACAGAGGGTGGTGGTGGGTGGGGAGCCTCACACCCAAGGGCAGTGATGAGCGGTGTTCACAGGGCTCAGTGTTGGGACCAGTGTTGTTTGGGATATTCATTGCAGACATATCATGGGACATCAAGAGCAAGACCAGTCTGTTTGCTGATGATACCAAGGTAGGCGCGGTGGTGGATGACCTAGGGGGATGGCAGGGTTGCAGGATGATCTGGCAAAGCTTGAAACCTGGTCAGACACCTGGCAACTGGCTTTAATGCCAAAAGTGCAAGGTGCTGCATTTGGGATGAAGAACCCAAGGAGGAGTTACCAGCAAGGGAGTGCAGCTAGCCCAGACAGAGAAGGAGAAGGATCTGGGTGTGCTCATTACAGGGTCAATGAACAACTCGGCACAATGTAGGAAGGCAGCTGCAAAGGCCAACAAAATGCTGGGTTGTATTGCAAGGGGTATATCCTCGATGAGGGAGGAGGTGATTCTGCCACTGTATAGGTCATTAGTTAGACCACACCTGGAGTACTGCGTGCAGTACTGGCGTCCATATCTGAAGAGGGACATTAAGTTACTGGAGGGGGTGCAGCGCAGAGCGACAAAGATGATCAAGGGGCTGGGGGACTTATCATACGAGAGGAGGTTGAAGGAGTTGAACATGTACTCACTGGAGGAGAGGAGAGACAGGGTGACATGATTGAAACCTTTAAATACATGAAAGAGTAAAACAAGATGAGTAATGGAGGGGCTGTTCAAAGTAAGGGAGGGAGGGGCTCAGGGGCCATGATATGAGACTGGAGTGAGGAAAGTTCAGGAGGAGATGAGGAGACACTTTTTTACAGAGAGGGTGGTGGCTGGGTGGAATGCGTTACCTGGTGAAGTGGTATGCAGTAGAACAGTGGACTGCTTCAAATGAGAATGGGACAGGACAAGGGGAGGGTTAATGAAGGGGAAGGGTGGAAGGAAGGGGCAGCTGCAGAACAAGGGGTGCTAGCTGCACATTCGAGCAGACTTGATAGACCTCTAGGTCTTTATCTGCTGGCAAATTTCGTATGTTCGTAATTATGGAGAAATTTATTTTTAGAATCTATGAGTCTGGAAAAAGGATTCTATTATACAGGAAACAATTAAATAAGTATAATGAAAAATGATGGCCTATACAAGATGCCATTGAATTGGGAAACTTTTGAGACCTGATTGTTGTTACCTATATGAATGATGTATTTAAGCACATTTTGGGGAACTAAGTAAAATTAGAGGAAAATGTGATGGTTGTGGTATAAACATATTAACATACATAAGATGAACAGCAAGAATATAGTTGTAAAACTTTTTGTCTTCCCCTCTTTATTTTTGTATTAGCATATTGTATAACGGTTGTAAAGCTGGTCAGTAGGGCGGGTTAGTGTGTATTTGTAGACTTATTTTGTATCATGTTGTAATATGTACTTTTTGCATGTTTATAAAAATCAAATGAAAAATAGTAAAAAAAAAGAACTAATAGCTGGAGTGGCCATATTGCTCGGGCTCCACAGGGCCCCCCAGCTTCCATACTTTTGACCATTTCTCCAAACTTGCCCAGTCCCTTCTCATCCTTTCCACCTCCCCTTGTGTATCAACCCTGTTGCAGATCTTTGTGTGTCTGCAAGGAAGCATACTTTTCCTTCCAGCCCCTCTGCAATGTCACCTATAAAGACATTAAAGAGGACCGGTCCCAGTACTGAACCCTGCGGTACCCCACTAGTAACCCCCCTTTCTTCAGAGTGTACTCTGTTTACTATTACCCTCTGTGTCCTGTTGTCCAGTCAATTTATTACCCAGGCTACCACCCTGGGACCCACTCCCAGGCAGTCATAGGTGCCAGAACCGGGGGGGGGGGTGAAAGGGGCGGTAGCCACTCCACTTTTTATTTCTGTATGGCAAAAACTAGTATAGAAAAAGTGCCCTTTGTATCCTAATAAGTGCCCTTTTGATTCTCAGCCCCCTCAGCTTTTACCGTCTTCCGGCACCCGGCCAGGCTGGCTAACTTGTTTATTAATCTTTTGTGTGGGATTATGTCAAATGCCTTGCTAAAGTCTAGGTAGGCCATATCCACAGCCCCTCCCATGTCTATTACTTTGGTCACCTAGTCAAAGAAATCTATTAGATTCATCTGACATGTCCTTCATGCTGTGAATCCATGCTGCCTTGGGTCCTGTGCCCTGCTGTCTTCTAGGTACTCAACAATTCATTCTTTCAGAAGTGATTCCATCTTTTTCCCTACCACTGAGGTCAAACTAACAGGTCTGTAGTTTCCTGCCTCTGCCTTGCTCCCACTTTTGTGAAGGGGAATCACATCCGCCCTCCTCCAGTCCTCAGGTACCACACCATCCTCCCATGATTTGTTAAAAAGGGTAGTCTGACAGAGAACCCAGTGTGCAAAATCTTTTGTCATTGGTATTGAAAAGGGCTGGTAGCTATGGATATAAAAGGCTGGAGAGCTGGTCTGAGTTATCCCCAGATGTTTGAGCTTTTACAGTTCCTACTGGAAGGTAACACAAGCCATAATAGCTTGTGTGGGGTGATAATTAAAGATGAGGGGCTCGGTCTTGGATGCGTTGAGCTTATAACTGGAAACCTCACTGTAACGCTGTATAATGTCAAAAGCCACTGGCAAGGAATGTTCAGGGTCTCTAAGATAAGAGTAACACATCATCCACATAGAGTGCTATGCAATGCTCTTCCTCAAATAACTGGACTATAAAAGGGACCAGGACTGATGGATAGCCTCTGCAAGAGGCTCAATGTACAGGGCAAACAGCAGTTGTGACAGTGGTCGCCCCGATGGAATTCCCCACAGCAAGGGAAAATTTTGCGAGTGGTTACCATTCCCCTTAACTGACGCCCTGGGAGTGCTGTGCAACTACTGCAGCAATTTGATAAAGGGGAGTGGGAATCCCAGCCGCCTCAGCACAGAGTACAGGGACAGTCAGGGGACCTGGTCAAAGGCCTTCTTTGCATCAAGACTGAGGAGAATAGAGGGGCAGTCAGATGTCTGCATATGATGAAGAGATGTAGTGTGCACCTAGCTTTATTTGCCATAGTGCAGGATTTCACAAAACCCGTTTCGTCCAGACCAGTTAAGTTGGGCATGAGTTTGTCAACCCATCAGGCAAAATAAACACATCAGTAATTTGCAATTGGTATTTAAAAATGATATCAGCTGATAGGAACCACATTTTTGGCTTTAGGATGGCTAAAACAGCAGTATGTGTCTGGGTCGGAGGGGGACCCTGCCCTGCATCACCTCAAGAAAGGCTCAGTGTAAAGCATGTAGCACACACTCACCCATGGCTTTATAGTACTCTGCACCAAAGTCATCAGGTCCCTGGTTCCTTCATAATTTTAGCACCCATACAACAGATTCCAGCTCCTCGTAAGTAACAGGAGCAATCATCTGTTCTGGTAGTATAGCGGGGAGATGTGGCACAGTAAGTTGGGTGAGGTAGTCAATTATGGTTTGTGACGGAGCATCTTTCTTAGGAGTGTAGAGGGTCTGATCATAAGCCCTGGAGGCATATGCTATATATATATTTTTTTTTATTTAGATTTTGTTTACCGGGTAAGCCCACTGAGACCAATGGTCCCTTTTTCAGGAGCGACCCGGAGTTAGTTACAGAAAAGGACATATTGAAACAGTTATATACAGTAGTTACATTAGTTAGATTTGTTACATAGTATTTACATTTGCAATATTTATACAGGGGTAGAAGTCTTATATTGTGGATCTACCCCCGTCCCCTCCTTCCTCCTCTCCATACCCCATGCCACTTTTCACACTAACATATCTTTTGTCCTGCTCTCTCCTCCTCTTCTAGTCCCCATCCCTAACTCCAGCTGCACACCTCCCTCCCCCGTCCTCCCTTCCTCCCCCTCTCCCCACTCTACCCCAGCCTTCCACCCTGGGCTTCTCCACTCTCCCTTCCTCAATCTGGGACTTCTCCATGGTATTATCCTCTCCTCCTCTATCTCCCCTTCCCCCCCACACTTATGGGGATGGAAGTCCCATTCTCTTCTCCTACTTTTTTTTATTCTTCTCTTCCTGGATGGTGACATTGAACTTAACCCTGGCCACCCTCTACCCCCTCACAGGCCTTAGCATATTCCACCTAAATGCCATGAGTCTACTCCCTAAGCTTAGCCACTCAACGTTTGGACCTCACAGCACTCTCCCAGCCTCCTGTGTATATCTGAGTCCTGGCTCTCTTCTAGAGTATCGGACTCAAACCTGGCTCTTCCGAACTTCCACCTTTTCTGACAGAACCGTGGCAAGTGCAGTGGTGGAGTAGCCTTATATGTATGCCAGAAACTGTCCTGCACAGTCTTCTTCAAATAATCAATCCCTTCCTCTCACAAGCTCCTACTTGCCAAGCTATCCCTCCCTTCTACTCTCCCTATTTATGTAGGTATTTTTTATGCCTCTGTAAAAAGATCTCGCCCTCCTCCCTTCTTGATACCCTGTCTTCCCTTGCTTCCCATGCTGCCACCGGCAAACTTATTCTCTTGGGTGATTTCAACTTAAATTGGCTTCCCCACCTTCAGACCCACACTCCAAAGGATCGTGTTCATAAACTTCACCCAATTAATTTCCGAACCAACCTGACTCAGCCCTCACTCCAACAGTCACTCCCTCCTATACTTGGTACTTACCTCCCACCCCACTGCATCATTACAGCAGACATGCTGCTTGATGCCTTCAGTGATCATAGCATGACCTATTGCATCAGGAAAGTGAGACTTACCTACTCCACCCCCACATACATATGGTCTAGATCTCTCAAATCTCTTGACATTCATGCCCTACTACAAAACTTTACTGCCTCAGACTGGTCACCTGTCTATCATGCCCCTGATGTTGATTCTGCCCCATCCTACTTCCAAGCCATACTTACTCACACATCGAACCTTCATGCCCCCCCCCTAAAAAATCAAGGGTCAAACATGTCCACCACTCGTGGATCACTCCTAACCTTATTGCCTTGTGTAAATCCCTTGTCCGAGCTTGGGCCTGTTTTAAATCCTCTCAATTTCTATCTGACCTCCTATTCTACAGATCACTCAGGAATTCATGTACCAAAGGCAGCTACTCTGCTAAGGCCTTCTATTTTAAAAACAACCTCCAGACTACTCTTAATTCCCCTGAAAAATTCTGAAAAGTTATCCACTCCATTTTGACCCCCCTGCCAAATCCACTTCCTCCATCCTCATGGTGAATGGTTCATCAGTCTCTGACCCTTCCACCCTTCCTCTGTTGCCACTCATCTCAATATTGTCTTCACCACTTGTGCCCTACCCTCTTTCTCTAGCCTTCTCCCAGTCTCCTTCTGCCTCCACTCCACCACCATCACCCAAAGGCTTTCCTTTCCCCCCTGTCTCCTCCCACAAAGTTTTCCTTACCCAAACCTCATTCAACCCCTCAAAGTCCAACCCTGATGGGACGGACTCCAAACTCCTATGTATCTTGGCCCCTGCCATTGCTCAACACTAGCTCACATTCTAAACCTTACCTTTTCCCTCTGTACTGTCCCCTAGGCCTGGAAAGTTTCTAAGGTACTCCCCCTGCATAAAGGGGCTGACCCCTCCCACTCAGTAACTTCCAGCCCATCTCTCTCCTCTCTCTTGCTAAGCTCCATGAGACCCTCATCTACTTCAGGCTTGCTAACTTCCTTCATTCCTCTGATTTCCTCTCCTCTGGCTTTAGGAAGCACCATTCCACTGCATTCTCCCTGCTGTGAGTTACTGACTCTATTCTCCTTGAGATGAATCAGGACCACATCACCTCAGCTATATTCATTGCCCTGGCCAAAGCCTTTGATTTGGTGTCCCACCCCCTCCTCCTTAAACCATACTGTGCTGGCATCTCAGCCAATGCTGTTGATTGGTTCTGATCATACTTCTCGGGCTGTCAACAGTCTGTATGGGTGGGAGGCATCCTGTCCCCTCCCTCCCCATCATATCCAGAGTCCCACAGGGCTCCATACTGGGTTATGTCCTCTTCTCTATTTTCCTCAATGGCCTCCCCCTCTGTGTGTGTCTCCTCACACATCCATATGTACACAGACGACATGGTTATCTACAGTTCCGGCCCTACGGCATCTGCTGTGACTGGGCTGCTCCAGCTGGATTTCCACAACGTACTGAGTTGGTTGCGTGAAAACCAGCTCAAGGTCAACATCAAAAAGACAGTGTCCATGAACTTTGGCACCTGTCAGAAACTGGCCATGCTCTTATCCCCGCGTTTTTACCACTTTAGATGGCGCCTCTTTGGAAGTGGTCCCCACTTTCAAGTACCTAGGAGTGTGGCTTGACAGCAAGCTCGATTTCTCTTCCCACATAGACGCAATCCATGCCAAACTCCATCCCAAACCTGCTGCCTTGTTCTGCAATAAAGACTGCCTCTCCCTCCAGGTCTGCAAGGAACTAGTAACCAAAATGGTTTTCCCAGTCTTTGATTATGCGTATATAGTCTATGGCATTGTCCCCTCCTCCTCCCTTGCCAGACTGGATACCCTGTGCAATGCCTTCTACTATTTTGCCACTGATTTCCCCCTTCATACTCATCACTGCACTCTCTACTCATCTCTCTCCTTCTCCCCCTGCCATCACATCGCCAGGCCCATTGCTCAGCCTTCATTGCCAAGTACTGGTTTGGGTCCCTCCCCTCCTGTCTTGCTTCCCTGTTATCCCCCGATCCCTACTCTTCCTACTCATTTTGCTCCAGGGATTCCTGCACATTCTTCATTACCCATCCTCACTCTTCTGCTGGCTAAGTGACCTTCTTCTTTCACCTCCCCTCCCTCTGGAATCTGCTCCCCCCCCACCTCTCCCCTTCTTTCCCTTCCTTTAGACTCCACCTAAGGCAACTTCCTGCACCCTCCTGTTCCTACCTACCCTCAAACTCCATATCCTCTCCCTTGACCCTCACCTGTTCAGTCCCCTGGTCTTTGCCTTTCACCACTTTACCCCTACCCCAACATGCCCTGTGCACTTTGCCTTATACATGACTGTTTACTGCTCACTGCTGTATTTATTGAAGAATTTCACAAGAAAAGCACACTGGGCAAACAAGTTGCTTATCTCCTGGTGCATCCTGGGGGAGAGGATATGAGGAGGAACATAGCAGCAAATACAGAATTACAAAATAAACAGAAACACTGAAGTACAATAACAAAATGCAATGACAATAAAATTATACACTTAGCAAAAATGAACAAGAAGAGGAGAAGTGCTTTGGTTGAAAGTACAACATAGAAAATCTTAACATAGAATACAAGTGCCTGCATTAGGGATATATTACACATAGGTACATACATATAGTGCTGAGAAAACATGATAGTTAGAACAAGTAGTGAAGCGTGAAGGGGAAAAGGAGGGACACGTGGTGGAAAAGACAGGAATATAGAATAGATGACCATAGAACAGTGGGGTGAGGAGAAGCTTTAAGAGGTTAGCGGCATAAACAATTTACAGAGAGGTAGTTGTGAAGAGCTGAGGAGATGGAGCGGAGTGTCAGAAGGTCTAAACCTCACTTTCAGGTTCTTGGCAATATTGGGAATGCAAGGAATCACAAACACGTTGCATAAGAGTAATAAACTTGTTTATTACCGCTCAAAAGGATAATTACAATTGCCCTAAGCAGTTCTTACCAATACAAACCGGGAGCCAATGCTAAGCATTCCCTATACCTCGAGGAGTCTTTGTGTCTCTTGGGGTCTCCGAGGTAGAAGACGTAATGTCTCACATTATATACCTATGATAATTACCATGGTTACTGTGAGATAGAAACATTTCTAGTTACAGAGATGAGCCCTATTGGCTAAATTAGAGGTGGCTCCACAGTCCAAGATAACATTATACAATTTTGTAGTAGTCATCACTTTGTGAAACAAAAGAGTACAGTTCTACATATATCAGTGTAGTAGTACAAATCACCAAAAGATGGCAATGCTGACTTATATATCATAATCATTACAAGGACACAGGTGTCCCAACATCTTATAAGCAAGAAATACTTATGAAATATATATGTATTAGAAAGCAAAGTGTATAACAATAATATGCATACATATCCTGACATCTACTCTTATACGGTAGATGCCCTTAGCCCTATATGTTAGTATAACATATGCCTAAGTGCTAGCTGTCTACGGTGTACCTCTGGGGGTACCAATAAGGGTGCAGGGACCTCATGTAACATTTCCCCCCCATTGCCTCTCAGGGCAACACAGCCAAATAGGGAAATGGACAGGAAGCAGGGGCCGTTTACAGACCCAACGTATGAGCCTTGTAAAGGAACTCCAGCTGCTCACAGTGTTAACACAGTGTGCGCCGTAGGCAGCAAAGCATAATAATCAAGAAAAATATCAAAAATGCTTGTATAATAAGAAAACCTTTAAAGGTAATCTCTAACCAAGTGTTAGTTAATGCATCGTTCATATCACCATCATTAATAAGTGCAAGAACAGCTTCATTAGCTTTAGTTATATTGTTGCTGATGTGGATGAGGTGGGTGTCTTTTCTCTCTAAAAGTGATTTTAATGTAAGTGTCAGTGGATCAATGTGTACATTAAAATATGGTAAATACTTAGGGTGAGCAGATAATCAGGGTTACCATCAATGATATCAGCGTCCATAAGGGGGATGGAGGTAATAACTGTATGTCCAATGACAGACTTCTGATGGGGGATGAAACAGAAATTAGGAGCATCAATAACACATGTCTGGGTTCCATATGTGTAACTTTTATAATTAGTGACGACGCAGTAC
Organism: Neoceratodus forsteri; assembly: GCA_016271365.2. Taxonomy (NCBI): domain Eukaryota; kingdom Metazoa; phylum Chordata; order Ceratodontiformes; family Ceratodontidae; genus Neoceratodus; species Neoceratodus forsteri. The sequence goes on along the minus strand of CM028131.1, from coordinate 1,651,257,578 downwards.
TTGCCATCAGAATTATATTGCATTTTAACAGTAGGCAATCTCCACTTTTGCAACTGTACCGAGCAGGTGTAGCTGGTCTTGGAAATCCATGTTGACAGGCGATGAATCTCCTCTCGATAAGATTGGTAAAGTTTGTCTGGAGCCAATGTTGAGTCCAAAATGTCTGTGCCATTAGTGCTGATGTCCTCGTCCATGGAAAAGGACCAATCAATACTGTTGGGAGAATAACCACATACAGGTTTAATAACATCAAATACATCACATCGACACAGGTAAATGTAGCCCTTCTTAGCGCAGCAGTCCATGTGCGGGGTGACCCAGGCATCCAGGAAAGGATGGAAGACTAGTAGAGGAGGTAAGTCCAGGCGTTCTCTGTAGATGCCATCATCGAGGTGCCTGATGGAGTGAACAGAAGCAAGCTTGTTGAACAAAGCTGTAGTGGGATCAAAACATGGTAAAGAGACAGTAAAAGAAAAAAACATTGTATCTTTGATAGAACATTTCTTAGAAGTAAAACATGGGCCAGTGTTAGGGTGTCTGGTTACGAAACCTAGATTCCTAGCTGTAGAAAGAGGAATAGTTAAAGATTGTTGCATACACATAGCAATACAGCTAGGGGTTTTACATCATGGACAATGCCATTTAGAAATATGTCTGTCATGTATTATATCAGGGATCCTTCCAGATTCTTGATCACGGAAGAGATTGTTGATGGTAGTGATAATGTATGAGCCATAGGCTGAGCATAGGATTTCTCTAGCAATGTATTGTTCATCTGCTTCTTTGTTGTTTTATGCAATGAGTGCATTAATCTTATCTTTAGAGTCCGTAAATGCCTTAGCAATGTCGTGCATATTATGTACAGTGTATCCTTCTTCCTGACTAAGGCCATCCACACCATGCAATAATGCGGATAAAATATCATTCACCAAACCAGTTTGGAATTTAGCTGAATGAGATTTGATAGCAGCAATGTCTGCCTTATTCCAAATAGACACAGCTGTACCAAAAAGACCTGTGACAGTTCCTGTGGCACCAGTGACATCAGAACTGTCAACTTCACGTCTATTACGTTTATGACTTTGATCATCAGGATTGGGTTTTCTCCTGAAGTTGCCTCTATGCTCGGTGGTGTGTACCCAGGCAATAGGGTCTTGAGTACGAATCTGAAAAGGTACTAAACTATCAAGCAATAAAGTACTGTAAAATGCTGAAGTGTTAGTAGTAGTATGACATATACCAAATTCTTTCATATTCCAGTAAGTCAAATTAAACAAAACAGGTATATGCATAAATTGTAAGTTGTTAATCAGTGTACCAAGTAGTGCAGTGGATTTGAGACCACTACGAGGACCAGGGGTATGCTTTGGACATTCCAAAAGCTGTCTCCCAGTAGGGGGTAACACAGAAAGATACATGGCAGCAGAGGCCATGTTGTGTACAGCATAAAATTTCCTGGTGGAGTCCTTAGACAAAGAATTACAATATGAGGAATCAATTAAGGCAGTGATATTGTATAAACCAGAATGTCTAAGAGCAGTTTGGAGCAAGGACAGAGAACCATTAGGGGATAATTTAGGCCATCCATGGAAAGTTCCCTTGGAGAGCTTGGCCACAGGGAGAATTTGTCCTTGCGATGTGGTTTGCCACTCAATTTGTAGGGTAGATTTGTCAGGAGCAATGACTGAGGCACTGAGGTAGGCATCAGAACCTTCCTGGACAGTAATCAAATTGTCAGGTATATTGATGGAAACTCCCTCTGGGGCAGATATTGGAGGATCAAGGTGAGGAAGGAGGTGCTAAACCATGCCTTGGATGCAGGGGATAACTCCTGAGATGAGGAGAAAATGGAACAAGATAGTCATCTTGTCAATGTATCTGAAAAGGAAAACCAAATACTAGTAGGTTAGTACTATTCCACCCAATGGGGTGAGAAAAAGTAATTATACTCCTTTATACAGTTCAGCTGGTTTGCATGTAACTATTTGTCAGTCAGTTTTTTGTTGTGCAAGAGTCTAACCTGCTGGACTGATCTTGTTGACAATGGGGTAGGGACCTTCCCACTTATTGGAGAAGGAGTGTGTGAGATGTGCAAATCTGAAACCATTACCTGATCTCCAACTTGCCAATCCACTTCTTGTGCATGTTTGTCTAACTGTATTTTGGACTGTTGCTGGGCCTTGCCCATGCAATTGGCAGCATATAAGTGTCTGTGTATGAGGTCTTGTCTGAGTTTTTCCACATATTGGTCTACAGACACGCGGTCTGCTGTGGGGGTATGCAGGTCAAACAACAGGTGTTCAGGTAATCTCATTTGTCTTCCAGTCATTACCTCAAAGGGTGTCAGCTGGGTGGTGGCTGAGGGAGTACCCCTAATTGCCATAAGGAGTAACGGCAACAAGGAATCGCAGGTCTTGGGATTGTCCTCAGTGAATTTGGAAAGCATTTGCTTAATCCATCTGTTGGCTCTTTCTACTTGACCTGAAGATTGTGGATGATAAGGTATGTGGAGCTTGTTGGACTCTGAGGAGTTCAAGTGCTTCTTTCATCAACTCACCTATAAAACTGGTTCCTTTGTTGGAGTCTACCTTGAGAGGTAGGCACCACCTGGAGAAAATCTGTTCAACCAGGATTTTTTTTTCCAATTCTTTTTCCCCTCCAGTCACGGCCTGCGGAGCCTCTCTCAGGCATACTGCCTGTTTCTGTCCGCCTGAGGTCCTCTCGCTCTGAAGCCTCCTCTCTCCCCCCCCTCCATCTGCAGGTGGCACCCCCAGCTTAACCCCTCCGGGGTGGGGTCGCTCCTCCTCTTGGGCGCACTTTCAAGTCAGACCCCGGCTGCAGTGGTGGGACCCGGGTGGAGGAACTGAGAGGCTGGATTAGCAGGATCCAGTAGAGGGCATGGGGGTCAGGTGCCATTGCCCACCCAGCAGAGCTGGTTTTTTTCTTTTTTCTCACTGTTGGCTTCTCCACTCCCCTTGCATGGGCACCTGATGTCAGCGCGGCAACCCTGCTGACATCAGCCACACCGATTTGTGTTGTCTGCGTACTGCAGCACCCCCGATCTCCACCGGGAGCCGTTGGTATGCCGGACAATCCCCAGCCCTCCCCCGGGGAGAGGAGAGCTGTCCGTCAGATGCTCGATCCTCTCCCTCCCCTGCCGACCCCCGTCGACCTGGGCTCATTCCTGAACCTGGGTCACCAGCGTGCTGCAAGGTGTGACGTCCAGCACCTCAACCCTCAGCGCCACTGGGCCAGCTCCACCAGGATTTTGGCAGTGATTTGGGCAGTACATGTCTTAGTGGGGAAAACTTCAACCCACTTAGAGAAAAGATCAGTTACCACAAGAGTATACTTGTTGTTTCTGCTGGTATTGGTCAAGGGACCAATAAAATCAAACTGAATGGCATGCCAAGGGCCAGAATGTCTTTGTGGTAGGAGTTTGACATTTTGTTTGATGGGGATGGGATTGTTTTGCACACAAAAAAGGCAGTTGTCTATGTACTGTTTAACACCTTTGGTGACACCAGGCCACCAGGTGGTGATCTTGAGCCTCTGGAGGGTATTTTCCACTCCCTGGTTTCCACCAGTAGGGGTGTCATGCACTTGGTGCAAGAATTTGGATCTGAGGTGTCTAGGGACCACCCACAACTTGGTGGTGATGTCATCTGGTTGGTACCAGATGAGCTTGTCATCTGGAGACAAGCGTAAGTTACCTTCATGTCCCCGGTAGGGGTTATGAGTAGGCAGATTCTCTTCAGTGCTTTTGTCAAGGAATCTGAACACTTCTTTGAGTTCAGAGTCAGCATGCTGAGCTGCTGAGAGGTCCAAGTGGGAAAAGGGTTTAGGTTTCTTCCTGACTGCTGCAAAGTGTACAGCCGCTCTTGCCTCTGGATGGTCCATCATCCAGGTGTCCCCCCCTCAGGCCCCTTCCTTGGCAAGGGTGTCTGCTGTGTCATTGAAGGCATGATAGGGGTCGTGTGTGGAGTGAGCTTTAACTTTGTGTACATAGAGTTTGTGTGCAAACCTTTGTGCTAGTGAGTGTATGTATATTACCAGTTCTTTGTGTTTCACTGGACTGCCATCAGATGAGAGGAAGGAGTTCTTCTGCCAGAAAGGGAGAAATTCTGTAAGAGAACAACAAACCAAGTTAGAGTCTGTGAAGATGATGGCATCCTCAGTCCCATGCTGGATGAACTTGAGGGCACAGGCCACCGCTGCCATCTCGGCATATTGTGATGAAGCCACACTGGAACGCTTAGAAATTTTAACAGTGTTACCATACGGATAAAGCACAAAGAAACCCATTCCCTGCAATTTGTTCTCCCTGATAATAGGAAGCTGAACCATCTGTGAAAATATGACACAATGAGGTGTTCTCTAGTATTTGTGGCATGGCAGGGAGGAAAGGACCTGGATCTGGAAGATCAAGTGGTTGCAGTGTACAGTCATGGGGTTCTCCTTGGAAAATGAATCCATGTGCCAGCATGGATGGCATTGTGGTTGGGTGGACCTGTATGTCTCTATCCTGGAGAAGAAGTGACCAGTGTGTCAGCCTGGTGTTAGAAACTGACCCATCCTTCACCCTGTCTGATAGCAGAAAGGTAGTTGGGGTGTGGTTTGTGTTAATGATCAGTGGAGAGTGCCCAATGATATACAAGAAGTGCTTGACAGCCCAGTAAGTAGCCAGAAGGTTCCTTTCACAAAGGCTGTACTTCTGTTCCACTGGGGTCAAGAGCTGTGATGCATATGCAGTGGGTCTCAGGGTGCCATGAACCTTCTGGTCCAGCACTGCTGACATAGCTATGTCAGAGGTGGCACATTCCAGATGGAATGGCAATGCTGGATTGGGGTTGACCAGAGCTGGAGCTGAGGCCAAAGCCTGTTTCAGTGACGTCACATCCTGAGTGTGAATAGGGCCCCAATGCCAGGGAATATCCTTTTTCAGTAATTCATACAGAGGAGCGGCCTTCTGAGCAAAATCACAAATAAAATCTCTGGATTAGTTTACCATACCTAGAAATCTCCTAAGAGTGGCCACACTGGTGGGGAATGGCAAGAATTGCAGTCCTTGTATCTTCTCCTAGGTAGGGCTTTGGCCTTGATCAGTGATTCTCAGGCCCAGAAAGAGTACTTCTTTCTGACATAGTTGCGCTTTTTCTAGGTTACATTTGAGGCCTGCTCTCTGGATGAGAGTCAGTAGTTCATCCAAGAGATCCAAGTGTTGTTCCTGTGTGGCTGTTGCCAACAGCAGGTCGTCCACATACTGCAAGAGACACTGGGGGGAGGGTAGAGAAACCCTCAAGGGCGTCCATCATGTGCAGATGGAACAGGAATGGGCTGTTATGGAATCCCTGTGGTAAGCAGGTCCACATGTACTGGCTACCTTCAAAAGTGAAGGCAAACTTATATTGACTCCTAAGGGCCAATGGCAGTGACCAGAAACCATTGGAGATGTCCAGGGCACTGAACCATTTTTGGTCAGGGGTCAGAAGTTGTAGCACATCAGGTGCTGAGGCCACAGTTGGAGTGCAACTGGGGGTGACCTGGTTCAGTCTCCTGTAGTCAATAGTAAGTCTCCAGGCACCTGTGGGTTTTTTCACAGACCACACTGGGGAATTGACAGTAGAGACACATGTTCGGATTACACCTTGGTTGAGGAGAGATTTTATTGTTTCCCTAAGAGAAGGCAAGGCCTCAGGTGGAAAAGTGTATTGCTTTTGCCTCTCATGTGCTGGGCCTGGCACCTCGATGACAGTGTGCATCCTGCCACAGTCATGTTTGTTGGTAGCAAATGCTTCCAAATGTCTTTGTAGAATGGGGAGGAGCTTTGGAAAAAGTTCATGGTTCTTGAATAGATCTATGACATCATACTCTTTCTTGTTGGCAGATATTGTTGCCACCACGTGTGAATCAGGGATCAAAATGGTATGATATTGGCCCTGAATCTGTAGCAATAGCATGCTGGCTAGGTCCACCACACAGCCGTGTGGTGCAAAGAAATCAATTCCAATGATACTAGGATGATCATGCAATACCATTAACTGGAAGGTATGAGAGGCCTTCAGGTGTCCCAACTCTACAGGTAGGGTTAGAGAACAGTATGCAGGTAACCTAGTACCATCTACTCCTGACATATTGGTCCTCCGTCCGGTGGACCAAGGAGATGTCTCTGGGTGGTCGTCATGTAATATAGATACAGCCGCACCTGTATCCAATAATACTGTGAGTAGGCAGCCCCCAACCTTGGCCTCAGTGCAGGGCCTTCCTTTTGTATCCAAGACCAGCTTGTTTACAATCCAGACTGGGGCCTGTAATTGTCAATCTATACTGCAGGAAGCATGGAGAGGTTGGGCCTGGGACCTGTGAACCACTTCACCATACTGCACTGATGCTATATAGGGAGGTGCTTCTGGGTTCAGGCCTGTATGGGCCTGAGGGCCTGTACTTCCGGTATCACCATTGGCCAGTCGGGGCCTGGGTTCCCGGTTGTATGGCTGCAAGGGTCTGAGCGGGAACGGCATCCACTACAGAACGCACTTGTCCCAGGAGCTCTCTGAACTTCCGATTTTCTTCGGCTATCTCCTTATATGAAGGGCCTGTTCTTTGTTGTTGTTTACCCTTGTTATTCTTATGGTGTTTCTTATTCTTGTGATAGTTCTGGTTCCCACCCCACTGTTGTTGTTGCTGCTGCTGTTCTTGTTGGGTCTGCTGGTGGTGCTGGTTGTCCACGGGGAGGGTCTGTTTGTGTTGGGCCTGCCCTTCCACCATGTAGTGTGTCGTGGTCTCTGGGGTAGACTCCACGGCAGCTACTTTCTTGGAACCGGAGCCCAGATCATGGATGTAGAATTGATAAACTCTTTCAGTTTTCCGAAGGATGCCGGCAAACCTTTCCATGTTGGAATAGGTGGTTGGCTCTACCATTTCTCTCTCTTACTGCAGGGATCATGTTCCTAAGGAACAAGGTCTTATACTCGATAAGATCTACATCCGCAGCTTCTTGTGCAAGTTGTTTTCTTGCTCGGTAGGCTATCCAGAGTCTCTGGTGGTAAGTCGCTGGACTTTGCTTTGCATTCTGTTTTACAGGGTATGCAAGCATCACTCCTACTACACCTGGGCTGTGCACAGAAATGAGTTCAGCTGCAACCTCGTCAAAGGTGGCATTGCCAGCCTGGCGGATGGCAGTGGGGAGTTTGGCCCATAGTCCAGGATCAATGGTCTGGCATAGGATCTGGACCTGGTAGTCTGCAGCGAGACTGAGCATTTCACATTTAGCACGCATCTTTTCCAAGTGACAGCTGAGATTGTCGGACGGGCTCATCCGACCGATACTGTCAACTATTTGCTGAACAGAGTAGGCCATTTGTAGGGGATTATTGGGATGATCAGGTGGAGGTAGGTTGCCTCGGGCACCATCTAGGGCTGCCTGAGCTGCAGCCTCCGCCACAGTATGAACCATTCCCTCCTGCAGCATCTGTCTGATCTGCATCCGGAGGGTCCGTTTGTTCCAGTCGGGTAGGGTCACATTGCCTAAAGCGGCATCTATCATTTTCTCAATCTCTTCCTTATCATTCACAGAAATAACGGCTACCGGTGGTGCCATTGGGATTTGGGCCTGGGCCTGCTCCCCCATGATGCGCGTCATGACATCGACGATGTATGACATAGTGTGGGTGTAACGGGGATCTGCCATGTTGTGGATGGCGGGCCGGGGTCTCTGGGCCATAGTAGGGGTGTGACTGGGCGTTGTATTATTGAGAGATGTCATCATCTGAGACCTCCCCTTCAGATGACGTAGTTAAGGCAGGGGCTACGCCTCCCATCGCCTTAACATGTCCAGCCAGAACCTCCTGCTGATGGCACAGTTTCGCCATCTTGGGTTCACATTCAGCATGACTCACATTTGCAACATTCAAATCAACCTCATCTTGCATTTGTTTCTGCAATACTCTATACGCAGTGCTCAATTCGCGATTGTCCCTAGTAGCCACTTCTAGGTCATTATGTACCTGGTTTATCTCATCCTGTACCTTTCCCAACTCCTCACTCAACTGTTCATTCATTCTACTTAACAAGTCATTCATGTGCAAAGCCTGTCCCTTATCCTGTCTCAAACTTTCACAGTCCTGCTTCCACATACAAATTTCCTGTTCTTCTGCCTGGGTAGAATGATGCAAAAGTGAACCCTTTTCATGGCGCAGTGTTTTAAGTTCAGACTCCAAATCCTGCTCACGTCTGACACATTCCAATTCCTGCAACCCCATCTCCTGCTTAAGAGATGAGATTTGCAGTTCAAGGGTTCAAAACCTCGCTTCGGAGGCTTCAAAGCAGCATAGAGGCCGTGACCAAAAGCCCTTTAGCTTGGCGCTTATTGGCTGTTTGTCTCGTCTCAGTGTACTGGGTTGAAATCCCCAGTATAGGGCTTTTGGATTGACTTACGTCCCGTGCGAAGTCAGACCATCCTCCATGGCAGGCAATGAAGTTTGAGACATCGAGTCTCAGTTCTGTGCAGATATTTGATATGGTGGCCATTGTATGGGAGGGAACGAAAAATTAAACTGTGAAAAAGGCGCTGTGCTGTGTATTGATCCACAGCAGGAGCACTTCATACATAGTCAGGCTACTGTACACTTGTAAGCTTGCAATTCAAAACTGCCATGGAGTGGGTCGAGTCGGTATCGACCACACCCAGAAAGCAGCCATACTTTGCAAGTGATTACAAAGTGGTCTTAAGATGGGAGAGGTGAAGTTGGAATGCACACTTACAGTCCCCGTTGGGAAGGGAAAAGTGTAAAACAACAAGCAAAACTTTGCAAACACCAAGTATTGCCTGCACACAGTCGCCAATTGTCAGGAAATCTAAACCTCACTCAGGTTCTTGGCAATATTGGGAATGCAAGGAATCACAGACACGTTGCATAAGAGTAATAAACTTGTGTGGGTGGCTGTTTGTGTTTGTCTGTGTCTGTAGCTTAGTTTTTGGGGATTTCTGCTTGGAGTAACTACACCGTTCTTACTCACTACATCTGTGAAGATCTCCTGGACTGGATTTCTGCAAAACATCACCACCAGGTATTTGCATTTTCAGTTTAAAATCAACTTTTTGGAAGCTATCCCAAGCAAACTAGAAGGCAAGCAACAAAGTCTGACAAACTCAGTGACTCTGGGTCCTGCTCGAATCCACATTTTCGTCTGGCTTGCTCCTAAGGGATCTACAGTATTTGTGGGCTTTTAAACAACCTCTTTAAATAACAAAGGAAGCATAAGGACAAAAGGATTTCACATCCTGCACTTGTACTTGAGTAAGTGTGCCCCAGGCTATCAATGTAATGGGGCTGGGGAGTGTATGCCTGCAAGATCTTGCATAACCAAAGCCTCTTGTCAAATCCCTGCCTAGCTGTGACCCTGGGTGACCTCTGTCATAAATTGTACTAATAACCCAGATGGCACAGAAATAAATTGGACTGTGCATTTCTGTGTTTGCTGTTCTATCCTCTCCCTTAATTAAATCTTACTTGACACTATGTTCATGCCTAACATTGCTGCCCTGCACCACATTCTTATCTCCTTCTTCTTCATCAGTCACTCTGGAAACACTATACCTAACTGGTCTCAACCTCGGATCCTTGTGGCTGGAATTAGCCTCCACTACACTATAGGCTGGACTTCTGGGGATTATTTTTCCATCTCAACTGGGCCCTGGTCTCCCCTATTTTTCCGTCCTCAACGTGATTGTTGGGTTTCTACTTACCCACCTACCTGATTCATAACAACCTCAGGACCTATTATCTTCCACTTCCTGGGCTTGAAAGTGAATGTGAAATCATTGCATAGCTCCAGAATGGCTACTAAACAAGCATCCAAACTGATTAGAGAGTACCTCCTAAGGCTCTCCCTCCTGCTACTTCTGGTATCAGGTAACATCCACCCCAACCCTGGACCAGCGTACCTTATTACAAAGGATAATCACCGGAAACAGGGAACTCTTCACCTGGCCTCTATTAACATTTTCAGCCTCCTGTGCAGAATCAACCTCCTTTAAGCCTGGGTCTTGCTAAACAACCCTGACATACTCTCTGTTGTTGAAACTTGGCTTTCTCCCAAAATACCAGATGCAGCGGTTGCCATACCTGGCTACACTACCTTCAGATTGGACAGATCGACTAAGCATGGTGGTGGTTGTGCTATCTATCTAAAAGACACTCTAAAAGGACTGGTCTTACCTGTTGCTGACCTTGGGTGCCCCACCTAGGTACTAGCGATTAAAGTGCTACTGGGGGCCCACCACAAGACTCTCATAATCCTATCAGTTTACATACCTCCCACCAACCCTACCACTGGTCTTCATAAAGTCCTGGACTACCTGAGAGCCCAAAATCACATCTCTGAGACAATATTACTTGGTGACTTCAACATAAACTGGCTGTCTGCCTCCAGTGGCCCCATAAAGGATGAACTGGCAGCTCTGCACCTTACTCAGCTGATCAGCTCTCCCACTAGAATTAACTATAAGACTGGGACAAGCACCATTCTTGACTGGATAATCTCTAATTGCCCTGACCGTGTCACCAAAGTAAGTGTGCACCCTGACTCACTCAGTGACCACTCCCCTGTTACTTGCAATTGGACCAACAGATTCCATGCCCACCCCTCTAACTATCTACAACAGAGTGCTAAGACATGGCCACCTGTAACTCCTAAAACAACACTTGCGCTGTCAGGACTGGTCGCTACTTGACTCCTCTACAGACATTAATGTATCACTCCAACATTTTATCACAATGTTCAGTGCTGTCTGTGATGTTCACTCACCCCTCAAGACAATGAAGGTGCGTGGCACTGTTCATCCCTGGATTACTCCTGGGTGATAGACAGCATGAAATGGAGGGACCACCTCTGGTACTATGCTAAATCTTCTGGCAAGCTACAGGACTGGCAAGCCTATAAAGTTGCAAGAAACTCCTGCACTCGGGAAATCCGTAAAGCAAGAAGTAATCACCACAAGGAGCATCTTACCAATACCTGGGTTGACAGCAGGAAATTCTGGGCAAATATCATTCATGTTCTGGGGAAAGACCCAAAAAAGGATCCCGTGATGTTAAACCTTGATGGTACCCCCATACTTGACCCACTCACAATAGCGGATACCTTTAATGATGCCTTCACTGACCTACGTATTGTGCTACCTCAAGACTTCTTTGATGATACCACCTTAATGGCAGCACATTATCTTGAGACCAAGACAAACCATCAACCCCCTTCTACTTTAAATGTGTCTCAGTGGCCCAGGTCAGGAAACTACTAAACAATGTGCCGAGCAAGTCCAGGCACAGTGGTGACTCTTTAGACCTCAAGCTAATCACACTCACCATGGAGGAAGTACTTCCACTTATTACTAAATTACTTAACCTCTCTCTAACCCTCTTGCAATTCCCACAGGTATGGAAAACAGCCATTGTTACCCCAGTTCACAAATCTGGAGACCATGCACTACACAGCAACTATAGAGCTATATCAATCCTCCCACCCCTCTCTAAAATACTCGAATGTATTGTTGCCAACCAACTTGTGGACTACCTTGATAGATACTCCCTATCGTGTGAACAACAGCGTGGCTTTCGGAAAGGGCACAGCACCACCACCGCACTCTTAGAATTCACCAGCTACGTCCAGCAATCTATTGACCAAGGCAGTCTTGTGGATGCAGTCTTCATAGACTTAACCAAGGCCTTCGACACGGTTAATCACCGACTCCTGCTTAAACAACTCTCACAAACTGGTCTCTCCCCTGATACACTGCCCTGGCTTAGAAGCTATCTTGGGGACAGATCTCAATGTGTGAAGATTTCCAATGCTGTCTCTGACCAGAAGCCTGTTCGGTCCGGGGTATCCCAGGGCTCAATCCTGGGTCCACTCCTTTTCAGCATCTTCCTTAACAATCTACCGACTGCCTGCCATCAGTGAACACTGCTCTACGCAGACGATGCTGTCATTTTTGCAAGCCACCCTGACCCTTACCTCCTTGGAAGTAACCTTCAAAAGGGCTTCACGGAAGTTGAGCACTGGTTCAGCAACCATAAACTAGTACTAAACTACAAGAAGACAAAAGTCCTGTTGTTTCTTCTCAGCCGCAATCAACATAAAGAGCATGCTCTTACCATCCAAAATTCCCAAGGTGACCCCCTTGAATCAAATACAGCACTTCAAGTACCTAGGGGTTACACTTGATAGACACCTCACTTATTCACTGCACATCGAAAATTTTGCCAGAGCCGTCAATACCAGGATTGGGCTCCCCTATCAACTGAGAAAGTCTCTAACACCTGAAGCCCTAAATCTTGCTGTCCACAGCTCGGTGCTCTCCTTAATCGACTATGGCCTTGTCATTTATGGAACTGCTTCCACCACTGTACTCAAAAGGCTCACTGTGCACTAAACAAGACTGTAGACTCCTAATTAGTGCACCACACCTCACCCACACCTGTGATGTCTATATACAGGCTGGGTGGCTCAACTTGCATGGGAGAATTAAATACCACACCTGCTTACTTGCCAAAAAGATTCTCCTTGGACTCATGCCTTCAGGATTAGGATGCTTACTTCACAAATCCTCCAAGACCCAACATATGCGCACCTCATCTTCCGCACTCCTACTAGTCCCGATGTGCCGGACCACCCAATAACAACGCTCCTTTTGTATCAAAGTGCCATACTGGTTAAATGGCCTCCACAATGGTTTGGCTAACCTTACTAGTCTCAGTGAATTCAAACTCAAACTTTGTCAGCACATCCTAACTGAAAACTCCTGTGATTGCACCACTTAACATCCTTGTCCTCTTCCCGTGACCTCACCCCCCACTGTTCTTCCACTGTTCTCTATTTGTCGCCCTCTCACTCTCCTCTCCCTTCCTGCCTCCCATCTCCCCTTTCTCCCCACTGTCTTCCTTGCTTTTCGTCCTCTTACTATCCTTGCTGCTATTGACAGTGCTGCCTGGTTGCTCTCCTTCCTTGATCTGGCTCCCTCCTAATTCCCCCTCTTCTCACTCCCTGCCTTGAATCACGTATAAACTAATGTGTATTTATTTGCTGTTTCTTATTCTGCATTTTGTAATACAAACTGCTTAATTGTTTGTGAAACCAGTCTGTTTTCCATTATGGATCTGTACCCCCATTGACGTGGAACCTTTGTAAATGAGCTGCTTGGCCTCAAAGGTACTTGTAATTCTAGATTGAATAAATAAATAAATAAAAATAAATAAAATAAAAGGATAATTACAGTTGCCCTAAGCAGTTCTTACTAATTGAACCAGGAGCCAATGCTAAGCATTCCCTATACCTCGAGGAGTCTTTTGTGTCTCTTGGGTCTCCGAGGTAGAAGACTGAATGTCTCACATTATATACCTATGATAATTACTATGGTTACTGTAAGATAGAAACATTTCTAGTTACAGATATGAGCTCTATTGACTAAATTAGAGGTGGCTCCTCGGTCCAAGATAACATTATACAATTTTGTAGTAATCATCACTTTGTGAAACAAAAGAGTACAGTTCTACATACATCAGTGTAGTAGTACAAATCACCAAAAGGTGGCAATGCCGACTTATATATCATAATCATTACAAGGACACAGGTGTCCCAACATCTTATAAGCAAGAAATACATATGAAATGTATATGTATTAGAAAGCAAAGTGTATAACAATTATGTGCATACATATCCTGACATCTACTCTTATACGATAGATGCCCTTAGCCTTATATGCTAGTATAACATATGCCTAAGTGCTAGCTGTCTATGCTGTACCTCTGGGGGTACCAATAAGGGTGCAGAGACCTGTGTAATGGGGGGAGGAGAAGGAGTGGTGTATTTGGTGGGGAAGAGCGTTCCAAAGTTTGGGGAAACGATGTGAGAAAGCAGACTGTCCTACTAAGGTAGAGCGATATATAAAAGCTGTTATTTTATTATGCTAGCACATTTACTGATACCTGTGTGCACATGTTATCCAATAATGTTATGCTGCCTCTGTTTTGTATTGTAGGTTCTCCTATGACCCTTCCCCGGTCGCACTCTGGAAATGAGCCTCGCTCAGTGTGCCTTTCCCAGTTGCCAACTTTTAAATAAATAAACTGGTTTGGCATAGGCCATTAGTTGGATGTACTATAGTCACTGTCATTGCCAGCTAGTGCTGGTGTGGGATATGCCAGAAGGCAGGAAGCCCTGATACCTAGTTCATAGTAGCATTGCCTTAGAAACATTAGGCATTTCTGCTTTTGCAGACATAATGCACTGAGGACAGCCTTTACCTTGACTATCTGTGTTCCCTGCTGATGGACCAATTGTAAAACCTTGATGGTTGCTTCCAGCTTCTCCTGGCATTGTTGTTTGGCACATTTCTGGGCAGCAGTGTATTTAATGATATGTACACAAGACAGCTCTTCAGGGTGGCACGAATTATGGAGCCTGCCTCGGGAGCTCTCAATTTTATCCTGTAGGAATTTCTTGAAGTCTATGGACTTCAAATAGTATGGGTTGACATGCCACCAAGAATCACATCTTTCAAGGTCCATATTATACTAATACAGAACCGGGGCATGGTCTGAGAGCAGCATGGTGCCTATTTTACAATCCGCCAATCCACCAATGTGCTCCACCTGGGTAAAACAATAGTCCATCCAAAAAATACATGCCATGCACATAATGGGTGTATTGCTGTGTGTTAGGGTGTGCAAAACGGCATGCATCTACCCAGCCAACCTCCACAATGAAGCAGTGGCAAAATTTATGCACGGCAGTTTGCAGTGGGGGCTAGGATTTGAGAAGTCCATAACAGGAGAGAGCATCAAGTTGAAATCAGCATCCAAGAGGAGGATTCCTGTAGTGGTTCACTATCAGGCCCAAACGTTTCCTGATTGTGAGATATTAAAATCTATTGGAAGGTAGAGGTTAGGAGGTTACTTCTATATTGTGATGGTGGCCCTGTACAATTACTAGGCAGCCCTCCTAATCAGCTACAACCTGGAAAGCCTGGAGTGAGGTGTGCCTAAATATAGAATAATTACACCCTGCCTCTTCCTTCTGGGCATTTCTGAGGAGTAAACAGATGAGTAACCCAGTTTATTGGGTTGTTTAGACCACTGACATTTACTGAGTAAAGCTGTATTTTTGGGGAACCCATCATAGATATAAAAGGAAAAAATGGTGCTCAGTCTGACAACACCTATCCCTCAACACCAACTCCCCACTCCACATATATGACTAGTATCTCTGACCATGCACACTTTTGTAACGGTAATAGAGGTAACCAGAACTTGGGTCAATGGAACAGTCCCAGCTACATCAGAAATGGAAAAATATAGATTAAACTGTGTCAACAGGTGTGAACAGCAGCAGGAACTTGGGCCTTCAAGGTTGAGGCCCAGGTAACCAGGCCTTCCTGCAGGGGGATGGGACCCTGCCTACAGCATATGCATTACAAGAGGGGCCTCTGATGGACAACGCCTGTCATGGGTGATGGGGATTGGGGCTGACGTCTAGCTCCAGCCATCTCCCTGAATCAATAGATTGAAGTGAACAACAGAGGGAAAGGAAGGAGCTAAGAAACCATTCTGGGGCATAACAGTTATACATGTTACCCCATGGGTGAGGCTTACAGTTTCTGCCTCCTGACTGCTCTGACTACTAGCCCCAGTCCTGCTTGCAGTCCTCTGTATGCTTCTGCCAGCCCCAGTGTTTTAATTCCTGTAAAGAAGCACTGAGGAGGAAGAATTAAAACCACCAGTTTCAGATTTGCGAGTGGTGCACTTTTTGTGTGAGCGTTCATGCAGAATGACCGCATGAATGTGTGATCTAGTGGCTACCAGCTCAAATACAGAACAGCACTACGGCACTCAGGTGTAAAGTCACTGTGGGGGCTCCAGTAGGCTTCCTCTGCATGTGCTCCAGCCCCAAGTGGACCCAGAAGCATTTAAGGGGGCTTGGAGACGTGGGAAGGGAAAAATAAAATGTTATAAAAGTGCTCTTAAGCGCTATTAGTTAAAGGGGGCACTCTGTGCCTTTAAGAAGCAGCCGAGGCTGCTATGTAAGCGATACGGTGCTAATGACAGGCTGGGAAATCCCTTGCAAGCATTCACTCTGCCACTGGACACCAAGGCAGAGGAGCTGCTACAAAATCCTGGGGGCAGTTTAGGAACTTTGTATCTTTTTTAAGGTAAGAATAGAGGTCCCCTATGAGGATGTTAGCAGAGGTCATGGCAGACAAGGAAGGTCAAATGGCCTAGCAAAAAAGTAGGTAGCTTTTATGCACTCTTGAATACCATAAGCCAGTGTGTATTGTGTGAAAGGATAATAACATTAGAAAGGCTATAGGCACTTAGTAAATGTTTATGATACGACTTAAGCAAAATGGAAAGCTTTTTAAAACTGGTGTCTAACAGCATTGTTTGTAAGTTGTTAAAGTAAAAATAAGCTTTAAAAACATAACGCTACATACTTTAACACTCAAAATGTACATTTGTACCTTGGTTATGCCCCCAATAGAAGCCGAATACAGTAAAGCTTTGTGGACGTTAAAAGAAAATGAAAGAAGTATCTTTTGAAATCATCATTGTGTTGCTTCCTTTTGTAAGCCAGAGCAGCCACAAATTCTTGCTTGGTCAACTTCAACATTTACCAGAACGCACTCAGCTCCACTGCCATATGAAAGTAAACCTTCAAGTGATTTCCTTGGGCCTCCTATTCACACTTCCTTCACATTTGCCCATTATGCCACTTCTTGGTTGGCTGGCAAGGGATGCACCAATGCCAGCTGACCCACCTCCTCCCTAGGAGCGAAGCACCTTCTTCGCGGCCCAGCTGGCCACACTTGTGTAGACTTTGTTTCACTGCAGTACAGGACCAACCCCATGTAAAGCCTTTAAACTCACAAAAGCATGTTGCATGGATTTCCATTGTTGGTTTCACCATGCAAAGCTTATGGAAATGGACCCCCATCTAGAAAACTTTGTTTTTAAAACTTTGTAGCTCTGTTGCTTTAAACTGTATTTTGTCACCATCAGCAAAGTAACTGCTTACAGAACTTTTGTTCATATAAAAATTTCTTCCATCAGGGACCCAATTTTCAAAAGCCCCCAAATTATACTAGTCACTTGGGACATGAAGGTGTCAGCCCAGTGCCGAAGGGCGGCAGCAAAAGCCAATTAAATGCTGGGGTGCATAGCCAAGGATATCACCTCTAGAAGGGAGGAAGTCTTCCTGCCACTGTACAGCTCACTGGTGAGGCCACACTTGGAGTACTGTGTGCAATTCTGGAGCCCTTACCTAAAAAAGGATGTAAGATTACTGGAGGGGGTGCAGCATAGGGCGACGAAGATGATCCTAGGTCTGGGGGATAAACCCTATGAGGAAAGATTGAGGGCGCTCAACATGTATTCCCTGGAGGATAGAAGGGAGAGGGAGACAGATAGAGACCTTCAAATACTTAAAAGACATAAACAGGGTTAGTATGGAGGGCTTGCTCTGCTAAAAAGGAGGAAAGGGTCACAGAGGCACAGTCTGAAATTGGAAAGGGAAGATTCAGGAGGGAAAGGAGGAGGCACTACTTTACAGAAAGGGTGGTGGCTGGGTAACGAACTGCTGAAAGAAGTGATCACATTGAAGACAGTGGACAGTTTCAAAAGAGGGTGGATAGGGTCAAAGGAAGGAAGTACAGTAAGGAACCTAGGGAGAGAAAAGCCAAAGGGTACGAATGATGGGAAGGGACGGGGGTGGGGGGCAGCTGTGGTAAAGGTATACTGCGAGCTGCACACTCGGGCAGACTTGATAGACCTCTGGGCCTTTTTTTTGCCAGCATTTTCATATGCTTGTATGTTCGTATGTCACATGTGACAGAAAGAGCTGCACATTAGGGGGAGGGTCCCGTTGCACTCCTGCAATTCCTGCCTCACATGTGTGATTATCAAAGACGGTGCCATTTTGCAACTCTTTTCCCTAATTTATGGTGACTTATGGTCAGTTTTCTGCACGCACACTGCACTTGATATGAAGAAGTATAATGTAACATAGCAATGGAGCAGGGAAATCAGATAGGCCTACGGAGAAACTACTGATAATACTGCAGCAGTGTGTCCACGGGTTACTAGTGAAGTGTTTTGCTGGCCAGGTGAGTCGCACATCCCACTTCATTCCTGGCACATTCCAAAACCTTTAAAAATCTGGTCCCAGATCTTTGTAATTTCTGTGTAACCCCTAGATGGCGCTATCCCAGGGGCTACTACCCCTGCCTGATTTGTCACTAACAGGTTGAGGGGCCTGGATCCAATGGCGGGTGCCTCCACCCAGAGGTCAGGGTTTGCAATAGTTAAACTAACTTGGTCACAGCCCTCTGGGACACTGCAACCCCCCTTTCTTCCCACTAGTGGCCCACATAATATATCAGAATTACCTTCACAGTATACACTTACCCCCAGGTCTGGTTCCGGCACTGGGACCTCCTGTGAAATGAGATACAGTGCAACAATCACAGTACAGTACTTTAACATAGACAAATACCTCAGGCAGTATAACTTTGCTGAAACAAGCAGCTCTGATTTATTTAGGGGATATAACAAGGACAGGGGAAATCAGGTTAATTAGCTTATCACTCTAATAATCTACTATGGCTCTGTGCACAGGCCTATCCCTATCAGTTACTGTCCCTGGGTACCCAAGCCCTAGTGGCTAGTCCAAACCGTGGCAGCTGGTAGGGGCCCTTTCACAGAGAAAAGGAGAATTAAACAGTCAGCAGTACAGTAATTCCATTTGGATTTAATGTGGCAATTCAACAGGGAGCGACTCCTGAATTAGTACTCACGACCTCCAAATAAGATAGGGTCCTTCAATGTCAGCAGGGCTCACTTGAGGTACACAAACCTCTTCACATCCATATAAAAGAAAGCACTATACCAGGCAGGCTGCATCTGTATCCCGATCGCAATTACTGCACAATACCGGGAGAACACACAGCAGATTCAGTTCCTGACAGACAGAGTGCAATTTTCAGCAATTCCTCCAGTCTTCTACAGGGTGAGCCTGGTTTCTACTCTCAGAGATCCTTTGATTCTTTTCACAGGACGGATTCAGTCCTAACAAGCTGTTACACAAGCTGCAGACCGGAACTCTGGGCCTATACACGCTTTTTGACTAAAACTGCACACTGAAAAGCACAGGGCTCCTTCCTTCTTCACTGCCAAAGCTCAACTGAAACTCCAACCGACAAAACCGGCACTTCCTTTGAGTTCCTCCCAGTTCTTGACTGGATTGGCTGTCACTCACAATAGACTGCTGCTGTTGGTCCAAAAGGCACTGAAGTCTAAACTACATCTCCCAGAGTCACTGCCCATACAATCCTCTTGTGGCTGGCTCAGATTATGAGTCCAAGTTCTGATTCGTCCAAGGCACCATTTTAGAGCTAGCATACCCCACACTGATTGGTCCAGTTCAGCAGTTCAAAACTAGAATGGGAACTAGCAGACACAGTTCTGACTGCAAAGAAAGCAGGTTAGACAAACTGTAATTTATTATTACTCTAAATAATTTCTGGCAAACAGTTACATCTTTCAGATAGGTTCCTTTGCACTCCTAGTGACTGCAAAAATGGAGTGAATTACAGCAGCTTGAGTGGTACCAATCAAAGAAACACACAGTCCCCCTTATACAACTAATTATGTCTGCAAGCAGACAGCTCTTAAAGAGACAGTACCAGAGGTTCTAAAACACTCACTGATAAATGGCTTAAACGCCAAACACCATTCAGGCTTGGAGCATTCAAGCAAGCTCCTGGAAGTCTTTTGGAACCCCCATTTGCAGGGGGCTACACCCTTCCTGGTTTGGGAAAGCTTGACGTCTGCCAAGCAAGTACCCATAAGTTTCAACTGCAACCATATACATTTGCATTAGGCTCGATATGTAATTATCAGTCAATATATCATTTTACCAAGAACACATTTCTGAAACATTGCAGTACGTCACTCTTTACACAGTATTACATACACATTGTACCATAACTCAAGTTATTACCTCTTGTACATGAAACCTGAAGAGAGGGGGCCCTTCCCTATCAGTTACCTTGGGGCTGGATGGGGCAAGGGCACCATACTTAGAGGGCAACACAAGTAACTTGGAGTTAGCACTGATGCTCAGTTTGGGCAATGAACTCGGGGACACATACACTCCTTTATGGACAACATTGAGAGGCAAGTCCACAGGCCTCCCAAGGAATCATAACTGAGGTGCACCACAGGCTTTACAGCTCGACCAGTCTTTCTAGGGGGAACTGTTATAGTCTCTGCACTCTGAGCCTCATTTTCAGCATTGTCCTCACTTGTCAGGAGTCTCCATGGGGGTAGAGGCTAGAACTTGGGCACTTTCAGCTCCAGGAGTTACAGTTTCTGAGTCCACAACATTTGGCTTGCATGGAGAGCTGACACTGGCAGTGACTGTCAGGGCACTCAAAATACTCTTTCTTGTTCGGGTGTATCACCAGTCTGCCCCAATCTATCATTTTCCTCCCCTGAAAGCTCAAACAGTTCAACCATGCACAATGATTCCATTTCATCTGATCTGATGCTTTGCACTTCACTTTCTGGGAGCATTGGCTCCAGGGATGACGCTGGGGTTTAGACAGTCCAGAAGGCCCAGCTTTGTCTCCAGTATTGACTAGGGATTGCCTCGAACAATTGACTCAGTTCGTAAGAAGGATAGATTCAAAGTCACTCACTTTCTTCCGATATGGACTGACAGTCATGCTCAACTGGGACTTGTGGAGGGAACACTTTAACTTTGCTTCTGTAGGTGCAGACTTTCTTGATCTTTTCAGCAGCAGCTCTAGTCACTGGTCCAGAGGGGCATCTTCTAGGGGCTCAGACTCAATTAAGATTTGTCCAATGGGCAGTAAATGATTTCTATGCATTGTTTTACATCTTTGAATTATTCTCAGGCCTTACTTTGTACACTGGCAGATCATCTAGTTTGCCCACTACAATGTGAGGGAGATGGTGCCATCTGTCAGCAATCTTGTGTTGCCATGCAGTCCCAGATTTCTTAGCAATACCGATCTCCCTCCTGGAGTTCCTGTGCTTTCACCTTTTATCATACCTTTCTTTGTTGGCCAGATTTCTTTTGGCAGCCATGGTTTGAGCCAGTTGGTACGCATGAGTTAGCTGGGCCTTTAACTTTTGCACATACTGTAAATAGTTGTCAGCTTGAACCCCATCAGAGAGACCCCAAAACACACATCTACTGGTAGTCGAGCTTCTCTTCCAAACATCAGGCGGTAGGGGAGAATCAGTGGCATCACTTTGGTGCAGTTATAAGCATGTACCAGGGTGCTAATTTGTTGGCTCCATCTAGGCTTGTCCTTTGGGTGCAGGGTGCCTAGCATATCTAGCAAAGTGCGTGTTGAAACGCTCAGGCTGTGGGTCCCCTGGGGTGGTAAGGAGTGGTTCTGGACTTTCGCACTCCCACAGAGAAAGCATCTCTTTGATCAGACGACTCTCAAAGTCTCTCCTTGATCAGAATGGATTCTTTGTGAGCCCCATAGTGAACAAAAGTTTTCTACAAGTACTTTGGCCACAGTGGATGCTTTCTGGTCTTTGGTGGGGAAAGCTTGGGCATATCTCGTGAAATGGTCAGTGACCACCAGCACATTACTGATATTTCTTTGATCTGACTCCAAACTCAGAAAATCAATACAGACCAGCTCCATGGGTGCACTGGTGGTGATGTTAAAAGGGGGCAGCCCTGGGGCAAAGCTTTCCTCTGTAAGCAGCGACTACAAGTTCGAATGTGTTGCTCCACATCAGCCCCATCTTTAGGCCAATAGAATCTGGATCTCACCAAGTCAAGTGTTCTGTCTATACCAAGGTGCCCCATGTGGTTGTGCAAGGACCTCAGTACTGAGTCTCGAAGGCAGTGGGCAGCACTAGTTGTTGTTTGTCTACTTGTCCCCTCTGTCTACTGTTTCTCTGTATAACAGTTTATTGATCAGTTTCAACTTAGGACCTTCTTTGTATAACAGTGCAGTTCTCAAATCAGTGGAGCGTAATTTGGACACATCTTTTCCTGCATAGAGGGCTTCTAAAGCTGCTTTGATCATGGATCATGGATTGAGCCTCAAATAACACTGTCATTGTCCAGCTGAGGCAGTGCACCAATGTCTATTGCAGAAAAGTGGCAATAAGCAGCAGGTATGCAATTCCTCAGAGGCTCCCAAGCAATCCACCATGCAGTCCACTGCGTCCGTGGACATTTGTTCCTCCCTGTCAAACTTCGGCAGAGTGCCCGAATGTCAGGTTCTGCCAATCGGACCCAATCATTCTGGGAACAGGCCTCCGGGAGAGAGCATCAGCATCTATGTGGTTCAGACCTGCTCGGTATTCGAGAGCATAGTCATATGTAGATAATGCAGAAAGCCACCTTTGGCCAGTGGCATCCAACTTAGCTGAGGTCTGCACATAGGTCAAAGGATTATTGTCAGTTTTACTAGTATTTTAGCCCCATACAAGTACTCATGGAATTGGTCAATAGCCCACTTCAAAGCTAGGAACTCTAACTTATGTACAGGATAGTTCTTTTCGGATGGGGTCAGGCTTCTACTGGCAAAGGCCACTGGTCTCAGGCCATTCTGTGCTCTTGGTACAACACAGCCCCAACCCTTGCAAGCTAGCATCAGTGTGCAGGACGTAAGATTTTCTTGGATCGGCATAGGCCAGCACTGGAGCATGGGTAAGTTGATATATGATCTCATGAAAAGCAGTCTCAAATCAGGAGTCCAGCGGGCCCCAAATACTTCATTCGGATGAAAATACACTCTTTCAGTCTTGAGGACGCTGACTTTTGGTATTTTTGTGGGTTGGGGATACCCTTGAGTAAGTAAAGGCGGATCACTCTTGAATAGTCCTTGATGAAGCGCCGATAATAACCACAGAATCCCAGGAATCTTTGGAGTTCTTTTAGATTTTGGGCTGTGGCCAGGTGGTCAAGGCCTCAACTTTACTTGGGTCGGTCTCTATTCCTCGGTGGATACTATGTGTCCCACATACTTTACTGATGTTTGAAAGAATTGACACTTATCAATGGACAGTTTAAGCGCAAAGTCCTCCAGTCGGTCCAATACCTTAAATAATCTGCTCTCATGTTCCTCCAGTGAGCTGCCAAACACAATAACATCATCTAGGTATACCAGGCACTCTAGTAAGTTCATGTCCCCACTGCACGCTCCATCAATCGTTGAAAAGTGGCTGGGGCACCTGAAATCCCTTGAGGCATCCTCATGAATTCATAGAAGCCAAGCGGACAGATAAAGGCCGTCTTCTCACGGTCCTCTGGGGCCATCGGGATCTGGTAGTACCCACTCACGGAGATCCAGCACAGAGAACCACTTGCTCCCGTTTAGGCAGTCCAAAGCATCCTGAATGCGGGGCATTGTGTACTGATCAGGGATAGTCCGCGGTTTAAGGTGCGATAATCCACACATCCTTACTGTTCCATTCTTTTCCTCACTACCACAATGGGGAAGCATAAGGGCTTCTGGATTCTTGTATTACACCAGCAGCTAACATCTCTTGCAGATGCCGTCTCACATCATCTATGTCAGCAGGTGCCAGGCGTCGAGACCTCTCTCACGAAATGGTCTTTCGTCATGCAGCGGATATTGTGCTCAGCTCCTTGCATGCATCCTGCATCCATTCCTTTAAAGAAAACACCTGGTCTCTCTGGGCAAGCTTCTCACTGATCCTCACTTTCCATTCAGCTGACAGCGGAGTCGCGAAATCAAACAAGTCAGGCGTTACTCTGTCATTCTTCCTTGAACTCTTGCTGTGGGTAGCACTGCAGTGTCTGCACAATGCACATTAGCCAGGATGCAACCTCTGTTTACTCGAATGTCTCTTTCAGACACATTATGAACTTGGACCATTACCCTTCTGGCAT
Source organism: Neoceratodus forsteri (assembly GCA_016271365.2). Classification (NCBI taxonomy): domain Eukaryota; kingdom Metazoa; phylum Chordata; order Ceratodontiformes; family Ceratodontidae; genus Neoceratodus; species Neoceratodus forsteri. The sequence goes on along the minus strand of CM028131.1, from coordinate 1,651,233,614 downwards.
AAGCATGAGCTCTAGCGGGCAAAATACTAGGCTTGACCAGCAGTCCCTCTGGCAATTTTCCATCGCCTGTGCATCCAACATTAATATTTTATTCTTAACATCCTTTCTGATACGGACCTCTCCTGTAAGGTACACTGGGCATTTGGCGCCAGGATCAGAGACTCAGGATCCTTCTTCCATACAATTCCGACCGGTTCCTCTGGTTCTGTTTTTCAGCATCTCTGTGGCCTCATAGGCCTTCTTAATTAAAGCCGAACTCTTAAAGCTCTACTAGTCTTTGACCCTGTTTTCATAACACAACTGTGCCAGCCTTCCGAACATATGAGCATTTGTTCCAATCAACAAAGGACACCATCATACAGTCCAGTGGGGGACACACTAAGGCTAGGGTCTCTACTTGTTCGGCCACCCAGCCACGGAGGTGGGGAAAGACAGCCAAATTCGGATATACCGGAATAGGGGTAGGCCTTCTCACTTAACCCCATACATGCAGTCCTTCTAATGGTTGTAAGGGTACGTCTGACAAATGCTTCTGATACCAATCCTGGAACATAATTGTCACTTGGGAGCCACTGTCTAATACAGCTCTTGTAGACACTCCATTCACCTTTACAGTGGTCTCCATGGAGGACCCACTATTCTGGACCAGTCTGGAGAGGCGGTAGTGGGGCCTGGGCAACTGACCTTGCCACAAAAGGGCGTGAATTAGCATTTTGGTGCCCTCACTGGGATCCATGTTGTGCCCTCTTAACCACTGATTTCTTCTCGAGCTCTCCTTGTAGCCTATATGCAACTTTGTCAGTGTCTTTTGGGACTGGCATTCCTTTCATGTGCCCATCTTTCCCACAATTATAGTAAAACATACTTTCTGGAGTTTGAGCTGGCCGGCGCCACACTGGGAGCCAGGGCGGGGTATTACTAACTGGAAACCTGGTGCCATCTCTGTCTGGCGGCGTGATAAGCATTTGAGACATCTCACAGTTCTCCACTTCCATGGTCAAGGAATTGAGTTTGGAGCTGTTATCAGTAGGAGATACATGGGTGGAATTCCCACCCCCATAGCAGATGCAGTCGGATATAGGTCAGCTCGTACTTGCAGGCGTGGCCTTCATAAAGGGACTGTTTTGAATTCCGGATCTCTCTCAACAGTTCGTCCCATTGTGGCATATCTTTTCCTTGTCAGAGCACTCATTGACTGTCAACCTCTGCCCCTGAACTTCACTTGATGGGTCACCCTCAGTCACTGGGTCAGAGCACAGCTGTTGGTGCAGGTACCTCCGAGGTCGCTTTTCTCAACTCCTCAGATTTCTCTCATTAACTCATCATAGGAGGGTGGGGATTCCAGTCGATTTGCCAGGCGTAACTGAAGCAACAGCAGTTCTGAGAAGGGGCAGACTTAGGATTCTGTCCAGTCTGGTTGGGTCCAGTTCAATCGCTGGCAAACTACCCTTTCTGAGGCATTCTTGCAACAATTTTTCCAGCCGAGACATACACAGACAACAACTCCCTTGGTACTGTTGTGCATTTCTTACTCTCCACCATGGGTCCTCATCAGAATCTGGGCTCCATACATTCTCAAGGCCTCAAGATAGGCCTGTGCAGTCGCTTCAGGGTTACTGGCCCTGTTAGCACGGATGGTAGCCAGGGCAGGACCTCGAGGCTCTCACTAACCCTCTTTCGGCTTTTAGCCTTCCGGCATTGCCATTCTAGCACTTGGGGCAACATAGTCTATCCAGGTCTCCCAGTCATCCTCCCTTGGGGGTGGGGAGGTGCAGAGAAGATCCTCAACCTTCGGTAAGAGTCGTGACTAATGGCAGGTGCAGAAATAGGAGTCTGCATTGGTTCAGCCACCATTACGGGCACTGGAGCAGGAGAGGGTGTTGGGGGAGGAACACCCCAGGTGGCAAGAATAGTTTCTTCAAGTCCTCCACAGTTTTCCCATCTCCCAGCAACCATTCAGCAAATTTCTCCTCAAAGTTTCAGATAGTGGTGGGGCTGATTCCCGGTCTCTTACTGTCCTTAGTTATCACTCTCCAAGCAGTGAGGGCTCCCTCTGGGGTAATGGTCTGTGGCACTTTGGAGCTATCTATGGGATCCTTAAACTCTACTAGGGCCAGGAAAGTGTGGGTGAGCAGATTAGCATGCCGACCCACCACCACAGGGTTTTGTAAACCTTCCACCTTGGAAAGTACTCCCTGCACAGTGTCCGTATTGATACCAAGGGGGATGTCCAGGATAAGCATATCATTTTGGGGGTCGATCTCCTCCCCAGTACACCACTCCACCAGCCGGTGCACAGCCACTTCTGTCGGGGTACCCATTTTTTTCTTAACAGTGGTTCGTAAATATGGCCACTAGAGGACACACAATCCCAGCGGTGAGCCTCCAAGATGTAACCCCTAGATGGCGCTATCCCAGGGGCTACTACCCCTGCCTGATTTGTTACTAACAGGTTGAGGGGCCTGGATCCAATGGCGGGTGCCTCCACCCAGAGGTCAGGGTTTGCAATAGTTAAACTAACTTGGTCACAGCCCTCTGGGACACTGCAACCCCCCTCTTTCCACTAGTGGCCCACACAATATATCAAATTACCTTCACAGTATACACTTACCCCAGGTCTGGTTCCGGCACTGGGACCTCCTAGAAATGAGATACAGTGCAACAATCACAGTACAGTACTTTAACATAGACAAATACCTCAGGCAGTATAACTTTGCTGAAACAAGCAGCTCTGATTTATTTAGGGGATATAACAAGGACAGGGGAAATCAGGTTAATTAGCTTATCACTCTAATAATCTACCTTTATGGCTCTGTGCACAGGCCTATCCCTATCAGTTACTGTCCCTGGGTACCCAAGCCCAGTGGCTAGTCCAAACCGTGGCAGCTGGTAGGGGCCCTTTCACACAGAGAAAAGGAGAATTAAACAGTCAGCAGTACAGTAATTCCATTTGGATTTAATGTGGCAATTCAACAGGGAGCGACCCTGAATTAGTACTCACAACCTCCAAATAAGATAGGGTCCTTCAATGTCAGCAGGGCTCACTTGAGGTACACAAACCTCTTCACACATCCATAAAAGAAAGCACTATACCAGGCAGGCTGCATCTGTATCCCGATCGCAATTACTGCACAATACCCGGAGAACACACAGCAGATTCAGTTCCTGACAGACAGAGTCAATTTTCAGCAATTCCTCCAGTCTTCTACAGGGTGAGCCTGGTTTCTACTCTTCAGAGATCCTTTGATTCTTTTCACAGGACGGATTCAGTCCTAACAAGCTGTTACACAAGCTGCAGACCGAACTCTGGGCCTTACACACGCTTTTTGACTAAAACTGCACACTGAAAAGCACAGGGCTCCTTCCTTCTTCACTGCCAAAGCTCAACTGAAACTCCAACCGACAAAACCGGCACTTCCTTTGAGTTCCTCCCAGTTCTTGACTGGATTGGCTGTCACTCACAATAGACTGCTGCTGTTGGTCCAAAAAGGCACTGAAGTCTAAACTACATCTCCCAGAGTCACTGCCCATACAATCCTCTTGTGGCTGGCTCAGATTATGAGTCCAAGTTCTGATTCGTCCAAGGCACCATTTAGAGCTAGCATACCCCACACTGATTGGTCCAGTTCAGCAGTTCAAAACTAGAATGGGAACTAGCAGACACAGTTCTGACTGCAAAGAAAGCAGGTTAGACAAACTGTAATTTCATTATTACTCTAAATAATTTCTGGCAAACAGTTACATCTTTCAGATAGGTTCCTTTGCACTCTAGTGACTGCAAAATGGAGTGAATTGGCAGCAGCTTGAGTGGTACTCAATCAAAGAAACACACAGTCCCCCATACAAACTAATTATGTCTGCAAGCAGACAGCTCTTAAAGAGACAGTACCAGAGGTTCTAAAAACACTCACTGATAAATGGCTTAAACGCCAAACACCATTCAGGCTTGGAGCATTCAAGCAAGCTCCTGGAAGTCTTTTGGGAACCCCCATTTGCAGGGGGGTTACATCTGTAAACAGCTTTTCCAAAAAAGCATTTGAAAGATGGGGGTAGGAAGGTGCATGCCACGTAAGCCACAGCTTACAAGTTGAATGAAGAGAGAGTGGCATCCTGGGCTCTGACCATTGATTTTGATTACTCCCACTGTTTGATAGCCACCCTTAATCCATAAAATTAAGTACTACTGCATTTTTGCCATTCTTGAAGTACAATATGAGGTGTACAAGGTTTCTGGGTAACAAGTATAGGCACGTCTACAATGGACAGTGGGCAGAGAGGCACTTATGGGTTCTGACTTACAAACTTTATTTTCCTAGCTACACCATTGGTCTGAAATGCAGGCATGTTCCTGCTTCACAGTATATCATTAACTTGACAACACTTGCAGGGTTTAGATTCTGTGGCACAGAACTTATTGCCTGCAACATTTCAGACTCTAAGCTTCTAAAATAATTGAGATATGAAAATAAAACAAAATGGGATTTATCAGCCAACACTAACTATACTGTAGCTATACTTCCAAATGTCTGTAATAAAAAAAAAATAAGTTTGTGGTTTTATTAGGCGGAGGGTGTTTTCTCCTCTTGTTCTCCAATACAGTTTTGTACTGTGGCAGTAAAGTGATTGATTTCCACACAACAGGAGAATTTAAAGCACTCTGTTATGCTTCAAATGTAATAAATCATTTACTTGAACCACCTTCATTTAAAAACAAATGACTTCTCCATGCAATTAGTACACATTTGGTTCAGTTTTTACAAAAAAAGAAACCTTTAGAAATGCGTTTAGCACTGTTACAGTCCTGGCAGTTTTTGCTTATAGTATTGATTCTGGTTGAGCTGTTTTTGTTTGCTTGTTTTTTTTTAAATCAATGCTTGGTCTCTAATTGGGTTATATTTTTGGTAAACGTCAACCAGGGACTCCTGCTCCTTGACAGCCTGCAGGCTAATATATGAGTGTTGACAGGAGATGAATTCTGTGCACTAGGTTTCAGATCATAAGCAGTTATCCCAGTGCATTACTGTGTCTGAGTTGCCAACCTAAAATAATGTTGAAGCGATATCGAAGTAGTGAGGTGCGCAGAAAACTCATTGCGTGTGAGTGCTTTCCGAGTAAAGTTTATCTAAGGTTTGTTTGTGAGCTGAGGAAGAGAAGGGTTGCTGTATCTAAAATCAAGATTGGAAAATAGCAGAAAAAAAATATGAACTTTGAAGGTTATTTTGTTTGACATTTCTGTCTGAGAAAAACTCAGTAGTGCTATGCTTCTCATTAACCTTACATTACTAACGAGACATACCACCCCAAAGTGGAAGAGAAGCACCTGATCCTGACTACAAGAAGGAAATGTCAGAAAGTTCTCTATTTCATTGCTCAACACAGAATTGTCAGGTATGGCTTGCTGTGTTCTGTGGGTGATGTGATGAGCTGACAGCATCTGTTGCAAGCATAGAGCTTTCAGACAAGTCAACCTGTAGTCAGTATATAAATAACATGGGCTTGCACCATTGCTTGTGGTATGGTGGTATATCATTTTTTCAGCTGGAAGAGAGGATGCTGCTGGGGTCTATCCAGCAACCCTCTGCAAACCATTTAGGAACCATGTAATAAACAGTCATTATCTGAGCAAACAGCTCAATACAGGGCCTTATAAAATAGGTTGAAAAAATCCTTTCCTGACCAGCTTAAAAAATTCCCCGAGTTGTGAAATCATTACTACACGCACTATGATTTAAGTCTTGTTTCCCAACCAGGACACTTTGCCTTTAAATCTCCCTGCCCTGTTCCTTCAAAACAATTTAAGCAACTAGTCTGATATCTCAATTTTTCTGTCTAATAGGCCACAAATTGCAGAAACCACAGTATCGTCTGGATATTCGGTGAGTTAATTTTGACAATGCTCTGATAAGGGATCATCTGGATAGGTAAACATGGTGACCCTCCAGAGGAGGTCACTATCTCCACTAGGACCTTTGTGGAAAACCCTTAGGGCAGAGGCTAGCCTGAATGGGAGAGCCTGGTACTGAAGGTGCTATTTCTGAATTGCGACCCTTAGGAATCTCTGATGAGAGTGATGTATCGTGATTGACTGAGGCCAGGAAATTTCAAACTGAACTGTTGCGATAATTGAACTGAAAGATTCCATCTTGAATCAGGCTAGTTTTTTAGGAGTAGTCAGGGGTGGGTGTTTCTGGGTGCCCAGAACCCCCATCTTGCTTCCATTATGTATTTATAAAGAAGTTTTTTGTACATCGGGACTGAATAATGGAATTTCTGTCGTGACCCCCCCTCCCAAATCCTGGCTTTGCCCCTGGTTTTACAAACATATTCAGGCTTTTGATGTCTAGAATAGGACAGAATCACCCTGACATCTTTGGAACCATGAAGTAAACAAAGTAGTATCCTTCTTTCTTCTTGGAGGAGACACTGGCACTATGCTTCTGTACCAAGCAGAGGGGCGAGGGCCTGGTCTACTGCTTGGCATCTCCTGAGTTTTTTTTGATACTGGGGATTGGTGGAGACCTCTATTGCATAACCTTGCAAAGTGATCTCCAGTATCCAGGCATCTGATGAGGTCTGGGTGGGCTCATCTTTCATAAAACCTACAGCGACAACCCACCAAGAATTGTTGACAAGGATGGGCCTACTCACCAATGTGCCGAGTAACCACCTTTGTGGTCTGAGCCTCTGAAGCACTCGAGAGAATTTCCTTTTCTCTTGTTGAAATCTGAAGCTGGCAAAGATATCCCTATCACACGTTCAGTGTCCTCAAAAGAAATGAAAATGACAATGAAGAGAATGATTTTGGCCAAAACCCGTGTTCCTAGAGTTATTCTTCAAGGTTTGCTGACATTTTGTACCAGGCAATGAATCCTTCTTGTTCTTTCTGTCCTTTAGTATTTCATCTAACTTCTGCTATCAAAGGTGAGGCTGCTGGCACTCTCAGTATGGACTCTGTGGTGGATTACGTGGACCTACATGCTGCTTCCTGTAGCTTGTCATTAGCATCTGTTAGAGAAGCTGCCCCTTCCATAGGAACTGTGATTTTTTTGACCACTAATGCAACTGCAGCATCTATTACTTGGGGAACGTTCTATTTTTTATGAGATTCTGGAAAGGAATAGTGCTTGCTGCATTTCTTTAAGAATTGTTTTTTCTTATCTAAATCATCCCATTCTTTTCTAATGATTTATGCAGGATTCAAACTCAAGAAAACCTTTTTGAATGTCTCCTAATATGGATAATATCAGGCTCGTTTGCAGTGGAGCTGTAAACAGGATCTCCAATATTCTATATGTCTTCTCGATCAGGAATAAAGCATTCTGACTGTAAAATAAGAATGGTAACGAGGATACCAGTGGCTCCCCTGACCATTCTCTTTAATCTCTCCTCTTCTTCTGACTTGACATCCATACTGTAGGTTCAGCAGGATTTTAATGTTCAATAGAATTATGCCTTGGGAGTCTTCTGAATTATCTGACTGAGGAGGAGGAGGAGCTCCTAGCTTGAATATATCTGGAGTAGATTACAAGTCAGGAAGATCATCACTATCACCCAAGTTGAGTAAGGAATCTGGTGATGAGGTGAATGGGCAGCAAGTAGTTAGGCAGGGCCATCACTATCACTCTGGCCACTGCCATTTTTCTCTCTGGACCCTTTGATTCCTGTTGCCTTCCCTCCCTCCCTCATAGAAACATAGAAACATAGATTTTGACAGCAGATAAGGACCGCTTGGCCCACCCAGTCTGCCCATTTCCCTACCTATTGGATAAGCTGCAGATCCTAGTAAACCAGCAGCCTACTTCTTCCTACCCCCACCCCCTAGAATTGCCTTATGACTGTCCCATGCATGCTTGAATTCCACCACTGTTTTTCACTCCACAACCTCCTCTGGAAGGCCGTTCCATGCATCCACAACCCTCTCTGTGAAAAAATACTTCCTTAAATTACCTCTGAGCCCCTTCTATCTTCAAATTGTGCCCCCTTGTTCTTGCACACCTCTTTTTTTGAAAGATGCTACCCTCTTGGACTTTGTTGATTCCCTTGAGATACTTGAAAGTTTCTATCATGTCCCCCCTCCCTCCTTTCCTCGAGGCTATACATATTCAGCTCCTTAAGTCTCTCTTCTACGTCTTCCGTGCAGACCCTGCACCATTTTAGTTGCCCTCCTCTGGACAGCCTCTATCCTGTCTATGTCTTTGTAGAGATTGGGTCTCCAGAACTGCACGCAGTACTCCAGATGGGGTCTCACCAACTGTCTGTACAGAGGGATAATAACTTCCTGTTTTCTACTGGTGCTGCCTTTCCCTATGCATCCCAGTATCCTCCCAGCCCTCCTTGCTGCCCTCTCACATTGCTTGCCCACCTTTAGGTCATCTGATATGACCACCCCCAGGTCCCTTTCCATTTTTGTTGTTGTTAGTATCTCACCCCCCATTGTGTACTCTTCCCCTGGGTTTTTGTTTCCCAGGTGCATTACCTTGCATTTCTTAGCATTGAATCTAAGCTGCCATACATTTGACCATTCCTCTAACCTTGCCAAGTCCCTTCTCATCCTTTCCACCCCACCTTGTGCATCAACTCTATTGCAGATCTTTGTGTCATCTGCAAAGAGACATATCGTTTCCTTCCAGTCCCTCTGCAATGTCGCTTATAAAGACATTGAAGAGGACCGAACTTAATACTGAACTCCCCGCGGGTACCCCACTAGTAACCCCTTTCTTCATAGAGTGGACTCCATTTACTATTACCTCTGTGTCCTATTCTCCAGCCAATTCTTTACCCAGGCTGTCACCTTGGGACCCACTCCCAGGCTGGCTAATTTGTATATTAATCTTTGTGTGGGACTGTGTCAAATGCCTTGCTAAAGTCCTCCTTGGTCGTAAACACAGCCTGGAACTAGCCTTGTGCATACGTATGAAGTTCCCTAGCCAACTGACTTGGGTGACTATGGTTGCAGTACAACTAATCATACTCTTCACTGCCAGCTGCCTGATTGCTAGCATTCTCAGTTGCATGCCCCAAACCAGGTGGCTTGCATGGTATAATGCTTAGCTACTGCTGCGCTATAGGCTGGCCCAGCTACTCTTCAGTTTTATGCAAACACCCAACTCTCACCGCCAGAAGTCAACCTTAACTTTTTTTGGCACTAGCCAGCTGGGCTAGGGAACTAGAGATTGCACTAGCTCTCAGAAGTTTGCAGTAGCCCACAGTCAGTATGTTAACAGTGATTTGTTAAATGAAAGGCAAATAAACTGCATTTGTCCTGCCAATGGTCTGGACACCTACCAACTGATTTTGCACTGTGCCTTTAACTGCAAACTGCACATACACTATCTCAGCTTCTGTGATTGATGAGTCAGTGGTTCTGTCACTGATGACTGAAAGGAACTTTGTTCCCATAATTTTTTTCAGCACCATGTGTTCAACCTCGGCTACATAGTGGATAAAGTTGCTGAACTGATATCTAGCCCTTTCATATCATCAGGCTGCACATCCATACAAAGTCTATGAAAGGATGTCCTTTCTTAGCAATTGCATGGCATGTGCAGAACAGTTTATCCGGACGGTTAAGTGTTGCTTCATTCATGTTCTTCAGCATTCCCTCCTCATTACTTGTCCCTGGAGTAGCAGTGCTGGCATCCTCCTTTTCCTTTCCCTAGCATGAGCTTCACTGATATTATGGAACGAGACAGAGTCAAGCCGGAAGTTATTTGTACTGAAACGAAAATTATTGTTATTGCCCACCTTACCCGACTGTATATCATGTTTGATACACAAATGGCAGAACATCAGATCTTTTGTAAGATCATACCCCAACCAGTCATATTTTTCTAGCCAACATTGCTGGAACTGACGGCTTCACTTCGTCTTCGTATCATGATCTTTATTTGTTTGTCTTCGTCAGCATGTTTTCTATTAATACCAGCTAGGTCACTGACTTCTTTAATATATTTTCACATTTTCTGATTTGTAGTTAATAAAGTTGTGTCATGAACAGCGTGTATGTCTTTACTTCCTTTTCCACCCTGGCCACAGATCTCAGAAATGCTTGATTGTCACAGTTCTATTAAAAATGTTCACCCAAAAAGTAAGGATAAGTTCAACAGCATAACAATAGCAGATAAAGGGTGGGTTATTGGGTCACCCATGCCTTGTGTGGTCTGTTACGTAGGTGCAGCCGAGGATTTACCACACAAGAGTGGGTAAATCCCCAATAACTCACACCCTGGAGTGCCTTATTGTGATTATACAATGGACCCATGTGTAAAATGTGCTTAATTATGTTGTTTTATAAATGCATTTCCTCAGCCGTGGGTAATGCAGGATTTACCCACGGTCATGTGACATGTTTTGACCAATGAGGTTACAGGATTTTCACACACCACTGTATAATTATTTTTATTATTTGGCAACCAGGTAACTCCCATTGGGCACAAGACCCATTTACAAGGGTGGTCCAGGAACATAGGGAGCTTAAGTGACTTGCTTAGGGTCACACCGTATGCAAGTGGAGGCTGTGGGAATTTAAACCCAGATCTGCTGGATATACAAAGCCCATTTGCAACCTGTTGCTCTGTCTGTTAAACACTCTCCAGTTTTCCTTTCCATGGCAGCCATGTATTCTGATATGCTTTGACCACCTTTTTTTTTTTTTCTTTTCTAAAGTTTTTTTTTTAAGTTTTTTTCCTCTCTATACTCCTCTGCTCCATCTGGCCAGCACCTCCTGTGGGCCCTCAATGTCCTGTCCCATCTGTCTGCCATCCCCATGACCTACCTCAGCCCCAGATCGCAGCCCCCTGGAGGTAGCCCGGCGTAACCCTTTGCCGGGTAGGTCCCCCTCCTCCGAGAGGGAAGACACCGGTGGGGGTCGTCCAGCGCACTGCAGCATCAGCTCCAGGTGCTGCTGGGGTGGGAGATCGTGGGGCCGTGACAGCAGCGAGGGAACCGGAGAGCCATCATCTGGCTCACCAGACAGCCATTTTCTGGTTTTCTCCCTGGAGGTGATGTACCTGATGTCAAGGTGAATGCCAACGTCCGTACTCCCTGAAATTTGAACCCTGACACTCTGCCATGCTCCGGCCTCCACCAGGGGCCAGCAGGTGCCTAGCTTACATCCCTCTCCCCCCTGGAGAAGGCGAGCTGTCTGGACGCCCAACCTTCTCCCCGCAAGCTTTCCACCCACTCCGAGTCCGCTCCCAACCCGGGTCGCCAGTGTCGCAAGCGGAAATCCAGCCGATGAGCCGGCATATTTGACCACCTTTTTAATAATTGAACTATTAGTACTTGTGGTATCCTCAATACTACATTGTGTTTCCTTTACCTCATCAGTTACTGCTGTTTCTTTTCAAATGTCTAAGACATCACATTCAACAATTTCAGACACACTATTCCATGCTATTTATTCCAATGGCCTGTAAAGGTGTAGCTAATATCGTGGAATGTTCAGGATGGTAGTATAAAAAAATGTGAGCAGCAGCTGCTGAGGACTTGGGAGAGAAATGATCAACACAGTGACAAAGGCAATAAAAATGTGAAAACTAATTTGAAAAAATGGGTCTAAAACATATGGGAATATAGGAAAAACAAAAAGGAACCCATTACAGCATATAAAGATGTAAAAACTGTTTCCTATCATGGCAGTAAATGACCATACTTAAAATTCAGAGTTGGAAAGATTAGGTTGATTTAATGCTAATGATCTTAATTACCATACTTTACACCTCCTAGACAGACTGGTTTTACAAAGAAAGGCCTGTGACTAGTGACATCAGAACTTTTTTTGTAACCTGGACATGCATGCAACAGTGAATGAATGATTTGATACAATAAGTTTTAGTACTATCTGAGCACTCAAAATGGCCCCAAAAATGGACTACATTTAATCAAAACCGGATGACCAGATAAAGACCTTGAAAACTGGATTATCCGGTCTACAACTCGACAGGTGGCAACCCTAGACTATGCTGCTCCTGGACACAGTCACAAATCTGCCTGCCACGAGTACTGAGATAAACAAGGAAAGGAAAAGAGAAAGAATCTTTACCAGCCAAAAATAAAAGCAATAGTTAGTGTAAAGTGAAACAGTTTGTAAATGCACTACACACAGACATCTGTTTTTTTCATTTTACTAATGCTAAGGCAGCACATAGTTAAACCTCCATGAAAAGGACCTGGTTTTAAATAAAATAACAGTTATATTTATGTATTTATTTGTTTATTTATTTGATACCCGGGTTGGGAATGGAACTGCAGCTTTCCACAGGAGGAGCTGCACTAGCCCAGCCGAGCAAGTAACAGAGATTCTGCACTAGTCCGCGGCAATCTGCACTAGTACCCGGGCTAGTAAATGAATACTAAGGTCGACCCCTGCTCACCACCCAGAGCTTGAGCCCCATCCCTCCTCCTGAGTGACTAACTACATCTGTCAATGAACGTAGTTTCCCAGGTGTGGTCTCACTATGGCCTTATTCATTATGTAAAAACATTTTTGTATTGTATCCTCATTTAAACACACCCCTGTACTCTAGTTGCCTTTTTTTTTTTTTGCAGTCAGGCAACAGGGTTGATGTCAATGTGCTTCACATTCTAACCCCCCACCTTGTTCTGATTAGTTTACTGCAGTGCAGCTTCATTTTTCTCTCCTCCTTTGTCTCCTTTGTCCCTGATTGCTGAGCTATAATTCAATTCAATTCAATTTTTTATTTGTATACTGGAAAGTATGTGAATAAAAATGCCCATTTTCTAAATGTCCAGTGTTGGAATACAACAGATTAACAGTTACAGAGACAAATTGAATATTTAGAACATACAGACATAGTAAATACAATATATTTACAGAGTTAAAGGTACAATGAGCTAGTAAGTACAAACTATAAATATCATATTTGGAGGAGTAGGCAATGTACAAGGGTCAAACAGATGTCAAACAGAGTACAGTGATATTTACATGACATAAATTGCTGAAAGAGATTAACTGAGCAGACCCATGGAAAGCAGAGGGGGGACTAGTGGGCTAGTGATGTGCAGCCAGGGTGAAGGGATTCATTTCAGGGTTAGTGGGGGGCTTGCTGTTGTAACAGGTCCAGAAAAGATTTTAGTGCACTAGGTGGGGAGAGAAGTGCGGGTCATGTGGAGAAGCAAGTGCCGGTGGGATTTTATCAGGTGGGTCTGCTCCCTTGCATCGTGTACTACATTTTACCACCTTTTTGCCCTGGTGATCATATATTTTGCCTATTATGAAATGGGTACTAAGAATCTCAGTTTCTGATTGGTAAAGAGCTGCTTTCAGCCGGGCCATTATCTCAGCACAACAGCCCGGCTGAAAGTAGCTCCTTGCAAACAGGACCCAGCACCCTGTCTGAAAACCTTCCCCACTGACCGGCAGCTCATCTCTGCGGCTCACAGTAACAGCTCCTGCTCTCCTCCCTGCTAACTTGAGACATACCTACCGCGTCTTTTAAATGCCACTTCCCAGCTGCTCCCTTCCTCTCTTCGGTCCTGAATCCACAGAGTATCTTTGTTCCCACTTTCCACTAACTGCAGCATTTACAATGTCCAGCAAGACCAACAAACCACCGACTGACACCGGAGCAGGACTGGGACCCGGAAATAGTGGAGTCAGGCAGTTGCGACATAGGAGCTGGCAGCCACAGCAAGTGGGCAGGCACTACTTTTTGTCTTTTACTTAACTGCCTATAGTTCTAATATTGAAGTAATTTAAAAGAGACAAAATATGCTTTAATTTTTATGACTGTGGGCAGAGCCTACAGCCATCTTACTTGTCCATAGCTGGAAAAAATTGAATACAGTGGAACACATTTTGGGAGTTTTCAATGTATCCTTCGACACCTATAAATTACTATGCCACTTGAAATAAAATGCTCTCTTCTTTCTGTTTAGAATAATGGAGACAGAACTCCAAGCTGCTTATTAGATGGCCATTAGGAAACTGAAACAGCTTATTAAATACTGGTTGCCTATTAAACTGGAGATTTGTTTGCCCTCTTGGAAATGCAAAAACTTGCACATTTAAATACTTAGCATTTAAACATTTTCTTGCTACTAGATTCAGTTGGGTAGGTATTGTCTTTCAAAAAAGATTCATACCTCATAAATGTCACTCTTTCCTAGCAATGAAAGATTTACACTGTTCTTTTTAAGCTCTTAAGACACTATCTGATAAGCACTGTCTCAGACATATGCCAGATCTTCTGTGAACTATCCAGGCAAAATATATAGCACTTAGCAGGCATTTTTTACTATGCTTTTTGGGAAAAAAGATATATTGAGCTAAAGCAAACACACACACACACACACACACACACACACACCCTCCTCTCATGGCCACAACATTCAAAATAAATACTGCTATCTAATATGTTATAAAACAATAAAGAAACTGTTTATGTCAGTGAACACAGTGAAGTTCAGTTTACAGTACATTTCCTTTGAATATTTCTTATCCTATATTTTGTATCCTGGAGAGCTCAAGGGAGATGCTACATCTCATTGTCATAGGGATCTTCATTTTACACATTTTTGCACTGTATTTAGTCAGGATGTCTCAGATTAGATGCAATATCTGTTTTCAGTGGGGTAATGATTTCAACATTTTAATAATGTGTTTATTCAGGGCAGCCTAGTCCAGATGTAAAATATTTTCAGTGTGTTCTGATTTTACACAATGCAGTATAGTATTGTGTAGACGTAGAGCCCCACTGAAAATAAGATGCCATGTCTTCCGTGAACTATCCAGGCTAAATATATAAAAAATCAGCAGGCGTGCATATTCTGGGAAAATACATTGTAAAAATGTGTAAAAGGGAGACCACGTTAAAACTGCCTCTCAGCAGATCTGCCTTGTGCAAATTCATTAGAAATAATGGGTAAAAGCATCCCAAAAGCTCTCTACAGCCATATCGGCTCTGACCAGAACTTATTTAATTTACTAACACTCTTGGGACCCATTTTGTAATCACAATAAGGCACTCTGGGGGAGGGGCATTATGGTGTGATAGCTGACCCTTCTTGGGTGGTGGAAGCACTGACTTACCTCCTGCTTCAACCCACCAGCGGGCTGTTATCCCACCATAACACTGCCTATGTCATGCCTTATTGTTAATTACACACCAAGGGTGTGTGAAACCTAATAAGACAAACCTTGTACAGGCATTACTTTTTTATAATAACTAGTGCAAGATTTCTATAGAGAAAACCCATGAGCTGTATTTGTTCAGAGTGAGTGTGTCCCTAAGTAACCACTGTAGTGAGTGGCTTTTGGTTCAGTTTTTTTTTTATTAATTAAGAAATATGTTTTGAGTGGCTTCTGTGATGTAGACAATTTTCCCAAAGGCAGAAATATAAAATGTAAGTATGGTACAGTAGTGGGTTTTGTTGTGGGGACAGAGAGTGAAAAACTGGTCTCCAGCTTCTGTGCATTGTTTTGCCCTTCAGTGAGGTGAGAGCATGAGGAGGAAAATGCTGTAATTACCCGCTATTGAGTTCTTTGGAATTCAGCGGGTTATTATGGCATTTTATCAGGTATGCATATCCATTCATTATAGGCAGTCACCAGTTAGTATTATAGAATAATGTACTGTGGGGGGTGTATAATGAAGTATTTTACATACTGAGGTTTCTGATGACCCTATTAACCATAGCAATGAAGTTTGAGTGGTTTGCACAGTCATAAGTCAAGGCTGTGTAAAATGAAAATGAGTGCCCACATATTTTATATGATTAGTGGGTTTTCAATGTTAAAAAATATAAAAAAGATGAGTTATATAATCAAATTTGCAGATCTCCCCCCCCCCCATTGTGAATCACAGGTTGGATAGGACTTATGCAGCAGAGAGCCCTGTGCCTGGTTTAAATTACTTTTTAATTTATCACAGGATCTTTCTGGAGTGAGCCCTTAGGCATTTATCTTAGTTCAGAATCTGTTGCTGATATTTCTTTAATTTTATAAGTAAGAATTTTAATTCTGTACAGCAATGCCATCTTAATAGCAAGCTTCTGCTAAATGTTAAAAAAGAACTTGGGCTATGCTGTTTGAATCCAGACCTAGATTAAAATAAAAAACTTGGGGGCGCCAGAGAGCCAGCTTTCAGGCAGGTCATATTTTCTCCCAGCTCCTCATTACATCTCCTAAATAGTCTCAGTTTGTAAGAACCAAAAGCTATTGAGCAGAAAATCTTCAACAGCATCGAATTCTGCACATCTCAAGCTTTCAGGAGATACCTTTTTTTGTTATGGGACGCACAAAAAATAATCAGAATCCAGCACTGGAAAGTGTAAGGCCTACCTCCTCTCAGACATCAGCAGGACCAGCAGTAGAAATACCTAAAGACCCAGCAACAGAGCCTCCCTGGAAGGCCATACTTGAGTCGGTTTGGGCTATGGATGCAAAACTAGAAAAAACTCTGAATCGCTTAGAAGCCCACGATGCAGTCCTCATCTCTCTAAAAGACACTGTAGCAGAAGCAGACAAGCACTCATTGTCAGCACAAGCTATGGTGGCATTGCTTATGAAGGAAAACCCGCAATTGAGAGGATGTTTGAAGGCCATAGAGAACGGCCAGAGAGTGGGGAATATTCGAATAGTAGGCTTGCCAGAAGGAGTGGATGGAGGGAGCCTATCTTTTGGATTACCTAAAAGACTGGATGACAGAAACATTATCCTTACCAGACGGGTTCGACTGGATGACCTTACGGCAGGCTTATCGGGTAAATTCCAGGGCTTGACCTGCTGGTCCCTCGCAACCCCCGGACTGTGCTGATTCGGACGGTGGGGCCGGAGGTCCGAGACATGCTCACCTCTGCTGCCAGGGCAGTGTACCAGTGGAGGTTCAGGGACATGACATGAAACTATCCCCTGATTTATTATTTCAAACTCGGCCAGACGCAAACAATTAGATGTGACCAGACAGAAGCTCAGATCCCTGGAATTGTTCACTCTTTCTTCTCCCAGCTCGCTTACGCATCATCTGTGGAGGGAAAAGTTGGCAGTTCACCGACCGGAAAAATGTTGGCCGATGGCTCGAGAAGATTGAGGCGGAATTTCAGTGGAAAAAAAGATCTTGAAAATGCCTGGGGGGATTCTGATTCTGATGCAGGATGAGTACTTTTAGACTTTATATTGCAGTGTTCTGATTTTCAGATGTTTCTCCCAGGACAGTACATGGACATGTTTTATTGGTGGGATAAAAGTTTTGCCTGTATAAGGATCTTGTTTAAGTGCTTTTTACTGTTAAAATATCTTACTGTTGAAGTTTAACTTACTTAGTACTTGAAATAGTGTTCCATGTTTTAGATTCCTGGGGACTGGTTAAAGGTTTAAGGAATTCGCTTAATGGCTTTATAGAGGTAATAATTATAATGCTCTATGTGGATGGGGAGGAGATTGGGGGAATTATATATAGCTTGTTATACCTTTTAGAGAAAATAGGTTTGTTAGTACTACTGGTTTAGTGCGTATGTCTAAGTTTGATATATCCCTACAAATCTCTACCTATGCCTCTGAAGTGGCTGGCAACTTGGGACATTACCTTTGGGACTTTTAAGGACTTTGTTTGCCTTTCTAAGTTTTGTATAACCCCTACATCCTACTGTACCAGATTGTATGAGGGAATATGTGTAATCCTAATATTGTATGGCAATGGTCTTATTTGACTGTTTAATTCTCTGTACCTCTTACATGAATATTACTTTTGTATTGTTTTATTTAAAGCAATAAACAGATAGTACAAAAAATAAAAAACATACATTTTACATTTTGGATCGTTAAGGGGTCTCCGTGGAATAAGTTTCTAATTTTAAGCACCTGGGGTTCCTTGTACCTTACCTTTCTTTTCTGAACATGTCTTCATTATTTAAATCAGCTAATCAGAAGCTGGGTGCTGTTTTCAGATTAAAGCAGTGTTTATCTGTTAAGATCTGACTAGCCTTTGCCGGGGGAATACCACTGCCATCATTAGATTCAGGTTCCCTGATCTTTTTTACTGCTGCCTCAGTTGATATTATTAGGTTAAATACAGTCTATAGTAATATAATATAGGTTGTATTGTTTTTTTCTGCAAACTTTAGATCCCAACATTGTAATTTGGAAGCCAATTTAAGACAGTTTTCTCCTCAAGCGCAGAAAACCATTCTTGGGCTGCTTCAATGACAAATTCCACAGAGATTTTGCTACCTCCCCTCTGTGAGAGTTAGTGAACTCTATTCAGGAGGCCTATGTGCCGAGACCTGACTGCAGAGGTGTGTGGGCTGTGGCGCACCCATGAATGTATCATAGACCTCCTAGAGCAGATAGCAAACCATCTGTTATCCGGGGCCGGCACAGTCGCCCATGTCATCCCCCCAGCAGGCCAGAATATGGTGACCCAGAGCCCGCCAGGCAGGCAGACTTTGGCCTGGTGCACAGCTGCATGCCACCACCCTGCAGACAAAGTCATGCACCTCGGTTGCCGTGGCACAGAGCACCATGCTGCACCGGCTGCCACCCGCCAGCCTCACAGGCCCTGGGACACATGTGCAGGGCACCAACATGGAGTCATCTGCCAGCCTAACAGGGACACAGGAGTCGGGGTGGGCACTGCAACCCTAGAGTTGGAGCCCATTAGCACACAGGGGAACCCGGGGGACCTACATGGGTAGCCAGGCCTGGGGCTATCAGGGGACCACAGGCCATGTGTGGGCAGGGGCAAGGTGAAGGAACAGCCACTCTGCCAGGGAGCATGCACCTCCACACATTGGGGAAACACTGCCAGGGAGGCTGTAATGTGGCCACACAATTCACAGTGACACCCATGCACCTGCACCCACCCCGCACAGCCTCACCATACAGCCGTGACACCATCCTGGCCCTCCTGTGACTGCACTATACACCCATGAACCCTGCCCCTGGGTGGGAGCCACACCCATGAACCCTGCTCCCGAGGTAGTGGCCACACAGCGAACCCTGCCCCCAGGGTGAGGGCAACACCCATGAACCCCACCTCCCAGGTAGGGACCACACACATAAACCCTGCTCTGGGGTAGAGGCCACACCCATGAACTCTGGCCCTGAGGTAGTGGGGCCAACCATAGATGCTGTGGACACGCACTGCACCAAGCCCACAACATCTGGACTTCCACACGATGCCCCTGTCACAGACAGAATTGCGCACAACACACGGAGCGAGACACCCATTCCCCCAATATGGGTACTCAGAATGTATTGGCCTCATCACAGTGCCACTGTGGTGTACACCATATCTCTTGAATGACCCACGCATGAGTGCATGGCATGCTGCCCGGACAGATAGCGTCTCTGGACAACAGTGCTGTGGGTGATTCTTCTTCCCATTGCTCCATGGGACAGCTCCCCACTGCTCGGGCATGGGCAGCCATTTGCAAATGGCCATGTTGTGCAGCACGGCACATGCGGTGATCACTCTGCAGGCTTCCCAGGGGTCAACATCATTGTTCCACTGGTGTGGTCTAGGCAGCGGAATGGCATCTTCAGCACCCCAATGGTCCTCTTGACAACAGCATGTGTCCTTCTGCACACCTTATTGCATGCCTCCTCCTCCCTGCCATGCAACATCAGGAACAGCATCATCAGGTATGGTTGGAGTGGGTATCACCTGTCTCCTAAGCATTGGGTTCAGAACCGACATGTTAGTGACATGAGACAGTGTGCACAGCTGTGTCATGTATGTGATATGCCCATAATCACCCAGCAGCCAACCATTGACACCCCCCTGGGCTGCAAGGTGGTCACTCAATCTGGATCTGTCGAAGGTGTATGCATCATGGGTTGAACCTGGTTACTTGGCACACACACTGGTGATGATACCATCTGCATCATATACTATCTGGCAGTTGATCCTGTGAAAACCCTTTCCGTTTCTGTACACCTCCTCATCCACGGTGGGTGCAATGATGACCACATTGGTACAGTCTATGATGCCCAGGACATTGGGCATGCCTTGCATGGTGTGGAATGCCTCCTTTGTGGCATGGATGTTCATGTCAACCATGGGGAACCATATGTGGTCATGAACATGTTGAACTAGGGCATCCGTGATCTGGTGCTGGGACCGTGACATGGATGACTGATTGACACCGGTGACATCCGTTGTGACCCTCTGGAAGGAGCCTGTGGCATAGTATGACAGGTCACACAGGGCTTTCATTTCCACAGACATGGCATGTGACCAAGGTGTCGGGGCCTGCAGCTGCCCCTGTAGCCTGTGGTAGAGCCCTGAGATTGTGGTTGTGGTCCAGGCAGCACCACTCAATGCACTGTCCCTCACAGAGCTGGGCCACATTTGTACAGGGCCTCAATATCCTGGGCTCTCTCCTTCTCCTCTTGGCCTCCACAGGAGGACATTCTTGAGAAGCCCAGGGCATATCCTCTGATCCCCATGTGATCATTGCAACTCACAATCTGACTGCTACTACTCGCTGTACACCACGCCTGGCTGAAGTGTGGAGAAGCTCCACCACAGCCGCAGGTCCATCTTTCAGTGGACCATGACCCGGCACACCAATGGAACATGCATGCTGGTGCCATTGCCATCCGGCATGCCTTTCTGCATCTCAAAATGGCAGCCGTAGTATCGGTTCACTATGATGGTGTGTCAGTGCCCGAGGTTGGGTGGCTGGGAGCACCCCATGAACTGTGGTGGGTGTCCACAATGATGTGCATATGGACAACCTCCAGGGGACCCTCTGGGAGGCAGTGGAGCCTGGGAGGTGAGGATGTGTTCTTCCCTACTGTGTGCTACTGTCTTGTCCATGTCCCACAGGTTCTGGACATACAGGGCAACCGTGGTATGTGCACCTGCTACCTGGTGCATGCCCACCTGTGGTGTATACCTTGTGCTGTACACCATGCTGTGTAAAGTGTGGAGCAGCTTCCACCACAGCTGCAGGTCCATCTTTCAGTGGACCATGACCCAGCACACCCATGGGGTCATGCATGCTGGCTGCCATTGCCATCCGGCATGCCATTCTGCATCTCAAAATGGCAGCTGTAGTATCAGTTCACTATGATGGTGTGTCAGTGCCCAAGGTTGGGTGGCTGGGAGTGTACCCCCAAGAACTGTGGTGGGTGTCCACAATGATGTACATGGACAACCCCTGAGGGACCCTCTGGGAGGCAGTGGAGCCCAGGGAGGTGAGTGGATGTGTTCTTCCCTACTGTGTGCTACTGTCTTGTCCATGTCCCACAGGTTCTGGACATACAGGGTAACCATGGTATGTTCACCTGCTACCTAGTGCACGCCCACCTGTGGTGTATACCTTGTGCTGTCCACCACAGGTGCACCTGTGTGCTGCGCCCTGTCTGTTTCTTCTACTGGTGGTGTCTGTGTGTGTCCAGGGTCCTTGAATGCTGTGCTGCTAACCCTTGCTATCCCATTGTGTCTGTCTAGGACTTCCAGGGATGGCGGATGTGTTTACAGTGGGCGGCAGGCACAGCCAGACAGGGCTTCGCCACTTGTAGTGCCACCGCAGTGGCACTGGTGCCCTTAAATCGTGCCATACCACCTGTCCTGGAGGGGTGGGCATGGGCAGACATGCACTACAAAGATGAAGTGGAGGACCTGTGGGCTGCCGAAAGAAGTATTGAAGGTACATGTAGCACCTGTGCCTGTGGTGCATATGTGTCTGCTGGTGTCAGCCATGTCCCCATCACTCACTCATGGCTGACACCAGCTGCCCAGCTGCTAGCCCTTAACTGTAGATCTAATTCTGTTTTATATATATATATATATATATATATATATATATATTATAGTGTACGATAGTGCCACTATAGTTAGGGTTCAGTACCCATTTAAGGTTAAATCTGAAATTTGGCAGCTTAATAACTTTGCCACTGTATGACAGATTTGTCTGAAATTTAGCTTTCGTGGTCTGGAACCATAGATCTCTGGATCTGCCAAGTTTCGTTATGGTCGGATGTACGGTTGCGGAGCAACAGAGCACCGAAAAACACACAAATTACACATTTTTGCATATTCTTTGCACATGCCTACAGCCTGCATGGTTTGTGCGACTGGTCCAAAACCTTCAGGAAACATGCAGTCTGGGACCCTGATGTGCCTTTAGAAGCTTTCATGAAAAAATATTAAACGGTTCAAAAGTTATTCAAAAAACAAATTTCCCATTATAGTCAATGGGAAAAGTTAACAAAATATGCGAAAGTGTCGCAAATGCACTTTTTACTTTCGCAAATGACCCTTGTAGTGTCGTAAATCGGCCATCTTGTTTTCAGTTGGTGGTCACAGAAATGTTTGGCATTTAAATCTGGGACCCTCTAGGGACACAATTCTTGTTGTGTTCACCTTGTCGAGCCCTGATGATGTTAGCCATGTCTTTTTTTGGGGGGTAAAACACCCCAGAAATATGTTTTTTAAATGTTTGTAAAAAGTAGTGTGACAAAGTACTTTCACATATGCAACACTTTCGTGATTTCATTTGCGAAAGTGTCGTGATTTGCGAAAGCACTTTGCGACACTATGGCCAAAAACAATAGGGAATCTTTGCCACCCTGCTGCAAAAGAACGGTTTGGTCTTTTGGGCTGAAATTTGGAGGGAAGAAAGCCAAGATCCCACAGATGTGCCCTTTTGGTGGTTTGGAACAAAATATTAGAGGGCTGCAACGTTATGACAATCTGAATTTGACTATTTTTCCCATAGGATGACATTACGGCGTCTTCCGGGGCCTGTATCTGAAAAACGGTTCGAGATACAGACTTTTTGCCAGTAGAATGCTTAGTGCCACACTAGGGCTAGGTACAAAACTAGCCTGGAAAGTCATAAATAATATGAGATTTAAAAATTTTTCTACGTTGTACGGTTCCTGAGATATAAGGAATTTAGTATTCCAAGTGCTCATTTTCTGCTCCGAGGGCTATTATTATGCATACATTCTTTGTATTCACGTGCTACTGAATGCACCTTTTGGGGAAAAATGGTGTGTGTTTGCATTATTGTTACCGTTAGTGATTCCGCTTGCATTTCCATTACGTTTGCGTTAGCGTTTCTGTTTACGCCACCGTGTGCGTTACCCTTTGCATTTGCATTTGCACTTGCGTTTGGGTTACTGTTACCATTTGCATTTCCGTTACCATTTTTGTTTGCGTTTACTTTTGCGTCACCATGTGCGTTACCATTTGCATTTGTGTAAGCACTACTGTTTCCTTTGGCATCATCATTGGTATTACCGTAACCGTTTGCATTTCCAATTGCATTACTGTTACTGTTTGCATATTCGTTACGTTAGGCGTTTGCATTCCGTTGGCCTTAGCATTGCGTTTCCATTGTCGAGTCGTAACTGTTTCCTTCCGCATTACCGCTGCCATTACCATTTGCTTCTGTTACCATTTGCATTTTTGTTACTGTTTTTGTAACCGTTTGCGTTTCTGTTGCCGTTAGTGTTTTGTGTTACTGTTTGCGTTACCATTTCTGTTTTCATTTTATGTTTGCGCTTGCATTTCTCTTACTGTTTACGCTTATCGTTTCTGTTTGCATCACTGTGTAGCATCGCTTACGCTTGCATTTGCGTTACATTTAGTATTACTATTTTCTTTTACCTCACTGTTGCCATCACCGTTTGTGTTAACATTACTATTTGTGTTTTTGCATTTGCGTGAGTGCAGTGCAAAACATTGTTTTTCTATTTTTCTGCACTGCCTTCTGTGATGCATAGCGAGCCAGTGTGTGGTTGATTGATCTGAAACCTTTCTTATAGAAAGACATGTTCAAGGAACATGACAGTTTTTGTTTGGTGAAAAAATGTTGTTCCTTTCCAGAGTTATTGCAATTTGAAGTTGGTCCCCCTCACAGTTACAGATTTTTCGGCTGCCAGGTCCACCATTTTAGTGCATTTTCAGCCACGATTTCCTCCATTTTGTGGTGGAAGACTTCTTAAAGGTGCAGAAATGTAAATATTGAATATCTCTGGAACGGTTTGGTCTTTTCACATGAAATTTGAGGGTGTTGAGTGGATGTCCTGGGGATGTGAATAATGCTGTTTACATGTTGGAAAAGAATTCACTGCGTGATACTGCTTGACACAGTTAACATTTTGTGCTTAGAGTTCTGCATGGTGCTATTGGCTTGAAATTTATAGGATAGGTAGCCTTGTGGTATGGAGATGCCTTGCAGTGCTTTGGTGTGTAAAACATCAACAGGTGCAGAATTATGCCACTCCAACGAATGAAAATTTGGTTCATTACACTTCCATAACTTCTGAATCGTGTGTCCGATTTTCCTGGCATTTAGAATGTACAAAGATTTATAATTCATCTTTGACTGTGCCAATGTTTGGGTTGCTGGCACTTACGGTTGCTGAATTGTGCATGTTACGTTGTTTGCTCATGGCGCTGTGCGACCGTTGAACAAATGTACACACAATTATGGACACACGGTGTGCTATAGTACATGTCTTCTTTTTACAATTTTTGGTTCTGTCAGATATATGGTTCTTGTGTAGCGAAGTGGCAAAAATGTTATTTCCGGCACTCCTGCGCAGTTTTCACGGTGTGACGCTGCGCAACTGTTGAACAGATTCAGATAACATTTGTTATACATGTTGTGGTATGGTATATGTCTTCATTTACCAATTTTCATTTCGGTCAGTCATACAGTTTTAAGCGCGGTGAAGTGACAAAAATTAACTGGTGGAGCGCGGGCCCAAGGGCCACCACCACATTCCATTCACTATTTATAGTGCACATTCTCAAAAAGAGGGAATTCATGGCAAAAACTCTGTTTAATGCAATGCATACCCCGATGCCTGTTGGTGGGGGCGGGGTGGGCGTGGGGTGCAAGGGGTGGCAACCCTAACACCGAATTTTCACGCTTTTGTCGCTGTGGAACAACCCTAACTGATGCATTAAATAGAGTTTTTTTGCCATGAAGATATATCTATTTAGATTTTGATGTAATTCTGTGTATATGTACATGCCAAGACATGCCAGTGTCCAGGGGTGTAGGAATTTTAAACTTGTACTCAAAACTGATGCACTTTTGCCCCCTCGTTATGTAAACATAAACCAAAATATGGGCTGCCACACCACACCATTGCCCCCCCCACTAGCCATGTCTGAGTTCAAGTAATCATTTTCCTCCTGTAATCCTCCGTCCTTTGTTTTTCTGCCTGCCTGGTAAGTTGCTCTTGTTTGTGTATTTGGCAGGTGGCATCAGTGTCCCATAGTGAACAACAAAGCCGAAAGGGTTCAGCGCCACACAGACACAATGTGACTCACAATGTCCTTGCTTTCCTCTTTTTGTTGCCCCTGCCTGATTTGTTGCCGATCTGAATTTTTTTTTTACTGTACTCTGTTGAGTACAGTCGTGTCTCTGCTGACACCTGCAGTGTCAGCACAAAGGCACCTAGGGAAAAAACTAGGACCAGATTCACAAAAGTTGGCCATAAGCTGCAACAATGGCAGCTTGCACAAATAGCTCCTGTGTCCTGGACCCTTCACCTGATTCAGAATCATACAGGGTCCCAGAACCTGCATCCTGCGGCTTGCGGCATCAATCCAACAAAGGGTGCAGCCCCCAAGAATGTGCAGCGTGGGATGGGTGGGTGGCAGATGCACCCACAGAAGTGAGCCTGGCAGTGGGTCATGCCCCCCCCACATGCTCAGTCCCCAACAGAACTGGTAGAGGAGCCCTTGTGGGCCATCACCTCCCCCAATCCCGAACCCCGATTGGCATAACGTAGAAGCCGTTATGGGCTATTGGAACCGCCCCCCAGCCCACTCCCCAGTCTCCTTTCCCCACCCCCAAAATACCATGCCAGTAATGAACTAAACAATATTGTAATCCAACATACCCAATATAGCCCTGGTGGTCTAGTGGTCCCCCACCCCCTCACCCGGCAGTGCCAGCCCCCGGGCCCCCCATACCGCAACTGTCATTCACTGAGTGTGTGTATTTACAGTACACACTCAAAGCAAAGCTTAGTCGGTGGCTGGCCATGGTGGTGAGAGGTGGTCTGTGCCAGTTGCCAACTGGGTATGGGTAGGGGGCAGAGTGGGCTGGCACTGCCGGGTGGGGGGCTACTAGAACACTAGAGCTATATTGGGCATGTTGGATTACAGTATTGTTTAGTTCATTACTGGGATGGCATTCTGGGGGCAGGGAAAGGGGATTGAGGATTGGGCTGGGGGGATTCCGATAGCCCATAAGGGCATCTATGTTATGTCAATCAGGGTTCAGGACTGGGAGAGGCGATGGCCCACACAGGCTCCTCTATCAGTTCTGTTGGGGATCTGGGCATGTGGGGGGGGTGTCTGCAAGCCCATATGGGCTTCATGTGATACAGACTTGGGGAATGAGACTGTTGGGGGCTGTAGCCTATGAGGGCTATATTTTCTGCAACAATGGGGGCACATTGGCAACCCCTGGTGCATGGCAAAGATCATGGACGCCAGCTCATAGCTGGCATAAATGTTCTTTGACGGATGTCCACCAGGGGTTGTTTCTGAATCCCAATTTGGGGACTTGGCAGCTGCCCTTCCTGAATAGGGTGCAACTGCTGCCATAAACCCCCTTGCGCCATGTCACAGTGGGGTTTATGGTGCAAATAGTGGCCAATGTCCACCTTGGTGCAAGCAGCCTGCAATATGTCACAAGCTGCTTTTCTGAATCCCAAATGTCACAACTCATTGCGCAGTGCTACTTGCACCATTTTTTTGGTGCAAGTTACTTTAAGGCCATGCATAACCTTTGTGAATCTGGCCCTAGATTTTAAAAAGGGTTTGACCTTCTTAACCTGCAGGCCAGCCTTGCTTGCCAGGAAAATGACAAGTTATTGTCAAAACCTTGTGGATAGCTGATCAAAGAGTCTTCCTCTAAGTTAACTACCCAAGGGAAACAGAAGTAATAAAATGTCAGGAGATAGCCCTTTCACTTCAAGAAAACCGAATGCTTTGATCCTAGGAAACTGTTAATAGTGTACTTTATTTTGTGAGGTAATAGGAAAGAACACATCCTTCTAACAGACCTGTGTGAGATTGTAAAGTCAGATGTCATAAATATAGGCTGGGTAACATCACCAGGTGGCAGAACATTGTGTTGGGGAAACGCAAGAGTGCCACCTGGTGGCCTAAAATGGAAGGACCAGCCTCTATTCACAGATTGGGATAGCCAACACTGTAAATAGCCCAGATCAGGGCATTTGGACACACACTTCATCTGGACACTGTGCTTGACACACATCAGAAGCCAAACTATTGAGACCCAGTGTGGCTGTCAAGGACTAAAAGTAACTGAGAACCTTCATCTACTTTTCTGGACTTCAATTTACTGCAAAAATAAAGTACACTTTTTAGCTAACAGTTTTAGTGCATTTCACTGTACATTTTTCCATTTTTTTCTGTTTATGTATACTGTAACCCAAATTAGTGGATGTTCTTTTTAGTTGTAAACATATTTATTGAAGTACTTTAGTAAAACTTTTGTTTTTCTAAAGAATATCTGCCTGAACGAGAATTTATTATATTGTATGTGTGACTGTAGAAGGTTTATTAATAATCAGTGACAACTGTTACTTGCTTAGAGGGGCCACCATAAGCAACCAAATTGAAAAAAGGGTCTGTAAAGAATCTGGAAGGACAGGGAGAATACTAAAGTCTCAGGGAAAAGTCTGTAGGGATTTTGAACCAGGCTGTTGCATGTCCCATAGGGAGAAGGCCAGATCAAGCTTACACTGCTACCCCAAAGAGAGTGTGACACAGGGGTCTTCCTCCTTTGTGTAATAGCCAAGGAAGGGTTCATATTTGACCACAAGACTCAAGACTGGTATTGTGCCCTTATCCAGAGTTAGAGGGATGCTCTGGATCCTTGTGGCAGAGGTGCAGTCGTGACATCAGTGGGCATTCAAAAGGATGAGGAGGGTATCCTGTTCCCTCCATCATGGATTGCACTTAAGGGTGGGCACTGTGAGCTCAGTGGACCTGACCCCAAGAGTGGGTTTTGATACTCACTTTTCTCTTCCAGGTGTATCATGGACCACTGGGTCGCCTTTGTGCTGTGCCTCCTCAGCCATTCAGAACCCACCCCTCAGGATCAAGCGAGGACTCGGAGGATGAGGAGGACTGGGGGAGCCAGTGGTAGACTGCTTGTGTTGGCCTGTGTGGCCCATGTTTTGTGTTCTGTGGCATCCCATTATTAAGATGTTTCTTATGCATACACTGTTGTCCTCTTCATTCCTGATAGTGGTGTGTGTCCACCATTGGGGTTTTGGGGGAGTCATTATACTTCTCAGCTGGCAGCCTTCTACACATGGCACTGCCTGCGGGGTGCATGGTTGTGCTGTGGGGGGGCACTGGCCTTGCCTCCATCACCGTTGCCTGTGCCGTGGTCACACTGTTGGCATGCACAGGTGATCCCTAGGCTGAGGCACTCATCTGGGCCATTGGGTGTGTTCATTTTCATAATGGTGTCTGCCATGTGTGGTGATGGCATGCACAGGCTGTGCTCTGGGCCCACGTGTGGTCCATACCCCATGTTAATGGCTGAGTCAGGGGCATGGGGCTGCCTGCATCTCTGGTTTCCATCCTCCACCCTACCCTGCAGTCCAGGGTACTGTCTTAGCACATGGACAGGGTGGGGATTGCCACCATGCTCTTGTGTTGCTGGCACCTCTGTGTGTCCATCGCACTGTGTCCACAGTGCCCCTTGAATTCACCATTGCTGTTTGGTGGATGGCATGCCATACTGTGGATTCATCATCTGTGTCTGTCTCTTCCACTATAGTGCTGTGCCTGGTGTCCTGCACATTCCCCAGTTCCAGTGTCTGCCATATCCACCATTGGGTGGCTTGTGGGGGTGTCACCCTGCATCCTGCATGCTGTGGGGTATCCTCACAGTGGCATCTGCCTGGTGCTGTGCCCATGTGGCTGTGCATGTTGGCCATTCACTAGTGCACCTTGTGTGCCTGTGTTGTGCACCTGGGGTTTATGGCTGCCCTCTGCCCTGCATATTGCTGTGCATCCTGGTCCATGTACCTGGGTGACATAGTGCAATTTGTGTATGTGCAAACAGTGCCATGTGCACACTGCTACACAGCCATGCCTCCTAGGTGCGCACATAATTTCTGTGGTGCATAGCTACATGTCTGCCCTCCCTGGGCAGGGCGTGCTGTTGTTTATGAATGCCACCATGGTGTAGTGTGCACGGGATACTGTCGTATGCCGTTGTGCATGTCACTTACATGCCTCGCATCTGTAGGTGGGTGTTTGGGAATAGGCCCCTTTGTTAACAGATAAATAGAACTTAAAAATTCTTCAATAGTCACACAATTATTTCAAGGGTAATAGAATGTGTTTGCAAGCTGGCATGGTCACAAAACAAAAGCAGACTCCTAAAGGCAACACAGATAGTTCCAGATTTTACTAGACCCTTATTCCAACAACTGATAAAATGGAAAGTACCTTATAATTTGACAATAACCCTTAACAGACAGGGGTTATATAATACATTGATAGATGCTTCTTGTACTACAGATCTAGATATTCTACAATACCCGGTAGAACACAACAAGGTAGCACTTCCACAGTTACAGATACCAGACTACCAAAATACACATGGGATATGTTATGGTTAAGCATTCACGGATGCATGAATGTTAAAAACAACAACAAACACAAACCTATGACAGAAAGATATTGTTTAAGGCTTAACTGCAATCAAATCCTCGAAACGCAAAAGCATTTTTTCTTAGAGTGTGAATATGTTAAAGCCTTTTGGTCTTATCTGGCCACACAGTGGCACACAGCTCTTTTTTTTAAATCTGGATTATGAAACTATAATACTAGGTATATACTCACAGCAGTGGAAGGATTTCCACACAGAAACTCTTCAAGTAATATTTGCAGTCTTAAAATACTATATCTGGCAAGCCAGATGTAAATAGGTCTCACAGCAACAAAATGTTTTACTAGATAGTATCTTAATAAATTGAACTATTTCTGTACTTAATGTTTATGAAGAGGATGCAAAAAGGTATCCAAATCACAACTAAGAGCCTTATGGAAATCCTGTCAAAATATGCTTTACACTGTATAAACCGTTAGTATGAAATAGAAATCTTGTATATTACAAGTTTAATATTTGGTATTTACCTTTAGATTATACTGGAATGATGCAACAATTACCAGGCTACCGTTGTAAATATGTGTACACACTTGTAAGATAATTGTTATGATTTTGCTTTGTTTGTATTTTGCTATCCCTTTCCCTCAATAAACTCCCTTACTCTTGCAAAAGTGCTTTAGGTGCTTTTACTTCCACCTGGACACCCACCAGGACAGCACCAGAGATGGGGAGAAGGGACCTTGGTTTAATGTCTTATCCAAAGGCTATCACATGTTGTTCAATCCGCCAGAGGGGGTCCACAGGCACAGCAGCATGACCCCTCTGCTCAGTAGCAGGGAAGAAAAACAGAGGAGCTTGACGCTCCTACAAGACTGATTGACGGGAGTCAGTCAGCATAAAGCAAGTGGACAGACCATGCTTCTGGCCACCAGGCAACCAGTCAGAGGCAAAGGACCAGCTGGGACCAGGAAGACCGGGGATTTAAACCGTGCAGCAGTCTGTGTGTTCCACAGTGGCACACAACACATCGGAGAGCAGAATCCGCCAGAGGGGGTCCACAGGCTCAGCAGCACAACCCCTCTGCTCAGAGGCAGGGAACAAAAATAGCAGAGCTTGATGCTCCTACAAAGCTGATTGGCAGGAGCCAATCAGCATAAAGCACAGAGGACAGATTATGCCTCTGGCCCCCAGGCAGCCAATCAGAGGCAAGGGATGGCTGGGACCAGGAAGACACTGCTGCTATACAAGGACTATGCCTCCAAGTGGCCTCTTCTGCTGTGGCCTCACCCAGCGACAAATGCGCTAGGGACGTTGGAGTCTGCCCTGCAGTCAGCCCAGCTATGCAGCCAGTGGCGGACACTCTGCACTGCAGAAGGGAGACAGAGGTACAGAAAAGGAGTGAACAAGGCACCAGAAAATAGCAGGAGGAAGCAAGGCACCAGGATATCTACCTTTCAACAAAGGTAAGATTCTTGGTTAGCTCTTGTCGTAGCTCACGCAATGCAAGGGAGTGAGGTGTGGTAGGGTCACGCTAAAATTTGGGGATAGATGAAACACCCTATCCAGGGTAGAGATAAAAAGAGGGTGGTTAGAGTAAGTAAAAGACTGAGTTTAGGTGAAAAAACTATCTTGGTAGGGGTACAAAAAGGACTAGAGTAAGCAAAAGCTTGGATTAGGTGAAACACCTATCTAGGGTAGGGATACAACAAGGGTTTCACAGAAGCAACAAATGGGAAGTAGGTAAAACACCCTATCTAGGGTAGAGGTGAAAAAGAGTTAAAGTAAGCAAAACAAAAACAAGCAGGGCAGATAACAGATACGCTGGGAGTGGTGCAGTGCAGTGGCTGTGGGGTGGCAGTTTTCAGGGAGACTTTCTGGAGACTACGGTGCTGCCCCATCTGCATGCACCTCTCTGGGCTGGGAGGGATTGCTTGTCTGCGGGCTGAGTTGGCTAGGATTTGGAGGGCCTCCTCCCCCACCCAGGGACCACCAAGTCTGCCACCGCTGCCCTGAAGGTTGCCAAGAAGGAAGGGGCAGCTGGACTATGGTGGGCTTAGTAAGGGTGAGGGTGGTAGATCAGAGGCACATCCCCCAGATAGTACCACTACACAACTCCTACGCAGGTCTGGCAGGGCAGGACTGTCCCATGGAGGCACTCACAGTAGTGACCAAGCAGAATGTTGGAGTCCTCCATAATGGAGACCCCATGGTTCATGGTAGATGACCCCAGAGAAGGAGGAAGAAGCAGCTCCTAGTGGGGGACTCAATTATTAGGGGGATAGGTCTGGGGACAGGAAGGGAGAGGGAGGTTAGGTACCTACCTGGCGTCACTGTTCAGAGGGATGTGGAGCGGATCCTGAGGATCGCTAGGGAAGCTGGACAGGGAAGAGCTGGATGTCATAGTCCACCTTGGACCAATGACCTGGATAAGAATGAGGCTAGGATAGTACAGGATGAGTTTAGGGAGTTAGGGAAGGATCTTAGGCAGGTAGCACGCTGAGTGGCCTTTTCTGAGGTGCTACCTGTCTATGACAGGGGGAAGGATAGGGTACTGTGTACCAGGAGCTCCAACACATGGTTGAAGGACTGGTGCAGAGAGGAGGGTTCAGCTACATTGGAAATTGGGGTCTCACCTGGAGGGATAGAGGCCTACACATGGGAAATGTCCTGCATCCATCTGGGAGGGGAACCACAGTCCTTAATGAATGGTTTAAATGTTACACTGCCTGGCATTTAAACTAGCTGGGGTTGGGGTGACAGAAGGAAATGGGGAGACATAAACTGCCCCCCAAAACTGAAGTAGGCTGTAGGGAGAGACCTAAGGGAAAGAAATCCCAAAGGTACCAAAGTGGTAGAAGGGAAGAAACATGGGACTGAGTGCAGAGAGGGTAAGGAGAGATGGCAAAGGGACAGGGATGATGACAACAGGGTGGTAGCACATTCTGGAAGGCCATGTGCAAATGCTCGAAGTCTGGGAAACAAACCCTGGTCTAGAGGCCACCCAGGGCATAGGCTGACCCGGATGTTGTTGCCATAACCGAGTCATGGTGCAATACGAGCCATGACTGGGATATAGTCATACCAGGCTACACTCTGTTCAGAAAGGACTGGGTGGGGGGAGAAAAAGGTGGGAGGGGAGTGGCTTTTTATGTGAGGGATAGCATAAAGGCTACCGAGATACAGGGAGATCAGGAAGGGGTGGAGGGCATATATCAAGATATTCCAACAGTTGACATCCCGATGCTTACAGTCCCGAGACTGACATTCCATCTCGCCGATTGCCCAACGGACCACCATCACAATGGATGAAAGCCCGATGCTGCACTTATGCCTTGTTTGTAGATGGAAGGGGAATGCCCCCACCCCCAAATAATATAATCAAAAATTCGTAATGGCAAGTTTGGGAGTCGGCTTATCGTCAGGATGGTGGTCCATCGGGCACACGGTATGTCGGAATTTCGGCTCAGGATCCGGGTGTCGAAATTCTGAATTTTGGCTTTTTAAAATACTCCCAGTGGAGGTACTGTGGGTCACCCTAGAAACAGGGAAGAGAGCCACTATTCACACTAGCGATTCTATGAACCTCCACACTGGGTTGGGGGGAAAGGGAGTTGAATAAACAAGGGAGAGGTGCTTCTGGTGGGGGACTTCAATCTGCTAGATACAGAATGGAGCATCACAGCTGTAGCTTCAGCTAGGAGCAGGGACATCCTGACTCTTGCAGGAGAATTCCTCAGGCAAACTAGTAAAGGATCTCACTCATGAGGGGCAGTACTGGATCTTGAACTCACCAACAGGGACAGTGTTGCAGATGTCACAGAGGGTGGCCACCTGGGGACCAGTGATCACTGTACATTGTGGTTCAATGCAAGTATTGCAGCAGGATCGAACCACACAAAGGTGAGGAGAGCCAATGTTAAAAAGATGGGGATGCCTCAGGGATGCCCTGGCTGAGAGGAGGACATGGGGGGGGGAACAGTGGGCAAATTCAAAAGGATTGAGAGAGTAGACAACAAACCTCTGCGTCAGACAAGTAAGCAAGAGCAGGAGGAAAAACAGACCGCTATGGTTCTCAGAAGAGGTGACTGGGAAGGTAAGGGCAAAAAAGTTAACATTCAGGAGGTATAAGGAGATAGCGAGAGACAGGATGATAGAGAGGTGTATCAGGAGAAAAAAAGGGAGGCAGGGAAAGCAATTGGGGGCTTTAAGCAACAGACAGAGGAGAAATGCCCAGGCAGCGCAGAAAGGGGACAAGGTATTTTTCAGGTTCTATGTTCACAGAGGAAGGGGAAGGTGAGGGACCACAGATAAGGGCCAGGAACATTGAAGGAAGGGAGGTAGACACTAGTCCATTTACAAAGGAAAGGATCTGAGGGAACTCACAAATCTGAAAGTGGATGAGGCAATGGGGCCAGAAGGGGTGCATCCTAGGATATTAAGGGAGTTCAGGGAGGTGCTGGATGCACCTCTGACAGAACTGTTCAACCACACACTGGAGACGGGAGTGGTTCCGGAGGACTGGAGGAGGGCAGATATAGTCCCACTTCACAAAAGTGAAAGCAAAGATGAATCTGGCAACTACAGGCCAGTCAGCTTGACTTCAGTGGTGGGGAACGTGAATGGAATCACTACTGAAGGAGAGGATTGTAGAATATCTGAACCGTGGCCTTCAGGATCCGAGGCAGCATTGATTCACTGGAGAGATCATGTCAAACAAATCTGATAGATTTCTTTGACTGGGTGATCAGGGAATTGGTTTAGGGTGGAGCAGTGGATGTGGCCTATATAGATTTCAGTAAGGCATTCAACACCGTTCCACATAGGAGACTCTTAAACAAGCTGGGAAGCCTAGGAGTGGGTCCTAAGGTGATAAACTGGGTGAGAAATTAGTTAGGGGATGAGGCAGAGGGTGGTGGTAAATGGAATTCACTCCGAGGAAGGGATGGCGACAAGCGGGATGCCACAGGGAGCTGTACTGGGACTGGTCTTCTTTAATGTCTTTCTTAGCAACACTGCAGAGGGGCTAGAAGGTAAGGTATTCCCACATTAAAATCTGTAATAGGGTAGACACTCCAAGGGGGGTGGTGGAAAAAAAGGAATAGTGATCTAGGAAAGTTGGAGGAGTGGTCAAGGGTGTGGCAGCTGGGTTTCAATGCAAAGAAGTGCAAAATCATGCATTTGGGGCACAGAAACCCAGTGGCGGAGTACAAAATGGAGGGGATAGTATTAACCACCACCAAACAGAAAAGGGACCTGGGAGTAATCATATCTAAGGCTGTATTTTTTCACAGGTGTCACAGATTTTATGATTTCCATGAAATTTAACCTATGCTGTGAAATCACATAATGTTGCTGTGAAAATCCCCAATTGTGTCCAATTGTAGTGGTGGGCTTCTTGACTTGCTCTCCTGCTGCGGAGACTGAGAACACCTTGGTTACATTTGGTCCATGAGAAACTTAACGTAAGCTCACGGACTGTTGCTGATGGCTTGATCTGGTTGCCCCAGGCTCCTACTAATTCACAGGGGGATCAGATGTTAACTGCAACATCCTGCAGACACTTCCTAGATATTTTAGCTGCCAGCTCAGCTCAGTCACAACTCCAGGCACTGCTGACAAATGGAATACAGTCCTAACAGCAGAATATGGATAGCGGGGTCTGCCATCCACCAGTTGTCCTCTGCTGGAGTACTCAGCTGGAGAAAGAATACCAGCACTTCTAGGCAATAAATACACCACAGGGCACAAATTTAAAAATCCTGACACAGAGGGAAACAGTCCAATGCAACTTCGGTGCAATAGTCAATTCAGCTTAACTAATGCAGAACTGGACTGTTGCTGACGATTTACACTTGATCCATGAACTGAAGTAAATCAAAAGCTGCTGATTCTGATGCTTTATTTTTCTTTTATTTTCACATGGATTGTATAATAAAGAAACTTAAAAATTATCTACTTCAATAAATATCTATTTTTAGTCTGTGATGTACCATGAAATAGACAATTTTTTCCATGAATGCACTGTGAAATTGCCAAGTTTTTACCGTGAGAAAAATACAGCCCTAATCATATCTGATGACCTAAAGGTGGCCAGACAGTGTGACAAGGCAGTGGGTAGAGCTAGTGGGATGCTAGGCTGCATAGGGAGGGGTATCACCAGCAGAAAGAGAGAGGTGGTGTTGCCGCTGTATAGATCACAGGTGAGACCTTACCTAGAGTACTGTGTCCAGTTCTGGAGACCACATCTCTGGAATGACATAGACAGGGTAGAGGTGGTCCAGAGGAGGGCAACCAAAATGGTGCAGGATCTGCATCATAAGCCCTATGAGGAGAGACTGAAGGACCTCAATATGTACACTCTGGAGGAAAGGGGGGGGGATATGATAGCAACATTCAAATACCTTACAGGTATAAATAAAGTTCAAGAGGGAAGCATTTTTCAGAAGAAAAGATGCTCAAGAACAAAGGGTCATGCTATGAAGCTGGAGGGGAGGAGATTGAGGGGTAATGTGAGGAAGTGCATCGTCACAGGAAGAGTGGCAGATACTGGGAATAGCCTCCCAGTGGAGGTGTTGGGGGCAAAAATGGTAATGAGCTTCAAGAATGCATGGGATAGGAATAAGGGAACCTTACATGTAGGGAAGGGGGTACAGCTGGAGATTAAGTAGGGTCTGCAGTGTTATAGTAGGTAGGGAAAATGATCGGACTAGGTGGGCCTAATGGTCCTTATCTGCTGTCAGTATCTATGTTTCTATGTTTCACACCCTGACAGTACAGCACTCCCCAGTACTGGGTGCCAGTGATGATGGTGAGAGCCCAATCCCAGTGTTGGACCTTAACTCATAGCCTTGTAGCCCAGAGGCAGATGTGCTGCCAATTGAACCATGCGGACACTTAATACCTTATTATATGGTCACAACAGTCCCCACTCTTCTTTAGATTATGTGATATATTATTTTTATATCTCTTTCTAATGGGAACGCTGACACTCAGCCAACTATTATTGTAGTCTAATTTGAAATGTTTGCTGTAGCACCAGTTTAATGAAAACAAAACTAACCCATCCTCCACTGGCTGCAACCATAAAACAATTTATCTCTGCAGCTTCAGCAATGACTTGTTCATCCATTTTCTGTTAGTCAAATAAATGCCAGTTTATGCAACCCTCATCATGAGCTCAAAGATTAATCAATATTGCACCCGCAAGTAACTATGGCTAAAATTGTCAGCAAAGAGTTCAACCAACCCGCAGAAACTGAGTGCTCACAACATTTTCAGGTGGCAGTAATGAATCACCTGAGAGGCATTGCTTGCTTGAAGTCTGTTGCTTCATGAAAAAATATTACACATGACAAATGCTGATGTATATTAACATAGAGAAGGAAGCGAACTTGGTTTTATATAGTACCATTCATACATATTGCATCCCAAAGCATATGGAAGGCCTTGTTTTTTTTTTCAACTTATTTTCTTCCTATCACAGCAAGGGGAACTCTCTTGGGCATCCTTTCTATGTACCTGCCGCCAGAGATCCAATGCGATCTAAGCCCCACTCACTCCCTCCACTCCTGCTGCTAGCACCCCTGGTTTAACCTGCCCAGGAGGGTAGCCTGAGCACTACTTTGGGCTCCTTAAGAGACAGACTTTGGCAAGCGAGAGAGGGCAGGGCGGAGGAGCAATGAGGGTTGGCCCCAGTCAGATCCGGCACTGGGCTTTGGAGGAAAGGTGCCGTCGCCTATCCCCACTCGCCGGGTTTTTCTGTTTTCTTCCCATTCCTCCCTTACATGCGCACCCCCTGACATTTATGCACATGGCAACTCTGCTAGCGTCAGGCACGCTGAGACATGCTGTCCGGGCTTCTGCGGCACCCTGATCTCCACCAGGGGTTGCCAGAGCTATGGACGACCCAGTGCCCTCCCCCCGGACAGGAGAGCAGCCCGCCAGGTGCTGAATCCGGTCCCTCCCCTGCCGACCCCCGGCACCCGAGCTTGCTCCCGAACTCGGTCGCCAGTGGCGCGAGGTGTGGCGCCCAGCGCCTCAACCCTCAGTGCCACTGGCCCAAAGGGCCTTGTTTTACTATTCATTTACCCAGAATACCTAATATGTAACACACACACACTTCTCTCTCTCTCGCTTCTCTCGTGTTGTCTCCCTATTGTTGATTTGGGAGAGAGAGGGGAACTGCTAGAAACTAGGGATATTTTAATCATGATTGAGCCAGGAAAGGGTGGGGTGGGGTTAGTCATAAGGGATTTTGTTGGGCTAGGAACAGCCAAGGGAGGGAGAAGAGACAGAGAGAAGTGTGCTGGCTTGAGGTGTGTCACTTCATGTGGCCTCTAGTCACCAGAGATTTCATCTAGCCAGGAACAGCTGAGGAAGAGAAAGAGAGAAAGAGAGAGAGAGAGAGTGAGGAAGCATGCTTGCTTGAAGTCTGTCGCTTCATGTGGCCACTAGTCACTAGGGATGTCACTGGGCTAGGGAGCAGCTGAGGGATCAAGAGAGCGAGGAAGGGCATTTGCTTGAAGTCTGACGCTTTACGGGGGGTGTAGAGAGAGAGAGAGAGACAGAGAAGGCATGCACTGATTCATGCATACTATATGTGCTTCAACTCCACTGGGGGAGGGAGAGCGAAGAAAATATAATGTCATGTTTTCGATATCTGGTCCCACCTTCCACAGCCCCCCTTTTCTCTATTCTCCTATGCTAGTGATACGTCAGCATAGCTTTCACTATCGCAGCCGTAAAAAAGATGTATTACATATATACTCAGAAGTTGTCGGTAGATAGGGACCTCTTGGCCCACCTAGTCTGCCTGATCAATTCCTTACCTATTGTGAGACCCGATGTCCTACTTGAAATCTGGACACCCCCCTGCTTCCAGGATACCGTTATGTCTATCCCATGCATTTTTAAATCCCACGACTGTTTTAGCCCCCACCACCTCCTCTGGGAGGCCATTCCAAGCATCTAACAACCTCTCCATGAAAAAGTACTTCCTCACATTACCCCTGAGCCTTCCCCCCTCTAACTTCATACTCCAACCCCTTGTCCTTGAGCATCTTTTATTTTGGAAGATGCTCCCTTCCTGTACTCTTTTTATATCAGTGAGGTATCTGAATGTTTTGTGTCATCTCCCCTTCTCCCTCCTTACCTCTAGGGAATACACATCTAAGTCCTTTAGTCTTTTCTTATAGGTCTTCCCATGTAGACGATGTACCATTTTAGTTGCCCTCCTCTGCACCACCTCCACCCTGTCTATGTCTTTTCTGAGATAGGGCCTCCAGAACTGCACACCGTACTCAAGGTGGGGTCTTATCAGTGTCTTATACAGGGGTATTATTACCTCCCTCTTTCTACTGGTGATACATCTCCCTATGCATCTGAACATTCAGCTAGCCTTTCCTACCACCTTGTCACACTGTCTAGCTGCCTTAAGGTGATCTGAGATGATAACACCCAGGTCTCTTTCCTGCTTCGTGACTGTCAGTACTTCCCTTCCCAGTTTGTATGTTGCCCCCAGGTTCTTGTGCCCCATGTGTATGATCCTGCCCTTTTTTGGATTGAATCCTAGTTGCCAAACTCTAGACCATTCCTCTAGCTTTTTAAGGTTCTCCCTCATCTTTTCAACACCCCCTTCTATTGCAGATTTTTGTGTCATCCACAAATAGGCATACCTTCCCCTTCAGACCCTCCCCTGTTTATTTTGTACTTTTGCATATCAGTCAGCTCGGAGGACTGGAACATTACCTGTGGGTTATGCTTGGATTTACCCATGAGTAAAGACCCCAGCTGACCAATCGGGTTACTGGATTTCCTTCCCCCATTGTATAATTAGCATCTTTCTTTGTATACAGTGCTTCTGTTTTATGAAATGCTGTGCACAGTGTACTTACTGGCCCAGATATTCAAAAGGGTTGCGCCATGCGCAATAGGGTTGCGCCTGCGCAAGTCCGAACTTGCGCCATTCTGCGATATTCAGCAGGAGGCAGTTGCACCACTGAAAACAGGCTGAGCAACAGCGCAATGCAAATGAATGCATGCTGAACTGGAGGGGAGGAACCATAAACTGCACAGCCCGATATTCAGCCGGGCTGTGAGAATCGGCAGGCGCGAACCCCAACCCGCGCCTGCACCACTTTGAGCAAAAAAAAGGATTAAGTCGAGGGCCACCTACAGGTGAGCTGCTGCATTACAGGGCGCAACACAGCAGCTGCCACCTGTGGCTGCCTCACCCACTCCTGTGCCCCCTGCAGCCCGATCATGGGCAAAACAGTAGAATCCCCCCACCACCCCCACTGGCCCGATCAGGGGCATAGTTTAATTCCCCCGGATGGTATTAGGAACCCCCAACACATCCCTGGTGTCTAGTGTCCCCACCCCACCTACCCACAAAGCCCCACCACCCCACTCCCCCGGCAGCCGGCAGGCGCAGCATCCCACCCACCTGCCGCCCGCCGCCACCAACTGACTGCTCGGTGAGGCTGTATGCCCATTGGTGCAGTGCAAGAGCCAATGGCGACAGCCGATTCATTCACAAAACTGGACTGTCTTGTATAGTATGGGCTGCACGCCCATTGGCTCTGCACCGCGCCACGTGGCATGCAGTCTACCGGCAGTCAGTTGGCGGTGGCGGGCGGCAGGTGGGTGGGATGCTGCCGCCCGCTGGCTGCCGGGAGGGGAGGTGGTGGGGCTTTGTGGGTGGGTGGGTGGGGACAGACACCAGGGATGTGTTGGGGGTTCCTATACCATCCCGCGATCAGGATGTACGGTCCACTGGACCACCAGGGATACGCTCGGGGAGCTACATTGCTGCCCACGATCGGGCTGGTGGGGGGAATTAAACATGCGCCCACAATCGGGCCAGTGGGGGTGGTGGAGTATTCTATACCGTTTTGCCCGCGATCGGGCTGCAGGGTGTCGGTCCTCGACGGCCGCTGCTCTGGCAGGCCAGCGCAAGTTCTCGGGATCGGCGCATCTGCATGCTAATGGCATGCAAATGGGGCTATAATCAGATGCAAATGGCACCCCTGAGCCTTGTATGAATTATGGCCCCATTTGCATGTCACCTTTGAATATCGGGATTTTGGCGATGGCGAATGGTACTTGGCGCCACCGCAAGTTGAATGCTCCACTCTGACAACTTGCTATGGCGCAGTTCCACTGTGCCATGCACAGTGGCTGTGGTCGTGGTGATATTCAAAGGAGTTGCTCAAGGGCGCGACTCCTTTGAATATCGCTCTGGACACACCCCTGCGCAACTATTTTGTGCAGTGCAAGGGATTGCGCCACAAAATAGTGCAGTTTGAATATCCAGCCCACTGTGTTAAAATTTCATGCAAAACAACACCACATATGGTGTCCCTTATGTAGTTCAGTGGAACTTGTCTCTTAAAGATTCCCTCGGGACCAGAGAATTGGTCCTTCAGATCAAGTTGTCTTTAATAAACAGGTTATACATTACTTAAGAACTGCAGTCAAGACCACAAGACATGTCCTTAAAGCAGCAGTATTTGTTGTCAGCAAAAAAAATCTTATATTCTTTTAGTAAAATGTATTTGACATTCTCAGAGTCACCATTAGTGTATTTTTTAGTTTTCGTTGACATTTCTAAAACAGCTCTTATTGCGGTCTTTGTAATTTATTTATTTATTGAATTCTCGGATTAAAACCTTGGAGCTAGCAAGCTCGTTTACAAAGGCTCCACATCAAAATGGTACAGACAGCAATAGACAATAACAAAATACAGGTAGTATACAGCGGTAGAAAATTCAAACAACAAGTGTGCATATCAATGGTAATGTACAAACAGTTTGGGGGTGATACAAAGTATAACATCTGTAAACAGTGTAATATTATCAAAAGGGAGAGACTAGCCACAAAGGTTAAAAGGATTTGAGCCTAAGGCTGCTAAAAACTAAGTGCTGGTGCAGGTAAAGTTCAAGAGAGGGATAGTTAGAAGTTAGCGAGAGGGAAGAGGTAGAGAGAGGATAGCATAGGTGGGGAGTAGTAGCAATTTTGGAATCCACCCAGTGGGTTTCATAAGAAGCTGAGGAACAGAAACAGGTTACTGGGTGATATGGGGGGGTGAGAGAAATAAGTGAGGGGGAGCCCCAGTGGGTAATGTATGTAGGGGTGGTATCAGTGGAGGGATGATCAGGGAGGGAGAGGAGAAAAAGAGAGGAACAAAAGGGAAAAGTGAGCTAGGGACTTGGGAATTAAGAAAGAAGAGGGGGAGGACAGGGGTGGAGGGGTTTCAAGGTTATCTGTTGGAGGCAAGGTATCTGTCACAGTCACACACGCCGAGAGCAGCCAGGTACTTTGTAATTTGGTTTTGAAGGGGCCTAGTTTTTGTTCCGTGACTAGATCTTCGCTGAGGGAGTTTAGCCAAAGAGGGGCCCTATACTCAAAGGATCGTTGCCCCAGCGAAGTGTGACGAAAAGGTATGTGGAAGACCACTTTGCCGGACCCTCTGGTTTGTCCATGGTTGGAGGAATTGTTGAGGAGTTTTTGCAGGTCTACAGGCACATGACCAAAACAGATTTTTTTTAGCTAGCAGACAAACCTGGCATTGAATCCTGTTGTTCAGGTTTAGCCATCCAGTGCTAGAGTAAAGCTCACATGTGTGAGTCAAGCAGTGTGCACCCAGTACGAGTCTGCAGACTTTGTTGAGGACAGTCTTTATTCTCTTAAGGGCAGTGTCTGAGCCTGCTCCATAAACAACCAGGCCATAGTCTATGATCAATAGAACTGAGCTGTCAACAGCAAGCTTTAAGGCCCTATCCATGAGGCAATGCCTGTGCCGATAAAGCTGGACTATGTGGGCGCTGGCTGCCTTAGCAATGTGATCGATGTGTAGACTATAAGAAAGAGAGCAGTGAAGGGTGACCCCTAGGTACTTAAAACTATTGACTGTATCCAGAATCTCATGTTTCATATTATGTATTTTGAGGGGATAGGATTTAAACCAGTTTTGATGCAAAGCAAACAACATTGTTTTAGTTTTTCTATAGTTATGCACTGGCCTTGAGTTAAGGAACCAGTTTTCTACTGCGCTGAAGTCAGTTTGCATTAATTCTTCTAGAGCATCTGGTGCTGACTGTGAAATGTAGAGTACAGTGTCATCTGCATATAAGAGGATTTTGTTCTGGCAAGTTTTAGGGAGTTCACTCAAGAACAGGTTGAAAAGCAGTGGGCTTAATATGGAGCCTTGGGGCACACCGGTGGTGACGTTCTGATGGTCTGACAATACGTGAAGGATCTTGACCTGTTGCATTCTGTTGGAGAGGTAACTCTGGAACCAGCCCACTGTATCAGCAGATATCCCAATGACAGACAGTTGCTGCAGAAGTAGATTGTGGTTAACTGTGTTGAAGGCTTTGGTGAGGTCTATAAACGTAGCCCCCCAACCAGGAGCCCCGATCTAGTGCATTGTGAATATAAGCAGTAAATTCCACCAAGGCTGTGGTAGTGCTGTGGGTCTTCCGAAACCATGCTGCTGCAGGCTTTGAAGGTTGTACTTGTTAAAGTATTCAACTAACTGACCATAGGCTATCCTCCCCAGGGCTTTGGAGAGAGGGGGAAGAATTGATATTGGCCGGTAATTGGCAGGGTTGGTGCTGTCACCGCTTTTAAAGAATGGGGTGACCACAGCTGCTTTCCAGAGTTGTGGGAACTTACCTGTAATAAGTGAGAGGTTTAGGATCTTAGTTGGGGGGAGTAGTACATCTAGTGTGCACTCTAAGATCTTGAGGTTGAGCGAGTCACCACTGGATCTAGTTTTCCCAAGGACTTTTGTCAGATATTTTCTAGCCTCGGCCATGGTGAGAATCTTTAGGTAGAAGGGTGGATTTGGAATAGTTGATGGGGCTATGTTGTTGTCTAGGTTGGAATTGTCCACGGGTAGAAGAAAATCTGGTGAAGCACTCCACCTAGGTTCATGGAAGGCCTTGTTGAAAGCATCTGTGATGTTTTTGGATCCTGGGTAGTTATTCCATTGATATTGAGTAGTGAGGGTATTTACTTGCTTTGCCTGTTAGGGATTTGATGTTTTCCCAGATGCTGTGGCTATTTCCCCAGGAGCTGTTACTTTTAATGGACCAACACAGATGTAACAACAAGAACAAAGTGCTCTAACTTTCGGACCAACCAGTCTTTTGTCAGAAGCCTAATGGCAGTTGTTTAGAAAAAACAATACTTTTAACAGCTAGATCATGCTGAAAAAACAGAAAAAAAATCCCCATTGGTTTAAAATACTCATTTAAAAAATACAGAAAATGATGTCAGAGTAATTTAACAGCACCATACTACCTTCAGCCAGGAGTGTCCCAGGGTCAAAGGTGCTTGGTGGAACACACATACAAAGAATCCTACTGCATATAAATTTAATTGACGTAAGATAGCACTGCTGGAGCAGATGACTCTTAAATCAAGCTGAGTGTCACAGCATGTATAAGGATGTGATTACTGAAATACAACCCCCACCCAGATTAAAGACATACTGAGATTGTCTTAGTACTCTAAGATGTTTCAATACATGCATTATAGACAAGAAATTACCAATAAAGTTGTCTTAGAAACATCAGTGCACATTCTATGATGTGTAAAACTGAGCTGGACCCACACCCTGCTGTACTTCCAGCTAGATATCATGTCCCATAAATTTAAAAAAACTCTAGTGTAGTGACAGGACTTTATAAATGATAATTTAAATATAAATTGACAGTATTGGTGTCAAAACAAAACTCTAGTCGGGACCACCAAGGAATTAAGTCTAAGTAGCCTGATACGTACTGATGTCAATATACACTGAGAATGTAACAACTTGATGTACCAGAAGTGTCTAAGGAATCTGAAAAAGAGATAAAGATGTAATTCTCTCCTCCTCCTCCTTTCACACAAACAATACACCTACCCCACCCCATATCTCTTAATGTGTGTGGGGGATAACTAGCTTTAAAGAGATGCTATCACACACACACACACACACACACACACACACACACACACACACACACACATATTTCTAAGGATTCTGGATACAACTACAATGAAATAAACCTGCCACCTCCCCAGGATAAGGTAACTAGAAGTAAATATAAAGTATGTATGTAAGACCAGAGGTCTAACATACCTACATTTCTCAAATCAGTACAATATTAGCCTGATGTAAAAAGATTTGTCCAGGACCCCATGCAAATGAGATCTTGCACCCCAATATGTACAGAGTTA
This sequence comes from Neoceratodus forsteri, assembly GCA_016271365.2. Lineage (NCBI taxonomy): Eukaryota > Metazoa > Chordata > Ceratodontiformes > Ceratodontidae > Neoceratodus > Neoceratodus forsteri. The sequence goes on along the minus strand of CM028131.1, from coordinate 1,651,188,782 downwards.
AAAAATATATATGTGGCAGTCTATGATAACACCTGTATGTACAGTAACAAGCTAGGTAATCTAAATGTGGTGTAACGGAATCCACCCCACCCCAGGCAAGGATAAAAGGTAAGGAGGAATTAATATTCATTATGTGTGTGTGAAGTAAGAGTAGTACACACTGTAACTCCATGTATCTAAATAGAGGCCTACCTCAATGTGACAGCAAGCCTCACACCTGTTATATCACGACTTGCAACACATACCCATACACACATACACACATGCACCCACATCCCACACAAAATGAAGTCCACAGTATACCAGTCTAGATAAAATGTAATTTCTGTCCTCCACCTCTTCACACAAACGATACACCCTACCCCACCCCACATCCCCATAATGTGGGGGATAACTAGCTTTAAAGAGATGCTCACACACACACACACACACACACACACACACACACACACACACACACACTCACACACACACACTCTCTCACACACACACACACACATTTCCAAGGATTCTGGATACAACTACAGTGAAATAAACCTGCCATCCTCCCTAGGATAAGGTAACTAGAAGTAAATATAAAGTATGTGTGTAAGACCAGAGGTCTTACATACCTACATTTCCACAAATCACTACAATATTAGCCTCATTTAAAAGATCTGTCCAGGACCCCCATGCAAATGAGATCTTGCACCCCAATGTATACAGAGTTAAAAAAATTATATATATGTGACAGTCTATGATAACACTCCTGTATGTACAGTAACAGGCTATGTAATCTGAATCTGGTGTAACAGAATCAACCCCGCCCCAGGCAAAGATGACAAATAAGGAGGAATTAATATTCATTATGTGTGTGAAGTAAGAGTAAAAACACTGTAACTCCATGTATCTAAATAGAGGCCTACCTCAATGTGACAGCAAGCCTCACACCTGTTATATCACGTACCTCAAAACACATACCCACACACATACATACACACACACACCCACATCCCACATAAGCTGAAGTCCTATAATATGTCAGTCTGCAGAAGAAGAGGTCTCTGGATGTCAGGTTCTATAATATCCCATGAAACCAAGATCAGCGTTCATCCCATCTGCCACCATGTTGAGATGTAAAATAAGTTTAATCGCAAAAGCTCATCTCTGTTGTGTATTTTTTAGATTTCCTTTTAAGACCATTACTGACATATCTGAAATTGAGTAGTCAGGCTTGGAGAAGTGGTGCCCCACTGATTTTTCAGTCTTCTTCCATCTAATAGTATGTCTGTGTGAGTTCATCCTAGTGCAGAGCTGTTGGCTTGTCTCTCCAACATAACCTGTTTGTAGACATCTCTTGCACTGAATGAAATAAACATGTCGTGATGTACGTGTATAACTCCCATGCACCTTGAATTGTCTGTTTTGTGATGTAACCACACAGTCCGAGGTGGAAATGAGCTCACAAGTCTTACAGGTGTGTTGATTGCAGGGCCTTGTGCCATTGTGTGACATGGTATTCTGTTCTTGTGAAAGTTTGCTCCTAATAATTAGGCTGCCTAAATTTGGTGGCTGTTTAAAAGATAATAGTGGGAGTTCCTTAAAAATACAATTAAGGGTTTCATCCTCACTAAATATTGGGTGGAGGTCTTTAACAATCTTAGAAGTTCAAGGTCTGGATGATATGTAACTACTAAGTGTATTCTTGTCTGTAGCTGTCTTTTCTTTATATTGAAGTAGTTGTTGTCTTGGTACTTGTATTGCACATTCTGTTATCCTGTCAATTTCTCTGGAAGAGTGTCTCTGCTCAATAAAGATGTTTTTCAACATAGCCAAATGTGTATCTCTGTCATCCTCATTTGAGCAACTACGGTGACATCGGAGTGCTTGACGGTACATGACAGATTTTTTTGTGTGGTTTGGGTGATTACTTTTCTTGTGCAGGTATCTCTGCCTGTCTGTTGGCTTCCTGTAAATACATGCATGCAAGGTTCCATCCTTAATGGTGACTGTGGTGTCCGGAAAATTAACATTGGTGGTATAATGCTCCAGGGTAAGCTTTATGGTAAGGTGGAGATTATTAAGTTTGTGATGAAAATCTTTAAGTGCATCTGTGCCCTCCGTCCAGATGATAAACAAATCATCAATGTAACGGAAATAAGCTAGTGGTTTATGGGGACACTGCCTCAAAAACTCCTCCTCCAAGTCTGCCATAAAGAGGTTAGCATACTGTGGAGCCATCTTGGTGCCCATTGCTGTTCCCATAGTTTGAACATAATGTTTACCATTGAAGTTGAAGTTGTTATGTGTCAAAATGAATTCCATAAGTTTCCCCACCACTTCAGGGTTGATGTTTTGTTCCGGTCCTTTCTCCTGTATGTATTTAAGGCATGCTGTAATGCCATCTGTGTGTGGAATGTTAGTGTAGAGGGATGTTACATCCATTGTCACTAAAATGGTATCAGGTGGTAAATCCTTATAACCAGAAAGTACATGCAAAAAGTGCGTAGTGTCCTGAATATAACTGTCCCCTTCCATAACCAGTGGTTTCAAAATGGTCTCTACAAACCCTGAGATCCCCTCAGTCAAGGTACCATTACCAGAGACTATGGGTCTTCCCAGATTGCCAGGTTTATGTATTTTAGTCAGCATGTAGAATGTCCCTGGCCTGGGATCAGCAGGGATGAGGTCAGTTATTTTTGACATGATCTGTAAAAGTTCTAATTAAGGCACTTAGTTCATCTTTATATCTTGTCAAGGAGTTGTGTAATTCATTCTGAAAATGGGATCTCCTGGCTTGGTAAATTGCACTGGTGCACTTGTTCTGGGCTGTTTTATAATTTTGGAGGTCAGCTTAGACCCTGTGCCTTACTATGTGCCACAGGTTGTCCCTGGCCCTCATAAGATCAATGAGCTTGTGGTGATCCATGTGTCGCTGGACCCTTTTATCTTCCACATTTATTTTTTTTTTGGTGGCAGGGCCCCTCTGCCAAGTTTCTGCCCTGGTCATGGCCCCAGACTTCCACCTTCCGTGATCCCCGGTCACCCCGGATCCCTCCCAGAGGCGGGCCACCAGAACTAGTTCCATATCCAGCCAGTGGTACCAGTATCTGGTTGGGGATCCAGCAATGGAGGCTAATTGAAGCCCGGGAGGACTTATAGAGATGGAGGTCCCCACCTGATTTTTCCAGTTGGTTCCCTGTGGAACTGGGTGCATGCAATGATGCAAGCCAGGAGGAGCCCGATGCTTCCTGTGTGTCTCTCTAAGCATCTTAATCGGTTCTCCATGCTTTCCGCCCGGTGCCCAGCACCTCCAGCTTTCCGCCAGGGGCAACATGATGCCAATGCTGTGTTTCCCCCCCTCCCCAGAGAAGGAGAGCAGTCCTTCGGATGCTCAATCCTTCCCTTCCTCTGCCGAACCTCAGCGGCCCGTGCCCATTCCCGAACATGGGTCACCGGCGTGGTGTGAGGTGTGGCGTCCAGCGCCTTAACCCTCAGAGCCACCGGGCTGGCCCCATCTTCTACATTTTGAAGGGGGCAAATATATTGCAGGCCTTGTTAAAAATATCAGTAAAGCATTGTAGTGCAGTATGTACATCTGTGGCAGCATAGACCCCTGCCCAGTCTTGCATACAAAGGTAAGTTATAAGGTAGACAAGCTGCCATTGATTTAGTACTCTCAAAGTTATGTTTCTGGGTGGGATTTTTGCTGCCTTGTTAGTCCAGACACATAACATGGGAGAGTGATCACTAATCGTGTCAGCTAGCACAGTGGTATTAGTAATTCTCTACAGCTGATTAGTTAGGATCCAGTCTATGAGGGTGCTGGTACCATTGTGATAGTTTACTTATGTGGGGGACTGAACAAGTTGGACCATATCAATAGCTGCAATGGCATCCTTATATGGTGCCACCTCAGGGGATAACCAATTTATATTGAAGTCCCGTAGCATTAGAACTTCTGACTGATTGCTGGGGGGCTCAGGTGAAACGCTTGCTGATGTCATAGGAGAGGCGGGGTTCTGCACAGTTAAATTCCCCGCACCGCTCGCAAGTTGCAACATTCTGTGTATGGCTGGATCATCTTTGCTGTGTTTCCCTGCTCTACCTGAGTCCAGCTAGCTGATTGTGTGAGAGACTATTGTGCTGAGAGTGGAAGAGGGACAGGTTCGTTCCACAGCACTGCAACAGGAGTGTACAGAGTGAGAAACTGTGTGGCTCTTTACTGTGAGAGACTTGCTCATTTTAATCATTTGCACAGTGACTGATTGCTCGGGGCTCAGGTGAAATGCTTGCTGATGTCATAGGAGGCAGGGTTCTGCACAGTTAGTTTCCCAGCTGCCGCAGCTGAGCTACCACTCTTGAGCAGAAAATTTAAAAGTGGTTGGGTGTGGGTTAGTAAGAAATGAGTTTACTGCTTATGAGTTTGATTTTATTGGGTGAATGGGGGGGGGGGAGTCACAAAATCCAAGTGAAATTTGTGATTTTAAACCGTTATATTGTTTATCATTTCATAAAACTTTGCATCTAATGGAGACCGGAGGTGGAGAACAACCCTTTCATTGTTTTGCACAAGTTCTTTTGTTTGAGTGCTATTTACGCCAGGATATTTGTTCTGTAAACATGACAAATTTTCAGCTTTGCATGTTTTATCATTGCAAAGAGCATTTGAGGCAATGTATTATATCTAAATCTGTTCAAAGGACTAGATATTTGGGGATAAATGTTTTGCCAGTGGAAAAGGTTTGAGATGAATGGCGATCTTGTTTTTGTTATTGTCTTCTTCTGTCCATCCAAATCTGGACCACAAAGTAATGGTGATGGTACAGGAAGTTGGAGTGGTGGTAATTATCGTTCTTCATTGCATATTGTTCATTTGAATATCCAAAATTTACTTCCAAAAATGAGTTTATTTGAAAGTTGGGTAGTGGAAAATAGGTTTGATATTATAGCTCTAATTGAGACTTGGTTAAATGGTAGACTAAGTAATGATGAAATATTTCTGCCAGGATACTCTGTAATAAGGAAGGATAGAGTAGGTAAAAGGGGGCCGGGGAGGTTGTTTGTTTTATGTAATTGATCATTTAAAATATGTACAACATCCTTTATAATTTAATGGTTCTTCATTTGAGTCACTGTCTATTTGAATTGGGCTGAAATAAGTTGATTACAATTAGTGATGTATATTTACCACCGGAATCAAAGAACGGATTGGAGTCCTTTCTTTCCAATTGGGGTCATTTGCCAGTAAATAGAGAAAGGTTGATATTAAGGGATTTTAAACTTAATTGGGAATCTAATCAAGCAATTAATGTTAAGAATTTATTAACTGAGATAGGCCTTTTTCAAATGATTGTTGAAACTGCTCGTGTTAATTACCACTCTAATTATGAGTCAATATTGGATTGGCTCTTAACTAATGATCCAACTCACGTCAGTGTTTCAGGTGTGTTACCTAGTAGTCTTAGTGACCACAGACTCATTTTTTGTCATTGGTCAGCTAAAATTAATAAGCAATTTCCTAGAACATTTAATTTCCGTAAGGTTAGTGATATGGATGATCAAGTTTTCATTGCAGCTATTGAGGCAGGGGATTGGTCTTTTTTGGATGATATAAAAGATATTGATATCGCTTTTGAGTCCTTTTGTAAACAGTTTATAGTGATTTGTGATGAGCTTCTGCACTGTAAGAAGGTTAGACTTAGGGGGAACTAAAGAATGGATCACTCCTAGTCTTTAAAGATGTTTAGAACTAGGAATAAGTTATGGTCCAAATACTGTAAAAACAAGTGAGAACCTCCAGGCTTATATATATTTGCGCAATCAATGTAAGTCTGAAGTTCGCAGGACAAAGGTTAATTATTTTAGAGCCAAATTAAGATCTGAACAGGGGAACTCAAGGGTTACTTGGAATACTTTGAATTCACCATTGGGCAGGGGAAAAAGGACTGATCCCACTATCAATGAGTCAGAGGGTTGTTTAATCAGTGATGCTTTACAGGTGGCTCAGTTGTTTAATTCACATTTTTCTATCTTGGATAAATATAGATTACATGACCATTATAGCCCTGGTAATATTAATGAATTAGGAATAGTACAAGGTAAAGGACGTTCTGTTCCCAAATTTATTTTCAGGCCTTATTGCCAGACGATGTTTTATATTGTTTGTCCAAAATAAGTCCTTGTCCTTATCTTGGTTCTGATGATGTTGATTTTGATTCTTAAGAGAGTTGCTTTGTTATTGCCCCCCTTATTACAAAATTGTTTAATCATTCTCTTTGTCATGGTGTTTTCACACATGCCTGGAAGTGTGCTATAGTTAGTCTATTTTTAAAACTGGTGTAAAGACTGACTTGAATAATTATCATCCTATATCACTTTTGCCCCTGTCTAAAGTATTAGAAAGAATTATTAGTGATCAAATAAATGAGTATATGGGAAAATAAACTTTGGGCCCCTGCTTAGCATGGATTTAGGGTGAGTCATGATACTGAGATTGCCTAGGTGAGGTTCACTGGCTGCCCCTGCCTCTGCCATTGATGGTGGCAGTTTGGTAGCTGCAGCCTTTGTGGACCTCACACCAAGACATTCAATCTAGTTGATCATGATATTTTGTTACTTAATGATGTCAAGGGTTAACTTTTCTGATGATGTGATTCTGTGGTTTGGCCATTACCTGAGAGACAGAACTCGGAGAACTTGTGTTGGTGGCTCCTTGTCTCAGGAGAACTTAATGAGATATGGGGTGACTCAGGGGTCCATTTTAGGACCCCTGTTGTTTTCATTGTTTATTAATACATTACCTGAAATTTGCAATGACACTGAAATTATTTTATTTGCAGACGATGCGGTATTATTTTGTATTGGTACTGATGTTCAAAAAGTACAGGAAAGTCTCCAGAGGGACTTTAATATTTTACATTCTTGGTTTATTCAACATAGATTAACATTTAATTTGTCTAAAACTAAATTCTTGATTTTTTCTGGTTGTAGGAACCAGATTAATTATGATTTTGAGCTTAAAGATAATTTTGGTAATACAATTGAAATGGTTTCCAATTTTAAGTACTTAGGCCGTATGTTGGATCAACATTTAACTTTTGACCAACACATTGTTTCATTGAATGCTCGTTTACATCAGTGTTTAGGTGTGTTGTTTCACGTCAGAAAGTTCCTTAATTCTGAGACAAGGGCCCTCACCCGCAAATAGTTTTTGTTTTCCTACTCAGGTATGGTTCTATTGTTTATTCCTGTTCTACTGTAAAATGTTAAACAAACTTAAATTTACATATCACAGTATTTTACGCTTTATTACCTGTTTACCTAGGATGACTCATCATTGTATCCTGTATGAGAAATCTGGTTGTTTACCCTTAGTGCTTTTTTCAAACATAGGTCTTTAACTTTTTTGCACAAGATTCAATTAGGTCTTGTGCCAGATAGTGTTGCTAGTTTGTTCCCCATCTCTGTGCCTACTGTTATAACTAGAAACAGTACAAGAAAGGTGTTCAAGCTACCTCTGATTAGAACAAATTTTATGAAGAATTCGATTCAATTTGAATTGATGATTCAGTATAACCAATTACCTAATAATGTAATGGCTTGTTGTACTGTGTCTGGTTTTAAATGTTCACTTGAACAAAAACTTTTGTCTGAGGTTGTTTGTAATTGTTTCTAATGTTTCGATTGAGTAGTTATATGTCTCTGTTGTTGTGTTTATGTTATAATGTTTTATTTGTGATTCTTGTTATGTTATTGTCACTGGACAGCTGTGAAAACGGGCATTTTGTGCTCACAGGTTTTTTCAGTATAAAATAAATGAAATGAAATGAAACTTCTGAGTTATTGTGTAGCTCAGATAGATATTCAAAGGCAAGTCTGAAACCAGAGGCCTGATCCTTTGGAGGAATGTACACGATATTAGGGTAAGGCACTTACCATGGGCGCCAGTTCCAGCTGGACAGCAAGCAGCTGTGAGTATCCCCTGTTGGTGTGATAGGGAGTGCTCTGCCTTGGAGGGTGTCCTAAACATAGATGACACAGCCTCCCCCATGTTTCCCTAGTCTGTCCACCCTGAAGGATGTATAGCCTTCCAGCTGGATTGCCAGGTCAGAGATTCTAGGTGTGAGTCAGGTTTCAACAACTGATAGTATATCAGGCTTATGTTGGATGGTCCAGACCTGCAGGGCATCACATTTTTCCAAAAGGCTACAGATGTTGATAGCTGCAATAGTTAATCCCCCTGACCTCTTTACTGATGTTGGTATGTTGGTGCAGGGCCAGGTCCTGGGTTAGGATGTACATTGCCCGAGAGCAATAGGAGCAGCCAGACTAGTCTTATGGCTTGTAGTTTTAGATTTTTAAGACCTGGGCTCTGTTTTAGGTATAGATTTTATGCATGCCTCTCTTGTAGAGATTATGAGCATATTCAGCTGAGATGGGGGATAGGGTAGTTCTGTTTGCCAGGGTGAACTCTCCTTGGAGGAGTTCTATTGGTGATATCTGTGCAACTGGTTCCTGTATTAGGAGAATAGATATGGTCTGAAACAATTTTTGTAGGGGGTTAAATAGGTTGCAGTTCTTCAGTATTGCAGGTGTAGGATGATGAGGGTGAGGCAGTGACAGCATGAGTGTGAAGAGTAGGGAGTGTCGTAGCACTAATAACGGCATTGTAAGTGGCACAGCTGGCATGAGGTAATAATATGTGAGGTGCCTAGAAATTCCTGTTGGCAGTTTCCAGGAGTGATATCCCATGTATGGTAGCAAGATAGCGAGGATGGTGCTTGTTCTGGCAATGGTTCCTTTAAGAGAAGGTGTGTGCCAGCATGTGCAGGAGGAAATAAGGGTGGTCCTCCAGATGAGGGAAGAGGATTTAAAGAGTGACGAGGGCAGAGGAGGGTGGTTGGGTGGGCCAAAAAATCAGGTAATGAGCAGATCCTAGTTTTAGATTTGCACCCAAAGCACCAGGAGTTTGAGGCAGTTCAGAGATGCAGGTCGAGCTACAGCCTGGGCTGCAGTGTCCATGGAGCACCAATGAGAGGGAAGCAGTCGCTGAGGAGTTAGCCAATTGGGAGAGCCAGCAAGGAAAAGTGCCGAAAGTTGAAAAAATTAGGCATTTTGTTGAACTGTACCTGTTGTAGTTGGCTTCAATGAGCGGTGAGTGGGCAGCGGGGATCAGCAGGCACCGCGCCACTGTGGATGGTAGTAAGCTCCCTATCATGGGGCTTTTCACTGTTGTAGCTGGCTTCAGTGAGCGGTGAGCAGGTGGTGATAATCAGCAGGCGCTGCACGACTGTTGATGGCAGTAAGCTCCCTATCAGGGGGCTTTTCACATCATTAAAGATGGCCACCACTCACCATTTTTTAAAATCTCCTCTGTTGAACCTGGCCCGGTGGCGCTGAGGGTTGAGGTGCTGGATGCCACACCTTGCACCACGCTGGTGACCTGGATTTGGGAATGGACTTGGGCCATTCGGGGGTTGGCTGGGGAGGAAAGGACTGAGCATCTGGAGGACTGCTTGTCCTTCCTTGGAGTGGGGGATTTGTGCTGCATGTATCAGCACAACAAGAGGGGTTTGGCCCACATCCAGGGTGCTTGGCTGCCTCCACGGAGGTGGAGATGGCTCCTGTGCCCATTGCACAGGTGTGGGCATGGGGGAGAAAAATGGAGGAAAATACTGGGACCCGCAGGATCTAAGGATGGCCCTGATGGGCCGGAGGACGACCTCTGAGGGTGGGGTGGGGGTTTGTAGCCCCTGCCAGGTCCATGGAGGTGTTGACAACAATGTTGTGATTAAAAAAAATCTTCTGTTGAGGTTACCTGTTGAATGTGAATACTAAGTTCATACTGTGGATGCACCACATGCTTCTGTTGGTAAACAGCACAGCACTGGGTGGGGGTGCTGTTGAGCACTTTAAGATATGTTCCAGGTTAGCTTTGCATCTCTGGGGAACAATTTTTGAAAAAATTGTTTTTGGAGTGCATTTCCAGTCAAAATAGCTGCAGTATTTGATAGTTTACAAAGAGCGGAGTAATTTGGTGCCAAATTTCACTATGGGGTGATCAAATAAGGGAGGTCTGGCTGGTCCGAAGTCTCAACAGCCATCAGAAATACAGGCCCCAGTGTCTACATCTGGACATGCAGGAGCAAAATCACCATGGAAAGCCCTCCAACAATCAATGCAGGCCACAGATCTTAAAGTGGAAACAATTTTACAGAGGATCGGTGAACAAGACATTAAAATAGAAGCTGCTAATAAAATGACAGTAGTGGCAGAATCTCAGGCTATTCAAGTGCTCTCAGTTGCGACTAAATGAGTCAAAGAAAATACGCAGCTTAGATACAGATTGGAGACCCTTGAAAATGCTCACCAGTCTTCTAACGTCTGATTGATTGGCCTGCCAGAAGGACAAGAAGATCTGGCTCTTTTAACATTCTTGAAGTAGTAGTTACATGGAGTGCTTCATTTGAATTCAGAATGTGCAGACCACTTTCAGCGTGCCTATCGGATTTCCCCATGGTCAGCGGAGGCCCAGCGGGACAGTCCACTGTCCATGTTGGTCACGGATGGAGTCACTACATGAGATATGTTGTTACAGGTGGCCCAGACCATGGATCAATTTATGTATAATGGGCACTCGTTGCACATGTTCCCATATTTAACTTATGCTATGAGGGCATGCCGCAAAACAATTTGATGGAGTCAGGGCTAAGCTTTCAGAGGCCTTGGAGTTGCACATATTTACTGATGCTGGCCTGCTCCATATTTTATGGAGGACATACTTTCCAGTTTACCAATCTGGAGTAAGCTGGGAGACAGGTCCAACAGATCCAGAAAGAATTTGAGGCTGTTCGCAGGGAGAATGTATCCGAATCTTATTCAGAAAATGGACACTTGAGGCGGTGAGGGAATGTTCCTGTTGTGGACTAATCTACTTGTTCTTTTTACTTTTTCAAGTGCCAAGTTGTTTCTGCTTCTACGATGCTGATCTGTGTATTTAATGTTCGCAAGGGGAAAGTTAAAGTCAAACAAATGTGGATCTTAGTGGGACTGTGTTTTTCCCTTGTCTTGTGGCATGAACGGTTCTCAATATTAATGCACAGATCATTGTGTTTTACTTACTGCAGCATTCGACTTTGGAACTGTTATCAGGTTGTCTTTGTTTTGCATTCTCTATGTAACACGTAACTATTTTTGGGACTCTCTATGTTTGGAAGGGCTGCATCGGCAATGTTAGCTGAATCTTTCCATAATGTTTGGACTTTATGTTTCTTTTGGGCTGACCTCCATAGGCATGTAGAGTGCAGCTATCTGTTTACATATGCTGTTATATTGTATTTTACTTGGATTTTCCCCCACATCCATAAACTAAAGGTTAGACTGTAATTGATCTGTGCCATTTGATGGATTCTGTGTACTATCTAATGTCTGACTTTTGATGGCTGTGCATTTTGTATTTTGCTTGTTGTTAAAATACAATAAACATAAAGTACAAAAAAAAAATAGCACAGCACTGTACCAAGATATTTATTTTTGTCATGGTGGGCATGGCACGGGAGTGCAAACTTTTAAAAACCTCCAAATCTCATCTCTTTGTTCAGGAATGAAAGAAAAATGAAAAGATGTAATGGGTAACTTGATATTTTTTCCCAGAAAAACATTATTGCTGACAAAAACAAAACAAAATAAAACAACAACAACAAAAAAACAACTATATGGTAACTAACAAATACTGTTGCTTAAAGCAGACGTGCAACTAAAAGTTGTTTTCCCCAAAAAGCTAGTTTCTACTGCAGTTTATAAAAATATTAGCATACCTGGCAAATCCACTTTTTTTTGGTACCTCTTATGCTGTGCACCATGAGATGTTTCTTCATGATACTAACCCTTGCCTGGTCTACAAAGCTATTCATAAACCACGTGCTGTGGGCATCTTTTATTTTCTTGAGAACAAAAATAAATTAAAACATTTATAAAATACTCACTTTTTGGTGGAACTAGGAAATTGCACCCCCAGATGAAACTGGTAATAGCCTTCAATCTTTTATTGTGAAAAAAGGTAGGGTCAAATTTTTTGCCCAGTTCCATTGCTCTGCTGCTTTAATATTGTGACATCCTTAATATGCATTGTCTTTAACAGGTAACGTTCATCATATTTGATGGATTATCTGCACTTTTGGTGCATGCAGTAAGTTTGTAGAATACTGCACAGTCTCCCATGTCTTGTATTCTGCATGACTCGTAAGCAGTGAGGGCACAGGCTGATGGCGCCTCTACATTGTGTGCTAACATAGTTCCAGCTACTCATCAAAGAGCTCCATGTCTTTATTTATTTATTTATTTATTGGAGGTTCGGAATTACCTTTGAGTCAAAGACTCCTTTACAAAGGTTCCACGTCACATAATTTACATACAGAGACATACAGGTTACATAGCAGTACATCAGTACATAGTCAGGTTGTTACAGGAGCAATTGTGGGGCTAACAGTGAAAAAACTAGGGAAAAATTAGTGCACACACAATACATATAGCACACAGATGAAGGCTAAGCTAGAGGACACAGGTTGGGGCAGGAGGGTAGAAGATGCCACCAGCGCCTTAGTCGGACAGAACAATGTGAGGTGTTTCAGAGGCAGTCACAGTGGTTTGAGGACTGTAGGAGGACTCTAAGAGAGGTTTTGAAGGGTCCAAGTCTGATCTCTTTGGCAAGTGGAGTGGGCAGGCTGTTAATCCAGGAAGGGGCTCTGTAGCAAAAGGACGTTTGGAATTGGGAGGTACGGTTTAGATGGAGTAAATCCAGGGACGGAACAGCAAAATGGCTGTGCTGCTGCTCTGCTCCTCTCCACTCCACACCATGCTGCTTAAGATTTTATTACTATTTGCACTCTCAGTTTTTCCTTTTCTATTAAAGTTTTGTAAAACAGCACCCCATGTAGCTTCTTAATTTATTTACTCAGCCGAGCATTTCTGAGATAGCCCGCGTCTGTAGACGCAGTGTTTGGGCTTTAGCTGGCATTTGGTGTCTGGTACGGAGTTTTGCTCTGAAATATTTACTTAGAGATCCTTTGGGACCAACTATTTGGCACTCTCTGGGCTTTAATAATTTATGAAAGCTGAAAGCTGAAAACTGTACCGTGGAGTGATGGTTGAATGCAGGAGGAACTCAGCAGATATTTATGGAGTGCATTTTAGAGTATATTTTAAAGTGGCCCCCATCGGATTTGACTTGTTGAAAGAAGGACAGCTGTTTTGAAGGCCATGGCAATTGGGTTTACCTCAAGGTCAGAATGTGGAATAGAGAGAGGATGTCAGACAGCACCTGTGCTGGTGAACTGGATGCACTGATAGCGCTGAAATGCCTACTCTTCCTCCAAAAAGGTATGCTATGATTGCCTAGGGAGGGGAGTTCTGAGTAAATAAATTTGTGTGTGATTTTTCTGTGCTCAGTGGATCATTCTTTCTTTTACTTCATAGGTGAACCTGTCTAATGAGCTGCAAGTGTTATCATTATCCCAGAGGAACAGAGGCTCTGCTAAAAAGAACTCCGTTTGGGAAATTTTCCAGAAATACTGAACCTTAACAGGTGAAATGTCCTCCAGGGATCTTAAAAGGATGAAGGGGCTTACTGGTGGTTGCAGGACTCTGGTACAGAGAGAGAGAGAGAGAAAAGCATTAGGCAAAATTTCCTGCTCAATATATGGTAAACTCTGTTTTATTTTAGCTGTGGCATCTTAGTGATTGGAACCTTTTGGAAATATTGTATGGCACAGAATTAGTGGACTCATGAAGGAGAAAGGAAGGCATGTCTGATTTTTTGTAACAGCTGTGCCTTGCCCTGAAATTTTATTTAGTTTTGTGCCAGCGACTTCCATTCTATAAGGAATGCGGCTGGAATATTTTCTGGAGTTTTGCTGGTTTCCTGTTCCTTTTCGAAACCGTAGAAGTAATAACAAATCAAAGGACTCCTAGAAAAAGAGAATTGAGCCTCGTTTGATTGTTTGTAACAGCTGTACTTTCCTTTACAAAGTTTATATTTTTTGCTGCTGTAATGACTCAAGCGGAACTCGCTAACACAGATTTGAGTTGCTGAATGGTTGAAACATTTCTATTTTCAGCATAATCTGTGGCCTTGCGGCAACTTGAGAAGTTTTTGTTAATTTTTACTGGGACGCCAAATGGTGTTTTTTAGAATCTTATTAGGCAGATTACATTTGAACCCTGTGAAGAGAGGGCAAAATAATGTGACTTTTGAATAATGGGAATTGAATTATTCTTAGGACAAAAAAACTCACAGAAGGACTGACAATACTTTTAAAATAACACTCCTACAGACTTGCTGAGGAAAGTTTAAATCTTGTATTTTGATTCACTGATGCAGTCCTCGGCTCAAAAACAGGACAGCATCTTATTGTAAATTTTAATATAAGTTTTGAATACAGGTAGTGCTTATTATTATTGCCTAATTATTTTATCAAATGTTTTACTGTGTTTTATAGGTATTATAGTACAACTTAGATGCCATTACTCAAATGCAGTTACCTAAAATTTAAATCATTTTGGTAAAATGTGGAAGCTTAAATATCCAAATACTTGATAAATGATGGGGCTTTTGCAGCTTTATGTAATCTATAACTATGGTGAACAGGCTAATAATTAAGGGAAACTTGGTAAGCAAACACCTCAATTTAAATTAATTAATATGTTTTGCATTGGATCAAGATGTGACTCTGTGAGATGTTTCCGCTGTTTTCTCTCAGATGCATCCTGACTATTTATAGTGGTTTCAGGAGTATGCCTGGGATTAGAGAATGGTACTCTCTTCTTAACACCGCATGTTCTTCCACATATACTTAGTCTGGAAAGTATAGGGCATGCAAATGGCTAATGGATAAATGTGTTAAAGACTGGATGGGACCAGATGTTATTCTACACTTACCCTGTATCTGAGTTTTCCAAGTTCTTGGCCTCGAAATTGGTGGCTAAGTGAAACCTATAGTGATAACACTCAGTGGTGGATAGTGGGATTTAAAACCTGGTGGAGTCCTGACAAAACACAATGAGTCTTTGGCAGAGTGGGTCCCAGAAATTATTCGATATGTATTATGGGCTGGATTCAGAGAGGTCCGCCGCAAGCTGTGGCAATGGCAGCTTGCGGCGACTCCGCCTCGCCTCTGGCCTGTGCACCCGATTCAGGATTGAGCGGTGCAGCGGTTCAGCGCCCTGCAACTGCGGTGGACAAGAGGTAGGGCACAGCACCGGGAGTGCTGCAGTTCACAGGACAGCAGTTGTGATGGGTGAGGGCCACCATGACACCCCCATGCCCACCTCCGAGGCCCCATATGGTGTGGGCACCAGCCCCAAGCCCCCTTGCCATGGACCACCCCAGAACATGGACCCATACCTGCCCTGGTGGCTCAGTGGTCCCCCCAACACACACACCTGGTGGGTGCATTGGCGACTGGCCCTGGTGGTGAGGGAGAGCTGTGCCAGTCACCGGCAGGGTATTGGGGTGTGGGGGGGGTTCGCACTGTGGGTTGGGGTGGGGGGTCACTAGACTACCAGGGGGTTATGGGGATGGTGGGTGGATCATGCCCCAGGGCATAGGGGGCTCACAATGTGTGTGTGTGGGGGTCGGGGCATTGGGGTGTGCCACACACCCTGCCTGGCACCGTGTGTGCCATGCCTGGGACCTGGAGACCACGGGGGGGTCCATAACCCACAGGGGTTGTGGGGCTGGGGCACAGTGGCAACCTCCAGTGAACAGCAAAGAGCAGTTAGACCACCTTTTTGTTGGTGTAACTGGTCTTTGACAGATGTTCACTGGTGGTTGTCTCTGAATCCCATCAGTGGATGTAGTTGCCACCCTACCCAAATAGGGTGCAAATGCTGCCAGAAACCCCCTTCTGCCATGTCACAAGGAGGTTTCAGGCACATAGGTGCTGTTGGGTGCAGGCAGCCTGCCACATGTCGCAGGCTGCCTATATGAATCCCGCGGAAATGCAACGCAGGACGCAAGTGCGACTTGCACCTTATGTTCTGATGCAAGTTGCCTTGTGTCCTGCGTTGACTTCTCTGAATCCGGCCCTATGTGTTCTTAATAATGAGCAGTAGATCTGAAGGAGGCTGTCTTACCTTGATGTTAGGCATTTCTCCTGAATTACTGTGATATTGGTCAGACTGTTTTTGTTAGTTATTATGGAATGCTGCATGGGTTCACTTTTAGTTAAGATATACATAAGGGGTGTATAATGATTAATGGTGGCTTGACATATTGTTGCCTTGGCTGCAAAATATTGTTTCTGTTGGATTTATAAAACTCAGAATTTTCTATCTGCATTCTGATAGCCAAAGTTATTTATCAAAGTATCCTCAGGATTAATATTTAATACTGGGAACTGCTAAAAGCAATGGATGAAATAGCATTTTTTGATAATGCACTTGGATAGTTTTTAATGTAAACTGAATTATTATGTGTATGATAATTTAGAACATATATTGAATGTTTGAACTGTTTGTTTTGTACATTGTAAAGATATATCGCTGAACAATGAACCAAATTTATGTGTGCGTGTGCATGACTCAGTTGCAAATTTGCAGAAGACTGTCCCTCTACTTTCTCCCCTCTCTGTGTTACCAGTTTGCTATATAGGCAAACATGCCTCAAGCTTTAAGACTAAATCCATACCACCATGTTGATATTATTCTGTAGCATCTCATCTGTTAGGGGATTTCTCCTCTCCCTCCCCCAAAAAATGTAACTGCAGTGTGGAGTACTACTTATTACCTCATATGCTCAAGTGTCATACATTTCATCAATTGCAATAATTTCAATGATAATAATAAGGTAGTAAAGTGAAGATGTATATTTTACTGCCACAAAGTCTACACTGAAAACCCATTTAAACCTAAATTCACTGCACGTTCACAGACATTAAAACAAATACTGCCAACTGGGAACAGGAGTTCACATACCTCTCAGTGTCTGTACTTCAAAATGTACTGTTTAAAAGACTGAAGTAACATTAAAGTGTGAGTTTCTATTTAATTATGTACTTAGAAAAATTACCACAAAGGCAGCCAGCACTCTGATATTCTCCCAAGGTAAACTGACTACACCGGCCTGTCAGCTTTCACTTAAAAGTCAGTGTTTATGAATTAAACAAAACCCACTTCTGTGCTGGTAATGATGAACCAACACTTTTTGCACACACGTTAATGAATAAAAAATGTCCTTCTGACAATGAGTCAGTGCGGCACAGTTTTGCTCTTTGTGTGAAGTTCTCAGTGTGAAAGTAATCTGAATGTATTACGCTGTACTGACATTGAAGAAACACACCAGAAGCAGTTACTCATGCTTGGACCAGTACAATGCAGTGCAACTGCTGTTCATTGTGCCTTTCATATGAGCCGTATTTACAACACTTTTAAAAATGATGTAGTACAGAACAGAGGAGCAGTTCATCAACAAAAAGAAGAGAAGTAAACGATAATCAAAGAGAGTAGCATTTTCTCAATAAAGTAGGAACATGATGTCATAAAAGCTATAGAGAGCGCTAAAGCAGTCAGGTATTGTAACTTATCACAAACACATCATAGTACTGACCATAAGGAATGGACAAAAGAAAAACCCTCGGAATCTGAGTTCAAAGGGAAAAAAGATACATTTTAAGATTCAGAAGAGTTGGCAATGATTTGAAACTTGACAATAAGTCAACCGCATTGCATATATTGGCTGAAGTAATCTTGTCTCAGTTAGGCCCTGATCCACAGAGTGGGCCAACAGAGGCACAATTTGCACATAGCTAGCCTGTGCCACTCACCCCAATGTCACTCCACAAGCCCAGCTTTCAGGTGGCATTTATATTTACTGCTACCAGCTGCTCCCATCCACTGCCACTGAACTCCTTGCATGGACTGGGAAAGGTGCAAGCAGAAGCCTGATCGCACCAGCTGCAGAGTGGATTATCTGCTCTGTGGAAGCATTGGACTATGGGATACAGCAATCTGATGAAGGCTATATACCCCTTTGAATGAAATGTTTTTCTGTTCATGAATAAGATGACAATTGCCCACCTCCCAGCACTGTGTGCATCAGAAGACAGCTTGAATATCAAGTGAGGGGATCTGATTCAGCTCTGGAAGATCTGTGGAGGATGCAACAGGGGTACAAACAATTTATGACAAAGTCTCCTCATGTCATCTGTTCCTTCTCAGTCCCTGAAGCCAGGTATACATGGCCTTGGATATGTCTCATAGGATGGCCCTACCCTTGTCTGCCTCTACCTGCTCCCCATGTTTATTGTTTGATTTGATTTATTTAAAATGCGCTGCCAGGAGAGACCGCATAAGACTCAACAACAAATGTATATGCGGGTCCAGGGTGAAAACAGCAGCAGCATCAAGTTCGAGTTGCAACAGACCTATCCACGAGCACAGGGCTTCCTGATTTGGGGATTACATGTACTTTTTGTTGTTGATGACACCCATACAATACAGTAAAACTTGGAGATAGTGTAATCTAAAGACCAGTATGCACACTGCAAGCCAGATGGCCCAGGTTCAAATTTCACATGACATGCTTTTTGTGACCTTGAGCAAATAATTTATCCTTTAAGTGCTTTATTGCCCTACTGAAAAGAAGCTATGAGCAGGACTCAGTGAGAAATGAGACATTCAATCAGTCACTTTGAATAGATTGTAAAATAAAATAAAATAAAGTGCACATGCACCCTGGTCTCGACTAAAGGGTTCTCCTTAACCATTCTACCTTTACTTTTTGGAACTCTAGTCCTTTGGTTTGGTCCCAACGCGATCATTTTGGGTCCCCATTTTAACTGCACTTTTATTGTTATATCGCAATGGTATTCTCTTTCGTATCTTGAACATCGCTACCTGCACTTGTTATTTTTCTTTGGATTTGTACCTACTGTAATCTTATTGTTCCGTTAATTGTCATTTTGACCTGTACCCTCGTCTTGTCTATTGTTGTACTGCTTTCAAGCTGCTTGTTACTGCATTCACTCGATCCTCCTGGGTCGTGCTCGAAAATAGGCATTGCTATGACTAGTGCACCTACCCGTTACCAGAAGCTAAATAAATAAAATAAATAACCATGCATGTGAAGAAGTGTGCTAACCTATAAGCCGTAATGACACATTTTGTGATCTGCCTCACAAAGGTTTCATAGTGAAAACTTTTTTTAATAAGTATATCTTATTGATTTTCAGTGCATATTGTTCAGTCAGGACAAGACAGACATACATGTAACTCCACTTCTCCTTTCTACTGGCAGCTTGTCAGCAAGGCAGCTACTACAACAACAAAGGGTATCACCCCTGGCATTAGGGCAATCCCTGGCTTGGGCATTTAGGAGGCGGGGAAGTGGTACAAAGCAACATTTCTATTTCTACTCAGGTCCGGGGAAGAGGTGCCAGGGCTATGGTGTGTCTTCTATCAGTGGGGGCCCCAAAAACTCACACAGATCACTCAGAGATGAAATGTCCACAACCAGAAAATTGGGATTGTACTGTATGGCTTTTATTCCTGGACAGATGGTAACAGAAAACAGTGGTGCCCCCAGGGCTTGGTCGCTGTCCAAACAGATGGTACACCTGTAGCAGGCAGAAACATTTTTACAAACTCTTTCTTGCAGTACTGAGACTTTTCACAAGAACACTTCCCATGGATGTCCACAGCTTTTATTAGAGATCTCTGGACTTTACCAGTGCATTTAGAATGGGTGATGCCACAGCACTCACTTCAAGCACACACTGGGTGAACCTAGTTACCACCCCTTGAGCCCACTGGATTCCACACTTTGCTCTTGCTTTCTATGGAGGGTCTTCACCTCTCCCCAATGTTAATTCTACCAGCTGGAAGACTGTGTTAACTTCCACAACTAGTCCACTTGAAAGAACTGTGTTAACTTTCACCTGAATCTCTTCAGGGGCATGTGTTGTCTCCCATCTTTAAATTCTAAACACTCTGCAGAACCTTGCAGGACTACTTAGGCTACAAGATTTTGTACCTCTTTCCTGAAATCTAACATTGCTTCAAAAATCTTTAGCTTCCTGGCTAGAGACTTTGACATTTTTAGAAGTCTTAGGTATGAATCTGGGCAGCATTGTTAGTTCTCACAGTCATTTGGGAGGTTGCCCTAACACTGCTCACTGAAACCTTCAGTTTCATTTCTCCTGCTGAGAACTCTTCAACCCCTCAGGCTGGTAGCCACCATGTCCCACAAGGCTGGCCGCTGTTTACCATACTAGGAAAAAAAAAAACCGAGGGTCCTTCCTCTGACAAGTGGCCTTGGCAAAGCAGCACTTGCCTGTAGAACTCTCAACGCAACTCCTTCACTTCAACTAACTCACTTACTCACAGTTTTCAAAACAGCAGATCGCTGTGGCCCATGCTGCGGAGAGTTCTAAATTTCATTACATCAGCTCCTGCCTCAGTACAGCTAAGCAGGTGATGATGTACTGTACTGCAGAGTTTTTACACCCTCTGGACTGTCCAGGCTCCCTGCCTGATCGAAAACTGATGGGATCCTAGTAACCACAGGGACTGACTGGTTACATACATAGAAAAAGTTTTAATACAAGCTGGGAGGCATGGTGCTAAAGGTTGTGAACAAGGAGAGAGATTTGGGAATTGTTGTGTCACAAGACTTTAAACATTCAGTCCATTGTGAACAGTTGGTAAGAACATGTTATAAAAATGGGCAGGGACTTTCCTGCTTCCTGATTGGTTGTGAAGATTCTGAAGCCATGTAGTTTAGAAAAGAAAATCCATCACTTTGCGCTTCTTTCAGCAACCACAACATAGCACATTCTAATATTCATGCCTTCACTCAACCTTTTCAACAAGGTTTGCTGCAGCTATGTTTGTGAAGTAATGCCAGTGCTAGCCTTTACTGTACCTTACAAACCACCTTTATTCAGCCTTTTAAAACATTCAAACCTACCCTCTACTTCACCCACAACACACTGTACTTTTATTGTAATTAAAAAAATGACTACAATAATCCTTTTGTTTGTATTCCAGCCTTATCAATAAAGGCCTTAGTCATTGCAGGCTGTAGTTTACGTGCTCTCCTGGTACTACCTGCTTCTTTGTGGGATGTTTGTAACTGACTTTGGTCCTGCTCCTGGCCACATTCTTGCGCCACATTATACCTCCTCTGCCCAAAAACCTAATTGTCCCACACATGGCTGGTTGATTTATAAAAAAAATAAACAAAACAGTGGAGCAATACAGCCATTTTCAATTAAAAAAAGAGGCTCAGATGTGAGGTGACAGTACCACCAGACCTGCAAGTTTCAACACTGCAGCCTTGCTCCCTCAGAGGGAGCGGACAGTACTGCCAGACTGGGAGTGTCATTTCAAAATCTAGCACCCTTGGAAGGAGTGGACATTATTGCCAGTCCAGTGGAGTCATTTCAAAATCTTGCTCCTTCAGAGGGAGCAGACAGTACAGCCAGACCAGCTGTATCAGTTTAAAATTTAGCTCCCTCACAGGGAGCCAACAGCACCATCATTCAATGTCCAGCAACTCCACTTTACCTTCTCCATCAAGTAACAAAAAACAAACAAACAAAAAAACCCACACAAGCTGAGGAGCTGCAATCTTGAACAGTATTTTACAACAGCAAATCATGCTCTTGGCCCAGTGTCCTTTGATGCTTTGTTGGCCCAGTGTCCTCTGATACTTTGTTTATGTCTCTGCAGGTGTCCATCCTCCTTATCGCCATACATCTCTACCAGATGGGTCATCTCTCTTGCCATTGATTTCTGACGAGGCTGGCTCCAACCTCCATCATCCCAAATGGATAACTGTAGGGCACGATTCAACCAAAGTGTGTGTGTATGTGTGTGTTTCATTAATTTTTGGTATTGATGGAGTATACAGAGGATTGCAGCTCAACACAATTTCACCTGGCTCCTGTTTTAAATCTCTGATCGGGGGGGAAGTGCAGAATCTCTGGGCGATGGAAAATCATACGTTTTTGTGACCTCATTCATCAACAGAACACATATTTGTGAGCAGATTCTTCAGAAGAACATATGTCTCTAGCAACAGGAGTGTATTTGTAATGTCATACAATTTGCATCCTCTGACCCCTGAAGTGTTACCCCAGAGATAGAACTTTAGAGTGTTAAATTTTAAACTCTGCAGTGTGATTATGCTCCATTTGCCCCTCCCCCCATGGCAGATTTATATCTCTGCTGAAGAGATCAGACATCACAGGGTCCAGTTCCAGTCATTGTGGCTACAATTTCTTAGTTTTGACTACTGTTTTGTTATTTTATAAAGTTACAAAATTTATTCAATTCTTTGCATTGGCTTATCTTTGATTTATTCTGTTTCAGTGGATTTTCTACTGGTTTCCTTTTGGTTTCTGAATCGGGGAGAATCATGGTTTCAACAGTTCCTGGTTCCCAAGAAATATAAAAAAACACATTGGGCTTGATTTTCAGAACAAAAACATTTGCACAAGGTGCTTGCATCAAATGGCCGTGACGCAAGTGGCACCTTGCATCAAAATTTGCGGCAGTCCTGATTTTGGAACACAGGCTATGTTGAAATCAGGATACCATGTGCCAAAGTTGCCCTGTACCACCCTTGTGACAGAAGCGCCCATGTGCCAAGTTGCAAGGGTGGTTGCACCATGGCAGGGCTGCACAATCCCCTTTTTTGGAAGTTTAGAAGCCCCGCCATGGCTGCAACAGGGGGCTGACTTAAGACCAGCCAGGAAATTATCTAAGGGCCATGCACCACTGCCAGGCAGGATGGTGATTGGGAGGGACTGCAAGGAGGGGGCCAGGGCAAAAGGAGCATGGGGTGGCCTAGGAGCAATGAGGCATGGCAATAATGTCAGGGTGTTGAGGTGACACTTGGTGGAGTGCATGGCAATTGCAGAGAGCTGATTGACCTGGGAGAGGGATTGGTGGCTTTAGGTGCCACAGTCCCCAACACTGTAGGTGGGCAGCAGCCTGATTCCATGCTGGGTGCTAAGTACCAGGGACTGTCATGGTGCCCAGGGATGTTCCTTCCACCACTTGCACCTGCAACCTGCAGCCACTACTGCCCGCCTATAGTGTTGGAAACTCTGGCACCTATGGGGCAGGTGCCAGGGCTGTGTCCACCTGGGCCAGGCCATGGTGCATCCCGCCAACCCCTTTCTTTAACCAGACCAATCAGCAATTACTCATGGCATCCTCACTGGTGCAACCTAGCACCCTGACATTGCTGCTATGCCCTTGTCACCCCTTGGGCACCCCCATGGTCCCTCTGCCATATGCTCTTTCCTTGCTAGCATATTCACCTCCCTCACCTTCAGGTCCCTCTAGGGTTGTGCTGGGCAGGGTGGTTGATGGATCCCTCTGTCAAATCCTGCTAGCCCTGTGGCTGTGGCATCTCCTGGTCTTTGATGTAGGGATCCCTGTTTTATAAAATAGGGCATAGGGTCCCTGACATCGCCCATAGTGTGCCGCAGCTGTAACAGAAAGTGCGTCACCCGAAAGGCTGATTGAAAATTGAGCCCATTTTGTTTAAACTGGGCTTTCTTTTTAAAATGAATGTACACTTTTCTACATTGCAATACCTAAAACTATTTTTTTTTCTTTTCTCTCCCACCAAATCGGCATGACAGGCAAGCCTACACCCCCCCCCGCCAAAAAAAAAAAACAGGGCCTACAGGAGTGTGGATCCTGTAAGCATTTGGCAGAAAAGCAGATGGCCACAAACTTTGCTTTGATTTTGTAGGCCTAGATCACAATTTTGAAAAAAGTGAACTCTGCAAAGTTTACTACCCTAAGACTGAGCAAAAATTGGGTGCTAAATGGCAGTCATTGTCTGTTCTAGCTTCACCAACAGCTTCACTGGAGTGCTCATATGTGAAAAGGCTATGTTAATAATTAGAAAATGGGCAAATCATTATAAAATGGGTAAGAGAAAACAAGACAGATGATTGGTCAAATGTAATCACATAACTGTATCATTCCAGCACAACAGCTCAGGTCAGAAATACATAACTTTTTGAACCTCATTACTCAGTTTTTAAAATACAAATCAGAGGAAGCATTTTATAATTGCAATAAGGCATTCCAAGGTGTGCATATTGGAGAGCTAATGGCACTTCTGTGGTGCGTAAGGCACTTGGCGATGCCTCGTGCCTGACTTCCCAAGGTGTGCCGTTATCCCACAGTAACACACACCTTGGCATGCCGTATTCTTAAATACTGAGCAAAGTACCACTAAAGGTAGACAGTGCACTTCAGGTAGCTCTTCCTCTCTGAAGTGGTCTCTAGCCCTCAAGGAGACTGAAAGCTTCAAAGCACTCTGCTAGTAAAGGCAGCCATCTCTGGCACTAAAAGAGACAGAAAGGCTGTGAGTTCCTCTTTCAGTAAAGAGCACAGACCCCCAATGAGAACTGCTCTGAGAGCTCTGATGGCAATCAGAGAAAGCAAAAAGACTTTATGAACACCAGCCATGGACAACAGCTGTTAGAAAAGCATAACAGAAAGCACGGTGAGGTCTCTCTGCCTGTAAAACAAAAAAGACAACCTGCTGCTAGCCACAAATATGCCCTACTTTGAGTACAATAAACAAACATGGTAGTTTTTCAAAACAATGCAGAGCTAAAAAAACAAAACAAAAAACGCTTAGATGTACCTACTAGTCTCCTTCTGAGGACATTTTTGAGGAGACTGAGGAGGAGGAACTAATTTCCCAGGGTACACTGCTGAGGAGGAATCTGGTTTCCCTTGAAAGGGTAAATGAAAACTGTTCATCCCATGTAGCCTGTGTAAGACAAATGGCTGATACTGTATA
The DNA here is from genome assembly GCA_016271365.2 of Neoceratodus forsteri. NCBI lineage: Eukaryota > Metazoa > Chordata > Ceratodontiformes > Ceratodontidae > Neoceratodus > Neoceratodus forsteri. The sequence goes on along the minus strand of CM028131.1, from coordinate 1,651,163,968 downwards.
CTGAAACGCCTTACCACTGAAAGAAGTGGATATAGAGGAGGCAGAATTTAAGAGTAAAATGGGTCTGACCGCAACAACAAAAGAATGTCTGTGCCCATCTACATGTCTTCTAAACATGCTGCTATCATGATTTTACTATGCCTACAACTACTGTGGCTGTAGCAAGAGAATACAGAAAATATACATGGTGTCCGGGGAGTGTGCTAAGTTCATTTACATCCATCCTGACTCTGACCGAGTTATTCAGGCAGCAGACTGTGAGAAAGCTAAAGTTAATTTCTCTGCAGAACCTCTTGATATAGAGTCCAGAAAAAATGATTTAAAGAGCTAGTGTACTGCTTAAAACTAATATTAGTTTTTAAAAGCAGTCAACCATTACCTTTTCTATCAGAGGTACTTTTTCTTTTTCCTTTGTTATTATGTTTACCATGCACGCTTGTGTGCAGCAAGCAAACATCTTCCTAGATGGTGGCTTTTGAGGGGCGTGAGGATACTGTCCCTCCAATGCGGAGCAATGTTTAATGGGCAAGTCTGTAGCAGACCAATTATCAGCCAACCAAATTATGACAAGAGTTTTAGCTTGGTGGGTGGAAACTGCGTCTACTTCAAAACAAAAAGCCGACCCAATCATGAGTTTGCTATGTCTTTTGATGTAGCTGCCCAGCATGCTGTCCTCTCCTTATCAGATTGGCTTAAGTATTCCAAGCATGCACAGCCCTGTGCTGTTCCAGACACCAGCTCTTAAAAGTAATGGGTGTGTGTCTCTCTCTCTCACTGTTGGCCAATGGTATTTACTCACCTGGTAAAGATGATTATCCCAGCAACCTTTCTGTTTTTACATGCCTCGGTAACATCTATGTTATATATTTATATTTGTAACAGCATTTGTGCACTTCAAGTTGTAAGTAGTGGCATGCAGTATCCCTTTATTTTATAGTTGCTGCAGTATAATCCAGACCGAGTGTTTAAGTTTCAAGCAGCCAGCTTTGTGTTTGCAATGATATCATATCTCTCTGTCCCAGCTCAGACTGGTGCTGGAGTTAATGGTTTTTGGGTGTGTTTTTTTTACAGTGGAGGTTTGAAGTGGACTGTTCATTGCACTTTTTCATCTTAAAACATATCATTCTGTTAGATTTTCTTTTGGGATAGTCAAAAATCTTTTAAGTAGCCATGAGGGCTTGTACTAGAAAAGGTAATATTTCAGTGAGTACATCAGCTGGGCCAGCAGAAATGTCTGTGGGCTAATGGATTTTTCCAACTCACTAGCCCTGCTGGCTAGTGGCTACAAAACTTAATTTCAACCCCTGCATGGATCAGGCTGAGATGGTATTTCTTTTTTTAATTCTGTTCTATTTATTCTCCCCTAGCTGGCAGTTCTCTGCCACCTGGTTCCCAGATACATCAGCCCTCCACACCACTTGATGGGAGACAGCTGTAACCTGTACAGTGGGCCCTTATGGAGATCATGACAGGTAGTAGAGAGAGGTACATATGTATACAGAGAACAGTGTACCCCAAATCCTGTCATGGTGGTTGTGCTGTCCATTTCTGTGCCATCATCTTGGTGATCACATGTCGTGATGCAGGAATCAGTATGACAAGCCGATGTTTTATTGTTCCCTGTTGTTGACAGGGTGCATCAGGTATGGACAATGATGTTGCATGTTTGTTGGTTTTTGTTCCTGTTAATTTTCTTAATTCTCCCTTCCCAGATGGTCCTGACATACTGTACAAATGCACCTACCTGCCAGCCGGTGTTCACCAAGGTTCCCCACCTTCATCAGGGCAGTCATGTTTCCCCAACTCCAGTCGGGTATGACTAAACAGAAGCTTGTGGAATTAGGGTGAGACGGTAGTGAAAATTTGTTTTGTGAAAGCAGCAATTTCATAAGGACATGACAGCTGCACGTCTCTTTTGTTGCATCACATGTTATACATACTCTTTGTGGTTGTTGGTTTTGCTTCTGTGTGTACTTTAACAGCATGTTTACTTCTTTTCCATTACCTCTTTTTTGTTTATATTGGTACTCCTGCAATCATTGTGCTATCATGGACATAACACTAGAATGTTTATGTTGCTGCGAGGTGAATGCTATATCGGTCGAATTTACATACGAACATATGAAACTGCCAGCAGAAAAAGTCTGTAATGCTCTATTGAGTCTGCTTGAGTGTACATCTCAGTTACTTCCTTGGAGCTGCCCTCCTCCTCAACTCCACTCAGAGTTATCTCCCACCTTCCCATTCCCCTCTCCTAACCCCTTTCCAGTACAGCCCCCTTAAGTCCTAATCCTCTTCGTCACCCTGTCCCACCCCTCTTGAAACTGGCCACTGTCTTTGCTGCCACCACCTCCTCCGTAGCTGATTATACTGCTTCACCACCCTTTCAGTGAAAAAGTACCTCCTCGTTCCTTCTTGAATCTACCCCCACCAATTTAAGGTTATGTCCTCTTGTTGTACTCTCCTTTCTTATGTTAAAGATGCCCTCCATACCAACCCTGTTTATTCCTTAAGGTACTTGAAGGTTTTGATCATATCCCCTCTCCCTTCTGTCCTCCAGGGTGTATATGTTCGGTTACCTCAGCCTCCTCATATGTTTGTTTACGTACAAATCACCCTGGGCCAAGTAAAGAAACTTACCACAGGCTGTGTCTACCTCCCGCAATCCCCATCCATCTCTCTCCCCTCCCTTTTTCCTCTCGTCTAGCCTCCCCGACTTGGTGTTATGTGGGGATTTCAATATCAGTTGGTTGGGATTAGGAGCTGGTACCACTCACACCTCTATATCTGAAGCCCACCTATGTCAATTAATAACTGAACCCACCAGGCTCAATATTAAATCTGTCAATCATTCCCTTTTAGACTGAGTCCTTACCAATAGGGGAGAATAAACAGAATGAAAAAAAGAAAAATCCCATCTCAGGCTGATCCATGCATGGGTCAAATTAAGTTTTGTAGCTACTAGCCAGCAGGGTAGTGACTTGCAAAATCCACTAGCCCCACAGACTTTTCTACTGGCCCAGCTGATCTACTTATTAAAATATTATCATTTTTAGTACAAGCCCTCCTGGCTACTTAAAAAGATTTTTGACTATCCAAAAAGAAAATCTAACAGCATTTGGCTAGTGGACTTGTGCCAGTTTTGACCCTGTCCATGAACATTCACATGTGGTCACACAGTTGACAGTACAGGAACGGACAGCCAGGACTACTCTCCCAGTGTACACACACACACACACACACACACGCACACATGCACACACGCACACACGCACACACGCATATCATGGCAAGCATCCGGCATTGACAAATGCTTGTTTAATTAAAAGATGGTTTACCTGATGTTAGTAGGTGGGATTTCTGGGACAGCATTCTGCCTGGCAGCTGACATATCTATCTCTACTTCCCCCTCTACATCAGCAGCATTGTGACCTCACTGACTGAGACATCACTGCTGCTTGGAACAGTCACTGGGTGGCTCCCAGGTCAGTCACCTGTGATGTCACTGTCAATGAGATCACAATGCTAATGATGTCGTGGGATAGAGGTAGAGATGTCAGCTGCCAGGCTAAGAGCTGTTCCACATATCCAGGACAATGTTATCACATAGAAGACTTCTAATGAGAAAACAACAACTAAACTTCAGAAATAGAAAGTTATATCTGACTACATCTTAAAATTTGTATTATTTTCCCTATCTGCCTGTTCTGGCTCAGCTAGCTCTTTAATTATTAATAAGGCTAACACTACCTCTCCTTTATCATCAAGGCAGGCAGACTACCTGAGCCACACTGCAATTAGCAGCAGGCACTGTAGAATACAGTTTTGCCTCTATGTAAACCTTTAGTATTTCAAGAAAATCCATCCAACACATACAGTGGAGGCTGCTTTGGAAGCTGCTAAGTATCATTTGCAGGTGGTTATTGCTGTGACTTACACTGCGCTCCAGGGCAGTAGCACATTCACTGTCTGCCAGAAGATTTGCATGGCTTAGACCAACAGGTTTATGACAAAACGTAAAATATGGTAAGTGATTTTTCCTTTGAAGGTACCTTACTATCTGATGACAAAACAGTTATACATGAAAAACTTAATGATCAAAAAGCAACTTTTAAAATGTGATTGAAAAGAAAAACTAACATACAAGCTTTGCAGAAGTGGAGGTACTGGAAAAGGCCAGCATAGCAGGCCCTGTGTGCACCATGACTGTCCATCTCAAGGGGCACATGGAGGGGCAGAGGAAAGGAAAGCTAGACAGTAATCTGCATCAGCTCCTCCAGCCAAGACAACTCCAATCCCAGACAAATCTGTCTGTGTTGAATAGAATGCCTGCCAACAAGACGGCACCTCTATATTATCTCAAAGAACTGGAAATGATTACCACTGACTCAATTCCCAGTACAGTAAATCACTAGAATAGGAAATGTGGAAGCTGTTGGAGAAAACACTGTGGAGAAGGTTCCGATTTCCATGCTGGGAAAAGGTTTCTTCTTCAGGTACTTCCTCACTTTGAACAAAAATGGATAATGGCAACCCATTTTGGATCCAAGTCTACTGAGCAAGCATTCAGAATGGTGACACTGCAAACAGTGATACCATCCTTACAACAGGGCGATTGGGGTAAGTGGACTTATGGGATGCATACTGTATATCCACATCCCAATAAGAACATATGACAAAAAATATTTAAGATTCATAGTAGGCGATGCATAGTTTCAGTGGTAATGCACTTTAGTCTGGCAATAGTACCCAGTGTGCTCACAAAGTGGTTATCAGTGGTGGCAGCCTTCTTGCACAGGCAGGGACTAGTGGTATTTCCTTTCCGAGATGACTGGCTAGTGTGTGGAAAAGCAAAGAAGGAAGCACAGTGCTCATTTCAGATCATAACAGCACCTTGAAAAGGTTAAGTTTCTTAAAGTAAACTTAGAACAGCCACAACTGGAACTCCGACAGATCCTGGAGTTCACAGGTGTAGAGCTGAACACACAGTGCCAGCCAACGCCACTAAGAAAAAGAGCACATGATGACACAACACAGCAAGTCCCAATATTGGAAATGCCACATTCAGATGAATGCAGCATTGAACAAAGGTATTGAGCCACACTGTGCCACAGCATACGATGGTGATGAAACTGATGATGGCTAGCACTGTAGTAGTCGGTAAAGCATTTTTGTTACTACAAAGGGCAGAAGATCTGATTTAATATGGAAACACATTCCAGGCAAGTCAACTGTGGCCTGCACACATGCCCTTCACTGCTGCCAGGAGCCATCAGGTACGTGCCCTCCAAGGGAGCGCCAGAGACTTTTTTCAATCTTTGGCGCTACTAGCCCTCACTCGCGATTGGTCGCTGGGAGAACGCCCTGATTGGTGCCTAGCACAAGCGGAAAGAACTGCCTTGGTTAGCAATGTTTCTGGACTTGGTTTTTGGCCGGGCCCCCCCCCACTATTTAAATCCTCTAGCTGTACCTCAGACTCCACCCTGATAAGGAGCTAGTCCAGTCGAATCCAAACAATTTAATCCTCCCTCGGAGTCAAAGTTACAAGTTTTTCCCTCTGCATGATCAAGTACTGTGACTGCCTGCCATAAACTTAACCTGCCTAACCTACAATTTCTCCCCCTGTATCATTCAAGCTCTGTGACTGCCTGACAATAAGCTTAATCCTGCCTTTCTGTCATCCCTGGCATCCAATACTACCCCCTACTACTCTCCACCCCTCTTTCCTATCATTGCCTTTGTGGCCCACGTTTGTCGGCCCAAATAGGCCTTGCATTTACACCCCTCCAGCTATTCTCTCACTTCCTCTTCATCCTAATTCTATAGCTCTAATTTCCTGAATTCCTGAAATGCAACCTCTCTCTCTCACTTTTCCTACTCTTACTCCTATCCCTCTCCCTTCCACCTCCTCTTGCTCACTACTCACCAGTACCAAATAACTCCCCCAGCTTCTATCTACAATCCCCTACTTACATACTTGCTATTACTCCCTCACCCCCGTTTGAACTATGGTCTCACTCCACTACCATTCCCCATGTGGCTTTGCTAACAGTGTCTACTTTCTTTGCAGTCCTCCATCTTATGCCCTCTTCTGCTCCCCTCTCTGCCAAACTCCAGACTTCCTCGCCAGTTCCTTCCAAACCACTAAGCTCCACTTCCTCATCCTCGCTCTTCTCTTGCTTCTGCTGGGGACATCCACCCCAACCCTGGTCTGACTGCCCCTGCTCTTCTGGTGTTTTCTCCTCTACTGCCACTCCTCCTCTCCCTCCTCAGCCCTCCCAACGGGCTTCAAGATACTACATCTAAACATTCATAGCTTGCTGCAAAACAGACCTCCTCCAAACCATGGAGAGCACGCTAAATCCAGACATTCTAATCATCACAGAAACTTGGCTAAAGAGCACAATCCCGATCACTGGTCTCCATTCCTGGTTACTCCTCCTAAGGCAAGACCGTGCTGGCAGGGGTGGCGGTGTCGCCATATACGCTACAACCTCCATCCAATATTCCAGCATATACTCATCCTCAAATCCAGAGACCCACGACACTCTAGCAATACATGTGACCCTACCCTTCACTGTCCCTATCTTTGTAGCCGCATTTACTGTTATCCAAACATCGGTCACTCTTGACCTCCTGACCTTCATCACTGCCTGTCAGAGGGGAACTATTCATCCTAGGTGACTTCAACCAAATTGGTTGTCACCTAAAACTACCAAACAAGAAATTAAACTGAGCTTAAATCTCTCCCAACTGATCTCTGAACCCACCCAACCAAACCTCAAGATAAAACCACGCTCTCTACTCGACTGGGCCCTCACCTCACCCCCACCAATCATCGCCTCTGACATTCTCCCTGATGCTCTTAGTGACCACAACCCAATATTCATAATCAGGAAAGTCCACAGACTTAAATCACTGCATAAAACTTTGCAACTACACTCTTCAAATTCCTTGACCTTGAACCTCCTGAGCAACCTTGACCTTTCTGACCGTCCCCCTAAGATCTCTCCCCACGGTAGATAAGGCCCTCACTTACTTTAATGAAATTTTTCTTGCAAACTGGAATATCTTTGCCCCGCTCAAACAAATCAGAGTCAGGGGTAACCACCTACCATGGATTACCCCTGAACTTTTGGTCTGCCTTAGAGCACGAGATCGAGCCTGGAAGCGTCATAAAGCAATCCAGCTACCTAGTGACCTCACAAACTACCACAAGTTCCGAAACGCTTGCACCAGGGCTACAAAGCTAGCCAAATCAGAATACTTTAAACCAGCCTTCATTACAACATAAATTCCTCTTCCAAGTTCTGGAAGGTGGTCCATACCTCTTTACACCCCCATCTCACCCAGCACCCCCATTGCTTAAAATAAATGGCTCCTTGTGCCGACCCACCTGCGTAACTGAGGAATTTAACTCCTTTATACATCCTGTGCCACCGAGCTACTGAAGTCCCTCCCTTCCTTCCCCCACCCACCTTCAAATGGAGCGACTCTCCCCTAGCCTTCTATCCCACTACAGTAACCCCAAATGATGCCCTAAGTGCCCTTCTCACCATCAACCCCTCTAAAGGAGCCTCCCCAATAGCCTCAACCCTAAACCTCTCTCTTGAGTCCTGGCCATTGCCTATCCCCTCTTTAATACTTAACTTCGCCTTCTCAACTGCCTCAGTCCCTCCCATGGAAACATACAGTGGTCCTTCCTCTTCCTAAAGGGGTGACCCTCATCCCCTGGTAACTATCACCCATCTCTCTCCTCCCACCTAGGCTAAACTTCAAGAACACATTGTGCTCTTCCAGCTTACCACTTTCTATCCGACACATTCTTCTTGCCCTTTCCAATCTGGATTCAGGAAAACACTCCACCACCATCTCCTCCTACGCCTACTGACTGCATCCTTACCGGGATGGACAACGCCAAATCACCTCAGCCATATTTGTTGACTTTGCCAAGGCCTTCAATACTGTCTCCCATTCCTCCTCCTTGACTCCCTCTCTGCCGCTGGTCTGTCTTCCTCTGCCATTAACTGGTTCAAGGCCTACCTTACAGGCTGAACCCAATCAGTTAGGCTCTCGGACGCCATCTCCCCTCCCCTCCCGATTAACACTGATGTCCCTCTGGGCTCTGTACTATGGCCCCTACTATGCTCCATCTTCCTAAATGACCTTCTCTGTCTGCTCCTCTTATGCCATACACATATGTGCTGATGATAAGTCCTGTATGCATCTGGCTCATGTCCAGCTGAGGTTACAACCAGCTTACAACAAGACTTCGACAAGGTTCATCTCTGGTTTGCTAATCATAAACTTTTCCTCAATGCCAAGAAGACAGTCTCCATGACCTTTGGCACAAGGCAGAGACTCTCTAGGCTCTCCTCCCTGCCCAATTTCCACACTCTCGATGGGACTTTACTTGAAGACACATCCTCCTTCAGGTACCTAGGTGCCTGGCTGGACCAACACCTAAACTTCTCTGAACATATTGATGCCATCCAGAAAAAACTGCCCCAAGCTTGGTGTCCTGTTTAGGAACAGTGGTTGCATCCCTCCTATGGCTAGGTGTGAACTTATTCAAAAGATGATCCTCACAATTTTTTTTTTTTAACATGTCACTGTTTTCGCTGTCGGCATGTCCCATTCAGCCCAAATGGCCTCCCCAGCTCTGACACCCAGAATTACCGGGGCTTACCTTATGCCCGGCCCAGGAGCGGTGCCTGCGGAGGGTCGGGTGTCATTCTGCCTGCCGGGTGTTTTTCAACTCCGTTTTTCCCCATTACCCGGGGACCCAGGAGTAGAGATGCATGTGCATGGAGGCGTGCATGCACTCTACAGCCCCAGCAATAGCCCCTTCCATCCATCCATTGGTCTAGTGCTGTTGCACCCCTCTGGCTTGCGCTGCAGCTTGGCCTCCACCAGGAGGCAGACCATGGCTGAGGAATGCAACCCCACCACCCTGGAGGGGAGAGCTGCCTTTCAGCCGCTCCTACTAGCTCTGCGCCCTCACCCCCTCCGCCGGCCTCCAGCGGCCCGTGCTCATACCCAAGCACGGGTCACCAGTGTGGCGTGAGGTAAGTCGTCCAGCACCTCAGCCCTCAGCGCCACTGGGCCAGCTATCCTCCCCATTTTTGACTACTGTGATGTAGTCTATGGTGCTGCTCTCAAGTCCTCCCTGGCCAGATTGGATACCCTCTTCAATTCCTTCTGCCGCTTTGCCCTTGATGCTTCCCCTCACACCCATCATTGTGATCTTTACCATGCCCTATCCTTCCCCTCTCTTACAAATAGATGACTCTCCCACTGGGCTAAACTCACCTCCAAACACTGGTTAGGAGAACTCCCTGCCTACATCTCCTCCTCATTTATAATGCTTCCCCCTCACTCCCTTCGATCTACAGACTCCAGTACTCTGGCTGTCCCCCACAGATCCACCCTCATTGGCCAATCGGGTTACACTTACAGCCTCCCTAAAATCTGGAAATCACTTCCCTCCCCAAATTTGTCACTCATCCTCCTACTACTCCATCAGCACTGCCCTCAATAACTACTTAGCACCTTGTTGTTCCTGCTAGGACCTCCCAGATATTACCCACACACTACTCAAACCCTGATGCACTTCCACTTCCCCTAAATTCCAGCACTCCTAAATAGTACCCACACACTGCCGGGCCACCCCTGATGTACCTCCACCTCTCCCTTACATACCAGCACTTATTTAGTACCCACTTCCTGCCTCACTCTTCAGCATCCACCTCCTCCTCTTCCCAATTAATAGCACTCCTTCCCTTCCCCCTTTTCTCCATCCCCTACTGGCATTCACTTACACCCCTCTTGCGATTCTAAACAACTAAAGTTGTACAAATGGGGTGGTTCCTACCCTCTCCCTACTCCTATAACCCATCTCCCTCTACTTTCCTACATCCCAGTCGCCTTGCAGGGTTCCTCTGCTTTTTCTGAATGGGGGTCCTTCCGGGACCCGGCCTCTTTTTCTCAACTTTACCTTCCCCTCTGCCCTCCCTCTAGGCCTCACACAGGGTTCCCAGTACCCTGAAGCTTACTCTGCCTCATTACTTCAACCTGCCTCCCTCCAGTCAAGCTTTCACCTCTGCCTTGTGCAGGCAGGGTTCTCAGCATCCTAGAGGATCAGGCCCCGAAGCCCTCTCTCCTCTCTCTTCACTCCCTCCTCCTCCATTGCCTATCCTGACCCCTGAAGAGGGCCCGCAGCTCCCATAGGGTTTTAGTTCTTGGAAAGCCCTTGCCTTGCTCCCCCCCTTTCTTTACTACCCCTCTCACTCCTTCCTACTTCCCTCCACCATTACCCTTGTCTTGCTCCATCTCCTGGCAGGGTTCTCAGCATCCTGTAGGGGCCCAAACTGGACAAGTCTCCCACTTCCTTCCCTCCTTCATCATCCACCTCTGTTTTTATAGGGCCTGAACTGGACAAGCCGATCGCCCCAATCCCCTTCCATCCACCCTCTCTCCTCCTCCCTCCTCCCCATCTCTCTCTCTCTTACTCATCACCATCATCGCTTCTATCCTAGCTCCTGAAATTACCCTGACAGGGTTATAAATTATCCTGTAAGGGTTGAAACTTGTTCCGCCTCACCTCCCCTTCTCTCCCACCTCCCCTTCCCTCCTCCATTCACCTAGCCCTTCAAGTCTACTCCTAATCTCTGTTTGCACTTAGACTATTTGCACTTCTGATATTTCTTAGTAATCTTACTGTCTCGCTACTCCGCACTAGGATGCCCTACTACAAACTACTAGAATACCTTTCAAATATCTAGCTACACAGCTATGAAGCTTGCCTTCAGCATTAATTTTGAGCTATTGTATCTATCTAGTTCAAAACTGTTTGCATTGTATCTATCTAGTCAAAACTTTTAGTATTCTCACTATTTCATTGCTCACTGTACAGTCTATTTACTTTTATTTGTTTGTAATCAAATGTAAACTTTGAATTTTATACTAAATCTCTGTATACAATCCTCAAGATCCCCTACCCCCCAGGTCGCACTGGGAGACGAGCAACCTGTTACTCAGCGTGCCTTCCTGGCGAAACATTTCAATAAATAAATAAGTACATATTAAAACTTCTGGGCCACATGACTTCCACCACAGCAGTGGTGCCATTGGCCAGGTTACAAATGAGAGATATCCAATAGCACCTCAGAAGGCACTGTCACTAAAGAAGTGCACATTTGGAGCAAAAGCAGGTTGATACAAATACTGGATTGGTGGAAAAAAGTGAGCAGCCTCAGGGAGTGTATTTCTTTCCTTCAGTCTCAGCCTTCAAAAATTCTTACCAGACTTGATCCCTGCTAGGATGGGGATGGCATCAGGATGGGGAAACAGTGAAGGTGATTTTGTCCTCTCAGGAAAGAAAAGAGCATGTAAACATGCTGGAACTCAGAGCGGTGCTTCTTTCCACAAGTTCTTCTCCTTGTTAAGGATTAAGCAGTCCTGATTAAGACAGAGCAGTACAGCAGCCATGTATTGCATAAACAAATAGGGAGGCACCAAGTCATGAAAACTCCATACAGGTGTAACCCCCCTACAAATGGGGGTTCCCAAAAAGTCTTCATTGAGCTTGCCTAAATGCTCACTGCCAGGCTGGTGTCCTGAGTTTTAGCAGTTTAAATGTGATTACCAGAGCCTATATAGCCTCTGTGTACTGTCTCTTTAAGAGCTGCCTGATTGCAGCATAAGTAATCTGAGAGAGAGCTCTGTTGAAAGATGTAACTATTTGCTGAAAATCATTTAGAGTGATAATGATAATGTAGTTTGTCTAACATGCTTTCTTTGCAGCAAGGACTGTTTTGTTTGTCTCCACTATCTTGGTCCTGGACTGCAAATTTGACCAATCAGTGCTGGTGGGACCTAAAATGTAGCCGAACTACAGGAGCTGTCTGAAGTCAAAATCTGTAGGAATTGTAGTTTTGAGCTTTTTGTGCCTTTTTTGCAACTGAAGGGGGAGCTCTTGCTTTGGCTGACAGCCAAATCAGCCAACCAAACCTTTTGGATCTGAGGGAATTCCCCAAGCTGCCTACTGTTTAGGGCAGTTCTGAGCTAGAAGTGAAATGAGAAGAGTTCAAGTATATTTTGGGCAGCAATCCTGAGTGGATTCACATGGGAGAACTGTGAAAAAGCTGAGTTTTTGGCTTGCATGTCTGCCTGCTGCTAATGAGAGGGAGAGAAGAGAATTATTTTGGACTAAATCCAAGTTTGTGTGACTAAAGTAAGCTACTGAAGTGGGCCAGGCTCAACCTGAAGAAGACCGAAGATTTTGCTGAATGCAATCAGCCTGTCAGGAGTTCCAGCTACCCCTAAGCTCCCTGTGTGTGTGCAGAGACTTTGCGATTGTGACCGGGGAGCGCTTTGCCTGGTACAGTAGAATTCTCTTACATGTAAATGTGCTATGAGCTGCTAGTGGGTCGTGAGTTAGTTCCCCACTGTGTGAACTGTGTTCTGCTTGCTGTAAGCTGTATCCATCCCAAAATGGACTGCATCCGAATTTGTCTCCATGCCATCTGGGTCTTGCCAGAATGGTCCAGCCAGACTACCCACTACACAGAGAAGCCATCGATGAGAGACCTGCCTGGGATCAGCCCCTGCTTCACGCTTGAACAGGAATGACGCTCAGTGACTGTGTTGGCCTGCTTCTCCTGGCATTCCAGATCAACCACCTGCAGTCTTGATTATCATACAGCCTGTGTCCAGTCTTGGGTATCGTGAGTAAATACCAGGGTAGCTCTCTGCAACAACAGCTTAATCTGAGTGTGTCATCTAATTGTCTTGTTGTTTAGTTTCCTTTACAAACTGAGCCTTCTGGCTCCAGATTACAAATATTGTGTACTGTGCATGTTGTGTTTTCCATCGCAGGGCCCCAACCAGCTGTGACGCTGGTCAACCCTGGGCAACAGTCCTGGCTAGCCCATCTCTTCTCCACCTGGGTACCCAGAGGTGTGACTGTGTGGGGGTACTCAACGAGCATGCATAACTGTTTGATTGATATAACCTTTAAGTTAATTAACCTGATTTTGCCCCTTCCTTGTTCAAGTCCCCTGAATAAATCAGATCTAACTTTTTCTGCATGTAATCTGCCTGTGGTTCCAGTTTGTGCTCAAAGTACTGTACTGTTGCTATTTGCTGTGCATGACCTTGTTTTACAGGGGGTCCCCAGGGTCAAGCCAAAGGAACCAGCCCTGGTGGTAAGTGCAAACAGTATGGGTACTTGTGTGGTGTACCAGGGGTATTGTGAAAGTGATTATTGTACAGTGTTCAGGCCACTAGAGTGGAAAGAGGGGGGGTTACAGTGCCCTGGAGGGCTGTACCCAGGTTAGTTTGACCACTACCAACCCTGACCTCCGGGTGCAGGCACCCATTTCAGAACTCAGGCCCTTAACCTTCTACTAGCCAAGCAGGCAGGGTAGTAGCCCTGGGATAGCGCCACCTAGGGTTACACAGAGCAATGGTAACCTGGAACCTGGCTTATTCTGAATGCAAAACTCTGCAGCACACCTAGCATAAAGGGGATTGAACTAGCAGAGGCACTCAGCAGGATGGAACATATAACCTATTAATGGTCTCTGAACAAAGGAGTATTGAATTGTTGTTGAGATGAGTGTGCTGGACATAGATCTGTTTACTACATGGATAAACAGAAAGCTATCCTGATTCTGTTGCAGGCACCCCTCAATTGGGACAGTTCCAGAGGACGTATTTGCACTATCTTGGAAGAACAGGTTTCTGTATACTTTCCTCCATTTCCACTGATTCACAGAGTACTGCTGAAACTGAGAAAAGAGAGTACAACAATTCTGACAGCACCAGACTAGGCAAGGCAGTCATGGCAATCTCTGATGCTGGCAGTGTCACAGAGAACGCCAATAGATCTGTCACTGAGACAAGACCTGCTGGTTTGTTCCAAGACAGGGTGGCTCACCTAGACTTCAAATCACTATATTTAAGAGCATGGCTCCTGAAGAGTTAGAATGCTCAAATTTAAACCTCTTAAGCCAGGTCCTAAATGTTTTGAAGGTTGTCAGATATTCAGCAACCAGGAAAACATGTTTCAGAATAGACAAGACTAAGTATTTGGTGGGATTCTTATCATGGAGAATGGGCAGACTAGGCAGGCCAAGCAATCCTTATCTGCTGTCAGATTCTGTGTTTCTACGTTACTGCAAAAACTGTGGATATATCAGTGGTTTTAGATTACTTTGTGCACCTAAAGGCACACATCCACACTTAAAGTCTATTTAGTGGCCATCTCTGTTTTTAAATCTATAGGTACAGAAGAATTCCTTGTACTTATCCTGTACTTATGTAGTTTTTCAAATATTTGAACCATTTTATTCTACAGTAATGAATCCAGCCCCACAGTGGGATTTGAACCTGGTACTTTCACAACTGATAAACCCACTATTTGAACTTATGTCCTCCTCAGAGCTGAAATATTTTACCTGAAAAAATGGGTTTTTAGTGCCCATTACTTCTGCTAGGAGTATCAGTGAGTTAAAATCACTATGGCCCTGTCCACACTACACTGAAAACTCCCCTCTGTAATGTTACAGAAGGTCCAAACCATTACAACAATGGTTTGCGTTTACACCTGTAACATTACAGGAAGCGTTTTCATAACTGTTATTGAAACCACTTATGAGGTGGTTTCAACAACGGTTACGAAAACGGTTCTGCCTCTGTAACGTTACCAGCTGTAGTGTGGACGCGTGAGCGTGTAGCCCCAGTACTGCCCTCAGTGCAGCACGAACTGCAGCGTGGGATATGGTGCCAACCGTAATGGTCACCCATCACCCACAATGTGGACCAGCTGTAACGGTTCCGAACCGTTGTCATGATAGTTCACTGGCAGTGTGGACACACTGTAACATTTACCATCTGTAATAGTTTGAAACCGTTTCAGGGTTTTAGTGGTGTAGTGTGGACAGGGCCTAAGTAGAGGAAGCTAGGGCACTCCACATCCGCACCTTCAACTCCAGGTTGAAGGACTGGTGGAAGGGAGTGTTTTGGCTCATATGGGACTGGGGACTGGGGCCTGACCTGGGCAGATGCAAGCTTATATAGACTACAGCCTGCATCTGTCCAAGAAGGGGACCTTGGTCCTTAGAGAAGTTTAATTGCTTCAGCTGTGAGCAATTAAACTGGCCTGGGAGGTAGAGTCAGGAGGCTTAGGACCCCCCATGAGAACATGCAGGAACATAAGTCGACTATGGGAACAGCAAAATAGGCAGGGAGGGACAGGCAGGTGAATAATGTATAATGAGTAATATATGGGCAGAAGCACATAGGAAAGAAACCAGGGTGGGGGGAGATGCTGGTGAGGGAGAACAAGAGCAGAGGGAGCGCAGACTGTAAAACATGGAAGGTCATGCTAACAGAATGCCGTAGCTTAGGAAATAAGGTTCCAGCCCTGGAGACCTTGTTGGCAGATGAAGACCTTGACACAGCAGCAATAGCAGAGACATGGTACTCTGCAAATCATGGCTGGGAAGTCAATGTACCAGGCTATGCATTGTTTAGGAGGGACAGGGAGGGTAAAAAGGGTGGGAGAGTGGCCCTGTACATCAGAGATGGTATAAAGGCTACAGAGGTTCAGGGAAGACAGGGGGAGGCTGAGGTAATGTGGGTCACCCTGGAGCCAGAGAATGGAACAGCGATATGCACTGGGATGATCTACAGACCTCCAGCACAGAGGGAGGAAGTAGACAGGGAGCTAGTGGAGAACATACACGACATGGCAACTAAGGGTGAAATCTTGCTACGGGGGGATTTCAATATGCCAGACGTGGATTGGGCCACCCAGATGGCTGTTTCAGCCAGAAGCACAGCCATCCTAGAATCCCTGCAGGGGGTTGGATTCAGGCAGCTGGTGCATGAGGCAACCAGGGACAAGTCAGTTTTGGACCTGGTATGGAACAATGGTACAGAGTCAAAGAAATACAGGTGGAAGGGCAGCTGGGGTCCAGTGACCACTACATGATGTGGTTCAGCATGGAGACATGGACTTAATCAAGCCATACAAGGGCAAGAGTATTAGATTTCAGGAGGGAAGATTTCACTGAAATGGGTAGATGTATACAAGCAGTCCTGGGGAAGGAAGAGATAGTAGAGGGGGTGGAAAAACAATGGAAGAAACTGAAAGGAACCATAGTGGATATAACAAACCAATGTGTTAGGGTAGTGACCAAAGGCAAAAGAAGAAGGAAACCACTATGGTTCTCCAAAGAGGTGAGGGACAAAGTCAGGGCTAAAAAGCAGAGTTTCAGGAAATATAAAGGGAGCCAAAGGGAGGAAGACAGGGAGATGTACCTTGAATGTCTAAGGGAAGCAGGGAAGGCTGTTAGGAGGGTGAAGGCAGACAGAAGAGAGCTTAACACAGTCTGTAAACAAAGGGGATAAGGCATTTTATAGGTAAATTAGTGAAGAAGAAAAAATGGGGGATTGTGAGACTCAAAGGGGAGGAGGGAGAGTGTAAGGAGGGGGATCTGGACAAGGCAGAAATACTGAACAAATACTTCTGCTCAGTATTCACAAAGGAGGGGGCAGATCAAGGACCACAGTTGGGATGCAGAGGCAATGGGGGGGGGGAGAAGTGAACACCAGTCCATTCACAATGGAGAGAGTTCTGGAAGAACTCACCAAGCAGAAGGTGGATAAGGCCATAGGGCCAGACGGCATCCACCCGAGGGTATTAAAGAAGCTGCAAAAGGAACTAGCAGCGCCTCTGGCGGCCCTGTTCACAGAGTCACTCAACACGGGTGTCATTCCAGAGGCACATGTAGTCCCACTGCACAAAAGTGGCAGTAGGGAGGAGGCGGGAACTACAGGCCAGTCAGCCTCACCTCAGTGGTGGGAAAGATCATGGAGACACTGCTGAAAGGAAGGATAGTGACACATTTGGAATCCAGTGGTGCAGGATCTGAGGCAACATGGATTCACAGCAGGAAGGTCATGCCAAACAAATCTAATATTGTTTTGTGATTAGGTGACAAGGGAACTTAATCAGGGAGGGGCAGTAGACATCGCCTACCTATATTTCAGCAAAGCCTACAACACTGTCCCACATAGAAGGCTGATTAACAAGATGAGTAGTCTGGGCATGGGAGACAAGGTAATGAACTGGGTTAGGAACTGGTTAACAGACAGGAGACAGAGGGTGGTGGTAAATGGAGTACAATCTGTGGAGAGGGGGGTGACCAGTGGGGTACCTCAGGGATCAGTACTAGGACCATTCCTGTTCAATGTCTTCATTAGTGACATTGCAGAGGGGCTGGAAGGAAAGGTGTGCCTGTTTGCAGATGACACCAAGATCTGCAACAGGGTGGATACTCCAGAAGGTGTGCAGAAAATGAAGAGGGACCTGGAGAAGCTTGCAAAATGGTCAGAGATGTGGCAACTGAGGTTTAATGTAAAGAAGTGCAAAATAAGGCACCTAGGTAGAGGGAACCCTCGGGAGAGCTACAGGTTGGGAGGAGAGAAGATGACTGTCACCAAGGAGGAAAGGGACATAGGGGTTATCATCTCTGCTGATGACTTTAAGGTATCAAAGCAGTGTACAAGGGCAGCAGGGAGGGCTAGTGGCATGCTGGGTTGCATAGGCAGAGGTATCACTAGCAGGAGGCGGGAGGTGGATGCCATTGTATAAAACATTGGTAAGGCCTCACCTGGAGTACTGTGTGCAGTTCTGGAGACCACACCTGCGCAAGGACATAGATAAGGTGGAGACTATCCAGAGAAGGGCAACAAAGTGGTGCAGGGCTTACACCACAAAACATATGAGGAGAGACTAAGGGACCTCAATGTGTACTCACTGGAGTACAGGAGACAGCGTGGGGACATGATTGAAACTTTCAAGTATCTTAAGGGCATAAACAAAGTACAGGCGGGGAAGCTTTTCCAATGTAGAAAAAGTACTAGAACAAGGGGGCACAATATGAAATTGGAAGGGGTAGATTAAGAGGTAATGTGAGGAAGTTTTTCTACACAGAAAGGGTAGTCGATACATGGAATAGTCTGCCACAGGAGGTAGTGGGGGCAAGCACAGTGGAGGGGTTTAAGCATGCTTGGAACAGGCACAAGGGAAGCCTGAGAGGGGAGGGAGTGATGACAAGCCATTGATCACGTAGGATCAGTAGCCACATACAATGTATAGGGTCTACGGGCAGACTGGATGGGCCTAGTGTTCCTTATCTGCTGACAATTTCTATGTTTCTATGTACAGAATCTAATAAAATTGTGCTCAAAACAAATGTGAAATTTCTGCCAAAGCTGGATTTAACATTTCACATAAATCAGTAAAGCATTGCCTGTTTTTTTTCTCATAACTAATGCAGGTGAGGAGAAACTTCATAGTCAGGATGTTGAGGACTTTTAATTTTTACCTGCAAAAAAGTTAACAGTTCAGAACTGACAAAAGGTAGCTGTTTGTCTCTTACTTTGAGGTAGGATAAGGTGCAAAAAAGACAGTCTCATGTTGGATTTTTTCCTTGCATTAACCCCACTAAAATGAAGCTGGTAGAGAGTCGCCAAAAGGGTTAAAAGCATATTTCACAAGGGGTACGTCTGCCACAGTAGAAACTTTAGCAGTGCTACATCTGTAGTTACCTGTTTAATGCTTTGGCTTATTGTACTGCTTGTTATCACCTGACTTATACTTCGTATTCACAGTTGTTTCCTACCCCATTGTATGTAACCTCCTGGGTTGTGCCTGAAAATAGGCAACTTTGCTGTCTAGTGCACTTATCTGGTCAACAGAAACTAAATAAAATAAATAAACTGTAAAGGGTATACCTTTGCTAGAGAGATAAAAGCAGCCACATGGTCTATGGTACACAGCTTTAATTCTCATTATTGTTTGGACATCCGTGCTAGCAGTGATGACAGCTTTTATTATTTCTGTACTTCAGAAACTTTTTTTCCTAAATAGGTCCTAGACTGTGCTTCCCAGGTATTGCTTATGTGACATCAGAGATGCTTCCTTGTTTCCAGAAAAAATACCATAGTAATGATGTGTGTTTAAGAGTGTGCATTTGTGAGCTATACAAGCCCTCCTTACCTCCATTTTTAGGACCTGAAAAATGGTCTTAAGTTTTATATAAAAAGCACATACCAATTGATTACATTTCTTGAGCATTTGAAATCTAATTGATCTTACTGCCATTCATTTTTGTAGTTAATTTTTTTCATTTGATTTGTCATGTATTACATTTACATTTTTTTGTTGCCTTTTTCAATTAAAAGTTTTTATTCAAATTTCAAAAGAAAAAGACATAAAGCATTTCATACAGAATGTTCAAATGAGTATAAAAACAAAATGTAGATGCAAACAATCACAAAACAAAGAATTAATAATGAAACCATCAATGTATGTTTCTACACCCATACTTGGCTATAAGTAAAACCCTAAATGTTCTTGGTAGCACTTCAAAATTTCAATACTAGACTAGAGGCAAGCTTCTATAAAAGGTCCCCATGTGTCCTTAAAATGTCTATATCGGTCTAAAGTAAAATAACTGATTCTCTCATTGTTTGCCTAACTAGCGAAGATTCAAGCTATTTTTAAGTGAGGACTATAGGATATTTCCAGTTCTTTAACATAAGTCTTTTAAAAGCCAGCGCTACAGAAAGTAACCACAACTTCTTCTTAATCTTAGGAATACCATGAATATCAGAGGAATCCCCCAGAATAAAGAACATCGGAGAAAAGGGAATAGCAGCCCCCATAAATGTTTGACATATTGCATGAGTCTGTTTCCATACATTCAGTACCCCTTTGCAGTACCACAATAAATGACCCAAGCCTGCCTTTGCCATTCCACATCTCCAACATAAATCATCTTGTACTATAACTAACTTATATAACTGCTTAGGGGAATAGTAAAAATAGTGTAATATTTTAAATTGAATGAGTCTCCCTTGGGTTTCCCTACAACATCTGATGGCGTTGCCCCAAAGACCCTCCCACATTTTATCGGAAATTTTCAAATTTAAATCATTTTCCCACTTAGCTTTGGCTGAATCTGTTAGGGAGTCTGATTGATTTAGGATTTTGTAAATAAGACTAAGGGCCTTAGGTAAGAAGGCAACTTTTAAAAAATTATCCCATATTGAGAGCGTTTTAAGAGAGTAATCTGCATTCAGGAAATTTCTATATAAGTAGTGCCTCAACTGTAGATAAAAACTAAAGTAATTTTTTATCACATAGCATAGCTTACTTAGGTGGTCAGTGCTCCTTCTGCTATTTAGCTAAAATTATGCCATTGAGGGATTAGGTGGAGCATGACCACACTGCAAAGTCTGAAGATTAATATTCTAAAGTTCTATCTCTGGGGCAACACCTCAGGGCTAAGATTATGCAAACTGCATGGCTGACATGCATCCACTAAAAGAAACTTCAATACTATGGTAAGTTTTTCTTGTGAGCTAATTTCAGCAGAATTGCAAATGCTAGATAAACGTTCAGAAGAACACACAGTTTGGGGCTAACTCTTCAGCAGAACATGTTTGTTTAGCTTATGAACTCACACTCAAAGCATCTATAACAGGAAGGGACACAGACATGTGGGGGAGTGGTGTAATACACTGGCTGTGGAGCAGCAGTCTTCCAGGAGACATTCTGGAGTCTGTATTGCTGCCCTATTCACAGGCACCTCTCTGGTCTGAGGGAGGAGGTTGTTCATCTCCATGTTGACCTGGCAAGGATTCAGGAAACCTGCTCCCCCCCACCCAGGGACCACCCAGGCCACCGCCACTACCTCAGAGGTTGCCAAGAAAGAGGAGTGGTTGGACCACGGTGGGCTCAGGAAGGGTGAGGGTGGTGGAACAGAGGTGCATACCTCCAGTTGTGCCTCTCCACAGTTCATTCGCCACTCTGGCTGAGTATGGTTCCTCTATGGAGGCACCCGCAGTTGAGACCAAGGAGGATGCTGGGAACCTCCACAATGGAGACCCACAGGAGGGTGGCACAGGACCCCACAGGGGAAGGAAATAACTCCTGGTGGGGGACTCAGTTGTTATGGAGGTAGAACTGGGGGAGGGAGGGGAAAGGAAAGTAAGGTGCCTGGCCAGTGCCATGGCTTGGAGGGACAGGAAACAAATCCTCAGGATCATGGGAGCATGGGAGCAGCTGCAAGGGGAAGTTAGCTGGATGTCATTATCCACCTAGGGACAAATGACCTGGCTGAGAATGGGATCAGAGCAGTGCAACAGGAGTTTGTAGAGTTGGAGGGGCCTTAGACAAGTAGCATACATGGTAACTTTCTGAAGTGCTACCTGTCTATGGCATGGATGGCGCTAGGGTACTCCGCACCATGGGATTCAATGACTGGTTGAAAAACTGGTGCAGAGCTCAGGGGTTTGGCTTCCTTGGGGACTGGGGCTCCACCTGGAGGGATGCAGGCCTATACTGGTGTGATGGTCTGCATCTATTCAGGAGGGGAACCAGGATCCTAGGTGATAGGTTTAAATGCTTCATTGGCAAACATTTAAACTAGCCAAGGGGGAGGCACTGAAAGAAGAAGAAGGAAATCCTAGCTCCCACCAAAATCAGGGTAGTTAGTGAGGTAAACACCAAGATAGAGCAGTCGATAGGGAGAAGGGCAGGGGTAAATGGAGAAAAAGACAAAGGCAGTAAGGACAGGGATGGGGCAAAAAGAAATAAAGCTATAAAAAAATGGAGGGTAATGAGTACCAATGCCCGTAATCTAGGTAAAAAGCTCCCCAAAATGGTGGCCTTGATGGAAGAGGGATGCCTGGATATCATGGCAGTCACAGAAACATGGTACACAGAGAACCATGACTGGGATGTCAACATACCAGGGTACACAATCTACAGGAGGGACAGGGAGGGAAGAAGAGGAGGAGGAGGAGGAGTAGCTCTCATGTAAGGAAGGATCAAAGCAACAGAACTAAAGGGTAAACATGGAGGAGAGAAGGCACTGTGGTCACCCTGGAGACTGAAATGGCACCAAATCTGCACAGGGGTGTATAGCTCCACTCACTTTGACTGGTATTCACCCTCTTTTCAGCCCATTGTCTCTGTCTAACCCCTCCCTGCTATCCTGATCTGTGACTTTGTTTAATTCTCTTCCTCCACCCCCTGCGCTGACTGTCTGCTGGCTCACCCTACCCCCGCTGGCAATCTGCTGCCTGATGTCCGCCTTTGTTTCTGGAACTACTATATTTATCCTGTATCCCCTTCCTCTCTGTTCAGGAGAAAGCACCGGAGTGGTGCTACTAGGTCTTCCAGCGTTGCGCTTTTGGCCAGCTCCACAGCTGCTGCCCACCCACCAAAAGCTGCAAGCTCCAGCCATCCTCCTGGCTCTCCTCCTTGGATGCCGAAGCAAGGTACAGTTGCTCCTGCCTTCTTTGCACCTGATTGATGCGTGTCTTAGGTGAACCCTGATTGGTCTGCCTACTTTCTGGATGCTCTTGTGATTGGTGCATCTTTCCCTGTTGCTGTATCATTGCTGTTTCGACTGATTTCTGTTCTTTTCTACTGAAGGTTTTTTTCCTCCCCCTCCTCCCACCCTCTCCCAGGCCTCCTTTAAATACACAGTAACCCCGCCTCCTCTGCTTTATCTCACATCATATTGGCTGTACTGTACTGTGTATTTGTCTCACTCTATCACTGATCTATATTGCTGTATGCCCTATATATCTTACCTTGATGTACTTTCAGTCAAATCCTGCTAATTCTATCTCTCTCTAAATCTTGGACTACCTACTCTTGACTTGCCCTCTACCCCCATTTCACATTACTTCTCATTGCTACCCTTCCCAAGCTTCTTCAGGGTATTTGAACCTCACCATTTCTGTTCAGTCCTGCAGCTCTGACCACTGTCCTGCTAAATATTATATTTACCTAATCCTGGGTGTATTTAAGCAACATCAGGCTTAACATCTGTCGTAGCTGTGGTTTTATTATCTTATTTTTTCCTCGACTTGTTTCTGCTTAGTTTTAACCTATTTGGCATCTAAATCCCAAATCCTGTCCAGTATGAAATCATGTTTGCTGATGTCTCTCATTATGATCTCAATGGCATCGATCCACCTATGTATGCTTAGTCTACCTCGAGCCCCCTCTACTATCCCAGAATTCCAACCCCATGACTTCTTATTCTCTAACCTCCTACTGATGCCTCCTCAAAATTGTGACCCTACTCCAATGCTGTTAACTAAGACCTGGATCCAACTGGTTGCCTGTGCCCTAAAACACTGCCACCTCCCTATTTGTACTCCAAGGCCCTTCCAGCAGCGCAACTATGGTATCTACTGCTGCTGGCCTTATTGCTCTCAGGTGACATTCACTTTAATCCAGGCCTGTTGGCACCTCATCTACTCCCCTTATAAATGTCAAAGGTCTCACTGTGGTACACCATAATATTAGAAGCCTTGTGCATAACTTAGCTGAACTGGAGGCTTGGGCAACTCTCCACAATCCGGACATCATCTGTCTCACTGAAACCTGGCTCAAATCGGCCATCCCTGACTCACTATGCTCCTTCCATCTTACAACCTGTTGAGACAGGACAAACCTTCCCCAAAAGAGGTGGTGGCATGGCTATCATTTCAAAGAACACCTCCACCTCTCAACCATCTGCTCATCTCCTCTAACCCACTGTGAAGCACTTCATGTTCTCCTTTCTCTCGGCTCCAAAAATTACATATTGTCTGTGCCTACAACCCCTCAGGTGGCCAAACCGGTCCTGATGAACTATTGGAACAAACCCTCTTCTTTCTGGGAGAAATGAGGTCCTGATTCTTGGGGACTTCAACATAAATTGGATAGGTAACTCTCAATCCGCATCCATGTCCAGGCTTCAGAGTTTCAGCTTGCACCAGCTGATCTGTTATCCTACCAGAACTGCCTTGCAAACCAACTCCAGTACTCTGCTAGACTGGATAATGTCAAACCATCTTGAGAATATAATCTCCACTGGAGTACTAGTTGATGCTATTACAGACCACTCCCCCACTTTTTGCAAATGGGGTAAGAGTAGGCCACCTTCCTCCAATCCACATTTTATTACCTTCCGAAACTATTCTCATCTAAACCCACTGGCTTTCATAGTTGACGTTAGTGCTATTGATTGGGCCCCCCTCTTCAAATCTAATGATGTCCAGACAGCTCTAAACCTATTCCTCACTCACTTTCTTGGCTTCAGGATAAACACTGTCCCGTGCTACCCATAGGGTTACAAATCATCATACCTGCTGGCTAAAATCTGACCTACTCTCCAAACTCCGATAGTGGGACAAAAGCTGGATACATTATAGAAACTCTGGGTTACTTGCTGACCTAAATACCTATAGAGCACTGCGAAATTCATGTAAGAAAGATTTTAAAATGGGCTAAAGTGCATACTGTAAGGAGCTATTAACAAACTCCTATGGGGACTCTAAAAGTTCTGGTCCCACATAAAGTCCTTTCTGGGTACTAACCAGACCTCTAATCCTAATGACATGCTACTAAATGGCATATACTGTAACAACCCCTATACCATTGCTAATTTCTTCAATACTCAATTCACTGATCTTACTAAATACACTTCTTCCTTTCCTGTCCTATGTAACTCTCCCTCCCCTCCTGTTGACACTGCACCTAAATTCTTTTTCAAGGCAGTCTCTTACCATGATGTCTTAAGACTGCTCAATAATATCTCGGAGTATGCGGCGGCCGGGTCTGATGACCTAAGCTGCTAAAACTTGCTGCCCCCCATATAGCTGCTCCTCTTGTCAAGATTTTTACCCTCTCCCTCTCCCTCTACCAAAGCCATGTACCAAATGTTTGGAAGACAGCTAGAATCACCCCGGTTTTCAAAAAAGGTGACCGTAAAGATCCTTCCAACTATAAGCCAATTGCCATCCTGCCAGTTCTTAGTAAACTGCTTGAGAAACTTGTTGCCACTCAAACCACACACTTTCTCCAGCAATTTGACCTTCTTACAACTGCCCAACATGGTTTTGTAAAGGTCACAGTACCACTACTGCACTTCTCAAGCTTACATCTGATACTCTACTTGCCATGGATTCTGAATTTCTCACTGGGGCCATTTTTATTGATACGACTAAAGTGTTTGATTTAGTCGACCACCCTATCCTCCTAACAACTCTTAAATCTTTAGGCTTCTCACCTAATGTTGTCAGGTGGTTTGCAGCTACTTAACTGACAGGACTCAGACAGTTAAATTTAACTCAGCTTTATCTGACAAAGCTTCCATTAATATTGGAGTGCCGCAAGGGTCCATCTTAGGTCCTCTGCTCTTTTCCATATTTACAAATAATATCACCTCCAATCTTGCTCACACACACTCCCTGCTATATGCAGATGATATTGTCCTGTACACCAGTGCGAAGAATATAACTGATATCAATACTCGACTCTCCCAGGACCTCCAAATCATTCAAAAATGGCTGAAGACAGATAAACTTCTCCTGAATGAAGGAAAGACTCAAGCCATGCTATTTGGTTCCAATACTAAACTCAGACTCTCCCAATCTAAATTCCATGTCTTCTCTGCAAATGGCTCATCTGTTGGGGTAGTAGAATTGTTTAAATATTTAGGTATCACCCTCATACCTCTCAACCTTTTGTCACTGAAATGAGGGACATGGACATTTTTGGACACTCAAAATGAGGGGCAATGAGGGACACAGACACTCAGAATGAGGGACACATCCTCAAACATGGAGGTACAAGTTCAGAACACTGTGAAAACCATAGTGTTTACCTGTACAAGGTTTATTTTGGATTTAGTATTTTAGAATATTTAGAGTTTCTGCTTTAAAATCTCAATTTACAGCACATTCTCTGTGTGGGCAGCACCTTTTCCATGAGGGATGGATGACAGACAGAGCAATTTTAAGGGCCAAAATGAGGGATGTCCCTCGTAATGAGGGACACTTGAGAGGTATGATCACCCTTGACCCGACTCTCAGCTTTGATCTCCATATTCAGCAGACTTGCAAATTGGTAAACATGAAACTTGGCATTGCCTATCAGACTAGCTATGTGCTCACACCATCTGCTAGGCTTGCTATAGCTCGTAGCATACTACTACTACCGTGTCTCAACTATGGTGTCGCAACCTATGCCGCTGCTGGGAAACCGAGTCTTCTAGATTGGGATGTTACCTATAATAACATCTGTCACTATACATCCTCCTCGCCATGTTTGAAACACCATTGCCTCCTCTACTCTGATCTTGGTTGGCTCTCCTTCTGCATCCAGATCTTATGCGTATGGGTCGATCATAGATATGTTATCAGATCCCAGATCCCAAAACCACTTGCAGGACTGTTTCTAAATCACTTATCCAGCTATGGTCTTGCTCCTCTGATAATGCCCCTGTCCTCATCCCCAGACACTGAATGTCCAAAGGTGCTAGTGCTTGCCTGTTGCACCTCATTTCTGGAACTCCCTCCCTAAGTATTCGCCAGCATCATCCCATGCTCCTTTAAAAATTACTTCACCTTTATCTTGTAGACTCCAGCAGTTGCTCCTGTTTCAATCAACCCTAGCCTTTGACTCCTCTCCTTATGTCTACTGAACCTACACCACTTCATAGTTTACCGACCCTTGCCAATGATTAGCTCTTTCTTCATTACACCTGCTTCCTGCCTTCTTATAACCTTGTGACTTTTATCTTTCACTGGGTCACCTTCTTCCTATCTTATCTTACCCTTCCCTATCTATTATTTTCCCTATTTCAACTTTAATCTCTACTGGTTTGTCCTATATTGTCTACTATGATGCCTCTGTTACCTAGTTCTAATCCTCCTTGAATTCCATGGTATTGCTAGCACTTATGACCTAATCAAACTGATATTTGCCTTATTGTAATTTTTACTCTCCTTACTTTTGTTTCTTATTTTTGTCTTTGTTTAAGCATATTACTAAGCCTGTTTTTAAACTCTAGCCTGTTCTAACTCCTACGTTTATATATTGTGAATCCATATATTGTAACCTGTTATCTGATTGTTTCTGTCTTGTACCCTCCCGGGTTGTGCTTGAAAATAGTCATTGCTATGGCTAGTACACCTACACGGTCATCAAAAACTAAATAAAAATTAAAAATACAGACCCCCCGTCTCAGGGGTAGGAAATGGACAAGGAAATGATAGAAGACATCCTTAGGATGGCAGAGAAAGAGGAGATATTGCTGATGGGGGACATGAATATGCTAGATGTTAACTGGAGCACCTTTGCTGCAGCCACATCCACGAGCAGGGCCATTTTCGATGCCCTACAGGGGGCATGCCTCAGACAGCTAGTTTTGGAACCCACTCAGGAGGGAGCAAGCTTAGACCTGGTACTCTCAAATGGGAACAGAGAGAGGATCTCTGATCTTGAAGTGGATAGCCATCTGGGAATAAGCGACCACCAAACAGTATGGTTCACAATAAACTTAGCTGTAGAATCAAGCCATACAAAAGTGAAGGTACTGGACTTCAGGAGGGCTGATTTTGTCAAAATGGGAGAGTGCCTCAGAAAAGCACTAGCAAACAGGCAAGAAGGTGGGGTGGAGCAACAATGGGGAAACATCAAAACCGCCATCATAGAGGCAACAAGTCTTTGTGTGAAGCAAATAAACAAATTGAAATGAAATAAAAAAACACTATGGTTCTCAAAAGAAGTGGCGGGGAAGGTTAGGGAGAAAAAGATAGCATTCAGGAAATATAAGGAAACACAGAAGGAGCAGGACAGAGAACTGCACCAGTTAAAGCAGAAGGAAGCAGGGAAGGCAGTCAGAATAGCAAAGGCCCAGACCGAGGAAAAGATAGCCAACTTGGTTAAGAAGGGGGATAAAACCTTTTATTGGTACATTAGGGAGTAAAGAAAGACTAAGGTACGGATACTGAGACTGAATAAAGAGGAAGGTGGTTGGGCAGAGAGCGACAGTGAAAAAGCAGGGATACTGAATGAACACTTCTGCTCAGTATTCACAATGGAAGAGCATGGGGAGATACCTAATCCAGTCAATAGAAGCACTCTGGATAGGGGGTTGATATTAATCCTTTCACAGAAGAAAGGGTTCTGAAAGAACTCTTAAAAACTGAAGGTGGATAAAGCAATGGGGCCTGATGGGATTCACCCCAGAATTCTAAAAGAGCTAAGGGAAGAACTAGTAACACCACTGACTACCCTTTTTAATAAATCATGGGAGGATGGTATGGTACCTGAGGACTGGAGGAGGGTGGATGTGATTCCCCTTCACAAAAGTGGGAGCAAGACAGAAACAGGAAACTATAGACCTATCAGTTTGACCTCAGTGGTAGGGAAAATGATGGAATCACTTCTGAAGGAAAGAATTGTTGAGTACCTAGAGGACAGTGGGGCACAGGACCCAAGGCATCATGGATTCACAGCAGGAAGGTCATATCAGACAAATATAATTGATTTCTTTGACTGGGTGACAAAAGCAGTAGACCAGGGAGGGGCTGTGGACATGGCCTACCTAGACTTTAGCAAGGTATTTGACACAGTCCCACACAAAAGATTAATAAGCACATTAGCCAGCTGGGATGGGTCCCAGGGTGGTAGCCTGGTAAAACACTGGCTGTACAACAGGACACAGAGGGTAATAGTAAATGGAGTCCACAGTGTAGAAAGGGGGTTACTAGGGAGGTACCGCAGGGTTCAGTACTGGGGCCAGTACTTTTAATGTCTTTATAAGTGACATTGCAGAGGGACTGGAAGGAAAAGTATGTCTCTTTGCAGATGACACAAAGATTTGCAACAGGGTTGATACACAGGGTAGGGTGGAAGGGATGAAAAGGGATTTGTCAAGGTTGGAGGAATGGTTAAATGTATGGCAGCTTAGATTCAACGCAAAGAAGTGCAAAGTAATGCACCTGGGAAACAAAAACCCAGGGAAAGAGTACACAATGGTGGGGTGAGATACTGACAACAACAAAAATGGAAAGGGACCTGGGGGTAGTCATATCAGACGACCTAAAGGTGGTCCAGCAATGTGAGAAGGCAGTAAGGAGGGCTGGGGGATATTGGGATGCATAGGGAGAGGCATCACCAGTAGAAAACAAGAAGTTGTTGGCCCTCTGTAGAGACAGTTGGTAAGACCACATCTGTAGTACTGCATACAGTTCTGGAGACCCCATCTCCGCAAAGACACAGACAGGGTGGAGGCTGTCCAGAGGAGGGCAACCGAAATGGTGCGGGGTCTGCACCAGAAGACATATGAAGAGAGACTAAAGGAGCTTATGATGTATAGCCTCGAGGAAAGGAGAGAGAGGTAGGACATGATAGAAACTTTCAAATACCTCAAGGGAATCAACAAAGTCCAAGAGGGTAGCATCTTTCAGAAAAAGAGATGTGCAATAACAAGGGGGCACAATTTAAAGATGGAGGTGGGATGACTCAGAGGTAATGTGAGGAAGTATTTCTTCACAGAGAGGGTTGCAGATGCATGGAACAGCCTTCCTGAGGAGGTCGTAGAGTCAAAAACAGTGGGGGAATTCAAGAATGCATGGGACAGACATAAGGCAATTCTAGTGGGGGGGGTAGGAGGAAGTAGGCTGCTGGTTAACTAGGATCTGCAGCTTATCCGTTAGGTAGGGAAATGGGCAGACTAGGTGGGCCAAGCAGTCCTTATCTGCCATCAGATTCTCTGTTTCTGTTTCAGTTGTGAGTCAATTCTTCAGCAGAACAAACATTTGTGAGACAAGCATTCAGGAGAACTTGCCAATGTGAAAAAAAAATGCATCAGCAGTGCATACATTTATGAGACTTATTTGCATCTTAGAGAATTCGTCGGACAAGTAAGCAATGCGATCACACTCCCAGGGGTGTGGCCAAGTGCTTTCAGTACTGGAAGTGTGATTATGGCAAAACAACCAACACCCTGAAGTATCTTATTGCCATTTTATAAGCATTTATAAAACAATGATTCAGAAAACACAGTTGTGAGATAATCCTTCAGGAGAAAAGAGATGTCTTAGATAATTATTTTGCAGAACATGCCTTTGTGAGATTATCCATCAACAGACTACAGATTAATGAACTGGATAGTCTTCAGGGCTGAGGATAATTTATCAGTAGACCATATGTGTGGGATAAATCTTCAGCAGAAGACAAATAGATGAGCCAATTCTTCAGCAGAATATCCATTTGTTAAATGATTTTTCATCAATTTCTGAGATAATCATTCATCCAAACATGCATTTGTGGGGTTATTGTTTCAGAGGAACATTTGTTTGTTAGAATTTTAAACATAACATACATTTATGAGGTTATTCGTCAGCAGAACCCAATTTCTTGAGACAATTTAAAAGAACGTAAAATTTGTGATTTTGTCAGCAGAACACACATGTAGAGATAAATCTTCAGTAGAATACACTGTATACTTATGAGATAATTCTGGAACAGCACATATCTGTTTTAACATGTTTGATATGAAAGGACAGTGCAGGTAAATAGTAAAGAAGCTGTTTAAATAAGCAAAAAGACACGATAGGGTGTGGTATATCATGGGATATCGCACGCCCGGGTGGTTGGGCAGAGGCCCAGGCCAAGTGCATCCAATCATCTGAGAAGTGACGATATCCCATGATATACCACACCCTGGAGTGACTTATTGCTATTATGAACTGATTGCAAAATTGGTGTAAATAAAAATTGAAAAAAAACCTCCAAATATTTAAAAAGCTTTTAAGGGTAGTGTAGGAGTACTGTTTCAGAAAATAGTTTTATTAGGGTTGCCATCAGGAGGTGGCGCTATTGTAGGAGCTGGTAGGAGGTAATGTAGTGTAGGGACGTCTCCCTGTGAGTTCTGCTGTCCCCTCCCCCAAACCCAGCCTGGAAAAAAAATATTTTGTTATTGTTTGGCTGCAGTGCTCATGTCGTGCTTTTCAGGGAACAGTAAGGTATCACAGATTACATTTAAAGCCATTGTCTCGATGGGGAGATTGTCAAGGAGCAGTTTGTAGATTTACGTGAACTGCCGTTTGGCACGAGGCAGCATCTTGTGGGGAAAATGTACTGGCATGAGGAAAATAAAGAAAAATTTTGTCGGTGGCAGTGAGGGGCTGTTTCTGTACTGCAGTAGCTGGTGCTCTGAGTGGAAGCTGGGTGAGAAATTTTTTTCTGTTTGGAGAGCTGGTGCTGTGGGCGAGATGTATGGGGGTTTAGTTTTAAGCTGACTAGAGGTCTGACTCACTTCTGACTGTGAGACATGGAGAAACGTTGCACTGGAAGTGAGGAGGCTGGTGGCCAGAGTTTTTTTGAAGTTGTTATGATGTAGCCTGACATCATCACAGCTTCAAAGAGCTCTCGGCCAATCAGCTTTCTTAATTTATGATCCCCAGTTCATAATTTATATTATTCAATGGAGCTTAAGGATCTACAAATCTGATTGGCTGTCAACATCCTTTACCAGTTGCATGATTGGCCCCTACTTCTGTAGGGAAAATTAGTCCCTCCACCTGAGCCTGTTTCCATTCATTAACACACTGGAAATCATTACATCCAAGAGCAGTGATGCAGTGAACTTCTTCAAGGCTGTGATGCAGCTAACTTCCACTGGTTTCCTCATGGCTAATGTATGGAACCCTCATTTCACCCACCTAACAAACTTGAAGTAGAAGCAGCAATAGAGCCAACTTCCACCAATTCAATCACCTGACACTTTTTAAGTGCTGTGGGAGGAGCCACCACCAGGTGGGCTGGGTGAACAATGTGGTGTTGCCATGGTGACAGACATGCACAACTGAGTCATTTTGGCATCTGCTTCAGTTCTGCTTAGTGTTGTCATTTTGATGCATGCAGCAGATTTGAGTGATGGTGTCAGTTTAACGCAGGTGTCAGTTCGGTGTACTGTATATGCTGCACACATGATTGGCTGGTGTAGCCATAAAGAAGCAGATGACAAAGGCATTTTTAGAACATCAACTTGTTAGCAAGAAACCTGAATGTAGGAAAGAGAAGAGAAGTCCATAAAGGTATTTGAAAAGATTATGAAAATAATACAAGTTTTTAAAGGAGATTTACTGGTAAAGTTTAAGGAGCCACTGTAAGATATATGGTGGTTTGAGCACCTTGATTCCCGTAATGCCAAAATATATTTATTCATTTAAATACCTGTTTGTTCGTAATTTTCTAATCCTGCCCTGGTGCAGCTGGTATTGTGGAACACAGAGTGCAGTCCCCTGGGAGATCACACTGGGCAAAACCGTGATATGATGATGTGGTTTTGCCCTTTCTGGTCTATTGCCCTAATGTACGGAGATATTAAAATCACTGTATTTTGTATGCCCGGTGCTATTTTTATGAAAGATGTCTATATGCCATGGATGTGCTGTACACACTCACTGACAGTTCAGTCAGTGGCTGCCCGTGGTGGTATGAGAAGGGTTGTGCCAATTGGTGGGGGCTACTTGACCACTGGTGATACTGGGGATAGCAGTATGTTTTCATATGGAGCTTGGGCTAGGGTAGGGGGGTTCCCACTAGACTATCAGGGTGGATGGGAGTGGTCATTTGAATTATTATTTGGATCGGTGCTGGGGAGAGGGGGGACACTATGCTATGGAAAAGAGGGAATCGGTGCAGGTTTTATTCATACAGCAGGGATCGGGGCTGGGGGACACTACAGTATGGAAAAGTGGAGATCAGAGCTACATTTATTTGTTATAACAGGGATTGGGGCTGGGGAGGGGTACACTACACTATGGAATAGAAGGGATCAGGGCAGCACAACTTTCTTTCACCAGGGATTGGGGTCGGGGAGGGATGACACCACACTATGGCACAGAGGGGATCGGGGCAGCAAAACCGTCTTTCACCGGGGATTGGGTGTGGGGAGGGGACACTACACTATGGAAAAGATGTGATCGGGGCAGCACAACTTTCTTTCACCAGGGATTGGGGTCGGGGAGGGGACACCACACTATGGCACAGAGGGATCGGGCAGCAAAACCGTCTTTCACCGGGGATTGGGTGTGGGAGGGGGACACTACACTATGGAATAGAAGGGATCAGGGCAGCACAACTTTCTTTCACCAGGGATTGGGGTCGGGGAGGGATGACACCACACTATGGCACAGAGGGGATCGGGGCAGCAAAACCGTCTTTCACCGGGGATTGGGTGTGGGGGGGGACACTACACTATGGAATAGAAGGGATCAGGGCAGCACAACTTTCTTTCACCAGGGATTGGGGTCGGGGAGGGATGACACCACACTATGGCACAGAGGATCAGCAAAACCGCTCTTCACCGGGATTGGGTGGGAGGGGGACACTACACTATGGAATAGAAGGGATCGGGCAGCACAACTTTCTTCACCAGGGATTGGGGTCGGGAGGGATGACACCACACTATGGCACAGAGGGATCGGGGCAGCAAAACCGTCTTTCACCGGGGATTGGGTGTGGGAGGGGGACACTACACTATGGAATAGAAGGACTAGGGCAGCACAACTTTCTTTCACCAGGGATTGGGGTCGGGAGGGATGACACCACACTATGGCACAGAGGGATCGGGCAGCAAAACCGTCTTTCACCGGGATTGGGTGTGGGAGGGGGACACTACACTATGGAATAGAAGGATCTGGGCAGCACAACTTTCTTCACCAGGGATTGGGGTCGGGAGGGATGACACCACACTATGGGCACAGAGGGATCGGGGCAGCAAAACCGTCTTTCACGGGATTGGGTGTGGGGAGGGGGACACTACACTATGGAATAGAAGGGATCGGGGCAGCACAACTTTCTTTCACCAGGGATTGGGGTCGGGAGGATGACACCACACTATGGCACAGAGGGATCGGGCAGCAAAACCGCTCTTTCACCGGGATTGGGTGTGGGAGGGACACTACACTATGGAATAGAAGGACTGGGCAGCACAACTTTCTTTCACCAGGGATTGGGGTCGGGAGGATGACACCACACTATGGCACAGAGGATCGGGCAGCAAAACCGCTCTTCACCGGGATTGGGTGTGGGGAGGGGGACACTACACTATGGAAAAGATGTGATCGGGCAGCACAACTTTCTTTCACCAGGATTGGGGTCGGGAGGGGGGACACCACACTATGGCACAGAGGGGATCAGGGCAGCAAAACCGCTCTTCACCGGGATTGGGTGGGAGGGGACACTACACTATGGAAAAGAAGGGATCGGGCAGCACAACTTTCTTTCACCAGGGATTGGGGTCGGGAGGGTGACACCACACTATGGCACAGAGGATCGGGCAGCAAAACCGCTTTCACCGGGATTGGGTGGGAGGGGGACACTACACTATGGAAAAGATGTGATCGGGCAGCACAACTTTCTTCACCAGGGATTGGGGTCGGGAGGGATGACACCACACTATGGCACAGAGGGATCGGGCAGCAAAACCGTCTTTCACCGGGATTGGGTGTGGGAGGGGACACTACACTATGGAATAGAAGGGATCAGGCAGCACAACTTTCTTTCACCAGGGATTGGGGTCGGGAGGATGACACCACACTATGGCACAGAGGGGATCGGGCAGCAAAACCGCTTTTCACCGGGATTGGGGTGGGAGGGGGACACTACACTATGGAAAAAAGATGTGATCGGGCAGCACAACTTTCTTTCACCAGGGATTGGGGTCGGGAGGGATGACACCACACTATGGCACAGAGGGATCGGGCAGCAAAACCGCTCTTCACCGGGATTGGGTGTGGGAGGGGACACTACACTATGGAAAAGATGTGATCGGGCAGCACAACTTTCTTTCACCAGGGATTGGGGTCGGGAGGGGGGACACCACACTATGGCACAGAGGGGATCGGGGCAGCAAAACCGTCTTTCACCGGGGATTGGGTGTGGGGAGGGGGACACTACACTATGGAAAAGAAGGGATCGGGGCTACATTAATGTCGCATAACAGGGATTGGGATGGGGAAGGGGGGATCATGTGACCGTCCCTGAACTGTGTGTTGGGCACCTCCCTGCCCGGCACTAATCTAGGACAGGGTTTTGGATTCCTAACTTTGCGCCGGTGCATCTGTTCATGTCTTCTCCAGGGGAGGTTTGAATATTGTGATGTGGGCAATATGTATGAGGAAGCCCTCATTTGCATGCCAGCATTGCAATATTCCATGCCGCGGTGCAGTTGGGTTTGTGTGACACATCAGGGACTTCTGAATATCGCTATGCCCCCTGATAGCCATCGCAAGTCCAGAGATGCGTGGGAACATCTATGGATGTGCCGCACATCTCCTTTGAATATGTGGGCCATACGTTTTAATCATGTGTATCCTTCCCACTTCTGCCTAGCCCCCAGCACATACATGTTTAGGGCTTCCAGCCAATCCCCATAAGATCTGCCCTGCTCACCCTTAATCTGCTTGGTGATCCTTTGCTGCACCAACTCTTGCCTGTCAATGTCTTTCTTTGGCTGGGGAGCTGTAAGCAGGGGGAACTAACTGAGGCATTCTGGGAGCTGGCAGGGTTTTCCTTTTTTTTTTTTGTGTAATATCTTTTTATTGAATTTTCAATAACACCAAGTACAACATGATGCACAAAGGTATTAAACTGTTCTTACTTATATACCTAGCAGGGGTTGCCCCATGGATGTTCACACTAAAGCAAGAATGCAGTTAACAAGTATGAACTGTGTTTGAGTTCCTCTAATGTCAAATGTACATATACAAACACATAAACTACATATACTTCATACTAGAGTAACAGGTTCATGCTCGAGATGTTTTTATAGATAATATTTTAGTGCATATTAAGAGCATCAATTCTGTCCTTTGACACAGATAAAAACAGTATATTAGAATCTGTACAGCATTTTAAATAAAAATACATCTTTAGACCAGTTAGTAGCTGGGGTGTTATATAGTCCAATAATGAGATATTGATGGGAAGAATTGCTGGTCTAGTAACAAAGAGAGAAACAGTTGGATCCATACCCTTTAGGTAGTGCCCTCTAGTAGTCATGTCTTTTCAATCATTTAGTGGCCATTAAAGCTGCTGATACTGTCATTAATTACATTTTGACTTATCAGAATGTTCTCATATGAGGTCTTCACCAGTTACACTTAAGAAAGAGACCTCACTTTTTTAAAAATGTCCAGCACCTCCACCCACCATACCTGTACAGTTGAACAGCTCCAAAACAAATGATTGGAATCAGCATTTTGTTCATTACAGCACCAACATTTATGATCCGTATTCATCTTGGCTCTAAAGAGCATATAGGGTGTAAAATGGGTCCTATTTATACAGGAATCTTGTACTGAATTGTTTTATCCCTCAAAGTCTTGTAGTCGTTTACTGAAACTATTATTTTCATCCATTGTCTTTCAGTTGGTACAATATTCAAATAATCATTCCAGTTTTCTATAGCTTTCTTATAAGGCATGATGTCTGACATTTCTTGTGCATAAAATGCTTGCCCTGTATTGAGGCATGATGTTTTGGGCAGAGGATTTGCCAACAGGGTTGAGCTCTGACACAAGAAGTGTCACCAACTTCTTAATGCTGTATCCTTTAATGACTGTGGGTAGAAATTCATGCTTCTATCACAAATGTTACATGACTCTGTACTTTCTCAGCTCCCACTGCTGTTTCACACATGCAGTAATTTCATCAGGTTTGGGGAAAATGTAGTGAATTACACATGACACCGCCATCGGGTAGGACACAGGGATACTATTCCATAATATACTCGCAGCACTTTCAGGGTAACATCTCTTACAATTCACTGTGAACTGTTCATTTAAAAAATATACAGCACAGACCGTGCGCATTCACTGTGTGGAATGCAAGGTATTCAGTGATAACAGCACCTGAAAGTCAGCACCTGCAAAGTTAGCTAGTCAATAATACAGAGCAGCATAATGCTGACCCGTCAGTAATGGCTAATGATCCATGATAGCCACAGTGTATGAGGGCACACAACAAGTGTGCTGAACGTCATTAGGGAGAACATCAATTAGGGCAAATATCAATTAGGGCAACTCCCAAAATAGCACGTGCGTGCGTGCATATGCACCACAGAATGGTACCCTGACAGGCACACACCATACCTGGAAGGGACACACAATGGCTGGGCAGGTGTGGCACCCAGGGCAATATGCGCACCCCCCCCACAAGCACACTGCCTGCCCACAAAGCATCGGATGAGCAATCCCTGTCCCTGACCCTCCAGCCACAAACAGGTGCATGCCACACAGTCCACCCCCCACCAGGTCTGGCACTGCAATGGCCCCCCCAGCAATGTCACCATGGAAAGTGTACAGGATGCCACAACCCCAGGGCATAGTATGCACCACACAGGTACAGGCACACCTGAGATGTGCAGCACAAGCAGCGGACATATGCCAACAGCCACACGCACAACCCCCCCAATGCCACTGCTGTATACGGTCATGTTGCCACCCCCCCAATGCTGTGGACAGTCGGGATGCCCCCCCCACAGTTCCACAAGCAGCGGTCTGTTGTGACACACCTCCATGGTGCAGCATACATGCCTGCCCCCACAACAGCAGCAACAGTCCTGCAAGAGAAAAGCGCCTGCCGTCGCTGCAGCTGTCAGACCCTCGTGGCGTATGGCATTGGTGCATAGGCAGGCAGAACAGTGGAATACCTCGGGTCAGAGGTTCAAGAACAAGCATAGATGTCAACCCACTGAACAGATGCTCACACATGGATGAATAGTATGTGCCCTTTACGGTAGTGCACTCACCTGTGAGGAACACTGCATCAGTTCCTGAGAACACAGCAAAATGGTGGGTCCAATTGAGGCTGTGCAACTCTGCACCGTTCTGCCAAAATGATGCCACCATAGCCCATACAAGCTCACCTTTGCACATGGAAACCCGCCCTGTGGGAGGTGCTCCCCTTTCTTAACACTGGCTATAGACTGTGGGCATTCCCCTGCAGTTCCGCCCTCTGTGACATCGCCTGTCACGTGATCCTGTAGGAAAACAAAAGGCAGCAGCCTACACAGAAACAATGTCTTATGACTTTTGGCAACTAAAGGATGGAGATACCCACATTCCTGCTCAGCCAGAAGGGAAGACCCCTATTATCCCTTGCAGGATATGCATATCATCGAGATAAGGAGGTTAGAGGAAGGTCTACTGGCGCTGTGGCTGTACAACAGCTTTTGATGCCCCACATGCCTACACATGGTGGCAGACCATGTGGTGCACTAGGGCAGAACCACAATCACATCCCCATTGCCAGTGAGGTTGGTGTGCGCAGAGTTGTGGCCAATGTCCGTACCAGGGGATGCACAAGTATGAAGAGCACTGGACAGGTGATTGTCCAGTGTACCTCGGGGGTGTCGGATGCTGTGGTGGGCAGGCTGCCCACCCTGCCACTATTGAAGAGGACAGTACAGTGTGTCCAACAGGCTGCAAGGGGCTGCCCAGCTACACCAACCATGGTCAAGGACCTGGATGTACCTCCCAAGTACTGTGTCACCTGTGCAGAGGAGCCCTTCCTCCTGTTCGATAGCAGGCTGACCAAGGACAGATGCTGTTGTTTGCCACACAGCACACATTACACTTCCTGGGTGACAGCAAGGACTGGTTCCTTGATGGCACCTTTCATGCCGCACCACTCATGTTCGGGCAAATGTACACTGTACACGGCATGCGCCAAGATGTCGTGGTGCCCGCGAGTCTGTGTACTGTGATGTGGCCATCTGGAGCAGGCATACAACAGGGTGTTCACAGAGGTGTG
The DNA here is from genome assembly GCA_016271365.2 of Neoceratodus forsteri. Taxonomy (NCBI): domain Eukaryota; kingdom Metazoa; phylum Chordata; order Ceratodontiformes; family Ceratodontidae; genus Neoceratodus; species Neoceratodus forsteri. The sequence goes on along the minus strand of CM028131.1, from coordinate 1,651,125,264 downwards.
ACAGCTGGTGGGTGACAGTACCCATGGATGGCACTAATGGATTTTGGGAGGGTGGCCTGGCATGCTTTCACGCTGTGTTCCGGGGTGCTCTGTGGGGCTGCTTCTTTCACTTTGGCGAAGACCCGTGATGGCGCATAGAGCGGTCACCCATGGCCCACCAACCTTATTCCATGGACGAGGAGTTCACCTTGCAGGTCTGTATGGTGCTTGCCATTGCCTTTGTGCCAGTGGGTGATGAGCTGGATGCATTTGCCACCCTGTGTGACTCTGCCTACTATCAGGAGAATGAGGCAATGCTGTGGCCACACTTGATTATGTCAAGGAGACATGGCTTGGTTGACCTGTTGGATGCATGGCTAGGTGACAGACTCTGTTCCCACTGAGGTGTGGAACATGTATGATGCCACCCGTACAGGGCTGCACGACAAAATAATGCTGTTGAGGGCTGACACAGGGGCTTTAACACCCATCTTTGTGCCACCCATCCAGGGATCTGGCGCTTTGTTGACTGCCTCCGTGAAGAACAGCGGTTGAATGAGATCTGCATGGAGCAGCTCATCTGCAGGAGTGGCACTGCAGCCAAGCGGAGGAAGTACAGGGACCTGACATGGTGGATTGAGGGCATTGTGGAGGACTACAGCCAGCACACCACAGCCAACTACCTGAGGAGCCTGGTGTATAATTTCCAACTCCAGGTGTAGCTGGCCGTCAGTGGGTGCTGCACAGCTGACGCCCACGACATCTGTTCCTGACTGCCCACCTGTTCCATTGCTGCTCGCCATGTCCTGTGCCCACAATGCCTGCTCCAGTTTGCACCATTCAGGTCCCTTGCCCTGCAGTGGTCACCAACAGCTAGCTGCCTCTGTTGTTCTGCATGCCCCTGATGCTCTCTGTGAACACCAAACCCGGATGTCCACCCACATGTACTGCTGATGCCACCTGTGCCATGTGCCAGCATTCACCACTCCACCATCTGCCTACTGTGTCATCCTGTGCACCATCACCATACACGCCATCACTGGTGTCCTGTGTCCACCATGTCCAGTGCTGTCTCCTGCCTCTGGGTGCATTGCTCACCGTACCCGTCTGCAACCCCCGACACCTGTGTGTAGCTGCACGTCATACCCTCAACACTGCGCTGCCCTTTTGATCGCACCCCCTGCCCATCCTGACACGTACTGCATGGGGCCTGTGCACCATGGGCTTTTTATCTGCACTTCCTGGTGTGCTCTTCCACCCCCACACCCTAGTGACCCATTTGCATCTTGGACTTTCCATTCTTGTGGTGGTGTTGGTTGTGTTTTTTTTGTTGTTGTTGTTGTTGTTTAATTCATCCATTTGCTCATTTGATGTTCACCCTCCTCTACTGTGCGACATTCTGTGTTGCTTACTTCTGCTGCTCACTGTTCTGACTTGCGCACATTTATGTGGTGTGCCCAGTTGCAGCTCAGCATTTCCTCCCCTGTGCCGCTTTGCCATTCGGCGTTCTTCCTGGGCCCACATTCCTGTCGCCCTTCACAGTGCGCCCTTATCACATGGAACCAGAATGCAATGTTTACATGCAACCATTCTGCTCAGAAGGCAACTAACAGCTACTTCACTCACTGTCTCCCACTGACTGTCTCCATCGTTCTCGGAGGTCGGCACAGCGATGAACATGTCTGATTGCTGGATGGCAGGGGAGACATGTGAGAAACAGCTGTGGCTCAACTGACAGCTACTTCACTTGCTGTCTTCCGCTGAGGTCAGGACTTTAAAGGACAGCCACAGATATGGCTACGTCGTCTCTCTGTCTCTCTCACCCACAGAAGCAGAACAGCAATTACAGCCTCTCAGCCACTGTATCGTATGTAGCATACAACACTGGGAGTGGGTTGAGCTCTCTCCCAAATACAGTACAGCTGCCTGCATATCTGGGATCCACTGTCACTACTTCACACTGCCTGCTGTCCTGTAGTAACCCCATCAGCTGCTCCTGGAGCGGACATCGTTGGGAGAGGGGGACTCTCTAGAGACTGCCGACTCTGCTTGGGAAAACAAGGGAATTCAAGAATGAGACAGAGAGTGTGTGAGAGAGAGAGAGAGAGGATACTGCAGCAACTTGGATTTTAGAAGCCCGGAACTCGCAGTTTCCCTGTCACTGCTTGTCTCTCTCTCACGCCGTGCACAGCTCACTTTCACCAGGTGTTCATATCTTCTGATAACATGGGGTACAGCTGGCAACTTCTGTATGTTTCAAGCACAAGGAAGAACAAATTCTCAGGCTCAGCAAAATACAAACTGCAGCTGTCTCTTGCTTGGACACTGTATCGCTTGCTTTGCCATGTATTTCAATGGCTGCCTTTTGAACATAATTTCCCCACACAAAACAAGTGCAGGTCTGCCCAGGGATCTGTCTTTACTGCCCCTTCAAAACTAGGTGTGTGTGTATATTGGGGATTAATCAACAGTCACCTGCCACTGATCTACCAATCAGGTGACTGTATTCTTGTACCCCATGTTGTAAATATTATATAATAAGTTAACTGGCTTTCCTTTTCCCATAGGAAAACCCCTGGTAATTTGCCATTATAAAGGAGTGTTTATAATGGCAAACACACCCCAGGTTTCCATCACTCTGCACATGTACCCACCGTAGCTCTTTTCACTGCATTTGCCAGACACCTTGTGTCTCGCTGGAGACTGAACCACCACTTGGGCTTGCGTTAAGGTACTGTAAAAAATGAAATCACTGCCAGGAAAAAAACATTACTTTAGTAGCCACTGCAATAAATAAATAAATAAACAAGCTTCAAATAAAGGCAACTGCAGACTGTGCTAAAGCCTAACTGGACTGTGGTTGTGTGGTGAAAAGGGAAAGCCAGCAATTATACAAAATAAAATATGGGATGATGTGTGATCTTGAATTATACAAATACCCTCAGTGTTGATGCTCAACAAACCCCCCGAGCTTCTTCTTGGGGTTTATGGCATCTATCACCCTCAGACGTGTGTAAAATTCTTGTTACACACACCACCTCATATACTATTCTATATTTAACCTCCTTGCTGGACAGCATGTCAAACTACAAGGATGGAATAAAACTTTTATCACTTTAGGGTAAAGTCTCTGAATCCCTCTTCTCCTCCCCACACCCTTTTCCTCTAACCTTTCCTCTGGCCCTAACTCATGTGTTATCCTGTCACTGCCTAAGTCTCCTACTCTCTCCTATAGCACACCCCTTCCTATTAATTGACTATTTCATGTCCTTACTCACTCCTGTTCCTGTCCTTTCCCTCTGTCATTCCTTGCCTTCCCTACATCCTACCGCAGATTGTCGCATTGTTGCATCATATAATTTGCCTCATTATTGCACTATCTTGTTGCCAGGACCTGTTTTTACTGTGATTGTATGTTATAATGTATGGTAGAATGCTGTTAATGTGAAAAAATCATCTTTTTACTACATTTGTTACATCATCGATGTGACATATCAGTGTTGTTAACCCATCGATAGTACGTCACATCGATGGCATAACAAATTGGAACTAACAGTCGTGGGTGTTACCAAGGCAGCACGGATGTCCACGCATTGGTAAATTCTGTTCAAATCAGGTAAAAGAACTGTCTCCCCATTTAAAACGCTTTCACACAAAGGTGCACAACTATATAATCCAGCTGCTAGTAAAGAGTTTTTTTTTCAGACCCCCCCCAAAGTACAGAAACTCGTAATTGTCTGTGACATTAACACCGAGCCAATACCTGCCTTCTAAACGTTGTTTCATTTATTTTCCCTTTTATATTCAGACCCCATTCCTGCAGGTAGCACTGGCAAAGCTCTGTGAGGCAGATCATTCACATAGTGAGTTACGGCACAACCGAACCATTGTTCTGTGGCTAGCTGTTTGGTTGTCTTGTGTCACATGATCTGCTCTCTTGTAGTGGTCACATTAAGCTTTGTTTTTGTTTCAATCTGCTTCCCATTGTATCCTGGCTGAAAGGGCCTTTTCTGAATGTTAAATGTATAGTTTTTCTTCGCACAAAACTGACCATCTCATTGTCATCTGCATAAGGTAAGAGGCTGAATCCTACTTAAACTGCTTTAATTTACTGTCTGTAATTTGGCAACAATGATGCCCATACACTATAAAAGACAATTTATGGGCATCAGTGGTCAACTACACCATGCTAGCGTCTTGTGTTTACCTTGGCAACTGTGATTAACCTCTCCAGCTGCACTCTCGAGGTTAATCATGGTTGCCAAGGTAACCACTCAATGCTAGCATAGTGTGGTTAACCATTAATGCCCATACATTATCCTCTATGTTATGTACTGCACCCATTATCTTTTGCATTCTACTGCAGATTGTCACATTGTTGCATTATGGAAATTGCCTCATTGCTGCTCTATCTTATTGCCAGGACCTGTTTTTACCATGATTGTACATTGTGATGTATGAAACCCATTGTCTTATTCAAAGTATGTTCCTTTTATTTTGTAAATCTGTTGTTGTACACCTGTCTTGTACTAGGATCTCCCTGTGAATGAGCTTGCTCAATGGAGTTTTCCTGCAATAAACTTGAACTGAATTGAATTGAACAAGTAATTAAGATGTTGGCTATACTTACAATCTCATATTCTTTACCAGCTGTATTAATATATATCCCCACTCAGTGGCATAATAAATTCAATCAGCTTTTTAAAAATACATTTGGAGCAATAAAAGATCCAGAAACTCCTGGGACAAATTTGTTTGCCTAAGGAAGAAGGAGGATTTGCTTGCCCAGATCTTAAAAATGATGAACAAATATACAAAATTAAAATAGCATTGAACTGGGCTTATAATGAAAAGTTAGACCTGTCTATAGAAAACAACAGCTTGAATAAAACTGGTGCAAATCAAAATTACACCTTACAAAATATATGGGTTAATCCAATTCATGCAAGTAAATGCAAAAACTTTTATCATATATAGAAAAATGGCTGGGTAGGGGGTTATAACGAGAATGTTACACACACCAGCAGTGTTAGATGCCACATAAACCCCACGAGTGAAGCTCGAGAGGCTTATAAAGGCATCCCACACAAGGGTGTGTGTAAAATTCGAGTTTAACACACCTTCCCAGCCTTTAGGCTAGGGTGGTTATGCAGCTGACATGTATGGGGAAGTTGACAATAGGAGTCCAGTATTACAGCCTTTTTTGATATGGGTTTTATCAATTCAATGGTATATTTGAAATGATATGTAGGTAAGTTTTTTGAATATGATATTTATATTTTTATACTACATGCGGACCCTATCCAGTAATCACAAGTCAGAGTTACAAACAGTTTATTCCACAGCAAACTCACAACTGTCATTTTATTCTCGATAAAATGACTTCTGAGAGTTCAGAATAGTCATTTTATTGTAAATAAAAAGACAGTAGTGTCATTATCATTCTATCTTATATTCTAATTGGTCTGCACTCACAGCAATGATTGTAAATCAAAGTACCAAAGATGCTGAATAGTGTTACATATGGAACTGTCAGTTTTGTATAGAGAGACACATGTACATGCTAAACAATGTACATGCAGATGATGAACAACACAGACACATACATGCATGCAATGTACGCATACACTGCAAAAATAAACAAGCATACCTACACACTACACAAACTTAGAACTTTCAACCTGATAAGTTCCTGCACTAAGGCCTCTTGAGTCAGCATCATCTTTTTCTAGGGATCAAATCCAGGCCCCCTACGCACTATTGCTTGGTATTTTATTTAGTTAGTTAGTTTTTCTTGACCAGGTAAGTGCACTAGACAAATTCTGCCTATTTTCAGGCACAACCTGGGGGAGGGAGATACAGATGAATGCCAACTGACCTTGAACCAGATTAAGCTGTTGGTGGTATTTTTAGTGAATGGGAGGAAATTTGGCCAGGGCACCGGGGAAATTCCCCTACTCATCGGTAGGTGAGTAGCAGTGCGGTGAGTGGTGAAGCAGTGCAGTGATGGACGTGGAAGAAAAAGCTGCAATGGAGCAGCCTGTGATAGAAGGGGTGACAGAGCTCCATGAGTCGGAAGACGAGGAGCCATATGTGTCAGCCCCAGTGTTGGAAGAATCGATTGAGGAAGTGGACAGGTTGGAAATGGACCTGATGGAAGATGTGGCACAAAGTACCTCTAGACAGGATATCAGAAAGGCAGCCAAGAGCCTAGAGAGGAGAATGGCAGTAAAAAGACTTACTGTGCAAAAATTGTTGGAGGAAGATGACGAAAGAAGGCTGGAGGAGAGATGTAAGGAAGCCCCAAGAAGGATGGAATTAGAGATGGAGGGACGACGGAGCAGTCAAGAGGAAACACGTCTGGAGCAACCAGAAGGAAGTGAGCTGACCCAGGGAAATGAGACACCGGGAGTTACGATGCATCAAGCACTGGTCTGGGCATTTGGATTACCCAAAAGAGAAACAGTATGGAAGGAATGGCCATCGGGTATCGCTTTGAAAGGAGCAGGCTGGATGCAGAAAGAAGACAGAGGATGGAGCCGGAGAGTGACTGGTGGACTTTTCCCACCCAACGCTGGGGAATCGGGCGTATCCACAAGCCAGGAAACAATGGGAAGGCAGGTAAATTTAGAACTTGCTGATGGGGGGTCAAGCTATGCAGAAGGGGGAAGAGGGGCAGGGAGAGGGAGCGCTCCAGCAAAATAACATATTGGAGGATCTTGAGGGGAGACAGAAAGAGAAAGCGACTCCTATAGAGATGATGGCTGCAAAAGGTCCCAAGAGAATTGGTGATGGAGATAAAATGCCCCATCAACGAGGGGAGGTAAGGGGAGTTGTGGAGAGGTTATATTCATCTGTTTTGAGAGGTGAAGGCAGTAGGAGAGAGGAACAAGGGAAGCCAGGAGGATCAGAGCACCCCCCCGAGGGAGACCCAGAGGACAGAGACAAGAGGAGTATATATATCTAACGCCAAGAAGGTTTGCAGTGAGCTTGAGATATAAAGGAGGGCTGTACTACTTTCCAGATTGAATATATGTGGGGAGAATGTTGTTGAAATAATCCATGAGATATGTGGCCTCATAAATTTATGCCCTGATACATATATCAGGAGAGGATGTCTTTGACATTAGTTTCAGGACAATGCGAGGTCTTGAGAGGTTTTGGCAGAAATATGAGCAGCTAAAATGAACCCCAATATGGCAGCCCTTTTTAGCCATACCCATAACTAAACCTGCAATCAAAACAGTGACCGTCATGTTCAGAAAGGAGTGTGTTCATGTGGGGGATATAGTGCAGTGGCTTTCGATAAAATGTGAAGTGATCAGTTCCCTAGAAGCGATTATAGACTTAGAGTTTCTGTGGATGGGAGGATGGAGATTTAAAATTAAGCTCCATCAATCTGAGGAAGGCATTGTTCACATCCCCAATAGTTTCTTTCTGGGAAGAGATGAGGGGGTGGTGGTCTTCTATGCAGGTCAGCCTAAGGCCTGTTACAGATGTGGGGCACGAGGGCACCTATCAAATGTGTGCGACATGGTGAGGTGTAGGTTATGTGGGGAGTGTGGTCACAACAACTCTCAGTGCAAAAACCACATACGATGTAACCTGTGCGAGGAATATGGGTACATGTACTAAAGCTGCCCATGGGCAGCTAGAAACAATGTGAAGAGCATGGACCCAGATGAATTAATTAGGAAAGCCCAATAAGAGAGGCCTGCTAGTAACCCAGACCCTCTGATAGAAGAGAGGGAAGTGTAAGAGATGCTTGAACTCATGGTCAGGAGAGAAGCTACCCCAGAGAGAGGGGGTGATATGGAAGAAGAGTCAGAAGGAAGAGTGAGCGAGGAGCCCTTGGCTGGGATAATAGCTGAGGCAGAATTAAGCACAGATCTAAATAAAGAGAGGGAAAAGGGTGTGGTAGAAGAGGAGACAGGTCTAGGTCAGACAGCAGACAACATGCCACCCCCACCCCATTGGATATTCAGGGAAATGGCTTTGGAACAGAAAGGAGGAAAAGTCTGAGCAGCATCAAAGGGAATGTGGAAGAGATATGCTTTCTAATTCTTATGAAGTCCTAAGGTCACAAAAAACAAAGAAGAAGGAAATATGGAAGAGAGACTCAGACAGTGTGTCCATACAATCCTCTCAGCAAGGATCTATAAAATGGAGATAGAGGGGAAAGGAAGGTAGGGAAAAAGAAGAAAAAGAAAAGAAGGAAAATAACTTGAGAAGTTGACTATGTTGAAAATAAGGGTTGTAAGATACTAGGTTTCATACTAGATTCTATTAGGAGCAAAAGAACAATAAGGTCCATGATTGCTCCTATGTACTAATAATAGTTAAGAAGTGAGTCAGAAAGAATGAACTTATCAAGTCGAGATTTAAAGATAGATTTAGAGCTACTGACAAACACTTCAATAGGTAATGTATTCCATGGTTTAATAATGCGTACTGTATAAAAGAATTTTGGGGGACATAGTTACATTTCTTTAATTGCAGTTATAATGGATGACCTCTGAAGTTATAGGTATCCTCCTTGAATTTGAATCCCAGGTGAGTTATTAGATATGGATCTTTTAAAACATCATACATGAGGAGAAGATTGCCCCCAAACGCCTGATAGATAAAGGCATCAAATTTAGTGTGGTTAATCTGGTCTCATACAGGACATCTCTTAAGCCTTTAATCATTTTAGAGTACCTCCTCTGTACCTTTTCTAAACATGTAATGTCCTGTTTTTTTAAAGGGACACCATAATTGAGATGAGAAGTCTAAGTGAGGGATCACATAAGCTTTATAAAGGGCATCAGGATTCTACTATCCCTAGATTTAAAATTTATCTTAATAGCCCAGATAACTTGATTTGCTTTGAGGATAATCTCATTTATCTGTAGATTAGGGAGGAAATCATCAGATATCAGTACTCAGAGGTCCTTCTCAGCATCTGTACTGACTATCATCCTATTATCCAATGTATATATATTCATGGAATTCCTAGCCCCAGAATGCAAATTTCTACACTTAGTGTAGTTCACCTTCATCCCCAAGTGGAAATTCACTGTGTTATTTTATCTAAATCATTTTGGATTAGGGTGATTTGTTCCAGAGTTTGCACATGGTCCACCAATTTTAATATAAGCCAATGTATTTGACTGTATTGGAATAACAGAATTTAGTAATGTCAGAAATAAAGAGCTGAAAAAGACAGGGCCCCAGAACCGAACCCTGTGGAACCCCTACCAAACTGAACCCCTGCTGGAAAGCTGGCCATTTATTAAAACTCATTGTGTACGCTTTGTCTAACCAGTTGGCTATCCACGGATCAGAGTTGAGTTAATGTTAAATTGATGGAGTCTGTGTAACAGAGCCCAGTGTGGAAGAAGATCAATGCTTTACTAAAATCAATATAAATCACATCATATGGTATTCTGTTATCCAAGTTCATACTTAGATCATCATAAAAACAGCAAATTGGACAGGCATCTGCTCCCCTTTTTAAAACCATGCTGTTCAATATCAACACTTTCAAGTGATGAAGAAATCAAGTCTTTAATTATACCTTCCAATATCTTTCTCATAGGGGATGTGAGACTTATGGGTCTGTAATTTTCCCATTGGTTTCTAGGACCTTTTTTGTAAATAGGGATCACATATGCAGTTTTCCTCAAATCAGGTACATAATTATGATTCAGTCAATGTTCAAATAATAATTTCAAGGGCACTGACAAGCTTAAACAATAATGTATGCTATTGTTTTCATTAGCATCTGCAAATATTTGCAGCATACCAAACAGCAAAAAAAAAGGGAGACAGTGTGGGCAAAATTGAGGGATTTAGCATGTGAAGTAGTTTTCTTGCAGGAAACATGGTTTAATTCAGTTAATATGATTGCACAAGCACAAAGAGGGTGGGTGTTGGGCGTCCTATTGGTCCATAGGGCCTGACAGGGCAAATGGGTGGGTATTCTGTTTTCAGGAATGGACTGAAATTTAAAAATTAGTAGATATACAGCCAGAAAGAGTTTGTTAGTAGACTGGTTATGATATCATCAGCCAACAAAATTTATTACGATATATGGCCCTCAAAGGAAAGCAGAAAGGGTGAGCTTAATAGAATTAATACAGCCTTATCTATGCAAAAGTAGGACAGTTTTTGGAGGGATTATAATTGTATGTTGGAAATTAAAGAGAGGAAGAACTTAGGAAAAAGTTTATTGTGATATATATACTTGAAAAATGTGTGGATATAGCAGAACTGACAGATTGCTTAGGAAAGCTAAGTCACCAGTAAAATATGCATATGTCAGAGGAAGAGCATTTTCTAAAATTATCTATTTGTGCTTAAAAAGAATAGATGTAGTAAGAACAGAGAGTATACCCTTAGGGTTTTCTGATAATTTATTAATAAAAGTGATGGTTAGCACAGAGACAGAACAGTACTTATCCAGAACAAGGTGGAAATTGAACACCACCTGTCTGCAAGAAACAGTAGTGAAGGAAGGTTTAACATCCCTATTTGTGGACAGGGCATTGGTAGTGGGGTTATATAATGATTTGTGTCAATGGTGGTTGGAGATAAAAATTGAGGTGCACAGCTGGCTGCAGAGACATGGGAAGACCAGCGCTAGGAAGAATTTGTTTGAATATTTGGGATTAAGAAACAAACTCTATAAAGAGCTGGAATTATCATATACTGGTAATCAAGACAGCAGCAGCAGGATAGAGGAAATCAAAAACAAGATGAAGGAAGTACAGTACAATAGGGCAGCTACACTACAGTCAGAATTAAGTTATGGGACACAAAGAATGCCCTTTTCAGACCTGTGTGAGGTGTGTAAAGAAAGAAAGAATAGATCAAGGGTAATAGTTCTCAGAACCAAAGAAGGGGAGGAAGTTAGAGATACAGAGGGGATAAGGGAGCTAATTGTAGCACATATACAGGAAGTAATGGATGGAGCAAACATTTCAGGGCAAGAAGTAGGGGAATTATTAGAAGATATAGAAATACCCAAATCATTAGAGAGGGGAGAGAGGGAGGGAGCTACAAAAAGATATAACAGAAGATGAAGTAAGAGAAGTGATAAAAGAGCTAAAATAAGGGTGACCCCAGGATAGATGGGCTGCCAAATGAGATATATAAGATTTTTCAGGATTTTTTTCAATCTTTTAGTAAGGGTATTTAATTTTTATATGTAACATGGAGCAAGTTCCGCAGAGATAACAAGGGGTTGGTAATACTTCTTCATAAAAAGGTGACAAAATGGAAATAGGAAACTGGAGACCAATAAGTGTCTTGAATTCTGATTATAAGATAATAGCACAAATATTACAGAAAATAATTAAAATATGCAGTAAGTGACAAATCCAAGCTAGATGTGTGCTATTCAAGAAAACTTAGCTTTGGTAAGGGTCATAGTGGAGTATGCTAATAGGAAAGGGAAAAAAGGGGTGGTGCTCTCTCTGGATCAAAATAAAGCCTTTGACAGAGTAAACCATGAATGCCTCTTTAAGATAATGGAGCACTATGGGCTACCAAAAGGATAATTGGGTGGGTAAAAAGGTTATATGAAAGGGCAGAAAGTATATTGGAAGATGGACGGGGAAGGGGAACTGATTAGAATAAGGGTAGGGGTGAGACAGGGTTGCCCTCTAAGTCCCTTATTATACGGTTTTAGTATAGACCCCTTAATTCAGATAATTAGTATGTTGGAAGAGTTAAAAGGAGTAAAGGGAAGTCAGGAGGGGGATGTAGTTAAGATCACAGCATATGCAGATGATTTAGGTATAATTTTGTCAACAGCAAGAGAAATCCTGTGCTTGATAAAAAAAAACAGATAGGTTCTTGAGAATATCAGGAGCAAAGTTGAACATGGAAAAAAGCAAGGGAATGTGGTTAGGGACCCCGGAGGATGGAACTAGGGACCAAGGGTAGCAGATTATGGATGAACCAATCAAGATGTTAGGAATCTGGTTTGGGAAAGAGGACATGGGTAAAAGAAATTGGGAAGTATCACTGGCAGAAGGAGAGAGAAAAGTGTCTAGGTGGAAGGGATGGAAAATGGCAAAACTTAAAAGAGTGAGATACAACAATTTTTAATCCCAGTTTTCTATATGTGGCAGCTGTGTTTCCACTGCCAACGGATGGGGGTTATTTTTTCAAATGATCTGGGGAGGCAGGCTGAACCCAATAAGAAGGGAGACAACATATCTTGAGAAAAAAAAAGGGAGGGCTGGGAATGGTGAACCCAGTGGTTTTTTTTTTCCACACTCTATTTTGGGATAAAAATATGAGGATAGACCTAGGAACGCAGGAGAGTTTAAAGAGGAAATGGGGATGGAATGTATTGGGTAAATTTTATGACAGTTGGGAAGGGGATGTGCCTAAAGGTTTTAGAAAATTGGAAACGCTGAGAATTTATCAAGACACAATAATGAAGTTACAGAAATGGGAAAGTAAGCAACAACATTTGAATCAGGTCACAATGAAGGACATGTATAAAAAAATAATTTGGGAGAATGGGATAATGGAACCTGAATTTATAGGAGGTACACCAACTAGTAATAAATTTATGGTCAGAATGTTAAATAATCCTAGGATACCTAGAAAGATGTAGGACACCCAGTGGTTGATGGCATATGGAAGAACAGGTGTGCATGGGAACCACAAACACAAAGCTATAGAGGACAGAAGTTGTTTATATCCAGGATGTCAAGAAGAGGTGGAGACTCAAGATCACTTTTTGTTTAATTGTAAATATGCAAAACAATTATGGGTCTACCTGGTGGATAAGTGGAAGATGCCATTGCTAAGAAGGTTAAGTTACTCAGATTTGGTTTTAGGAAACTTTCCCATACTGTTGAAACAAGGAAATATTAGTACTTTACAGGTGCTGTTTGCATGTTTAAAATATTACTTGTGGCAGAGTCGTTGCCAGTTCCTATTGCACCAAAAAGAGTCATCCTAAGAGGGGTTCAGTGCTCAGTGTGAAAAAGCTGTGGTAGAGGTGTTTAAAAAAGAATGGAGGGTACACCCAAGAGAGAAAGTAATGATGTGGTGGAAAAGTTTTTCATTCTTTAGAAAATATGCATGAAGGGTAAGAAAGGGGGATAAATGGGGAATAGGAAATGTGTATAGATAAGCTGGGGGAAAGGGGATTAGGATAGAAGGTCTAAGTATGTAGGGTGCTAGTAATATAGGGTCAGGAAAAAGAAGAATTGAGATAGCGGAAAATAAATTAAAGAATAGAGGAGGGAGAGAGTGGTAAGTATTGTAATAGACATATGCAAGGTGAGAGGAGAAAATAATGTAGGATACGTAAGGAGTATGATGTGACTGCTTTGTTTTTTGTATTGATTTTGATTGATAAATGTACATACTCCTGTGTACATATGTATTGTGAAGTGTTGTTGTTGTTCTTGAATAAAAACTCCCCTACTCTTTTCGAGAAGTGCCATGGGTTCTTTAACACCCACCTGACTTACCATCAGAAAAGGCAGATGGGACCTTGGTTTAACATCTCATCCAAAAGATGGCACCTCAGGAGTGTAGCACACCCACATACTGCACTACAGCGCCAGTATTGGGATTAACCCAAGTGCTTGGTGGGATAGAATCCACAGCCTTCTGATCTCCCAGCCTCAGAGGCAAGTGCTAGCTGCTGAGCCACTGACACTGATAAAAGCCTGTAGCTCTACCACTGTACTAAGGCTTTTTTTAAGTTATATTGTATTGAGTTTTAATGCAATATAATACAAGCATTTGCATCTGAGATGTTCATTGAAGCAGAAATACAACATGCCATGGCAGGATTTGATGCACCCCAGATTTTAGTTACATCATAGTTAGGGAATAATCAAACGTTTATGCAACACTCATATAGTCCAGATGGCCAATGCTGCCAAGAATGAGATCTGTATCCATACTGCAGAAATAAAAGGAAATGAAATGTCCTCCCTTTGAAATGGATATAAGGTCTCAAAAACAAGAGGTTTGTTGCTTCAGGCAAAAGATGACCCTGTAAGTGAGCTGACTAACATCAGCCTTAATTTTATATCACATTTTAAACTACATGCACAAAACAGCTTGATTTATAACTTTTGATAAAGAAGTAATGTGTAACAAGATGATAACACTTCAAACAGCATGCTAACATTCTGCAGTATGTCTGGTTGTCTAGCCACTCAATTGGGACTAAAATAATGCAGGTAAAACATATATCACACTGTTATTTAGGACATGGAGCATACATGCAGTACCTAAGTACAATATTCACTCAAATGTCTGTAAAACTGTTGGTCATGAAACAGAAACCACACTCAATGAAAAAAGTCTGTAGAGAACTCATTCTTTGAAGTAGCCACCTAAGCCAACAATCACTAGGCATGAAACCCAGTTTGTGTTGTTTTCTTGACCAGAGGGGGATCACTATGGTACAGCCTCCCATGTGGGGGATGCCATTATTAGACTTGATAATAATAAGGCATCAGGGATAATGGATGCTACAGAAACAAAGTCAAATTATTTTACCTGTAAGATTTTTCCCAGTCTGTGAACTAGTCCAGATAAAACAAATGTAAGTCCTCCCCACCAGCCATAGCCAACCTAGCCCCCTTGTAGCTTTAGACATGCTTACCAATCTTTAATCTTCCCCAGTATCACTAGCGTCATTATGGGAGACAAATTCATGAGCGATTTGAGCTACCAATGTCCCAGCTGCTTGTGAGAGACACCAGACAACTTTCTCAGTGCAGTAAAGCCACTGTGAGGCAATTTTAAGTCATGATGGAAATGTTAAAAGAACAGTGTGATTCCCACTGGGACTTGAACCCAGGCCACTGGCGATCGTGCCAGTGCTCTAATCCCTAAGCTATGGGAGGCTCACTGATTAGCAGGCTGCTGGCCTTTCCCTTGAGGCACACACATTCCTTTCTATGTGTTGCGTAACCAGAAACTTAGACATGTGTCAGAGACACCAGATGAATTTCTCAGTGCAGTAAAGCCACTGCGAGGCAATTTTAAATCATGATGGAAATGTGAAAGAAATGTGACTCCACTGGGAAAGTTGTCTGGTGTCTCTGACATATGCCTAAGTTGCTGGTTATGCAACACATAGAAAGTGTGTGTGTCTCAAGGGAAAGCCCAGAAGCCTGCTAATCACTGAGCCTCCCATAGCTTAGGGGTTAGGAGCACTGGCACAGTACACCAGGCATGGGTTCAAGTCTCAGGGAGTCACACTTTCCTTTCACATTTCTAGCTACTTGTGAGTTAGAAAGAACATAGTTCATACTATCATACATGATTTTGATGTGAGCTGGGAGCATTAACACGTGTTGGATACCTAGTTCCTGCAGCCTGGTGTGCACCCCATAGAAGGCCATTCTTTTGGTGCGAGTTGCATAACTTAAGTCCAGGAATAGTCAGATTTATGTGCCATGCCAGTCCATGTTAGCAGCTCTCCTCACCACCTGTAGAGTCTCATCTCTGTCTGATGAGACCATTAGAGCAACCATTACAGTACGGGCCAGGGGTCATTACCCTTGGCATGGTGGGGGGTGACTTTGTAAGCCTTTCTAACAGAAGTAGTCTCTAACTGCAGATGCTCATGCAGCCATTTTTGCATACATCCTTTTAAATCCCCTTCCTGTTTGCCCTCTGGAAATTCCATGAGTCTCAGGTTATGTGCTCTGGCTTAATTCTCTAGATGTGCCTCAGCCAGACCATCATATTCTCTCTTACCAGTCCAGCTGCTATAGTGAGAGCTTTGGTAGCCATATCAGTCATAGCTTTAGTCTCTTCTTGTACCCCTGTTACTTTGGTGTCAAGGACAGTCACTTTGCTAACCAGGGATTCCAGCTTGCCATCCATTGCCTGGATGGCCTTCAGCAAGGGTTCATTTGATGCCTGGGCTGTGTTGTTGTTAAGTGTGGGAGTCAGCTGGTCTTCAGTTTTGGCTGGCTAGTTGACTTTGGGCAGTCACTCTGTCCAGCATTACGTCCTCTTGTATTTCGGCCCATTGTTGAGGAAAGGGTATGTATTCAATGTACAGTTCAATAAGAAATATGAATTTGATGTATAAAGTCAGTTTTCAAACATATAAGCTGTTTTTAAAGTAAAACAATTCTGATGAAGTCAGAATGTCACTTATATCCATCCAACCAGTTCAGTTGCAAGCTCCACCCCTTATACTAAAGCTTTTTAATAGGAAATGCATGCTGTAGATTTATTATTGAACAAGTTTGTTAATTTGAAGTAAAGTTTCCCAAGCTGCATTCAAACCTCAAAGTCTCAGCTGGAACATTTCAAGTTAGCAATTTTTACTGTTCTGGGGATCAGATCCCTATTGCTTGGTAGCCTGCTGCTCTACTGCTGTACTAAAGCTCCTTGAGAGGAAATGCATGCTGTGGTAAAGGACATCTAGCAGTGAGTGCTAGCCTGTCAATTTGAAGTAATATTCCTCAAGCTGCATTCAAATCTTAAAGTCTTAGCTGAACCTTTTTAAGATAGCAATATATAACTTCATATCACTAACATCAGCAGTGAGATCTAACAGTTTCTCTCATACTACATAAATTGCAGTGAAAAGGAAAAAAATATATCCCACAATGGGGATGAAACCCAGGCCATCTAACAACTACTAATTGGTAGCCTGGAGCTCTACAGCTCTGCTAAAGCTTCTTGACAGGAAATGCATGCTGTGGCAAAGAACATCCAGCACTGAGTGCTGATCTGTCAATTTGAAGTAATGTTTCCCAAGTTGCATTCAAATCTTAAAGTCCCAGCTGGAACTTTTCAAGTTATTAGCAACACAGAATTTCAAATCTTGCTGAAACTCTATCACTAACATCAGCAATGACATCTAACAATTTCTTGCATACTGCATAAATTGTAGTGAAAAGAAAAGAAAATGTCCCATACTGGGGATCAGACCCAGGCTTGTTTACGTCTAAAACCCTATGCCAAGACAAAAATGCCCTATCACTGACATCATCGATTACATCATACTGGTGAATCACTCACATGGAATGAAACCTTGAACTTGACTAAATGCACAAAAGAGTACACATGACAACAATAGGTGCCAATATCTATGCTGTTGTCACCTAAAAAGTACTGTTCAGGGCAGGTGGATGAGCAGAATTGCCACAAATTCACCTTGGGACAAAAAGGAGTACCACTAGTTTTTTTCAGACACATGAAGCACATTAAACAAACTCTGGTCAGAGCCAACAAGGCAGCATAATGCTATTTTCAGTGTCAGTGGCTCAGCAGGTTGCACACTCACCTCTGAGGCTAGAAGATCAGAAGGCTATAGGTTTTATACCCACATTAGTCACTTGGGTTAAATCCCAATACATGCCCTGTAGCATGAGGGTTGCTTCACTGCTGAGGTGCCATCTTTTGATGAGGTGTTAAACTGAGGTCTCTTCTGCATGGTCTGGTGGTTGCTGAGGTGGGCATTAAAGATCCTATGACACTCCTTGAAAAGAATAGGGGCATTTCCCTGGTGTCCTGGCCAGTTCTCCCATTCAGTAAAATACCATCAAACAGCTTCATTGGGCTCAATTTCAGTTGGTTACCATCTATACCCAACCCTGGTCACCCCTGAAAAAGGGACTTCTTATTTCAGCAGTCCTACCTGGTCAGCAAAATTCATCAAGTAAATAATTAATGCCATATTGGTCCTAGTAAGAACAAATCCAGAACAAATGGTTTGATACCTTTTATTGGTTAACAAGGATGTTACAAAAAGAACAAAGAGCTTTAGCTTTCAGATCAACAAGTCCTTCTTCAGAAGTAAATAAATAAATTTTATAGGGGTTAGGCGCGATCTACAAGGGAATTTATATATATAACCTCAAGCAGCTCAATATTTTGTTTAAAACTGGCAACCAGCAGCAGTGATTGCCAGCCCTGTTAAAATGAACACATTCTCTGGCATCCACAAGTACAACCCACCCTCTTACTGCTGGGCCTGTTCATAAAAAAATCATTTCCCAGGGTTCCCCACTCTCTGAAAATATAGGGCGGTGGCAATGGTGATCGGGTCAAAGGTATGTTATTTTTCTGACCTCCTTCATGCACTGTACATGTGCATAAGTAGATTTTAAGTAACATATAGTGTGCTGGTATTAAATGAGTAGTAGTGCAATAAAAGATGTCAATAAAAGACAATTTTGGAGGATTTTATAAAAACAAAACAATAATGGATAAAAATATAGGTGGTGGCAAAAACATAGGGTGGTGGTAAAATATAGAGCGGTGGTAAAATATAGGGTGGTGGCCCACTCTGCTAAAACAATGAATGGGGAACACTGTTTCCTGTGTGCAGTGGCACCATAGTTGTTCAATCGCCTGTCCCAGTAATAACAAATAATTATTTTGCTGCAATATAAGGCCTGTAAGGTCCAGTGGTATGGAGGGATGAGGTGCTAGGTACCTTATTGCCCACCACATCAGTCACCCAAGTTCAGGAATATGCCAGATTGCCACAGGTTGGAAAGCAGACTGAACATTCATCATATAGCTGTCCTGTCCCTTCATGGAAAGGCACACTGACTTGACCTTTGGCTTCCCCCAGGTGAAGGCAGGAACTCAAGAAAGGGAAAAATGTAGAACTGGCTAGCGCTGGCTCCATAAAGCCCTACCCAGCTACCTCTGTCCCACATGACCACTTGGATGACTGGCTCAGTTGTGGATGTAAGTGACTGGGTGGGGATAAGGATGGCTGTCCCTTTTCTGGCCACCTAATATGGGGTGAGGGAGACAATCCATGGAAACTGTGGGCTCTGTGGTTTGGGACGGGGGAGTGATGGACAGAGGAGGTAGGGATAGGGCTGAAAACCTGCCCGAGTCAACTGGCAAAACAAAATTTTTATGGAGGAGGTAAAATGCTGCAGTATGTATGATCTTAACACATAGAGTATACACAACCCTCCCATAATGGGTGCAGATGCACTGTTACAGTAAACCTATCTAGTATAGGTAATAATGTATAGGGTCTCTTACTGGGGTACTACAGAGCCAGAGGTAAGAGTCATAAAGGGATGACATTTCTTAAACCTGTAGAATAAAATAGAGGAAAGGGGTTACAAAGGATCCTCAGTTCTTAGAGAGTTACTAGAAAGGATAAGACAGGTTATATATTGTAATACTTATCTGATGGGAAAGGAATTCACATCATGTGAGACCTGTGAAAGTAAAGAGAAGAAAGTTAATATGGAGTAAATACAGTAGTGGGAACAACAGAGAGGAGAGAGATGAAATGAGTATAGTACAGTGTAAGAGGTTAAAAAATATAGCTGTAGAGGAATCAAGTAAATTAAATGAAGTAAAAGATAGAGACAAGCTTAATTAAAGTATTATGCTAACATCAGCGATTGTTTACCATGAGTGTCAAAAACAACCCCCAAAAACAGAATAATTAAATGTTTGTTACCATTGGAAAAGCTGTTCTGTGTTTTCACCTTGACTTACATATTGGTGCTGGCCAAGTGGATGCTTCACAGGCATGTTGCTGGAAAATAAATCTTGCACTTTGCATGTAAAACTGAATCTAGGGTGCTGAGCATTCTTTTCTTTTGTTATTACAAGCTGGCTGCTTTGCTATGCACTGCTTGTTCCTTCACTTGTGCACCACTCTACACTACTTACACTACAGCCACAGCACTGACCCTGACTGTCACAGGACTCACCCTCCCACTCCTGACAGCCGCAGGACTGTACCCCTCAGACAGTCACAGGACTGTACCCCTCAGACAGTCACAGTACTGTACCCCTCAGACAGTCACAGGACTGTACCCCTCAGACAGTCAAGGACTAACACCCTCCACAGTAGCCACAGCACTGACCCTGACAGTCACAGGACTGACCATCCCACCCCTGACAGCCGCAGGACTGTACCCCCTCAGACAGTCACAGGACTAACACCCTCCACTGTCAGTCACAGCACTGGGCACCCATGCCTGACAGTCACGGAACTGCTCCCCATTCCCAACAATCACAGCACTACACCCCATCACCATGACATCACTATACCCATATCCCCGACAGTCACATGGATGATACTTTCCACAGACAGTCACAGCAGCAATCCCCCACCCACCAGTCACAACACTACATCACAGCATTGATGACCATCCCACACAGTCAGGACCACAATACCCCCCCCCCCTTTGAGCAGTCACTTAGTTTGGTGCCTTATACAACCTTCCTGCCACATGTACAACTTCCTGCAAATGCTAACTGTACCTCAGAGTTGTAGGATTGCACAGAAGCAGACCTCCCAAAAGTCAAAGGAATGGCCCTTACCTTGATAGTCGCAAACATGACACTCTATCCCTGACAGTAACATAACAGGCCCTCCTCCTGACAATCAGTGGACCACAAGTACCACTGCTCTATCAGTTACAGTACTGACACCATCCACCATCAGTCACAGCAATAACCCCCCCAACAGTCATTGGATTGGACCCCCACACACAATCACTGAACTGTTCACCCAGTCACAGGACTTTTACCCCTAGTCATAGGACTGTACCCCAACAGTAACAGGATTGTATCCCCCTCCCCACAAGCATGAGATTGAACCCTATCACAGGACTGTATCACCCCACTGACAGTCACAGGACTAACACCCTCCACTGACAATCTTGACAATGACTACCCACCTTTGGCAGTCACAACACTGATCCACATTCCTGAGAGTCCTAGCACTTTCTCAGTATTCCCAAAAGTCACAGAACTACTCTCCTACCCAACCCCCCTCCAACCTGGCAGTCACAGCAATGACCATACACCCACAGCACAAATCCCCATTCCACCATAGTAACATCACCAGACATGGTACTGCAGCCTACTCCCATCTTACAGCACTGATCATCAATCCCCAACAGTCATACCACTGCCACCTCACCCCCAAAAGTCACAGAACTGACACTTCACCATCAGTCACAGCACTAATTCCCATCCCTGACAATGACAACACTGACCTACTACTCCTAACGGTCACCACACTGACCCCCATCCGCAGAAGCCACAGCACTGTCTCCTCACCCACAAAGGTCACAGGACTGCCACCCCAACCCCCACCAACAGTCACAGAACTGTACCACCCTTCAATAGTCACAGAACTAACACATTCCACCATCAGTCACAGTGGCCACCTACCCGACAGTCACAGGGCTGATCCTCATCCCCTAACAATGACAGCACTTATCTCTAACCTCAACAGTCACAGCACTACAGTCAAAGCACTGTCCCCCTACATCTGTGACAGTCACAGGGCTGATCCTTATCCCCCAACAGTGGCAGCACTTACCTCTAACCTCAACAGTCACAGCACTACCCACCACCGCAGTCAAAGCACTGTCCCCCTACATCTGCAAAAGTCACAGGGCTGATCCTCATCCCCCAACAGTGACAGCACTTACCTCTAACCTCAACAGTCACAGCACTACCCACCACCACAGTAAAAGCACTGTCCCCCTACAACTGTGACAGTCACAGGGCTGATACCCTCTACAGACAGACGCAGCAGTAATCCCCACACCCACAGTGACAACACTTCCCCCCCACTGCCAAAAGTTGCAGTCCTGCCTCCCATCTGACAGTCACGGCACTGACCACCCATCCCTTGACAATAGCTGCACTTGCTCCCCACCCACAACTGTTAAAGCACCAACACCCCCAACCACAACAATCACAGTACTGACCCCACCATTAACACAACACTCCCTCTGAACCTCCTTCAACAGTCATAGTACTTACCTGTCCCCTTACAGCAATGCCCAACAGTCACAGCACTGACAACTGGTCACTTGCAGTCCCAGAGCTGAGCACACCTCAGTCATTACATTTTAAAATAAGTTGTTTAAGTACAGGCAACCCATCGCAGAGTGCAGTGGTCGAAACTTGTACAGGCCAACTAATCAAATTCTGGTGGATTTTGTGTTAAGCTAGTAAGATTTTCCTTTAATTAGCCCTGTAGGTTGGTACTGCAGAATGTAACCAAAAAGTACAGTACTTCAGCTGGGCTAGTGGAAGAGTCTGTGGGGCTAGTACATTTTCTCAGTCACTAGACATGCTGGCTAGTGGCTGCAAAAAGTAACTGAGAGCCCTTGAGTGAGCCACACCATCCACAAGATGGCGCTCTCCCCCTTTACCCTCTTCTGGTTTTACTGATTTTAATTTATGAAAGTGATAATTCATAGACTGAAAATGTGTTATGTTCCTTTGTCATATTATGATAGCTGTTGTGTGGCGCCCAGAGCCTCCAGTATTGGGCACCTGGAAAATAAAATTTGCCTTGCCTCTAGACATTCCTGCCCAGTGACCAGCCCTAAAGCTGAGCACCCTGCTGAATAGGAAAACCTACATCCCAGTCCCCCCAACAGGACCACTCTTCTGGTACCAGTGCAACTCTGTATATTAAACTTACACAGCTTGTTAAACAGGTTTGTAGCACCACTTCTAGGGTTACAACCCTGCCTGTATTACTATCCACAGGTTGAGGGGTCTAGGTTTGTAACTAGCTAGTACAGGGTTTGCTCACCCACGGTAAACACAGTGTTTTGATAGCTCCACCAGAGTAAGGTTTCAGTGGGTATTTCTTAAATTTGTTACAGCCTCTGGGAAGCTATAACTACTCACTACCCCAGCTAGTGGCCCTATACCTTGGAACAAACAGTAATTCTCACAACATTCACAATACATATGTCAACAGACATTAATGATATGCTCATGGGTTTCCACTTACTGTGGTCTGGGCTTCAGTGTGACCTCCTGGAACCCCAGCAAACAATGGTTATCAGGCATGCATGTTCAGGAATATTCCAAACACAGTAACAGGCCACCAGTAAACATGTGTGAGGCAATATAACATTGCAATACCAATCAGGTTTATTTAGGAGGAGCATAACAAGGAAGGGGCAAATCTGGTCAAATGATTTTATCCTTACTGGTTTGAGCCAGGATACTGCCATGCATTTAGTTCCACTTTGCAGTTCTATAAATATACTGGGTACCCAGATGGAAAACAAGCTAGCCTAAATGGTGCCCGGGGTTATAGCTGTTGTTGGGACCCTTGATGAAAGAAGACATGATCTGGCATGCAGTTTTATTTGTGTCTGGCGGCCGGATGGGTCAGTCTCTTGATCCATTAAACTAGCAGTAAAATGGGGATTAGGTGGTACCACAATGATTATTAAAGCTTGTCTCGGAGCTACCTTGATTTCTACTCACTGTACCCAGACACTGGAGATGAAACAATGAAATAAGACCTGTGGAGATGTTTCTTGAAGCAGGGGGGAGGGTTGCCTCATGGTCCTCATACAGCAGCTGGTCTGGTGATACAGGAGCAAATGACTGAGGCCGATTTCACATAGCCCAAGGCCAAATGGCTTAGTAGAGACAATGAGTAAAAACTGCAAACCGAATATCTTGAACTGGCTGGCCGCACAAACACTTCAGCAACTTTTACACACCTATATGTAAGGATTACAAGAAATACAAATTCACACATACTCCCATAATGCAGAGCATTGTGGGCTGTATATGCAAATCACAACAGAATATTATGCTGGTTCAACTTCAAGCAAAAATGCATGGTACCAAACAGCCTCTCATACAGTCTGCAAAGGTTGGCAACAGAAGATAAAAGTATACACATGTTTCATCCTACCAGGACTCATCAATGTACCTTATCTGTGTAACACCCCAGTGGAATGAACCAGTTACCCTAAGATGGTCTGTCTGGGATATGTTGTGGTGAGCCCAATAAAAACAACAAAACAAGCTAAAAGACAAAGAACCTTAGTGTGCAAAGCACTGAGACAATGGTTATCCCAAAGGGCATTGACCAGGAAGCCAAGGTTCTAAGAAATACAAAATCACATATACCCCCATAATGCAGAGCACCATGGGCTGTATATGCAAATCACCACAGAATATTATGCTGGTTCAACTTTGAGCAAAAATGCATGGTGCCAAAAGGCCTCTCATACAGTCTGCAAAGGGTGCCAACAGAAGACACATACGTGTATTTTGTCCTACCAGGACTCAGTGTGCCTCGTCTGTGTAACACCCCAGTGGAATGAACCAGCTACCCTAAGATGGTCTGTCTGGGTTACGTTATATGTAAGAGTGCTGCTGGTTCCTCTGGGCCTTCCAGTAGCTTGCAAGCTGATCTGCAATACTGCCTTTTGCTGCATGAATCCCCACTTTTGTGCATGCTGCAGCTTGCACCAACTGATGCACCTTGGACCCCATGGACTGAACCACCGAGAAAAGTCTACACCCACCAGGCCTAACCTCTGAGAGATGGCCCTCAGAGGCTGACACTCTGAACTCCCGGCAGATCTGGCAAATCTCCACTGTTTCAGCAGATACCCCTTTACATGGGGTCAAGTTCCAGGAATCTCATTGACTGTCAAAACTATCCCAAACTGTCCCAGTCTCTTAATTGCTTGCTTTTTGGTGCCTTGGAAAGGTCCTCCTTTTGTCCTCACAAGTCTTTATTAATTCCCTTAAGTCTCTGGTCAAAGGTCCAGGCTCTCGACTGGTTACTTTGCTGCAAAATTATGACTGCTGCATAGTCCCAAACACACATTTTATTGCAGTCCCAATATAACTGTCCTGGTGCAGGCAGAATAAACCTTATTCTTACATAAATTCCTTACAGTTACATAGCCCAGCATTTCTCTTTAAACACATTTATTAATCTCTCCCATATATGACTAGTTTCTGTGTCACTGCCTTGTAAATACAGTGCCTCTCTAAAACCAGCAGCAGTTCATTAATATTCATTAGGGCTTCACTGCCCTTTCATATGTCCTTTAATACTGGTGCCCCAGAGGCAGTGTTATAGGTGCTTGCCTTCTACTTAATTAAAAACACTTTCCCTGCCTTTGCTCCAGGTCCCCCGATGCTTTTTTACCTAAATACTATACACCAGGATCCACGGGAACACCTTCCAACTTTTGACCGCAACCAGCAGTTGTAAACAGTGTGCCTCTGGAAAGTGCAAACAGCAGCTGCATGGCTGAAATGCTGGCCGCTCGCAGAATGTGCTCTGGGAGCCCAGCAGGGCTCAAAAGAGATAATGAGGCTGCCTGGGGAACCTGGGGGGGGGGGAGGACACAGAACTTGGGCCAGGCAATGACCTGGGGGATTCATTGGGAGGATGCCTAAGAGGTACAGCTGACATATGGGAGGACTACCAGGTAAGCCCCCCGAAGAGGGGGGTTACATGCGGTCTCTCAGTACTGGTGCTGTGTACCCACAAAAGACTAGCAGCTATAGTCCCTCAGGTCTGTGTCTGGAAGGCAAGAATTTGAAGTCTTCAGCTGAGCACCCTGCTAGGAGTAGGAAACCACACATCCCAGTCCCCCCCACTCACAAGACCGCTCTTCCAGCACTAGTATAGCTCTAGATCGATAGTAAATGGCAGGAATAAACAATTACACCTGTTCTGTGTGCCATTCCAAAGAACAGCTCTTTGACAAGGATCCTTTTCCTACCCATACTCCACTGTGGCTTAATCAGATCCCAGCTAGCATTCTAAATGCTGTTAACCCTCGAACCATCAAAGTTGAACTTATGCAGTTTCTACTCCAAAAGAATGTCTATGAGTGCTCAACTGTTCAGAGCAGTTCTCCAGAGCCTGCACCAATCGTGCCTTCTAGCAACTACTCATGATCTCACTCATGCGTTCCCCCCTCCCCACTCCCTACCCATGTTCCCCAAACTCTGCTACCTCATGCTCCGTAGCTCTTATTCCACTAGTGGTTGTGCTCTCTCATTAGTCTCATGTCTCATTGCCCTTTCTCCTCCTCCCCACCCCTCCTTTTCTCCATCAATCTCCCACCTCATGATATCACCCTCCACGGTCTCTGGTCTCTCCTCCTTCCCCTCTCTCCCTCTCTCTCTCTCTCTTTCTAACCGCCTTCTCCACCTTACCACACTATCTCACATGTACCTCTCCCTGTTCCTCAGCTCCAAAGCTGTAATGCAGTGTGACAAGGCTCCCATTGGCTGCTATCCTCACACCACCTCTCTCCCAATCCGCCATTTTCCTCTCTCTCATATACTTCCTTATGCCATACAGCACTTAATATTAATCCTTAATGAATCTCATAAGAAACATGGCTGTTTTCTATTCTTTTGTTACTTCCTGTACTGATAATTCAAGTATATTTGTAGTTTGTTCTGTGAATTCAATTACGTACTGATAATTGAACTATGTCTCTATTTGTACTGTGAATTCAGTGATATCTATCTTTGCACCATTTAGCAGACGTGACCGCTTGTAAAAGAGTTCTTACTCGAGGTTGATGGCTCAGCCACTGGCACTAAATCAGTGTCAGTGGCTCAGCAGGTAGCACACTCACCTCTGAGGCCAGGAGATCAGTAGGCTGTGGGTTCTATCCCCACACCGGGCACTTGAGTTATATCCCAGTACTGACACTGTAGTGCAGCATGAGGGGTGCTGCACCCCTGAGGTGCCATTTTTGGATGAGACGTTAAACCTGAGCCCCTGCCTGCCTGTTCTGGTGGTTGTTCAGGTGGACGCTAATAATCCCATGGCACTTCTAGAAGAGTAGGGGAAATTTCCCTGGTGTCCTTGCCAAATTTCTTCCATTCACTAGAAATACCACCAACAGCTTAATCTTGTTCAGTTTCTGTTGGTTACTATTTGTATCCCCACCCCCTGGGTCGCCCCTGAAAAAGGGACTTCTAGTCTCAGTGGGCTTACCCGGTCAAAAAAATTCAATAAATACATACATAAAATGTCTGCAATTTAAAAACCAGGCTTTTGAATCTGTTGCATCAGCCACATAGTTCCACATGGCTCTTGTGCTGTTTTATTAAAACTGGTTTTGAAATAATAGTTTGTCACCTATTATTGTAAGTTTACCCAAAGCACTGTGCATTGTCTTCTCAATTGTGCTGCACTAAAGCTACTGTACTAATGATGTCATGTGCTGTATCATTCTGGGAGCCTGTATCTATCTGTTGAACAGCTCAGAAGGGTCCTGCTGCATGTTAGTAGTGTACTATTATACAATGGCAAGAACATTTCCTGGTCTCTGATTGGTCAGTCTTGGGCTGGACCCGTGATGTTATCCCAGTACAACATCACGGGTCTAGTCTCAGTCTCACTGTGAACCTGTAGATGAACATTTGGATGATGAGCTAGATGACCTCTTGTTTTTGCATCTCCTCTTAAGAAACAAAAATATTTTTCCACACTAAAGAACATTCTTTAAAATTATTTTTTTATTTATATATAACAACGAGCCATTGTATAGTAGCAATAATGCCCTCCAGGGTGTGTGTCGTTTGGGATACCGTCACGCCTCAGTTGTTGTGCGCACTTTCGGCCTGCGGCCTTGCGCCCAACCAACTGAGGTGTGACGTTATCCCAGCATGACACACACCCTGTTGGGTATTACTGCTTACGTATTTTATGAGGGGGCTGCTAACTGTTTACCCTTGGTGTGCTTGGCTGGACACATGGCAGTTACGGTGCTGTTCAGCTCTGAACAAGCTGCAGGCATACTTTGTTGTTTACTGAACTAACCTGCTGGAATGCTACTCAGAGTTCCTGTGTTGATAAATGATCCCCATAGAGACAATTATGCAAAGCAGCACCCATATGATGTCCTTACAGCAGTAGTAGTAGTTTATTGTTGATCAGTTATTTAAACCATTACAACATAGAAAGGAAAAGCATTTAACATTCACTGGACATAAGTTTATCCAAACATTTGCTTATAGATTAAGAATCATAAATCTATAAACAGTATAATATTAATCATCATTCTACATACATAAAAACTGCTTTAATAAGCTTTAATAAACAAATTAATAAATCCAAGGGCTGCTATTGTTTCTCATGAGAGACAGCCCACCCAGATTCTCCCCATAAGTCACCTGGCTCTCCTAGTTGTACCCTCCCCAGTTCGAAGGTCTCTCACTGCATCAGCTGGAGACAAATTTGTGTCAGTCACTCTGCCTTACTCCAAAAACTGATATCAGACTTTGCGACTACTCTAACCCCTACACAAGTCAAAAGATCACATTCACAAGGTCCAAATAAAGTCCACCTGTACTTCTGGCTATGTACCCATCCAGGGTCCCATTGGAGATACTCTGCAGCGCTTGCTGCCCCGTAACCCACTTACACAACACCCAATTGTGCACCTATGCCAGTCCGTACAGTGTGTTACATATATTGGATCAGGGATCTGGATCCATAACTAAATGCTGAGTCAGTTCATCATATTTGCTGAAACTGTATTCAGAAATAGGTCCAAGTGTCTAGACTCCATTATCACCTCACTACTATATTGTAGTGGTAGCCCCTTACTATAGAAATTAACAACCTTTTTGTGTCAGGCAGCCATAGGCATATCTGGCTAGCCGACCCCAATTCGCCACAAAACAGTTCCCATCAAAATCTATATAGTTTATTCATTACAGTCATCTAAAATTCAGCACCATCGAAACCTTCATTACTTTCAAATCACACATTTGAATAACGATTTCTTAATTAGTAGGTTCTAACCTTCCTTTGTAAATAGGCTATAGTTACCTTAGAGAGACCTAAAAAACAATATCTTGTAGCTCAAGCAACTCTTTCTGTTTCTGTCTCCTACAAATTAATTATAGCAACTCAGTATACAAAGTAATTAAAAATAGGTAATCACTAATAAACAGAAACACTAACATTACTAAAAGCATAACAGGAGATAACCAGACAGTGTAACATCTCATTTTAAAATTAGTCATTTGGAGTAATTTTGAATTATTTGAAAGTAACATCGTAGTTAAACATGTCATTTTAAAGTTCCTTCGCACAAGACTCAAACGGCATTTTTCAGTGTTCTTTCTTTTGAAGTACTTACAAAAACTGGTATCAGTTATTATGTAGCTCAGCTGCACTTTCCAAAATCATTTCTATGTTACCAAATATATGCTCCTGTTTAAACACATTTGGTTTCATTTCAGAAGCAACCAGCAAAAGTATTCAAGAGGTCGGGGTTCCTTCAGAATAAGTAGCTCCTAGATCAGGAGTCCTGCCTTAATTGTCTAAACGAACATCAAGTAATTGAATTAATGAGGAAATACTTTCTAGTGCAAATTCTAAATTAGTTTCCCCCTAACCAGGAGCTTACCAACAGCTTCACTGCACATTTTTAGTTAACAGAAGCAGCTGCAAACATAATTCCATACTCCCAGCTGTGAGTTATGTATTTCAGGACTCTGCAATTTTCGACAATCACTTCTGCCTAATTATTCTCGTGTCCATTAACATTCCTTCAGGCAATTGCTTCATTGCACTTTTCCCCTGGTACTAAGGACTTGACCAACCTCAAGATTCAATTACTATGGTAAGGCATTTTCCGATAAATGATATTCAGGCATTACAAATTCTGGGGCTTCCAGTATCCTCCGGTCTTTCCTATTTATGCACCGTTACATTTTCACCTGAGATGTTTGGCTTTTCCATCATATTCCTTTGTATACCTAAAAAAGAGAAAAAGAATCACTCTCTGAGCGTAATAAATAACACTACATACATGTCAAGCTTCCAGCACCCCTAGGCAATGCTGGCATACCTGTAGTGCTTTAAAAATCAGCTTATAACACTCTCAAGTGCAGAGAATCCAGTATTCAGCTTTCCTCAGTACTCTTCAGCCTCCTTAGGAATCATCATTAGTATCATCAGCTTGTAGGAGCTTGTTTGTTTAAAACAACCTTTTCTTGCCATTTTTTATCGACACTAGTCCACAGTGTTAATTCTCTCCCAAAAGCATAGTTTAATGCAGCCACCTACCTCTCCACCACTCCATTTATACCTTCTTTTTGAAGTTTAGCCTACTTACAGTGTACCGGCGCTGCTCATCCGAATGCCGAAAACCAATGGCCGTCTGTCCACAAACTTCAGTAATAACTGGGCTGCTACTAATCGCTGCTGGTTCAGCTTTCAGAGAGCAAAATTTACTTAGATTTAGAAAACATTCAAGTAAATAATACTGGTTTCATTCATGAATCCAAAGAAAAAAAGTTTCCTATGCAGCATTCGGAGAGCAATGAACACACTACAGGGAGCGGAGCAGTGTTGCGGCCATCTTGCTGCCCCGCCCCCTCTAACATCTGTCCTTACAGCACTGTTTGGCCAAGCAGAAAGATGCTGAACATAGAACAGACTTCCTTCTGACTTCCTTGTCAGAGGCTGAAACTCCAGGATGGGAAACTAATGTTCACAATAAAATCATTTCCCCAAACAACTACAGTATTGCTAGATACCAGAAACAAAACTGGAAAAAGGCACAATACAGCAAAACACTATTAACCATTTGCCATTGATCTTAAATTGTTTGTTAAACAGGCTTCTGGAATGTATAATGTCACAACTGTTTAAGTTGAAGAAACATTTACAGTCTCTCAGGTGATGTGTACCAACAGCAGTTTTTGCTTACCTAGATGTGTTTTTAAAAATCCTGCAGTTCTGCTTACTTTCTTCTGAGTTCCACATAAGTTGTTGCACTCTGACTCAGGAACTACAATCCATTTATCCTGTGAGACTCATATTCCTCAAGGTCCTAGAGCCAGCCTTATAAGAAACTGACAGCAGAATATGCTTGAAAAAGGTGATCGAATCCTGTGTTGTTAAAAACTGGAGAGAACTATTTCTTCAGTGCCTCAGCAGATGGGGAGGAGAGGGGGTTGCCAGGTCTGCAGATGGAAGGGCCAGTAGAAAGACAATGCTGGGAAAATGACCGTAGTACTCAAGTGGAGGGACACATGATAATGTTCCTAACCACCTTCCTCTTCTACTTCATAGCAATAAGACAGCACGACTATGCATGCTGCCTTAAAATGGGTTGGACATTCTCTGCTTTCTGATTGGCTAAAAAACTCCAAGACCCATATATTAATTCCCCAAAATGCACAGGTTGTAACAGATTCAGGCAATAGGATTTGGAATTTGTGCCAATCATATACAAAATTCATGCGCCTTTTCACTCATTCCTGACTACCATCACATGTATGGCTATCACCTTTACTCACCGAAAACCTTCAACTATGCCCTAAAATGTAAAACTCACTTACATTTTAAAAATAGATAAATAATTAATGTTCTTTTCTCTCATGATACTGTTCCTACATGCATAACAAACTTGCATAATGAAGTACACTTCACAGTTTTAGTTCCTGGTGTCTCTTCGGTGACCATGAGAAAGCTCCCTTCTGTCCTTATGAAGCTTGCCAGGGCAATCTCTGTTGCTTAGCTCAGACCTTCTTTATTTTGTTATATTTAGCATGCTTTATTCTCTGGTTGCCCAGCCCGCACCTATCTACTTCCTCTCCCCCAGTCCCATCACCCCATTGTCCGTGGGACTTACCTTGCTGATCCTTACAGTGCCCCACAATTTACCCCCTGTGGTGGAGCCTTCCCCCGAGTTCCCCAAACCCAGGAGGAGTTTAGATTAGTTGCAGGTCAGTGAACCCAGTGGGCAGGTGTGGGGCCTGTGAGGAGAGGAAGCTTCATCCTGCAGGCTTGGGGTTTTTCTGTTTTTCTGGTCCCCAACCCTTGAACGCTTTGTGGGAATGGCAGCTTGGTGTACGTGCATCAATGGACATGCTGACATCTTCTACCAGGAGTGTCTCCCACTCATCACTGCTGCTCATTACCTGCGCCACCAGCTATGGTCATCTACGTGGCAGTGTCAAGATGAAGCAGGCTATCCTCTCTCCCCAGAAGAGGAGAGCGCCCGTTGGGATGTTCAGGCCTCCTCCTCCAGGCCAAACCCGTAGTGGCCCATGCTTGTTCCCAAACCCACATCACCAGCATGGTGGCAGGTGAAGCATGGATGCCTCAGCCCTTGACTCCAGTGGGCCAGCCAGTTCTAGGCCTTCTGTTTTGTGTGACAAGGCAAACATTCTGCCAAAGGAATTATGAAGCAGTTTGAATTCCTGTGTTCCATAATAAACAAGTATTCCACCTATTGAATGTGTGGAAGACAGCTGATTGACAAGTGGAGAAGGATTATTTTTACTAGCTACTTTTAACAAAAGAAAATACATGTTTTTAGTTACAAAATTGCATGTTTTTTGTTTTTTAAATTGTTTCTCAGGTCACCCATTTTATAAACACTGTAAGATACTCCAGGTCAGTGGTTGTCTGGGTTAATGCACTTCCACTTGCTAAAGACACTTGGTGCAAGTGCCTCGCGCCTCATTACGCACCTGGGTGTGCATTAACCCCTGACAACCAATGGCCTGGAGTGTCTCCTTGTTTACATAGAGAATAATGGATGGGGAAGGGTTTGATATGAGAATTTAATGCACACTCGAGTTGTGGGATGCTACATAAACCCCGAGGGTGAAGCCCGAGGGGTTTATCAAAGCATCCTACAACGAGAGTGTGCATTAAATTCTCATATGAAACACCCTCCCTATCTTTTATTTTTATAATAACAGGCCAGCACTTTTCTCCAGCAGTTTGTGTGACTGTTTGGCCCCGACCACACAGAATGTTGGCCAATGAGGCAGCAGCATAGTTTGACTGGCATGGCTCATGAATGTCATAACAATCAGCCGGTTGTTATGGAAAATACCAACCTGGTCAGTACATTGAGAGAAATTGCTGACCAGTTATTATATAGTGATAATATGCTAGTTGGCTCACTGTCCATGGCAATAATGTGATTGGCTCATGAGGCTACAGTAGTCAGCTTTCAGCCTTACCTCATACTTTATTCACTTGACAGTCACATTATTGCCTCGCATAGTGGGCCAACTAACACATTGTCACTTATATAAAATTCCCCCTACTCCGACAGTAAGTGCATCATTAACTTCCACATATACAGCCACCAGACATGGGCTGAAAGGACTTCAGTTTTACGTCTTGACTGAAGGATGGCACCTTGACAGTGTAGCAGCCCCTAGTGCTACACTTTAGTGCCAGTATCGAATATTATCCCAAGTTCCTGTGGGACTGGTACCCACATCCTTCTGATCTTTCTTCCCAATTATTATAGTACTATTAATAAAAAAGAAATAGACATTCACTATAATCATTCAATCATATTTCTTTGCACAGAGCAGGAAGGATACCTTTTCTTTTGGGGGTATATTTGCTTCTTTTCAGCAGTTCTGTCATTGTGCAGGGTCTGCATGTTGGTGTGCCATTTCCTGTGTATCATGCAGTCTTTTACCTTCAACTCTGTCTTTGCATATTTGATATTTCTTCAACTGCATGCCTTTAAGAATTCATAAATGATATTAATGTAATAATAAGAATGGAAAATAATGATAAGATGCTTACCAATATTATTATCCAACGTGCATGGTAGGCGACTTTTGTTTTCACTTTTCAATCCACATTTAAAGTTCCAAAATGGTGCACATTTTCCCTGAATGATCAGACGCAGACAAATAGATGCACATTCTGCTGGAAACCATGGGACCAGAAAAGGAAGGACCAATCATTCTGGGTCCTATGCACTAAGGGTCCCGTTACGTGCTGCTAAGCTATGTAAAGCTGGTGTGCAACTGTGTGGCCCAGAAATGCGTAGCCCACCATGGCATACACTGAGGTGTGGGAGATTACCACTGGTGGACACAATGGCCACATAATTGTGCACATTGCAGTGTGCAGGGAGGGACAAATGAGCCATGTTGAGCTGGCAACAGCCCATGATCTCACTATAAATGGGTAACCATGGGTCAGGATGCACACCTACTACACAGCCATGGAGAATACCAGTGGCACAGGGCCTGACATAGGCAGCTGTGGAAATGTGCAGAGGCTGACTGGTAGGGCAGACCAGACTGCCATATTGAGGAGGGGCACAAGGTCCCAGGGACAGTGCTATGTGGCATAACAGATAAGCGGATTTGGACAGGGATGCTCAGGCACAGCACCACCAACCTGGACAGCAGAAGTCTGGGACATCCTGGCCCCATGGCTGATGAGGGTGCAAGATAGGACCTGCAGAGTCCCCCTGTGTCCCACAGTACCAACAGCTGGTGGTACTATGCACATCAGTGGTGCCAGGTGCCACTTTGCAGGATCCTCATGGCTAAACAGATGAGCGCATCAGTCACAGAGATCAGGAACAACTACGTTACCCTGTACAGGAGGCATCACTCTAGTTACCACTGGCCAGTCAGGCCTGTATATGGAAGGCCATCCAGACCACTGTCAATGTGGCGGGACCCATTCCCAAATCCACTGCAACCATAAAACAAGTGGTGGGAGCTGAGGACAGCCATCAGGAAGAAGTTGGCAGGCAGATGAAAGTTCAGGAATGCTAGCAGTAGGGGTCCACCCTCCCCAGATGAGCTCACACCAGTAGAAGAAATGGTGATGGATGCCATCAGCTAGGTAATGGTGGATAGTGAAGAGGAAGGACTGGACACCATGCCAGGTGAGTGGCCGCAATGCTACACATATGTTTCAGTGTACACTAGAGAGGCAGTGACAGTGACTATGGCATCCCCTGTACCCCTGCAGTGGACCTGCCTTTGTCATCGTTGCAGAAGTATGACACGATCATGGTGACTGAAGCCCTCATGTCCAACCCGCTGGACACTGTTGACCAGAACAGAACACAGCTGACATGTGATTGTGAGTAACCCAATTGTGCACCACACTGATCATCTTACTGACCGTGCCGAACACTAACCATATTGTTCCCCCATAGCTGCCACTGATACTAGTATAGGATGTGATGGGCAGGAGGAAGAAGAGGGCAATAGCATTTTAGGAAGGACCAGCCAGCAAGATCAGAGGATTCATAGTCACTGATCTACATGCAGAAAATGCACCATTCCCTGGAGCCATGGTCCCAGAGCCCCATGCACCCTTTGTGCCAAAGGAGAGGGCACAAACACAGCAGACAGGGGCATGCACTACAAATGCCCAGTGCACCTGTGACCACTACTGCCATGGCCACCGATGTCCTAACCCCTGAATGTGGCATCTGGTTGGGCAGCACCCACCTGCAAGGGTGACCATCAATCCTGGCATGACACCAGGTAAACAGGGATCCTGGTCCCAGCAGTGATGATAAAGGTTCCTCAGACAGGACTGGCCTGTACAGGAGGGGCAGTGTCAATGCATGCCTGCTCAGTAGGTACTTCCCTGAAGAGAAGATGCTGGAGTGGGGCAGGCTAAAGGCCAGCAAGGAAAACAATGCCGAGCTCTGTGCCCTGATGGTAGAGGTTCAGGGGCTCTGCATAGAGTTCCATATGGTTGGTAACCTGCTCAAGAGCATGCTGGTGGCACCTCACCATGCAGGCTGTTAGAAGTGGCAGAAGTTTCCCCAGCACCAGGTGATGTTTCTGACCCTCCCACATAGCCCTTATCCTTTACCCACCCATTGCCTATGACAACCAGAACAGTGTGGCCATCCCACTGGCTTAGGGGACAAGGGGACAGCCAAGACCCACCACACATGGTCCTCCATGAAGTGACAGGGT
Organism: Neoceratodus forsteri; assembly: GCA_016271365.2. Taxonomy (NCBI): domain Eukaryota; kingdom Metazoa; phylum Chordata; order Ceratodontiformes; family Ceratodontidae; genus Neoceratodus; species Neoceratodus forsteri. The sequence goes on along the minus strand of CM028131.1, from coordinate 1,651,089,789 downwards.
CACTGTGCCCATCAGGAACCCCCCCATTGCATGGATACACACACAGGTATACCGCACACACAGGCATTCAGCACTGACACTCATCACTGTGCACCTTGATGCCTAGACATGTATCATTATACACACACCCCTCCACACACAGGTGCAGTCCAGAACATGCCATACATCAGCCCATGCTGAGCTTATCACCCACCCAATGTTATCCAAGGCTGTGTGCACACAACTTGCACCTGGCTGACCTCCTCCTGGCAGTCATGTGCTGGTGTGTGTGCTGTGAGGTACTGTAGCAAGGTGACACATGGCCTGGGCACAGCTCCCTGTGCCTCGAGTGAGTCATCCCACATGCTACCAGGATGAGGATGGACAACTTTGGAGTATAATGCACCCATCAAGGGTATGTAGCAGGCTGCAGTATCCCATAATGTGATGTGGTTGGATGATGCCCTTTGCCTCATACTAATTTCATGTGCTTCTGTGTTGCAGCCATTCTTGGGAAGCCCTTTGACAGAGTTGGATAAGACCCTGTTCGATTTGTTATGCAGAGAGAGTTAAAAGCAAGGAACTAGTTCTCTCCTCTTCTGTTCTGCCACTTGTCTGTCTCTTGCCTGTCTGATTGTGCAGTCAGATTTTCCTGGGCACCTAGGAATTGGCCACTCAGAAGGTCCCACAATTCCTCCTGTTATCCCCTTCCTGTTTCTATTCTTTCTTTCTCCCTTGCTGCTCTATGGTTAGAAAAATGTGTATGTGATCTTTATGTGAAACTGGGAACCCTTGGTTTGTGGACGTATTTTGTTGAAACAACTACTAGATTTGTTAGAGAAGTTAGTAGTTTGGAACACAGGGTTGATCTTGCAAAACCTTTTGACCTTTCCAAGCTTGTTAACAGAATTGTCAGCAGGAAATCAGTTCTGGGACAGAATGTCTTAATTGTCTGCACCTGTTATGAAGACTAATGTACTCTTCAGGCTGGTCACAGAAAGGGTAATGACAAACTCTTGTTACATTTTGTGAAAACAGGAGATGAAACTTACAAGAAAAAGATGCCGAGTTTAAACTGCCAGGAAAAGACATCTCATTAAAAGAGAGTAATGTTTTGTTTACAGATAGAGATTGGGATTTTAGACAGAGACTCAGGAAGGATTTTTGTTTGTACTGCCTTTGTGAAGAACTATCCTGTACATCTTTATTTTTTTTTGTTATTGATAATAATAAAACATTACTTGTGAGTTTTATAACTTCTCCTGGTTTGCCTATGCTTCCTGACCTGACCATGGCCACACATCTTCAGGACCCATGCAGCACTCTAGGAGTGGAGGCAGAGGGAATGGGTAAGAGTGATGTGACTGTCTACAGACCTAGAGAAAATTGATGCCTACAACTGCAGCAAGTGTGGCATACATTGGTTTATCAAAGAGTCTGCAATTATGAGTATACCTCCACCTCCCAGGCTAGTGATGGCATGGTTGGGGTGTGTGTGTGTGTGTGTGTGTGTGTGTGTGTATGGATGGGTATAATAGGGCATGGTGGCATGATAGGGCATGGCAGAGCATGTAGGGGTGCATGGGGCCTAGTATGGCATGGCAGAGGGTGCATGGGGGATGGTAATGCATGGTTGTGTAAGCAGGGGTGCATGGGGCATGGTATGGCATGACAGGGCATACAGGGGGTGTCTGTGGGCATGGTAAGGTAAGGAAAGGCATGGTGTGGCATGCAAGGGATGCATGGGGACATGGATGGCAGACCACATCACAGTGCCTTGCACCTGTATTCTCTCCTAGAGGACACACCTGTATACCTCAGGACCATTCACTTGCAGAAGGAGGGCTACAACATCATGGACATTGACACTGAGCCAGCACAGAGTCCCCTGTAGGAGTGGGAGAAGATGGCAATGCCGGTGTATTATGGGGCAGTGGCGGTGTCCGTTCTCTTGGAGGAGTAGCTGGGGTGTCATGGCTGGACCAGGCTGACAGTGGTGGCATTGTGGACATTGCTCTGGGGCCAGAGGGCATGCAAGTGAACTGCTTCAGCAGGCAGTGGCAGGCAAGAGATGTGTCACCTGTGTGGGTTCAGTATGCCATGGTGGGCACACAGGCTGTGTGTCCACAGACATTTTTTATGCACATGATGTACAGTATTTTATTTTCCATTTTTATAATTATGTTTTCCTTATTTATATATCACATTTTGGCCACTGTACCTCTAGGTGTGGGTTGTATGCCAATAATAAAACCTTTCACTACACCTGCACCATGTCTTGTAATTTGTGGAGGGGCATATCTGTACTTATGGCAGCCCTCCCGCCATGTAGTGCATGATGTGCTATGCACCCTGCTATACCGCCATCCACAGCTATATGTACAGTAGTGCATAAGCATTGTGGGCCACTGTCCATGGACAGACTCCCTTTTTCTGTGGTCTGGCAGCCCTACCTGCAGCTATGTGGCTGTCTGCTGTGTATGGTGCATAGGCCCCTCATGCCTGCAGCACATGGCCACCAACAAACCATGCGGTGCATACTGTCCTGCACACCTGGCTTTCACATCGCATATGAGTCAATGTGCCATTATGCATAAGGCCCTTTGTGACAAAGAAAGGACAGCCATGGAGCTGAACTCATTGCACAAAGGGCCAAGACAGCCTAAAATTCCAGCTCTAGCTCATTATACTGTATTTGTGCCTATGTGGCTAACATAGACAAAACAGAGATATCAGATAAATAATTCTACATAGGCCCAAAATGATCTGGAAAATGTTTCCTATAAGGTTTCCCACTGGTTATCTGAGGAATCAGCCAGAGAATAAACAAACAGTTAATGCACTGTTCAGGTAATTCTCATAAAAACTATGGGATAGAAAAAGACCTTTCCTAGGTCCCGGGTACAATTGATTGCTTATGTTTAAGTATCAGTGACCCTGCTGTAAGTGAGGATGGCAATACACATCGAAAGGACTTCACCTGAATGAATATGCTAATTGAGTCATAGTAAAGGTTAGATTTTTAGTGTCTTTGCCAGGTAAAAGATTATAACATGATTCATAAATTTTACATGGACTGCACTGTTTTGTCACTTTGAAGGTGGTCTTCTGAGAGTTAGATGGCTATTGATGGAGTTGTTTTACTCTCCTATTTATGTACCCATGCCTCTTTTTAACACATCAACAGTCCTGCTGTCTGTTCGCTACATTTCCTTCTTCAAAATTTAAATCTAGCTGCCGTGTGAAGAGACTCAATTGAGATCCTCACCAAACAAGATGTCACAGTTGCTATCTGTCTCCACCAGCAAACTGTCTACTTCATCTTATGTAAACCTTGGGGGAGATATTCAGAGTCAGGTGGATACACTGTGCAAATGGATGCGCTGCCCAAAAAAATGGGCCATCCGATTCGGACGGGATGTTCAAACAGAATGCATGATTGGAAGAGATCCCACTTTCTGTTTGAATATCGGACCCTGAATGCGCTGCTACAAAGCAGGCAGCCACCACGCTCGTGCAGCACACATCCAGGGTCCGGACTGAAGACCGCCATTGGGGAATGCGCATGCTACCTGATTTTTCCAGAGAACAGGCTGAGGGGACTGGACCACATGATGCCTCAAGGGAAGTAGAATTTGATTACAAGTTGTGGGACCAGGGAATAAAAAAGATAGTCTAGCACTTGCTGATTTGTACTGCCAAGCTTCCAGTTCTAACCCAGAAGCTGCACATGCTTCTAGGAGTGCCTGCTTTTTTTTTAAAAGATTACTACTCTATGGAGACATTTTTGTGCTTTTTCACCATTTTAATAAAAATGGCATCATGCTCAGATCCAACCTGCGACAAAGTGGCAGCCAATTTACTTGAGTATTTACACTGCATTGATAGTAATTCCTTAGGGAATTCAAAATAAAATGGTTCAGTCAATTCAGAAGAATGCCCAGTTTTCCTAGTAAGCCAGTTGCAGCCTACCCATACACCAGGCCCCCATATTCAATAACTGGGAGAACCATCGTATTAACAATTTTAAGTCTGGTTTCTCATGTAAGAGACTATCTATTCCTATACTGAAAACCTAACCTGGGGCCCACTTTTGAAATTATACAATTTATATGATTTCATTATCAATTGGCATCTAGTCAGACTGCAGATGCTGGCTTTGTAGGATTGTAGGAAGGTACTGTCCGTAAGGATTTCCCATCACTGATAGAGGTTACAAAGGATTCTGAAATATGAAGCTGATTCCTGAGCAGAGATGTGAAAAATTCACCAGCAAAGCTAGAAGACATCATGATTTCCACTTTTGGTAAATTTCACAAAATTAATTCTAGATTTTTTCTTCATTTTTTTATTAATTCCCTGTTAAAAACAATTCAGATGAAATACTGTGTTCACCCCTTTCCTTCCCCTCTACCCATTACTTTTAATATAAACCGTTCAGGTGCACATTGCTAGGTGCCCCAGTCCATATGTATTTCCATTTCCCATCCCATTCCATCTGTAATTGATAAGTGACCTTGCCTTCTATAGGTCATGCAGGTCTAGGAGATCAGGTGGGTCACATAGGTCTGATGGTGAAATCTTAAGCAAAATGCATTTATGATATCTTGGCAACAACTGTAATATAGTAATACGTATAGTAATATTCTCAAACAATGCAGAGGAATTTCATTCAGTGTGTAAGGCATTTAAAACCCATTCTTCATTTCTATAAGCTGCTTACATAAGTAATGGTTGTGATGCTTGGCCAGCTGGTATGATTATTGTATGATATTTATAATATAAAAATACAGTATGTGATTGTCTCACATAAGACAGCCTGTGCTTCCATGTGCCCCCCCAGGTTTCATTGAAGCTACAGGATATGAAAACTGACCAGGAACCATTTAATTAACTGACTTCCTTCAGAATGGCATTTTATTACCATTTATGACATGCCTAGGCTTTTTGAAGTGCAAACCAAATGTGACTTTATGACTTCAGAAACAGGATGTCATTAGGCTGATTCCTGTTAGCTTTTTAACACATTGGTGCCAGTGTGGGATTGTTAAGTTCAAAGGAAGCATATGTAATTAAGGAGTTATGTATAGGAAATGTATTTTTTCTTCTGATGGCACCTTATTTAAAATACCTTCTGACTCAAAATCATTTTTTGTAATTTTATATTCTAAAAGGAAGAACTAGATGACTCACAGAAGGGATGTGAAGACACAGAGTTTAAACTGATACTTGTGTCTGAATTGTAGGTCATATCATCTTGGGACTCCAAAGAGACACAGCTCTCTCATCTAACTTTAAAACACACTTCCAGAGGTAATACCTTAGATAGCAAACATCTAAATGTATTGTGGTAGGAGTTTTGCTTTGTAATTTTCCCTTGTTCTTTATGTGATTGTGAGCTCTTTGATATATTGTTCTATGTTTACATTTTCATATTTTATCATCTTTTAGTAAAGTACATTTTCTTAAGATACTGCCTGTGTGTCTTCCAAGTTCTTTTGCATGTGATGTATACGTGGTTAAGTCTGACAGCTGTTTGAAGGGCTTGATGATATTACTAAACTGGGAAAAGGTAAGAATATACCTAAGGTCTCTTATAGAGTTAAAAGGGTACATTTTGGAAGCCTGGCTGGGTGCTCCTGGCAAAAGATTGTACTGCAATCCCTGAAGAGGGTATGTATCTGAGCCTGTTCATTGGGTATGCTAGCACAAGGTTCACAGTTTGACCCCTGCAGCATGTGAGACTAAAGGTGGATTCAGACCCAAAAGCAGATAGGAGTGTTACTCCTGTCTCTACCTGTTCACACTATTGCACTCTGAGGCTGCACTGTGGGAGCAGAGGGCCTGACCTGCTGAGTGCGTTTGTGACAATGGTAACAGCAAACTTATTTTGAATCTTTCAGTAGTCAGGGTAAGGCTGATGAAACTGCAAAAATAGTTATTAGAGCTGTGAAGCTATAAGCAGATATATTCTAATACACACAGATATTCTGGATTGGTGGGTCACTGTTCTGACATATACTGTATATCTTCTAATTAGTTAGGAGGCAGTATAGTGTAGTGGTTAAGAGCACTGAGCTGCAAATGTGGAGAACTGTGTTTGAATCTCACAACCACCACTTGCATACTGTGTGACCATGAACAAGTCACTTCATTTCCTGTACACCCAGGACGCACCTGGAAATAAGCATCAGCTTAATGAGCCTTTCCTGGCCAGAAACTGTAAAATTAAAATAAATAAATAAATAAATAATAATAATAATAATAATAATAACTTTATTTATAGCAAGCGCAATTCAAAAACTATCAAAGTGCTTTTACAAAACAACAAAAACCATTAAAATTTTTAAAACCACTTAAAACAACAGAATCTATAACTTAATAATTAGGATAGGCAAGAGAGAATAAATATGTTTTCAGAGCAGATTTAAAGCTCTCCACAGTCAGGCACCCCCTTATCCGAGGAGGTAGAGAATTCCACTGGGTAGGAGCCGCAAAAGCGAATGAATGGGCTCCAGAGGTCTTCAAACGCACCCTGGGAATCTTTAGCAATCCCTCCTCAGCAGAGCAGAGCAGTTGGAGGGGGCGGTAGAGACAGAGGAGCTCTTGCAGATAACTCTGTCTCTGTCCATGTAGGGCCTTGTAGGTTAGTAAACTAACCTTGAAGGTGATTTGCCACTGAACTGGCATCCAGTGCAGGCCATGCAGCACGGATGTGATATGGCTAGATCCAGACAACCCAGTCAATGACTTGGCTGCAGCATTCTGTACCAGCTGCAAGTAGCAGATAGCAACCCCTGGAAGCTCTAGGTACAGGGTATTGCAGTAATCAAGGTGGGAGGTCACAAAGGTGTGGACCAGAGTGTGAAGATCACCGGATGGAACCAAGTGCTTAATCCAGGTGATATTCCTCAGGTGATAAAGTGTGGTCTCAATGAGGGATGACACCTGAAACCTCTGGATCAACCCCTCATCATAAATAACACCCAGACTCCGTACCCATTCAGAGGACATCAGCTGGCAACCCCCAGGCACAAGCCCAGAGGCCTGCTCTGCTGAGGTCCCCTCTACCCAGTGACCTGGGTCCACCACCAAAACCTCAGTCTTGTCAGGGTTCAGCCTCAGCCAGTTGGCACTCATCCAGCCCAGAATCTCAATGAGGCAGTTGTTAAACATCGAGACTGCGTCATCCTGGATCAAAGGACATGTATAGCTGAGTATCATCTGCACAGCAGTGAAAACTCAAGCCAATATGCCTTACAGTGTCTCCCTAATGGCAGCATGTACACCGTGAATAACATAGGCAAAAACACAGAACCCTGGGGTACCTGACATGGTAGACAGAATGCATCAGAGGAATAAATTCCCTGACGCAACTGTCTGAGATCTACCAGTGAGGAATGAGTGAACCATCTGAGGACTGTACCCGACAGTCCACAGATCACCCACAGGTTCTCCAGCAAGATGCCATGATCCACGGTGTCAAATGCTGCAGAGAGATCCAGGAGGACCAAGATAGAATGAGTCCTCCAATCTCTCACTATCAGGAGATCATTGAGCACCCGAACCAGGGTGGTCTCAGTGCTGTGCCTCTTCCTAAATCCTGACTGGAGAGGATCATAGATGTCATGGATGGTAAGATGATTGTCCAGCTGCAGTGCAACCACCTTCTCAATAACCTTGCCCACAAAGGGCAGGTTAGAGACAGGTCTCTAGTTGGTGAGACAGTCCAGGTCAAGAGAAGATTTCTTAGGAGGTGTAACCATTGCCTCCTTTAGGGAGTCAGGAAATTCACCCATCTCAAGCAACCTCTGGACTATCTCAGCCAAGACCCTGGTCAATGACCTCCATGCACCCCTCAAGGAAGCGAGTTGGGCCGGGTCCAAACTACAGTAAGTTGCGCATACTCTGGATGATCCCTATGACATCCATGATCACTGGCTGGATGAAAGCCGACCAACAAAACTGTGGTTTTGCAGCCTCCAACCGATCACCACCCCGACCATTGGAACTAGCTGAAACAATCTCTGATCTGATGTCGGCAACGTTATCTGCAAAGAAGCAAGCAAACTCATCACACTTATCCTGTGACAATGCTCTCTGAACTTGTAGACAGGCTGGATTGCACAGTCTGTCTACTATTTGGAAGAGCTGAGCAAGTCAGTTCCTTGCAGCGGTGATCTCCCCGTACAGGAATGCTGCCTTCTTAAGGAAGATCACCGATTGATAGTCCAAATAATGGACCATCAATCTATGCCTATCAACATCAAGACCAGATTTCCGCCAGTGACGCTCCATCCTTCACCCCTCTTTCCTCATCTCCCTCAAGGTCCCATCAAACCAAGGGGACTGAGGGTGACGAATGAGGTGAACCTGACAGGAGCAATGGAGTCCAGAGCCACTGCCACAACCGTATTATAAGCCTGCAGCAGGCTGTCTGGACACATGCTAGCTGTCTGAAGTCCTGATAGATCCAGCACCACCATCAGGCCATCTGGGGTTACTCCCATTAAAGGGTGGTACTGGACCATCTCCACGGGCAGGCCTATGAGGAGGGCCTGGAAATTGAACTTGATAGTGTAATGGTCAGACCAACCGACTGGCTTCACCACCAAGTCAGAGATCTCCATACCCAAGAGGAAGACCAGGTCCAGTGAATGCCCAGAATTATGGGTAGAGGCAACAGTCTGCGAGAAGCCCAGCGAGATCATAAGATAAATACAACCACCCTCTAGTACTAGCTGCTCTCTAATTGAAGTCATACAGTATCTACAGTTCAGTATTTCCAATAGAAGCTGCCCTCCAACTGAAGCCACAGCTAGAATTAAAGGATGCGTTTATACTTGCTGCATAGTCTGGCATTCTCATAGGTACTACAACAGAGCACAGTACTCTTGTTTTTATGGAATAGTAGTTAATGTCCTAATTGAATCAGCCTTACTAGTATCAGTTTTGCTTTTACTTTCTATAATTTTAGTTTCTGTTTTTCAACATACTTACTCTGTGTGTTCAATGTGTGTTCTGTTCTTTGCATATGGTATCATCTCTTGCTCCTTTGACTGTCAGACGAAAAAGTATGGCAAGTTCACTGTACAACTTTATTTATGCAAATAGAAAAAAAAAACCAGGCGGTTTTAAAAAATGGTCTGTAAGTGAGTAAGCAACTGATCACAAGGCAGATAAAAGCCTTGGGAAGCAGGAGCCTGGATCAGCTGTTTAAATTAAAGTTGTCTTTCAATTGAAGATGCCCTATAAATTGTAGCTGCACAGAACAAAAGCTACATGTACTAGAAGCCACAGCTTCAATTAAAATATATACGTAGTATTATTGGTAACATTCCCGAGTGAAGAAAATTCTTATTCATGGATTTCCTATGAAATATCCCCTATGATAAAATCGTATTACAAACTAGGAGATTCCTATTGGATGGAAGAGAAACTGGTTAATTCTGTTAGGGAATTTTTTTGTTTAAGTTTTACTACTGATAGGTTGGGATATTAACATGTGTATGCACTTTTCATTTTACATTTATGTTTAGTTTGGGGTAGGGCACTATACTGTAACTGCATTTTGGGAATAAAGTATATATTTTAAATAATTTGTGTCACCCTTTCTATAAGTCCAAATGAACTGAAATGTTATATACTGCCAAACTTTGGGGTACAAAAAATTCATCAAGTCTATAAAAAGAGGGTCCGGCATGCTGGCACAGCAGCAGCGCTACTGCTTGTGACACCAGTGATCCGGGATCTGGAGCAATCTCGGGTTGCTGGAGGGCTGTCCTGGGGGAGGAAGATTGAGCACCTGACGGGCTGCTCTCTTCCTCCGGGGACAGAGGGCTACTGGTCCTGCTGCTTTACTGCCACCTGGGTGACCACAGGTGGAGGTGCAGCTGGACAGCAGAAATGCGGGTGGGAGGACGTCGGTCAGGAACTGGAGCGGCAGCATGTCTCTGCGTGCTCCGCCTCCTTGGTTCCCATTACACACTGATGTCTGTAGGGTCAAAACAGAAAAATCAGAAGTCCCCCACACCAGACGCCTGTAGATTGGACCCAGCAGTCATGAGGCTCCTTAACCGGGCTCCTTGGTGGGCCAGTTGGACCACCAATACAGACTTATGGAGTGGGAGGGGATGATGCGGGGTCCCCTCCTTCCCCACCCAGGGGCAAACCAAGGGAGGATGGGGGTGGGCCCTCCATTTCCCTTGGGGAGTAACCTGGGGCACAGCTATGGGAGTGTGCACTGCCTTGGGCTCCCGGAAGATAGGGGTCCGTGGGGAGAACAGAGGGCCACAAAAATAGCAAAATATAAAAAAAAGTCTATAAAAAAATGAGTAAGCTATACAAAATATAGTTAGGTATGCCAGTCTCCACGCTTGCAATTTTTTAAGTGTCTGTTTCAATGTAACTGATAATTACATGCAACAGGATAATGACACTGTAGTTACATGTTTGTTGCATGCAACTACATTGCAACTGCAATGCACAGTGAAGTTAAACTGTAACTGCAGTGTAGTCAACTGACACCTAAAAGAGTACTACTCCCTCATATCTTGTAAATTTTGTTTTCTTGTCAACAGATAACTCTTTCCGTGTAGCTGCTGGGGATATACTGTATGTGTTTGCTTTAGTTTGTTTTCACTGTTCATATGAGCCCCTGTAACTAGCCTGGGAGTCTCCATTTTTTAGTTATTGAAATCTCATTGTCTCTGAGAGCTGCATTAGCATAAGAGAACATTATGCCACAAACAGCACCCATTTACGCCATGTATCTCTATGCTGAAAGTACATATAGCCTAAAAAAACTCACTACAAGATATAGAGACCAAATGCAATTTAAATGAAAAAACCCTGCATTACATCTAAGAGAGTTTGCAAAGCTAATTGAAAGTAAATGTAGTATTTCATGCCTTGCAACTTGTTTTTTTGAATTCTAAGTAAGCAGACAGACATGCTGTGGAATCTAAAGGGTGCTGACATATCACGTTCTCATATGATGGACAAAGAACCTCAGCGTGCAAGCACTGAGGCAATGGTTACCCCAAAGGGCACTGGCTGGGAAGCCAAGTTTCAAAGAAATACAAAATCACACATACAGTACCCCCATAATGCAAAGCACCATGGGCTGTATATGCAAATCACCACAGTATATTATGCTGGTTCAACTTTAAGCAGAAATGCATGGTACCAAAAGGTCTGTCACACAGTCTGCAAAGGGTGCTAACAGAAGACACATACACGTGTTTTGTCCTACCAGGACTCATCCATATGCCTTGTCTGTTTGACACCCCAGTGGAATGAACCAGCTACCCTAAGATGGCCTATCTGGGTTATATTGTGGTAAACCCAATAAAAACAAAAAATAAGGTAAAAGACAAAGAACCTCAGTGTGCAAGCACTGAGGCAATGGTTACCCCAAAGAGCACTGGCCGGGAAGCCAAATTTCAAAGAAATACAAAATCACACATACCCCCATAATGCAAAGCACCATAGTATATTATGCTGGTTCAACTTTAAGCAGAAATGCATAGTACCACAAGGTCTGTCACACAGTCTACAAAGGGTGCTAACAGAAGACACATACACATGTTTCATCCTACCAGGACTCATCAGTGTGCCTCGTCTGTTTGACACCCCAGTGGAATGAACCAGCTACCCTAAGATGGTCTATCTGGGTTATGTTGTGGTGAACCCAATAAAAACAAGCTAAAAGACAAAGAACCTCAGCGTGCAAGCACTAAGGCAATGGTTACCCCAAAGGGCACTGGCCGGGAAGCCAAGTTTCAAAGAAATACAAAATCACACATACCCCCATAATGCAAAGCACCATGGGCTGTATATGCAAATCACCACAGTATATTATGCTGGTTCAACTTTAAGCAGAAATGCATGGTACCAAAAGGTCTCACACACAGTCTACAAAAGGTGCTCACAGAAGCCACATACCACGAGTTTACGTCCTACCAGGACTCGTTAATTATTATCCCAAATCTATTTTACACCCCAGTGAAAATGAACCACTACCCTCAAGATGGTCTATCTAAGTTATGTTGTGGTAAACCCAATAAAAGCAAAAACAAGCTAAAAGACAAAGAACCTCAGCGTGCAAGCACTGAGGCAGTGGTTACCCCTAAAGGGCACTGGCAAAGAAGCCAAGTTTCTTTTTTTTAAGTTTAATTTTTATTAAATTTTAGGTATAATATTACAAACACACATATATCTACAAAAACACACTTAATACCATCTTGATAAAGAGGTTAAGTATAAGTACATTTTTCATAAATTAGATTTTCAAGTGAAAGATCATTGCTACAAGAAAAAATGCATCTGGTTTTCAAGCATTCAGATCCATTTAATAAGTGAAAGTCTAGTTGAGCCAGATAATATGAAACAAATGGATAATAATTCTGGTACATTCTCTCAAATAAGGTTTAATTCAATTGATAACACTCAGGAGCTCCAAGGTTACTAGCCCGTTCCCAACCTTCCTCCTTCATGGCACAAAATCAGGCCTCTGTGTCATGATATATATGATCCATCTTCTCCAAAGCAATTCAAATTGGGCCAGTCTTTTATTAATAGAGGCTGTGAACCATTCCATTCTGTAAACTGAGATCATCACTTCTTGCCATTGCCCCATGGAAACTTTTTTGTTCGTAAGCTAATTCCTGGCAAGTGTTTTTTGTGCCAGCAAGAGCATTATTCTTAGTAGTTTAGCTGTTCTTCCATCTCTGTGTCCAGGTAGAAGGTCCAGAAAAAAATATAAAGTGGGGGATAGAACCAAATTTGGGTCAAAAATCTGATATATGGCCTGTGTAGGTCCTGAAGGAAGAGGTCAGCAAGGGGCAGCTCAAAGAATATGAACCAAAGCTGATGATGTGTGTCCACAGCCTCTCCAGCAAGTCGAGGTTGCTCCCTCCTTATATTTCCCTGTTATTACTGGGGTATGGAAGTATCTAGAGAATACCTTCCAGGAGAACTCCCTTCATGTCACTGCTACCATTCCCCAGTGGATTCTTTCCAGCATTTTAAACCAAACTGTGTCAGGGACTGGGGTGTCCAGATCCTGAGACCATGCGTGTCTAACTATTTGGGGTGTGTCTCCCTTCCACTGTAAGAGGACTCTATATAAATATGAAACAATTTTATCTTGGGGTGCATGGCTCTCCAATGCTGCTCTAATAAGTCAAATAATTTGTGGGGGGAAATACTCTCTCCTCAGGGAAGGGATTGAATATAGTCCTGTGCCTGGAAATATCTAAATCTCTCTTGCCATGGTAGTCCGAATTGGGTTACTAGATCTTGAAAAGGTAGAACCTGTCCTCCCTCTAGCAGATGCCACACCAGAAAAAGGCCTTTTTCCTCCCATCTCTGAAACCCTGAGTCCCATTTAGCCAGTTGAAAGGTCTGTTCATATGGAAATGTTCTCAGAAGAGGTCTCCATGATTGGAGGGATTCGTCATCTAGGATTTCGTACCAATTGGTGAGGGTGTGCGTGGAACAGGGGTTCTCTAGTGCTAAAGTGGGTAGTCCCTCCCAGGCAAGAAGTAGTTTGTTTAGATTAGGAGCTCATTAGTTTCTAAGGTTTTCCACTTGACAATATATGTTTTGCTTAACCAGTAGAAGACTGTACGAAGCTACGCTGCTTGGTGGTATAACCTTAAGTTGGGAAAGGAGAGTCCATCCTCATTTTTTGGAATCTGGAGTATTGATAATCTAATCCTAGGTCTCTGTTGACCCCAAATGAATCGTGAGATTCCCCTGTTCAATCTATGAAAAAATGTTACTGGGATATACATTGGTAAAGTCTATGATAGGTACAAGAACTTGGGAAGTAGAACCATTTTAACTGCCTCTATCTTCTGTATTAGGGGTATTGGGATAAGTGCCCATCTCTCTAGATCAGCTTTCAATTGCTCTAAGATAGGGATAAAATTAAGTTGAAAGATCTGGGTACTGTCCAGAGATAGGCGAACTCCAAGGTACCTCAGATGTTCCCTATTCCATTTAAAGGGGAAGATATTTTTGATTGCATTTGAGGGGGAGTAGGCTGCTGCTAGGACCTCAGTTTTAGCTGTGTTCACTTTATAGCCTGCTAATAAGCTAAAGTTCGTTAAGGTGTCCCACAGAGGAAGTAATCCCTCTTCCAGGTTACAGAGGTAGATCAAAAGATCATTGGCATACAGGGCTATTTTATGTGTTTCGCCCCCCCCCCCATCTGCATGCCCTCTATTTCTTCTTTTTGTCTCAGGTCTTGAGCAAGAGGTTCCAGGTAAAAGGCAAATAGGAGTGGGGAGAGGGGACACCACTGCCTGGTCCCCCATAGCAGTGTTATGGGGTGGATACTTCTCCATTTATTTTTGATGTACGCCCTGGGACTTGTGTAAATATTATTAATAATGTTAGCGAAGGCTGTCGAGAACTCGAATGTTTCAAGCATCTGACTCAGAAAGTTCCACGCCACCCGGTCAAAGGCCTTCTCTGCATCCAAACTCATTAGTAAGAAGGGGGACCCTGACCGGGCGGCGTGGGAGAGAAGGGATAATGTTCTCTTAATGTTGTCCTGAGTCTGTCGGCCCAGGACAAAACCTGTCTGATCGTAGTCTATAAGCCTGGGTAAGACTTCTAGGCACTTTGCCAACAGTGAGGTGTACAATTTATAATCTATATTTAATATAGATATAGGTCTATATGATTCACACTGGGTCTTGTCTTTGGCCGGTTTTAGAATGCTGGTGATGACAGCAAAGTTCCAGGATGGAGGGAGGTTATCTCCTCCTTGGGAGGCTCTGCAGATGGCTAGAAGAGGTAGTTCCAGTTCTTTTTTAAAAAACTTAAAAAATTCAGGAGTATATCCAGCGGGGCTGGGGGCCTTGCACGCTTTTAGTGAATTTATTGCCCTGGTTAACTCCAATAGGGAGAATGATTTATCAATTTGTGTCTTAAGTTCCGGGGTAAGCTTCAGTAATCTCAGCTTAGTAAGATAACTTAAAATTTGTGTATCCTTTGCCAATTGTTCTGGGGTGTATAGGGCACTGTAATACTTTGCAAAGGACTCCAACACTTGTTTTGGGTGGGTCCCTAAGCGTCTTAATGTGGGGTCCCTAATTTGGGCTATTGTAGTCTGAGCGATCTTCTGCTGCAGACAATGGGCCAATAATCGGGTTGCTCTTGGCCCTGTCTCATAAAATTTTTGACGGAGGCATTGTAAAGCCTGTTCAGTTTTAATGTCAAGTATTTTTTGGATCTGCTGCTTAGTGCTTTGCAGTTGGGGCCAAACAGTTTGATCCCACTCCGCATGAACCACTTAGAGGTCAGCTAACTGGAGTTGAAGCTTCTCCAGATGCTGATTTTGCTTTTTTTTTATAATGTGCTGCATATTTAATCACATCACCTCTCAGTACCACCTTTACTGTGTCCCAGAGCATCACTCTAGTGATCTGTGGGGAATTATTTTCTTGGGTAATTTAAGGTATACGATCTTTAATGAAATCTGTAAAATCTTTTAGATTAAGTAGGTAGTTGTTAAATCTCCATTGGGACTGCCTTCAATCAGGGCCCCATTCCAGGGTTAAGGTAAACTGGGAGTGGTCTGACAAGACTGAAGAGGCATGAACACAATCTAATACTTTAGAATGATGCTCACCTGAAAGCAGAAAGTGGCCAAGGTGGGCATATGAACCATGGGGAGGAGAATAGTGTGTGTATTCTCATCTCCCAGGATGTGAGAGATACCAGACATCAACCCATAGTTCCCCTTTCATGTATGCATTTATTGTTTCACTGGCTGGAGTTTTTTTAAGGAGGCTGAGGTTAGAAGAATCTATCTAGTCCATTGTTTGGTTTAAATCACCACCCACTATTAAAGTCCCAACTTGTAGTTCAGTGATTTTATGCAGCAAGATTTTTATTGCAGCCACTGTTGAGCCTGGGCGAATATACAGTGAAAGAAGGGTAATTGGGGTGACCTCTAGGGTTCCAACTAGGATTGCTAAATGGCCCTCAGAATCTGTATAAGTGGATGTGACTCTCAACTGAGAACCCCTGGCCACCAAAATAGCGGTGCCTCGTCTCTTCCCTTTTCCATATGTGGAGGCCACTACTTGTGAAAAGCCGAATTTTTCTAATTTGGTATGTTCTAACTTGTTAAGGTGGGTCTCTTGTAAAAGCATGGTGAATGGGGCTTGTATTTTAAGAAATGAGAGAACCCTTCACCTTTTCACTGGATTATTAAGTCCATTAACATTTTGGGATACGATTGTAAGTCTTCTTTTATCACCCATTTTCTTGTGGGCAACAAAAAGCAAGTGTTCATTGGACCCAAGGCTTTGTCAGGTTTCCACTTAATAATATTCCATATTCATACAAAAATCTCCTACCTCCATCCCTGTCATCTACGTGGGGGGGATTTCCTTGGTGCTCCAAACTTCTCTTGTGTTCAATAACCTTACAATTTGACAATCTGGCACTTAGACATAAAACATTCGAACAACAGGTATCCATAACATATAACAAGAACTTAGGTAATGAAGTCCCTTCCGTGATGACCTCACAACCCTGGGGGCCATCTCGGGAGGAAGAACTATCTACAGTATGACCTCCAAGGTAGGGGCACCATATAAGAGGCACCATAGTTGTCCAGGTATGCATAAATAAGTTATGCCCTACCTGGAGAGGAGAAAAGGAGCCACTAGGGTGGTCCGGTTCTCCTAGACTGTAAAAAATTTGAGTCTCAGACGATTGTTCAGGCTGCATGTCAGTACCAGTATCAATGGGGAGCCAAGCACGTGCAGCGTGAAGTTTAAAATGAGCTCAACCCAGTGTAACAACAACCACACAAATCCGAGCATTTGTAGTTTTATCGTTGCCCCCCCCAAAAAACTTATTGAGTATCCCAGTAAAATATAGAGGAATCGTTGAATGATTAGGAGCCTGAGTCTAATTTTAGCAAATCAAGCAAAGTCTAAATACCCTGCATGTGGATCAAGTGTGCATGTGGTAATAAAGTGCATAAGGTAGTAAAAGGTTTAAAACTCTCCTATTGCAAACCGTCACACATGAATTCCTGCCCCTTGCTCCACACTGTACAAGATCCAGTATTATCCCAGATTCTGAACAAATAGATCTGTTTAACCATTTAGTAATACCAAATCTTGCAGCTCAGTTTAAAGATAGGCAAACCCCCTCCTATGTCCCCATTCCACTTAAAAGTAGAAGCATTTACAATTTCTATGGTCATGGTAAGGAGAGGTACAGTCCCTAAAACAGTGGGTGAGTCATCTTCAGAGGATCAGTCCGACAAGAGGCTCACCCTCACCCATTTCTACCAGTTCAATCCATACAGCAACTGCCGATCTAAAGTCCTCCGCATTTTGGGGAATTCATAGCAAGTGCATTGCAGTCAGTATTCTTTCTTTTGTCTGCTCTCCGTATTATCCCAGTGAGATCTTGAGTGAGTGATTTTGGCAAGGCACCTGGCATAGACCAAGGGGAGTCTTTGGATACCATGTTCTATGCACTGGCCTTGATGTTATGTTCTAACTGCGTGATCTCCATGTCATGCGGGGATATCTGCCAGGATCACAGGGTTGGTAGTAGGTCTAATAGGCTGCTGAAAACTTTGGGGCCCTCTTCAAGAAAAAGCTTGATCCGAGCTGGATAAAGCAATTTGGTGCGTACATTCTTCTTGTCACAGATCTCTTTAATTACAAGCCTTGTTTTTTGCCTTTCAGCTTGTAGTTCAGTTGAGAAATCTTGCTCAAAATAAACAGGGGTTCCCTTGTACTTGAGATTCCGTAGTCGCCAGGCCTCGTGAAGCACCCATTCCTTACTCTGATATAGAGCCATTCTTACCACCCAGGATCTGGGTCTCACTGATGGATTAGAGGGCTTGGGTATGAGTGAGCGATGTGCTCTGTCCATAGTGATGTCGAGCTCTGGGGAGATTTCCATGAGGGAATGGAGCAAATGCTGCACGAAGTCCATTGGGGAGGCAAATCCCTTCTCTGCCTCCTCGGAGATACCATGGATCCAGAAATTGTTTCGTTTGGCATGGTTCTCTATGTCCTCTAAACGAGCATGTATTTCCCAGTCTCTTTTAAGCAGGTACAAAAGAAGGTGGTCAGACAAGTTCTGGGCCTCCGAGACCTCAGATAGTTTAGTAGTATTTTCTTCAACTTCCCTATCCATATTTCAGACGTCCTGACTGAGATCAGCCAAAGATGACTCAATTTTTTGGACAGACTGCAGGATTTTGTTCAGGGTCCTGCCAGATTTATGGGACATTAGTGAATCCTCAGTGTCTGAGTCAGAAGATGATTCTGAGCTTGGCCAGGTACCTTGCGGCCGAGCCGTCTAACTCTCCAAATCTTCATCCAGGGTAAGCTGTTTCATTCTGGTTTGGTTGGGGGCTGATTTCGGCCCTTTGGCTTTTGCTGCTTTTGTAGTCATGTCAGCTTGCTGTAGGAAGGAGAAATCATCAGAAGTTCGGTTAGTTATCATGAGGATTGTTTAGGATTGATAGCGAGGGGTCACGGAGCTCAAAGATTAGGCTTCCACCATCATCAAGACCGGAACCAGAAGTCTGGGGAAGCCAAGTTTCAAAGAAATACAAAATCACACATACCCCCATAATGCAAAGCACCATGGGCTGTATATGCAAATCACCACAGTATATTATGCTGGTTCAACTTTAAGCAGAAATGCATGGTACTAAAAGGTCTCTCACACAGTCTGCAAAGGGTGCTAACAGAAGACACATACACGTGTTTCATCCTACCAGGACTCATCAATGTGCCTTGTCTGTTTGACACCCCAGTGGAATGAACCAGCTACCCTAAGATGGTATATCTGGGTTATGTTCTCATATACTTATGCAGCTAATGCAGCTCTCAGGCACCTTTGGGATTTCAACAATCAGAAAATGGAGACCCCCATGATAGTTACAGGTACTGGTATGAAAAATTCAAATAAACAAAGGCAAACACATACAGTATATCCCTAACAGCTACATGAAAAAAGTTGTCTGTTGACAAGGAAACAAAATAACATGAACAAGATATGACAGTTTAGTACTCCTTTAAAATAAAGTGTAACCAGTGTGAAGATAGGCAAGCCTCCTTTGATGTTCTTATATACTGTACTAGTGATTCAATTCAGTTCAGTTCAGTTTTATTAAATCCAAGTATGTATAAAATCAAATTTATTACATACAATAATTTAAAATCATACAATGACAAACTTACATATCTCTATTGCACATTTCCTACAATTAATACTTATTACAGGTTTCTTATTCTTTTCATACAAGTTTAAACTTTTTCCCCAGTAGCACTAGATTTTTAAACTATATATTTGTTTTTAGTATGATGAATATATTTTTGCAGTTGATGTCTTATCTCATTACATTGTATCAGACTATCCATTTTTCCAACGTAGTTTGCTTGCTACCTTATAGGCAAAGCAAGCAAGTGCAAAAGGATAAGTTCTTGAATCCATGTTAAATCTTGTAAGTACTCTTGATTTTTGCTTCATACCTCCTTTAAAAACTGATAGCAAGAATTTTTCATTTTTAAAAACTGGGCAGTCCCACTACAGATGTATTGCACTTCTTTTAGTATTTTCATTGCAACAGCATGGTATACCTGCCATACGCACATTTTCAGCTTTCCATATATTTCCAAACATTTCAAATCTTAACTTAGTGAGAGCTCTTCTATGTTTAATATTTTCACAATATAATAAACCCTTTTCAGTGCAGAATGTATCTTTCATTTGTTTGAGAGTTCTGTATTCCCACGCATCTCTAATGCTTGCTATATCCTTTTGCATAGAGATATCTACTATTCTCTGAAAGGCTATTGTAGTAAACGCTTTAGCGTCCATTTGATTTTTGTACACTGTATTATATACTAAACCAGCTTTATTAAGTTTTTGGTTTAATTTCGCAAATCACCCTTCTGTACATCTCCCCTATGCGCTAATCATATATGCACGACAATAAACCAGCAGATTATCTGGTGGCACATTATAAATCTTTTCCCAATAACAAATACATTTTTTTGGGAGTCTTGTTTGTATTGACAGTGTACCCGTTTCTGCGCATACTGCTGCATTCAGTGTATATTTTGGCACTCCCAAAATGTTTTTTTAGAAATAAATTTTGTACTATCTCCAGTTCCCTTGGGCTACTTTATAAGCCCCATACCTCTGCTCCATATAACATTTGGGCATTGACTTTTCCTTCAAAACATTTACGTTGTGCAAGATAGAAATGTTTTGTGAAGGAGTATGTGAACTGATTTATTCCCAGGATTGTACTCATAGCATTTCCTTTTACTTTTTTAACCTGAGATTTCCATTTAAGACCTCTACTGAATATTATCCCTAGATACTGGAATTCTGTTATTTCCTCAGTATGTGTACAATTGATATTCCATGTATCCAGCTTTTTCTTTGTAGATTCAAAAGTAACCATCTTTGTTTTTTCCATGTTTAATGTTAAGCTTAAAGAGCTGCTGATGCCTCAAAGAAAACCTTGAAAAACATAATAATTTGGTACAATTCGGCTTGCATTTCATTTATATTCTGGGTGGGATATTCAGACTGGCGTCAGGCAGGGGCGCAAGCCTGGGTGCAGCGCAACTGGGCTGCACCAGGGCATGGACCAGGCGATATTCAGTGGTGCTGCACCATGGCTCAGCACCATTGAATATGGCACTGATGGTGCATGCACTGTGCATGGTGCAGTGGCACTGCACCAGTGCAAGTGGCAGAAGGGGAGCAGGGCGATGCGCCAGCTCAAGTGCTGTTACGCTAGGTGCATCAACTGCCATATTCAGCACTGGGCATGAAAATGAGGCCATTATGCATGCAAGGCACAAATGGGGCCATTTGCATGTCATTATGGCCCCATTTGCATGTGGTGCACTGATCCCTGGTGACTTGTGCCTGGCACCCTGCCAGGCTGCAGCCATCGGGGGACTGACACCCTGCAGTCCCTTGGCAGACTCCGCTCCCATATGCCCAATCCCAGGGATATATTTAAAACATCCCTGATGGTCCAGTGGACTGCTCCCCATCGTCCAATCATAGGCATCTGTATTATACATCCCTGGTGGTCCAGTGGACCGGTCCCCATCACCTGATTGCGGGCATTTGTAAATAATATCGCTGGTGGTCCAGTGGACCACTCTCTATCACCTGATCATGGGCATATGTTTTAATTATCCCTGGTGGTCCAGTGGAACCTCCCCCCAGTTCCCGATCATGGGTGAAATCACCGAAAGACACCCTGGCAGTCCAGTGGTACCCCCCTCCCCACCTGCCCACTGAGGCCCCCGCCACCCAGCACCCCCCCAGTCAGCAGCGGGTGGCAGCACCCCACCTGCATGCTGCCAAGCTGCCCACCAACTGAATGCGTTCATTCGCATACTGTATCGGGCCTGTGTAGTACAGTATGGTTCGCACACCCATTGGCCCACACAGTGGACCAATAGGCATATAGATCCTACTGTACGCTGTCAGTCGGCGGGCAGCCAGGTGGCATGCAGGTGGGGTGCTGCCACCTGCTGCTGACTGGGGGGTGCTGGGTGGCGGGTGCCTCAGTGGGCAGTTTGGAAGGGGGATACCACTAGACCACCAGGGATATATAATATGAATACCCATGATCGGGCGATGGGGACCGGTCCACTGGACCACCAAGGATGTACTACACCTATGCCCATGAATGGGCGAGGGGGGCACAATGCTCCCTGTGCAGGGGGCATATGGACTGTGTTCTGGGTGGGCAGGTGGTCACCCACAGCTGGCGGCTGCCATATTGTGCCCTGCAATATGGCAGGTCACCTGTGGGTAGCTAGGACTTGTTCCTGATTTTACCAGGCACAACTCTGCACCCCCGTGAGCGGCACAAGGCGGTGTTGTGCCAGCATCTTCACCGCACATC
The DNA here is from genome assembly GCA_016271365.2 of Neoceratodus forsteri. Taxonomy (NCBI): domain Eukaryota; kingdom Metazoa; phylum Chordata; order Ceratodontiformes; family Ceratodontidae; genus Neoceratodus; species Neoceratodus forsteri. Next base: position 1,651,067,864 of record CM028131.1, on the reverse strand, counting down.
CTGGGCTGAATATCGGGATGTGCCGCATATGCATGGGCACGCCCCGACACTTGCACCGCATACATTACCGATGTGCCCCAGCGCATCGGAAGTTGCTCAGCACAACTTGCCCCTTTGAATATCGTGCCAGAGCACATTGGTGGGTTGCACATGACGCATGTGCAACCCTTTTGAATATCCCACTTATTGTGTATTTTTCTTCCCCATTATTTATTACTGAGTAAATCTGCATGACTACACGATCTGTATCCCTTAGAGTTCAACCGCCTCTATAACTTTCTCCCTACTTCAAGTCATAATCCTCTGTTGTTACATCACAATGTGTTGCTGTGAGAGTAACTGTGATGTCACAAGTAGTGCATTATGACCTTAGGTAAGGAGAAGGGAACAGAAATAGATGAACTCTTCAGGAACAAAGATTTTGTTTTACTGCAAATGACCTCAGTAATAAATAATGGAGAGGAGGAGGAATACAGAACTAATATAAAATACAAGTTGAACTGTGTCTAAATATCATGTTTTGTTAAAGTTGTCCTGAAGGTGTCGGCTGCTCTTTAATGTGTCCAAAGAATTCATTACAAAAATCATTGCCCGCTTCAGACTAAGTGGGGTCTGTGCTAAAAGGACCACATTGTCTGCATACATTAATATTTCTTCAGCCATCATATTAATTGTGGATGGATAAGTATCTATTCTACTTAAATTGTAAGCCAAAGTATGTATGTGTGTGTATGTATATATATATATATATATATATATATATACACTGTATATTAAAAAGTCTTGCTGCCATTAAGCAACCCTGCTTTACACCACTGGAAGTTTCAATTGGGTCAGATATTGCTCCATCCTTACTATATCTAACTCTAAGATTAGTATCCTTATGCAGTAGTATTATCATATTTAGTAAGTTTTCTTCCATTCCTCTGGATTGCAGGAGGCACCAGAGGGTATTTTTACTTACGGAGTCAATGCCGCCTTAATGTCAATAAAAGCAGCATATAGTTTCCTTTTTTTTCCTGTCTTACATATTTATGTAGTTCAGGACAAAAATCTGATCCACTGTTAACTTTCCTTTACAAAACCTGCTTGGTAGATTGACAAAATCTTGTGGTCCTCCCAGTGGCGGTTTTAGGCACAAGCGAACCAAGCGGCCACTTGGGGCGCCAGCACAGAAGGGGCGCACTGAAGTAGAACATATAAGCAGAAATCATCTTGAAATGCAAAAAAGTGTCAATCTAAAAACCATAATTCTCACCCCAGGTATTCTTCTATATTCCTTACTCTCTGCAGTCAGCCTCCTAAACAGAACTGCCCGGAAATAGAATGTTATACAAATGATAGAACTTATCATTGGCTCATGCCACTGATTCAAACTGCTGCCCTTATCAGCTGCAATGTTCCACCAACATATCAGATTTCTTTCTCTGCCTGACAAGTCAAGATGCCTCAGAGACTTCCCTCTCAGCCGTTCCTTGGGTGGTTCTTCACTGAAAATAAGTATTTTAATTATTCCTACTGCTGCCTTTATTTCTGTTTAAATTCCTACTGTTAGTTTAGCGCTTATTTTAGTGTTTTTGGTTTAATTTTCTCGGTTCCTCACTGTTCAATATAACTGTTGGGGAACCAAGCCTTAAATCCCTTTCCAGAGCTTTTATTTCCTTATCTCCAGTTCAGTTTAGTTATTTTTAGTACTTTATTTTAAATAAATTCTTGCTTTTGTTAGCTGCCAAGCCGGTTCAGTGAACCGCTAACCTGGTTCAAGTTGTTTGGTTCTTGGTTCAGTATTGGAACCTTCACCAGTTGCTGAACCAACTGCAACCGGAAAAAAAAGAGTTTACTTTATTTGCAGTTCTGTTTTTCTTAATCAGTTTGATGATGGCAGAAAAACCTAAGAAAAAAGCTGGACCCCAAGGTTTAAAAACTGCCTTAAGTGTGGGGACATTGTCTGGCCTGGTGGCACTGAGGGCTGAGGTACTGGATGCCACACCTTGCGCCACGCCAGTGATCCACATTCGGGAATGAGTGTGGGCCACCAGGGGTCGGCAGGCAGGAGATGGACTGAGAGTCTGACGGACTGCTCTTCATCTCCGGGGGGGGGGCGATCTGCAGTTGGTGCGCATTTGACCCCTGGCGGAGGCTGGGGCTTGATGCTACACTGCCGCAAGTAAGGGGGATGGGAGCTCAGCAGACACTTGGTAGGGACACGTGCGGGTGCATGCGTGTGCCCACTGCTGGTGTCACTGCATGGCGAATGCCCGTAAGGGAGAAAATATGTAGGAAAAAGACCCTGGTGGCTGGTCATGGTGGCTTGATGGCTGTCCCCTGGCATTTCAACTCTGGGGGTAACACCATGAACTGAATCCTGCTTGGCAGGTGAGTGGGGGCTCCCCACAGCCCCGCCATGGGGGGTAAGCCATGGGAGTTGCAGGGGTGAGTGCCTGAAGGAGCAAAGCATGGCGATGGCAGCTGGACAAGGAGATGACCAGGGCTAGGGAAGAAAGATAAAAGCAAAAAAAAACAAGTGTGGGGATGTTTTTGCCAAGGCAGAGAAGCATGGCTTATGCATGGTCTGCCTTGGAAATGAACAGTTTTCTGCAGATTGCGAAATCTGCTAATCATTTCCACAAAAGACAATTGACAAGAGGCTAGAAAGGCTCCAAAGAAAACTTGAGAAGGGTATTACGGGTTCTGACCAACCCACACCCTTTAAACATGCGGGTGAAACCTCACTGTCCAAACTGAGCACCCCTGACAAGGGTGACGCAGCTTCCAGTAAAAAAGGTGGGTGAACTGGCTGACTCCCCAGTTGCTGCCAAAAAGACAAATAAAACAAAGCACGTTGAACCCCTGACTGAGAAACCAAGGGGGTTTCATCTGTGTCTTACAGCCTACCATCCTCAGAAGAGATTGCCCAGGCCATGAAGGCCATACAGGCTTTGCAGGGTCTTATACCTGCTCCAACTCCTCCGACACTGGCTCAAGTTCCGGTTGGATCTTCTTCTGTCCCAACTCCATCCCAGGAGCAGATGCAGTTTGAGGAGTATGATTTGCCTGAAGTAGATGAGGGTGAACCTATTGAGGCTGAGATCTCACCTCCTAGAGCAGAGGATTTTTCCTCTCATTTTCCCTTCATTAGGAAAATAGTGGAACCCCTTGATTTGGCTACCACAGAGGTTACAGAGGATGAGGAAGAGGCCAAATACGTGAAAATGATGGGGTTAACACCCACAAAGAAGATATTACTCCCTATCAACAAGTTTTCAAAAAAGACTTGTTCAAGGTTTAGCAAACTCCAAATTCTCTCCCCTCCCGGACAAGAAGGCAGGAAAAAAGTACCAGCTGGACAGACAGGGGGCTTTGTTCCTCTTCTCTCACCCTGACCATCAAGGGATAATCCAGCAAGCAGCCTGTGAGAAGGAAAGGATGCCATTGGCATCACACCCACCTGAGAAAGATTCATACAAAATAGATAGTATGGCCAAACAGGGCTACCTGGCATCCTTACTGGGAGTCAGACAGGCTATTTACCAGGCTTATTCTGCACAGTATCAAAAGTCACTGTGGCAGTCAGGATTGCTCGTGGAAGACAAGGCTCCTTCGGGCCTCTCAGATGATTTGGCTGAGATAGCCAGGTTTGGGCTGGAAGCAGCAAAATACCAATTTCAGATGGCAGCAGATGGCAGTGATACTGCTTCCAGATGGATGACCCTTACCATAGCTCTTAGGAGGTTGGCCTGGTTCAGGACCACTAATCTTACACAGGACACCCAAACCAAGGCTATGGATTTTCCTGTGGAGAATCATTCAATATTTGGCCAACAGACTGAGGCTTATATGAAGAAGGTGGATGAGTACAAGGCCACCTATAAAAGCAACTCGACAAAGGAGACCCTCCTTCTCCTACAGGTCATACAGAAGGGAGGCATAGGTGGAGCAGCCTACACCAGATCTTTTAATCAGGCCCAGGCTGTCTCTCAATATCAGCAATATCCGCAGCAGACAAGGTAGTTCAGAGACAGGGTAAAAGGGTCTCTGGGAGGGATTCAGACTACCCAGGCCCAGCCCAAGCAAAACAGAATCTGACTCAGTGGTCAAGGCCGTCTCCCCGGCCGTATCTCAGTAAGGGCAGCCTGGCTCACTATTTCCAGGCTTGGGAGTCCATTACCACAGACAAGTGGGTCCTGGAAGTGGTGAGTCAGGGTCTGCCCTAAGTTTCAAGTAATTCCCTCTCTTGAGAACGAGTGTTCAAAACCAGCTTCCTCTTGGAAAGAAACTATTGGAGAAGGAGGTTCAAAGCCTCCTCCTGTTAAAAGTAGTAGAACATGTTCCACCTCAGCAGAAGGAAGGGGTTTCTACTCAAGATACTTTCTCACCAAAAAAAAATGGGAGTGGCGACCTATTCCAGAACTCAGTCTACTGAACAAGTACTTAGTAAAGCTGAAGTTCAAGATGGTCACATTTGCAGTTATTCTCTGCCAGTCATTCAGAAGGAGATTGGCTAGCATCTCTGGATCTAAAAGATGCCTATTTCTACATTTCCATAAGAGAATCTCACAGAAAATATCTCAGATTCAGACTTCCATCAGGACATTACCAGTTTTCAACCCTACTCTTCAGTCTCTCCTCAGCCCCAAGGGTATTTGCAAAGTATCTGGCAGTGGTGGTGGCACAACTAAGAAGGTTAGGTTTATCAGTCTTTCCCATCTCGATAATTGGCTGGTGGAGGGAAGCTCACCCAGGCATGTGCAAGATCCCTTGCAGGTAACACTAAACCTGTTACACTCACTAGAGTTCCTGGTAAATCAGAAGAAATCTGTTCTCACTCCAGTACAGGTTCTGCACTTCATAGGAGCAGAACTGAACACCTTAGAGGGAAGAGCCTTCCTCCCTCAGGACAGAGTGCAATGCATCTGGCAAATAGCGGCTTCTTTCAGGCTGAACGAGCCAAAGCCAGCAAGACAATTTTTGCAGCTTCTAGGAGCACATGGCTGCAACAATAGGCACAGTTTTGGGTGCCAGGTTCCAAATGAGAGACATACAGTTTTACCTTGGTGCACATTGGTGCCAAAGGAAAGACACTCTTTCAAAACCAATTCCAGTAACAAGAACATTGCTGTAAGCCCTTCAGTGGTGGAAGGAAGCAGGCAACTTCAGGGAGGGGGTATCCTTTCAATGGGAAACCCCATCAGCCATTCTTACAACCGACACCTCCCTGTTAGGGTGGGGTGCCCACTTAGGGGAACACACCACTCATGGAACCTGGTCCAGCGCAGAGTCACTCCAGCATATAAATCTGTTGGAGCTGAGGGCAGTGTTCCTGGCACTGCAGGCATGTGCACCACTACTGCAAAGAAAAGTGGTGTAGGTCAAGACAGACAACACCACAATAGTGTACTGCATAAACAAGCAAGGGGGGACAAGGTCAGGCCCCTGTACATTGAAGCAGTGAAGATCTGGAGTTTGGCTTACACACTGAAGGCCTCCCTACAGGCCATTCATGTGCCAGGAAAAGACAGTACTCTAGCAGATGCCCTGAGCAGAATCAATCCGGCCCACCACAAGTGGTCCATCAACAAGCAGATATTGGAGGCAGTATTCAGGAGGTGGGGCACACCAGAGATAGATCTCTTTGCATCCCTCAAATCTTCTGCCTCTTTTCCGCTGTAGACCACCAGCCAAGGGTACAATCCCACTGGATGCTTTGACAATGGACTGGTCAGGAAGAAGCCTATATGCTTTTCCTTTTCCTCTCATCTTCAGAGTTCTGATCAAACTCGGGTCACAACCTGCATCAATGATCTTGATAGCACCAGACTGGGCCAGACATCCGTGGTATCCTCTATGATTCTCCATGTCTATAGCTAAACCAATACATTTACCCAGGAGGCACAACCTACTGATCTCCCATCAGGGCAGGATCTTGTACCCGAACTTCAGATCTCTTCAACTCAAAGCATGGCTCTTGAGAACTTAAGAGTTTGCACACTCTAAGTGTCCTGGATATCCTGAAGGGCTACAGGAAGCCTTCTACTAAGAAGACCTATGCTTCAAAATGGAAGAGGTTCTCTGTTTGGTGTGCTCCAAAGGTACCTCCCCCTCTCACGTGGGGATACCAGCTGTCCTGGATTATCTTACCTACTTACACTCCCAGGGTCTGCAACATACATCCCTGAAAGTGCATTTAGCCTCAATATCTGCTTACATTTCTGCTGGGAGGAGCACCTCAATGGCATCCAGTCCCATTTTCAAAAGTTTTTTTAAAGGTCTGTGCCATTTTCACCCACCAATTAGGGAACCAGGACCAGCATGGGACTTGAACATATGCATTACCCAGCTCATGAGGCCCCCGTTTGAGCCCATGGCTTCAGCACACCTAACGTATGTTACCTGGAAAACTCTTTTTCTGGTTGCTATCACCTCAGCTAGAAGAATTAGTGAGCTTCAGGTCTTGTGTGTCTAGAAGGATTATCTTTCCTTCAGAGACAAGGTAGTATTACGAACAAATAGAAAATTCCTCCCCATGGTGGTCTCTGACTTTCATTTGAACCAGTCCATTACCATGCCAGTCTTCTTCACTGAACATACTAGTTCAAGTGGCGCAGACTCAAAGTCTGGATGTCAAGAGGGCATTAAGTTACTACATGATCCACACCAGAGATTGTGGGCAAGACAAACAGTTGTTCCTGACTTATGGGGACGTGGGTAAAGGTAACCCAGCTTCAAAGAGGTCCACTTCTCACTGGATAATCCAGTGCATTCAGTTTTGCTATTCAAAAGTTGGCAAGAAGCCCCCAGCAGGGCTGAGAGCTCATTCCACAAGGGGCACAGCTGCAAACATGGCAGCAGTCAGAGATGTTTTATTAGTGGAGATCTGTAAAGCAGCTACCTGGAGGACAGTACACACCTTTACTAACCACTATAGTCTACACACTTAATCCAGAAGTGATGCCAGTTTTGGCACAGCAATCCTGCAAAGCCTCTTTCCAAAAAAGTAGGTTCTGTGCCCACTTCCAAAGATACTGCTTTGAAGTCTGCAGAGAGTTAGGAATATAGAAGAATACCTTGGGTGAGAAGAAAAAATTACTTACCATAGTAATCTTATTTCTTCCAGGGTATTCTTCTATATTTCTAACTCTCCCACTCTGCCTCCCCTTCCAGAACCAAAGCCTCTGCACTCCTAACTGAGCTTTTAAATATGGAGTCCCAAGCACTGACATACGTTGCTTAAACCCTAATGGGTGGAGTTTTTTCTTCCTTCTTTTTCCAGGTGATTCTGGCATTCGGGGGTGTTGGGGTTATGTTAATATTTGTAGTTTCTACTAGACAGTATAGTTTTGTTGTAGATAGATAGGTATAATTATAGTTAAAATCGCCTTGCAGGCTCCTTAGATATCTGATATGTTGGTGGAACGTTGCAGCTGATAAGGGCAGAAGTTTGCATAAGTGACATGAGCCAAGGATATGTTTTATCATTTGCATAACGTTCTATCTCTGGGCAGTTCTACTTAGGAGGCTGACTGCAGAGAGTTAGGAATACAGAAGAATACTGTGGAAGAAACAAGATTACTATGGTAAGTAATTTTTCTTGTTGTCATCACCCTTACATCCATAGAATTCTTATCACTTTTTGGATGTAGATTGGAGAAGAAGGGAGGATGGGGGGTGATGTGAAGCAGTGTAGGGGGCACCACAAGTATTTCTGCTTGGGGTGCCATTAGGTTTTAAACCGGCTCTGGGTCCTCCATCCCAAAACATATCCTGCTTAGTAAAACTCTTGACAAGATTTTTAAACTTACATTTTTAATACAGTATTTGGGTGATAATTTGCTGGATTATTAGGTGTTCCTTTTTTATGAAGTGGTATTATTATTCCTGTCTTCCACTGTTCTGGAATAATTCTGTAATTTACAATATACTCCAAGAGAGGGAGAAATATATCAGCCCACCATTCAGGATTAGCCTGATAGAGTTCTGTTCCAGTATTATCTTCGCCTGGGGATTTGTTCCGTTTCTGGTCTTCCTGCCTGGTTATTGCTAACCGCCCATGTTTACCTCCTGCACTCCTGTCAGTATCAGGTTCTTTTGGGGTCATCTTACTATTTTTTATTGTATTTGTTACATTTCTCATACCAAAATATTTTCATAGTGGTGGTACCAATCTGCCTTGGATATAACTCCTTCAATATTGAATCTCACTTTGTATCTTTGGATTCAATTGCTTCCTGTAATGTATCCCATTATCCCATTTGATATTTTGCTTTCTTTTCCTTCAGCATAGCTCTATATTCCCCTTTGAGGTGTTTTAAAGCTGTTCTGTGTTCTACATCATGAGTTTTCAACCGGGGGTCTGCAGCCCACAGGGGGTCTGCGAGCATCCACGGGGGGGGGGCTGTGGATCACCCGGGGAAATCACAACTGCAGTAAATCACTGACCACAATTTTAGTACATGGAAAACCGCAATCGTTATGGTTGTGCTGCTCTGTTTGTTTTTGCAATCCCTAAAACAACTGTCAGCTTAACAGTACTGTGAATACATAGCCATTAACACCATTTTTAGCAAGTAAGGTGTTAATGGCTATGATTAGTTGTGCCTGAGATGAGTGAAAGGTCCCACACAATTGAAAGCTTGCTTGCTTGTTTTAATTTTAGTCAATGATGATCACTTCACTGACAATCATCAGTTGTGGCCAACAACTGTAAGTTTAACTGTGCCTGCTCCTGCATAATTACCTTGCCAGTAACTCGACACTGGTTAGTGAAGACTGGGGTCTCTTATTGCTCTCTTACACTCTTGCCATTTTTTTAAAAAGTAATCCCCCAGTACTCCTCGCTGATTGCTTGAGCCTGCCCACTTGAGTGATATAGAGATTGCTGTCCCGCTTCAGTGCTGGAGGATACAGAGGATACGGAGACTGCTTTCGTATTCCTTTTAAAAAATCACAGCTCCTTGTTGCAGATTGCTTTATGCCCACTTCAGCTTTGGCAAGTGTGAACGGAGTCATGGAGGCGCGGCTTTAGTGGTCTTCCTAGCATCACCCTCTTTCTGTGAATCAGGATACATGCTCGGTAAGACAAAAAAGAAACAAAATAGCTGGTGTTTTGCTGACAATACTTTTACAGTTGATAAGTAATCAGAAAGTTGTTGTTATCAGCAGTAGTTTGAAAGGAAAGGAAAATGTTGCTAAAACCAAAAGATAAGGGCAGCAGTGTAGTAGTAGTGACATAGAATGCAGTTGATTGTCTTTATATTAAGTCAGTATTTCAGTTAACTGTTTTACTCCAAATGTCATTCAGTATAAAACACGCAGCAATGTATGAAATCAGCAGACGGTTGGTAGGGGGTCCCCAAACTGGCTGATACTTGGCCAGGGGGCCCCAGAGAAAAAAGATTGACAGCCCCAGCTCTACATCATTAAACCTTCTAATCCTTCCAATCTTTAATATTAACTTTCTCATCTTGATACATTCATTATCAAACCATGTTGCTGAGTCCATTTTAGTTTTTGGAGTTGTATACCATCATATTTTCATCCGCCCTTTTCATTTTACTTATATCTTCCATTGGCATTTCCCAAGTCCCTTTCAATATAATTTTCAGAGGTCTATGATCACTATCCCATTGTTCCACTACCTCTAAGTGGAGAATATTCCAGAAGGAAAGATATCCACAATAAAATAGTCAATTACACTTCCACCTTTTTGATAACATATGTAATGTTCCCTTGCTTGTCACCCCAGCATCTTCCATTGACTATCCTAAGATTCAACATGTTTAATAACTCTAAAAACATGACCCCTTGTCTATTAATTTTAACATTCAATGAATTTCTAATTGGAATTTTAAAAGCATCATCCAAGTTCCAGTTGTTGCTCACATCTTGTATATTTGAGGCTGTTTGGGCACTAGAGTCTCCACCCATAATAATCATAGCCCCTGGGTACTGAAGTTGAATTTGCATGATCACTTCTTTTAACTTGGTCAGATAGTTAGATATTGGTGTTGTTACTGTATATGGGGGAATATAAATGTTTATCAGTATACAAGGGGGCATGTTCTGTCTTGTTATTTCAATACATAAAATATCATAATTAACATCTTTCATTATACATTTTGCTTTAAGTCCTAAACTGACTTTCATCAGCGTACTCACCCCAACAGATGCTCTTCCATATTCATGTAACTTCCTGGCAGGAATACTCCAACATTGGAAACCCTCCATATAACAGTTATTTTGATTAGTAACCCAGGTTTCTTGTAACACTATTATAGAGTGTGTTACCAGGACTCTAACACAGTCAATGTCATTTATTTTGCCAGCAATACCTACAATATTCCAGGACAAAATTTCTAGGGAAGGGGTTGTATCACGTGACATATCTCTCACCAGTCAGAATTCCTCTGATTGGTCTCCTAGATAACTACTTTCACTATCACTTCCACACAAAGAGCTCCTAGCCAATGAAACTTCTGCATCACTGTTGGTCAACTGAATAAGCTCATTAGAGCATTCCAGTATTATACTGTTGTTTATCCTGTTTCCCTTTTGCAGTCTGCCACGTATTACCTCTCTGTTCCCTTTCTGTAGTATGTCATCATTTGATATCAATGTATGTTCCTTTTCTACCGGCGCCAAGTATGTAGTTATCCTTTGTTGAATTTTCTGTCCATTTATTTCTATCGATTTGTGTGTTTTTTTTCTTTTCAATGTCTCTTTCCCCTTCCCCTTCTCTTCCTGCTTTTTTTCTAGCTTTTGTCCCTCTTATACAAGGATGGTAGTTTCAGCTTTAATACCTAAATCTGCAAGCTCATTTTTCATAGCAAGCAATTTTTGTCTGTTGTTTCCTGTTTTGGTAACCATACACACCCAGCTTCTTTCCTTTCCTGTTTTATAACTATATGCCGAGCTTATTTCAGCCATGCAAATTTGAATCCCAAGATCCCCTTGCATATGTTGTATGTTGCCAATTTCAGTGTTGTGAGGTTTTCATTCCTTCATTTAGGTATTCCTTTCAAGTATAATGTTGGTACTATCAGTCCTTTTTCTATCATCCATTCCTTATCCTTTTTATCCTTATTAGTACTAAGGGCAAGGTTCTTTTCCTTTGTTTTTACTTGATTAACCTTGCTAATTTCTTTATTATTGTTTACAGCTTCTTCCATTGTTACAATTTCTGTGATAGTATATTTCATTTTTATCCCTCCTTCCTCTATAACGATCACATTTTGAGTTGGATTTTCCTTTTCTTTCTCAGAGATAATATTCCCTCGTGGTTCCGATTTATGGTTTTTCCTTCATTTCTTTTTTGTCTTTATATTCAATATTTTATAAACTTGTTTACCTTTTTTTTGTATACTTTAACTAGTTTGCCTATTTCTTGTAATACTTTATTACAAATGTCTTCAGTTAGTTTCCTAATAGATGTATTGCTTTTGTTATTAGGGATAGCAATTACTTCCTTTTCCTTGTTTTGATAATCTGTAGCATTTTCTCTTGATTGCAATTTTTTGCTAAGTAATGCTGTTAAGTTAATTAAAAGATCATTATTAAGCATGACTCCATTTTGAATTTAAGTATGTCCATTATAGTGTTTTCTGTTTCTTTTTCTTGAATCCTTAACCTTTCTGTTTTACCCATCTTTATTTGTATATCTATCTTTTCCTTCCTTATCATTGATACATTTGATTTTCCCCTTTCTACTGAGTTTGCTGTTTGTGTTTCCTTACTACTTCCACTTCCCAAAATATGGGAAATATCAGGAGATTGTTGAAGTGGGGGTCTAATTTTAGTCTTTGTGTATACGGTGTTAAAAATGCCTCAGAGTCTTCCAAGAATGATTTACTTGGACATTGCAGTGAAGTATCTTTATACTCCTTGCTTATCTTGCATTTCTCACTATAGATATTTATCAGCTAACTAGATTTCAAGGTTTTTTGTTCTATACCTTTTTTATTAACTATCTCCTGTTCAGTTTCCTTTATTTCCTCTATTAATTCTGAATGTTTTAATTGTCTTTCCTTCCTATTTTCTTCTTTTTCTATCTTTCCCCATTGACCAACTTTCCCACCGCTTTCCCTCTATTATGTTCCTTACTGTGTATCTGTGAAATATAATTTTCTAACACTCTAATTTTTTCAATTTTTTTTAACATGTCACTATTTTCACCGCTGGCATGCCCCGTTCAGCCTGACTGGCCCCCACAGCTCCGACACCTGGAATTACCAGGGCTTACCTTATGCCCGGGAGCAGTGCCTGCAGAGGGTTAGGCATCATCCTGCCTGCTGGGTGTTTTTCTCCTTCATTTTTCTCCATTACCTGGGGCCCCAGGAATAGAGACACATGTGCATGGAAGTGCATATGCATTCTACAGCCCCAGCAACAGCCCCTTCCACCCACCCTTTGGCCTAGCACCATTGCACCCTTCTGGCTTGCGCTGCAGCTTGAGGTTGCAACCCCACCACCCTGGAGGAGAGCTGCCTTTTGGCCACTCCTACCAGCTCCGCACCCTCCCCCCGCCAGCCTCCGGCAGCTTGAGCTCATACCCAAACATGGGTCACCAGCGTGGCGCAAGGTAAGGCATCCAGCGCCTCAGCCCTCAGCACCCCCGGGCTGGCACTCTAATTGTTTTTAATATTGGATGTTCACTAGATTCAAGAAGCTCAGAATGATTTTCTATAAGTTTTATCGGTGATGAGCTCAGAGGTGGATATGTTGTACTTTGAATCCTAAAAACTTCCTTTCTACCCACTAAATTAATCTGTGATCCTGGGGCCAGAATATAACTGGTGGTCTTTTTTTCTCCTTTACTTGAATTAGTTTATTTTTTCCCCTTCAAATCATTTCTTTTTCAGTCTAATTGTTTTTTCTTATTTTTGTAAGTAATGATATTGGCTGCCAATTTCTTACTAGTTTGTCTAGTATTCATTTTTGCCCTAGATCTATAAATAACACTATTAAATTCCCTTTTTATAATAATACCATAAAATATTCCTTCTTATTAAATGTTACTCTACAATACAATGCAATGCAATACAATACATATAAATTCTTTCTTAAAACACACAAAGTGCTGCTGGGATATATAACAACTCACAATAATTAGTAATCAAGAAATGAGTCAGAAAGTAGCAACTAAAAATGTATTGCTCTAAACCTGTAAGTTCTCCACCTTAGTTTTGTCTACGCATTCATGGATGCAATATTGAGAATATCTGAAAGTTGTGCACCTATTTTATATAGCAATGTGCAGCTAACATAAAAAAACAGTCTCTTCTTCCTTGGCTCTTTACTCCAAGGGATTTAAATTGACATGCTACCTCTGTGATTCCCAAGCCTGGTTATTGGTGCTGGTATTGACTGCTGTTTTAGCTCACTGCAGCACTTTATTCAATTCCACCACTCAGTACCGGGATTGAGGGATTCTCTTTTCAAACAACATTCTATAGCAGCAGGAACTTCCTCATGCAAATGCAAGTAACCAGATGTCTGATGTTTCCAGACTCTATCCTTCGGCCAAAAAGCAGCTCTCCGTGTACCAAAGATAGCCTTCATGAAAAGTTTTTGGGGGCAGAAAAAGGAAAAAAATAACCAAGTTGAACTCCCAAGCAAAACTAGATAACTCCCCTCGCCCACAGAGTTTACAGATACAGCAAGCAACTTAAAGGTTTTCAGTATTTGAATGTTTTATCAGAACGCCTACAGCTTTTAATTAACTTTATTTGACCTTAACTTTAACTAAATCTCCAATTTCTAATGCTGCTCTATCAGTATTTTGATGTCTAAAGCTTATTAATTTAATAGCTTACTTGCATCAGATTTTAACTCATGTTCCATTTAACTCTCCTTGATAACAGCGGGATACAAGACACAAGTTATCAGTCTGTTTGCACTCTGTTTGCAATCTGTTTACAGTACCTCCACCAGGAAGAAAGGCACAGAGGCACACATATACTTATTTATGCTAAAACAAATTTCTGCTACTGTAGTTCACAGAACCTGATGGAGCAGTTAAAAGAGACCCAGAGATCACATTAGCTCACTTTGAAAGTGTGACGGCAGAAAAGGACTGACAGGCCCACCTAGTCTGCTCATTTGTCTAGCTATCTGCAAGGACATGCCTCACCCCACCCTCAACAATCCCCTGTGTCTGTCCCATGCCGTTTTGAAGCCTTCCACTGTTGCTTCTCCAACCAACTCCTCCGGGAGCCTATTTCACTTGTCCACCACCCTCTCTGTGAAATAGTACTTCCTAATGTTACCCTTGAACTGTCCCCCCTCAATCTGTTACCCATGCCCCCTCATCCTCTGATTCCCTTTCAGCTGGAAGATGCTTCCCACTGGCACCTGGTTTATGCTCTTAAGGTACTTGAAGCTCTCAATCATGTTCCCCCTCTTGCTTCTCTGTTCCAGGGAGTACATGTTTAATTCTCCCAACCTTTCCTCATAGGACAGGTGTCTGAGCCCCTTAACCATCTTTGCTGCCCTCCTCTGAACTCGCTGTAGCCTCCCCACATCCTTTCTGAGGTATGACCTCCAGAACTGGACCCCACACTCCAAATGTGGTCTAACTAGATGGGTGTACAAGGGTACTGTGACCTCCCTCTTTCTACTGGTAATCCCCCTTCTGATGCAGCCCAGCATTCTGCTGCCCCTAGTCACTGCTCCCTTGCAGTGCCTTTCCACCTTTAGATCCCTTGATGCCTAGGTCCCTTTCCTGTTCTGTTACTTCCAGGTCTTGACCCCCCCCCCATACAGTACCCTGCCCTCTGGTTCCTGTATCCAAGATGCATGATCTTACACTTGTTCATGTTGAATGAAAGCTGCTACCTCCTTGAACATGCCTCAAGTCTCTTCAGATCTCTCCACATTCTTTCTACCCCTTCCGGAGTGTCCACCCTATTGCAAACTTTATTATCATCTACAAACAGACTCACACCCCCTTCAAGGCCCTCCATGATGTCCCCTGTGAATAGGTTGAACAGTAGTGGCCCTAACACCAACCTCTGAGGGACCTCACTTGTGACCATACCCTCTCCAGATGCCACCCCATTTATAATGACTCTCTGCCTCCTGTCCCCCAGCCAGTTTCCTGTCCATCGAACCACCTTCTGCCCCAGATCCAGGCATGAGAGCTTATACAGCAGTCTCCAGTGTGGCAAGGAGTCAAATGCCTTTTTGAAATCCAGATAAGCGACATCTACTGCCCTCCCTCAAACCAGTTCCTTGGTGACCGCGTCAAAAAAATGTATCAAGTTTGTTTGACAGGATCTACCCCTGGTAAAGCCATGTTGCCTTGGATTCCTCAGGCCGCTTAACTCTAGGTAATTGGTGATCCTGATTTTCATTAGTTTCTCCATGAGCTTGCCCACCACCGTTGTCAAGCTCACAGGACTGAAATTTCCCACCTCCTCCTCCCTCCCCCTCATGCAGAGGGACCACATTTGCCTACCTCCAGTCCTCTGCTACCACTCCAGACTCCAGGGACCTGTTGAAGAGTGCAGTCAAGGGTGCCACCAGTATATCTTTAAGTTCCTTCTACACCCTTGGGTGCACCCCATCTGGCCCCATCACCTTGTCCACCCTCAGGCATCCTAGTTCTCCCAGAGTCTCCTCCACCCAAAATGGACTCGTATCCACCCCCCCTTCCCTGCCTTGGCTTCTCCTGCTCTGCTGCCCACCCTTTCTTCCTCCCTAGTGAACACCAAGCAAAAATAGTTGTTTAGTAGTTCTGCCTTCTCTCTGTCCCATTGTATCAGCTCACCCTTGTTTGTTTTTAGCTGGAGTATTCCCTGCCTAGTCTTTCTCCTTTCACTGATGTACCTAAAATAAAAGTTGTATCCCTTTTTTTGACCGCACTAGCTATGTTCCCCTCTGTCCAAGCCTTCTCCCTCCCTACTTGTACCCCTGCTTCTCTCTGGCTCACCTGGTATCTTTCCCAGTCCTCTTCAGCTTGTGTTACCTTGAACTTCTTAAAGGCCTTACTCTTTGCCCTGACCTTTTCTGCTACAACCCTATTAAACCACAGGAGTTTCCTCCTCCTCTTATTTTTGCTTGATCTCTTAGCACAAAGGTCCATGGCCTCCTCAATAGATTTTTTTACCCTCTCCCACATGTTCTCCACATCTGTTAACTCCTCCACCCCTCCAGAGCCCTCTCCACTACTTCCTCCATTCTCCTGAAAGCTGCTGTCTTAAAATCAAGCACCCTCAACTTAGACTGGTTAAACTCCGCAGTGTTCCTTATTTTGAACCAAATTGTGTTGTGGTCACTCATACCAAGGTGTTCACCCACCGACACCTCTCCTACCTTATCCCCATTTGTCAGGACCAGATCAAGAATAGCTCCTGCCCTGGTAGGCTCTCTGACCAGTTGCCTCAGGACAGGAGGGCCATTTTCAGGGAGTCCAATATTTCCCTGCTGCTGGCTGACGATGCCAATAGAGTGCCCCAGCCCACATCTGGTAGGTTCAGGTCTCCCATCTGCACCACCTCCCCTTTAGCCACCATTCTCACAAATTCATCAGCCATGCATCTATCCACAGATTCCTGCTGTGCTGGGGGCCTGTAAACCACCCCAGCACCCGCCACCTCCCCTGTCCCCACAGCCAAGGAGATCCATAGTCCTTCAGCCTCCCCCCACTTGCCCTGCAATTCTGATGCCTGATACCCTCCTTTATGTAGAGTGCAATCCCCCTCTCCTTTCCTCTCTGTCCCTCCTGAACTCTGCACCCAAAATGGTGAATCTAAGACAGAGACGTCACACATGTGCTATATAGGGATAGATCATGTGACTTGTTTAAACTCGTAGTGCAAAAAATATTTGTCCAATATTTAAATTTAAAATTAAAAAGTAATATATTAGGTATTCTATAAAACCTATAATACTACCTTCCATTGATGAGTTTGCAAATCGCTAAAATAAAAATAAACACATAAACACAAATGTAAATTTTAGCATATGCTAATACGTATGCCAATATGTCTATCTATCAATATATCTATTTATAATTATATAGCGAAAGTGGGAGGCCTAGTTTTATACTGGGATAAGGAATCTGATTCTTAAATCAATCCACCACTACTCTCCTAACCTCCCCCCACAGTGCCCCTTGTTGCTGCCACCTACGGAGTAAACTGAGCGGCTGTACAACCAGACGACACAGCTGGAGGCCGGTGAGTAAGGTGCTTTTTAAATCATTTAAAGGGTAAAAAAAAGAGAGCAGAGAGATTAAGAGAATGAAGCAGCTCTTATTAACAGATTTAGTTATGTGGCAACAAATGCAGCAACAGCAGCAGCACATCCAGTTCAAGCTAGATGATCTCAACTAAATTCCCACACAGTTCACATACAGTTCTTGTATTTGTAGCACCATCCAGTATCTGATGACCTTAAGATCTCTGGCCCAAGCACTGTAGCACTGTTGCACTCCCCAGATCCTCTAATTAACTTCTTTGTACAGTTCTTCTCCATTGCCCAGCATTGTCTGGCATCCTGGTATCTGAATTATTAAGTTTGGCCCTTTTCTTGCTTCTCTGTCTGCCCACAGAGCCTCTGCCCTCTTCTATGCAGGTACGGGCTCCTCCACCACAAAGACCTTCTCTAGCTGAAAATTTGCCTTTCTAGCACTCTGCTTTGCTCTTTTCTCAAGAACCAGCGTGCAGCTGTGACCACCCTCTCTCTACTACTCATGATTTTTTCTCTAATGGATCAAGGTAATACATGTGATTTTCCAGTTTTCTGTAAAACACTGGAAGCTGGCATCAGCAGCTCTCAAATCTCATAATATTAAAAAAATGAAACTGCAGGGCATTCCATTCTGTATTACTAAAAACAAGACAAGTGAAAACAAAACACCACACCTAGAACCACTACGGTGCAGAGACAAAAGCAGCTACAGAACTGAAATATGGGATATTGCACCAGCAACACACAGAACAAATGAGCACCAATATTATGCTGGCTCACGGTATATGTAAGTAATAAGTCATGACAAGCAGTGCATTAAAGGATTTTAGTGCACGCTACAGGGGTGTAGCAAGGCATGAGGCTAAAGACAGAGTATCCTTACACCCCTGGGAAGTGCATTAAAATCCTTTAACACACACCCTGGAGTGGCTTATCACACTTAGAAAATAGCTTTACTGTCAATAAGCAGTTTTTAAAAATTGAATGCTTTTTTCCCAGTTAAAAAAAAACAGTTTAAATTGTTTGTAAAGAAAAGACTATATTTAAATAAATAGTCCATTTTCCCTATCTTATGTATTGTAGATGTATTGCATTTCACTAGTAGGTGATGCTGTGGTGTTATGAGCCTGCTTTGTGGTCTGTATGTGGAGTCTGTTTCATTTGAATTTATTTCTTTGGTCTGTTTTGTCTGGGACTGAGTTTGTTGTATTTTCTTTACTGAATGTTCTGTCAGTGGTTGTGTCACCCCTTCGAGTCCGTTGTAGATGTTGGTCTCCAGTTGGATTCTGCAGCTCTATAGAGGGTGGTATGTAAGGGAAGTTGCCAGTGCCAAGAATGATCAGAGGTGAGTGGCAAAACTGTGTGTTGTCCCTGTTTATGTCAAGCAGGGCTCGGAATACGAGCTCAGTCGGAATATCAGCAGGAGTGAGCTAGCGAGATTATGTCAAGTTTCTGTGGCAAATAAGGTCACGTCAGCAGCAGGGAGGGTTGTGAGGTAGGGAGAGAGAGGACAGCAGCCCCTGCCACCACCACTGTCATGCCACCACTAAATGTCCTGCTGCTGAAAGCTCCACGTTGTGACCAGATTTGGTAGTTGTAGGTACAGTAGGTGTATTTGCTCACTCATTCTCTGGGCCAAAACAAAGTCTGCAGATGGTGCGGGGAGCTTATAAACAGTAGCAGACTTTTTTGTTTAGGGCCAGAGCTGCGTGATGAGTTAGTGCTTCACACCCTCCAACACACCCACAGGACGGGACCAGAGAACTCAGCAGACAGAAGAGGAAAAAGGCTAGAAGCTGGCTGGCAAAGGGAACATTTGTCTAACTGGTAAAAAGTTTCCATTTTTTTTTCAGAAAAAAAACAACAGTGAGTTTTGTAAGGGACAGTTTTTTTAAACGATTGTTCGGCACTTGGTGTAAGCAGGAGTGACTGGCTGAAAACAGTATTATTTGTTTGCAGGCCATGGAAGTTAGTAGGAGGACTTCAGAGGCTATATTATTTATGTAACTTGTGAGAATTATTGTAGGATGTGTTTAAAGACTAGAAGGCTTACAGTGGTGTCATTTCACAAGAATTATAGGGGTTGCAGAACTCCCACATCTGCAAAATATTTAGGCAATAATGACCGAAGAGCCGGTCATTTCCTAGAGATTAACGACCAGCTGGGGGGATGGGTGGCCTGGGGTGCAGCTGAGGGCCACCCCCATCCAGCCAGTTGTTAATTGAAAGGAAATGACTGACTCTTCAGTCATTACTGTGATTATAAGTCTAATCACAATAATGATTTTTTTCATTTGTGTTTATTTTCATTTTTTTGTGGTGGCGCGAGCTGAGCGGCTGCCGCGCTGGTCATGTCTAAGAGATTTCAGATGGCACAGTAGTCAATCAGTGATGTCAGTAGCATTATGAATAATTAATTAGTCTTATAATATATGATCCAACCCTAGAAAACCCTTGTTGTAGTTGTTCATAGGGGTTGTAAGACACATCATAGGGGTTGCAGATAAATCATAGAGCTCTCAAAAGCAACCCCTGGCTACCACTAAATGTTGCCCTTGGAGGCTAGGAGTGTAGTTTACTTTTTGAAAGACTGGGAAGAGTTAATTAATAAATATATTTAAAAATCAGGGTAAGTAAAGTATAAGATTAGCCCAGACTGTTTAAATATAAGGGAAATTTAATTTGTACTGAGTGGAGGAAACCATTGGGTAGCAAATTAATTACATAACACAAGGACTTCTCTGTTTAAGCTTAGGACAAACGCTGCTGAGCTAGTGTACCTGCGCCGCTTAAAGTAAATTAAAAACTGCTAATCATTTCTGGTACGATGGTAGATGCTCTGCTGAACTAATGTTTATTATCCCAGACTGTTTAAATTTAACTCAAGGAACTTTAGAAAGGCCCTCAACAATTTCAAGACATGTAGCTTCTCTGCCTAAGAGTGTTCCCCTGCCAGCTTGCTACTGAGTCTGTACCCCCATTACCTATAAATTCTTACCTGTTCTCCCTTCTTCCGCAGTAACCACCGGATCCTGCTAGGGTCCACACGGAGGTCATAAGGGCTTGCAGAGCTGTCGCCATCTCCCACCCCCACCCCCCACAGGCAAAAGGTACCGCAACGGCATGCACAGGAGCTCCGTCACTGGAGCAGATACTGTTGAATTGTTTCTGGCTCCCCAACACCCCCACCACCACCCTTGCTCAACTCTCCCTTATATAGGGAGCAGGACAGTCGGGCAGGACGTGGCTCTGAACCAATCAGCCCACTTCTCCACTTGCAGATTATACACGCTTGCCACTAGGAGCAGGTTTCTCAGTGGTTCATCTCCCCTTACTGGCTTCTCTCTGATCCTCCTCCCACCACTTAGTTACTATGTTTCTCTCTGCCCCATACTCACCCTGCTCTTCCCTGTACTGATACCTCCCCCCACTATCTATCCTGTAAATCTCCCAAACTATATCAACGATGTCTTGATGCCCGCCTGTCAGAATCCACCCACGAACTATCTCACCACACCTACAGTGATCATTTGTCCTACAACTAAGCAAGTACTATACTGCACTGGAAACCTCCTCCATCAATACCCTGCCACTGCAAGTAAAGGGTGCCTGGATCCCAGCACCCCTTTGCCACCCCACCTCATCCCCAATCCTGACACCCCCCCACTGCAATTCCTTATCCAGGCATCCCTCCACATACTTACCCTCCCCATCCCATACTCTCTGCCACTAAAGGGTCCCCAGCTCTCAAGTTGCATTGCCCCAAAAAGTTGGCCTAGAATCCCATCCTCAGGTCTCTCCTCCTCCTACTCCTTATGTCTGGAAATATACACCCTAACCCTGGGCCCCTTGCAACCTCCATGCCCACACTATCCCCTACTGGTGGTTTACGTATTGCCTCCCTAAACATCTGCAGCCTCCTAAAAAAATGGACTCCTACCAGGGATGGGTCCTGCAGTATCAACCTGATATCATTGCCGTGGGTGAAATCTGGCTCTTCCCCCGTATCCCAGACTCATTGGTCTCCCTCCCTGAGTATAATGTTTTCCGTGTGGACCATCAGGGTCAGCGAGGGAGTGGATGTGTCTTATACACCAAGGACACCCTAAATGTTCACCTGCTCCCCCTTCCCCACCTTCTATCTAGACCCCAGGCACTCGCTCTCAAACTTACTATCGGACATTCCCATACCCCCTTGCTCATCACTGCTATCTACATTCCCCCAAGGGACCAAAAGGCGGCCTTCCATTCTCTCCTGTCCTATCTTGCCACCTTACCCCCTCAAAATAAAAAAATTATTCTGGGGGACTGCAATATCAACTGGCTATCCAAGGCAGCTGCCCCATTCATCAATGCAGCCACAACCCAAGACCTCACACAAATAGTCCCTTCACCCACCTGACTAAACCAGCACACTGGGTCCTCCTCCCTGCTGGACCTAGTTTTCACAAACTACCCACACAAAATCTCCAGCATTACTATTCTCCCAGACATGATTAGTGACCACTCCCCTGTCTTTTGCTCCTGGACGTTCAAGACCCCCAAATCCCCTCTGAAAATGATCCTACATTGTAAATTTGGGCCTGGTAAACTTTCACTCCTAAAAACCCATCTTAGTACGATGGACTGGTCATTCATAACTAACACCCTTGACCCTGACAGAGCCCTTGACCTTTTCATTCACTCCTATAACGCTATCTGTGATATGTTAGCCCCTCTGACCAAAAAGATGGTCAAAGGCAATCCTACACCATGGATATCGGATCATCTACTGGCCCTAATGCGGTCCAGGGACTCCCTATGGCACCTCTCCAATGAGACTGGCCTGCCATCTGACAGACAGAAATACCAAGAGGCCCATAACCAATGCACATGGGCTCTGTGCAAAGCCAAGGCAGAGTTCTACAAATCCGCCCTAACCAGTACCTGGGGTGTGGGGTGCAAATTCTGGAACAATATTAAGGACATCTGCAGCAAAGCCCACAACCCTGCCCCCCATGCAAATCCTGGTCGAAGACGGCCTGACCTCTGATCCCTCCCGCATTGCCACCACCTTTAATCATGTCTTTACTGACCTCAGCCATGTCCTCCTTCCCCACTTCTTTGACCCACTCCTTGTCTCTTACACCTCCTCCCCCACAACACACCCTCCATTTCACCTATGTTGCATCACCCCTAAGTCTGCAGAGCCATACCTTAAAAAAGCCTTAAGCCACTCCCTAAACAGTAGCAACTCCTTAGACCTGAGACTTCTCTGGCTCACCCTTTCTGAGGTGCTGATCCCCCTAACTCACATTATTAACTGATCTCTGTGCCTTGGGAAATTCCCCTTGCACTGGAAATCTGCCTCCATCACCCCCATATTTAAGAACAGAGACCGTACCTCCACCAGCAACTATCACTCTATATCTATTCTCCCCCCCATCTAAAGCACTAAAGCAAATAGTCTCTGATCAGCTCACTGACCACCTAAACAAACACGAAATACTTTGCCACCAGCAACATGGTTTCCACAAAGGACACAGCATGACTACCGCCCTACTCGAGCTCACTACCCACCTCCATACGGCCATCGACAGAGGTCAGCTCTCCGGTGCAGTCTTCCTTGACCTCACAAAAGCATTTGACACCGTCAACCACCCCCTCCTACTAAGTACCCTCTCCAAACACGGTCTCTCTCATGATGCCCTCTGCTGGTTCTCTGACTATCTGGCATTCCGCTCGCAGCGAGTCAAAATTGGAACCACCTTATCCAGCGAACTGCCTGTTCGCTCTGGCGTCCTGCAGGGGTCTATCCTCGGACCTTTATTATTCAGCCTCTTTCTCAACTCCCTCCCCCAGTCCTGTTCAGGCAACATCCTACTCTACGTGGACAATGCTGTCCTGTACTCCTCCAACCATGACCCCATTCAGCTCCACCTCTCTCTTCAGTCCTCCTTCAGTGATGCCAAAAAGTAGTTCACCTCACAGCGTCTTATTCTAAACTATAAAAAGACCAAAGTTATGTACTTCTCTCACCCACTTAGCTCCAAGAAGGACAGCTGTCTGCCACTACTAACAACCAACCAGACATCTCTTGAGCAAGTGAACTCCTTTAAATACCTAGGAGTCACTCTTGACCCAGCCCTCAATTTCCACCTCCACATTCACCTACTATCTACAGCCCTCAACATCCGGCTCAGCATCCTCTACAGGTTTAAACACTGTCTCACTCCTGATGCCCTTTGCCTTGCGGTCTCCTCCTCCTCAGTCCTCTCCCTTCTGGACTATGGCATTCTTATCTATAGCGCTGCCAGCTCCTTGGCCTTATCCAGACTTCGGCTGTCCCACAACAAAGTCTGCTGCCTCACCCTGGGCTCCGATCGTCAAACCCACACATGTTCCCATTACAATGCCACAAATTGGCTTAACCTAGATAACCGAATAAGGTTTCACACTTGCCTGATGGCCAAAAAGATTTCCCTCCATCTCACCCCTGCTGGACTCTCCCCCCTAATACAATGGACCATGATACAGCAGCTCACCCGTAGTGCTAGCAGGCAACTCCTCGTGCTCCCCCGATGCTGCACCTCCCAGTTCCAAAGGTCCTTTAGTTACTGATCCCCAACCTGGGTCAATAGCCTGCCTAACACCCTCATAAACTTGAATAGACTAGGCCCCTACAAAACCAACCTTAGGAACCACCTACAGTCCACAAATTTCTGTGACTGCCACCAAACCTGCCCTCCACCCAATATCCACTGACCAGGGCCTCTGGACGTATATTCCCCCTACTCACTCTAGAATCTCTCTTTGTTAGCCCTACACTGCAGTTTTCATATGTTCCCTGGACTTGTGCCTTGCACCAGGTAAAACCAGTATCTGAAATGTTAGCCGATTTAATGCATTATTGTATTGTGTCTTGATTGCTTGTGTTACTATTTTGTATTTGCTCTGTACTGTTCTCCTACTGTGTTTACCTGTACTGACGTGGAACCTTTGAAAAATAGTCTTTGTCTCTTAAGGTATTTTCTGAATCCTCAATAAATAAACAAAAATAAAGATCGTCAAGATGGCGGCTACTTTTTTTTTTTACTTTCATTTCAGAATGTAGTGAAATGTGTCAATAAGTTAAGTTTTTTTTTGTTTAGGAAAATGAAATTTATCTGCTGACTGTACATTTATAGGGATTTAATGCACAGTTATCTGATGTCTCTCAGCCAATGAAGTTACTAATTTTTTTCTGTGACATCACAACCAGTTGCCACAGAAAAGAGCCTGTTATCACAAGTAGAGTATTGTGACTTCAAGGCAAGAAAAGCAACAGGAACCAATAAACTCTAAAGGGTGAAAAGCCTGTTTTCTTGCAAAATGCCTTCAGTAGTAAAAACTGAATGTCCAAAAATTCACATTTTGGGAGAGTTATGTGTGAGTTCTACTGATGCCAACTGTGAATTATTTTGGTGGAAATCAGAAAATCGCTTTAAAATGTCCAAAAAAATAAAAGGCTCACTAATACATGCCATAAGCAAAAAGAAGATTGGGGCATTTAGGGTTTTTAAACAGTTTGGCTTACTTTTTTAGAAAAAACTTAAACCAACTTGGCCTTGGTGATATCTGGCAGAACCCCTTACAATATTCAAGGGATCTTGTAAAGAATCAGATAAAGAAAAAGCTAGCAGGTATCTCTAAACAAAAGGACTTTGTGGCATTGTGACGTTCAAAATAAAGCACTTGTTAGCAAAAAAAAAAGATCAGTGCTTTAGAGTTACCCTTACTAGGTTTTGATTTCAAATATTCATGAGCAATTTCTTAGAAACAGATGCTCCAGGAATAATAGCATGCCTTTTTTCAATAAAGGTTTTTCCTTGGCTTCCTTCCTGAAGGCACCCTCAGCCCCCATCACCAACCTTCTCAGGGACTTGCAAGTTACCCACCACTTACTCAAGACCACAGTGTGATTGGTGGCCTGCCCTGTCAGTCATGTGCCAGCCTGTAGGGGGGTGTTGGCACTGTCTCAGCAGACCAGAGATTTTCTCCTTGGATTTTCTCCTTTGAGGGTGCTGGGATGCAATGATGCACAGGCATGCATGATGGTGGCTGCCCACCTCCTTGTCTGTGTGCACCCACTGTATTGCCACCTGACCGCAGATTAGGTGGCAATCAAGCAGCAGGATTCAGTGACCCCCACCCTAGGGAGAGATGTCCATGGCATGCTTGATCCTCCTCCCCCAGCCAACCCCTAATTCAACTGGGTCCATTCCCACTCCCAAGGCACCAGGTTAGCGAACTGTAGCACTACCACCGTGCCTCGGCGATTGCTACCAGTAGCATAAGTCTTAACTGCAAGTGCAGAATGGCAGCGGTCAAAGGCATAAAACATGTAGGGCCCTATATTCAAATCTTTGTACTGGGCGCAAACGTTTGCCAGGTTTAGTGCTAGTCTGCTATATTCAAAAGGTCAAATAACGCGTACAAACCGTATTAGCGCTGGGCAAAATGATAATGTATGCAAGGGGCAAACTGAGGGTGCATGTCAGCGCAATGCTATATTCAGTGACTAGCGCCATGCAAAGTGATTTTGCGTGACTTAGCGCAACACTTTGCGTGGTGCAAATTGCCGCCCAGGAAAAGGTTGTCTTAACTCTGGGCAAACCAGCTTTGCGTGACTTTGTGGCTTTGCGTGATGTTTGCATGGCTTTGTGCGACCCTTACCAATAAGTATGGCACATAGAATTAAGCCAGACATAGAGGAAACATGCTGCCCACTGATGGCATCACTATGATGCCATCATCTGTCACCAGTCCCAGCCATACCAGGCAGTAAATGGTGACCCAGCCCCCAGTGGACACCATGGCAGTGCAGCCATACAGCACACACCTGCAGACCACCCTTCTGTGGACACCAACAGATGCCAGCACACACATGCAGCACTGGGGGCATGGGGGGTGTACAGGTGACCAGTCTGCACCACATACTGGGTGCTGCCACATGGCTGGGACAAGCCACACAGTGCAAATGGTCCAGTGCAGGGAATACCCCAACACCTGTGTGCCTGTCCGATGGTAAGACCCCCCAGCCACATACCGCACAGCTGTACAGACACCACAGCACACACACACAGCAAAAGGGGTGTAGCCAGGAATATTAAACATGTACTCAAAACAGCTGCACTGTTGCCCTCCCATTATGCAAACATAAGCCAAAATATGTGCTGCCACGCCACACCAACAATAGGGCCCACCTCTTTTTGCCATGTCTGAGTTCCAGTAATTGATTTCTTCCTATAATCCTCCTTCCTTTGTTCTTCTGCCTGCCTGGTACGTTGTTCATGTTTGTGTATTTGGCTGGTAGCATCAGTGCCCCATAGCGAACAACAAAGTCAAAAGGTCTCAGTGCAACACAGGCCCAGTGTGACTCACAATATCCCTGCTTCCCTCTGTTTGTTGCCCCTGCCTGATGTTTGTACTGTACTCTGCTGAGTACAGTGTGTATGCCTGCTGACACCCTTGCCCAGCAATATATATGTCACTGTGAGCATCCCATGCCAGTAGTGCAGCGTCTGTGAGTCGCACAACAGCAGTACAGTACTGTCCACCATTGGTACACCCTTGCAAGATGGGACTGTCACCATGTACAGTGCTGCCCACCACATCATAGGCAGTGCTGTGTCCCACACATCACTGGCCCCCGTGTCACTGTACTGTCTGCTGTGCACTGTATGGCAGGACCTCCGGTTGGACTACTGCATCCAGCACCACCACCATTGCCTGTGCTGTGCAGTCCCCTGGAGCACATTATTCTATGCAGTTCTGTATGTATGTAGCCTGCAGCTACCACCATGCTCCTCCCGACTGACCTACAGGTGGAGCTGTGGGCAGACCCAGCCAGCCCCTGTACTTCCAGACTGACCTACAGGTGGAGCTGTGGGACTCTGCAATAGCGCTGGGCAAACTGAACGCAAATCAGGGCATAATGAGATGCTAATCTGGATGTTTGCCCACTGACTGCCTAAGTAGGCTCATTTGCATGTCACTTTTGAATATAGCAGATTTTTTCCCTGGGCAAACGTGATAGACCAGACAAATGGCTTAGCGCCGCGCAAGACCTGAGCAAATGGTATGTGTGGTGCGCAAACGTTATGGAATCATTTTTCATTTTTGCACACTGTACATTCACATGAGCTGGTGCTTGCAGCTCTGCTGACTCCATTCCTTTGCTGGCACACACATTGGACACATATTTCACCTCTACAGTCCTTCCGGTCGCTGTGAACTGGGCTGCTGTTGTGGTTTGCACTTCCTGGTTGCTATATTCAGAGCTGTCTTATTCCAGGGCTATTATTGCACTGCACTCCCAGCCCAGTTTACCTAGCTTTCTTAGCATGCTGTATTCAGCAGGTTTAGCACTGGGGCTATCCCTTTGAATATAGCGGGCTATTGGTTCTGGGCTATTTCAGCACGCGGGGCGGTGCTATATTAACCCCGGGGCAAAACTTTGAATATAGGGCCTGTAATGTCAAATTGTTGATGATAAGAAAAAATACATAAGTTGTGATTTAGGCTAATTTTAGGAAACATACACAAAACCCCTGTATAGGTAATTAACAAATTACTAGCCTGCACTGACCCAAAGGTACTCTGAGACCTTTTAAATTGCTTGAGCCACGTGGTGATACAAAGACAGATGTAGTACTGTATCAAACTGAAACCTAAAACGTTCCTTTATATCTTTTTTATATCTGTCTCAAATGACAAATATTCTTTACTTTCCTTCTTTATTCCTAATTGACTTTCATGAGTGTATTTTCCATGTATAGTAGTTATTCTTAACATATACTATTTATTTTAAAGGTGAAATGCATTGATCCTGAAAGTGATTTTCCACTGTAGAAGCTGATTTTTAAATACTAGTTTGAATTCTGTTACTGTTCCAAATCTACAGGCTTTTTAGTTAACCTAGTGGGTGTTTCTGATTTACACACACGTAGTAAGAACCATTTTAGAGCTGTATGATATAGTTTATGTCCCTTGCTTAGGGCTTCCATTATTGGAACAATACATCCATGTAAGCAATAATACAAAGCAGTGTAAGCCGGTCCAGTGGCACTGAGGTTTGAGGCACTGGATACTATACCTTGTACCACACCGGTGATCTGGGGTTGGGAGCAAGCTCGGGTCGCCAGGAGTCGGCCGGGGGAGAAAGGATCTAGCATCCAGAGGACTGCTTTCCCCTGTCGGGGAGGGTGAGTCATGGCATCCCTGCTATCAGTGACTCCCAGTGGAGACTGGGTGTGCTACAGCAGGGGCCACCATGGAAAGGGTGGGGGCGATGGCGGACATCCGCGGGGAGTGGTGAGGGAGCGCACCTACCCCGTGCTGGATGTCATTGCACATCCGTGCCCCTGGGGAGAAACAAGGAGGAAAAACCCTGCCTCCTGGGAGGTAGACATTGGCTGCCTCCACATTCTATGCTGCATCCTGAATTCCAGGGACCTGCCAACCCATGATCTTCACCTCCACCTAGGGGTCTGATTAAGAAGGTAAGTGCCAAGGAGCTGTAGGCGGTACCACCCTGGGGGTCATGAGTGGGGGGTACTCCAGTGGTGTGTTGTGGGTGGATCAAGGGAGCAGGTCCACTGGTAGGGAGGGTCTCAGCAGATGGGACATGCCAGTCCAACTGAAGAGGCCCCAGGTAGCGGCAATCGGAGGGAAAAAGGGTAAAAAATAAAACAAGGCTGGGTGGGTGGTGTTGGCTGTACTAGCCTGTCCAGGGGCATAATGAGGCCCAATGCCACAAGTGGAGGGCCTTATAGCCTCTGGAAGGGTGGGCATAACCCATACCAACCACCCTGAGAGTATTATTGTGCTTAGAAAATGGGTTACAGGGATAAATGTTTAATAAGAGTAATAAATGTTTGATAAAAATGAAAGAAAATATGAGAAAATGTAAAAACTAAATTTTTGGTTTAATATTCCTTCTGCTAGTTGATTGGCAGTAGAGTGCAATTGGCAATATGGACAGCTTGCAACCTACCCTCAAGGTAATAGCAGAACCAACTGATTGAAGATACAGAGAACCCCGCTGCCTTAAGCTTCTCCATGAGGAGGGGGCATGACACAATGTTAAAGGCTTTGGCCAAGTTGACAAAGATGGCCAAAGTGAACTGGCCCTGGTTCATACCGGACAGGATGGAGTCAGTGAGCTGGAGGAGGGAGGGAGGTGGACATGGAGCGGGACTTCCTGAAGCCAGAGTGGAAGGGCACTAAAAAGGAGGAAGAGTTGAGGAAAGGGGAGAGTTGTGAGAGGACAAGATATTCTTGGAGCTTGGCCAGAGTGGAAGGGCACTAAAAAGGAGGAAGAGTTGAGGAAAGGGAGAGTTGTGAGAGGACAAGATATTCTTGGAGCTTGGCCAGAGTGGAAGGGCACTAAAAGGAGGAAGAGTTGAGGAAAGGGAGAGTTGTGAGAGGACAAGATATTCTTGGAGCTTGGCCAGGTGGAAGGGCACTAAAAAGGAGGAAGAGTTGAGGAAAGGGAGAGTTGTGAGAGGACAAGATATTCTTGGAGCTTGGCCAGGGTGGAAGGGCACTAAAAGGAGGAAGAGTTGAGGAAAGGGAGAGTTGTGAGAGGACAAGATATTCTTGGAGCTTGGCCAGAGTGGAAGGGCACTAAAAAGGAGGAAGAGTTGAGGAAGGGAGAGTTGAGAGGACAAGATATTCTTGGAGCTTGCCACGGTGGAAGGGCACTAAAAAGGAGGAAGAGTTGAGGAAAGGGAGAGTTGTGAGAGGACAAGATATTCTTGGAGCTTGGCCAGAGTGGAAGGGCACTAAAAGGAGGAAGAGTTGAGGAAAGGGAGAGTTGTGAGAGGACAAGATATTCTTGGAGCTTGGCCAGGGTGGAAGGGCACTAAAGGAGGAAGAGTTGAGGAAAGGGAGAGTTGTGAGAGGACAGGATATTCTTGGAGCTTGGCCAGGGTGGAAGGGCACTAAAAAGGAGGAAGAGTTGAGAAAGGGAGAGTTGTGAGAGGACAAGATATTCTTGGAGCTTGGCCAGGGTGGAAGGGCACTAAAAAGGAGGAAGAGTTGAGGAAAGGGAGAGTTGTGAGAGGACAGGATATTCTTGGAGCTTGGCCAGGGTGGAAGGGCACTAAAAAGGAGGAAGAGTTGAGGAAGGGAGAGTTGTGAGAGGACAAGATATTCTTGGAGCTTGGCCAGAGTGGAAGGGCACTAAAAGGAGGAAGAGTTGAGGAAAGGGAGAGTTGTGAGAGGACAAGATATTCTTGGAGCTTGGCCAGAGTGGAAGGGCACTAAAAAGGAGGAAGAGTTGAGGAAAGGGGAGAGTTGTGAGAGGACAAGATATTCTTGGAGCTTGGCCAGGGTGGAAGGGCACTAAAAAGGAGGAAGAGTTGAGGAAAGGGGAGAGTTGTGAGAGGACAAGATATTCTTGGAGCTTGGCCAGGTGGAAGGGCACTAAAAAGGAGGAAGAGTTGAGGAAAGGGGAGAGTTGTGAGAGGACAAGATATTCTTGGAGCTTGGCCAGGGTGGAAGGGCACTAAAAAGGAGGAAGAGTTGAGGAAAGGGGAGAGTTGTGAGAGGACAAGATATTCTTGGAGCTTGGCCAGAGTGGAAGGGCACTAAAAAGGAGGAAGAGTTGAGGAAAGGGAGAGGTGAGAGGACAAGATATTCTTGGAGCTTGGCCAGAGTGGAAGGGCACTAAAAGGAGGAAGAGTTGAGGAAAGGGAGAGTTGTGAGAGGACAAGATATTCTTGGAGCTTGGCCAGGGTGGAAGGGCACTAAAAGGAGGAAGAGTTGAGGAAAGGGAGTTGTGAGAGGACAAGATATTCTTGGAGCTTGGCCAGGTGGAAGGGCACTAAAAGGAGGAAGAGTTGAGGAAAGGGAGAGTTGTGAGAGGACAATATTCTTGGAGCTTGGCCAGGGTGGAAGGGCACTAAAGGAGGAAGAGTTGAGGAAAGGAGAGTTGTGAGAGGACAAGATATTCTTGGAACTTGGCCAGGTGGAAGGGCACCAAAAGGAGGAAGAGTTGAGGAAAGGGAGAGTTGTGAGAGGACAAGATATTCTTGGAGCTTGGCCAGGGTGGAAGGGCACTAAAAAGGAGGAAGAGTTGAGGAAAGGGGAGAGTTGTGAGAGGACAAGATATTCTTGGAGCTTGGCCAGGGTGGAGAGAAGAGAGATGGGTCGAATGTTTCCAGGAGAGGAAGGATCATCCCTTTAAGGGAGGGAAATGACAATAGCCCATTTCCAGGCATCCGGAACAGAGACCAAGGAGAATTAGAGGTTAGGGAGGAAGGTACTAGGAAAGGTGATGGCTGGTACAGAAAAGGTGCAGAAGCTTGGAGTCAAGGCCATCAGGACTCGTACAGTTTTGGGGGTTGGGAGCTATAAGGGCCTTAAGAGAAGCAAAGGAAGGGGTAGGGAAGAAGGAGAAAGAGTGCAAGGGCTGAGGGAAGAGGGAAGGAGAGGAGCAAAAAGGTGCAGATGGTGAAGATGGAGTTGAAGAAAGCAGCAATTGCAGCAGGGTCAGTGATGTGATAGTTGTCAACCCTGAGGGATGGCTGGAGGGACTGGGACTTGGGGGAGATGAGGGAGTGGATAAGTTTCCAGAACTTGGATGGGTGATTTAGTTTGTTTTGGAGGTTGGATGTGAAGGACTGATATTTCGCAAACCTGGTAGCTTTGATGCAAGCATTGCGAAGGGTCTGGTAATTTAAAAGGGCTGCAGTGGAACCAGTGGTATTATAGGGCCTTCAGGCTAAATCACATGCTGAAAGTGACGCCAGCTCCTTGGCACAGATCCAGGGAAGCTGGGAACCCCAGACGCTGGTTTTCCTGAGGGGGCATGATGGTCCTAGACAGACACAAATTTGGCATGGAAGGATTTGAAGGCTGAGTTGATGTTGGTGGCTTTTGAGATGTGGGACAAGTCAGTGGCTGAGAGATCAACATGGCGGGAGCACAAATCCAGTGATTTGAAGGACTGAAGAAGGAAGATTTTAGGAGGAGTTTTAGGGCAATGGAACTTGTACACACAGTAGACCATATGTTAGTCACTGAGAGCATTGGGGGAGGACAACTACATCCACAATATGGTGGTGGTGTTGGGGAGGGTGAGACAAGCGTACCCAGTCCAGAAGAGTATGGTTCAAGGCTTTATGACTGAGACATATGGGGCCCGATTCTCGAAGCTCCCAGTGCAGTGCAAGGGGCTTGCGCCACAATGAATGGCGCAAAGTGTCCCTTGCACCAAATGATGCACTGGGAGCAATTCTCAAAGGCAGACTGCATCAACCACAGGTTGCCTGCACCAAACAAGTCTTGTGCCACCTGTGTGATGCAAAATGGGCTGCAGCGTGGCACTAGGGAGCATAAGGCAGATGCAAGCTGCCACATCCCCGAAAGTGGGATTCACAAAACTCTCCCAGAGGGGAGAATTTATAAGTACCATTAGACCAGTCAGGGCTGGTATAAGGGTATTTAGACATATCCCCCTAGGAGAGTGTAACACTTTGTGGCAACGTGCCATGCTAGATCACCAGGGATGATTAATATACGATAATGGGAGATGGGGCGTGGCAGCAGGGAGCTCCTAGGCCCCAATCCTCCATTATCATATATTAATCATGCCTGGTGATCTAGCAGTCCCCTCCCCTGATCCCGATGTCCCCGAAATGAGATATCAATAAAATCCCCTGGTGGTCTAGTGGAACTCCCTCCCTGATCCCCCATGTCCCTAATATAAATTTACAGTCCTAATTCCCTGGTGATCTAGCACCTTCCCCCAACTCCAATCCCCTGTTATGAATTAACATAACATCAATGGTGGTCTTGCAGACCCCCACCCTGACTGGCAGTGTCCCACCACCCTGCTTCCCCGTCCCCTAACCAAGCTTGTGACTGGCACAGCCCACCGCTCACCACCATGGCCAGCTGCCAACTGAGCTCTCAGTGAGCTCTGTACTGTATTCAGTACATGTCCATTGATTGACAGCTCGCTTTCAGTCAGTGGGTGTGTACTGAATACAGTTCAGCGCTCATTGAGAGCTCAGTTGGTAGTTGGCCTTGGTGGTGAGTGGTGGTACTGTGCCAGTTGCTTGGCTCTGTTTGGGGGATGGGGGAGCGGTGGTGGGACACTGCCAGCCGGGTGGGAGGTGGGGTCCATTAGGCCACCACTGATGTTGTATTAATTCATAACAGGGGATTGGAGCTGGGGGGAGGGGGAGACACTAGATCACCAGGGATTTAGGACTGCAAATTTATATTAGGGATATGGGGAATTGGGGAGGGGGTCCACTAGGCCACCAGAGGATTTTATTGATATCTTATTTTCAGGGGACATTGGGGATCGGGTAGAGGGGGTCCACTAGACCACCAGGGGATATTATTTATAACTAATTTTTAGGGACATCGGGGAACGGGGAGGGGGGTCCTGTAGACCATCAGGGGGTTTTATTGATAATTCATTTTTGGGGACATGGGAGATTGAGGAGGGGGGTCCACTAGACCACCAGGGGATATTGTTTATAACTAATTTTCAGGGATTGCAGAGGGGGATTCACTAGACCACCAGGGGATTTTGTTAATAACTAATTTTGGGGGGCTTCAGGGATTGGGGAGGGGTGCCACTAGCCACCAGAGACTAGCTAGAGCAGCACACAACTGCCCCACAGCTTGTGGCACACCCTCAGGATGTTCTGTCTGTCTGTTTGGTGCATGACCTAGGTTACTGCAAGTCGAGGGACTTTGCTGCCAGGACCCTCCCAGATTGAGACTCGGATGCAGGGTCCCTGACACACCAGGCTTTGATGCAAGCTGCCAGCTTGCATCCGTTCAAGAGCTCTTTGAGAATTGAGCCCAATGAGTCCAATATCAGTTGGGATAGTTGAAGGGATTTAACATTGTGACAAAGTTTGTGCATGAAGAGGAAGAGCTCATTAATGTTGAAATCCCCAGGTATCACCAAAACACCAGAGGAGTGGGAGCAGATGGAGGAAAGGGATTCAGTGACTGAATCAGGGGACAGTCCAGGACAGCAGTACACCCATGCTACAAACAGAGGGACTGAGAATGGGAAGGTGAGTTTGAGAAGGAGAAACTCATAGGAGGAGGGAGAAGAGACTGATGGCACAGGCATAAATTGGATGCCAGAGGACAGGTAGATTGCAACATCACTGCTCCTCTGCAGGCAATCCCACCTAGCTATGGAGTAACCAGTGATGGATACTTCAGTCTTGGACATTGTGGGAGAGCCACAATTCCAAGGAAAAGAACATCTGGCTGGAGGTTCACCATGAGGAGCTGCAACAGATCTGGCTTCGGAAGGAGGCTGCTGATGTTAAAGTGGGAAAACCACAGTCCTTTGGGATGCTGCATTGGAGAGGTGGGGCTGAGGTCATGATTAAGCTTGATGTCACCTTCCACTAGAAGTAGCAAGGGTACAAGGAGCTTAATGGAGCAATGAAGCTGCTTAGAAGGAGAGGAGTGGAGGGGGCAGCAGAAAGGAGGAGTGGGAGGGAGGTAGCAGGAGACACCAGAGAGTTTCAAGATGGAGCCAAGGAGCAGGTAGAAGGCAGCACAGCATACCAGGGGAATGGGGAAGGAAGGACAGGTATGAGGATGGTCAGATGGGGGGAAGGAGAGGGGTTGGAGGGAGTAGGCGAGAGGAAGACAGAGGGCAGAGAATGGAGAAAGGGTAGGGAGGGAAAAGAGGAAGGGCAGGAGAGCTAGGATGTGCAGCAGCATGGTGGATGAGCCCAGCTGACAGGGAACACCAGGGGGTTAATGTTTAGAAACTTTCTCTGAATTCCACAGTTTATATTGACTCTTCAATGTGAAGTGTAGAAAACTATTGCTCCATTTTACTGGGAAGGTAAACAGTTCCTGTTTGTACACATTCTACTGACAAGGAAAGAAATGTATTCATTTGTGACTGTTTTAAACCCTGCAAACAGTGTTTGACCATATTTTCTGCAAAATAAAAATAGCACAACTGTAAATTACCACTTACTAGGCTGTAAGTCCATTTGGGGATCTAGTGACATTTACAAATGACGTGAGCTTTGCTCGAGTGGTTTATGATGTCACCAGAACCCCTTGATGAAATTGCAGCCTTGAAATTCACAGTTGCCTGTCATTTTTTCTACATAGTATGTAGTGACTGTTTGTTGAAGAAATAAACTTTACATTGAAAATGTATTTGAATCTTTTATCTGTCAGCAGGAAAATGATGATACTGTTGCTTAAGATCCCACTTGAGGTACTGTTCATTCACTAATTAATGATGTGATGACTTTGGCTGCTGTCACTCAGATCCAGAGAGCAGATGACCCAAACAGGTGGGCGTGCAAAGACAAGAAAGGCAGAATAGGTTATGGCAACAACGAAGCAAAAGAAACACATGACCTTCAGGTTGAAAGGTCTAGAATTAGTACTAGTACTAGTGATAATGGAAGGGAGCTAAATGGTGCAGACTTCCACCACCTGTAGTAGTAGGAGGGAGATCAGGTGAGAGAATAAAAGCAAGGCCTCTTGCTGTGCCTCAAGTAATATCAGAGAGCAGGTCTGAAAAACAGCATCTTTGGTATAGGTCTACCATAGACACAAAGCAGATTAATTATGTAACATGTAGCAAATTTATATAGGGCCAGATCCACATAGACGGAGCTGGCTACTTGTTGCACCTATCTGGTGTGTAGCCTGCACACCCCAAGATTGGACTGAATATAGCCAATTCTACAGACTGTAGTCACCACCATCACCGAAAGAGAGGAGCGCAGAGGGCTGGGGGTTCCTGGGGGCTGGACACTTGGCATCCAATCAGATGCCCAGGTATTTGCTCAAGTAGGTTCCCCATGGGGTTGGTAGTCCTCAAAAACAGGGACACAATAATTAAATAATAAAAATAATAATTTACAGCATGCCTCCAGCCTTCCAAAGCATCTTAGAGGGATAGGGGCATAATGCTCGATTCATTGGGGGATTGGTAAATGCTGACTTTTTCCTTTTTATGGCTGTACAGTGAGAGCTATGCTGGTGACTTCTTATGATCTAGAAGAAAAAGGGGATTCTGGAGTGTCTGAAATGTTTCCTATCACAGCACAGCCTGTCTGCTTCCACCGGGTGAAGTTGAATCACGTCTCTCCATGTCTTCTCCATTCAGTACAGTACAGTCGCTTCCTCCCTCCCCCCTTTCTCATCATACTAATTTTGTGCTCCCAATCCTGCTGTCTGCATTTTTTTTCCGATCTGTTTATCACCGTTTGGTACCCAATACAGACATCGAGGCTACATAGGAGGATGCAGTTCTATAATGAAAACTAGCATTATCAGCTCTAATAAGTACACTTGAAAAATGAAGCAACGATCCTACACATGTGTATCAGCATGAGATTGTGGCTCCGTTTTTCAAAAGAATGTATTAGTGCTGTCAGTATTTGTTTTCGTAATAGAAAGAGACTGTCAGGTTTTATGTCATTTTTTTTCAAGTGCATGCAAGCATTTACTCTGTTGGCTGCTCCATGTCTGCAAATTGCTCCTGTAACTTGTCTGCCACACAAAAAGTAAAACAAACATGTTTTTTTTATTAAAATTACCTTTTTAAGTGTCCTGGCCTAAATACCATCTGGCCACCACTCCTGTGTGTCCTTGTACAAAAATGGCACTGGTCCTCAGGAACACTCATTCACGAATGGGTTGGGCATATTTTTCGTACTTAAAAGAAATTGTGTGCCAGGTAGTATCCCCTTCACTGCACTAACTTTACAAAGTTAGCCCCAGTGAAAACAGAGTGCTCTAACCTATTTAATTTTTTCACTGAAAGTGGAAGCTGTGACTCTGGGCATGCGCATTCACACTGTGTCACAAGCTTCAACTTTTAGTAAAAAAATTAAATAGGTAACAGCTCTCCCTTTAATTGAGGCTAACTTTGTAAAGTGCAATGAAGGGAATACTACCTGCACACTATTTTTTTTAACTACAAAAAATTATGCCCAACTCATTCGTGAATGAGTGTTCCCGTGGATCGGTGCCATTTTTTCACGTGGACGCGCAGGAGCTGCAGCCAGACGGCATATAGATCGGGACGCTTAAAGTGTATGTAACCCCCCTGTTACCCGGGTTACTAGAATCCCAGTAAGACCTAGTGGTAGGCAGGGAAGGCAGCTTGTGAAACTCCAGTTAAATGGATTTCACGCTGTCTCACTCTGTTCTCAGTCTCAGCTGAGACTGAGGGATGACATCACCATAGAACTATCATAGCTGCATGAGCCACATTGGAATCTGAAGATGGGAGTTAGGTTAGAATGTTGGGAGTTTTTGAACAGTGGAAAGCAGTTGTGTGTGAGCAGTGAAGAAGAGAGGAGTACAGCAGTCTGTGCAGAGGCTCTTGGAGCCTCAAGCTCTGATATAGAGCTACTTTTAGGGAAAGGTGTGTGTTTCCGCCTAAAGAGGAACACAGTTAGCTGTTCTTGAAGTGGTGGAGACCGCTGATACTGGTCTCTGTGCCCCATCCCTGAGGGGATGGGGGTGGAAGGTTTGCCTGTTATTCCAGGGGCAACCTCCTGGTTCCGGCTAGTGAAGAAGCTGCCTTATTTTCTGAAATGTGTTGTGGCACACGAAGCTGTCAAGATTCGCCTGTGAGGCACCTGCAACCAAAGGGTGAGTTTTGCTCTTGTCAAAGGGCCTATGTTTCACCTGAACTGTGTTAAAGTGGGGATTGGACTGCTGAATTAGTGGGAGGCCTAGAGGAATAGGCTTAGCCAAAGTAAAAGTATGTTCAAGTCCAGCACAAGGGGAAAGCCAAGACATGTAGAGGAAATGTGCTATACATTTACCCTTTAATCTACACTGCCAAGCTTTTCAGGAAGAGATGTTTAAGTATGTTCGAGTTTAGTACAAGGAGAAAGTCAAGACATGTAGAGGAAACGTGCTATACATTTACCCTTTAATCTACATTGTCAAGCTTTCAAAAAAGAGTTTTTAATGTCCAGAGAAATGGCTGGGTATGGATTGTGGAAGCTGGAGGTGGGAGACCCCCCCATCTTTAGTAACCAGGTTCTCCTCTATGGATTTGCTCTGTGGCCCTTTTACTTTGCCTCAGGCACTTGGACAGTGCTGAGGGAAGTACCCAGACGTGGGATTGAAAGGAAATTTCCCTTAAGGAGTCGAAGGCTCTAGGGTGGTTTGGGGAGCCACCAACAGAAAATGTGTCCACTGCCATATGGACAGAGATCAGGTGGCCGGCAGGAGGGCCGGGCCAGGAAAAACCCAAATAGTGTACAAGTCGGGCTGTGTACCCAAAGCAGCATGCAAGTCCGGGCTGTGTGCCTGGTGGGTTCAGAGCCTGAGGGCTGAAATGTTGAAGAAGGGTTCTGTATCTCTTATCTGCATTACCAGGAATGTAGCCCCTTGGGGGTCCGTCTATGCTTTGTTTGTTCAGTTTGGACGTGAATAAAAGTCACACTTCACTTTAAAATTCCATTCCTGGTATTGGACATTACAGTTATTGCTTCCTGTGTTCGGATTTACTTGGGTGCCCATGTGCAGAGTAGCCAAACCTAGGCCCTTGTGCCGAGTAACCTAATCCTCCCCGAACCCAGTCCCCACCTGGTACTGCTGTCAGCTTCAACAGCATACCACCTGTCATTTGTAAAAAGGCAGGGTTCCGGGGGTTACATGTAATTTTAGTGAAAAACATGTAAATGTTTTACTATTGTGCAGCAAACAAGTTACAGGAGTAATTTGCAGAAATGGAGCAGGCATCAGAGTAAATGCCTGCATGCACTTAGAAAAGCAGCATAAAATCTGACTGTGTCCCTTTATAGAACTGCATCCTCTTAATCAGCCTCATTTTTCTATCATGTACAATAGAAGCCATTTAGCAAGGGGGTACAAGCTGAGAAATGGAAGGGAGGGAGATTCAGAGACAGAGTTCAGCACTAACAATTGATGCAGCAGGCGGGGGACATTCGGAACGGGATGTATCTTCTTCTTGCTCTGCCACTCTGCTCAGCATTAACAGGTGTGTATGAGCTGGAAAAATGGGAGGGAAGGGGACAGTCAGACTGATTTGGTGCAGAGAGAGTTCAGCACAAAATGATCAGTAACCTCATTTTGCAGCCGTATTGGCTGTGATCAGACTTTGTCTAATGGAGGCAACTGGCTTCTCTTTTTATTTTCTTCTTGCAAACTGCCTAAATGTGGTAGCCAGACATACCCTCATTTCAGTCTGAAACCTGGAAACAAAAGATACCTACTTAAATTGGGGAAGGAAAAAGAAAAGAATTTAAAATGAACTACAGGCCCTTTTGGGTGGTGAATTCAAGGCTGCACTAATCCTCTGTTTGTATGTTAATAAAAGGCCATGTTATCAGCAGCACACTTGTAAAACATGGAAATTACAATTAAACTAAACTGAAACAAAATAAGCTAGCCTGGATATGAAAATGGTACAGTATATGTCAAATTCTTATACCAATACAAAGATGAAATGAGGTTTAATAAAAAAGTGGGGGCAGTGAATGTGTTTTTTAAAATAGGCATGTAAGAAAATTAGATTGATTTAAAAGCAGTGTACATAAATATTGGCTCTGATATTCAGAAGGTCAGCACAGCACTTACACAAAAAGTGTGCTAACCATACATAGCATATCAGAATGGGGGAGGTGCATATTCCAAGGGTCCCACTGCACGGTGCTCAGTGGATAGTGTGATTGCACTAAAGATTACTGTACCCAAGCAAATGAAGGTGCCTTCATCTATACAGGGAACAGTGTTATATTTAGAGGAGTTTGGAAGTGGTAAAAGGTTGCAAAGGCAGCTCTATTTATCACTTCCAAAACCCTACTCTTTAATACACGCAGTGGTATGTGACCCCCCACCTACCAGCAACATTGGTGCCAGTGGCACCCTCTCCCTCCTGCTCTGATCCCCAACGACAGTGGAAACATCCCTGGTGCTTTCATGGTACTCCCCTCCTGCAATGTTCCCTGATGACAGTGAAAATATCCCTAGCATCTATGGGTACCACCCTCCGACCCTAATACACGATGGCAGTGAAAACATCCCTGATGTCTATTGGTATCCACCCTCTGGCCCTGATCCCTGATGTACTCCCTGGAGCAGAGGAGAGAGAGAGGGGACATGATTGAGACATTCAAGTATATCAAGGGTATAAATGAGGTGGGGTACAGGAGCTCCTTCAGGAGAAGAAAAGCATCAGAACTAAAGGACATGATATGAGGCTCAAGGGTGAGCAATTCAGGAGCAATGTTAGGAAGTTCTTCTTCACTGAGAGAGTGGTTGATCCATGGTTGACCCATGGAATTGTCTGTCCTTGGAAGTGGTGGAGGTCAAAATGGTAAACAGGTTCAAAAATGCCTGGGACAGGCACAAAGGTGTCATGGGGGGGTAGTTACCCCTATCGGGCAGACTAGATGGATCTTGTAATCTCCTTCTGCCATCAATTTCTATGTTTCGTTGACAGTGAAAACATCCCTGGCATCTAGTTGTAGTCCACTGCCACCCCAGTCACTGGTGAATTAGATAAATTCCCATTTCTTCCAGTGGTACCCCCCTCCTGCCACAATCCCCAGAGAATAAGATACCTTCCCTGGTAGCAGTTTCTACAGTATGTATTTGCTTATACTCTGTCATTCAGATGGAGGTCAGCTGAAGAACTGAAAGGAGGGTCTGTGCTGGTCTCCGTGTCTTGCTCTGCCGGTGATCCTGAATGGACATTCATAGGATGGGTCTGTGACAGATGGAAGTGGTGGGCAGGCTGGAATGGGGAGTCATTATAGTATAATGGGGATGGGGTGGGGCTGGTACCATTGGACTGCCAGGAAATGTATCTAATTAATTGTGGATTGGGCATGGGGGGACCAGTAGACACCAGGGATGTTTTTACTGTCATCAGGGATCAAGCCAGGAGTAGGGTCTTACTAGATGCTAGGGATATTTAACCTTTTACCAGGGATCAGGACAGAAGGTGGGGACCACTAGACACAAGGGAGGTTTCTACTGTCATTGTGGGATTGGGGTAGGAGGTGGGTATTACTGGACTGTCAGGTATTGTTAGGTTAGTATACCTCGATTGGGATTGGGTGGAGCAACTGCTGCTCCTCTGTACAGTGCCTCCACACATTTGTGAATGGAGGCATTGTGCAGAGCTGCTATTGGTCCCATAATGGCCCCTTAGCACCTTGCATGCCATATATGGTCATTAGCATCCTGGCCACCAAATATGGCACTCAGGAGCAATAGCATTAATCCTTTTGGGATACATTCTCCTCCCTTTGCTGCTGGGTATCTGTTGCCAGTAGGGGACTCTGCTGGCACCACACATATGCACTTTGCACAGTGCTAACACAGCCTGATATTCATACAGGTGGCATGTGCTGGGCAAAGTGTACTGCTTGTATGAATATACTGTTCTGATGGCCGCATGCTATTGTGCATGCGGCGCTATGTTTTACATTGTGCAAATGGCCACTGTTGAATATCAGGGCCCATCTACCTTATGAGACATGCCAATACAGAACACTGGTGATAAAAAATATGGGGGCCAATTCCAGGATGGCTTACGCCGGCAGAAGCCCATGGTGTAACTTGCAACTTGCGCCATGCGATATGCCATGTGCGATTCCCCAAGGTGACCAGCATTATGCCATATGCGGGTTGCGGCAACTTTGGGTTATGCCGCCCACTATGCCGCAACCTGCAACTCCATGGTGCAAAGGTGGGTTACTGCAGCAACTTTGCCTTATTCCACAAGGGCAGCTGCTGTAACCCACCTTCCCAATTACAGGAGCTGCACTGGTGCAGCAGAGTTAGGACATCTCAGAGATGCTCTAAGGGGCATACGTCAGTGCCACCCAATGGATGCCCACTCCCCGGTGCCACAGCAAAGATCCTGCTGTGCTCCCCATGCCCCCACAAACACATCCATGCCCCCCACCCCCGACTGTTGGGGACCCCGGGGGTCCATTGTCTAATGTGCCCCCTGGACTCCTGTGCCCCCTGTCCAGCCCCCCATGCCCCTGGTGCCTGCCAGTGTTCTGGGGTGGTGGGGCTCTGGGGGGGCAGTGTGACATGGCTGTGACTTGCAGTATGCAGGACTATTATGCCATGCCGTGGCAGTAGCCGATCGTGCCACAAGTCACAGGTCGAGTGCCGGACCCTGCCACTCATAACACGGAGCAGGGTCCCTATAGAAGCCACTGTCACAACTCAGACACGCTCATGAAGTTGCGACAGTCATCTTGAATCAGCCCCATGGTTTCTTCATGTAAGTTTATTAGGGACAGCGTAACATAGAATTATGAAAAATGCATGCTGCAAATACATATTAAAAGTAATTCCACACTTAAGAAAAGTACCTAATATCTTGGCTATAGTACCTTGCTACTTTAACAAAATGTCTCAGACTATAAATAGAAAGAGAAAAAAATGTATCTCTGGTCCAATATAGTGCAATCTTGTTGAAACCACATCAAAAAGGATGGCAGATGTGCAGTTTAAAGGTCAAAACAAGGCAGTGAGTAAGACAGATGGACTTGTTTTATTTTGTTCTCGTGTTTCTTTTTTTGTGTGTTGCAATTTAGTCAGCATTGGAGTGTGTTATTTTTATCACTTCCACAAATGAATTAGTAGCATGTGTACAACTTAAGGAAAAAGGACAAACAATACTTGCATGTTGCTTCCTTACAGGTGCACGGTGGAAATATGCCACAAGTGGCAGAGAATATTCAATAAGTAGCACTAGTGCAACAACAAGGTTTGGAACAACAACAGTGTAACAAAGGACTTTACTGACTCCCATGTCACATACCATGCATGGATCCTATATATATTGTATTAGGGAAACAGGCTCACAAAGGGCATGTGAAGTGATACTGGATAGAACCTGAAGATACCAGTGATATTTGGATGGCATGTACCAAGGACTGCTGACTATATTAATTTTGGTTCACAACTTGAATTAAGTAAAATGATCCTAATGTCATGACTAGAGATGTCATGATACTTATTGGTTTCCAGGTGACTCATTATGTTTCACTACTACAAGTGACTTCTGGCAACACATATCTGAAGGAGCACTGCATTCCTGACACATCTAACTGTTGTTGTGATTAAATTAATACCATTATGTGATTACTTAAGATTTTAACTGTGCTATTACACGGTACTGCCTCTAAGAAATGCCACGTTGTTAAAGAACCCCGTTTTCCGTATGGATTCTGCTGTTTTATTGCTGTTATTCTTATATGTTGACCACCACTAGAGTTGTACCTCCAAGGGGGACATCTCCCCCAGCCAGACTTTTTCACTCTCTGTACTGTAAGACTTCTCTGAGGTGGTCTTATTGTTATGTTTAACAACCCAATAAAAATGTTATGTACAAAAAAGGTTTTAACAGTGCTGACACTATTTTATGCTGTATGGGAGAGGGGGTGGAGGTCACACAAATGATTCAAACACATCCTGAGCCCTTCTTTCAGCAATGCATCCCCCCCCATCTGAAAATAGTCAGTACTGTATAGCCCTCCTTTCCTGGTCAACAAAAATGAAATAATTAACTAAATAAAATAATAAATTAGTGTGACCTGGCACAGGTGGCAACATAATTTAAAACTATTCACCTTTTAAAGTGTAGCAAAGAAGGGACTTGGTACTAGCACAGAATGAGACAAGGCCAAAACAGTGGTTCTGTTGCACTTTGCTCTAGTATTGGGCTTCCGACAGGTTTAGACCTTTTGTCT
Source organism: Neoceratodus forsteri (assembly GCA_016271365.2). Lineage (NCBI taxonomy): Eukaryota > Metazoa > Chordata > Ceratodontiformes > Ceratodontidae > Neoceratodus > Neoceratodus forsteri. The sequence goes on along the minus strand of CM028131.1, from coordinate 1,651,023,924 downwards.
AAACAGTTCATTAATGTTGGGAAAACTGGAATGGTATGGGATAGAATAAATGATTACTTATGTCATAAATTAATCACCTTTTGGTATGCATAATTGATGACTCTTGTTGTTTTCTCATGATCATTATAGTTTATTTAAATTATCGACTAAGATTATCATTCAGATAAAGGTCAAGCTGTGTAGAGCAATAATTTCATTAGTATTTAGTGCGTTGCTGTTAATGGAAATCCTCTTGGTATGTAAGTGTTATTTATGACCTAAGGATAGAAGCTGCCCCTGCCCCGTTTTGTCTCCTTGTACTGGACAGATATTTTTATGCGCTTTGTTAATCTAGTTACCATATCCACTTCATATGGGTACTTTTTATTGATGGGCAACATGTATGTCTGCAGTGTGAATTTCGAATATGTCTTTGTTTTTTTAACCTAATACGACTCCCAGAAAGGCTGTGTATGACTGTTGATTATTTAGTGACGGGAACTGCACAGCTGATAGTTATTTTACGAACCTTTTTTTGTTGGGCATGTCAGTGTGCCAGATATTCCACACATTTCTTTTTAATGTCAGAATGGAGCTGTGGTCAATGTGAATACAGTCTTATTGTTGAGGGATAATGAGAGGGCCCCACCAAGTGGACTTTAATGGTATTGCACTTATGTTTCCTAGTCATTTTGAGGAGAACTAGCCCATAACTTTTATGCGTGACATTATGTTGTGTTCTGAATCCCTTCTCTTCAGGGACAGAAACTCCCAGATATGGAAGGATAAAATAATTTTTTAAGGCAAAATCAGGGAAGTCCCTAAAAATCAGGGACAGTTGAGTGTGAGGTTCTGTTGTGTCTCGTTATAGTTGGTTTTGTTTAATGTTATGCTTTTCCTTTCTTAGCAGTTGCATTCTACACTGGAGTGTCATAGAGCCTTTTATATATTTATTATCTGGTGGCTGTCCAGGTGGAAGTTAATGATCCCATGATGCTTAACATAAGAGTAGGGGATTTTCCCTCATTGTCCTGGCTGGTATTCCCCCATCAATAAAACAGGTCCATGTAAACCCCTCCCCTCAGATTTTTCTGGAAATGACCTGTCACAGCTCAGTATGCCTTTCCGGGTCAGAAATGATATATAAAAATATAGACTGATCAGCCCTGCTGTAGCACGGATCAGATACAGAGCCATCGAGCATACTGGAATAGACAAGGTGTGTACGTGTGGAACTCAGTAGTGATGGTCGTGGTGGTGGTGGGGGGACCAACAAACAAAACAGTGATATACTTAGGTACATGTCTGGTGGGCAACTTCAATGACTGGATATATGTACTTAAACTGATAATGAAAAATATTGGTTCTAGGTTAAGTGCTCTTTTATTTCTTAAAAGAAAATAAAGGGGCCAAACTAACAAAATATCAAACAAATACCCCATATTGCGCCTTGGAGGCAGCGTACACAAAAATAAGCTGTCTGCTGAGGATGAATCCACGCCGATGCCTGGCCTCTATGGTTCCCTGCCTCCCTGCCGACAAATTCCGGCCCTGCAGCACCACTGACCCTGAACCCCTGGGGAGCCAGGGAGGTAATGTCGGTGGTCTGCCGACACCTTCTCCGGTGTAGATGGGCCGGTTCTGTGCCATGGCCCCACCCTGGGTGGGTAAGCCAGGGGGTATCTACAGGGGCATTGCAATTAAGGAACAAGGCAGGCAGTCAGGGCTGGAGCAGAATGTAGGGTGGATGGCACAAAAAAAAAAAGGAAGGAAGTTTTGGCATGTTTGTTTTATGCTCTTTTATTTCTGCCTCGTGGTTACTTAGACAATCACATTACAAGTCCTCATGAAATGGAAACAGATTTCATCTTGGCGGGAGAAACCAATTCAAAGATTAATTCACTACTGTTCTAATTCTGTTTATAAATCCTAATTCTGTAGATTACAACACACACCAGTGCATTGCAGAATGCCCGGAGCAAAAGACACCAGCTCAAAACAGTAATCTTCCCCAGCATGATATCTACATCGACAGCTCTGAATTCCTAGCATTTGAGACCTAATGGCTTACTTAAAGTTACTTGTTTTATGAAGGAGATGGATTCTCATAGTGTTAAGAAAGAGTCAAAGATTGAATACACTTAAAGAAATGAGATGTCATGCCTGGAACAAATGGAATTATGCAAGGGGGAGGGATGCTATTATTCATTGCTAGCAGTAAGTAATGCAGGCTGTGTAAATGCCATCTTTAAGCCTGGGAAGCCTACCGATTCTTTTGTAAAGACCTGTTTATGATGAAACTAAGATGGAAATTGAATATCATCAGCGCCTTACAAAATGCCCAAGCATGGTAATGGAATCTTTCTTTGTTAGAGTCAGATTACATAAAACTTTTAGAAATAATTACACATCTTTCACAAAAGTTTGTTGTGGCAGATAATTGTAAAAAAGCTGCTCAAAGCAAAAGTGACGCTATGTAACAAAAGTATACAAAACAGTGAAGCAACTAATTAAGCGGTGGCAACACTGATTTCTTGAAATCAGGCAGAAGTTTTAAAGTGAACACTTGAGGTTCAGTATTGTATAATTGTCTGTGTAACACGTTTGGCCAGGAAAAGTACACTGTTCTAAGGCTCATTACCAAGCGCAAGCTGGGGTGCGGGATAAGGGGTGTGTGGGAGGTGGGGGGATGGGATGAAACACAAAACACAACACAAGTACAAATTGTAACAAGCAATTATCAGGATAGAATATAGAGGTATTTATACCATGGAAGACATGAGTAACAGGGCTGAATAAGTAAGGAATAACTCGTTATTTTAATAACTGAACAGCCTGGATGGGTTGTGAAGTCAGAGGCGCAGCTCAGAGCCTTCAACCGCACAGGAAGTGAGGTTATTACATCATTGATGCACACATGAAGTGGATTATTACACTTAACAATATTCATAAAATGGTCCGAAGTATTTTAAATTTGATTATTCTGCCCTTTTATTTCCCTACAGGAAAAATTCTCCCTTGGATTTTATTTTCCTTAAGAACCCCTAATCCCTAGATGAACATTTATCTGGAGGTTAGATAGTGTGATATCAAAATTTATTAGAATTCCAGTGACATCATATAAACCTCTCAAGCTTCGCTGTCGAGGTTTATGATGTCACTGGAATCCCTCAATGGTGTTACAGTACTGTAACAAATAGAGTCCCATGTGCTACTCTATTTGTATATTGAAAATAAGCTATATATTTACAGTAGAATGTTTCCCTGAATGCTACTTAGTGGAGTGCAGCGGAGTCAAGATTGCTAAAGTAGCACCGAGGGAAACACTGCATTGTAAGGCATACTTATTTTCAGCCAGGCTATGCAGTGTCCTTTTTATACCATGTTTGCAACGGTATTGCGTATGTCACAACACGCACAAATAACATCAGTAGGGAAAATACCTGTAACGTTATTTTCTCAGTTGTGGCATCATGTTTTATTGGCAAGCTTTATTGTGCCTTGTGTGTTGTATATAGGGATTGGTACACTTCCCTAATTGTATAATTAGATTTATTTTCGTGATTCCTTCAAACCTCTTTACTTATGAGTGCTGTAGCCATTTGTGTGTAATTAGTTTTGGAGGTACCTGTGAACATTACTCTGAACAACCTTTTTACAATCAAGACAAGTGTAATCATTTATTTATACAGCACAAAGGCATGTTGCTAACTGAAGTAAACAGCTTCACTTGATTGGCTAAATAGTTGATGCCATGCATACATGAAAATAAACTTATTTTTATGGACACACATGAAAATAAATGTTTATTTTTTATTTTTTTTCCCAGAAAGCTTTTTGCTCCCCTGCTACCCCTACTCCTTACTTGGCAATCAGGGAGCCATGGTATTTCTGCTTTTCTCCGTCACCCAGGACCCCAGATCGCTGTTGCGCATGCACGTGAAGGTGCGCATGCGCTCTGCAGCTCTGGTAAAGGCCCATTCTTCCCTCCCAGCTTAATGCCATGTTCCCCCTTGGCTTGGCACTGACACCTAGCCTCCACTGGGTGGCAGCCAAGAGCCGTGGAAACCCCCACATCCCACCCCAGAGGAGAGCTGCCTTGCAGCTGATCGATTCACTCCTCACCCTCCCCCACAGCTGACCCCTGGCGGCCCAAGCTTGCTCCTGAACCCGGGTCACCAGCGTGGCATAAGGTGTGGCGTCCAACACCTCAACCCTCAGCACCACCAGGCTGGCATAAATGTTTATTTTTATGCATGTGTACTTGCTGGTCTAGACAATATGATTTATATGTGCCTGATTATACCAACCCCAGTTGTATAAATATATTGATGCATTATGATACAGTTGTGCTCCTATTTTCAGGGTTGAGTAGACAATTCTATGCTACTGTGCACATTACTGGATACCCATGTGATTCTGAAATTAGTACGTTGTCGGTTGTAAATTCTTGATCTAGAAAAAAATAACAAAAATATTGATCATGCATAGAAATGACTAGTTAATACTACATTAAAATTGAATTGGTTGCATATCTTCTGAGTACAAATCAAATAACTATCTGCACATCAAAGAACTGAATAATTCTAGTGTACTTTCTCCTCTTTCTAAAAATAAATGAAATGTTTACTAATAATATACTGCATGACAGTTTAAATTCATGCCCCTTATATTTAGCACTCTAAGCACACCTGACATGTTCACACCATCTTATTTTCATTGGTGAAACACTAGTGCTACTATTGTATAGTGATTGACATAATATTCACTGTCTTTTATTTTAGCACTACTATGAAATCAGCGAAAATAAAAAGACAGTGAATATGTCCTGTTATACAGTAATATTTTCTTCGATCATCTATTTATGTCTCTAGATGCTGTGTTGGGCTGTTTCCTTGTGCTTTTATTCATTTTTATAGTTTACGTTACCTCACTTACCTTTTGTTTTCCTTTCTCACTTCCCTTTGGGTCCCCACCAAAACCCACAAACCCCATTCCCCCCTCCTCCCATCCCTCCCTCTCAGGGGTATCCTATAAAGGGGTGCCAAAAAGAGGGCATCGGAAAATGGATGTTGGCAATAGTGTGTGAGTGGCTTCAGCATCTGGGATATTTCAGCGTCTTTTACTGTGAGTGTGTTGGGGGGGGTTGCTGCCATTACTTCATTTTTGTCTTTTCCCCCCAACATGTGCTGGCCAGAGATGTTTATATAAAATACAGAGGGATGCGGGAGGTGAATCACAGAGACCAGAGCCACTTCTTCTCCTGCAATTCCTGCTGTCGTGTCTGCATGGTGGCACAATTTCATGTCGCTGCTTTGATAGTCAGCAGTTTGTTTGGGTGCCTTTTTACAGCGCTTTGTTTGGTTTCACCCTAATGTGGGTGAACCCCTCTCAGTCCACTATCTTTACACTTTCCCATTTTCCCCTCCCTTGTTTAGGCTTTCTATTAGGTGTCTTCTATATATTCTGGCATCCTTAGTGTTTAGAAATTAATGTCTTTAGCCATGCATCAGAGATCATGTATGTTTAGCACTTTTTGTAGTGCTTAGCACTTTAAGATTCGTTTATTTCAATATTTAGCACTATAGTACTTGCATTCACTTGGCTTGGTAGTATTTATATCCACTTAACCTTTCATAAAGCGTACATTCCAGTTGCTGCATTAATTAAAGGAGAGTGTCAATATTATAGGCTGCTCCATCAGCACATGCAAATGGTATTGCACCTTTAAATTACTGCTCAGCATAGCTGTCAATCAGTGAGCACATACTGTATACAGTAGGCACTCCCTGAGAGCGCAGTCAATGGCTGGCCATGGTGGTAAGAGGAGGGCTGTGCCAGTTCCTGGCTCGGGGTTGGGATGGGGGAAGTGGGGTGGTGGGGCAGTGCCTGCTGGGGTGGGGAGGTGGGTGTCCCCTACACCACCAGGAAATGTTATTGCTTAACATATGGATGGATGAGGGCAGGGAGCCACTAGACTACCAGGGACCCATTCAAGTTATGGCAGGGAGGGATCATGAATAGGGTGGGGGAACCACTAGACCACCAGGGACACTTGTATTCCTATAACGGATCAGTGATTGGGGAGGGGAGGGATCACTAGACTACAAGGGACATTTATTTTATTCTCAAGGGATGGTGATCAGTAATGGGGAGGGAGGGACCATTAGTCTACCAGGGACATTTTATTGTACTATGAACAGGACGGTGATCAGCAATCAAGGAGGGAGGGAGGGACTACCAGACTACCAGAGACATTTATTTTATTCTCAAAGGGATGGTGATTGGTGCCTGGGGAGGGAGGACCACCAGACTACCAGGAAGGTATATTTAGTGATACAAAGATCAGGCAATGGGGGTCCACTAGGCCACCAGGGAACCATTACTGTAATGCTACAGGATCAGGCAGGGGGCTGCTAGACTAACGATGAACCATTATTTAATGCTACGGGGATCAGGTGGGAGTGCTAGACCACCAGGGACCTGATGTTTTACTAAAAGGGGGTCGGGGCTGGGAGGGGACCACGGCACATTGGCATGTTGCTCAACACTCTAGAGAGCAGATTTCTAAGTCTAGTAGTACTTAGAAATTTGCCCTCTGGGAGTGTTTTGAGAATCCCAAATTAGGAAATATGGCAGCCTGCGTCTGCCACAAGCCCCTTAATACAATGTTGCAGCCCATTTTGTGCTGCAAAAACAGCGCAAGCCCTTTTTGGTGAAGGCTGCCTGTGGTGGCTGCAGGCTGCCTTTCAGAATCACTCCCAGGGCATCATTTGGTGCAAGGGGCACTTTGCACCATTCTTTGTGGTGTAAGCCCCTTTTGCCATTCCAGGAGTTTGAGAATCAGGCCCATGGACTATAGGATGCGAGTTCAATGGAATTTTGTTTGAACAACAAGGTTAGTGACGTCTCATTAAAAATGCATCTTTTTATTTATTTATTTATTTTTTGAGGAACTAAAGAAGTAAAATGTTATTCATTATGACATGAGTGATTTTTTTTTTATTGTTAAACAGGGAAATTGAAGATCACTAATTCGTTGAACAGTCAGTGCAGTTATTCAAAATGTTTTGAAGATAGAGTTGAAAACGGTTATTGGTACTTTTATGTTTGCTTGTGCACAAAGCTAACATATTGTTACTGTAGTGTAGGTGTACTGTATAAGCAATGGATGTAGAATGTAGGAAGCTTGCCTCTCAAAAGCCAGTGTTGAGAAGGCTGACAATGACAGTGTTTATCTGGCTGATTGTGTAAACTCTTGTAGTTCAAAGGAGAAAAGCCCCACAATAGCATTAATTTTCTGCCCATTATCCAGGTAGCAGACATCTTTGGGCTTTGAAGATAAGCATCAAGCTTCACAATGAGTGTGTGAGTGTGTGTGTGTGTGTGTGTGTGTGTGTGTATGTGTATGTGTGTGTGTGTCTTAGTTACAGACAGGAAGCACCTACCTAAAAGCACTAAACAGAGTTGGGAACAGCATGCAGAATACAAACATAATAGCTTCAGATATGTTAACATCATATTTATAATGAACAGAAAACACCAACAATAGTTGATTTATATTACATATTGTTTATGTTCCATTTAAAGAGCCCCATGTACACCAGTTGGATAACTTTGAAAACTGTGAGAGTTAGACACAACTCAGTATATAATTCCTACATTTTGCAATCCATTTTTTTCATATGGACTTTAACCTCCTGTTCCTCCCCATCAGTCCCCTTCTGCTATCGACCCCTTGTCCATTCTCCCCACCTCTGGACTTAGCATCTAGCTTCTTACCTCGTTTGTGAGTGGGTGCCATGGATGGTGGCTGTGCAGTTTCTTCAGGGTCACAGCATCATCCTGCAGACAGGAGTTCTTCTCTGCCAATTACTCCCCTCAAGTTAGAGCCGCAGTGTGCAATGGCGACAGGTAGACTGTGAAGATGGTGCAGCTTCAACGCCCACCTCTGACTTTCAGTTATAGTGACCACTGCTGTGCCGCTACCCTCCACTAATTGGCAGCCAAGCAGCAGTACACCCTGTCCTGCCACCCTGAAGGAGGTGCTCCATGGATGGTCGCTAAATCCTCCTTCCCCCTGCCAGCCCCGGAGCAACTTTGGTCCATTCTCGAACCCAGATCACCAGTGTGGCAGGGGGTGAGGTGTCCAGCACTTCAACTCTCCATGCCACTGACCCAGTTACAAGTTTACTGTAGCTCAGATTTTCTTTGACCTTATCATTTGTGGCCCTGAGAGAGGCTGCAACCTGCTGTTTTACAGTTCTGTATTTTACCCTCTGTATCATTCAGCTAGAACTATATTTTTGCAATTCTTTCTCCTTTTTCTTTATTACTGCATTGCCAAGTTTTAGACATGTAAGTGGTAACACAAACACAAGTCCAAAGATGTCACAAGAGATACAATTCTTTATTACTACCAGATGAAACAAATACAAACAAGTATACCTGTTTGGGGGCAGCCGATCCCACTTCAGCTCATGAATACATCGTTCCTACTCAAACTGGCAAAGCTTGCAACTTGTATATATACTCCACAAAAATGTTGTTATCACAAATATCAGTTACCACAAATAAAGCCAAATACATTACCTCATATGTAACCTTATTGGCAGGGGAATGCTCCGTGTCTCTCTATACTCTACCCAAAAAGTTGGGCCCAGGGTGTCCATAGCAAGTTGGTCCAAACTGGTTCGGATAGCCAACTCAGCAATTACTTTGAACAGAATAATAGAGTTGCTGTATCTCTTTGTTTCAGGGTCAGAGGGAACAGAGAACAGTGAAATGTGTGTATCACTGCATGTCCTGCTCTTCTCACATCATGCTAGGTACAAAGCCATATGTCGAAGAGGAAGAAATGTATTTGTGCGTATTAGCACATGCCAGTGCGTGTGCATGTGTGACACTGTGTTCCAGCCTACTGGATGCACGAGCCATCTGTTATACAAATAACGAATACAATAAAAGTTAGGGTTATATCTATATATGCATATATAAAGATAATGTGTGTGTATTACTCGGTGCTTACTCCGGCTTCTGATTGGTCAGTGCTGGTGACCTGGGCTCCTGATTGGCTCCCTTCCTATTTCACTGCTGATCTTTTGCTGTATGCCTCTCAGGCCGAGTCTTAACTTCTGGCTGTAAAATTATAACAATTTCACCCCTCTGCCTAATTACATTGTGTGTACCTTGCTGTAACTGTGTTGTTTCCATTTGAATCACTGTATATTGCAAGTGCTTGATTGTATAATGCAAGGAAATTACAGCTCAGTTTAGAATAATTTTAAATTAACCTGAAAAGAATATTTTGTTTTTCCCTCTACCTTTTCTATCTCTTTCTCCTTACTTCTCTCTCCCAGGCTGGCTCTTAGTAATTATTAAGTGCCAGACTGGTTAAGCTAGAAATTACAGCTCAAGGTTTGCCTTTTTGTCCATTTTTCCATTAGCAAGTTAAACTGTACTGCTACTAGAGGGACACAATCTTATCTCAGTGATCCTGCCTGTTGTTCATGTAGATACCTTCCAACCACAGCTCCCTCCATCTGACCAGAACCTCCTCTGCGCCCCTGCTTACAAATTCTTCCGGTTCCTAAATCAATTATTCACTAATTTCACTGCCTTTTATGAACATAGAAACATAGAAACATAGACTTTGACAGCAGATAAGGACCACTAGGCCCATCTAGTCTGCACATTTCCTACCCACAGGATAGGCCGCAGATCCTAGTTAACCAACAGCCTATATCTTCCTGCCCCCACAAGAATTGCCTTATGTCTGTCCCATGCATTCTTGAATTCTTCCACAGTTTTAGACCCACAACTTCTCAGGAAGGCTGTTCCATGCATCCACTACCCTCTCTGTGAAATAATACTTCCTCACATTGCCCCTGAACCACCCTCCTTCTATCTTTAAATTGTGTCCCTTGTTCTTGCAAGTCTTTTCTGAAAGATGCTACCCTCTTGGACTTTGTTGATTCCTTGAGGTACTTGAAAGTTTCTAGCATGTCCCCCTCTCCTTCTTTCCTCAAGGGTATACATATTAAGCTCCTTTAGTCTCTCTTCATATGGCTTCTGGTGCAGACCCTGCACCATTTTAGTTGCCCTCCTCTGACTGCCTCTATCCTGTCTATGTCCTTATGGAGATGGGGTCTCCAGAACTGGACACAGTATTCCAGATGGGGTCTCACCAACTGTCTGTACAGAGGGATAACAACTTCCTGTTTTCTGCTGCTGATGCCTCTCCCTATACATCCCAGTATACCCCCGGCCTTCCCTACTGCCTTCTCACATTGCTTGCTAACCTTAAGGTCATCTGATATGATTACCCCAGGTCCCTTTCCTGTTTTGTTGTTGTTACTACCTCCCCACCCATTGTGTATTCTTCCCCTGGGTTCTTGTTTCCCAGGTGCATTATTTTGCACTTTTTTGCATTGAATCCTAGCTGCCATACGTCTGACCATTCCTCCAACCTTGCCAAGTCCCTTTTCATCCTTTCCATGCCTCCTTTGTATCAACCCTGTTGCAGATCTTTGTGTCATCCACAAAAGGCATACTTTTCCTTCCAGTCCCTCTGCAATGTCACTGATGAAGACATTAAAAGGACTGAACCCAATATTGAACCCCTGCGGTACCCACTGGTAACCGCCTTCTTCAGAGTGGACTCCATTTCATAATTACCTCTGTGTCCTGTTGTCCAGCCAATGTTTTACTCAGGCTACCACCCTGGGACCCACTCCCAGGCTGGTTAATTTGACTAATAATCTTTGTGTGGGACTGTGTCAAATGCCTTGCTAAAGTCTAGGTAGGCCATGTCCACAGCCCTTCCCTGGTCTACTACTTTGGTCACCCAGTCAAAGAAATCTATTAGATTCGTCTGACATGACCTTCCTGCTGTGAACCCATGCTGTCTTGGATCCTGTGCTCCACTGACCTCTAGGTACTCAACTATTCTTTCCTTCAGAAGTGACTCCATCACTTTCCCTACCACAGAGGTCAGACTGACAGGTCTGTAGTTTCCTGCCTCTGTCTTGGTCCCACTTTTGTGAAGGGAATCATCCGCCTTCCTCCAGTCCTCGGGTACCACACCATCCTCCCATGATTTATTAAAAGAGTAGCCAGTGGTTTCACTATTCTTCCTTAATTCTTTTAGAATCCTGGGGTGAATTCCATCAGGACCCATTGCTTTGTCCACCTTCAGTTTTAGGAGTTCTTGCAGAACCCTTTCTTCTGTGAAAGGACTGGATCGACTCCTATCAAGAGTGCTTCTGTTAATTGGATTAGGCACTTCCTCCTCTTTTGGAATACTGAGCAGAAATATTCATTCAGTATTCCTGCTTTTTCACTGTCCCTCTGCCCACCCACCGCTCATTCTATTCAGCCTCACTATCCCTCCTTTGTCTTTCTACGCCGCTGATGTACCTATAAAGGTTTTGTCCCCTTCTTAACTGAGTTGGCTATCTTTTCCTCAGTTTGGGCCTTTGCTATTCTGACTTCCCTCCTCTTCTTTCTGCCTTAACTGGTACAGTTCTCTGTCTCTCCTTCTGTGTTTCCTTATACTTCCGGGCGCTATCTTTTCTTCCTGACTTTCACAGCCACCTCTCTTGAGAACCATAGTGGCTTTTTCTTTCGTTTTGATTTGTTTATTTGCTTCACACAAAGGCTTGTTGCCTCTGTGATGGCAGTTTGATAATTCCTCATTGTTGCTCCACACTTCCTTCTAGCCTGTTTGCTAGTGCTTTTCTGAGCACTCTCCCATCTTGCTAAAGTCAGCCCTCCTAAAGTCCAGTACCCTCACTTTGTATGGCTTGACTCTGTAGCTGAGTTTAACGTGGACCACACTGTTTGATGGTCACAATGCATCCCCTACTTTCCTGTCTCCCCCCTTGATCTGCTCATATCCCTCTCTGTACCACCTCTACTTGCTCTCTCTCCTCTATTCCTAATAACGCTCCCAACCCCATCAGTTACTATCTCCAGTCCCCTACCCACATCCATGCTATCACTCCATCCCCGCCATTTGAAATATGGTCTCACTCCACCACTATTCCTCATGCAGCTTTGATAACTGTGTCCACTTTCACTGCAGTTCTCCACCTTCTTCTTCCTCACTCATCCACTGCCTTCTCCTCAACTCCCAACTTCCTTGCCAGCCCCCTCAAATTCCTCTAAGCTCACTTTCTCATACTCACTCTCCTCTTGCTGTCCACCCCAACCCAGGCCCTATTGCCCCTAGCTCCTCTGGTGCTTTCTCCTCTACTACCTCCCCCATGCACTTCTCTCAGCCCTCGCAAAGGGCTTAAAGATCCTACATCTAAACACCCACAGCTTGTTGCAAAATAGACCAGATTCAGACTATGGTGTGCACTCTAAAACCAGTCATTCTAATCATCTCAGCAACTTGGCTAAAGAGCACTATCCCTGACCACTCAGTCTCCATTCCTGGCTACTTACTGCTAAGGCAAGACCTGTGCTGGCAGAGGTGGTGGTCGGCCATTTATGTTCTAGCCTCCATCCAATATTCCATCATCTGCTCATCCTCCAATCCTGAGACCCATGATGCCCTAGCTATCCATGTGACCCTCCCCTTCGTGCTCCCAATCTTTGTAGCCAGCATATACTGCCGTCTAAATGTCCATCGTTCGGTCGCACTAGACCTCCTAACCTCCATCACTGCCCTTGCTTGCTCTGGGGAATTATTCATCCTAGGTGACTTCAATATAAATTGGTTGTCACCGAAAACTACCAAAATTAAACATGAAATCAGAGCCTTAAACCTCTCCCAACTGATCCCCGAACCCACCCGCCCAAACCACAAGACACAACAACACTCCCTACTCGACTGGGCCCTTCCTCCCACCCCCACTGCATCATCACCTCTGGCATTCTTCCTAGTGCTCTCAGTGACCATAACTCAATATTCATAGTTAGGAAAGTCCACAGAACTAAATCACCACACAAAACCACATAGCTACACTCTTTCAAGTCTCTTGACCATGAACCTCTCCTGAGTAACCTTGCCACGTCTGACTGGTCCCCCCTAACCTCCTTCTCCCAAGTTGATAAGGCCCTTGCCTACTTCAAAGAAATCTTTCTTGTAAACTGGAATGCCTTTGCCCCACTCAGACAAACCACAGTCAAAGGTAACCACTTACCTTGGATAACCCCTGAACTTCTGGCCTGCCTCAGGGCTAGAGATTGAGCCTGGAAGCGTCATAAAGCTACCCAGCATCCCAGTGATCTTGTGAACTAGCGCATGCTCCAAAACGCTTGCACCAGGGCTGCAAGGTTAACCAAGTCCGAATATTTCAAATCTGCCTTCATCACCAACATGAATTCCCCTTCAAAGTTCTGGAAGGTGGTCCACGCTCTATTTACCCCCTCATCTTGCCCACCCCCCTGGTACTTAATGTAAATAGCTCACTAGTGTCCAACCCACCAGCTATAGCTGTGGAATTTAACTCCTACTATACCTCCCAGGCCACTGAGCTACCGAAATCTTTTCCTCCTACCCATCCCCCTCCCACCCTATACCAGTGTGCCCCTCCACCACCCTTCCACCTTCTCTTCTCTTTCACTACTGTAACCCCAAATGATGCACTAAGTGCTCTCCTCACCATCAACCCCTCTAAAGGTGCCTCCCCCGATGGCCTTGACCCAAAACTCCTCTCCCTCTCCACTTCAGCCATTGCCTACCCCCTCTCAATAATCCTAAATCTCTCATTCTCTACTGCCTTGGTCCCCTCTTCATGGAGACATGCTGTGGCTGTGGTCCTTCCTCTACCCAAAGGGGTGACCCCTCATCCCCTGGCAACTATCACCCCATTTCTCTCCTTCTTACCCTTGCCAAGCTTCAAGAACACATTGTCCTATCCCAACTCACCTCTTTTCTATCTGATACCTCCTTTTTCACCCCTTTCCAGTCTGGTTTCAGGAAAAATTACTCAACCATCACCTCTCTCCTACGGCTAACAGACTTCATTCTAACCAGAATGGACAATGCTCAAATTACGCTGCCATTTTTGTCGACTTGGCCAAGGTCTTGACACTGTCTCTGACTCCTTCTCCTCGACTCACCCTGGCAGCTGGCCTATCTCCCTCTGCCACAAACTAGTTCAAGGTCTACCATAGTGGCAGAACCCAATCAGTTAAGATCTTGGATGCCACTTCCCTTCCCCTCCTGATTAGCACTGGAGTCCCCAGGGCTCTGTGTATTAGGTCCCTCCTATTCTCCATCTTCTTAAATGACATTACCTTTGTTTGCTCCCCATCCTCCACTATACATATGTATGTCGATGATACAGTTCCTGTATGCATCTGACTCCTGTCCTGATGAGGTTACAACCAGCTTACAGCAGGACTTTGACAAAGTTCAGCTCTGGTTTGCTAACCATCAACTTGTCCTCATGCCAAGAAGACAGTCTCCATGACCTTTGGCACAAGGCAGAGACTCTCTAGGCTTCCCTCCTACCCACTTTCCACAACCTTGATGGGACTTTACTTGAGGACACATCCTCCTCCATACTTAGGTGTTTGGCTGACCAACTGACTAAACTTCTCTGGACATACCGACGCCCATCCAGAAAAAAAAACTGCACCCTAGCTTGGTGCCCTCTCAAAGAACTATAGTTGCATCCCTCCCACGACTAGGCGTGAACTTGTTCAGAAGATGATACTGCCCATTTTCAACTACTGTGACGTAGTTTGTGGTGCTGCCCTAAGTCCTCCCTGGCCAGACTGGACACCCTGTTCAGTTCCTTCTGCCACTTTGCCCTTGATTCCCCCACACCCATCACTGCAGTCTTTAACGTGCCTGTCCTTCCCCTCTCTTACAAACAGGCGACTCTCCCATTGAGCTAAATTCACCTCCAGCACTGGTTGGGTGAGCTCCTTCCTACCTCACCTCCTCCTTTATAACTCCCCCACCCTCCCATTCCCTAAGATCAACCAACTCCTGCACTTGGTTGTCCCTGCAGATCCACCCAAATCAGCCAATCTGGTTACTCTTACCACCTCCCAAAAATTTGGAATTCCTTCCCCCCTCAAATCCAGCACTTATCCTCTGCCTACTCCATCAGCTCTGCCCTCAATAATTACCTTGCACCTAGCTGCTTCTACCATGTCCCTCTCTAATTCCCTCCTCTAAGCCCTGGACAAACCCTACCCCTCTACCGTCACCTTCATTTTACCCTGTGCACACCCACCCCCCAAATTTCTAGCTTTCCTCCCCTTTCCCCAAATTGCTCCCCCTCACTGGCCTACCTTGATCTCTCACAGAATGTAAAGGGCCCCAAATGCTCTTCATGGGTCCCTCTCCTACCCCCAAGGGGCTTGTGTCTCTCATCTATGCCTTCCCCACCATCCTAAAGGGTCTCTCTGGACACTGCCTTATCCCCTTCTCTTTGGTCCCCTAGTCCCTTGCAGGGTTCCTTGCATCCAGAGGTCTCCAGGGACACGACTCTTTCCCTCCCTCCTTCCCCCTTTTCTTTCATGTAAGTATTTGTTTACTTATTAACCCAGCACTTATTATTGTCCACTCTTTCTACATATTGTAACACTGTTTGTAACACCTGCCTTACAACTATATGTTAATGTTGATCATGTAACTTGAATGTTTAGTGTCTAATTCCTATTGTACCCCTTCCCCTAGGTCACACCGGGAGATGAGCAACTTGTCACTCAGTGTGCCTTCCTGGTGAAACATTTCAATCAATAAATAAATAAATTACAAAAATAAGAAAATGCAGTCAGGTGTCTCAGCAGTTAGTGCAGTGCAGAAATTGCTAGTTTACATTCCACCCGCTTGTTGCCTGTGAGGCAGGCAACACAGAAGAAGTGGTTGAGTTAATAACTTAGGTTACAATGGTTTTTAAAGGTAGATATAAAACAGTATATGGTACAGATCAGAATAAAAATGAGAATGGCTTGAAGTGTAATGAAACCTTTAAATGTTAATTTTAACCAAGTATTTGAAAGAACTAATTGTAAATTACCATTATGGCATTATGAAGTAAATTATTTAACTAATTTTCAGCCTTATGCATGTCATTGCCTATTTGAATGAGATGTTCATTTGTATGATCCAACCAGAGCTATCAGTCTAGTAAGAGTGGAGTAATATGCACTTTGAAGGCTGAAGTGTAATTTATGGCATCCGTTTGGTGGCCAGGTTTACTGAGGATATATTTTTCCTCATGAAGTGGCACTCTTAGGATAATCATTTGATCACTGACAGCACAATAAGAAGATGTGAAGCAGAAATTTGGAGTAGTCACTGGACATGCCCATATTCCATAAGTAAAGAATTTATGGTTTTAAATTACACAATACTGACCAGATATATTGTGGGTGACTTTTATTTTAGGAAAGCACCATCTTTTGAGTTTCATCAAGCAAGTGACTGAAGTGTTGACGCGCAACCAGCTGGATGGCTCGGTGTACAGCTTGTGCCCATGCGCATATCCAGAGCAGGCAGGGTCAGTTACATGAAACACATGACACTTGAACATATATCTATATCTTTTCACAGAGCAGCAAGTCATATGGGAAGCTTGCCACAGGTTTGTAATGGGCTTGTAGGGGTTGTACACTGCTAGGGAAGGTGTGTCACTCTCTCCTTATAAATGTGACCTTTTAAGTAACCCACAGAATGGACCGTGGCCAGTTTGTCAAAATCCACCTCAGCAGGGTTAGATATTGGTAAATAGTGAAAGATATGTACATAGTATCTTGTCTAGTAAAGGACCCACTGGTATAGCATTTGCCCTGGTTGGTGTGCAAGGCAACATATCACAAGTTTCTAGCTGTCATAAAAGTAAACAAAACTTTTGACAGGCCTAGGCCTCAACACATCCTGAGTGGATGTCTTATAACCTGGTTACATATCTAAGGCAATACCATTTGGTCAAGTAGTTATCTGAGATGAGGTCAGTGGAACGCCCTTGTTTCCACATCTCATGGGACAATTATAAATCATTGTGAGAACATAGTTCCCATAGGCTGTGAATATTACTTGTTTATCTATGTGTTTGTGTTGGACCTGTAAAGATTGCTTGTAACTAATGCATTGACTTAGTTTGTGTTTTAGTAAACAAACATGCAATATTATACATAGAGAAAGTAGACCTTTTCTTCTTTTTGTGCTAGGCCTTGGATCCCATATATTATCAATCTGGTGCTCAAAATGATGCATATGCCCTTTTATGGTCTCCATGTCAGCCCTGTTCTGACGTAGGTGCTTACTGTGTGATGCTGAGCAAGTCACTTAACCTCCTTGTGCTCCCAGGTTGCATCTGGAAACAACCTTTGGCTTAGTGTGCTACTCCTGGTTAAACAATGTTCCCTTTTCCCTTTCCCCTTTCCCTTTCCCTATTCTATATGGCCAGGCCAGATGCAAATAGGTCTGAGATGGTGTTCTTCCAAGGCCTTCCAGGTCTTGAACCTGTCTGTGATGGAAGACCCCATTTTGGCATCTCTTTGCTTGTGTAGCTGTGGGATCTTGTACTCTAGCATGATATGAAACTAATATATCCAAAGGAAGAATAAACCTTTTTTTAATGGATGAACCATCAAGACCGTGTGTCACAGGCTTTGTACATTTTGCTTGGGTCTCAAAGTACCTAATATGTCACCTTATGGCCTCCAAATTGGTTTTGTTCCAAACTGACATTCCTAACCCAAGTAGACCTGACACAGACCTAACAATTCCATCCAGCCCTTGCAGATGCCTAGTGCAGAATATGCCATACTGTGGGTAAGTTTCGTCTGCCTATGGGATTTTGTGCTCATGCCCAATAAGCGGCTATAACAGCTATACAATTGGTACCTCACAGTACATTAGTACACATACATTAGGAGAGGGACAAGAATGACTATGCTAAATGAGATGACTTTTAAAATCACAGAAGTGTGCATAAACTTTTTTAGTACAGAATATCAGTTTGTTTTTCCATGAATGGCAAACACATTTAAAAACACATGTTTTGCCACACAAGGCCCATATTACATTACATCCCAATGTAACAGCAAATTTACATATAAAACAGCATATTTATGCATATAACAGTACATTGTTTAATGAAGTCCTCGAAAAGTAGCAGTAAGTCCACTGCATGGGCTCGGTCCCACTTTTAGGCACAGTTTAATCTCTACAAGCATCTGTGGCACAGGAGGTGATGTCATTGGAAAATGTCACCATTCATTGTAAAACCTTTAAACTGATGCTTTTTACCATCACAGTGTTGTATACCCCAGTACATGGGTTACCCTTGTATACGCAATTGTCAGTTTATAAATGCCTGTGTTTGAGTGCACACTGGAGCAATCAGCAAGGAAACATTGTCTGGAAAAAATGTGTACTCAGTGTTTATACAAATGTCCTGTATAAAGTGACACTTTTGTCCAAACTTGTGCCTTGTGTGACTCAATGTGTGACTCACATGCATTTGGGGTAATTACCCCCGTACCTTTAAAAGCAAGTATATGCCAGCATTTAAAACCCTGACCCCTTCCCCAGATCCACAAACTGAGTGATGTGTGAGGGCCAGGAGGGTCAAGGGGTAGTAGAGATAGACATCACATCCAATTGGATGCCAATGTCGATATCCAGTGGATTTCCTTTCCACATGGAATGGCATAATAGGATTATGGTAGTCTCCAAGACTACCATATCCCTTAAGGAATGATAATGTGTGTATTTGTGACAAGAAATGTGACCAGATTCATTTATTCTGTTTCTGTTAGTTTAAATATTCATCTGTTACAGGTTCTGTTTGAATGGACACAAGATGTTTGTCAGGTCACACATATAGGCAGCTAATGAGAGCTGGATGCCCACTGTATAGGTGCAGACATGGGAAGGTTAGCAGTAATTGCTGACAGGATGAGTATGGAGAAGCCAAGCCATAATCCCAGTGGGGAGTCTTTCATGGGATATCTTCCCATGTCAGGCAATGGACCCAGGTGCATGCCGTAAAAGTTCAAGAGTTAGCGAGGAAGGACTAAGAAGATGAGGTCACACACACACCTTTGGGAGGCTATCACTCCAAGGAGAGGTCAATTCCCCATAGCCCGAGTACATAAAAGGGGAAGAAGCAGGAAACTCTCTCTCAGACATTCAACACCTGAAAAAGGAAGAGCCCTGCTGAAAGTTAGCTTGATAAGGAAGCACAACCTAGGGGGAATGTCTTCTGTAGATAGCGGCAGGTGAACAGACTTTAGGTGAGGCTAAAGTTTGAGTTTTTTTTCTGACAAATCATCTGTCTAACTTACTTTATTTTCTATTCTGAGTAAACATGTCAACCTTTTGTCTTACTGAAAATATATCCTGCTTGTAAATATCTGTAGTATCTTCTAGTAAAGAATCTATTTTGATAGAACCATTGACTGCCTCATTATTGACACAGTAGTTTGTATTATTTCTGCTGGACCCTGTTTGGAGTCCTTCTCTGAAGTGCACTCTGCCAGTACTTATTGTGTTGGCCTTCCTGACTCTGAGCAGGCAAAAGTGGTTTCTTGATATAATCAGGTAGTGGCACAGAATTAGAAGTCCCCAACAAAACTGCCCTGTAAGCTGGGACAGCCCATGGGGCAGTTTTTGTCACAACTGGTGGCAGAGCAGTACGGATCAGTGCACAGATTTAAAATCAGAATTTGTGCAGTGTGCTTTCCTGTAGAGGCAAGAACTCTGAGACAGAGGTAAAAGCCTAGCACATGGGGTGGCAGAGTGCCAGTAGAAATATACCATAACAGTCACAAAACAGGATATACAATAGGTTACATTGTTTACTACTGTTTTTTTAGTTTCTAAAAACACGGCTTAGTGCGCTATAGTTAGAAAAGATGAGCTCCTCAGCATACGGCAGATTTAATGTGCACCAGCTTCATGAACTGTATACAGACAGGGGGATTGTCTATGAGAGCCTGACAATGAATGGACTCACAGGAAGCACTGTACCAGCAGGACCAAATGCAAGGGAGGCAGACGGTCTCAGAGGTGTATGACCATGCACCCGTGCAGCAGGTAGTCACTGAGGAAGGTGACCAAGGTAGTCAAACTGAGGTCACAGTGGCTGACTCAGAGGGGCACCTCGGGTTATGAGCTGGTGTAGCAGTACAGCCCACCCTGAGCTAAGAGCTGGTTCAACAGAGGCTCAAAAGCAGCTTGAGATCCTGAGTGTGGCGCTTGTGCTGAAAGAGCCTGAACTGTGGAGGGCAAGGCTTGAGGCTGAAAGGGAGAGTAAGGCTGGAGGCTGTGGAAAAAGAGAAGGCTCACCAGTATGAAATCCGGATGTAGGTGGAAAGAGAGAAGGACCAAGCAGAAAGAGAGAAGGAACAAGCAGAATGAGAGAAAGAATGACAACATGAGATCAAGATGCTGAAACTGCACCAGCAAACACCGCAGCAAACTGTAAGTAATGGTATAGGGGGTCCAACCCATGAAGCCACAATTAATTCTAAAATGTTTCCTCAATACTGGGAGGGGGACGAGCTTGATTTGTTTTTAAAATCAATTGAAAGAGTATGTGTGCAGTTTACATTGGACAGGGCTCATGTATGACCCATCTTACACCATTGCTTACTGACCATGCTTTGCATGCATTTGCTATAATGAATGTTCAGGACTATATGGAGTATGACAAAGTTAAAAGGATGTTATTGAAATGCTTTGAACTGACTTCTGAGGCCTATAGGCAAACATTCAGAGAATTAAGAAAGGGCCCATAAGACAGCTGTGTAGAATTGTATGTCCAAATGTGTACCTATCTAGACCACTGGGTGGATGGGGCTACAACTAGGACTGTAGAGCAAATAAAAGATTTGTTTGTAAGGGAACAATTACTTAAAATTGTACCTGAGGAACTGTGCATATGGCTACTGGACTGGGCATGAAACTCCGTGAAGGAGGCAGCAGAAAGTGCTGATTTCCATGTGGTCAGCAGACCACACATGCAGCATAGAAACAATGTCCTCCTCATGTAAAATAATGGTGTCAGGAGGGGAGACTACTATCATCCTTGTTGTTGCCATTGCCACCTCCATGTGTGTTGGCCTCCCCTGCTGGCCCATCTCCAGGGTTCTTGGTGGGTCTTTTGTCATGCACCACATTGGTATCAGAAGGAGAATCAGATGAATCACACTCCAGCAAACTGGGCACAAAATTGCTACCACTGCTGTTATTGTCTGTGCTGGAGTCTGAGTCATGAAACAATGTGGATAGCGGAACATTAATAGCATATGTAGTCATCCTTTCAGTTCCTCTGCAGATGACACCCCGAAGAGCTTTGTTTTTTATAACAGTGCCTCTACTACATTGTCCCTTACCCTCATACAAGGTACAGCACTACCTGAGCCTCTCACTGTTTTTGCTTGATGTGCCAGGGAGTTGATCACTTGTAGGGAAAGAGGAGGTGCCACTCACAGACTGAGAATTATTTGATTTTTTATGGCAAACACAATTCAGCAGTGCCAGTAGGAGGAAGGTGACTGATAATTGCTATAGCAGAATCATCAACTTGATTTTTTCTGTTTTGGCAAACTGTTGCAACCCATTATTATTATTCTTCTTAGTACCACTTCTGTCATGTTTTTCAAGAACAACATTTAAAGAAAAAGCAGGGGATTTGGAAAGCACAGAATATTTCAAATGCATTTTAGAAACATAGAAACATAGAAGTTGGTGGCAGATAAGGACCGCAAGGCCCATCCAGTCTGCCCATTTCTTTTTCTAGCTTATGAATGTGCCATTGGCCTTGCTCTGTCAAAGACCTATCTATTCATACTCATCTGTATTGCTCCCTTATGCCTATCCCATGCCTGTTTGAAGCCCTACACTGTATTCATATTCACCACTTCCTGAGGTAGGCCGTTCCATGCATCCACCACCTTTTCTGTGAAAAAAACTTCCTCACATTACCCCTTAATCGGCCTCCCTCTAATCTCATGCAGTGTCCTCTTGTCCTACTATTTTTCTTATATTGAAACATGTTAGACTCTTTCACCTTGTTAATGCCCTTAAGGTGTTTGAATGTTTCGATCATATTACCTCTGTCCCTCCTTTGCTCTAGGGCAGGGGTTCTCAAATGGTGAGGCCAGCCCCCTTGGGGAGGCCCCAACCTGTTCCAGGGGAGGCTCAAGCAAGTCTTGAAAATGTACTGTATTTCAGTTTTGAACTTTATAGATTTTGTGTGAAGGGATAAATAAGGCAAACTGAAAGAGGATAATAGTAGGTGAATTTATGTATTTATTCACAAGTCTGTGACCAGGGAAGGTACTGTACACCGAGCCATGGCTTATTTCAGGTGTACCCAGGAAGGGTAGTGAGAGAATACACTAAAATAACTGCAAAACACTTAAGCAATACAAAATGAATGAAAGTGCAAACAAATTACGAACAATAAATGAACAATGCGAGGGACAATTGATCAAACAAACTAGCAGCAGAAGTGTCCAAACACAAGAGTTAACCATACAGGTACTAGGAATAAGAGCAGGAGCGAGCAAAATGATCCCTGAGAAGTTGCTTAAGAGCAGGGGGAGAGGCAGAGGTAGGCAGGAAGGTTATTCCAGATAGAGGGGAAACAGAAAAGCAGTCTGACTCATGAAGGTATGGCAGTAAGGGGTAACAATGGTTCGAGAATCAAAATATTGGAGCAAGTAGGTTGTTCTGTGGTGGGGAGGAAGGGGGGTTACAATAAACTTAATAGCATGACAGCCAGCTATGCAAAGAGGTTTCAATTTATTCCTGATGTCTGTGAAAAGTAGGCTATTTTTCTATGGGGAGGCCCAAAAATATTTCAGTATTTTGGGGGAGGCTCACAATCTTTTCCATGGGTTAGGGGAGGCTCACTATGACAAAGTTTGAGAACTGCTGCTCTAGGGTATACATATTGAGCTCCGTTAATCTGTCCTCATATGTTTTCTGATGCAGTCCCTGCACCATTTTGGTTGCCCTTCTCTGGACTGCCTCAGTTTGGTTAGTGTCCTTGTAGAGGTGTGGCTCCAGTACTGCACGCAGTACTCCAGATGGGGCCTAACTAGTGTCTTGTAAAGAGGATTATTACCTCCTCTTACGACTTGTGATACCCCTACTAATACACCCTGAAACTGAGCCCAGTAGGCTTGTGGCATGCTAGGCAAGGGGCTTCCGTTTCTGGTATGGTCAGGGTCGAGAACAAATGTTTTGGTTTAACCGCAGGATGATTTAGAAAACACACAATTCTTTTTAAGTGTGATTTTTTTGAAGAAATTGGGTGGATAGCCCAGTAGGCTTATGGGACACTAGCCAAGTGCCTGTGGTTTTGCAGAATGGTCAGGGTCAGGAACAACATTTTTTTAACAACAGGAAGATTTGGAAAACATAGCATTTTTTCAAATGTGATTTTTTCAAGAAATTGGGCAGCCCAGCAGGTTTATGGCACACTAGCAAAGGGCTTCAGCTTACATGATGGTCAGGGTCAGGTCGAAAACACATTTTTTTAACAACAGGATGATTTGGAAAACACACAATATTTTTTCAAATGTGATTTTTTCAAGAAATCTGGCTGCTAATCCAATAGGTGTATAGCACACTAGCCATGGGGCTTCAACTTTACAAGGTGGTCAGAGTCAGACCAAGAACACATTTTTTTCAGAGGACAGTAACACACGATATTTTATTCAAATGCGATTTTTGCACAGAATTGGGTGGCTAGTCCAGTAGGCTTATGGCGTGCTAGTCAAGGGGCTTCGGTTTTGCAAGATGATCAGAGACAAGAACAATTTTTTTGGTTTTTAACAGCAGGATGATTTTGAAAACAGTACTGTAACACACAATATTCTGTTGTGAAAATATAGTTTTAACTTGTTGTCTTGCTGTCATTTATTACTTACTTTGCCCTCTTTTTTTACTTTCAGCCCACACTACCTCATCCATGATCTTTCAATTGTTAGTCATACCCTCCCTCCTTCTAGCCCACCTCTCCAAACCCCAATTGCAGTTTCTTAACATGCTTTTTATTTTTGCATAGAAACATAGAAATTGTTGACAGATAAGGATCGCCAGGCCCATCCAGTCTGCCCATAGGCCCTATACATTGTACGTGGGTCACTGACCCTATGTGATCAATGGCCCTTCTCTCTCTTTAGCTTTTTTATCTTTTCTGTCTTCTTTCTTTCCATTTCCTTCTTTTTCTCTTACTTTGTGTTCCTTTTAGATCAGCACACATCCCCACCCCACAATCTTTTAACTCTGTCTTTCAGCCCTCCTCCACAAATCCCAATTTCAGTTTCTTAACTTGCTTTAATTCTTTTCTTCTTTTTAGCTTTTAGCTTTTTCTGTCTTGTTTCTTGTATTTTCTTCTTTTTCTCTTCCTCTGTCTTCCTTTTGTTAGCATACACCCCACTGCGCAGTAGTACTTTTTGTAACCCAACCTTCCCAATACCCAATTTAAGTTTCTCTTAATTTGCTTTAATTCTTTCCCTTCTCTGTCTTTAGCTTTTTTATATTTCTGGCTTATTCTCTTGTATTTCCTTATTCCTCCTTTTTTAAAATGTTTTTATCCTGACCATGCAGTATAATAATTAGCACCCCCCAGGACACCCATCAACCTCCTCTGAGTCCAGCCGCACTGGCCACCACTTTCAATTTCTGTTTCAGTCTCATTTCTGGTGTCTGTGCCATTCTCTTTTTTTCTTTCTCCAACTACTTCTTTAATTTTTTCTTTTTCTCAGTTAGTCCTCTCAACCCAGTCCCTCCCAAACCTGTTTAGTATCAATTTATCCCCACCCCATGTTATCCGTACCCTCGAGTCATCCTAACCCACACTTTCACTTTTCCTCAGTCCTCTCTGTCCTCGGCTTGACTTTAATATTTTTTTTTTCTTAAGGTAAAGGTTTTTTGTTTGCTAAAGTTTACCTTTTTTGTAATGCGTAACTTTTCTGTTTCTTGCGTTTTGTCCACTTTACCCAGTCCTCCACAAACCAACCACACTGCTACTAGAAGGCCTATCACTGACCCAGACCTCCCTCCTTCCCAGCATAACCACGCTCTAGTTCTGCAGTCATGGAGTGTGCGATCTGCAGTAGTCTGCCTTTTATACCCCAGTTTGTGCGTGTCAAATTGGGGTATGGGACTGGCTACAGGAGCACCCTTTCATCTCTCCCTCCAGCCTCAAATTCAGTTACATGATTGGCAGTGACTGGCAAGCCTGCATGAATGAGCTAGGAGGCTGCAGGGACGGAAATAAAGTGGAAAACAAATTGGAAATCTGAGCCAACCCAGCAGTGTTTGGCTCAAGATTTGCTGAAACCAAGCCACATGAATTCGGGGCAGGTCAGTTTCAGCTTAGGTGTTTGTGCCCATCCCTAAGCACAATCCCATCTCCGTGCACATCCCAGACCTGGTTTTATGCATAGTTCCACCATTGACATGAGACTGGGTTGGGGCTGCACATCCAGGGCTGTAGATGCATGGCAGTCTCCACATGTATGGAGCAGGACCTCTGCATTCCACCAGCCCCTGCTAAGCACCATTCTGTGGGTTTACAAGGGTTCCTCAGCCAGTAAGGATCATTTCTTATGTGCTATGTTTTCATGCAAAAAGTCTTGAAATATCCAACAATTCTAATCTGGTGTGGGGGGGTGCAACTGAGTTATGTTAATGCCAATTGTGAATTATTTGCTGGAAATCAGAAAATCACTTTAAACTAAATTCACCACCTAACAGACAACTAATACAGAGCCCAGATCACAGTAGTTATGTGCTCTGACCTTTTCACAGAGGTTGCCAGGTATGCAGTGGTATTCCGTTGAAGCTGCAGATGGTGGATCTAAATTGCTAGTAGGCCCTCATAGAGTGTATAATAATAGTCCAGCCACAAAGTAACAAAAGCCTGAACAGCTATAAAATCCAAAGAGATAAAGCGCAGTGATGTATGCACTGCATTCAAAGTGTGCATGTCTGAGTAATATATATATAAATGCTCTCTTTGAGATGCTTCCCAATGTCAATGGTTTCTGCCAGATGGTCTTCCTTAGGAGGCATGATACCACATCATATCTCCTGAGGAAGGCCATCTGGTCACAACCAGTAGGACATGTTTTAAAGGTGTTTGTGTTGTGTTTGCTACTCCAGGTGTCATGTTCTTGGATTGCAATCAACAAATACAATTTCATAAGAATGTTTCTGGTCTGGTGGTAAGTTTATGACTAAAGTATTTGGATTGGGCATTTGCTATCCCAAAAAGAGACAAAGGTGATTAAAACCGTTTTTACACCTTTAGATGCCCTCCTGTTGTCCTTTTAATGTCTATCCAATATTCTGATATGTTTTTGACCTTTTTGTTAAATGAGTAATCTAATTTTGTTGCCTTTGTAACTACCCTGAATCCCTCTCTCCTCAGCAGTTGCTGCTCTCGCTTTTTATGCTGCCTGAACATTCTATGGCATCAGTAACATTATTCCAGACCACTCAAATCAATAGCATGGAGTGGTGTCACTGATGTCATAGAATGCCTTCGAAATATGAAAAAAAAGCAGTAGCTGGTGAGGAGAGTGGAACTCTATGTGGATCTGAGGGCACCCCAAAGCTGGATTATTTATTTATAAAAGAATTGGTCAGCATTTATCACAGTACATAACTGAAATGGAAAGGAAGACGAAAGGGCAGTTAATTATGTAAAATCATTTCCTATCTTCTTTAAAGCAGCAGTGCAATGAAAATGAGGAAAAATTGTGATCCTACTTTTGTTCACTATAAAAGATTCCAGGCATCTTCCAGTTTTATTTGGAAGTGAAATGTTCTAGTTC
Source organism: Neoceratodus forsteri (assembly GCA_016271365.2). Taxonomy (NCBI): domain Eukaryota; kingdom Metazoa; phylum Chordata; order Ceratodontiformes; family Ceratodontidae; genus Neoceratodus; species Neoceratodus forsteri. The sequence goes on along the minus strand of CM028131.1, from coordinate 1,650,997,164 downwards.
CACCAAAATCTGAATATTTTATAAACATCTTAATTTAGGGTTTTCTCAAGAAAAATGGACACCGCATTTTGACTTTGAAATATCATTGTACACCTGGCAGGTATTGGGGTCAAGAAAAAAACTAACTTCAGTTGTGCAACACTGTAGGTACTTAGAAAAGTAGATATGACAGGTATCCTAATATTTTGATTAACTTTAGCTAAAATTAGCTTTCTGAAAAAAATACATTTTGTGGTACTGCTGCTTTAAATTACTGAAAAATAACATAGTGATGATTAATATATAGTGAATGATACAGTACGTCGCAATTATGAGGAGTGTATCTGGCCTGCACCTTCCACTGGCTTCCACCTCAGCCCGTCACTAGTCTTCCCTGGGAGCTTACCCCGGCTCCAAAACTACGTGGCTTGCCCGTCTTGATCCTGCTGACAGAGCTGTTTCCCTGGCTCCTCCAGGCTTCCTTGTGTGGCAGAAGCAGGTGCACAGTTGGCAGTGAGGGGCCTGCTGGAGGAACGCAGCTTCATCCTGCAATAGTCAGGGCTTTTAACATTTATTTTTTTGACCAGCCCACTGGGATGCCACCAGTGAGGAGCTGCCTAACACACACACCATGCCTGCATTTGCAAACATCAGGTTATGTCCCAGTCAATTCCAGAGTGGCTCCAGCCTGCACCACCACCACCACCTGTGATCACCCTAGTAGCAGCATGGAACACACTGAGCCTCCCTCCCTGGAGGTGGAGAGTATCCATTGGGACATCTGGTCCTTCTTCCCATGGCCAGCCCCTGACAACCCAGGCTCATTACCAAACCTGGGACACCGGTGACACAAGCAGTAGCTCTCCCACTCTACTGATGGACTGGTACTCGACTGACTTAGCTTTAAGAAGTCATAGAAATCACAATTAATTGACACAGGCTGACAACAGCAGACCAGAAACATGTGTTTAGTTTTCTCCTGTTTAGGATTCATCAGGGAAGATTGTACCATTGTTTCAGCAGAGGACTGGACATCAGCTAACAAACAGTGAGGATAGCTGGGTTATAGTGAATCCAAAGCAGTTAAGCATTTTCAAATGAAAGAACTTCAATGCAAAGCACTGGGGCAATGGCTACACATAAAGTGTATAGGTAGTAAAGTCAGTTTATAAAAGCGCAAGATTACATATAACCCTTGTGCAATAAAGCAGGGGTAAGATATGCAGTTACGATGAAGGAATCAGGTATCACTTACTTTTAAGCAGGACTAAAGTTGCAAACCAAAGGAGAAATTCATACTGCACAATGCATATAATTGTGTCTATTCAGTTTCCTTAAACAGCCACTGATGCCTCAAGAAGAACTCTGTGTAAGCAATAACAACGGGCTGTGCATTGAACAGATCTGACCGCATGCCCAGGGGCATAGTAAGGCACAAGTCTGCCGGCCGAGTGCCTTCAACTCATGGAAGTGTGGTCAGATCTGTTCAATGCAGACCCTGGAGTGTCTTATTGTGTTTATACTATGGGCTTCATTTTTTTAAATACATTTCTAGAATTACAGAAATATGTTTGTTTATGAAAAAAGCTATACTGTGGGATACTTTCGTATTGTGCAATTATATTACAAAATGAATGAAATATAAATAATAATAAAAAGCTATAATGTGATGAATGTATGATAAAAATAGTCCTTCTGCCTGGTTTGCTGCGGGACTTCTGTCCTTTTGCACCATCTGTAGTTGTAGTTTTTTTCCTGTACTAGAATGTGACTGATCACCCCCCCCCCAACACACACACACACATAGATATGTCTGTATAGTGCCTTTGTAGACCACAAAAGTGTAATTTAATGTGACGTTTGTTTTTGGGGAAATTTACTTTAGTGTGACTCTTTGCTGTTTAACTTTGGGATGCATGGGAGAATGAGGTTACATGCATGGCGAGAGACAGCATGAGTACTGGGTTTTCTGTATGAGGAAGTGATCAGCACACAACATTATCGAAAGTGAGCTGCTGTATTGTTCTCCACCTACTGCTATAGCTATGAGGACCTGCCAGGAGGGTATGAAAATAAAAAAAAAAAATAATAAAATAAGTGTGCATTACTTGTGCAAATACATGCACAGATGGGAGCATAATCAGCAGTGGAGACACCCTAAGAGGCGATGTACTGCAGGACCAACAGCGCACTTGGCTAGTTTGTAAATACATTGTTTCATTTTCATTTTACTTTTGAATGGGAGATATGTAAAAATAATTGAGGCAACAGCCTTTTTTAGTTTAAACTGCGGGACCAGCAATACGATGGCCACAGAGGGAGTGGACATTAATGCGGGAGGCAGAGAAAGAAATCAGATCATAAGAAAAGGCAGTTTCTATTCAGTTTTAAATGTAAATTTCCATAGAGGTTTTATCAGCAATTCAAAGTTGGCAACTATGGTTATTGGAGGGCTTCTCTGGTAGTTTAAAATGACAATGTCATCCATAACATTTGAAACAAACTCTGGTTAGAGCCCATATGGCTCTGGCGAGCTCTTACCTGTCTAGGTAGCAGAGCTGCAGCAGCATGACTCTCAGAGCAGCGTCGGGTCATGGAGTGGCAGCGGTGACAATGAAGCACCATGGAGCAGTGGCAGAGCAGTGGTGGTTTGCCACTCACAAGATGGCGTCGGGGCCAAAACTGTGCATGTGCAATACTCACGCATGTGCAGTTGTACCGGAAGTGCACTCATGAAGAAGTGCACCATGGGGAGGGGGTGACCCTAGCAGCAGGAGCTCCATCAGGAGCTCCGCCGCAGAAGACAGCACCTATGGCAGCAGCGCTGTCCTGATGTTGCTCATCACTGAAGGAGAACACAGGGTCATGTTCTGGAGCTGACCCCTGTTCTCCTACAGTGATGGTATAATGTCTGTGAGCTCCACCCACGCAGCCATAAAAATGGTGGCATTTCAAAACCGAACATTCCAATGGCACACTGATATTCTCTTTTTTTTGTGCTGTGGTCCTGCTTTTCAGTACTTGTTTTTATCTGGGCATCGAATGGCTCTGATGCACAGGTAACAACCAATTAAAATGTAGGATTTTCCCCATTTCATGTAAGGATTAACCCATGACAGAGTGTGGGTTACTGGGGAATTAATTATTTTTTTGTAATTATCTTTTTTATTGCCTTTTCATAACTTATATATATACAAGTCAGCCAGATCAGCATAGGTAACTTCATTTAAGTATACATTAATTATTACAGTGTGGGTTGTTCACTACAAGTTAATGGTGGGTATGAGTTCTATGGATTAAAGGTCCATGTTTATCTCGGTTCCAGTGGGAGGCAATCATCTGCAATCCATCCTGGCTTACTTGATCAACAGAAAAATTATTGGGTTTCCAGGACCTTTGACCATTTCAATTTCTTCTAAGTTAATCAATCAATAGACAATTCCTCTTAGTTACTTTTCTGCACACCTCTTCACTCCCATGTCAGATTCACCTCCTGGGGGTCCATTCCCCTGACTCGTACTCCAGGTGACCCTTCAGGGCAACCCCCCCGAGTGGCAGACCAGGAGCTCCCAGGGTTAATAGTTTCTCACCCCCTCTCCACACCTAAAGGGGGGGTGATGGCAAGAGAGACACCCATGTCGGGCACCTCCTCTACCCTCATGGTACGAATGTAGGGTCCTTTAACATATAATATATCTGCCACCGGACCCACCTAGTGGTAAACTTTTCTTCTTGGTTATTTAGGAAATGTGTTATTTTTTTCCATAGTGTATATTTGTCTGGTGGTATCCCACTATTCTTGTATTGTGGGTATCTTAGGTGACAGCCAATTCCTTGTGATAGATTTCTTTGCAGCTGCTATCAAAATAAGTAGTAGATAGGAGGAAGCTGTATCTCGTAGGCCACGAGGTAACACTGAGAACAGAAACACCTCCACCGTCATGTGAAAGTGGGGGTTGAAGATCTCACAAAGATGGGCCTGCAGGAGCCCCAGGTAAGGCCTCAATAGCGGGCATTCCTACATCATATGGGTATGGTTTGCCTGCTTATTGCCACAGAGGCGCCAGCAAGCCGCCTGAAACTCTGGTTTATAGTGGCTGGTAATGACCGGGGTTCTGAAGTACTGAATTAGACACTTCCATGTGTATTCTCTCCACATGTGTGAGCTGGTCACCCTGGCTGCATGTCTCCAAGCTCATTGCCACTCCTCAGATGATATTGGGTGGCCGGATTCTTGGCTCCATTGCAGGCGGACATTATCTATATATGAGAGATTTTGTTCTCTCAAGACACGATAATACAGTGATATCAGATGGTCTTGCTTTAATGTTTTATTAAGGACAATTTGGGTTTGCAGCAGCGATGGTCATTGCTCTCGGTCCCAAATCATAGTGGGTAGGCAACTTACATAGTGTCTCAGCTGCAGATACCTATAGAAGTCCCTATTTGGTAGTTTGAATTTCCCTTGAATTTCCGCGTAGGTCCGCATTATGTTCTGTGTCATTATTTGCCCTAAATATCTCATCCCAGCCCTGTCCCACTGCCTGAAGCCACTGTCTAAATTATTTGGTGGTAAATTACTCAGGCTCGAAATTGGGCTGATGAGCGGCAAGAACGCAGTCAAATTATAAATTTTTTTAATTTTTTACCATTCTCTTATGGGGGCCCTCAGCCAGGGATCCGCAGGTCCATCTAGAGAACCATTGGCACTGTGCTGGTAGAGGATCTCATAATAGGTGTTATCATCTAACAGGCCTCGCTCCAATGTCAAGCCAGTGTGGGATATTCGTTTGTTTTGTCTAGCCATCAGACTTGTCATAGTTACTGCCTGCTGATATAGCTTCAGGTCTGGAGTCCCATACCTCCTCGTCCCGAGGCAGAGTTAGGATTTTAAGCATCTTTAGGTCTCTTATTATTCCAAATAAACTTGGTAATGTGGCGTTTATTTCTTTAAATGTTGCTAGGGAGGTGTATAGGTATATTTTGGAATAAGTATAATGCTCTCTAGGACCACCATTCTAGTAAGTCAATCCTCTGTGCCAGTCCCAAGGGAGAACCGTCCAGGAGGTTAAGTCCGCTTTGAGTTGTGTCATAAAAGGGTATAGTTGTATTTATAAAATTCCTGGGGATTTAGGATATGTACTCCCAAATATTTTAACTTCCCATATCCCATCTACCCGGATATCTCTGGATATTTTGTGTTGGGAATAATGAAAAGTAAGCACTCTGTCTTCGCTAGGTTCAGGTTGACCCCGACACCATACTGAAGGACTCTAATATGTATTTAATTGTTGGAGGCGATTTTCTGGATTTTGCAAATACAGGAGAACGTCATCCGCGTATAGGGCTATTCGTGCTCCCCACTTCAGTTTTATCCCTTCCACTCCCGCGCTTCTCTGATCTTTTGGGCCAGTGGTTCTATGAAAGCTGCAAATAGCAGAGGGGAGAGGGGCAGTTTTGTCTTGTCCCTCTGTGCAGAGGGAAATATGAGGAGTGGTGGCCATTCACCTTAACACTAGCTCATGGAGAGGCATAGATATTTTGTAAACCTTTATCAAAGAGGAGAAATTGAATTTATGTAGGGTTGCATAGAGAAATGACCATGCCACCCTGTCAAGTGCCTTTTCAGTGTCCAGGCTTACCAGTACAGACAGTGTCCCTCTAGTTTGCATCTGGTGCACCACATGTAGGGTTCGTCTAATATTGTCCGTGGTGTTGCGTGACCGGACAAATCCGGTCTGATCTTTGTGGACTAGGAGTGGGAGTACTTGATCGCTACGATGGGCCAGTATTGCCATAAATAGCTTATAGTCTTGGTTAAGTACCGATATGGGTCTGTATGAGGCACAAAATTACGGGTTTTTACCTGGCTTAGGGATTACTGATATCGTGGCATAGGACCATGAGAGAGGGGTTGGGTCTCCTCCGAGTGCTGCATTAAATACAGCGAGCAGGTTGGGATGAATCTGAGCCTCTATCGCTTTGTAGAATTCTTTCCCATATCCATCCGGCCCAGGCGACTACTGTGCCTTGGCGTTCGCTATGACCACCTGTATTTCTCCCTCCATAATCGGAGAGGTCAGTGAAAGGTTCTGGGCCTCCGTCAGCCTCAGGAGGGTAATAGATTGCAGGAACTCTGTTACTTGCTGCGGGGAGGTGGCATATTCTGGGGTATATAGGGATCTATAATACGCCATAAAGGCCTCTGCTATTTCATGCGTTTTAGTAAGATTTCTGCTTTCAGTGGGGTGACATACCGACACTATTGTGGCTATTTTTTATTGCTTCCTAATTTGATATGCCAGTAATTGAGAGGCCCTTGGTCCCACCTCATAGTATTTCTGCCATAGGAATGTCAGGGCTATCTCGGTTTGTTGTTGGATTAGCCGGTCTAGTTCAAGCTTCGTTTGCGGAGCTGGGGAGCACCATTGCATCCCCTTGTTTATGCGCCATTTGTAGGAAATGAAGTGTGTCCTCCAGCTTAAGTTTTTGCGATTTGCGCTGTCTTTCCCTTTCAGAAGCATATTTTATTATATGTCCCCTTAGCACAGCTTTTATCGTGTCCCAATGCATGGCAGGCGTGGTGTCCCCAATCGGGTTATCAACTTTTATCTCTTGTATTTTCTCTAATATGTACTCCCAAAACTTCTTGCAGCATAGGTAGTATGGGTTAAGCCTCCATAATGTCCGCCTGGGCCTCATACCAAAGTCCCACGCTGAGATTTGGGGAGCATGGTCCAACAAGGGATGTCTCCTATTTGTATATCGTGTATCGACCCCAGGTTTTCTACTTGTGTGAATATCTGGTCGATACGCGAGTAGGTTTGGTGCACCAGAGTAGTATGTGTAATTTCTAGAGAAAGGATGAAGCTTCCTCCAAACGTCACACCATCCGACTTCTTGTATAAAATTTTAAAATATCTTTGGTGGCCATCTGTTTAGGCGGTTTTACATTAGTGGAATCTAGGTTGGGGTCTATTATAAGTTAAGGTCTCCCATCATGAGGGTTCCTTTGTTTTTGGACTATTTTATCCAGCAAGGGTTTAAGATGGGTCACATGGGTACCTGGGAGAAAATACACATTAACTAAAGTTACCACCTTATCATTCAGTGTACCTTGCTCAAACACTATGCGACCCTCTCGGTCGGCCCAAGTAAATTCGTGTTTGAATGGGGTGTTAGGGGAAATAATTATTGCTACCCCTCTACGTCTCCCCGCCCCTGCAGAGGAAAAGAACACCTGTCCTCTGCTAAGTGTGGCTAGCTTCACATGTTCCGTCGCATTCATGTGCATCTCCTGCAGATATGTCAAATCCACTTTGGCTCGTCTGATAAAAGCCAAGGTTCTGGACCGCTTTATAGGTGATGCCAGGCCATTAATATTTAGGGAGAGTAACTTCACTTTCGCATATCCATTATGTAGGATGTGCCCATCTTCCCCGTATAATCCCCCCACCCCACCTTGGAGCCCCTGGTCTACCACTCCCGGAGTATACCCCACCACACATTTTTGCTTTAATCTGGTGACCACAACAACAATACATAACAGTACATAACAACCATATAACAATACCTGAACATTTAACAATACTCTGACACATTACATTTTCCATAACTTACTAACTAGTACTTCCAAGAGTCAGAAAATCCTGACCCAGTGGTAAGAAATCTTACAGTTGCCCAGTATCCCTGGGCTGTAGCACTATGTGCTATTCGGGAAGGTAAGGTGGTTAGGTGACGGACCTAATCTGCGCCCTTGACCCCCTGCGATCCCCTTTTCATCATGTGGGGAGAGCTATTATTTAAGGATATTTACCCTCCTCTGGTTTCAGTACAGCTTATGGTCAGGGGCCGAAACGAGGAAGAGGATGAGCAACGGGGAGATGCGCACGTCCCCCTTGTTCACTCCCCTTCAACATGGTGAATTACCACCCTACCAGTTCCTTCCCCCCGGTAGGGGAGAGCGATATAGCCCCCACATCCCCCACCATCGGCACTGAGCCGGACGTCCATGGATGTTCTAACCCCTTAATCTCTATTCTTGCAGGGCTCTATAACTCCGCCTGGCAGTGGCCGCTGACCCAGGGCTGACAGTAGGTAGTATTGTCTCCCTTAGCATTAGGCATCAACCTGTTAGCTTAGATTCATTTAAACATTACCCTGTGCCTGTCTTTAGGTATTTTCATGTATTCATTTTACACAGGCTCCCTCCATCTCTGGTTTTCCTGGGATCCCTCAACTGCTCCCAACCCCTCTCCGCCCCAGCATCTCTCAATTTACCATAAGATTTCTGTTTTCTCTTCCACCCCCTTTTTTTTTTTCCTTCAATCAATTTCCTTTCACTTTGTGCTTCACTGAGTACATAGTCAGGTGGTGAGGTTATCTGCTGGAGTCAGGGGTATTAATTGCTCAATGCTTCCTTCTGGTTCTTGATCCTCCCCCACCTCCCCAAATATCGATCCCCCCTTCCCCGTCAAACCCCTGTCTTCCAATCCAACATTAATTTCCTCAACTTATCCACTCCCAGTAGGTTGTTTTAAGGAGAGACGGGTGAAATGGGGGAAAGGAGAAGAAAACCCTCCACTCGGGACGGAGGTAGTAGGACTTTCCCTCGTCTCTCGGAATGGCTTAACTTCCCCTCCCCACCTCTCCTTTCCCCTCCAATTAAACCCCCTACCTGACACCTCCTTCCCCACCCCCTGCATTCAGACCCTCCCCGTCCCACGAATCGTCCTCTGCATCCAACAATTCCATCCATTCCACCCCCGCTTCTCCCCTTCCATAGCCAGTCTTGTATTGAATTGCTAATTTCCTGTCTTAGTCGGATCCCCAGTCTATTTCAGACTAGCAGGTCGCATATATCTTTTCCACTAATAGGTGAGCCTCCCTCAGTCTCTAAAGTTGAGCGTTTAATTATACTTGCTGCCCCTCATGTGCCCGTTCCAGTCTCCAGGTCCCGTTGCTCCTCCGTGCTTGCTTGTGATTCCTTTAAGGACCCGACTATCCTCCTAATGGCCTCTGCACCCTGTCTTCTTCTTGTTTCTTTCTGGGCATTGCTCCACATTTTCTGGGCTATTTTAGAGGCTATTGATGATTCACGTCATGGTTTAGTTGGCGGGGTATCCATATTCCTCCTTCTAAGTTCTGTAACCACTTCCTCCACAGATTCAAAAGTATGAGCTCTGTAAGGGAACAAAACCGTCATCTTAGCGGGGTACGGTGTATGAAACCTGATGCCTGCTGCTCTAAGGATCTTCATCACGGGGACATACTCTCGCCTCCGCGCCATTATTTCAGGGGCATAATCATTATCGAAAAAGAGGCGTTCAGCGTCATAAAATACTTTCCCTTTCCTCCAGACCATTCGGAGAACTGCTTCTTTGTCCTGAAATCTCAGGAATTTTATTATAATGGTGCGGGGTCTTGTGCCCGGAGGCGGCTTCGGTCCCAATGTGCAGTGGTCCCGTTCCAGCTCCAATGATAAGCTTTCAGGTAAGAGAAGCAGCTCTTTCAATAGATTTTGTATGAATGGGAGCATGTCTGCACCTTCTGACCCTCCGCAATCCTGGACAGTCACACATTATTTCTCCAGTTACTACTTTCTGCATCTTCTGCCTGTGCTCTTAGCATGCTGACCTCCTCATGAAGCTGGGCAATGGCATGTTCTGCATCGGTCAGTCTGCCCTCTGTTGCAATAGTGCAGGCCTCACTGCTTTCCTGCCACTGTTCCAACTTCCCCAGGTCTGTCCATAAAGCTGTGACAGTTGATTTCATTTCTTTACAAAAATCTCTGATCTCCATCAGCATCTGCGCCATTTGCTTCTGCAGAATGATATGGGAAGCCTGCTCATGCCCTGTATTATTTCAATGCGAGGAGGTCGAGGCCCTTGAATTCTCACTCTCTGACCCCTCATCCTGTGATTTTTCTCCATTCTGGTGGACGAGGATCGAGTATTTGTTATCTCCCTTCTTTTTCAGCATTTTGTTTTTTCCCCTCCTGGTTTTACTTTAAGTGGATGGCTTTGGATATGGCTTAATAAGAGGGTTAGTTGGGGATCGCTTCAGGAGCCTCAGATTTTAGGCTGCCATTGTCTCAGTGATGTCACTGCACTGGAGAATTAATTCAAGCCTAAGGGGTGTTGTCACATGAGTCCACAGGCCAAGTGCTGACAACCACCCAGGCATGGATTAACTCCCATGTAAACCATGCTCTGGAGTGGGTTAATTCACTTATAACATGGCCAGGAAATTGGAGGACTGTGCACAGATGGGCAAACATGATGCCATTTCCTGGCCATGTTATACTGAAACTTGTGCCTGAGAGAACTACATGCATGATGATGTAAACCAGGAAGATGGGGATTGGATACCAACACAGAGAAATACAGTCAGGGACTTTACAGTGATGAGGAAGGGCTGACAACATGCATATGGAATTTCGGAACATCAGTATCAACTTTACATTAGTAGAACCCAAGAGGAGGATGTGCTGAAATGAAGCACAGTAAAGAGGGACATGTAGCAGAATTCAGGAGAGATACGTAGACAGGTCAGGAGGTGGGTTGGGAGGACTGAGGATGGAGGGTAACACAACTACATTACCGAAGGAGCAAGCGTTCTCACTATTCGGCATGACACATGGATCCACTTGATTACCGAAGGACCGAGGATTATCATTATTTGGCAAGACACATGGATCCACTTGATTACCAAAGGACTGAGGGTTATCATTATTCGGCATGACACATGGATCCACTTGATTACCGAAGGACCAAGGTTATTATTATTCATAGACACATGGATCCACTTGATTACCGAAGGACCGAGGGTTATCATTATTCGCATGACACATGGATCCACTTGATTACTGAAGGACCGAGGGTTATTATTTTGGCATGACACATGGAGCCACTGTAGCAGGGGTCACCACAGTGCACTGGAGTGAGTAAGCTATGAATATGGGCAACCATACTAATTAAACAAGTAAGGAAACACAGTCCCAAAAGTAAATTTGATCTGCTTTGCAGTCCATTTATGTGGTGTCATCATTTTAACACCCTGTGACTCTGTTTTAGCTGCCCCAACAGACAGCGCGATTTCCGTGGACACAACATGTAACTTTTAGTTAACACACTTTGTCTAGTGTGATGTTTATTTTTGTTATAAACATAAAAAATGCAAAATAAATACTTGAAAAGTCAAAGTAAAGCAGAAAATAAATGATAACTAAGTGGCAAACGTTCCTTCAGTTTCCATCTGCTATGTAGCAACAGACTCCCTTGGTTCTTCACCTACACCAGTCAGAAGTAACTGACCCTATCTGTCACCTCAGAGCCAAGGTCGAGCTTTTATACCCGCCTCAATAAGGTCATGTGCATATAGCATCATCAGACATAAAACATTTTATTTAGGATCTCTTTCTAAGTTGTACAATACCTGAGAGCCTTCTAAGCATTATTCAACTCAGTATTAAGGCACACTGTGAAAAGGACCCCATATGGGCAAACTGAGGTTAAGAGCAGTTGAAAAACTTTCCACTGCAGGATGATTGACAGCAGAAGCAATATAAATGAGGTTACTAGAGGCGCTGCTACCTATAGGGATCATTTCAGTTAGCAACTTCCTTTGAGCAGGCACAGAGGGTACACTGGTAAGTGAAGAACCATGTAGTAAAATGACTGTTTTATTGGGTTTCTCCTAAAGGAAACTTCTGCCAGGTTTTAGTTACATACATGGCTGTATTTGTTAATTTGTAGGAGAGCAGCTATACTGAACAAGCAAAACCTCTTTCTAAATTATTTATCAGTTTGGCATTTATTATTTTGCCAGGGATAAGAGATTTTATATATATATATATATATATATATATATATATATATATGACTTTGCTTGTTTTCTTGCTGCTATCTTGATACAAGTAGGGAAAACAAAGGTAGAAACAATAAACATAAAATAATCCAGATGGCTGTAATTGCAAACTGATGGCAAAGTATTTCATTTTGGCCTATCCACTTGTCCTGGCCGATTATAACCTTATACTCTTCAGATACTCTTTATTTTACTGGGTCTGTAGATGGGTTTTCTTACCTAAATAAAACAGAAGGCAGACTCATTTTGTTTTCTTTGAGTGCCGAGCTACACCTATGCCCAGGGTTTTCGAAGAGCCTACTAATGCATAGCAATAGCGAGAGAGAGAGAGAGAGAGAGAGAGAGAGAGAGAGACAGCAGCCTTGGAGCGTTGGCTTTTCTTTGGGCTCTTTGCTGTCATGGATGACTACAGGCCCTATTTATTAAATACAGACTCGGGAGGTAGTGAACTGAGCCATGCCACCTAGAGTCCCCATAATCTGAAGTGAGTAAGAAGGAGTGTCATCTCAGTGGCAGAGCGACTGTACACAGCCCAGAAGTTACTACAGCCACTGAGATTGAGGAGGCTTCTATTTATTCTTGGGCAAAATGGTACAGTGGGACTTTTTTTCATTCCCAGGTGGCAGGAAACATAGATACCGGCTACAAACAATGTGTAGCTCTTTTTCCACAGAGCGACTGGCTATCCTTTTTCAAGAAAAGACTAAGGTAACCTGTTTTCTAAACCTCTACGACCTTACCTACTTCTTTATTAAAAATTCAGTAACACAGAGTGGCAGGGAGGTCAACGGATACAGAAAGAAAAAGGAATGCTTCCATAATTTTGAGTCAGAGATGCTCGCTCTGACACAACACCTTGTGTATTTTCTTAACACTTTTTCCACCTTTCACATCCCAACTGAGTAGCTACCTTATTGCTCAGTAGACTTCCTTCGGGGTAAACATAAAACTTTTGTTATCTACCTCCAACCATTTATTTCATTTCTGGTACCAGCATTGTTATTTCTTATAACCCCATTCAGGATGGAGGTCACCATCATTACCTTCCCACATAAGGACCTACAGGAGAAATAAGAATTACAAGCGGGGAATAGTGAGGAGAGAGAAAAGAGAGGGGAATCGCCCAAAGTCAGTGCTTTGGCTTCTCAGAAGGACCTAAAAGGAGGACAGGATCAGATCTACAGTACAGTAGCTTTTTGTTTTTACATTGTTTCTTGTGGATTTTACTTGGTAGAAGGTTATTTTTTTCTTTCTTACTACTAAGGGGCTAGCAGGGTATTGTTTGAGGCTGTTGGAATTTTGAAACCTGTTTTGGTAGCTATAAGTGGGCTCATTTGTTTGATTCACTGTGTGGCAGGCTGCATTTGTAGAGGCCTATTTCTTCTGTTTTAAACATAATTGGTGTGATTTAACTGGGTCTGTTTCTTTGAATTGGAGACCTATAGCTTCCAATTCCAAGCCTATTTTGATGTGTTGTTGGTGAAGCTGTTTGAATTGGAGTCCTGTTTCTTTGGGTAGCAAACCTATTTTGGGGACTTGAGTAGAATTGTGATTCACTGTTGCTGGCTTCACTAGCTGCAAAGTTTTAGTGCAGAGTGGGGGAAGGGTGCTAATGGTCTGACCAGAGGCCTCAGCTACTTGATTGTTTCTGGAAGACTTGGCTGGTCCCACCTCCAAACCCCTCACCCCACCCACCCCTGGTCCATTATTTTCTTTATACCAGGGGTTCTGACATCACTTCCTCAAATGGGAAAAGGATATGCACCTGTCATAGCAGAAGCAGACATCCAGGAAAGGAACAGCAGCAAGTGAAGAGGTGACTGCTACCTCAGTGGAAGGGAAGTAAATGCAAATCTAGGAGCTTTCATTATTACTTCTTTGCATTGATATTGCATTGGGGAAAGGAGGAGTAGGAGTTTGAAGAAAGTTGTTCAATGGCTACCTAAAGTCTCTTTTGAGTGTGGATAGGAAGGATAGGAATATAAAAAGCAGTTGCTCAATATATCTAAACTTGTGCAACAAAGGAGGTAAGGGAAATAAAGAAAATGTTTTGCACTGATAGAGGAGGGAGAGGGGAGACTTGGGGAGTGTTTGGTATCCTGCATCTGGAAGGGTGGGGGGGTCGCTGGTGGGCAGCGACAGCAATGGGTAGGGTGGTAGGCTGCAACAACTGCGGTGCACCAATCTTTCTAAAAATTGCCTGGAGTGTGGGAGGATGTTTAGTGTGCAACCACATAGAAAAACTTAAAAAAGAGATTGAGGGTCTGCAGGAGGAACTAAGACAGGCAAGGCAGATTGGGGGGTGGGTTTAGCCCAATACAGGAGGGAGGAAGAAGGGGAGATGAGGGAGGGCGATTTAAGCCAACAGTGTGAGGAGAGGGTCAGAAGAAGGGAAGCAGAGACAAAGGGGCCCAGGCCAGGAAGAACGATTGCCGGGGAAACCAGGTCAGGAGACAAAAGATAAAATGGAAGGAGGAGATAGGGACTTGTGAGGGAGGCGAAGAAGTGGCAAAAGTCATGGAGTCGAAAGGAGAGAATAAGTTACTATGAAGAGAGAGGAGTGGGCATTTGTAAAGGGTCTTCAGAAAATAGTTTTGCACTGCTAGAGAGGAAGAAGGTGGAGGAGGGAAATGATGAAATTAGAGGAGTGATTGATAAATGCCCAACTGGAGCGGGGGGAAGTTCTGCTGGGAGAATTGCAACAGGGGTAAAAGGGGGAAATAATGTGCAGGAGGAAGAAGAGGAGGAGCTGAAAATGAGAGAGGGAGATGAATGGAAGCAAGCAGGGAGTAAGAGGGGCGGAACCTTAGTGCTGGGGGACTCAATACTAAGAGGAATCAGGTGGGGTGGCAAGGGGGAGAGGCTTAGTTACACTTGGGTGAAGGCCATGCCAGGAATTACAGCAGAAAGGGTGGGACAGTCTGTTCTGAAATATGCTAGAAGGGGTAGGGACAAGCCTCATTTAATTATACATCTTGGGACAAACGATCTGACTGACAAGACAGTAGATATAGTCCAGAGGAGGTTTGAGGAACTAGCACAATTATGTGAAGGGGCAGGAAGATCAGTAACTTTTTCAGAGATACTTCCGGTGCCAAAGGCAAGCACAAGAAAGTTGAGAACAGAGGAATTTAACAGATGGCTAAGAACCTGGTGTTGTGCTAAAGGGTATGGGCTGTTGGGGGGACCTGGGAGGACAGTAGTCTCTATGCCAAGGTCAGACTACACTTGGAGTGAGGAAGGAAAGAAAGTGTTGAAACAGAGGATGGAGGAGTACATAGAGGAAGTTGGGAATTTAAACTAGAGTGGGGGTGGCAATTGGGAAGAGATATGCAGAGACCACAGGTTGGGAAACCATATGAGCTTACCCCCATAACAGTGACAAAGGACAAATGGCAAGTACTATTGGTGATGGTAGGAAGGAGGGCAGGATGGAGGAGGGAAGGGTGGAAGGTGGTTACCCTTAAGCTAGGAGCCTTGGGAGGAAAAACTGCAGAGTTACAGGTTCTCATGGCAGAGGGAGAGGTGGATCTTGCAGCCATCACAGAAACATGGGCCACCCAATACAATGACTGGGACCTGTCTGTACCAGGGTACAGGTTATTTCATAGGGACAGGGTGATTGGGAAAGGGGTGGCACTATATGTGAAGGAAGGACTGAAGTGTGTAAGGGAGGAAGGGCAGGAGGGTAGTACGGAGTCACTTTGGATGCAAATCCAGGATTCCAAGAATAGGATTCTTAGAATGTGAGTGGTGTACAGGCCACCATCTCAGACGGTGGAGTCAGACAGGGAACTAGCGGTACAGATCAGGAGGACCTGCAAGAAGGGTAGTGTGGTGATTGTGGGGGACTTCAACATGCCAGGAGTGGACTGGAGCACCCCAACAACCAGGAACAGAAGGGAGCAGGTACTGCTGGATGTCTTCCAGGACAGCTTCCTGCTGCAAATGGTCAGTGAACCAACCAGGTTAGGGAATACCCTTGACCTTGTGCTGGCAAATAGGGACTTTGTGAGAGAACTTACAGTGGAGGAACTGCTGTCAGGGAGTGACCACCTCTCAGTATGGCTCACATTGGATATGGGCAAGGAAGGAGTGGAATCTGGCACAAGAGTGCTAGACTTCAGGAGGGCTGACTTTGGGAGGATGGGGAAGTGATACAAAGGTACCTGGCTAGGATTCAATCTAGTATGGACACTAACCAGAGGTGGGAGCTCATAAGCTGGGGATAGTGGAGGCAACCAAAACCTGCTGCAAAGCCCAGAGCAAGAAGGCTAGGGCTAGAAACCGAGCTGATTGAGCAAGGAGGTCATGGAAAGGTAAGGAGGAAAAGATCTGCCTTTAGGAAGTACAAGAAAACAGGGAGGGGGGAGGACAGGGAGGAGTACTTGACAGAATCGAAGGAGATGACAAGGGCAGTAAGGGGAGCCAAAGCATCTACGGAACTCAGGCTGGCACAAGGCATTAAGAAGGGGGAGAAGGACTTCTTTAAGTACATCAGGGAGAAAAGGAGCTGTAAGGACCACATAGTAAGGATTAGGAAGGAGGGGTTGGGTGGAAGCAGGGTGCGATAAGGCGGAAGCACTAAATGAGTACTTCTGCTCAGTATTTACTAAAGAGAAGGGAGGTGACACCCATGGTGGGAGAAATGGCAGAAGCGGGGGAAGTGGGGACAGATGGGGAAATCATGGAGGGCAGAGTTCGAGGGTTTGAAGGCACTGAGGGTGGACAAGGCACCAGGCCCAGATGGCATCCACCCCAGGGTACTGAAGGAGCTAGCAGAGGTCCTTGCAGGACCTTTGGCAGACCTATTTAATGCCCACTACATTCAGGGTGTGTACCCCAGGACTGGAGGATGGCTCAGTGGTGCTCCTCCACAAGAGTGGCCCCAAGGATGAACTGGGAAACTACAGACCAGTGAGCCTCACATCCATCATGGGTAAGCTAATGGAGACTATCCTGAAGGAGTGGCTGGTGGCCCTCCTAGAGGCCAAAGGACTACAGGACAGCAGACAGCATGGCTTCATACGTGGCAGATCCTGCCAAACCAACCTGGTGGAGTTCTATGACTGGGTATTCGCAACTGGACAGGGGCCATGCAGTGGATGTCCTGTATCTGGACTTCAGTAAGGCATTCGACCCGGTGCCGCATGGAAGGCTGGGAAGGAAGTTAGTAGGCACAGGTGCAGGTGCAAGCTGGTGAGATGGGTAGGAAACTGGCTTCAGGGAAGGCAACAGAGGGTGATGGTGGTGGGAACTCTCACACCAAGGGCAGTGACGAGCAGTGTTCCACAGGGCTCGGTGTTGGGACCAGTGTTGTTTGGGATATTCATTGCAAACATATCATGGGACATCAAGAGCAAGATCAGTCTGTTTGCTGATGATACCAAGGTAGGCGCGGTGGTGGATGACCTAGGGGGATGGCAGGGGTTGCAGGATGATCTGGCAAAGCTTGAAACCTGGTCAGACAGCTGGCAACTGGGGTTTAATGCCAAAAAGTGCAAGGTGATGCATTTTGGGATGAAGAACCCAAGGAGGAGTTACCAGCTAGGGGGAGTGCAGCTAGCCCAGACAAAGAAGGAGAAGGATCTGGGTGTGCTCATTACAGGGTCAATGAACAACTCGGCACAATGTAGGAAGGCAGCTGCAAAGGCCAACAAAATGCTGGGTTGTATTGCAAGGGGTATATCCTTGAGGAGGGAGGAGGTGATTCTGCCACTGTATAGGTCATTAGTTAGACCACACCTGGAGTACTGTGTGCAGTACTGGCGCCCGTATCTGAAGAGGGACATTAAATTACTGGAGGGGGGCAGCGCAGGGCAACAAAGATGATCAAGGGGCTGGGGGACTTATCATACGAGAGGAGGTTGAAGGAGTTGAACATGTACTCATTGAAGGAGAGGAGGGACAGGGTGACATGATTGAAACCTTTAAATACATGAAAGGAATAAACAAGACGGGTACAGAGGGGCTGTTCAAAGTAAGGGAGGGGAGGGCCACCAGGGGCCATGATATGAGACTGGAGGGAGGAAGGTTCAGGAGGGAGATGAGGAGACACTTTTTTACAGAGAGGGTGGTGGCTGGGTGGAATGCGTTACCTGCAGAAGTGGTATGCAGTAGAACAGTGGACTGCTTCAAAAGGGGATGGGACAGGACAAGGGGGAGGGTTAATGAAGGGGAAGAGTGGAAGGGAGGGGCAGCTGCAGAATAAGGGTTGCTAGCTGCACATTCGAGCAGACTTGATAGACCTCTAGGCTTTTATCTGCTGGCAAATTTCGTATGTTCGTATGTTTGTAACCTTACAGACTAGAAATAAAAAAGATAGCTAAACAGTTTTAGGAGAACTGTTACAACAGTAGTTTTAGAGCAAAGACAGAATGGTCCAAAACAGTGGCAGGGAATTGTCCTGTCACACTGTTCAGTGGATCAACAGTCACTCTTTGGTTTTCCTGTTCAGAGATGAACTTAGCCCTATCAGGTAAGGTTTTAGACTGAGCCGTGGCTGCCATCTCTCTTTTTCTCATTAGCGCTGCCTGAAACTGACAAAACTGCCTGACAGCACTAACAGCGGTGTGAAGAGTTAACCACATGAAACTGTTCTATCTTGTTGTGCTGCAGCAGTGACATCACTAGTGTAGCACAAAAACATCATGATGTTGCTACTACAGCACAACAAGCCTATTCTAGGGATAGAATTCTATCCTTAACGGTGTTCTACCACAAACTATAGTCTTTTATGGTTATTTCTACCACTGTGTATCTCTTTTTTGTATTTTTGCTTTGAACTTTAGTTGCTGTTATAAATAATTAATGTCATTTCAGCAAATCAGTGTGCAGAGTCGCTGTACCCCTTATTCTGCGTTCAATGTGCTGTCCAGAAGCGCTAGGAGGGAGCACTCCACTTTGGTGCCGGGGGGAGGATAGCACAATAAAATTAAAAAATATTACTCTAAACTTATTATAAATCAAGCAAACTAAACTCAAGTGATTTATAATAAGATATCAAAGCCTGCGAGGGATGACTCTTATGGCATAAGAGAGTCATCTCATGAGGGTTTGGGCAGGCAGAACCACTCAGCTTTGTTTGCAGTCCTCTTACCCATCCCTTGGAGGCCCTATTAATTTACATAATCTGGACTACTTTTCAATTTTTCCAGGCTGCTTTTCTTTTCTCTAATTCCCTCCTCCGTGTCCACTCTGCTGCAGGTCTTAGTGTCATCAGCAAAGAGTCACATGTTATTCTGGATTCCCTCTCCTATATCATAACTCAAGACATTGAATAACACAGGTCCCAGAACTGAGCCCTGTGGTACCCCACTCATGACTTCCCTGGGCTCTAAGTGCACCCCATTGATTACAATGATCTACGTGCTGCACCCCAGCCTGCTCCACATCTACCTGATATGTTTGTACCCTACTGCCAAGTCACCCAGTATTTTATTAGCCTTGTCTGTGGAACAGAATCAGAGGCCTTACTAAAGTCAAGGTACAACACATCCACTGCCTGGCTCTTCTCCACTGCCTTGTGACCCCAACAAAGAAGTTAATCAGGTTTGTTTGGCAAGCTCTGTCTGCTACAGTTCCTTAATGATGATTTCCAGCAATTTGCCTGCAACTGATATCAGATGGTCTGGTTCATCCCTTATCCCTGCTGTTGTGAAGCAACACAACATTATCTAACCTCCAGTGAGCTGGAACTACCCTTCTCCCCGGGGAACAATTCAACAGATTTGTTAATGTTACTGCCAGAGTCTGCCCCATCTCCTTCAGTACTCTAGGGTGCAACCTGTCAGGACCAGGCACTTTGTCCACCTTCAGGGTTTTGAGTCTTCTGAGCATCCTTTTTTCTGAGACTGGTCCTAACTCCTTTCCTCTTACCCCCGTCTGTTTGGTCTGCACTGTGCACTCTGGTAGTGACACCCCTTCCCCATGTTGAATGCTAAATTAAAGTAGTCATTCAGTCAATCAGCCTTTTGCCATCCTCCACTGCCTATGGGGGCGTGTTTACATGTATATACAAAATAAAATAATTTAATAAAACTTAAAATGTTAGCCTTTCTCACAGCCAAAACATGGTGAGAAACTATTCCACTGTTGATCTCTTCAGACAGCTGCATGATCTAAATGTAATCCCCAAAGAAATATCTCCATAGAGTCTGAGCCCACGGGATCACAGCTGGACTTCAGTGTTGCATCAGACTTTAGGCATGTACCTAAAGAGTTTGCCATTGAGGAAGAAGCTGAAAAGACCCTAGAACCAGTGGGAGAACCCATTCCAACAGAGGATGATTCATTACTGCTCGATGAGACAGGTATGATACACCCAGATCTCCAGGAAGACTAGCCTGCTACACTCCATCACCCTGAGAGGCCAATCAAACCACTGATCAGACTAACTTATGATACTTCAGGTGCCTCCACAGAGAGGTATTTATGCCACACCTAGATCCTTGCCCCACATTAACTTTTACCATGCCCAGTCCTTATCGCCATATAGATGGTAAGTCTGAAAACTGTTATTGGGATAGAAAGGCATCTGTTTAGATAACATCACAAAATGGGGGATAAAGCTATGGCAAGTCTTCACAAAGACAGCATACACTTGCTGGTGATATTCAGTTCACTTTATTCACTTCCCTATGGTTCGCAAAATATTTCTGGAGCTTGTTCATGTTTTTTTCTTTTTATAACTCAGGTTCAGCTCTACAATTAATATAGACATGATTAGTCAAATAATATGGTTTTAAATCCTTATATGCTTAATGCATATTTTAGCCATATAGATGTTTTATTTGCTCAATGGACTCAGTAAATGCTCTTGTGGATGTTGAATTGTTACTTTATAAAGTGCTCTTATTAAGCATTGTATGCTATATAGTTTCACTCCTCAGTACTATTTACAGCCTAGTTTATATATAAATGGATCCTGGAGAGATTTTTGCTGATATCGGAGATAGCTTGCATAGCAGTATTCATTTTACCACATTTTCTGATGATGAAATGAAGAAATTATTTTCAGCAATGCGTGAAGATTGAGATCTCTCCATGCAGATGGGGGAGGCTCCTAAAAATTTGCTACATAAAATAGAGAACTTACAACACAAAAACTGTAGACTGGAGTGGCATGGTTTGACCCTTGCCCAATATCTCCAGTATAATAGAATACCTAGGGCTAGAGAATTAGTGTAGAACTAAACATAGGGATTAAGTCTGCTAAACTGGAGCATAAGTGGGATGGGATTAGAAATGGAGCTATTTATGACTTTTATGTATGCCTTAATTGAGGCCATTATAGAGGAAAGATAGAATTTAGAATAGATATCAAAGGGGTACAAGAATCACTGAAGTTAAAAACACAGGACAAATAATTTAAAAGAATTTAGAAGAAATTAAAAACAAAAGCTTCAGCAGTGTGAAGAGAGGTTAAACAACAAAAGGTTAAAAAATTTATAAGGGACACCAATGACTATCGAGATGGAAAGGTTTATACTTATAAAATATTTAACAGAAGGAACCAGTTTTGGAAAACTCCCCAGTACACTTATAGTTCAGACAGTGATAACAGTTACACAATGGATAGCAATAAGACACCCTCAAATGAATCAACATCTGAAGATCAACAACCAAGCACTTCATAGCAGTTTCCAAGATATGAGTTATGCCAACAAGCCATGCATAGGAACATACCCCTCCAGGGGGAAGAATATCGGGGGTGGGGAGTAAGGAGAAACAACAAGGGGAGGAGGGCAAGGTGGAAGGCAAACAAGGCAAGGCAAGGCAATGCCAACAGAGGGAGAGTAATATGAGAACTGATCTCATTCCAATTTTCAATTTAAGTGAGAGGCCACTTACTACAGATGAAGTGAAGGTTCTCAGCTTGGGACTGTCTTTTGTGCCATCTGAACCTGTGGATTAATTTAATGTAGAAGTTGATTTGCAATGTTTCTTTAGAACCCTGAGGTTGAAAAACCTTTTGATTACAATAAAATTTTGACAAACCATTACCAAAGGGATTTGAAACAAAAGATACAAGTTAAATCTAAAACATAATCCCCATGTGGGAAAGAATCATGGAATTGAGTCATTAATTAAAATTGTTGATAAAGAAATTATGGATCTTTTTAAAAACAAAGGGGCCATTCTTGCCCCACATTGCAACCTATCTAAAAGAGAACAACAAGCAGTGGAAGAATTAAGTGGTGATGCTAATATTGTTATTAAAGGGGCAGATAAAGGTGGGACTATAGTTATACAAGATAGAGATCAATATCAAAACATGTGCCTTAAGTTAATATGTAACTTGGAAAACTATATTCTATTACCAGCAGATCCTCTTTTGGCATATTAATACAACTTAAAAGTGTATTATAGGAGTATACAGTTATGAACTGGTTGTACACATGGGAAGCTAACATATTAATAAATGAACATCCAAGAATACCTACATTTTATGCAATTCCCAAGATCCATAAAAGTGTTTTGGACTCCTCTGGCAGACCAATAGGCTTTGGAATCAGCTCTGTTTTTGAGCCTGTTTCTAGGTTCATTGATTTTCATTTGCAACCATTGGTTATAAAAACATGTGCATATGTAAAAGACTCCATGGACATGATACTTAAGCTCAATAGCATATCTGAGCAAGGTATACCAGAAAATGTGTTCTTAGTAACACTAGATATTGCAGATCTGTACACGTCCATACCACATAGTGAGGGAGTTGAATGCATAGGTATGCTGTTGGATAAAAGGGGAAGTGGCGCACACCCTAAAACTAGAATTTTACAAGAGTTAGCAGAGTTCATTTTACAACATAATTATTTTGAATTTGATGACCAGTTCTTTCAACAAATTAGAGGTACTGCAATGGGTTCAGCAATGGCACCTGCATATGCCAATGCATACATGGATAGTTTTGAACATCGGCACATATTCACAGACGTAGGAAATTTCATAAATATCAACATATTTATTTGTCTCAGATGTATAGATGATATATTTATAATTTGGAAGGGAAGTGAACAAGACTTAAGGGACATTTATACAGAATTAAACTTAAAAGACAGTAATCTAAAATTTATTATGCATTATGATAAAGGTACGGTGCTGTTCCTGGATTTAAACAAACATTTGAAAAACTCATATATTTATACAAGCTTATATAGAAAAGATACTGACAGAAAAACACTGTTACACAATAAAAGTTTCCATGAGCCCCATATGAAGAAGACCATCCCACATGCTCAACTGACTAGATACAAAAGAAATTGCAGTAAACAAGAAGACGCAGATAGAGAAATAGCCTTGATGATAGAGAGATTCAGAGACAGGGGATACCAGTGGGGTACCATAAAGGCAGCAGAAGAGAGAATAAAACATCAGGATAAAAATGAGATACTTAACCAGACTTCAAAAAAACTTCAAGAACCTACATTAGTTATGTCTATTAAATACAATCACAGAATGTCTGATATTAGAAGGATCATACACAGGCACTGGTATTTAATAAAATATGACAATCAACATATCAGGGAACTACAAAATCCACCCATTGTAGCAGCCAAAAAAGTGAGGAGTATCAAAGATAGGGTTGTTAAGTCCCAGTTTAAATTTCCAATAGTTCCAGGGGAACAGCTTTTATTAGGACCCCTTAGCCCAGGAATGCACCAGTGTAGAAGATGTGCAGTATGGAATACTACTTTGAAAAACAAGATTTTTATAAATCCACACACAGGGGAACATCACAAAATATTACAACATATAACCTGTGTCTCAGAAGGTGTTAAATATGTTATACACTGTCCTTGCAATTTACTGTATGTGGGACAGACAAGTTGAACATTGAAAACTAAAATATTCGAACATAAAGAAGACATCAGAAATGGGGTTATAAATTCCCAGTGGCAATGCATTTTAATAGTAGCAACCATAATGGCGCTTCATTCCATTTTGGGGTCTGGAAAATGTTTTACCATCCCCTAGAGGTGGGAACTTCAGAGATAAACAATCTGAAATAGGGTAGATTTTTAAACTCCATACATTGGAAAATAATATTGGAATGAATACAGAAATTAATTGGCAAGTGTGTTAATAATGGTAGAAAATTATAATGTATTTTTTAGATTCAGTGTGTTACATTTGATGGAAAATGAGGATATTATTTGCATTTAAAAGTTCATTTGAAATTGTGTAGCATTAATTGCTAGTATAAAAAATATAAAATAAGAGTAAAAAAGCAATAGATGTTTTCTCCAGCCTTTCCCACTTTCCACTTCCTCCCTGCCCTCCCCTTTCCCCCTTCCTCCATGTTTTATGTTTTCTTAGGTATCTGTTTTTGACAGTTTGATATGGATAAATATGCAAGTAATTGATCTAGGATAAAGAAGGAGAGAGAGTAATAGTCATGTGAAATAGTTGAAATATTGTAAGAAACTGCCTGTTCAGTTTATGATGCACCATATGAGCTCCCAGATGATGCTTGCCACTTTCAATCTTTGGCAAAGTCCGTGAGCATGCGCTTATGTCAGCCATGCATGTGCACATGTGCGGACACGCTATAGTGATGTCATGGCGCCACTTTATGAGCACTCTTCTGAGGAAGCTCAAGAGGCATCCAGCATCCAGCATGTCCACCATTACAGCAGAATGCTAAGTTAGAGGGCAAAAAAGCAGAGTTGGGAGCATCTGACAGAGGTAAAACTGACTTGCAGGGTATCTTGATAAGTAAATAAGAGGCATGCGTATCTATTGAAGTTGAAGTAACTAAAAAGCTAAAACGCCCAATTTATTATGTTTTACAAAAAGGGCACCTTTCAACAGAGCCCTGAAAGAAACATGACACATTTGTTGATTTAGGTATGCTGGTATTGCTGCTGTTATAAAGGGGATATACCCCATATGATTGGGGATAGTGAGATAGTAGTGCACCATAACGAACAGAACGTTCAAATCGAATTTTTTGTGTTTATAAGAATACAATGCAGATTAGATTACCTAATAGAAAATAATATTGGAAACACAAGTAAATTATATAGGTAGGCTGCTGTAAACTTTTGGAGTGAACAAAGACTGACTGAAAATTATCCATTAAGTATATAAGGATTTAAAAACCATGCCAGTTGACTAATTATGTCTATATTTATTGCAGAGTTGAAACTGAGTTACAAAAGAGAAAAAACCCCGTGAACAAGCTCCAGAAAAGGAAGGAAACGTAGGGGGAAGTGAATAAAAAGTGAACAGAATAACCAGCAGGTGTATGCTGTCTTTGTGAAGACTGTGAAAGGGCTTAACCCCCCACTCCATTTTGCATTGTTGTTTGGAGTAGTCCATGGGGGGGCTTAGCTGAACAACCAGATCAACAAAGGAAATTCAAAATAAACTGTGTTTCATTTCTCACAAAGCTTGGAATTGGAAGTTAATGGCAGAGATGGCTGATGAATCAGCCCGACTGGATAAAGAAATCAAGGAACGCTGAAAAACTCTCCTGGCAATGCTGAAAGAAGATGAAGAGGCTTATAGGATGAAGAAATTGGCATTGAGAAAACGCTTGCACATTGCATCCCCTCAGGATGCCAGAAAAACTTTCATTAGAGACACTGACCTGATCGCCTGCGATTCAGCTGATGAAGTAGAGCAGTCCCCTTACAGGATGGAGCAAGAATACACGGATGTTGAAAAGAGATGACATGAGGGAGAAGCCCTCTGCAATGCCACAGACAATCATTGAATGAATCAAGGAGGCATTTAATATTCGGACGTCTGAAACAAATACAGAGAGCTAGTCACCTGAGGCCACCCTGAGTGGTGCTGGATGGATGAGGGAGAAATCAAGGAACTGGGTTCCTGACCCGGTGTGAAGTGTGTCAACCGACAGATGGTCAAGAGAAGAACCTGCAGGGGAGGCTTGAGGAGAGAGAGATGGTGCTCGCTCTTCACAACAGGGAAATCAGTCTCAGGTACTGTCTGCAACTACTACTAACATGATGGGAAAGCAATACGCAGAAATGGGGCAAGGCAGTTTGGGTGTGACTCAGGGGGACTTGCTGGCAGGGGCACCATTAAAGGACACTGACGTTGCAAACTAACGTACTGTGCGGGTCTCTGGGTCAAGAGATGGTTTAGATAGTGAACCTCGCACAGCAGTGGATCCCTCAAGGGAACAAGAGTTACCAGGGACATCAGAGTTCCCCTTCTTCCCTAACAGCAGGAGACAAAACTAGCAATACAACAGGAGGGACCTGTGCACTCCATAGAGGCAGCACCTCATCAAAGGGACCATACAGACATATTGGATGGGGTTAGCAACCCAGGACATTCAAGGGCTTCAGGAAGTTCAAGATCAGCTGGCTCTCTGCAGGCCACTGCTGCCTCCCATGAAGGCCCCAACCCCCTTTCAACCCCCCTCCACACCAACCAACTTACTCTGAGCTATTCCACAGAACAGTGCCCTTACCATGGTGAAACACTGTGCATTTACACTACAAAGGGGGCATGGAGATTCACCCTGATCATTTTGTTTGTGGGAAAACAATTGCTGAAAGACAATAAGAAACTTACTGGTTCTGAGATATATGCCCCTGATCCATATATCAGGCGAAGATAATTTTGACATTAGCTTCAGGCACCCCCATAGCTTGAACATGTTTTGGTCCCTCTACAACCAGGTCAAATTTGTACCTCTGTGGATGCCATTCATTGCTACAGTGGCGTCCCCCAAGATGAAGCCCACTTTTAAAGCACTCTGCAGTATGCTGCAGCAGACCTACTGAATAAAGCAATGTAATTTCAATGGCAATTAGTCCCTTGTGTCATGCAAGAAACTGTGGCATTCACTTCATCCTGGCAGTGTCACATTTTCCTGAATGACAAAAGGGATGAATTGCTATTGAAATTACATTGCATCATTCAATAGATCTGCAGCAGCATTCTGCAGAGTGCTGCAAAATGCTGCAGAATTGGGTTTCATCCTGGGGACGCCACTGTATATGCCTATCTAAGCCTCTCATCAAAACTGTAACTGTGATGTTTCAGAACGAGAACATGCATGTTGGAGACATCACGCACTGGCTTCAGCAGAAATGTGATGTGCTGGAATCACCTGAAGCCATCATAGACTCAGAACATTTGTGGATGGGGATTGGAGGCATAAAGTGCAACTCCAACAAATCCCTGAAGGGCTGCTACACATTCCTAACAGCTTTTTCCTGGATAGGGATAGGGGGAGTCTGTTGTTATGCAGGCCAACCAAAGGTCTGATACAAGTGCAGGGCAAAAACACACCTGTCAAATGTGTGTTATCATCTGAGGTGTAGAATATGTGGTGAGTTTGACCACATAAGCATGCAATGTGCAAAGCATGCCAGGTGTAATTTGTGCGAAGAGTATGGGCATGTTTATCAGGATTGTCCCTGGGCAGCGCATACTAGACAGCGCATAGTGAATCCTGATGGTTTGATTAGAAAAGCCCAAAAGAAGGAAGAAGGTCCCCCTCCACCTGTGATTCCTCGCTCACAGAGGCCTCACCCAGACACAAGCGGTACTAGGGAGAATTAAGATCATCCAGTCGACTCCATGGTGGTGAGATCTCCTATTGCCTCGATGGATGTTCCTGTGTTCTTACCCATTGTTGACCCATCTGTTTCAGAGGAGATACAGAGTGCTACAGCTCCAGAGTAGCAAGAGACAATGCCACCTCCTGCAGCCTGGTCTGCTCCCTGACCAGACACTGGAGTTCCAGGATCCTAAAATCAACCATGCTGACTGAGGTCCTGAATACAGAAAATAAGTCTGAGGCCCTAAGCTCTCAACCGGATGAGTCTACAGATACCAAGGACATGGTATCAGATACTTCCTCCACTGCTGGGATGCAAGACTTGGAAGATGTGTCACAAGACACAGCCAAAATGGTTGGGAAAAAAAGGAAAAAAAAAAAAATCAAAGGACTTGTTAGGGTTCTTGTATGTTGTTTTTTCCTTCCTTAAATGCACTTGTTTTCCTTAGTCGCTTTTAATGTCTGCAGCCTGAAAAATAATCAGAAAGGGTGGTGTTTTTTCATGCTACATGATTATAAGTTTGAGGTTATCTTTCTATAGGAAACATGGATGGATTCCATGACTTTAATGCATGCTACCAGGAATAATTGGGTTTGGGGACCTTGTTACTGGGCTTTTGGCCCTGACAAGGCAGATGGACTGGGTCTATCATTTGCTGGGTCTAATTTTGTTTTTCAAAAACTAGCAGATCCGATACCAGGGAGGGTTCTTATAGTGGATGGGTTATGGAACAATATCCCCAGCCGATTCATTACGGTATATGGCCCACAGCTAAAAGCAGAAAGGGTAGCTCTTTATTCTCAGCTCCAACCTTTTCTAATGATAGTCAAGAATGTGTATCTGGGGGGAGACTTTAATTGCATGGTGGATGTTGGGGAAAGACAGGAAAAAGGAAAAAATATATATTGCGATTCACATGCCTTTAAAAAGTTTATTGCTATGGCAGAGTTGAAAGACTTTACAGCAGGCAACCCCCGTTAAGTTCACCTATGTAAGAAATGTGTTTAGTACAAAGATAGATTATATTTTTGTGTCTAAAACGGTGGTGATTCATCAGACATCATCCATGGCAATGGGATTTTGGATCATTTACTGGTTCAATCTGTTCTTAGCATCCAGGAGCACTATCTAAAGCCTGTGACAAGGTGGAGAATGAACACCACCATTTTAAAGGAACCAACAGTAGAATTAAATAAACTAACAGCGTTAATTGCACAGGTGTTGGTTCTTTCCCTATATGACAATATTGGGCTTTGGTGGGAGGAAATTAAAAATGATGTTAAGACTTGGATGACACAGTATGGGAAGGCCAAGGTATAACATCAATTTTTTCAGTACCAACAACTACGTACACAACTCTACCAATTGTAACTCTACCAATTGTATTCGGAGACTTATCTAGTAGGTACAGATTTATTAGTCCAGATTGCTGGTATTAAAATGAAGATGAAAAGCTATTAATATGATAGGTCAGCATGCTTGCAAGCAGCCATGACATTTGGGACTCAAAAAACCCCATTCCTGGATCCTTGTGAAGCATATAAGAATAGGAGACAGAATTCCCAAATTCAGGCACTAGTCCTCCTGGATGGTACTCTCCTGACATCTCCAAAGGAGATTCAAGGTAAAATGGAAAACTATTTACAGGTTTTTAGCCAGGAACATAAAGTTTATTTAACAGATGTTGATCAGTTTTTGACAAGGGTTCAAGTTCCAACCCCTGACAGACAGACCACACATTCACTGCTCAATCCTATCCGGGAACAGGAGGTTATAATAGTTATTGGTGGGCTAAAAAATGGAGTATCACTGGGATGGGATGGTATCCCAAATTAATTTTATAAAGAATACTCCAAGTATCTTGCCCCCTTTTGGTAAAAGACTATAACTCCTTCTTGCTCCATAAGGATGGGATTCCAATCTCGTTTTCAAAAGGCCTTATTAGTTTTTTATTTAAATCTGAAGATTGGAGACAGTTGCAGAACTGGAGACCAATTTGTCTCCTAAATCCTGATTTCAAAATTCTGACCACAGTCCTCCAGAAAAGATTAAGAATAGCAGCGGTGACTTTGATACACCTGGTGCAAACCTGTTCTTTGCTGGGACATCAAATACAAGACAATTTAGCAGTTATTAGAGATATTATGGAATATTGTAAGAAGACAGACAGACAGACACACACACAGTTTTTTGCTATCCCTTGACCAAAGCAAGACGTTTGATAAAGTGAGTCATACTTTCTTATTTCAGGTGCTAGAACATTATGGGATCCCACCCAAATTTGTTTCTTGGATAAAAAAATTGTATCATAATGCATTAATTACCCCCTTTAGTTAGGGGACAGGAAGGACACATCATCCCAGTTTGGATAGGGGTTTGACAAGGGTGCCTCCTTAGCCCTCTTTTATATATTTTTGCATTAGACCCTTTTATCAGGAATATACGTAACAACCCATCCATAAAAGGACCTTTTTCATAGAGGATATGAAACTGGTAGCATACGCTGATGACCTCTGTCTGTTTGTTCAGGATGAATCTAGTGTGACAGAAACATTACACGAGATGGACAGATGTACCGCGATGTCAGGGGCTTTGTTATATATGCATAAAAGTAACAGTGTAGCTTTAGGAATTGCCAATCCTCAGCCACAGAGAGTTGCAGGCTTACAAATAGAGGCATGCCCATTGACAATTCTGGGGCTCCAGTTTGAGCACAGGGACAATAATCAATTGAATTGGGAGGAAGACCTAAGGCAGTGTGACAGGAAGGTACAGAGGTGGAAGGAGTGGAGATTTTCCAAACTGAAAAGAGTGCACCTTATTAAACAGTTTTTAATACTGATGGTGCTTTATGTTGGAACCGCCCCCCCCCCATATATGAGACTAGGTTACTGAGGTTTTTTCCAGCTGTTGGGAGGTAGCCGGCTGAACCCAGTTAAGAGAGTGTTCACATAGCTACCTATCCCAAAAGGAGGGGTGGGCATGATAAATCCCATATTTTTTTTTCCATTCCCTTTTTAAGTCAGGATCTTTTAAAGCAGCAGTTAAGAGAGTGGTATCCCTGGCGGCAACCTGGACAAGGAATGTTTTAGAACCTTATTCAGTAAAATGGGACCCCCCCTCCCAAAAGTAATAATATATATAGATGTCCCAGAGATATTCAAGCCTTCTTTAAAGAAACTAGCAAAATAGCAGGTACAAAGACAAGAACTGAAAAAGTTTCCTAGGAAATTATTATAGTCCATGGTTTTGGACAGAGAGGGGCTGACACAAGCTGACTTTACAGGATGTAGGCCTTCCATGCAACACCTAGTGTGTAGACGGCTGTTAAATAAGAGAATTCCGACATGTATGTGGGATATACAATGGTTATGTTCTCATGGGAAGCTTTAGATTAAAGGGAATCATAAACACAAGGCAGTAGAACAACGAATGTACCCTCACCCAGAGTGCGGTTTACTGCCTGAAACAATGGAAAATTGTTTCTTTTTTTGTAGTTAAGCACCTCAATTTTGGGCGTATGCAGCTAATAAATGGGACCTATCTTGGTTGACACATTTGATCTATGAACAGCTGATCCTGAGTGATTTTGGTAGGCTGGTCATACGATATGGAAAAAGCACTTTGGGGGTCATTTCTGCCATTTTTAAATATTACTTATGGCATGCTAGAGTACAGTTTGTGGCACACAGGCAGTAACTTGCAGGGAGAGTTTTTCGTTAGTGGACAGGCTGATAATAATGCCAGTGTTGCGGGACATTGGGAAGCACTGTGCAAGGTAAAAGCACGAGTAGCAACCTGGAAATAATTCAACAACAGAAAATGTCTTTTTGTACTTTGAGTATACTTTGTCAGTGAGATTTGCAGGAAATTTGTCTTAACGGATGGCAAATTCATCCAAAATCTAAAGTAGTGATTTGGTGGAGGGGTTTAACATATTTTCAAAAATATAAACAATAGGGGTTCACTGTTCTTGGTATGTAGTAATACTAATGAGTGTGGTTCGTTATTCTCCCCTCCCCTTTTTTTCTATTCTCCTTACAAATATCTGTGATTAGGTTATATATTGGGGGTAATTACTTTGTGGTCGTTTTTTTTTTCTTCTGTATTAATTTTGGTATTTCTCAGCCTGTGATGCACATGTGTTGTTTATAATTTCTTAGTAAAGCATTCCCCTACTCTTCTCCAAGATGGAGGCTCCAGAAGTGGCAGAAGAGGAGGCTGTGGAGCAGGCTGGAGAGTAATTTTCCCTCCCAGCCATTCAACTTCAGGAGAACACCGATAATATGGATGAAAGTAGTATGGCTATAGGAAAGGAGACAACTGAGGACAATATGGAGACAGCAAGCCAAGCAGAGAGCTTGGCATCTGAGGATTCTGACATGGAAACAACACAGGATGAATTTCATTTGGTGAATGAAGAGATGGCCACAGAGATAACTGGACTAATAAAACTGGATGGCATAAAATATGTGATGTCTCTGAGGAAATCAGACTTGAAAGTGAAGGAGGGCAGATGACGGAGACTGGAGCGATGTTTGAAAATTAAGGAAATGTTATTTTCTGGCAGTGGCAGAAAATTGTAAGGAGGGGCTTCCATCAGACAAATGGCAAGAGAATACCTGAAAGAAACGTTTGGCATAGAATCCCAAACCACAACAGAAAGAATGGACACCGGAGCAGGCTCTCTGACAGGCTGGATGTATGCAAGACATTGCTGGTAAGTGGATCCCGGAGCCTGATTTTTATAGTCTTAGCAATTGAATACAGGCAGTAACTTGTGGGGAAAGTTTTTCTTTACTGGACAGGCTGATAATAATGCCAGTGTTGCAGAACAATGGGAAGGACTCTGAAGTGCAAGGTAAGAGCACGGGTAGCAATGTGGAAATAATGCTTGGTTATATGAAGACTAATACAAAAACCAATATGGAGAGTTTATTAGTAGAAGAAAATCTTACCTCATGGGACTGCAGAAGAAAACAAAATGGAGGGACACTCAGACAAAAGTAATGTGGCACAGATGAAAGGGGCAACATAGAGGTTCCGTAAGATACAGAGCTTCAGGGCAGTAAGTACAGTGGACTGTTGAGTGACAGACAGCAGAGAAGCACAGTGGGGGCCATGATACAAATGGCAAATGCTGCCAGAGATAACAGTGAGGGGCATAGCTCAGATGAAGGGCCTTCAATGATGCATGATCGAATGAGAGACCGGAGGAAGGATTCAGGGGAGATGAAAGTACACATGAAACACACACTGGGGGCACTGGGCCACAAGTACAGAGACAAGCATCTGGATTTTCTGACTTGTTTAACAGTACTACTCCAGTCCCCAGGAGACATACAGTCAGAATACGGTATAAAGAAGGTCTGGAAATGCATCCAGACAGAGAATATGTGGGGAAAAAAATGATTAAAGAATCCTTGAACTTTGTACCAGCAGAGGTGCATGCCTTAAGTCACATATCGGGGGACGATAACCTCAATATTAGTTTTAATACTTCTCAAGGGCTAGAACATTTCTGGATGAAATATAGTCAATGTAAATTTTTGCCTTTGTGGACTCCCTTCTTAGTAATCCCACTCTCAAAGCCTGCTGTAAAAAGAATAACCATTATGTTTCACATTGAAGGAATTAATGTGGGGGATATACATCACTGGTTACAGAAGAGATGTGAAGTATTGAGTACCCCAGAACCTATAATCAATTCTGAGTCCTTTTGGACAGAAAGATGGCTTTTTCAGATAAAACTGAGATAAACTGTGTCTGGGATTGTACATCTTCTGAACAGGTTTGGTATTGATAAAAGACAGATGAGTGTGCTTCTATGCAGGTCAGCTGAAGGCTTGCCACAAATGTGGCAACAGGACACACCTTGCTAGTTCTTACGGGATACTGAGATATATTCTCTGCGGAGAATATGATCATATGAGTACTGCATGTACACATGTGTCTAGATTCAACCTGTGTGATGGCTGTGTTCATGTGGTTCAGAAATGCCCCATGGCAGACCATAATCATCAGAACAGAGTGGATCAGGATGACTTCATTAGAGAAGCTCAACAAAAGACAAAAAAAGATCCTAGAGAGACTTATAGTCAAGCAAACATGGCGAGAAGGACTGAGAACTCTGAGAATAACAAAGGAAATGTAGGGGAGTCAACTCAGTCAACTGAGAGTGTACGCAACTCACGAAAGCATGAAGATCAAAATGCACAACCAGATGTACGACAAGGGTCGATAAGAGAAACAGATGATGGAGTTGGGATAACTGAGACACAACCCCCCCCCCTCAAGATGAGGACAGGCAGACAACTCCAAGAGAGGAAATGCAAGATGCTCAAAACATGCCCCCACCTCACCCAAAGTATGGAAAACCCCGTTCACTAGGAGAAGTGCAAGACTGAAATCTACCCAAAGGTCAGACATTACACTGGAAAACCAGTCTGATGTGTTGGCCAGCAAAAATATGGGGAAGGAATGGATACGGAAGGGACAGACTCAGTTGCTTCTTCATAATCCTTACCAGTTCTAGAGAAGAAGGATGGAAGAAAGAAGAAGCAGAAGAAAAAAACACTCAGAGGGGGATGAAGGCTGAGAACAGGATATTTTGGATTTTGATTTTTAACTTACCTTCCTGAAATAGTTACAGTTTGCCACTCTTAACATGTGTATCATTCAAAATGGGGTAAAAAGGAAAGCCACATTTTCCCTGATGTAACAACTAGATTTAGAGGTTATATTTCTGCAGAAATCCTGGAAGACAGATTCCAATACAATATCACAGTGTAGAAATACATGGGTTTGGGGACCTTCTTATTAGATGTTTGGGTTGGAAAAAGCAGATGGGGTGGGGATCTTATTTAAAGGAACCAGAGTCTCCCTACAGAAATTAATAGATGTGATTACGGGATGCTTGCTAATCTTGGATGGGGTCTTTGCAGGGCAACAGTGCAGGTTTCTCTTTGTATATGCATCCCAAATCAAGTCAGAAAGGGTGAAATTATTTAGGAAAATCCAATTTGGCAACTACTAGGCAGGTTTTCTTAGGGGGTGATTTTAACTGCTCTTTAAATTTAGATAAAAAGGCCCGTGAAGGAAAAAAAAACTTTAGTGTGACTCTTACACCTTAAATAATTGCTTAAAAATGGCAGATATATGAGATGCCCATACTATTTTGAAATAGGTACCGTAATCTACATATATCAGAGGAAGACTAACGACAAAAATAGATTTTTGGTTTTTATCCCTGAATGTTAAAGCAAGAGATGTTGAGACGGTTCCAACTGAATTTTCAGACCACTTAATGATCAAATTAGTGGTAGATATGAACCCCACTCCTCAGTTAAAGGCTAGTAGATGGAGGTTGAACACTGCAGTACTGATTGATAGTATGGTAAAAAGAGGTATTGCAGAGTTACTAAAAGCTAGTAAATCTGTTTGTTGTGTATATATGAGATGGCAGGGGAGTGAGGGAAAGACAAAATAATGTATTCAAACATGGTTTAAGAAACACGGGGCAAGAACACAAAATGAAAAATGTATAAAATATTTAAAATTAAGACAACAGTTGCAATACCTATATTCCTTAGTTAATAAGCAGCAATATGACTCTACAGCTCAGATAACTAATTTAAGAACGCAAATGAAGAAGTATCAATATGAATGAACAACCACACTAATGGCAGAGTTAACTAATGGGACAGTAAAAAGTCTGACTGGGGATCCCTGTCCCGCATGTAAAACACAGCTGGATAATGCCGCTTTATCAGACTTGATGGATACGGATTGGGAAACTAAAACAAACACCTCAAGAATTAGGGAAAATCATAAAAAATTATATAGAGTCAATGATCAAGAAGGGATGGGATATACAATATTACAAAGTATTTAGCATCTATCAAAGTGGAACTACTGGAGACAGATAGAAATAACTTGATACTTATGATTACTAAAGAAGAAATAGCTGAAGTCCTGAAAGGTCTCAGAAAAAAGGTGTGACCAGGCTGGGAAGGTCTGCCTACAGAATTTTATCTAGCATTTCAGGACAAATTGCTGGAGATGCTGGTGGTGGTATTCCAAGAAATAACTGAAAAACATATCATTGCAGACGGCTTTTTCAAAAGGGTTATTAAGATTTCGCTATAAATCAGGTGATAAAACATTATTGCAGAACTGGAAACCAATTTACTTGTTGAATTCAGACTGGAAAATTTTGGGGCTACTTATACATAAAAGATTACAGTGGAATTTGGATAGCCTATTGAATCAGGCACAAATGTGCGGAGTCCCTGAGAAAAAATACAGGACAATTTAATATTACTTGCAGACTGTTATGAATATTGTAAAAGACAAGGAGTAGAGAGATTCCAGATACCACTGGATCAGAGCAAAGTCTTTGACAGGGTGTCACATGGGTATTTATTTCAAGTATTACAACACTATAGTATACCTGGGAGGGTAGTGAATTGGATAAAATGCTCTATAAGCAGGCGAAAGTAGTCCCTCTACTAGAACATATGGATACCCCTCATCCCAATTAAGACAGAGGTCAGGCAAGGCTGCCCCTTAAGCCCCCTCTTATATATTCTGTCTTTAGATCCCTGTCTCTGACATATTATAAGGAATAGGGCAATTAGAGGCTTACAGGAAGTCAGAGAGTATTATAAATGACAGCATATGCAGACAACATAGGTTTATTTCTAAAAACAGAGGAGAGTAACAAGAACACAGAAGAAGAACCTATTACATTTCTTAAAATACCGGGAGCCAAATTAAATATGGATAAGAGTATAGGAATGGCAGTAGGTAAGCAGTCCTCACAACATAGCATCGCAGGTGCACAAATCGCAAAAAAACCTATTAAAAAATTAGGAATCTATTTTGGAGAAGGGGATATGGTACATAAAATTGCTTCACAACAATACAAATATGTGAGTAGAAGGTGGTTAAATGGAAAAGCTGGATACTATCGAAACAAAAAAGAGTGTTCCTGGTAAAACAGTTTATTATATCAATATTATTGTATGTGGGATGGGTGTATCCCTTACCACGGAACTTAGAATCGAAAGTGTACAGTGTATTTTTTCAAATGCTTTGTCGGAGCAGACAGAACCCCATTAAAAGGAAGTTTACTTCCCTATCTAAACTAAAAGGGGAAGTGGGAATGGTAAATCCCATTGCCTATTTTCATACTCTGTTTTGGTCAGGGACAATAAAAAGGGTGCTACAACAAGAGGTTAGTGGGATGGAATGGACACAAGGTCTACTGCAAGAATATTTGGATACCTGGCAGGAGGAGCCTTTCAAAATCATACCTAGGCTACAGATACCAGAGTTCTTTAACCCACCTCAAAAAAATTGTACATCGGAAAAATAAGCAAGTCACGACTGCTAGCAATTCACAGGAAACAATTACATGAGTCAGTTCTCCAAAAGATAGGCCCATCGGAACCGGAGTTTAAATTCTGTACCCCAGGGAAACAGAAATGGATGATATGACAGCTAACGTGTCAGAGAATACCAGAAAGAATGTGGGATGATTTATGGATTAGTAGGTATGGAAGGATTAATGTAAGAGGGATTCAAAAACCGTAAGGCAATTAAAGAAAGATCCTGTTCTTATTTTGAATGTCAATCCCCAGAGGAAACAAACACACATTTTATGTTAGAATGCACTCACACCAAAACGTTATGGCAATTTTTGGCCACTAGGAGGCAGTTACCATAGCTAGAGAGGATGACTTAGCAGCAACTAGTATTGGGAGAATATATGGGTCATTTGGCAATCTATGATGCAAATACATTGGGATTAGTGTATGCTTGTATGAAATTTTATTTATGGCAAGCTAAAAGTCGATATGTCTTACAACGACAACGAATGACATATATAGCAGTGGGGAATCTTTGTGAATCAGCATGTATGGAGTCTACAATAAAGATGCACAAAGGTTCCTGAGGGTTAAAGTAAATCAAATATGGAAAGGCTTTAAAGGGATACTGAGATGATATCGCACAAAAATATTAAAGTTACGGGGGGGGGGTATTTTCAGAAATTGTGGGATTCAATTGAAGGAAGAGAGGGGTTTTAGGGGAGGATTTTGTTTACAGGGATTCAGTTTTGGATATTACTTTCATAAAAAAAACTATAATTTTGAAGTTAGCTTAATGGGGAAGGGACAGGGGAGGAGGGAAGAGATTTATTGGGTAATGTAGATAATTGGAACATAACTGTATTATAAATCAAGTTCTTGTATTAGCACGAGTGCAGTTGTTGTGGTTATTTACACTGTTTGGGGGGAGGATGGTGATTTGTAATGAAGGGCTTGTGTTGTCTTTTATTTTCCTTTGTATTATGGATTTGATTAAGTTTTTATTGTTGTAGCAAATTTCTTTAAACAAAAATGTCCCTACTCTTCTCGAGAAGTGTCATGAGATCTTTAATGTCCACCAGGAGAAGCAGGCAGGACCTCAGTTTAATGTCTCATCTGAAGGACAGCACACCCAGACAGTACAGCTTCCCAATAATTTTGCACTCATGTGCCAGCATTTTGGTATGAGCCCAGTCTTGGGGTGGGACGAGTGGCAGTGCTGGAATTACAGAGGGGCTTGTCAGGGCACTGAAGTGAGCCCTGGTACCTCACACATCACTGCCATTGCCTTATAATGGGAAGGGGGGGCTCTGTTTACAGATAGGATCCTCATAAGCCACCCTCGCTCCCAAAGTTTAATTCCAACACAGGATGAGCCCAATCCCAGTGTGGGACTAGAACCCACAACCTTCTGGCCCACAGGCAGATGTGCTACCAGCAGAGCCACACAGACACTTAATAATACTATACTACTTACTCCAGGTCAACAGCAAACCAGTAGTTGTAATGGGATTTTAGTCTGGCATCTCCATTTCACAGGTTTGTGTTCCTGACCCCTGTCTCTGCAGTGATATAAGATGTCCATCTCTGATTCAAATATGACAACGCGGTGGCTGGACACCTGACTATAACACTTTTGCAAAGTGTCTGGATAGGCAGGCAAGAATTAGTGAACCCCAGCTCTCTCCACCACCTGAGTGCCTGTTCTATACATGAGACATCCTTCTCTGGTAGTCCACTGGTCCTCCATCCCACAATCACCCATGTTGTTATATAGATGATTTGTTTACCTGGTGTCTAGCAGTACCCCCACCAATTCATCTTTGCTGTTATATAGTATTAGTTTTCCAGGTGTCTAGGGCCCCCCCATCACCCATATTGTTAGATATCATTATTTTTCCTGGTGTCTAATGGTCCCCCCCCAACCCACCAATCATCTGTTCAATAGTCTAGTGGATCCCCCACTCCCCCCTAACAGGTCACCAAGCCCACACCCAACCTGCCCACTCAGGACCCACTGCCCGCCCCATCCTGGACACTGGACCATACTCAAGACAAGGATGGCGACCTGCACAGTCCTCTGCTCACATCCTTGGCCTGCTATCATCTCACTATTCTTGAGCAATCATGAGAATGGCCTAGCAGCTGAGCAGTCAGCTGAGCCAGTCACTACTGTTATCTTGAGTACGGTCTGGCATCAAGGGTGAGAGGGTGCTGGGTGGTAGGTCCAGAATGGGTAGATCAGGCAGGGTGTTGCAACCAGTTGGGGTGGTCCACTAGACTACTGGTAAGGGTTGTCAGAATTGTTGAATGGGTAATTGGTGGGAATCACTAGACGCCAGAGAAACTAATGATATCTAACAACACTGGTGATTGAGGATGGAACCACTACACACCAGTGACTGACAGTTTCCTGACCAGTATGGGTGATCAGGCGGGGCACGGCCATGGTGCCTAGGTAAGGACGGGGTTTCAGCAGCATTAAACAGCATTGCAGTGGTGGCTGTTTAGCTCTGCCAAAACTTTTGAATATTCCGCTTTTCTCTTTATGCATGCGGTATCTCTCATTTGCATAGATGCAGAGGTATATTCTGCGCAGTTGCACTGCTGTGTTAGTGCGGTGCACTGGGGCTTTGGAATATTGTTCCCGCTCCTGAACTGCCAGTGCTATTCACAGTCAGTGGCATGCTAACCATTTGAATATGGTGACCAATGTGTTCATTTTCATTGCTGCTCCCTCCTCGAACTCGGGTTCACAGTACTTCGATAATGTGATGCCAGACCTAATCTTTCATTACTTCTATCGTAGCCTGTTAGGAAATGCTTTCTTTTTTTTTCCCAATTGTTTAACCAGGTGAGACATACTAAGCTGAAAGCTTGTTTACAGGTGCAGCCTGGGAGCACAGGGAAATTAAGTGTCATGCTCAGGGTCACACAGTATGCAAGTGGGGGCTGTGGGATTCAAACCCAGGTCTCCAGATCTGCAGCTCAGAGCCTTAAACCACTGTGCTATACTGCCTCAAAAAATAACATACACATTTATAGTGACAGGATTCATTTTTTATGTACCAAGAGGTTCAATTTACCTGCTTGTAGCAAAAGGAAAACTGTTCTGAGACAAGAATCACATTATGGTATTTCCCACATAATGTTGTTACTCTGAGAACTTGGGGCAGAGGCAGCAGGGACAAAAACACAATTTAGTGCCATGCTTCATCATTATTTTTAAAAATATGGAATACAACATTAGAGATATGCTTCAGCACTATAAATAACACAAAATAATTTGAACATGTCCATTGCTCATTTAAACCCAACTTTGCTCTGATATCTACAGCACTATAAAAATGATGTGGGGCAGACTGAGGTAACACATCATATGATTACATACCACGTACAAAACAATCAGATGTAAAGCCCATACTTGTCCTGTTCATTCCAGTGGCAAAAGCTAGTCCTTAGAAGAAGGGTTCTATTTCCTCACAGCAAGATGTAAGTAACAGCAAAATACTGTTTGTTTTTAATTAATGTATTTATGTACAAGAAGGCCCTTGGACAGAATGTGCCCATTTGCAAGGGTGACCCAGGCCAGCCTAGTACACATAATAATTTCTTATCTTTATTGCATTTTTTTTTTTGCCCTTGGAGTTCTCAAGTGGATAATCTTGTGCTGAGATCTTTATTAAACTAATTGCTTTGTCAATTTTAAGGTACCCACCCCCCAACACACCCACACACACACACCGTCTGTTCTCCAAAAACTGGAAGTTAAGGCTTTAACAGACTGCAGAGTTGAGGTCTGGCAGCTGTAAAACGTAAGTACTAACTTGGGAGTTGGTGGGGAGGGGACTGCTAACTACTGAGTGGAGCTCTTACTAACAAATTATATGCATGCTAACATGTATGCAAATGCACACACACACACTGACTCACGCTTATGTGCATACTGGCTCACATTCACACCTATATAACTTGCATACACTACAACAAATGTAACTCTTAACACCTGTGACCTAAGGGCCTCAGGCTACCCAGACAAGAGCAACTACAGGTGGTTGGTGCGGCACTGCGTTAGTCCTTGTGTGATGAACTGGAATCCTACCTGTCTTGGGATTGTGCTCAGTGGAAGGTATTCCTTTCCACTAGTAATTGTAATTAGTTCCTGGATCCTGACTTTAAACTGTGGGGATAAATGTTGACATCTCGAGACTCAAATGACACTGAAGATAGCAGTCCAGCATGTGTCTCACTTAACTTAAACTGTTCAAGTTCATAT
This sequence comes from Neoceratodus forsteri, assembly GCA_016271365.2. Taxonomy (NCBI): domain Eukaryota; kingdom Metazoa; phylum Chordata; order Ceratodontiformes; family Ceratodontidae; genus Neoceratodus; species Neoceratodus forsteri. The sequence goes on along the minus strand of CM028131.1, from coordinate 1,650,956,122 downwards.
TGCAATTACAGTTAGGTCCAGAGGTTCAATGCTCGGTCTTGCTGTCCTCCATATGGACATGTCAGTTCCATGTGACAATATCCCCCTCCTCTGCTGACTCCACATCCAGTCCATCTATCCTGGAGCACAGCTTGTTGTGGGGGTCCCTAACCGAGGGGTGACTCCATGTCTGGGGACATAATTCAGGCTGGCAGTACAGCCTAGAGGTTAGCAGAATGAGGTGTGAATGGGTTTCATACATCCAGCAGACTAGACCTGAGTTTGATTCTCACAACCTCCACTTGCATACTTTGTGACTCTGAGCAAGTCACTTAACTGCCCAGTGCTCCCAGTTCTCCCCCTGAAAACAGGCACTTGTGCCTGGTGGGCCTTACCTGGTTACCAAAGACCAAACTAAAAAAAAAAAAATAATGAAAGTTCCTGTGACACCCCAGCAACGCTGATAAGCAGAGCTAAGCCACAGGCTTGGAAGTATCTGAGTTTGTAGCTCTTCCTTGGATACAAAATCTAAGGATGACTATATAACAGCTTTAACCACTCAAGTACAATATGCAAAGGTGACTATAGCAGCTTTACTCAAATGGATGCAGAATATGAGGATCACTATATAACAGCTCTATTCCCCACTTACAATATGCAAGGGTGACTGTAATGGTTCTACTCCCTTGGATACGAAATACGAGCATGGCTGTTTTACAGTGACTCTGTTTCTTTGTTTAAAATATGAAGGCATCTATATACCAACTCTACTTCCTTGAATATGAAATATGATGGTGATTATATAGTAGCTTTACTTCCTCATCCACACATTTATTATGGAGGGGTCTCCTGGGTAAAATAAGATGGGCTCAATTGTACAGCAGCCCTAGCCCATCTGTGCCTACACTTCACACGCTTATCAGCAATGTCACTTGACCACTGACTCCCAGACAGTATCTTTGTTTCCATGCTGGTAATTCAGACTGCAGAGGTCTGCAATAACACAGTGACATCCTTGCAAGTCTTAATTGCCGTGGAATCCAGGCACACACATTGAAGCTTTCAGCATGCAGATTCTACATGTTTGGTCACAACAACGCCCTTCCCAAATCCTTGAATGGCTTTATTTTTTTTTATCATTTAACACTTTTTCTGCCCTCGGTGGAGCTGACCCTTGCAATCTCCGGCCACAGTCGCCTGCACCCCCTGACCCGGTCGTGCACTAGGGCCACACGAACCCACAGAACCAGGGACGGGCCAACATCACGCCATTCCCTTGAACAGGCACCTCTCAGTTCAGAGAGTGCAGGGCATGGCCATGAGCTGCGGAGATTGTCCCCCCCTCCATTTTTTCCTCCATTAATGTTTTTCCCTCAGAGTGCAGACAGCACTGATGTCCAGACACAGCGTGCCAACTTCCGCCGTGCTCTGTCCCATGCTGTCACCACTCTGGTAGTGCCCCTGGTCATCACCAGGGGCCACTACAGAGCAGTGAAACCCTAGATCCCTCCGATCCCTCCTCTGGATGCTAATCCTATCCCTCCCCTGCTGACCCCTGGTGGCCCAGGCTCGTGTCCGAACCCGGATCAGCAGCGTGGCGTGAGGTGTGGTGTCCAGCACCTCAACTCTCAGCGCTACCAGGCTGGCACTTGAAAGGCTTTATATTACTGTGCACTTTATTCACACAGGGATACATTTATAAATGTAGAGGCTTATCAGAACAGTTCCTGCTAAGCCATTCCCAAGCACCGGCACAGCATGACCCATGCCAAGGGCCCTTCTGTCTGGAGACTGGATTTCCCTGCCTTACAGCTTCACATCTTTACATTGTCTTACAAAGGTTCACTCTTTTCTCTGTCCTTCTGGTATTTTACATAAGGCTGGCACACACCCAAGTTCAATCCCAAATGTCAGGGTCTCTAAGGTCTTCAGGGGGAACTGAATCCAGGCTGGCAGGCCATCAGGGTGCTCCGTTCGAGAGGAAAACCCCAAGTGGTTCCCATATACTTCTGGTGGTCCCAACTAGATTGGCCAAAACCCAGCAGGGGGCCCACCTCATCCCCCTAAGGCCTGTTTCCTTTTGTCTCTCTTTCTCCTCCTTCTCTCTAAAGCCCAACATTACAGATCCCTAGTCTGTCAGTCCCAAATTAGAAACTTCAAGTCTGCAAATCATTCCCTCTCACCCCTCTAATATATCTGATCTCCCTGTCTAAACTTTGCCTCTACTTTAATCCTTGCAACACTGTAGTTCAAGTGCAAATTTCAGCATGGGCATTTCTTGTCATCAACTCCCCCCTGCCCCCATACTGGGACTGGAAGAAGGGAGGTTGTTATACTAACACCGCAGTAATTTTTATTAACCTTTTGACTTGGTAAACCACCAATTTTCCTAATAAAACTGTTTAATAAACAGGTTTACAAGTTGTCAGTGGGGCAGCACTCACAAAGTGACCACATCCAACATGAGCTCAGATTTAAAACCAGTGTTCCTCAGGGCTCCATCCTTGAGCATCTGGTATTCTACCTCTTTATGAAGGAGCTTCCCACAGCTCTGCACTACAGAATGATCCTTAACTCATGAAAAATTAAAACCACAGGGGGCACTGCTGAGCAGCCATAATAAATGCATGCACTTGAATCAAGGTCCTGGATGGAATGTACTTTTTTATATAGTTTCTAAAACAAAAAAAAACTACTTCAGAGTTTTACAGTTTAAAATGTAACACATATAGATTATCTGCAGTAACTGATTCTTCCCTACAGATGTAAATAAAATTATTTTTTGCTGTTATTTCTAAGGATTGGTTTCTGGTTGGATCAAAAACTGGCTGACTTGTAGAGCCGGAGCGGGGAGGTCCTCACTAGTAAATTTTGATGAAAGAGTAATAACAGGTGGTGTACTGTGGCAGTCAGTCCTGGGCCCTCTGTTTTTATATATAATTTATCTGTAATGTACATAGGAAAGATCCAGAAAAAAAGAGATGCTTTGATACCTTTTATTGGACCAACATAGATGTCACAAAAGAAAACAGGTGCTTTAGCTTTCAGACTACATCAAGTCCTTCATCAGAAACTAATGGCAGTTGTTTTGAAAGAATACATTCTATACCTAGATACCATACATAGAAAAGGGTATCCAGGGCAAAGTGAACCTGTTTGCAGCTGATACTAAGCTCTGTGGGAGGGTCAGAAGTGAAGAAGAGATTAGCATGATGAGACTAGAGAAATGGTCCAGTATTTGGCAGCTGGAATTGAAAAGAGTGCAAGATAATGCACATTAGGGGAGAAGTCTGGAAACAGTATACTGTATTGATGGGATGCAGGTAAAGAACACAGAGGAAGAGAGAGAGACCAAAGGGTGATGATTAGCAGTAGCCTAAAGAAGGCTCCTCGGCCAATGGGGTATACAGGATGGCTAACAGAATGGTGGGGTGCATAGCTAGAGAGATTACTAGCAGAAGGAGGGATGGGATTTAACCTTTGTTTGGCTCACTAGTGAGACTTGAAACACAGACTCTGTCAGAAGAAAAAGTCCTGTTGACCCATTGTGTTTGCCCATTTCTGCCTAACTGCTGGATTAGAGAGCCCTATATGCTCCACACACACCTTCCCCCTCCCTTTCTGGTGTGATTCTTACCAAGCGCTTATATCTGTGCCATCCTCCTTTGAATTCTCCCACTGATTTTATACAGACCACCTCCTCCGGCAGTCTATTGCACCCTTCCACCACCCTCTCACTGAAAAATTACTTCCTGGTATCTCTCTGAAACTGGGCACAAGTTCTCTTCATGGAGTTGCCCATGGTGTTTGTGTTTCCACTCAGTCGGAACAATTCCTTGCCATTCATTTAATTATGCAATAAGCTGGCAACTGCTGCAGAATAACTGACTGATGGAGGTAGCCATGAATGCATATATTCCAGAACCCCTGCAAGCAGCTGGTAGTGGCTGCAGAAAAACACAGTGATGGCCTTAGTCATTAGTGCATGCATCCCACAACCTCAGCAATCAGCTGAAAGTGGCTTCAGGATAACCCATCAATGACCATCACCACGAACACATGCATTCCAAGTTTCCTGCAATCAGCTGGCAGTGGCTGCAGAACAACCCATTGATGGCTACAGGCTACATCCATGAACATTCCATTCCATAACCCCTGCAATAAGCTGGCAGTGGCTGCAGAATAACTCATTGATAGCCACAGCCACGAATGCATACATTTAACAACCCCTGCAATCAGCTGTCAGTGGAAGCAGAATAACCCATCAATCGCCACAGGCATGTACACATGAATTCCAGAACCCCTACAGTAAGCTGGCAGTGGTTGCTCAATAAACCATCGATGACCACAGCTATGAATGCATACATTCCACAACCACTGCAATCAGCTAGTTGTGGCTGTAGAATAATGAACCGATGGTCAAAACTATTGACACGTGCCTTCCAAAACCCCTGGAGGATATCCCTTCAATGGCCATTGCCACGAGTGCATTGCATCCCACAACCATTACAGTCAGCTGGCGGTGGCTACAGAATAATGCACTTGAGAGCCTCCTCGCATAAGAGGAGTGAAGCCGTCATTTTCACTTTCTGGCTGTTTTTAACAGAGTTTCTTTGAGACACTGTGTGTGTCTGTGCTGAAAGCTTCAGTGTGGGCAGACTGTCAGTGAGCAGAGGACAATGGGGATTGTAGTTCATGCTCTAATAGAGGACTACGAGACCGGACACATGTCGCATTTGGCAGCTACAGTTCTTCTTTTTGGGGAGGGCTGGGGCTAATTTTAGGACCTCTGTTGTCCACCAAGGGCTCTTTTAAGCACATTTGTGCTAATAATTTTAAAGTAACATAGGCTTGGGCGAGTGGAGTAAGCAATCACATGACCTGCTTACTTCCACATTCTTGTCCATATAAATATAGCCCCGGTGTGAGTGAGGCAAATGTGCAGATGCCGCGCCTGAAGACATGCACTAAGACACGCACAGTGCATCTGCACATGTCTGCAGGTGTCTACAGGGGCAGCAGGGACAAGAGTTAAAGTAAGTCACCCTATTACCATTCCTTTATTACTGTCTGAGTTACTGGCATAAGCAGCAACTGTGCTAATATTGTTATCTTCATCTCACTCCAGTATTAATAAAAGGGAGGGCACCTTTGTCACTATGAATGATGGAAAACTGGGTATGAAGTGCACTAACTGCAGTAAATACACCTTAGGACCAATCAGGACCTAGGCCCACATGTATGTCTCCAATGCAAGGAGATTAAGGAGTTGAAATCCAAAATGTGTGGCCTGGAACTGGAGAGAAAATGCCTAAAACAATTTATAGATGTAGACCTGGTAGGGGAGAAACAACAGGGTCACATATCAAGTCAGAGAGATGAAAGTGATAACTCAAACAAACAAAGAAGAGAGGGAGATGAAATCCAGGAGCGGTGCCTCATTGAAAGCAACAAAGCTTATAAAAAGAAAAGAAAGGAGAGAAGGGGGGAGCAGTCTGTATAGAAACCCAAAATAGATATAAACCCTTAATTAATCTTAAGGAACATACTGAGAGTCAGGCTGACGCACTCATAAATATAGCCACTGTCACCGATAGTGAAAAGGGGATGGAGGTACAGGAAGAAACAATATCTAACATAGTTTCAGAAGAAAATATATTATTTATTTATTTATTTAAGCCTTTGGTAACCGGGCAAGTGCATTGATCCAGGGGACTGTTTTCAGGCATGACATGGGCCACACAGGTGGCAGTTACAGAGGTAGTGACAAGTTATGCAAAGTACAAGACATGTAGATATACAGACATCATTGGTGAACAAAGAAAGTGACATAGGAAAATAAAATTGAGAGGCTGAAAAAACAATCAGTACATCATGATAAGCAATAATTATTATGCAATTATTTACTAAGGATAAGTGGCCAGTGCAAATTAATGCATGATGTAAAAAAAAAAAAAAAAAAAAACTACCTGGGGATAAGACGACAGCAGCCCGGGGAGCCAAGGGGATGGGATGGAGAGGCAAACCTTGATTCAATGATAAAATATGTGGACAGACACATAACAGGGTAACAAGGAGCAAATAGCTAATTGTAGCTTCTCTGGAGCAAAAATTAAAGATACATTGAATATGCTGCCTAACATATTAAAACCAGCCAGGGACAAACCCCTGGTAGTATTACACACTGGGACTAACAATACAAGAAAACAAACAGTGAATGAGGTGCTGCAGGAATTTAAGGATTTTAAACAGATGGCAGATAATTCGCAGGCTGAATTAATCATCTTTGAAATCATGCCAGTGCCTAAGGCAGGACATAAACGGACAAGAAAGCTTAGAAATATTAACAATAATCTTAGGAGATGGTGCCTGCAAGAAAACATCAAATGTATTAAATCATGGGAGTCGTTTGAATGGCGTTACGACTTATATGCATTTGATGGACTGCACCTTAGCTTAAGAGGGGCTACATTTTTGGGTAAACTTATCAATGATGCTATTGCAGTGGCTAATTTATACTGAAAGAGAGGGAGGAGGGCTCAAACCTATACAAGGAGACAGTTTCCCATATGTCAGTTTGAAAGCAGTTACTCAATCTAATATACCACAGAACACTAACAGTACAATATGAATATCCAAGACTAGGGAATCAATTTATATGAAGACAATACTAATCAATGCGAGACGTCTGACCAATAAAACAGAGGAACTGAACCTACTGCTAGGAGAGGAAAATGTACAGCTCTGCGCAATTACTGAGAACTGGTGGCAGGAAGAACAGTGGGGGAAAAATATCTCAGGGTACAAAGTGTTTATGACAGCTAGAGCAGGGGAGAGAGGAGAGGGTGTCACACTATCTACTAGAGACACATATAGGGTTGCCACCTTTGGATGAGATGAAAACCGAATATTAAACCACACCCCCAAACTCCACCCGTAACTCCGCCCCTTTTATGACTTATGAGGGCATCGCTTGGACTCTGATTCGCTTGATTTATTCAGAATTGCTGCTGATATAACATTTTGTACAACTTCTTTAAAGTACATCATGATTATTATTTTTGGTTTGTCTGATTTAGATTTAAATATTTTAAATTTCAGTGTGTGTTAACATTTGGTGAGGTTAGAGATGGGGTTCAGGGGACTTTCCATCCTGTGTACACAGCTTAGCTGACACATCGAGTGACTACAAGGACACCTCTGACAACTGGCTATTTTGGAACAGGTGGTCTTTTCTGGTAAAACTCTTTCAATAAATAAACTACACCAGTAATGGTGGACGAGCTGTAATTACAAATATCTGCCATTTTAAGATGTGCTACTGTCCCTCCCATTGCTCCTACTTTAAAGCTATTTGTAATGTCATAGACGTTTTTAAAAGTGCTAAGAACTATTCTATGCTGTTAAATACCTTATTTTATTTCCATATCAGTCATACATGCCAGATAGCATGATATGTGATGTGTGATAAATTACCTAAATTTGCAGTACCATCAAATCTAGATTGTGTTCCTTTCTCCTCACCAGCTAGTGCTCTCTCTCTCTCTCTCTCTCTCTCTCTCTCTCTCTCTCTCTCTCTCTCTCCCTTCCTTTTCTCATTTCTGTGCCTTAGCATAACATTAGACATACTATTCTGTGCTGTTCATCTGAGATGCCTGGAATGGTCTTCCTGGAATATCCAGGCAGTATGAAAATTGACAACAATAACTACTGAGAAGAGACAGAGAGGTGAAGTACTGCTAGAAATTAAATAAAATACTAGATTATTAATTTAACAACAAATGGGGTAACAAATATTAAAATATAAGACAGACCTTAAAAAGAAAAAATGTTGAGCATGTAAAGGTATAAAAGTATTCCTTATCACAGCAGTCAAACACCATACTCACAATGCAGCCTTGAGAGGATTAGGTTGATTTGTTGCTAATGGTCTTAATAGCCCTACTTTACACCTCTCAGATTTACTGGTATACAAATAAAGGTTTACATGACATCAGAATTTGTTTGTAGTATGAACATGCAAGTAAAATGGTGAAGGATTTAACAGAATCTGTTTTACAAGTAAGCATGATTCAAAATGACTGAAAAAGTACTACCTCTGAATAAAACTGGATTAGCAGGTAAAGTTTCTGAAACACATTGTACAGTCCACACTGGACAAGAGGCTACCCAATGTGGTACCTGTCTGAATGTCTAAGGTTTCAGAAAATGAAGGAGTTAATTAGCGTGGTATTTACCCTTCCCATGAATAATTTTTCCAATTTGCTGGTGTGAAGTTAGAGGTGACAACTGAGCAGAAAGGACTCATTTGGCTCTTTAAGTGCCTGCACTTGAAGGCACTTCCTGATTGGCATGCACTGCAAGCAAGCAAGCAAGCACACTGAAATGTCAGACACTTGCTTACATTCAGATGAGAAGAAAATGAAACAGTCAGTGGGGAATCTCACAGGTGCTGCTTGACCCACCATGAAAACCGAATTTGCAATGGTGAAAACAGGAGGACCGAATCTGGACCCAGAAAACCGAATCATTCGGTCAAAAACCGAGTAGGTGGTAACCTTAGACACATACGAAGTCTATGAAGTTAGGCCCACACTGGATACCTATAAAGATGTGGAACAAGTGTGGATTAACTTAATCCAATCAGGAAAAAAGAAAATAGGGGTCTGCTACAGAGCCCTTGGGATAAGCATTGAGCAAAATGCCCGGTTCCTGGACTTTATCCAAACCATGGAATTAAATGATAGGGCACTAATACTGGGAGACTTTAACCTTCCCAATATTGATTGGACAACATATACTGGGACAAATACAGTAGAGAGACGATTTCTGGATATAATCTGTGCTAATGGGTTAAAACAACATGTGGAACAAGGCACATGAGGGTCAACTATCCTGGACCTAGTTTTGAGCAATATGGGTGATGACATCAAAGACTGTACTGTTAGAGAACTGCTGGGCCAAAGTGACCATAACATGGTCGAATTTAGAATTTCAGGGAACACAATAATAAACAATGGGAAAACAAAGATTAAATGTTGGGATAGGGCAAATTACAAAGACTTGAGGAACTATTTAATTGACTGGGACTGGAAAGAAGAACTTGACGGGTTAAGTGTACAACACATTTGGGATATCATCAAAACAAAGGTAACACAATGCATTACTCACCAGGGACCCGAAAAAATAAAATATAACTCCCAGGGTAAGATCCCCACTTAGCTTAACTGATCACTAAAAAGGCGTATTAAAAAAAAGAAAAGAGTGTTTCAGAAATACCAAAAAATTCCCTCAACTCCTAGGTGGTTTAAATATAAAAACATAGCTAAACAAAGCAAAAAAGCAATAAAAACAGCTAAAGCAAATGAGAAAGAAAGGGTAGCTAATTTAATAGCTGATTAATAAAAATAAACATTCTTCAATTACATTAATAATCAAAGAAATATAGCTACAAAGATAGGACCTATAAAAATTGATAGGGTAACAATTAAAGATGAAAGAGTAATGGCTGATACTTTCAATAAACATTTCCTCAGTGTGTTTCAAGTTGCAAACAGCAAGGAGTTAGTTAATAATGTTGTACATAATATACACCAAATGTTATAGATTTTCATTCTTCATTAAGGGCCAAACTGGTAAACCTAAAGACCAACAAGTCACCAGGAACAGATGGGTTGCACCCACGTATACTCAGGGAACTAGCGGACAAACTGGCTGGCACAGTAGGGTTCTTGTTTGAGGCATCAATGAGACATGGGGTAACTCCGGACGACTTGAGTACGGCTAATGTGATACCCATATACAAGAGTGGGTTAAAATCAGATGTTGCTGACTACAGGCTGGTTAACTCAGTTGGTTAGAGCATGGGGCTAATAATGCCAAGGTCATGGGTTTGATCCCTGTATGGGCCACTAGAGTTCACTTTTTTCCCTCCTCTAAGCTCTGGACAAACCCTACCCCTCTACCATCATCTTCCTTTTACCCTGTGTACACCAACCTCCAAATTTCTAGCTCTCCTCACCTTCCCTCAAATTGCTCCCCCTTACTGACCTCCCTTGATCTCTCACAGAATGTAAAGGACCACGAATGCTCTCCATGGGTCCCTCTCCTACCCCCCCAAGGAGCTTGTATCTCTCATCTACTCCCTTCCCCCGCCATCCTAAAGGGGTCTTTCTGGAACACTGTCTTATCCCCTCCTCTCTGGTGCCCCCAGTCTCCTTGCAGGGTTCCTCGCATCCTAAGGGGTCTCAGTGACATGACTTTTCCCCTCTCCCCACCTCACCCCTCCCTCCCTTCCCTTTTCTTTCACATAAGCACTAATTTACTTATCAACCCAGCACTTATTATTGTCTACTCTTTCTACATATTATGCTAATGCTGATGTAACTCTGTTTGTAACACCTGCCTTACAACTGTATGTTAATGTTGATCTTGTAACTTGAATGTTTAATGTCTCATTCCTACTGTACCCCTTCCCCCCAGGTTGCACCGGGAGACAAGTGACTTGTCACTCAGTGTGCCTTCCTGGTGATACATTTCAATAAATAAACAGGCTTATTAGCCTGATGTGTGGTTTGTCTAAGATAATGGAGGAATATATAAAAGATCACCTAGAATATCATATACAGGTCAATGGATATTCAGACATTACACAGCACGGATTCACACAGGGGAGGTCATGCCAGACTAATTTACTGAGTTTCTTTAAGACAGTGAGCAGAGCCCTGGAAGACAGTTTACCAGTGGATGTAGTGTATTTGGACTTCTCAAAGACCTTTGATTTAGTTCCCCATGATGGCCTACTTGGTAGTCTACAAGAAACTGGAGTTGAACCACAAATTATACAACGGATCAAGGCTTGGTTGAGCCACAGGAGGCAGAGAGTTACTATCAGGGGATAGCTATCAGATTGGGGGAGATCACGAGTGGGGTACCCCAGGCTCAGTGTTGGGCCAATACTTTTTAACATCTTCATGTCCTCCCTCAAGATGTCAACTACTGCATGGATGTCTAAATTTGCAGATGATAGCAACATTGGAGCTGTTGTAGAAACAGAGGTGGATGCACAGAAATTACAAACTGAACTAGACTCAATAGGTGCCTGGACTGAAGCATACAAGATGAAGTTTAATTTTGCCAAATGTAGTGTAATGCACTTTGGTCATAACAACATTCATGAGACATATAATTTATGTGGCCACACTCTAACAAGTGTAGAATGTGAGAGGGACTTAGGCATCCTGGTTACAAATGAACTAGCATTCAAGCAACATACCACCAGAGTGATTAATGAGGCTAACAGAATGCTGCATTGTATCCCACACAATATAAGAAGTAGGGATAGAACTGTACTGCTGCCTTTGTATACTGCACTGGTGAGGCTGCTAATGGAGTATAGCGTGCAGTTCTGGAGCCCTCGCCACAAGTCAGATGTAAGGAACCTCAAGAGAGTGCAGAGGACAGCAATTAAAAGAATCCATGTCCCTCCCACATGAGGAGAGATTGAGAAAGTTGGACCTATACTCTGGAGCATCGTAGATTTAGGAGGGACCTATGTTTGGTATACTCTGCGTTTTGGAATAGGGACCTATGGGAGAGTGTGGGATTACAATGGAAAGATCCTATTAAAGTTACTAGAAGTCATGACTATCAACTAAAGGGCGAGCTTTACAAATCCAACAAGTGGGGTGCCTGGGTTAACCAGGGAGTAGTGTCCCTTGGAACAGACTCCCTACTGATACAGTTAATAGTGACACAATGATCAGTTGTAAGAACAAACTGGATGCCCACTATAGTATCGCAGGAAAACTTTAGCTGATTATTAGGAAGATCTTATAGTCAATGAGACTCTTTGCTGAAAGCTATTGTCTCGAACCTGACTTATGATAGTTATGAATAGCCCATCAATTGCCACGGCCATGAATGTATGCATCTAGCAACCTCTGCAATCAGCTGGCAGTGGCTGCAGTATTCCCCCTCAGTGGCCACAGCCATAAATACATGCATTCCATAACCCCTGCAGTCAGCTTGCAGTGGCTGCAGAATAACTGATGGCCACAGAGCCACGAATCTTACATTTCACAACCCTTGCAAAGCACTAGGTGTGCTCCCATGATCCTGGACACCAAAACTTCCCACTGAGATTTGTTGATAACAAGCAGTAAGTCGCTAGCCCACTCCCACTTAGTGGTTTAGTATTCTCCTCGTAAAATAGCAACAAAGGCCACTCCAGGACATGCAGTACATACAGTGTAACACTCATCTATGATAAAACAAAAAAATGGGCACAATGCTGTCTGAGAAATATAGATCATGGGCTGGTCCAAGATACAAAATCAAGTTTATTAGTTAAATGCAAAGGCAGTCAGGAGACCCCCTCAAAGACAACCTGACCATGCCATGTGCCCATTCACCACCGAGACCCATTCTCCACCTACTCACTCTGTATCAGGATCATAACGCTTTTAGCTGCATGCTTTCTTTTTTATTTTCACCATTCCAACTTAGTCAGTACCTAGAAACAAATGGAGTGTTAACTGAAAACCAGCACAGCTTTAGAACAGGAAGGTCCATGAACACCGCCCTGATGGATTTTAATAACCTGGTGGTGTCATCTTTAAACCAGAGAAGGAGTACGAGGGCAGTGTTCATAGAAACATAGAAACATAGAATTTGATGGCAGATAAGGACTGCTTGGCCCACCCAGTCTGCCCATTTCCCTACCTACTGGATAAGCTGCAGATCCTAGTTAACCAGCAGCCTACTTCTTCCTACCCCCACCCCCCAGAATTGCCTTATGACTATCCCATGCATGCTTGAATTCCACCACTGATTTTGACACCACAACCTCCTCCGGAAGGCCATTCCATGCATCCACAACCCTCTCTGTGAAAAATACTCCTTAAATTACCTCTGAGCCGCCCCCATCTTCAAATTGTGCCCTCTTGTTCTTGCACACCTCTTTTTGAAAGATGCTACCTCTTGGACTTTGTTGATTCCTTGAGGTACTTGAAAGTTTCTATCATGTCCCCTCTCCCTCCTTTCCTTGAGGCTATACATATTAAGCTCCTTAAGTCTCTCTTCATATGTCCTCCGGTGCAGACCCTGCACCATTTTAGTTGCCTCCTCTGGACAGCTTCCATCCTGTCTATGTCTTTGCAGAGATTGGGTCTCCAGAACTGCACACAGTACTCCAGATGGGGTCTCACCAGCTGTCTGTACAGAGGATAATAACTTCCTGTTTTCTACTGGTGATGCCTCTCCCTATGCATCCCAGTATCCCCCCAGCCCTCCTTGTTGCCTTCTCACATTGCTTGCCCACCTTTAGGTCACCTGATATGACTACCCCCAGGTCCCTTTCCATTTTTGTTGTTGTTAGTATCTCACCCCCCATTGTGTACTCTTCCCCTGGGTTTTTGTTTCCCAGGTGCATTATCTTGCACTTCATGCACCTTAGCAAGGCATTCGACTTGGTCCAACACAGGGGACTATTGGAGACACTTGGAGAGGTGGGGGTTCAGGAAGGGCCACTACAGTGGATCAGGTCTTATCTAGCTAATGGAAAACAATGTGTTGCATACGGAGCCTCAGTATCAAGTCTTGAGGAAGTAAACAGTGGTGTTCCTCAGTGCTTAATTTTAGGTCCGCTGATGTTTAATGTATACGTCAACAGTCTCGCACAGTTAATAAAATACAGTGGAATAAGATTGCTCACTGATGACACCATACTGGTGGCATCTGCTGAAAATCTGGAGAAAATGAAACAGTAGTTGCAATCAGATTTAGTGCAGATGGAAAAGTGGATGGGCAGCCCAAGTTTGCTCCTCAATGCCACAAAAACCCAATGCATGGTATTTACGGGGGGACATGCTACGAGGAGCAGGCCCGTGCTGCGGCTCCAACTTCAAGATGGAACCTTTATTAAAAATGTAGCTAGTTATAGTTATTTAGGGGTTCAGGTGGACTCTGGGTTGACATATGCTGAGTGCATTTTTACACAAACTAGGAAAGTAAGTCAAAGATTGGGGGCACTTAGAAGGGTAGCTGGTTGTTTATCCCCAGAAGTCAGGGAGAAGTTGGTTAGGCAACTAGTTATTCCAGTATTGGAATACAGTTCCATCTTATGTATGAATTCTACCCAGAAAGCATTAAAAAAGCTAAATCAAACCTCTTACAGACTAGGTAAATTTATCACCAGAAGCAGACACAAGACCCACCATTGTGAAATGTATAGTAAATTGAGCTGGCTTCATCCAGAAGAACAAAGAAAATATATACGGCTTACAACATGCCACAAGACACTTTATTGCAGAAATAAACATCCCCTGTTTCACCTTGTGATGTGTGAACCCCCTTGTGGACAAAGAGTAACAACAAGATCATCCACTAAAAGAATTCCAATGCTTAGATCTTTTAACAAGATGGGTGAATCAACACTACAAAATAGCATAGCAAGCAATTGGAATAAGTTACCCCATGAATTGAAGATTATTATCAGCTTGACTATTTTTAAGACTAATTATTTGAATATCTGAGGACCGCCTGTACATCTTTTACCTAAAGATTTTTATTGTGAAGTTTGTCTTGTTCGATGCTTGTCATGTCTATGTTATTATGTTTTTTGTTTCTTATGCTGTAATACAGGAATTTGTTGAAAATGGGACATATCTCCTGACAAATTGCCTCCTGTTTAAAAATAAATGTTATCAAATCAAATCAAATTGCACAGCTGCCCCTATCTGCATGCTGTCCCAGCTCCTCATCCTTGTCATCTCTGTCTCTTACCCTGCCCCCTCCTATCCATGGACTTATTCCTCAGAGGTGGGGTGGTGAGGAGTTGCTCAGACTCCCCACTGACTACACAGTTCTATTAAGCAGATGGACAGTTGGTGAGTCAGGGCCAGAGAGGCTGACGATGCTACATCCTGCCATGCTCTGGGTCCTATTTCCACACGTTTGACCCCACCTATTGGGAGACACCAGGTGGGGCTAAACGTGGGCATGGTGCATGGCCACACACACTGCCAGCCAGTCAGCATCTCCCCCCACCCAACTGCTGCATCAGTCTGCACTATCACCTGTGATCACCGAGCTGGAGCAAACACAGCAGCAGTATCACTTCCCTCCCTCCCCGAAGGAGAAGAGTGTCAAGCTTCCACTCTCCCACCACCCCCCCCACCATGATCTGAGATCACTCCTAACCTCAGGTCATCGGCATCTTAAGGGATAGGGCTACCGCTGCGTCGACAGGCCAGCCCTCAGCTACATGCTTAATCCCTAACTATCTTGCAAATTACATTGCTTGGTCCCTTAAAGTTACAATGAATCATCTTCCCTGAGTATTTGATTATAATTTTATTTAATTTGTCCTTTTCCATTCTAGTCCTGCTCCCCTCCCCATCTTACCCAGGTAACCACCCAACTTTGTTGCCCCCAACTATGATCCTTACTCTGTAGCATGCTGTCTTACCCGGAGGCAAGGGCTGGACTGGATAGTTCTCCTCCCTCACCGGAACACCTAGGGGTAATGAGGGCTACACTGGGCTTCATGGATCCCAACTGTACCAGGGTACCAGACATCATTCCACAGGCCAAGGAAATGTATTCCTTTTGTCCCTCCTCTGAGGACATCTGCACACTTGGGTTCCAATGCATGTGCGTACACACAGCCATGTATTGCCACACAGAGCTGTCAGGCATCTGAGCTCCCCTCCATCTCCACCTGCACTTCCACCAGTGAACACGCAGGTGGCACTATTGTGATGGAGCCTAGTCCTTCTGCCCCACTGGCCCTCTAATGATCCATGCTCAGAGTGCGAACCCGGGTCACTGGCATCACGAACTGCAGCCCTGACACTAGGTCAATGTGCTGGCTCCGAGTTAAATTATTCAGCTTTTCCCCTTTGTTACATCATCTCTCACATTCACCCCTCACAAGCTCAGTTTCAACAGTCACTCACCATCAGTTCACACACAAGTGTCACTTTCTTTAAGATAACTCACAAATGCTTATTTATCTGTGTGTCTTGCTGCAGACTCACTGGCTGACACTCAAGTCTGCACACATGGTCCTGAAGTTCTGGTAGTCTGGCAGCAACATACAAAACATTCAGAAATCACACCCATAGCACTGACGTTATGTGTTGAGCCAGTTCAGTGTTATTCCCAAGTGATTTTAACTTTACCAGAAAACTCTTGTAAAGTTTCTACAACTCTGATTTAAAGAGGAAAATCCATGCAGCAGGTCCACATGCATTGTGCGAAGCTGCCCCGATTTGACTTTTAGTGCAAAAAAAACAAAGAAGGTTTATGTAAAATCTGGTTGATCTTGCAATCCCATCAATCCTTGAAAATTAAACAAAGCCACTTGGCTTTGCATTCCACTATCCTATGGCTGATGTCACTGCCTTTGAGCAGCTGCAGCAGAGACAGTGGGATGTAACTATGTAATTATCTGTGTTAGTTTCTCAGTAGGTTGCATGCTAACCTCTGTGGCCAGAAGAGCAGAAGATTGTGGGTTCTAGCCCCACACCAGTTACTTGTGGTAATATGCATAACTGACACTGTAGTGTAGAACAAGAGGGCCATTGTACTATTGAGGTGCCATTTTTTTGGGATGAGATGTTAAACTTGAGGTCTCACAGATATGTATGTCTCTAGATGGACAGACAGATAAATAGACAGACAGATAGATAGATAGATAGATAGATAGATAGATAGATAAGATAGATAGATAGATAGATAGATAGATCTTACATCGGTATAAACACTGCCTCCCCCCGGAGGCTCTTCTAATCGCAGTCACCTCCTCTATCCTGTCCCTAGTGGACTATGGACTGCCGGTGTATGGTGCTGCTGATCAGACCGCACTCCATAAAATTCGCACTACTCTGAATAAGGGCTGACACACACCTGTCTACTGTATGCTAAAACACTGGTACTTGATCTTGACGAGTGCCTCAAATATCTGACCTGTACCCTTACAAAAAAGACCCTCCTTGGGCTATCCCCGCCAGGATTGACCACCACCATATGCCGCTCTGTCCCACTAGTTCATACTCAGACCTCTGGGAAAACTTCTCTTGTTATCCCTAGAGCTAGGACCTCTCACGGCCAAAGAGCCTTCAGCTTTAGGGCCCCCTCCTGGTTCAACACACTGCCCCCCTCCATCTCCGAAGCTCCAGCTATATCGTGCTTCAAAACTTCCTTACGTAACCACCTTATTAACACCCGATGCTGTAATTGCCATTAGTCAAAGCCGTACTCAATACTTATGACAAAGCTTACTACCAAGCTGCTAAAGACAACATAACTCTGGTATTGTTTGCATCAATCCTACCTGTACCAGCTTGTTTGTATCTATGTCTTAAGTTACTGTTATACTTATGTGTTGTACTGCTATACTGTGTATTTTCGTTTGTCTTACTGTGACAAGGTACCTTTGTAAATGAGCCTATGGCTCAAAGGTTTTCCAAACTGCTGTTTAAATAAAATAAAAATAAAAATAGATAGATAGATAGATAGATAGATAGATAGATGCCATACCTGTGAGGATAAAAGTGGCAAATATCAGTGATATGTTTTACATGGTATGTGCCCAGGACAGCGACACTATTACAGTGAAAACATAAATTCCGACAACATTGACGTTTTCGCTGTAATAGACCGCCCAAGACCCCGGTCCTGCACCCCTCCTCGATCCAACTCCAACTCTGAGTTAGAATCCTAGTGATTGGGGCGTTCAGGGTGAAAAGCCCCCGATAAAAAAACGACCCGGGTCTCGAGTTGGATTTATGTCAACCGCAAGTTGCAGTCAACATAAATCTGTTGCTGTGATGGCGGTTGACAACTTAGTTGTCGAACCAGCATCATAGAGCTTTTTTACACTATGCCCAATCCCCCATCAGCTCTACTGCTGCCCCCCCCAAAATAACATTTCAGCTGCCACGCTGGGAACCCACTCCAGCATGGCAAAAGTCCCGCATCATCTTCCTGTAGAAGATGCCACGCTAGTAGCTCACCCCAGTGAGGCAAAAGTCGGTATGGCCGTCGGGGGTACCCAATCCCCTGTCGGCTCCACTGCAACCCCCCAAAAATACCCTTTCAGCTCCCAAGCTGGGAGTCCACCCCAGCATGGCAAAAGTCCAGTGTTGTCTTCCTGCAGTAGAAAAAAAAACCTGTAAAAAAAAAAAGGTCCCTCGTTGACTGTCTGGCCCCCTTCCCCCAACCCGCACCCACCTTCTGTGCACCCACCTGCCCACCCCCATACTTGCCTCCGAGCCCAGCATGACGATCTTCGGTGGACCAGGAACACATCTGCACTCTTCAATGCCAACTGCGAACTGAAGAAGTGCCGTAAGCTGTATAATGGCATAAATGTTTTTTTTCAACTTTGGTGCATACCTCGGCCATTTTGGAGAATTTTTCACCAGATTTTCAACATGGGGTTCTTGGGGCCCCACCTCATGAACTCAGTCACTGTCATTTTGCAATTTGGTCCAAAAAGGTTATTTTGTGGTTACTGCGTGGAACCACCTTCCGGGGCTGAGTAACGAAATGACAGTGTCACAGTTCATGAAGTAGGCCCCCAAAACCCTAAGTTGAAAATTTGATGAAAAAATTCCCAAAAATGTCTGTTATGAGTGTGCATAGTGCAGTTCCTACACACGCTCATAAGTTCGCAAATTTTTAATGTTTTCACTCCAGATTTTCAACATTGCCATTTTACCACACCTTCTTATGAGCAGTACAGCTGTCATTTTTCACATCTCACCCAAAATGTGTTTTCGCACATGTAGCACACAGTGGCGCAGTTGGTATGCAAAATCAATGTTTGAGACAGATTAAGAAAATCACAGTGACACTGTTCATGAGCAGAGGTCTTAAAATGGCTATGTTGAAAATTTGGTGATGAAAGTCCATAAAATGACTGTGTTACGAGCGAGCATTGCGCAGTTTCCATGCACCCTCGTACATTCATGACTTTGTAATATTTTCAGTCCAGATTTTCAACACTGGCATTTTTCCACACCTCCTTATGAACAGTACAGCTGTCATTTTTCACCCCATGGTTGAAATGTGTTTTTGCACTTCCGCGAAAAAAATGCATGGTCGCTGGGAAATCAGTGTTCGGACAGATTAAGAAAACACAGTGACACTGTTCATGAGCGGTGGTCCCAAAATGCCTTCTGAGAATCTGCTGTAAAAATCCCCAAACTAAGTACATTACGGTGTGCTATGCAGTTTCTACGATCGCTGCTATTTCTCACCAGTTTTTTTATATTTTAACTCCATTTTCAACATTGGCATTTTTACACCTCCCTATGAACAGTACAGCTGTCATTTTCACATCTGGTTCTAAATGTGTTTGCACTGTGGTGCCAAATGGCGTAGTCAGCTGTGAAAATCAGCTTGCCAATGAACTGATATTGCCACTGTTCACAAGGGGTCACAAAAAACCCATGTTGAAAATTTGAAGTGAAAATACCAATGAACGCCTGAGGTGTTAGGATTTCTGAACATAACACCCCACCCTGTAGAGACTGACAGGCATCAGGGGTGTGACTTGGGATTGTTGCCTGTAATGCTCATACCATTCCACCCCCACCCACACCCTGCAGCCAGTGAAAGGCATCGAGGTGTGCCTTGGACTCTTCAGTCCCAAAGTTCACCCTATTCTCCTATACTGCACCCATCTCACTGTATTTCCTGATGGAATGGGGTGAGCACAAAGCCCAAAGACCCCAAGGCACACAGTGACACTTGTCGGTGTCTGCAGGGTAGAGTGTGGTGAAATGGCATGGCCGTTTTGCCTGATGGTGGTGGGGTTTGCTTCAGTTAAATACTTCACTGCCATTCCTATTATGCATCTTTCACACTCCTACACTACCAATGCCAGTGCCAGCAAGCAAACATTCGGCATTGACAAATATTTATTTATAGTGTATAGTACTGTGTGAAAAATGTGTTTTGTGAGTTCTTTTGCTTTCAAAATGAAACTGACTCATGCAGTCTCTAGAGGTTCTAGAATGCTGTTCTGCCACAGTAGGGTAGAACAGCATTCCATGACCTTGGAACTGTGGTAGAACAGCATTTTGAAAGGGATGGAGTTCTATACAGAACAACACTCCACTATACACTATATAGTGTATAGTGGAACGTCATTGTTCACTGAAATCTAGCACTCCCAAAATGTTGTTCTGCTGCACTAGTGATGTCCGCAGTGCAGCAGAACCAAAAAGACGTCTGCAGGACAGCAGAATGACTTTTCGTTCTGCTGCAGTGCGGATGTCACACATGGTGTCCTCTAGCAGCAATCTGACAGTTAGTCTTATTTTAAAAAGAAAGATGTAGTCATTTTTTTTTTGAGGCAACGACGTTCCACTATACACTATACAGAACAGTGCATGTACCATTTAACGACCATGCCATATCTTACTTCACCATCAAAATGTTAACAACAATCTCAATAATCTAGAACTCAGTAGGCTGCTACTTCCAGTGTTCTATCAATACTAGAACACTATGCCAAAGAAGCTGTTTCTTAGCAACCACCTGATTGTAGCTAAAAACAATATTTTTAATAAATGCCTTTTAAATCATCAGCCCAGAAATCCCATGAAACATTGACAAAGTAAGTCACAGTACCACCTTAAACAACTTGCCACCACCCAGCAACAAGCCAGCTAATCCTGGTGACAAGGACAACCTCACAATAATCTCAAACTGCCTGTCTACTGTACAAAATGAAACCTACACAAGATATGATTCACCACAGAACAAACTGAATAAACATGCTAACTATACTATTCCCAACTAACCTGAAATACACCCATCCCACACCTTCATGTAGGCAACAACAATACCCTCCTTCTCAGTCCACAAACTGTACATAAAAATATTTAAAAACTAAAAAGAAATATAGAAAATGTTCACTTTTCTAAGGAGCTCCACATAGGCACATCCACTCTGTTGCTAGCATTCTAGAACTCTTCAGTAGTACAGATAGGAGTCTGGAGTGCTGATGGAAAACGTGGCATAAAAATAAATCTGGTAGAATTATTAAAATGTTTTTTGGTGTGGTACTGCTATACGTGGTTATAAAGGACAGTGTTTGTAAATGACACCAGATAACTTCTCAGTGCTGTAAAGCCACTGTGAGGCAAGTTTAAATCATGATGGATATGAGAAAGGAAAAGTGTGACCCCCACTGGGATATATTTTTGTCTTTATCCATGGGTATTTGTTTCAGTTGATTGATGTTGAATTGCACTGTGTAAGGGGAAAGTGAAAGTGTAGGAAACAGTGCTGGCCAGTCCGGGGGTAACATGTCTACTATGCACATAAAGGCATGGTGACATGTCTACTGTGTACAGAAATGCTGATGACGAGTCTACTGTGTACATAAAATAATTTATCCACACAGTAGCTCTATACTATAAGGGTACGGTAGTGCCCTATAGTTAGGGTTGAGTAGGCAATTTCATGATAAACCCCAATGTTTGCGCTTTAATAACATTGGCATTGTTTGATAAAACAGCACAGAATTTGGCATGCATGGTCAAGCTGTCAGAGTCTCAAAATGTGAACATTTTTGTGATAGCATATTGCCCAGTTTTCGAGACACAGTGCACCAGAAAATGGAAAATAACCTATACTTAATGTAGCATATTTTTTTGCTCCCACCTACAGCCTACACAGTGTGGAATTTTTTCATTATTCAGGGTTGAAGGAGCTATGACAAGGGTGTGCCTTTCGAAGGTTTTGGGAAAAAATATTATACAGTGCTGGCATTATAAGGATTTTTGGGGATAACCGACAAATACTGTAATGCAAAAATTAAAAAAAAAAACTTGTGAGTGCTTATTTTCATGATTTACTTGTTGTGTGGAAAAAATACCTATAGTGTGCCACAAAATACTGATCATGTGGGGAAAAAATCTCGATCATGACGGTCACCATCTTAGTTTTTTTTTTAACTCATAAACATTGAAAATACATAAAATAGAGGATAATGGCTGGGAATCAGGTGATAACCACGCTGTAACCACCTCGAGTGGTTGCTAGGGCAACTTGGTAAACCTCGAGAGCACAGCTCAAGAGGTTTACTGTTGCCCTTAGCAACCACGAGAGGTGATTTTATGCGTGGTTACCACCTGATTTTCTAGCCATTACTTTTTATAGTGTATGGTAAAAAACACTGAAAAACACAATAAGAAAGGCATTTGACTCTATTTGCTTTTACCATCGATCAACGATTGACGCCTTTAAGACAGTTTGCCACAGCAACATTTATTGCGGTTACAAATATTTATTTGTAACATATGCTACTGGAGAAACACAATTTAAATAGTTGTAGTATTATTGCTGTAGACATTTTTAAAATGGAGACAATCCATTTCTATGCCAGGTTCAAGGTTACATTTTAAAACAAATAAACAAATCTGGTTGGTCGCTGGTGGTCATGTGGTTTATGGGATGCGACGTTGCATCTTGTTCTGTGGCCCAGACAAACGAGCATACGGGTTAAATTTCACATACTGCAGGTCACGATCCAAGACATCTATGAAGTGCCTGCAGGTCACAGAAGTCATTAATTTTTATGTGTATTGTTTCCGTTTCAATCGACTGCCAGTAATGGAATGTGTTGTTGAATTGTTTTCCGAGAATGGCGGCTGGAATCTTCCAACATTCATGGTTCCTTTTTGTTATGCCACTGCTTGGAAGTTCTGAAGTGTGGTTAACAGCTTTTAACATTCTGAACAGTGGCATAACAAGGCTGTGTTACTGCTGATTATAGTGGTTAATAGGGGCTTCCCATACATTATAATGATATATTTTCAAAAAACAAACACCTGCACCTTGGTAAATGGGACCCATTTACCCAAACTCTGGAGTTTGTTTTTGGAAAATTGCCCTGTAAATAATGCTTCTATTCATCCAAAGTTCCTGGGTGCCTAGCTTAGCGAAATGAGTCATTCACCCACCTTCTCAGTGTGAGAACAGCAGAACTTTCTTGAATTCTGATGCCACAACTGGATCATGTTGCCAGCTTCAGTTGTAGCAGTGGCTCAATAATTCCCTGCTCTCTCTGTCTCTGTTCCTGTCTGCCTGCCTGCCTGTCTGCCTATCTATCTATCTTTCTATCTATCAGACCGAGGTGCCCACCTCCAGTACCGCTTCCTTCTCCCCTTTCCCCTCCAGGTCATTGGCTCCTCCCCTGTATTTTATTATTTTAATAAACAGATTGGGTGCCCCCAGGTACCATTTCACTTCACTCCATTCCCTCCAGATCACTCACCCCCTTCATCTTTATATGCATGTTGACACCAGGGTGCCTACCCCCTGTGCTGCCAAACACTAGCCCGACAGTGGGATACCCCAATTCTCAGTGTCATAATTTCTCCCTGCAATAAAAAGTCCCTTTTTTTACCTGTAAAAAAAGAACATGGTCCCTTGATGATCTGACCCCCCACATACCCCCACCCATGCCACCCCAACCTCTCATTCAGCACCCACCACCTCACATCCCCACATTTGAATATGGTTAATACTGCTACTGAGACCGAACATTCAAAATGACATAAGCACTGTATAGATAAATGGCTGATGACATAAGTACTGTGTGGATAAACAGATGATGACATAAGCACTGTATACATAAATAAAATGTATGTACACAGTTACTCAGATAAACAGATTTAGAAAATGGGATCGGAAAATAAATGAATCTCATTGGTTTAAACATCTGATGAGACATTCATTTATTTTCCAATACAGCCCGCTTTAAAAAAAGAGCCCACTGGGGGTGCCCCATTTCTAAATAAATCCTTGGGCATCCCAAACATTAAGAAAACGATTCCACCATTTTCCCTGCTCACCAAGATAGCCCGAAAAATAGTGCACAGGCCATCATGCTCCCCGACCCAAAACCAAACAAAACATGCCTTATTTGGGCAGATAAACCATTGTCCATCCACAGCAACTTACCGATCCCCAAACTGCAGACAGTGACACCTGTAGCAGGATGTTTTCAGTAGCACTGCAATCAAGTGTGAGTGCAGCGGCATTTTCTTGATTTCTCATACCGCAGATGGACGTCCATCTGCGGTATGGAAATTCAAGAAAATACCGGCCCTCTCATGCTGCAGTATTGGCGCCTGGTGTAACGCGCTGCCTAACTGAAACCACCACGCATTACAGGCAGTAAAATGTAAAGCATTAAAATGAAACAAAATAATAACGCCAAACTTTATCATGGGGAGCTGGTCCATGATACCTTTTGGACGCCAACATTGCTTTTTATTTAAAACGTTTTCCCCTTGGACTTAATAAAAGTAATGCTTTCAGCACATTTGTCATTGCAGACGGATATTATCCTTTCGTTAAAGCATTTCTAGAGTGCAGTTCAGCAACTTTTTTTTGGCAAGGGATTAAAGTGCTCCTCCCTGTGGTAGCAGTGACCCAGAAATGAGCTTGATTCACAGAGTCCTTCCTCCATAACAAGTAAAACATCAGTCAGAGAATATGTACGAAGGAGCCACAATCTGCTGGTACTACAGTCAGTACTGTATGAACTTATGAGAATAGAACCATTTTCACATAGAAACTCCACCACTTCTGCCAGCAATTGCAGCAGTTGCTGTCTACGTTGCAACCAATACTGCTGGGGATGGTAGAGAGCACCATTTACATGTATTTTGCTTTAAGTTTCCCTTTGATCAGTTTAAGAGGTAGACAGTAATGCCGAAGGTCGCTGCCTAGTGGAAATAATATATAGTATGTCATTAATATGGCGCCAAAAGATTTGGTTCTGATATGCAAGGAGGCAGAGTGTAGCGATACAGTTCCATAACTGTTTTTGTAAATGACAGTAAAGGTTAGTAAAAAGATCTTGTTTAAATTTTAAGAATGATGTGCGTTTTCTGTAGAGGCTAGGGGGAGAGTGAAAAAGATAAAATTAGAAACCAACTCAATGAAACACACACTGCATGACAACAGTGATTGGGGGGTATAAACAGATGACCACAGAGAGGTGTAACTGCATTTAACTATTTTGATTTCAACTTTAAAGTATGGAGTCTTCAGTAGTACTAAACTCCATATTTCAATGCAGGCGGAGGAACTATTTTATTACAAAACAGATATTAAACTAAATATTCATTAACAATTTTTAAATTTTTTTTAATTTTTTTTAAAAGTGCCCATTTTCTAAGCTCAATAATACCCTCCAGGGTGGGCGGTATTGGGCTATACCGGACCTTCGAGGCTATAGGCCCTCCATCTCGCGGTGTCGGGCCTCATTACGCCCTGGGCGGTCCAGATAGCTCAATACCACCCACCCTGTTGGCTATTATTGCTTACTTATCACACTCTGTTTATCTCTACCCCACTGCATAAATTTCATTTATGTATACACTGCATATGTCATCAGCCGTTTATCCACACAGTGCTTATGTTATCAGCCATTTATCTATCCAGTGCTTATGTCATTTAGAATGTCCGGCCTCAGTAATAGTATTAGCCATATTCAAATGCAAATAACTTTAAAACGAAAAATGATAGCGTGGTACTGTGAGCAAGAATGTTGTTCAGCACGGAAATATCTACAAAATGAGTGGTATTTTATTTATTGATACCTTTTAGATTTTTTGATAATTAGCAAAAACACAGCAGAAAATTCATATTTCTTTTCATTTTGTCCGCAAACAAATGTAAATAACTTTAAAATGAAAAGCGATAGCATGGTACTGTGAGCACAAAGTTTATTCAGCTCAAAAATATCTACACAATGAGTGGTGTTTCGTTTATAGATATCTTTTAGTTGTTTCAGAATTGGCAAAAAACAGCAGAAAATTCCATTTTTGTGCACTTTTTCATCAAACAAATGCAAATAACTTAAAAACAAAAAATATTAGTGTGGCACTTTGAGCACAACATTTAGGCCTCACAACCCTAATGACACACCTCATCATCTGTCAATCTTTGGATGACTGGCGTGTCCACAAAGTGGGGGGGGGGCAACCCTAAAGATTTTTCATTTCCTGACTTTTTGTGTTTTAACCCTAAATGATGCATTAATGCAGTTTTTTGCATAGACTATGTATTATATATATATATATATGTGTGTGTGTGTGTGTGTGTGTGTGTTACGCAATACTATGTGGATATTCCCCTTTAAAGACCATTTCACATTTCTTCATGTCATTGAAAAAAGTCAGAATGCAGATTACATAGGGACAGCCAATGGCTTAATGGAAGTACAGAGCACTTCAACATAAGCAATGCAGGATCAGGACCAAACTCAGGAGCTAGTACTTGGGTAGTAAGGCTAGGAATAAGCGCTGGCAATGCAAAGCATGTCCTAGTAGAGAGTAGGAAGGCAGTATGCTCCAGTATGGCAATGGCCACAGCTGGTGTGCAGGAAGCTTGCTTTCCTGGCAGAGGTGCACTGCAGGCAGCTGAGACATTTCCCCCATATGCAATTCTGTGCCACCATGGGGATCTAGGGAGAAAATGCAGAAGAAAACAAACTGCAACAGGATGAAGGCCACACCACCCACAGGGCCTGTTCCACCAACCATGGCTCCTGTCTCCCCTCACCATGGTCCTGACTCTGGAGGTGAGGAGGCAAGGCTCCTCCCATGGTGGAAGAGCTTCAGTGAGACAAAGGGGGTAGCTCCTAGAGATATCAGATGACTGGCTGGTCTGGTGGACAGAAGATAAGTACAGAATAGGAAATAAAGCCAAAATTCACATTACATCTGAATCGTAGGTAGCACACTCGGCTCTGAGGCCGGGAGATCAGAGGGCTGTGGGTTCAGTTACCATATCTGGCACTTGGGTTAATATCCCAGTACTGACACAGTAGTGCAGCATGAGAGGGGTGCTGCAATTCTGAGATGCCATCTTTCAGATGAGATGTTAAACCGAGGCCCCATCTGCCTGGATTGGTGGTAGTTCAGGTGGATGTTAAAGATCCCATGGCACTTCTCGAAAACAGTAGAAGAATTTCCCCGGTGTCCTGGCCAAATTTCCCTCATTCACTAAAAATACCACCAAAAGCTTAATCTGGTTCAAGGTCAGTTGGAATTCATCTGTATCCCCCTCCCCTGGGTCGTGCCTGAAAATAAGCAGAATTTATCTAGTGCACTTACCCAGTCAACAAAAACTAAAATAAAAAAAAAAATAGAAAGAAATAAGTTGCTTCTATGGTGCCAGGCAACAGGTGGTTGGTTGGTTGGCATGCTAATTCCTTGGGTTCACATCATGAACAGAGAGATCAGTAAATGACTAGTAGTGTGAGGCACAGGTTCTAACCCTTTGTTCCTCTAGGGAGAATGGACTCTAGATCATGTCAACTGACTACCCCTAGTGGCCAAGGGCTGATGTGTCAGCATGAGGCAGGGGCACAATGTGCAGGTTTGTAAGGTCATCAGGTCATCCTGACATCAGGAAGTGACATTCTAGAACAAATGCAGCCAGCAGCAGTAGTGAAGGGGTCAAAAGTCAGGAAAAAGGAGGATGACACACCTGCCGCAGTGCCCAGTTGGAATGTCTTGTCCCCATGGGCTCTGCCCCACATTTGTTTCTCCTTTGAGCGGCTCCTGGGAGAGATCCATCTGCCATGTAAAGGATGGGCTTTTCCTGGTTTAGGGATCTGAAGTATTGTAGGGACCAACTGGCACTCCCTTGAGAGGCTTGGACTAGGATCTTATGGTTGGTTGAAGTAGGGCATGTGAACAGAGAAAATGTCAGCAGAAAAAGCCTAAAGAGCCCGTCCAGTCTGCTCTTTCCTGCCGATCTAGCCAACTGAGCCCCTGTTAATCCAGCTGTCCTCCCCTGTCCCCCTAATACACCCAACCACACTTTTCCCTATGTCTGTCCCATCCACACTTACACCCACCCATCCACCATCTCAGTATGTATGACTTCATCCGGAAGTGTGTTCCAGTCTTTCCCCAACCTTTTGGTACTAAAGTACCTTATGATATCTTTGTTAACCCTGCCCTGGACAGTTTCATAGAGTTCCCTCTGGTGGGAGTTTTATTACATATTGTGAACAAGTCGCTGATGTCTGCACTTCTGATTCTGTGGAGGAATTTGAACATCTCTCTCGTGTCCTCACTTTTCTTCCTGTCCTCCAGAGTATACATGTTCAGCTGCTCCAGGCATTCCTCATAAGTCCTCTCCCCTTTTGCCTCTGGATCATCTTGGTAGCCGTCCTCTGTACTGCCTGCAGTCAGTCACAATCTTTCCTCAAGTGAGTTCTGGATTCCAGAACTATACACAGTTCTCTAAATGAGGCCTCAGCAGCTTCAAAGGATTATGGAAAAAATTTAAGTAAACAAACAAAAAAAAGACAGAAATGAATTCAGAAAACATTTAGTTTCATGGCAAAATAACTCTTCTGGTGTATAGCACACATACTGAAATTCATTTTCTTTTCCATATGGGATGGAGCCAGACAAGACTTGTTGACATCTGCAAACCCAGATGGATGGAGCCCCGTGCCATATTCCTATGCCTAGTAAAATTGCTCTCTGGCCTAATAAGTCCCCATTTCAAAGCATCTCTCTGAGAAGCTAGTATGTTCTAAACTGGGACCCACATAGCAACGTCAGCCAAGATGTTTCCAGAATCCTGGCTATCTTGAAGCCTGGGACTTTTATTGACTTCCCCTGCAGTTTTAAAGTGTCCTATCATCACAACATTAGAATCACTATAGATTTATTTGATTCATTTGCACAAACTGAAAAATGGAAGGAGTTCATACATGTTACATTTAGAAGTAGCATAAAGCAACTTGTAAAATGCCTTATATCAAAACAGCAGTCTGCTTGGCCAGAACTAGTCACGTGACCCTATATTAATTTCCATTACCACGTAGTTCAGATTTTTATTTTTTGTGATTTTTTTTTCCACATTTAAAACCATTTTATAAGCACATAGATACATAGATACATAGATAGTGTCAGCAGATAAGGGCCTATGGCCCACCTAGTCTGCCCATTTGAGCTTGTAAGTTCAGTTTGTTTTCCTAGAAGTCTATTTCCCCTTACCCCTGACCTCTAGAATTCCTTTATGTCTATCCCATGCATTCTTAAATCCGTGATTGTTTCAGCCCCACCACTTCCTCTGGCAGGGTGTTCCACTTGTCCACCACCTGTTCTGTGAAGAAATTCTTTCTCATGTTTCCTCTGAATCGTCCTCCTCCAACTTCATCCCATGCCCTCTAGTCCTGAAACATCTTTTCACTTAAAAATAGTGTTTTCCTGCACCTGTTCCTCCCTAAGATACTTGTATGTCTCTATCATATCCCTCTCTCCTCCTCTCCTCCAGGGAGTACATATTCAGTTCCTTCAACCTGTCTTCATAGGATTTGTGATGCAACCCATGCACCATCTGTGTTGCCCTCCTCTGCACCTTCTCTACCCTGTCTATGTCCTTACGTAGGTATGGTCTCCAGAACTGTACACTGTACTCAGGTGGGGCCTCACTAGTGTCTTGTATAGGGAATTATGACTCCTTTTCCTGCTGGTGATGCCTGCCTATACATCCCAGCATCCTATTTGCTTTACCTGATGCCTTGTCACACTGTTTCCTACCTTGAGGTCATCAGAGATGACAACCCCAAGATCCCTTTCCTGCTTGGTGCATGCTATATCCTCACCCCCAACTGATATATTGTGCCAGGGTTTTTGTGCCCCATATGCATTATCTTGCACTTCTTTGCATTGAATTTCAACTGCCAAACCCTTGACCATTCTTCAAGTTTCTGCAGGTCCCTTCTCATTCTGTCTACACCCTCTGGTGTGTCTACTCTGTTACAGAGCTTTGTGTCATCAGCGAACAGTGAAATTCTGCCTTCTATATCCTGTGCAATGTCACTGATGAAGATGTTGAATAGGACCGGTCCCAGCACTGATCCCTGTGGTACCCCACTGGTCACTCTTTCCTCTGTGGAGTGACAGCCATTTACCACCACACCTCTGTGTCCTGCCACCCAGCCAGTTACCTACCCACCACACTACTGTCCTGCCCACACCCACTATTCCCTAGTTTGTGTAATAGTCTTCTATGTGGCACAGTGTCAAAGGCCTTGCTGAAGTCCAGATAGGCCATGTCCACTGCCCTCCTGATCCACCTCCTAGTCACCCAGTCAAAATTCAATGAGGTTGGTCTGACACTGACCTCTCCGGGTGAAACCATGCTGCTTGGGTCCTGTGGTCCATTGACAACCAGATGTTCCACCAATCTCTCCTTCAGTAGTGCTTCCATGATTCTTCCCACTACTGAGGTGAGACCTGACTGGTCTGTAGTTCCCTGCTTCCTCTTTGTTCCCATTTTTGTATAAAGGGACTACATCTGCTGTCCTCCAGTCTTTGGGTACCTCCCTGTTTCCAGTGATTGGCTGAACAGGATAGCCAGAGAGTTCAGCCACCACCTCTCTTAGTTCTTTAGGACCCTGGGGTGCACCCATCTGGCCCCATGCTTTGTCCTTATTACTTCCAGTTCCTTCGGGACCCTTTCTGTGTAAAGGGACTTGTGTCCATTCTGCACCATTCTCACCCTGTACCCCTTCAGACCCATTACCCTCTCTCTTCTTAGTAAAGACTGAGCATAAATACCTGTTCAATATGTCAGCTTTACTGTTGTCATCCTCAGCGGCTCCCATCCTCCCCTTCAGTCTAACTATCCCTCCTTTGTCCTTCTTTTTTCACTTATGTACCTGTAAAGGTTTTGTCCCCTTTAACCACTGATTTTGCAATGTGTTCTTCTGTCTGAGCTTTGGCTTCCCTTACTGACTTCCCTGCCTCCTTTGTTTCTCCTGGTACTTCTCCCATCCCTTCTGCCTGTGTCTTTTGTATTGCCTGAATGCAGTCTTTTTGGCTTTCACTTTCTTTGCTACCTCTTTGGAAAACCATAATGGTCTCCTCTTTCTTTTCCTCTTGCTAACCTGCTTAATGCATAATTCTGTTGTTCTTATAATCCCCATTTTAAATACTGCCCACTGTTCCTCAATCCCTGATTCCTGTCCCATTCCCTTAATGCCTCTTTCAAGCATCTCCCCATTTTTCCCAAAGTCTGCCCCTAAAATCCAGAATACGTGTTTTTGTGTGGTTTGGTTCTGCTCTTCTGTGATTTCAAACCACAATGACTGGTGGTCACTGTTACCAGGTGCTCCCCACTGTTACCCCCATCACACTGTCCCTGTTTGTGAGCACAAGGTCCAGTATTGCCTTCTGCGGAGTTGGTTCCATGACCAGTTGCTTGAGGAAGGCACCCTGAAGGAGTCCAGGATAAATCTGCTCCTAGTTGATGCTGCTGCTGGGATGCTCCAGTCCACATCTGGTATATTAGAGTCTCCAACCAGTACTACCTCACCCTTTTGTCAGCCATCCTTTGGATGGCTATCACTCCTATCTGTTTCTTCCTTCCTGGGCTGGTGGTCTATAGACCACACCTGTGGATGGCTGGCCCATTTTCCTTTCCAGCTTAACCCACAGTATCTCTCCCCATTTTGTTCCTCCTGGATCTCTGTGGCCCTTATGTCATTTTCACATACAGTGCCACCTCCTCCTCCTCCTTCCTGCCTGCTCTGTCTCTTCTGAATATGTTGTAGCCAGGTATGGCCATCTCCCAGTCATGGTTATCATTACACCAGGTTTCAGTGATGGCCACAATGTCCAGGTCTGACTGTACCATGATAGCCTCCAGATCTTCCATCTTGTTGCTAAGGCTCCTGGCATTTGCACATGGCTTTCCATGATTTGACCTCCCTAGACGCTTCACTGTTCTACTCAGCCCCTTCCTTGTCTGTCATTTATCCCTGGTTCTCCTTGCTGTCTGCCCTTCTGCTGAATTTTGCCCTTTCTGCTTATCCACCTTTTGGACACTAATCTCCAACTTTTGCACACTGTTTTGCAGAGATAGCCACTCCTCTGGTTCACTGGTTCCATTACTAGCTGTGGGGGGTGAGCAAGTAGGTAGCATCCTTGCTGGCCTGCCACCCCTTTGCTAGTTTAAATGCTTGTCAATGTAGCATTTAAACTTATCATTGAGTGCTTGGATTCCCTCCAGGATGGATGGCCGTCAGGCTTGAACAAACCTCCATCCCTCCAGATGGGTCCCCAGTCACCAATGAATCCAAACCCTTCCTCCACAGCACCAGTTCTTCAACCATGAGTTAAAGTTCCTGGTGCATGCACTCCTATCTCTCCCTTGCCTCTCACAGGTAGTATTTTACAGAAAGTGACAGAAGTAGCTACTTGTGAGCCCTCCCCAGTTTCCTAAACTCTTCCCTGAACTTCCTTTGGCTCCCCATTTGCCAAGTCATTAGTACCTAGGTGGATATTGACATCCAGCTCACCCTCCTGTCTTGCCTTCCCAGTGATCCCCAGTATCTTCCTTCCATCCCTCCATGCCGTGGCACCTGGTAGGCACCTCACCTCCTGTCCTCCCTCCTGTGTTCCTAGCTGGATCCCTCTTATGATGGAGTCCCCACCAGGATTCGCCTCCTCCTCCTCCTCCTCTGGGGTCCACTGCTTTCCCCACTGGAGGTCACCTTCCTTGCCTAACCTCCACATCCTTTCCTTCCACTTCCCTGGGTACCTCTATTTGGTTGTCCTCATTTGCCAGTGTGGCATATGAGTTCTTGAGAGAATAGGATCTGGGATGTGCCTCTGCCTGACTGCTCTAACCCTCCCTGAGCCCACTGTCATCCAAGTGTTCTCGCTCGGCATCCTTTGAGGCAGCTGCATTGGACTGGGTGGTTCCTGGACAGGGGTGATGGTACTCCTGACCCAGTTTACTTCGCTCCTGAGTCTGGCTACCTCATCCCTCAGTCCCGAGAGATGCATGCAGATGAGGCAGCACCTCCAGTGTCAGAAAGGTCTGCTGAATATGGCTGCCCCACAGCCACTGCATTGCACCACTCCCACATTATACGAATTCAACTACTTATCTGCTACTGAAGCTCTCTTAGTTCTCTTTTATTTATTTACAGTATTAAAAACCTGTAACTGATCCTCAGATATATATTTTTTAAGGAAAAAGAAACCAATAAATAAATAAATGAGTCAAAACACTTGTCGTGCTGAGGGTGGTCTTCTTCCCCCTTATGCCCCTCCTACTTCACACCTCTTACTATACCCTGTGTTTAGCTCCTGTCAATCAGTTTTATCAGGGCAAAATTTGCAGCAATTAAAGACAGCACAGAATTACACCACCACTATTTTTTAAATTTTCAACAGCCCAAAAACAATTATAAGTAAAGACAACACAGAAAGAAAGTATAGTGTCACTACAAGCCTACAATCTAAGTTTAAAAGAAAAATACCAGTTACCAGTTACTCTGAAGCACTGAATTGAATATGTTTCCTTCCTTCACCTTCTGGCTTCTTCTGAGAAGATGAACTTCTGTTTGCTGCTTTAACTGTGACTAAGCCCCACCTCCAGTTATCACGTAGCTGAGGTCAGAGGCCAGACAATTAACACCCTTCACCCAGCTACAGGACAGTCAGACAAGCCAAGATAAAATTTGCAGCAATTAAAGACAGCACAGAATTACACCACCACTATTTTTTAAATTTTCAACAGCCCAAAAACAATTATAAGTAAAGACAACACAGAAAGAAAGTATAGTGTCACTACAAGCCTACAATCTAAGTTTGAAAGAAAAATACCAGTTACCAGTTACTCTGAAGCACTGAATTGAATATGTTTCCTTCCTTCACCTTCTGGCTTCTTCTCCTGAGTGTTGGGTAATGCCTTCAGTTACTGCAGTTCCCAGGTGGTTGAAAACACTCGGCTGTGCCTCGGGTCTCATAGCCCCCAGAGAAGCATGGTAATTTAATATTACCGTAGACCCTGTTGACTGCTACTCCTTTAAAATACTGACAGAGGGAAACATGAAGTCCTTTAATAGTCTTTGGACTACTACCTGTTAATATCAATAACAGAAATGGTTATTGTCCCCAGTGCTTAATACACCAAGGCATAATGGTGACTTCATATTGTTTATTTCCGCATGTCCTGCTGTGTTACTCCCCATGTCTTATACATGAGTTCCTTTTGTTCAAGGCTAACCTTGAAGTCTTTATTTTAGTCTCAGTGTGTTTTCTCATGATTCTATGCACTACTAAAGTTTACTGCACTTTGTTTTAGTTGCAGTACATGAAATTGTTCTTTATTTATTCTATTATAGTGTATGGGAGAGCGCTATTGTTAATGGCATTCAGTGAATCCCCAGTGTTGTTGTACCCTAGTAGTGATGTCAAACTGTTGTTGTACCATCTTGGGTACGTCACTACTAGGGTACAGCAACATCGAATGCAAACCACAATCAGAAGTTCTAATCTAACCCACAGCATGCACAGCTGATCCCTCGCTTCGTTCTCTCTATTTTTCACTCACCACATTCTTTTGTCAGTTTCAGATGAAAAGCGCAATCGGCTACGGCAGCAGCGCTGGTGGTGAACGAAAGTTGCGAATTCTGCTCTCTCGGAACTTTTGCGAAATTTCCAAAATTTCACAGATCCAGAAACAAATGATTTGATACATTTTATTGGACCAACATGGATGTTACAGTAAAGAACAAAGTGCTCTAGCTTTCGAACCTACCCGGTCCTTCTTCAGAAGCTTTATGGCAGTTATTTTGAAAATTCCATACTATTAACACCAGAGTATGTTGAAAAAACATAAATAATTCTCATTAGTTTAGCATATACATTTAAAACATAACAGAAGATTCGTCAGAAAGCTATTAAAAATGAGTATGTTAGTTAGCTTCTCTGACATAATCTTCTGTTAGGTTTTAAATGTATATGTTAAACCAATGAGAATTATTTCTGCTTTTTCAACATAATCTGGTGTTAATAGTATGGGATTTTCAAAATAACTGCCATAAAGCTTCTGAAGAAGGACCAGGTAGGTTCAAAAGCTAGAGCACTTTGTTCTTTTCTGTAACATCCACGTTGGTCCAATAAAAGGCATCAAATCATTTGTTTCTGAATCTGTTCTTGAAAGGACCAATACGGCACCTAAAACATTTTTTTGCAAAATTTCACAGAAATTTCGGAACTTTCGCCATTGGCAAAACTGGGATTTTCCATCGATTTTCACCGTGTTCTGAGGACTTTTTTGTGAACTGTGGAAAAATGCATATAAACTACAGAATTTATTCTATCCACAGTTTAATGAACTGTCAATGAATGAGCGCATGATTGTACAACCACAGGGTCATTCACTAACAGTTCAGTGGGCCACTGGTAGTGGAGGAGAGAGGAGGGCTGTGCTGGTGGCCTGCTCAGAGGCAGGGTGGGGGAGGGAAGGGGTGGTGGCAGATGAACTGTCAGGGTGGGAGGCCACTAGACACCAGAGTGGGGGGTCCACTAGACACCAGGTTATTGGGATTATTTTTTTTTATAAGGGATAGGGGATGGGGGTCCACTAGACACCAGGGAATGCTGGGAATAGAGGGGGATGAGTTGGTGAACTGATGGCTGTTTTTGTTTTGTGGATTAAGGGAATCCAGGATAGGGAGGGGGTCCGCTAGACACCAGAGAAATAAAATATTTTTGGGGGCCATGATTGGTGGATGGGGGGCCACTAGACACTAGAGAGGGATAGAAGTTTTTGTTTCTTCTTTACTGGGACCCACAGGCCATGATCCCTGGGTGGGGGGACCACTAGACAGCAGGGATCAGGGATTTTTTACTTGGGACCCAAGATCGGTGGGCGGGGGGGGCCACTAGACACCAGAAGGGTCCAAGGGAGGGATTGGATTTGTATTTATTTATTTATTTACTGGGACCCCTGATTAACAG
This sequence comes from Neoceratodus forsteri, assembly GCA_016271365.2. NCBI lineage: Eukaryota > Metazoa > Chordata > Ceratodontiformes > Ceratodontidae > Neoceratodus > Neoceratodus forsteri. The sequence goes on along the minus strand of CM028131.1, from coordinate 1,650,920,315 downwards.
AGGGTGGATTAATGAATTAAACTGTGGTTAAAAAAGCCTCAGAACTGACCACTGGCAGTGATCCGTTCTGCAGATTTTTTCCCAGCAATTTAATAAATTAACCCACAGTCTGTATATTTATTCCACAGTTCAAAGGCTGAATTTCTGCAAAAGTTGCAAAAATGATTTCACACTTCATAGAGGAATTGCGATTCTTTTCTCGAAATTCCGCTAACGGAATTTTTTCACACACCCTAAATGGCACTTTTCCTCCTTTCTTTCAGATGGTAGTCTGTCATTGGTAAAGAAAGAACAAGTAGTAGGAGAAAGTATTTAGAAAATAAAATCATCCTTCTCCATGTTACTGGAAATCAGACTATCGAAAATACAGGTTACTCACCTATAACAGGAGTTCTAGGAGTGGTATATGTTGTTCATCCACACTGTTTGGCAGGTACCTTGCTGCGTTAAGATGGCCCGGAAAATCTTCAAGGTGGCTCCTCCCACCCACCCAGGTGATGAAACTCTTGGCTCCGTCCCATGACGCCAGATCTAGGCCACTGGAAGCCAGGTTGTGTGCCAAAGCCGGGGAGGTCGGGTGGGTCCGTTTGGATGAACAACATATACCACTCTTAGAACTCCTGTTACAGGTGAGTAACCTGTATTTCTAGGGGTGTGGATATGTTGTTCTACCGACACTGTCAGGCAGACTCCTAGCAGTTCTCTGGGAGGAGGGAGGCAAGGTGCACACCCTCTACTTAGGGAACAGGGACTGGAGAACTGAGGTTCCAAAACCAGCATCCCGGTGTGAATCAAGGTCAATGTGATAATGGGAAATGAAGGTGTGTGATAACTTCCAGGTAGCAGCCCTGCAGATTTCCTGGATGGGATTGTCCCTAGAAGCAGCCACCGAGACAGCAGTATGATGGGTGGAATGAGCCCTAAGCCCTACAGGAGGCTCCCTACCCACCAACCTATAGCAGAGATCAATGCGGAAGTGATCCACCTGCCAATCATCCACTTTGCTGCAGGCCTGCCAGGTGTGGCTTCAGTGTAGATGACAAACAGCTAGTGAACCTCTCCCTGAACCATTGCCATATGCTCTTTGTAGTAAGTGAGCGCTCTTCTCAGGTCCAAAGTATGGAGCCTGTACTCAGCCTCCAAGGTGTGATTGGGGTAGAACGCTGGCAGAGTCAACACCTGGTTCGGGTGAAAGTCTGACACCACCTTCGGGAGAAACTTCATGTGGGAGCACAGGACAACCTTGTCCCTGTGGAAGACCAGGTAGGGATCTTCGATGGAGCTTCGATGGAAAGTGCATGGGGCTCCCTAATCCTTCTGGCTGACATGATAGCCACCAAGAAGGTGGTCTTCCATGACAGATGAGAGATGTCACACCTGTGCATTGGTTTGAATGGCTTGCCCATGAGCTTGGCCAATACCAGCAGTAAGCCCACGGAGGTGGTGGTTCATGCACCGGAGGGGATATGTGATCTAGGCCCTTGAAAAGTGCCAGACAACCTTCTCCTGCATTACCGACTGCTTACCAGCCCACACCTGGTAAGCAGAGATGGCTGCCAGGTGCACCTTGAGGGTCATCAACCAAAGCCCCTGCTGGGAAAGGGACCACAGGTAGTCCAGAATGCTAGTACCTGCTGCAACAGCTGTCCCTGCACCCCACTGTTGGTGTGCTGCCACTTGAGCCTAGTGAGGAGAAGGAGTCCCAACTGGGACCATCTGGCTCCTTCCCTTGTCAGCTGCAAAAGACCCTTGTTTTTGGACATTTTTGTGATTGACCCTGCCGACAACAGTGTGGTGACATGCACCTTGTGTCACACCATTGTTCAGCATCGAAAACAGGGCAGCAATTTGGGAAGAGGTGGCCAGCACATCCACCTTGAAGAGAACAGGAAATTATTTCTAATTTGAACCTGTTTACAGTGTTCCTATTTTCAGAAATGATGCTCATATCCTTAAATAATCCATATGTAACTGTACCCGAATAAACAGTGATGTGAAAAACTGTATTTTTAGATTGTTTTGTTTTCATGGTCAGCATTTTGATACAGTTCTCTTCATGGAATAAGTGATCTGGAGTTTTAACTCTGTCATGGTTTGTGCACAGACCTCCAAGCATGGTTCTGATAGGTTAACAGCTTGCGCTTAACATTCTGTACACAGACCATGATGTATAATAAGAACTCAAAATAACTGGTTCCAGGAAGAGAGCTATGCAGAATCCTATTGTGGCATTTCATTTTAGGTCTGTGCAAGGGATGCACAGAGGAGCAAGTGTTTTTAACTATTGAAGAGGTATTGTACCTGTGAATGTCACTGGGGCAGGCACTATGGTGCCTTGAACCGGCATTTTCAGCCTGTTCTTGTGTTGACTAGACTGCCTTTTTAAAGGCAGTCTATGTACATTGCCAAGACACACAGGGAGGTATTTCAGTTAGAGAGCATTTCCTGGTAACATGGCAACAGGGTGATGTCGCAGCTGGGTGCACTATATCTTGCTCAGCTCTAGCGAGCCTGTATTCTATTGTGGCATTTCATTTTAGGTCTGTCCAAGGGATGCACAGAGGAGCGAGTGTTTTTAACTATTGAAGAGGTATTGTACCTGTGATTGTCACTGGGGCAGGCACTACGGTGCTTTGAACCGGCATTTTCAGGGTGTTCTTGTGTTGACTAGACTGCCTTTTTAAAGGCAGTCTATGTACATTGCCAAGACACACAGGGAGGTATTTTAGTGAGCAGGCATCTCCTGGCAACAGGGTGACATCACAGCTGGGTGCACTATAACTTGTCCAGCTCTATCAAGTGGAGCCGAGTGTGGAGTGGAGGTGACATGGCAGAGGTTAGTGGCCTCTGATGGCATCAGATGGGGAACAGGGTAAGGGACTAAATAGAAATATCTCACTGGTTACTACAGGCTAGTTCTATAAGTTACAAGTATTTAACAGTCTGGGTTTTGCAGAGTACATGAACATTACTCTGAACAATCCTGTATGATATAGTAACTAGCCGGGATAGTGGATACAACTTGTAACTCATATAAAAGAGAAAGCCTTCATAAAGACAACTACAATCGTAGTATCACAGTACTGCATTGTATTATTGAGAGACATAAGGAGCTTATTTGTATAACGACTTCTACAGTTGGGTAGCTAAATAACAAAACAATATACTTCACTACAGAAATTACAGAGTGGTAAAGGATTGTACAAATCATGGAAAACAGTACTATAACTAAAGACTGGACAATTGAAACTAAGGGCAAATCTTGCCATATATACAGCTTGGATTCCTCAGTGTTTCTACCTGAACAAAATACTGTACATGTACAAAATGTTGGGAAAATGCAGAATTAATGCTGATGATAAATTAATTCAATATAAGATTAAGTGAACTAGAGAAAAGCAAGAAAGATATGTCTCATAGATTCCATGAACAAAATATAGGCAATGATACTGTTGTCCCAAGCGGACTTAAATCAGAATCAAAAGGAGAATATAAGCAAAACACTTACACAAAAATCGGTAACAAAAAAAAGAACCAGGGAAGAAGAACTATTTACCAATATAGAGGAAGAATGGTTCCAGGTACAAAGTACAAAAATAACTAAAAGAAGGAAAGGGAAAAATATGGGTACCTTTAATAGCTCACTTCAAAATTCCTTTGATCCTCTTGCCTCACACTCTGCAACTTATGATTGTACTCCTGATACTGAGGATGGTTTTAACAGCTTTAAATCCAGTGGTATTAGTCAAGATATAGACAGTAACTGTGCTACATTAGTATCTTTAGAGCCCTTCTCCCTTCAATTCCTCTAATCCTCTTGCCCTACAATCTGCTACTAATGATGGCACTCCGGGCACTGAGGATGGCATTGATTACATTAAATCTAGTGGGATTGGTCAGGAAAAAATTAGTAACTGTGCAGCATTGGTATCTTTACAGCCCATCCGGGAGAGCAATGATGTACAAACTGGGGACTTAAACTCGAAAACAGTGAGCACAGATGGGCCTATCTGTGATAAGAATATGGAGATAGTGTGCAGTTACCAGGTAGAAAACAAATATTTGTTCTGGGAGATTCCCTAGTGAAAGAGCTTGATCAAACTGTATGTAATGAGAATAAGGCCTCAAGAACATTATCATGTTTCAGAGGTGCAAAAATTAGTAATATAAATAAAATGGTTAATGATAATTTGAAATTGGAAGCGATGAATTCCCTAGTTATAATTCATGCAGGACCTAATAACATATTTACACAGAGTGAACAGCAAATTAAGCAAGAATTTGTAGCTATGACTAATAAACTAGAGAATTCTGGATGCGATTTTGCATTTTCAGAAATATTGCCAATATCTAAGGCTACTTATGAACAGACTTTAAAACTGCAAAGGGTGAACAATTGGTTGCGCTCTTGGACTCTGAAACAAGGAACTGGATACATTTTTCATTGGGAAGATTATAGTATAAACAACGCATACTATTGCAAAGATGGGCTTCATTTAAATAATAAAGATAAATATAAATTAGGCTCACACATGGGAAAATACATAATAAATTATTTAAACTGTCAAGGGGAGGAGGGAGGTATAACATAGATCAGGCTAATGGAAAAACTAAAGAAAACTTAAACAAGATAAAGACAAATAAAATACACGGGGGTGAGCAGTATCACACGGATCAGGCTGTAGGAAGAACTAATGTGAATTTAAAAAGAACAAAGAAAAATAAGATACATGACACACATTTGAAATAAAAAAACATAATAATCCAATCACTTAATGCAAGAAGCCTGCATAATAAAATGGAAGTGTTGAGATATACACTAATCAGCAAGGAAGTTGATGTATGTTCTGTGTGTGAAACCTGGTTTACTACGGTTGATTGGGACATTGATATCCCAGGATACAATAAATTCATCAAAAGCAGGAAAAATAAAAAAGGGAGAGGTATTGCCCTCTATGTAAATGAAAGTATAAAATCTGAAGTTAAGAAACTCCATGACAATGATATAGAGGCACTTTGGGTCAATCTTTACTTGAATAATAAGAAAATTACTCTTGGTTTGGTTTATAGATCCCTCAGTTTAGACACCCACAGCAATGGGGCTCTCCTTAGTACCATTGAAAGTATGGAGGTGCCTAATGAGTATATCCTTATGGGAGACTTTAATATGCCAAATATTAATTGGATTACACTTGAAGCAAGAGGAACTATGGAAAAAATATTTCTAGAATTTGCCTTACAGAATAATCTTGAACAACTTGTCCCAGAACCCACTAGGGAATCCAAGATACTTGATCTTATTTTAACTAATTCTAATAATATCAATATTAAACCAATAGTACTGCCACCCTTCTTTGATAGTGATCATAACATATTACAATTTAAATTAAATATAATCAACAAAGAATGTAATAATGGAATAACTAAAATTAGAGACTTTAATAAAGGTGATTATGGATCTATAAAAAATGACCTAAGTAATTGGAATTGGGCTTTGGAACTAACAGAAAATTTAAATTTAAAAGACCAATGGGATATAATCTATATTAAGATTACACATTGCATCAATACATGGGTCCCTTTGAGAATAAAATATGACAAAAGCTCAAAAATAATTCTGTTATGGTGGGCAAATGAAATAAAAAAGTTATAAAAAATAAAACATAAGATATTGAAAATATAAGAAGTCTCAAAACATATCTCATTTTCTAAAATATAAAACTCTCACAAAAAACAATTAAAAAAGGAAACAAAAACTTGAACTTCATTTAGCTACTGATTCAAAAAGTAAAAATAATAAAAAGAGTTTTTTTTCAACTATATTGGATCACTTAGGGGTAGCCAAACTTCTATAGGGCTGCTAAAAGTACAAGAAGCAGTAGTGTCCAAAGATTCTGATATGGCTAATGAACTAAACAATTATTTTCATATTGTATTCATCCCTAAGGAACATACTGAATTAAAACTAACACACAATGAAGGAATAATGGAAAGTATCACTGAAAAAAAGCAATGGATAACATAAAAAGGTTGAAAGAAGATCAGCACCTGGCCCAGATGGTATTGCCCCAGAATTTCTAAAAAAAATTGGTAAACGAGCTGGCAGGACCATTGGCAGTATTGTATAATACTTCATTAACTAGTGGGATCACATTAAGGGAGTGGAGATGTGTAAATGTTGTGCCTATACACAAAAGTGGCAGTAAATAATTTGTTGAAAATTATAGGCCCATTAGCTTGACCTCTGTGATCGGCAAGATAATGGAGTGAATAATTCAAACCAGGATGACTGTTCATTTGTATAAAACTGCAGCTTGTGATATTTCACAACACGGTTTTACTCCTGGTAGATCTTGCTTGACCAATTTAATCAGTTTCTTTGAGCCAGTTAGTGAAGCTCTTGATGAGGGCCTGCCCATGAATGTTGTTTTTTTGGATTACGCTAAAGCGTTTGATACTGTGTCTCACAGAATCTTGTTAAATACCCTGTATAAATTAAAATTCCATGGAAACATCATTAGGTGGATTAATTTATGGCTCAATAATAGAGTACAATGAGTGGTGATACGTGGACATGAATCTGACTGGGGTCCTGTGACTAGCGGAGTCCCTCAGGGTTCTGTCCTTGGCCCCTTGTTATTTAATACACTTATATCCACAATGAAAGTGAGCAATAGTGTCTGGCTGGGAAAGTATGCAGACGATTGCAAAATTGTTACTATAGTAAACACTTCAGTAGCTGTTTCTAAACTTCAGGAAAGCTTAGACAATATCTGTAATTGGGCGGACGAGAACAAAATAACATTTAATAAATTAAAATGTAAAGTGATGCATTTTGGAACAAACAATAAGAGGGCAAATTACATAATTAAGGATAAAATAATCAACAATAGAGGAAAGAGATCTGGGTATAGTTATAACTAATGATTTGAATTTCGATGTTCATACAAAGAGAACAGTCAAAAAATTTTATTCTATACTAGGATGCATACATCGGCATATAAAAAGTAGGAAGGCTAAGGTCCTGATGCCTCTGTATACAAGTCTTGTCGGGCCCCATATGGAATATTGTGCCCCATTTTGTGCACCTACTTCTTTAGGTTCTCTGAGAATGATGGAGAAAGTCCAAAGAAGAGCTACTAAAAGAGTGAAACAGCTTGAACATCTACCATATGAGGATAGGCTAAAGTCCTTGAATTTATACTCACATCAGTATAGGTTACTAAGAGGTGACCTTATACACATATATAATGCCTTACATAATAGTGACACACTTGACATCATATGTCTTGAAAAACATGGGAGTGTAAGTAAAACTGGATCGCACAAAGATAAAATCAAATGTAAAGTTAGTAAAACCCAATGAAGACAGAAATTCTTTACAAAGAGGGCACCACCAATATGGAATTCATTACCTACTAACGTTGTTAATAGTGATACAGTCCATATTTTTAAATCTTCACTTGATGACCATATGAGGGAAACAAAATACAAATACCACCATTAATTTGGTGGTGAGTTCACTATGGGCCTCGGCCTATTGAACTTGTAAAATAACTATGAAACTATGAAACTATGTTGTCCATCAAAGAAAAAACAATTGAAATACAGTTTTTCTCTTAAGTGTTTATTAAGGTACAGTTAAATATGACACTGTCATAGTTTCTAGCAACAATTCTCTAGACATAAAAACAAAGTCCAGTCTGGAGTGTACCTCATGCTTAGAGGAAAAATATGTATAGTTCTTTGATCCTCCATTTATTTCCCTCCGGATATCGACCAAGTTGTTCAGATCCAAACAATTTCTCAACAATTTTGCTTTGTACCTGTCCCAGCTCAAACCCTTAGAAGTTTTATCCATTTCTTCATTTAAAATGCAGTTCAAATCAAATAGAAATCAAACTAATCTCAGATCACAGTCCAGTTTCTTACAATCTTTTGTTAGGAGATGAGGAAATAGGGTCAACAAATTGTGACATTTAAACAATAGTCTTTTGCAAGATAATCTGTTCTTGGGGTAAATGAAACAGGCTATAGAGTATTTTATGACTGAAAATAAAGTGTCTGATGCAAATATAATAGACTGTTGGGATGTCCTCAAGGCTACAATACGAGGGGGTGGTGATTTCAGAATCCTTATAGAGGAATAAGCAAAAGATGGAACAACAAAAAGAGGTAGAGGGAAAACTACTATTCCTGGAAAGGGCTATGAAATTGGGGGACTCAACAAAAAATGAATAACTTAAAAATCTTAGGAGATTAATTGAGTCTACAGAATATTTTCATGTAAAAAGAAGTTGGGTGTTGCATAATAAAAATTGGAAGAATAATAGTGAGGTAATAGGGAAAACCTTAGCAAATAGAGTACAGGCCTTAGAAAGACAAAAATCTGAAATTGTTTCATTATCAATGGAAGATGGAACAGTTTCTGAGCAAATAGAAATATTGGGTGAATTTGCTAAGTTTTATACAAAACTTTATACCTCAGAATGTTCCCCTTCAAATGAGGAAATAGAATATTTTGAACAATTTATAGGATCTAAATTAAATGATACAGAGGCAGAGATTTTAATGAGTGAAATTTCTGAAGCCGCGATCAGGGACACCATGCATCAAATGGCTAAATCAAAAACTCCAGGAATAGATGGTTTCTCTTTAGAATGTGATATTGCATTAGAAAACACAGTAGTTCATTATCTACAAGTATTATTCAACCAGATCGTTAAGACTGGGAAAATGCCACAGTTATTCTCACAAGCATGCATTTAGTATTACTGAATCAGGGAAAATCCAGTAAACAAGTAGAAAATTACAGACCTATTGCAATATTGAATATAAATTAAAAATATTGGCAAAAATAGTGAATAATAGAACACCCCCCCCCCTTACCAAGTTAATTCATAGTAATCAGACTGGTTTTATTCCTACCAGAACAATACAAGCAAGTTTACTAAAAATACAATTGTTAATTGAATATTTACAAAAATCAGACTCCCCAGCAATATTCATGGCCTTAGATGCAACTAAGGCTTTCGACATGTTAGAATGGCCTTATTTATTCAACACCCTAAGGGCCTTCGGTTTTCACCCTGATTTCATTTTTATTATTCAGACTTTGTATTCAAAACCAATGGCTCAAAATAAAGCAAATGGAAATCTTTCTGAAATCACTGTGCTCCATAGGGGGGGTCTGCCAGGGTTGCCCATTGTCACCCTCCTTTTTTGTGTTAGGGTTACAACCATTCCTGAGTGAAATTAGAGCAAACAGGGATATTCAAGGCATTAAAATAGAGTCAGAAGACGTAAAACTGAACACTTTTGCCGATGATGTTCTCTTAATACTTTGGGACCCAGGGAACAGTGTACAAGAATTGAATCTGGTTATAAAAAGATTCTTAAAAGTGGCAGGTTATAAAATAAATGAGTGGAAAACTGAGATGATTAATTTTCATGTTCAAGATCCAGGTCTAATCCAACAACATATATAGGCCACTGTAAAAGAACACGACATGAGATACCTGGGAATTTATATACACAGTCAGATTGAAACCTTGTTTAAATTAAACTTTAAAGAACTTGTGGATTTGGTCAGGGACAAAATACAGTGTTGGAATAAGATTCCCTTATCCCTATGGGGAAAAAAATCTGTTTTAAAAATGGTGATAGTCCCTTTTCTTTCATACAGATTACAAACATTAATGATACCCATTCCTGGATCTTGGTTTAAACAAATAAATAAGCATCTTAAAAGCTTTATCTGGAATAAGAAACACCCTAGGATTTCATGGGAAAAGCTTTGTCTCCCAGTGAACGAGGGGTAGTTTGCTCTGATTTGGAAAATATCATTTATCATATTTAATGAAAATGGTCTTCAAATGGGCCTTAGATGAGAAATATGATAGGCCCAGTTTGTCCCTTTTGAATGATATAATCTTCACCTCCTAGTCAGAGCACATGGATTTGTCCCAAATTGTCTTCACTGCTAGACATTTGAAAAATTCCAAGAGCCTTATAGTGAGTTATATGGCCGATGGGATAATAAAATATACAAATAAAATAAAATGGGATTTACATCTCTCTCCGGAAAATAGAATTTGGAAAAATCTCAATTTCAAAATAGGAGACAAAACTTTACACAATAAAATATGGGAAGGTAAGGGAATAAAAAAATTGAATTTTTCTTTTTTTTTTTGAGAAGTGTAGGCTTTTATCCTGGGATATCTTCAAGAATAAATTTCAGTTAGGATCAAACTATTGTATGCTTTTCAATCAATATATAAGTTTATACAAGAAAGATTATTCCAGATGGGAAAGGGCCCCGAATAACAAAGAATTGGAATTAACGTTAGTTAAAATAAAAACAAATAGGTATAGTACATTTTTTGCATGGCTGACGGATAATCTACAAAAATCATATCTTCAGATCTATAAATCAACCATTCAAAAATGGGAAAAAGAGCTTATACAGAAAAAGAGCTTATACACTTATACAGAAATACAATGGGACCTAGCCTGTTACACTATTTCTCACTATAAATTGACAAGAGCCGGAGTCATCCAGTACAACATTTTGAACAGAGCTTACTTTACACCTCATCGACTCTATAGGATGAAGTTGTTACACGATGACTCTTGTTGGCACTGTAGGGAGTTAAATGCTGATATGACACATACCTTTTGGAACTGTAGGGCTTTCAAGATCTGGTGGAGAAAAACTTCTGAGATATTGAATCTTATTGGTATTAATATCCCACACTGAGATGACCTAAAAATTACAATATTGGAAATATACAATACAAAAGGTTTAAAGGGAAATGAGAAGTTTTTTTCTTCAGGCAACTATCATGGCAGGCAAGAGGCTTATTCTAAAATACTGGAAACAGGATGTCATAGATTGGTCTTTTCCCAAATACGAATGGAGGCAGCTGTTCTTAACAGCACTTTATAATTACGGCCATTTTTTAATGTTCAGCCAGTGTGGAATTTATACAATAAAGAAGTAGATCTTTGGAAGTCAAAAGATTTCTTGGTGTAATGTTATGAGTCTAAATTAACCTTATCTTAGATCGTCAGCAAACCTTTGTAATTAATCCATTTGCACAATGTAGAACCCCTCTTATTTATCATGCTATTTATTATGTAATTTATTATGTGATAAGATACGCATTGATTCGTGTGATGTGGTCCATACCTGCACCCTAATGATGGAACATGTTTGAATATACTGGAAAATTAATAAAGTATTGGGGGAAAAAAGGTACAGTTAACTATGGATCATTTCAGTGTATAACTTTTGTTTCTGTTAATGAAAACATTATTCACTGCTACACTAATTTCTGGTCCCCTTTAAGGTGAGGCACTGCCAAGAGTGAGAAGGGTGTGTCAGGAGGAGACAGAATGAAACAACTGAGAGTGGTGAAGGCAGTGGCACCCTAAGTCCACCTTCTGTGCCACAAGGTGGGCAGTTCAAGAAGTGGCAATGTGGTGGACCATCACATGGGGCACAGGTCCTGGAGGGGGACATGGTAGGGATGAAAGGGACTAGGGGACAGAGAGCTACAGCTGGACTCAGGTGCTGTGGGGATCACCTGAGAGACTGGTCTCAGATCCTCCTTCTAATTCCATCCATAATGAAGTGACAGAACTGCTAGGGGAGAGAGGGAAGCTCTCCCATTAAGCTGGAACTATGAAACAGTCTTTGGAGCTGTTGTTCCAAACCAATTGAGCATTCTTAAAGTGCTAGCAGAACTCCATCCTGGCCGTGCACCCTCTATCCCCAGGCTACAGTCCTATACTATCTACACTCATTGTTACAAGGAAAGACTCATCATCATCATTTCCTGTCGGTCTTACTGTCTCCTTTATTCTTTACATGTTATAAAAAAAAAGTTAAAAGCTGAAAGAAGAAAAAATGTGTACAGCTTCATTTTTCTCTCGGTCCTAATTTCTGATACTACTTCATTCTATCTATCTAAATTTTGCTATCAGCTATCATCAGCCAGCTGAACAAAAGAAAAAATTTGGATTTCCTCTCTATGTTGTTCTTTTTGTTTAAATGTGCAGTCCTTACACTATCACCATCTTCTGCTCTCATTATGTTTCTCAACTACCAGAATAAATATATCATGCTGCTACAAGGTGCTGCCCTTCGTGTCAGTCCCCCATCACAGTTCTTGTAACACACTTTAGAGGAAACTGTGAGAAAAGCACAAGATGCATAAATTCTGTACTCCCAGAAATTTTCTCAACTGCCAGAATAAATAAGTCAGGCTGCTACATGATGCTACATGGTGCTAAACTGTGGGTCAGTCCTCCTACCACAATTTTTTTTATGTACTATAGGGGAAATTGTTAAAAGGCACAGCATAATGTGAATTCTGTACTCCCAGAATTTTTCTCAACTACCAGAATAAATATGTCAGGCTGCTGCATTCTGCTATAAGGTGCAGTGCTATGTGTCAGTCCCCTGCTACAGTTTTTGTGATGCACTTTAGGGGAATTTGTGAGAATAGTACAACATACATAAATTCTGTATGCCCAGAGTTTTTCTCAGTTACCAGAAAAAATGCATTAGGCTGCTACATGCTGCTACATGGTGCTGTGCTGTATATCAGTCCCCCCACAGCAGTTCTTATAGTACAATTTAGGGGAAATAATGAGACAAGCACAACATACAGTGCATAAATCCTGTACTCACAGAATGTTTCTCTGCTAGCACAATAAATACATCAGGCTGCTACATGTTGCTACAAGGTGCTGTCCTGTGTGTGTCAGTCCCCCTGCCACTGTTCTTGTTATTCACTTCAGGGGAAATTGTGAGAAAAGCACAACATATGAAAATTCTGTCCTTCTAGAATTTTCTCAGCTACCAGAATAAGTATGTCAGGCTGCTGCATGCTGCTATAAGGTGTTGCACTGTGTGTCAGTCTCCCACCACAGTTCTTGTAATGTACTTAAGGGGAAATTGTGAGAAAAGCATAACATATAAATTCTGTACTGCCAGAATTTTTCCTCAACTACCAGAAAAAATACATCAGACTGCTGCATGCTGCTACACGGTACCAATCTGTGTGTCAGTCCCACCAACACAATTCTTGTAAAGTACTTCAGATGATGAATTTTAGTGCCCAGAAATTCTCAGTCTAATAAATTCCCCAATCTGGAAATGTTTGCACCAGGAAGCCAAACAAGATGGTCTTCTTGAATTAATATGTTGCTTCTTTGCTGTGTAAATCTCCCACCACAGCACAGCACCTGTCCCGATGAACTGTACTGTAGCTACCAAAAATCCTGGGTATTTTTTCACGAAATGACAATGTCTGTTTGTGGTGCAGATCTGGATGATGATCTTCGAGTATCGCTGTGTATTCTACCAGCAAAAGTAAGCATTTATTTTTTCCTTTATTCATTTTGGCTGTGGGTGGGGATGTAGAGACAGTATCTTTCTAACCATCTTTTGTTCCTGTTTCTCTCTTTTCCGGTATTTATCATGAGGTTGATAAACTTCTGTTGCTGTGTGGATTTGACCTGGATCTGGTTATTTAATTTAGCACTGTTTCCTACCAAGGAAGGTAAGTGTTCACTTTTTTCACATATTTTGTTTTTAAATTCTTAAATGTTATTCGTATTTCACTCTAGGTGTCTTGCTCCTGTTTCTCTTGTTTAAGGTATTTTCAGCTGTGTGACAATGTAGAACTGGGCAGTAGCATCAGGCTGATGACTGGTATTCACACTGGATACAGAGGATGGGTTGACTTTAATAAGAGCACACACAGTGGTGGATAAGCTGGATGAGGAGGAGGAGGTATGAGCGTGAGTCTGCAACACTGATCACACCATCGATCTGGTGAATAAGTTGATGATGGATTGCTTGCTGGAGGAGAAGGCACTCATGACAGAATCAAAATAGACCTGTGAGTACAAGGTAGTAATTATTTAGACTATAGTACACTCTTTATTTTGGGGCGCCTGTGAAAGGAAACAAAAATTCTAAAGAAAAAAATTACTTTTGGAATAGATTTTTACCATCACAATGGTGATGGCCATGCCTTGACATGGCATGAAGGTGCCCCAGACAGAGGAGGCAGAGGAGCAGATGTCTTGCTTGTTGGATGCAAAGGCAGCAGGACAGAAGACCTGGAAAGACTAGAGAAAATTAGCTAGACTATACTCAATTAGCTACTGTGGGTGACTGCACAGATGGTATATCTGTTGTCCACTCACAGTCTTACTATACCTGTCACCTGTGAAGAAAAAAGAGAAATCATTTAGCCTCACTTGACTACTATGTCACTGTGTACCTGTGAAAGGAAAACATATAGAAAGAAGAAAATAATGTAATCATACTTACTGTCAAATTAGTGAGGGTATTGCTGTGTACTGGCACTATGGTGCCACAGAGAGGGGGGGTGGTGGAGAAGGAGGCAAGTTAAGTCTGTGCCTTGTGGGCAGTTTGGTCATGTCACTGGCCTGCCAGTTGTCCCTGTGAATGAGCGGAAGGAAGGAAGGAAGGAAGAGAAGGAAGGAAGGAAGGAAGGAAGGAAGGAAGGAAGGAAGGAAGGAAGGAGGGAGGGAGGGGAGGGAGGGAAGGAGGGCTCCTGCTCAAGGACAGAGTCACCATGAACAGTGAGGATAAGGAGTGTGAACAGCAGTGAAAATAACTTACCATCACAGCAGACAAGGCTGAGCCTTCTTGGACTTCATATCTTGCTGCCTTGATGGGCTGACTGGCTGGAGGTCTGCCTGGCAATGGCATTTATGCTGACATGGATACTCTGGCACTGTCATGGTTGTATGCAGCAGCAGATATTCAGAGGTTGCGTTGCACTGCTTGGACAAGCACTTGATCATGTACAGTGTTGAGTTCTATCTGGTGATGACTTCCAGATTCATACAGTGCTGAGGTGGTTACTGCTGGATCTGCGAGTGCCTCATATGGTCATGGTCCTTTCTAGAATGGGCAAAGTGGGTACCGATACAATGAGACACAATCAGCATGGACTTGAAATCAGGATATTCTAAAAACTCCTGCACAATGAAATTAAGACAGTGTGCCAGGCATGGCAACCTGAGACCCCCCCCCCCCCCATAGCTGATGCATTTCACTACATTTGAGCCATTATCACGCATAATGAAACTTGCTTTCAGTGAATGGGCATGCAGCCATTCATACTCTCAGACAGGGGCAATTCTAGCCTTCTCTGATCTACCTGTGATCCAGATACACTCTTTGCTTCCAAAATAACATGCTGGTGAATACCCAGAGTGTTGCTTCCACTGTAGTTGGGCTTAGTACAATTTTTCCCCCAGCCAGAGTCGAATACTGCCCCAGGTACCTGTGTGCAACGTGCTGGAATGCACAGATAGGAGCAACTAGCTATTTGATCACTGGTCCACATATCACTACTGAGATGTATGTATGTGGATGCTGAATGCAGCATGGCATGGATTATCATGCCTGACACCATCCCATAAAGTTCAGCAATGACATGTGGAGAAGAAAGTTCCTGAGGGAATCTGCAATTTGGGACAGACACATGCCATCCAACTTCTAAATCCCTTGTTCTAGACAAAAGTGAATGGCAACTGATCAACTGCCAGCATTTCAGCTGTTGCTGCATTCAGTTTATGTGCAATAGCATGACTGGGTGGGTATTTGGCATGACATCCAAACATGTTATGTAGCATAGGCTGGACACTTATGGATGCTGGGCTAAAAGACAGCTGGACTAGGCATGGGGGCATGGCTGGTGGGGTAGTATTTGACTCCTGGTGATCCACAGGTGCTGCTCGAATGAAAGCAGTAATTTGGGGTGTTTTCTGCACTGGGGTTGCTGTGCCTTGGTGCCTCTGGGTGCTAGTGCTGAACTCACCATTGCTGCTATGGCCACTATAAGGCAGTTGTATAGACTCCTTCTAATCTCTGTAGTAGTCCTCCTTAGTCAACCCTCCCTCCACTGGGACTATTTCCCTGCTACTTCTGGATACCTTGGGAAATGAAGATGATAACAGAAAAGGACACCCTGCACTGGTTTCCATTTGGTGCTCAGTCCAGCATGACAGGTGCCTGGACTTTAGGGGCGCATATGTTGTTCACCAGTACCTAGGTGGCTGCTCTTTTTTCCCCAACTGACTCCACACTTCACACAAGTGACAGCAATTGGTTTTGTCAGCTGGGTCTAGTATATATAAATCCAAAACTAGGATTTTGTACCACATGATTTTACATGGTAATGGGAGAGTAACAAGGGGAAAAGAGGTGGAAATGGGTGTTTTTGGGGGGATAATTTATGTACTTCCACACTGGGTGACTCATACGGTGTAATAAACTCAACACTACTAAGTGGAACAAGTATTGTAGTATGGGGTGGACTCTGGAAGTTCTATGACATACTTATGTGCTAAGCCTCCAAACAGCATCATCCTTTTTTTTCTTTTCCAGTTCCACAGGGATCCAAATAATGATCCCTACCACTGCTGATATCCTCCTCATCTTCACTTTCTCCAGACCTCTCTCTCTCTCTCTCTCCCTCTCATCTTTGGTCAGAGACACATTTTTCAATGTAGTTGTAGTGGTGCTGCTCTGGTAGACCTCTTGGTTCTTCACTCCAAGATGTGGCTGAAACTGTCTTACTATCAGCACCACTGTCACTCCCCAGCAGGTGTTGTGGTGGGGTGACACTATAGGTTCCTAAGTGGGTGGATGCAGGCACCCGACAAGGAGAGGCAGGAGTTGTACACAGAGGACTGACGAAACAAAGATGTTTATTAGGCAGGAGGGGAAGGAGGACACGGTCATAAAGGAAAACACCAATGGTAAAAATGGCAGGGAGTATGGACAGCATTGTTATCTAGACAATAACACCAATATCTAACATAAATTCTAAAACAAACATACTGTAATCTCTAACAGATGCACCTTGGCCTAAGACTTCTAGGGATTGAGCTCTACTCTTAGTACTTTAATACAGTGCCCTAGAACAGTTATGGACCCTCATAGAGGTTCTGGCAATATAAGCTTTGTACAATGTAAGTGATCACCATAAAAGTCTATGAATGACTCAAAAGTCCAATTTGATCGGAAGTCTTCATGCGCACAGCTGATGGAAACTAGAGAAAGCAACAGGGAAGTGCAGAAAGGAAGTCCTGCTTGACATGACAGCGGCACCATAGTGCAAGCCTAGGAGAGGCTATTGGGGGATATGAGAGATTTGTAAACAGACCATAGATTCAACCCACTCTCTTAGGTTGCTGGAGCAACTGGACACAGTGGAAACAAGGCCTTAGCATAGAATCCACTCGAACAGGCTGCCAAGCATGAAGAAACCACTGGATCTTCTCCAGCACAAACCCACGTATAGGGCTGCCAAGGACAAAAGGAACTGCTGAAGCTTCCCCAGCACAAACCCACTTGGATAGGCTGCCAAGGACAAAGGACTTGCTTTAGACTCTTCGGTACAGGACTCACTGGAGGATCACCAAGCACGAGTTGAACTTCTGAAGAAAGGTTTGTGCAAGCAGGAAGGAGTAGGAAGCAGGGTGAAGATTGAAGATCTTGATGTGTCCAGAACAGAGAAAAGGAAAATAAAAAACTGGCGGCTGTGAATCACACTGGGCTTCATCAACTATGACTAACGGTGAACAATCAGGAATAACAGACAGGGTTCTTCAAGGGCAATCCCACTCTGAAGATGGCCAACCTTGAAGCATCCGAACCAAGAACCAAGGAAAAACAAGAAAACGGCAGCCGTGGCTCACACTGAGTTCCGACGAATTACGACTAGCGGCAAACGACAAGGGGAAATTGACAGGGCTCTTCAAAGAAACCTTACAGCAGGATCTCACTCTTTAGGTGGGGACTCGAAGATGTGGAAACACCAGTTGTAAACCTTCCTGGCACTGTCATTGACTAATTCTGGAACCACTGCTACCAGGTCAGAACACATTGCAGAGCAACCACAGCTCAGGCGGTTGCAGGCAAATAACAGATACAGGCAATTGCCAGTTGCAGAGGCAATTGTCAGCTGCAGAGGGCAGATAAACACCTTTCGGGGCAATTGTTCAATGCGGGGGCAATAAACAGTAAGGCAGTCCAAAAAATGGGCAAACAATAAAATAGACTTGGTACTTTGCAATCGGTAGAACAGTTCAGATACTTGCATTCAGTAAGCAATAAATTAGACAGCTTAAGTGGTTGCAGGTTCATTGCCACACTGGATGTCCAATTACCCTTTTAATTCAATTGCCTTACTGCCACAAGAGATACTAGCTCATTTAAGGAGCTGCTAGCCAACTCCTGCCTCAGCCATCCTTTTGGGGTGGTCAGAAGGTGGGAAATATTTAAAAACCCCTTCCCAACCTATGCGACTGTAGCCATTGTCCCAACACACTAGCCATAGATCAGGGGTTCCTAGGAACAGTTACTTTAACTTTGGGCTACAAAAACCCCAACTGTGTGTCAGGGACCAGGGTGTAACAGAATGAGGGCACTTGGGCTTGCTAGCCCTCTTACTTTGCTTTGTTAGGCCCTTCTTAAACTACAATGTTTTGCTTGCTGGTCCCCTCTAAAATTACTGGGCTTGCCTTGCCCCTTTTAAATTGGTGGGCCTACTCTGCTGGGTCCCTTCTTTACTGTAGGGCTTTTCTGCTGGGCCTCTTCCATCACTCAGCCCTTTTAAATAGCTTTGGGCATGGACTAGCCCCTTTAAATATCTTGGGCCTGTGATGCCCCTTTAAATACTGCTGGGCCTGTTTGGCTGGGCCCCTCTAGATTATATGGCCCAGTTGTCCCTTTAATTACACAGTGGGACTGATCTAGCTGGGCCTCTTTGCTGGGACCCTTTTAATTCTTTATTTAGACTAGGCAGGGACTGTCTGGCCCTTTTAACACCCTCCCCAGGTGTTGTCCCTTTAAACAATTATTTCAGGCTTAGAAGAGTCTAATGTCTTCAGT
The DNA here is from genome assembly GCA_016271365.2 of Neoceratodus forsteri. Lineage (NCBI taxonomy): Eukaryota > Metazoa > Chordata > Ceratodontiformes > Ceratodontidae > Neoceratodus > Neoceratodus forsteri. Next base: position 1,650,901,363 of record CM028131.1, on the reverse strand, counting down.
TCCTCGCTTGCCCCACTGCTTCATAAATATTTATAGCTTGTACTATGGGCTTCTATGCTGTAGCCCCTCTTTAGTGCCACCTCTTGGAGCGCTCTTATTAATATTTAAATTTGGTGTCTTTCTTTGACCCTCCCCTCCTCTCGGCCATCAGCTGAGTCTTCGTGGCTAGCGCCTTTCACAACTTAAAAAAATATATATTTTAAACTTTTTGGCAGCCAGCACTTTACCTTTAGTGCTGCCGCCAACTCACCACCCCAGCCCAGGGTTAAAGAAGCTGCTTCAGGAGGCAGGAGGTGCTGCTGCAGAGGAAGGGACTTCCAGCAGGCAGGCAGGCAGTACAGCAGATGTTTGAGGGGGCTTTGTGAGGTTTCCCAAAGCCAACATTCTTCTTCCTCTAACTGAAGATATGGCTCTTCTCTCACCACCGACGTGGGATCTTAGAACTTTACTTTTTAGTAAAAATAAAAAATGAGACTGAACAGAGTCCACACTGTGGAACGAGAACAGACTCGACCACCGCACACTTCAGGACCGCCGCACCACAACTTGGGACCGGACATGCTTTAGGAGGGATGAGAGACGGACCACAGGTAAGCCCTAAAGACACTTTACTAACCTGTGTCCCCTCTCTCCCTCTTTCTAACAAGGACGGACATCTTTTTCTTCAGAGGAGCCTGAGAGCACTCCCCAGGGGCTTTTCTCTGCCACAGGATGGCAGTGATGTACTGACCACTTCTCTGCCCACCACTCAACTGCTGAGCAGCCAGCATGCGGGATGCCACATCCCTGGCAACGCTGGCTGCCCTCCAACAGCACAACATGGGCTGGACTTTAAAAAAATGCTCCCCTGGCTCATGCTGCTTTCCTGAGGGTTGGGGGTCCAGAATGCAGTGCAGATGGCCAGGGGACAGCAAAACAAAAACTTTTCTTTTTTTAAAGAAAAAAACAACATTTCTGCTGCTGTTGTGGAGAAGAGAGACACTGACCAAGGCCCTTGCACACTACCCCATTGCTGCCCTTACTGCGCTATAAGGGGCACTTCATTTATTTATTTATTTCTGTTGTGCCCCCGAGTTTGGGGCACTACATAGTCTTTTCTGACTGTGCAACAGTCAGATCTCCCTCCTCAGGCTATGACTCACAGTCAGTCTCCACACTCTCATTCAGGAATGGACAACTTTCATCAAGATCAGGCTCTGCGCCACCAACACTAGGAGTCACTGGGACATGAACAACCTCTTCCTTGACTACTGCGCTTGAGCCAGACTTCTGCTTCTTGAACTGCTTCTCTTGTCACTGCTCCTCCCCCCCAACCAGCATGGATTCCACAAATGTGACAGAGAAAAAATTGGCCACACTAATGCCACCGCTGCCGACTACTCCTTTACTACTACTGGCTCCAGAGCCTATAGATGATGCTACTGCAGATACAGCTTTTTTTAGCTGCAACACCCTTTCGCCCTCACAGAATGCATGTACTTCTTTGCTGCCCTCCCCAGCACATCTCCCTTTCGTTGTGTATCTCTCACACTCATTTTATGTATTTAGATTTATAATATTGTGAGGAGAAACAATTTAAAGAACCTCTGCAGTGCATTAGCTGCAGCAGACACCTCCCTCTAGAGATTAGTAGTGTGATCTGAACAGAACAACTTATTGAGCTATTAGCAGCTTCAGTAAAATCACACAGAAAAGGTTTTTTTATTTTTATTTTTCATTTTTAGCATGAAGGGAATTGACAAACCACACACATAACGGGGTAATTAACAAGTTACTGTAAACAACATTGTCTTTTTAAAAGCTAAAAGAAATAACTACAATTAACATAGAAAAAGGCTGACACAGTACTTGATTAACTTTGTAAAATTGTACTACAGAAATAAAATAAGAAATTGCAGACCACAGACAAAAAAATTATTTAAGACTTAAGTAAAACAAATTGGGGATTACGACTAGTGCTCACAGTAAAAAATGTTGAAAGTCACTGATCTTTCTGGGCTGCCTTGCTAGCCAAAACATCTCCCCTCCACCACACAGCAGTGCATCACTAGACAAAATTAAACCACTACTTTAAACTACATAAATCAGCAAAACCATAAACAGACAACATTAATCTAGCTGTACAAGGCCATTTTGTGAGCCATTTTGTCTCAGAATACTCAGTTTTGGATTGACTTTAAAGGTTTTTCTGCTCAGACAAGCAGGCACAGACTTCTCTCCAACTCTCTCTGTCTCTCTCCTCAGAATACTGCACGTAACACAGTCTCCGCAAGCCACATAGCTCATTTCAATACCATGTGACCTCTAATCCCATAGTACACAGCGAACATTGCCTGTGGGCCCAACTTCACTAGCAAAGTTATTAAATTTGCAATTTGGTTATTCCTGTACTGTGAACTGGCATTTTGCAAGACAGATTAACTTGTGAATTGCATCAGATTTGTGAATTAATTCACAAAGCAAGTGGTTGCAGCTTCACATACCAATAATGATGACATCAGCTGAAGACAAACTGAAGCAGAAGAAACAAAGCAGAGAGAACCTGTGTTTCTACCTTAGTTTCAATGTTTGGTGAATATGTGGTGTTCATGGATATTTATGAACTTGGTAAATATTTTATTAACGTGGCTTTTCTCTTATCCCACCCTTGGCAGTTTGAGCTGGGTAGCAGTAGAGAATAGAAGGCCCCGCATCAACGGTGAGTAGAGTGCCGGAGGAGGAGGAGGAGGAGGATGGGGTGGATGGTGGGTGAGTTCCTGATAATAAGCAATGAGCTACGTTGAGATGAGAGCTTATGAATGGGATGTGAGAGGAGCTATTCCCCCACACTGAACCTCAGGCTTTCAGCCCTCCCAAAACCAGAAGGGGGGATTATACAACATCTGAAATGCAAGCCACGCTGGGGTGGATTTGTAAAAGGCCTGTTTCACAAACTCATCTGAAGTGTGGGCGCTGCTAGACCCCTAACTGGTGGATTAACAGCATCTGCAGACGTGATTTGCACCCGAAAGTGACACATGCATCACTCTTCCGCCACAAGCTGCAGCAAATCTGTTGCAAAACGTTGTGACCTTTGAAAGCATGGATCCCTACTTCTGGCACAGATGAAGGCACTTGCTTCTGCCTCTGGCACTTTGAAATGCCTGCCCGTTATTTAACTTGTGGCTTATTCAAAAGTTTTCCTCTTGGGTCCCAGGCCCCTTAAAAGGACTTACATAGCTGCAGTAACTGCATGTAGTGCAGGGACCTGTCACAAAAGGGAAACACTTGGCAATCATTCCTGTACGAGAAAATAATTTTTTTTGTGGTTTTACAAAATCATATGTTTAGACCCCATTACACTGAATGTAGCAGAGTGGGACTGCTGAAATATTTCCAGCCAAGTGTACTAGTACTGTCAAGGCTTAGGTTCGGATGAGAAGTCTGTGCTGTCCGAGGCTCAAAGCACAGAGTAATACACCAGAAAATACCAGCTCAGATCCCAATGCAGTTGTGTGACCTTTAGCAACCTGGCTAATTAGAACAGAATAGAATAGAATACAACAGAACAGCACAGAATAGAATAGAATAGAATAGAACACAACACAGTGGAACATAATACAACACAACACAAGTGAACACAATACAATACAACATAGCAGGACAGGATAAAAGGAATCATGAGAGAACAAGGAGAGAATGGGAAATTGAAGATGTGGCTTGAAACAGGTAAAAAATACTAGTTACCTGACAAACTTAACTTATAGAACTTTAATAGCTGGTATAGTTGAGAGTCAATTTTTTCTGTGTTCTCAGCAGATGCTATGGGGGGGGGGAGTCAGAGAGACACACAACAAAGTCTCACACCCACTCGCAGCATTGACTGTGCACATAGATGACATAACAACCATGCAGTTATTATGGCAAATAATAACTTGGCCAACTCTATTGAAAATATTGATGGGCAGCTATTATAATACTATAATGTATGGTAGAACGTTATTATTCATGGAAATTGGACAATTAATTTGCAGTGTCGTTATACTATCCATGTGACATCACGATGTTGTTATGTCATCGTGAGTACGTCACATCAATGGTGTAACAATATTGACTATATTTGTGCACGTGCGTCCTGTGGTCTGTACAGTGTTTGTGCACGTGCCGTCTGTGAATGCAAATCCAAAACAGCGGTGGAGGTGATCAAGAAGTACCTCAGAGAGGGGCGATGATAGCGTGAGAATTTTCTGACTACATGCCTGGAAGAAAGGGCACCATACACTATAAAAGATAATGTATGGTTCATCTATTGCCAGTTGTGTAACCATCTTGAGGTTGCCAAGTCGACTTAAAGTTCTCAAGCTTTGTTCTTGAGGGTTAAACGGTCGCCATGGCAACCTCTCAGTGGTTAACAAACTGGTTACCGATAGATGAACATTCATTATCCTCTATGTAATACACACCTTGTTGAGTGTTATTGCTTACCTAATCTTACTTGGGGGGCCATGAGGTACAAGGTGTAGCTGAGGGCCTATGTCCCTAGAGTATAACCAAAGAAACCCAACTGCTGGAGCGCCTTAATGCTATAATAATCTAAAATATTTTCAATAATTAAAATGACTATTTTTATTATTTTTATTGGTGTAGTTACAGTTTTCATATTGCGCATGAGGGTTTCCAGCTGTTAGCCTAATGTATTTATTTATTAGATTTGTTAACCAGGTAAGACCCCCAAGGGCATCAAATGCCCATTTTCATGGGAGACCCGAGTACAGTGTACAGTAACAAATCGTATAAAGTAAAAACAAGATAATGTACAGATTCACAATATATACAAACAGTTATACAATGGGGTCCAAGAGACAGAATCTCTGTTTGGCTGACTGGCACCTTTGTGCCATGGTAAATCCTGGCATTACCCATACAAAAGGTGCCAGTCAGCTGCATCTAGAATGCAGACCTTTTCAAATGACACCGACCCCTGAAAATCAAATCAAAACCACCATACTGTTTACTGCTAAAGTGCTACAGAACCGCAAGGTTTGAAACAGCCATGACGTTTCTAATTTTCCTAGAGTCCTGGACTGTCCTAAAATATATACAATAGGCAACAGTCTGTAATTAATTCTTCCTGCTAATGACTCGCCTTGCAAGGACAACAAAACAAAACTTCACAATGCCACAATACCTGGTGCTCACTCAAGAATGCAGGCCATAGTTAAACTGCGTCTCTCTTCCCAGTCTGCCCCACATATCACAAACTGCCTGCCCATACTTCACTCCTAAGAACCCCAATAGCAGCCCGACAAATGTAGCCCAGTGACACAGGCATTACTGAAACAAACAAAAAAACGTCATGCAACCGGTCAGGACACTCAGAACAGCAAATGAAAAAACTTAGCAACTCAGATGTCTTTCCTTGTAAACCTTTTGAAATAAATAATACATTATGACACTCACCCTCTTCCCCAAGTGCAGCACCGGTTGGCAGTTCACATTATGTACGCTCACCTTCACAATAAATGTTCCCATGCCCTGCACCTTAAATAGAAAATCTCCAATTTGATGTAAACACCCAAACAAAAACAAAAAAGGTCAGTCACTTCCTCCTGAATGCAAATGCTGCCTTCGCCCTAGAACCCCAGATTGAACAGCCACAGTCCCACAGCACTAACAGCCACATTGTCTCCTTTACACTTAATCAGCAGAACTTGCACCAGGCTCTTGCTTAAGGGGAAAAAGTTAATATTAATAATAATACGTTTGTGTATGTGGTGAGGGGTGTGCTGGAGAGGGAGATGACTCTCAACAGTGAGGGTGGGCAATTTAAAATGAAGACTAGACAAAGCTAACAGTAGGAGAACTGGACTATTTTTTCTGACATAAGGATAAATTAAATGAAAATTATTTAAAAGGACAAAAAATTATTTTTCTTTATTGATTTATACCAAAAAGTGAAGGGAGGCGTTGTATAATTGCAATAAACCACTCCAGGATGGGTTATGCTGAATTTACCCACTTCTGGTGTGGATTTGGTCACTTGGCCTGTGGCCTTGTGACTGAAACACACCAGGTGTGGGTAAATCCCAGCATAACCCACACCCTGTCGTGGTTTATTGCTTAAGTAAAACACAGACATTTGGACATATTCATGGAATGTGCTTTCAGTTCAGATTTAAACCTAGAATAAGTTACAATTTGATAAAATTCTTCAGGTAAAGAATTCCAGTCTACAACTGACTTATATGAAAAAACGATATTGACCTGCAACTGTTCGATAACGGAGGGGTGGTTAATGTTCCCACTTTCAGATAAGCATATAGCATACCCTGAAGAGTAGGGATTTAAGGAATTCTTAAAATGGAACACAATACGGCCTCTATAAAATCTTCAAAGTGTAAGTAGTCTGAGATAGAAATATTGTGCCTCAAAGGTAGGCCACTTGGATTTTGAATATAGCTCACAGTGATCAGTACAACGTGGACTTAAAATGACAAAGTGGCAGACTTGGTTATAAAGGACTTCAACCTTTCTTTACATAGTTTTACTAGCCATGGAATAGATTGGGAAGCCAAAATCTATAAGAGATAACAACATACTGTAGATTGGACTAGAACCTTGGTGAATGAGAGTCTAGACAATTTCGGACTTTATACAATAGACCCAATCTCATGTGAACATTCCTAATCAAGAGGTCGATACGATGATTAAATGACAAGGAACTATCAAACATGAGTCCAAAGTATTTAAATGTATCAACCCTCTCTATTGCCATCTTATAAATGTCATGGACTATGAAGGTTGATGAATCATAGAATCATAGAAGCTTGACAGCAGAAAAAGACCATACCGGCCCATCTAGTCTACCCTTTTTTCTCCCTACACCTCCCCTCCCTGCCAGCCCTGCCCTCCCGATACTCTGCCCCATATGCTTTCCCATGCCCTCTTGAATTCTTCCACCAGTTTAGTCTCCACCACTCTGTCTGGTGGTCTGTTCCAGGGCTCCACCACCCTCTCTGTGAAGAAATGCCCTCTCACATTGCCCCTGTATCTTTTTCCTTGCAGTCTGAGCCTGTGTCCTCTAGTTTGACCCTATCCTTCCTCTTAAGTAAATCCTCTTCTCCCACTTTATTGAGCCCCTTTACATATTTAAAAGTTTCAATCATGTTTTCCCTTTCCCTCCTTGTCTCCAGCATGTACAGATCCAGCTCCTTACACCTCTTCTCTTATGACTTTCCCTGCATACCCTGCACCATCTTGGTTGCCCTTCTCTGAACCCTCTCCAACACATCTATATGCTTGTGGAGATGTGGCCTCCAGAACTGAACCCAATACTCCTATGCTTTTTCACAGTCCCTTTCCAATTTTATTTCTCCCTCCCTCCTCAGCCTAGTAATCCCCTGCCTTGCCCTTCTCCTCTCCCTCACATTTCTGAAAAAGGTCTTATCACCCCTTTTGGCCTTTTTCGCTATTTACTCCTCAGTATCTTCTTTTGCCCTTCTGATCTTCTTCCCTGCCATACTCCTCTCTTCCCTATGCTCTTCCTCATCTTCCTCGCTGAGTGTCCTCTTAAATTTTATGAAAGTTCTCCTCCTTTCCTTGACTGCCCCCGCAACCTCCTTTGTAAACCAAAGCAGTCTCCTCCCCCTTTTGCTCTTCCTAACCTTTCTATGCACATTTCTGCAGCTTCCAGTACCCCTCCCTTGATAGCTTGCCATAACTCCTCCACTGCCCCTATATTCTCTGTACCCTTCATTGTCTCCCTTACTATCATTCTCATCTTATCAAAGTCTGTGCGTCTGAAGTCCATGACTGTAGTACTGGTTTTACTTGTCTCCCTCCCTGCCCTGACTCTGAACATTACCGTGCTGTGGTCGCTGTTGCCCAAGGCTTCTCCCACCTGCACCTCATCCATGCTCTTCTGATTTGTCAGGACCACATCCAGCAGGTTGTTACCCCTTGTCAGCTCCCTGAATAGCTGTTGAAGGAATACCCCCTGAAGGGCAGCTAGTATCTCCCTGCTCCTTGACGATGCTGCATCCGGGATTTCCCAGTCTACATCTGGGAGGTTTAGGTCCCCTACCATCAGTAGCTGTCCTTTTAGTGGCAGGCCCAAAAAACATAAATTAGGTTTTAGTGACATTCAGGACCAATTTAGTTTTGATTAACTATCTTTGTACCAAAGAGAAATCATCCTCAGCCTAATCCTTTTAGAATGGTGCCAGCCAATCAGAATGTTCCATTTTCAACCATTGCTTTGTAATACCAATAATGCCCAGAGCGTGGATGGTGGTCTGGATACTCTGGAAACCCCTGTACTCCTTTTAAAAAGTGCCATATGACCCACCAGCCAGGATAACCACCAGCAACAGGCTGAAAATGAACAGAAGTTACAGTACCTCAGTTTGATATTGCGTCCAGAGTTTAGCACCTCCCACATTGCCACATCCCACTAGCACTGCACTGATGTGCCAGCCTAGGGTCACAACTTTAGCCACACATATGTTTTCTGTCTGGTTGTCCCATTATGTTTTCCCCAATCATGTAAAATATTGAAATTATGCCAGACTACATTATATTGCGTAACTGTGGGAGGACGTAAAGGGTCAATTTCACACAGACGTGAATGAACCCTTTTTCTTCAAATCTGGAACTAAATCAGTTATGGAAAGTCCTTTAAAGTGATCTTTTGTTACTTTCTGGAAACTTTGACAGACATACTATTTAGACACAATTCAGCTTATATTTGATATATTTTCTGGATTTCTGTTCCATTTATTATCTTCAAATACTTTTGCAAGCAAAGCCAGCAAACACAAGGAAGATTAGGTACTGCTAGAGGGGAGAATGAAATCTTCACAATGTGATTAAAGTCATAAGATAAATGAAAATCAAGTTGAAAAGTACAGCTTCAATAGAACCCAACCAAGCTGGCTTTATTAAGCAATGGCAGGCACATGACAGTGCCAGACGCAACCTCTAATTAATAGACTATACAGTCACATGCCAAATTCCCCTTACAGTGTTAAGTCTCAATGCCAAAAAGGCATTCAGCAGGATGGCCTGACCTTATCTCTGGGCCACCCTGTCTCACTTTGGAATTCCGGATGAGTTTGTACAGACCCTGCAAGCCACATACTGCATGACTCCATCCAGGTCAGTCTACCTTAAGTTAGATGGCTCCTTATCACAATTATTTCCCTTAACCAGAGGTTGTCCATTGTCTCCGCTCCTTTTTGCTCTCTACTAAGAACCATTGGCAGTGGCCATTCGAGGCAATCCCGGGGTGAAGGGATTTCTCCTGGGGATAGACAGTACAACATCTCGCTGTTTGCAAAAGATGTGCTGGTAACTTTAACCTCCTCAGAGGATTCCGTCCCAGTGGTCTGGGAACTTCTCCACAAATTGCGCATGTTAGCAGGGTATAAATTAAACACCCTTAAGACAGAGGTGCTTCTCCATAATTACTCACACCCTATGCAGTTAAAACATAACTTTCCATTCAAATGGCATAAAATGGCCATTCAATACCTCGGAGTTAAAATTATCAAAAGTCTGGTGCATTTAGAATTACTCAGTTATAAGCCCTTAACCCAGCAAATTACTGATGACCTCTCCCTTTGAACAAATCTTTCCCTTAGGTTCTTCAACCGCATAGAGGTAATACGCCAAAATATCCTTCCTCAGATCTTATATTTCTTCCAAACACTTCCACTTATGCCTGATAAAATTTACTTTTGGGCCTGGGATAAAGTATGCTCCCACTTTATCTGGCAGAGTAACCCCCCTAGATCCATTATTCAATTTGGGTAATCTTTCACTTTCCCCCAACAGATCCAGTGCCCAGTGAGTTGTTGGACACCCTGTAGATCCAAGAGACCCTTGAGGCCTGGGAGACACAGGACATCCAGGAGACCCACGACATTCAGAACACCCAGGATCTGAAGGAGGACTCTGGTGATGCAAAGCCCAGAGTACACAGGACAAGGTCACTGGTCAGGGTACACAGGTGTCATCCCACACCTCCTCGGCAGAGCCCACACTCACTGCATCATCGCCCACACCACAGGACATTGAACAGTGTACATGGGGGCAGCAGGGGTGGCTGGCCATGGACGCGGACCCCATGGAGGGACCATCAGGGAAGGCATTGCCTGCCCATTGATCACAGAGGTAATCCCTTCATGGCACATGCACTGAGGTGCATGACCTTGAGCACCAGTGAATCCACCAGGCATGGTCAGGTCATGACCCCCTGTAGGGCATGGCCCACAGTGTGGGCAGCCTGTGCACAGAGGTCAGGAGCATGCAGGTGGAGCTCAGGGACCTCTGTAAAACCAGCCTTGATCGAATCCCACAGATCCTGGGTTGGGGTCTTGCTGACCTCACATGGGCAGTGAGTGCCAGACCCAGTCAATAGGTTACCTCTCCTATAGGCTCCACAGCCCCTGACCCTGTCCCCACAGAATGTACGGCACCTTGCCCAGCCATGGAATGGGCCCCAGATACAGAACTGGCACCTTCGGATGCAGAAAACATGCCTTCCTCAGCCACCCAGTAAGAGAACAGCAAACTCTCAGGAGGCAGGAGGCACAGTGCATGACAGTGTAAAAGCGCATGGCAGGAAGGAGTCGATCACCATGCAGGGACACCGCAACAGGTATCCTTGAGGCAAACATGGCACACTAGGCACACACCAATGACTGCATTATTTTGGATAGGGGATGCATACTGCCATATTCCTCACTTGTACCAACCAGGTCCCCACATCATCTGCACTAATGAAGTAGTGCTGCACTACATGTGCCCTGCATGGTACACAGGGTCCTGCCCAGTGACACATCCATATCCATCAGGCAACTGTCCCTCCACATCACTGGGCATGTCACTGGGTGGTGCCATGATGTCCTCAGGCACAGGTAGGTACTTTCTAGCATATGGCAAACAGCCTGCGCACCTTTCAAGGCGTAAGCTGCAGGGTGCCACCCATCCTGTCGAGACACCTGAAACACACCTTCTGCAGGCCAAATACCCTCTTGATGATGCCCTGTGTCAGCCAATTATGCTTTGTTGTGCCTCGCTTCAGCCTTGGATTGGAGCTGCTGGAACAGTGTCATCAGGAAGGTGCGCAATAGATATTCACTGTCATCCATGAGGAGGAGACCATAACTGCATGCCACACATGTACTCCCTTCTACCTGTACTATGTACACATGCCTACAAATTACCTGTGCTTGACAGGTATGGTGTGCAGCATCACTCACAGGTCTGAGGTCTCCAATATGTAAGCGTCATGTGCGGAGTCTGAGAATTTCAGACAGACATGCTTAATGAATCGAGCGGTATCACACACAACCTGCATGTATATACTGTGGTATGCCTTGCAGTTCCTGTATGCCTACTTTGCCTGGGAGGGGTAATAAGCACCACATGTGTACAATCAAGTGCCACAGTTCTATTGGGCATGCTGGCCATGGCACAGAAGGCAGTATCCTTGGAAATGAGATGTGATGACCTAGGTGTGTGAACAGAGCATCTGTCACCTGCCAGTGGCACCTGCTCACAGAGGACTGATTGATACCAACCATGGCCTCTGCCATCCATTTGAAGGTGCCTATACCATAGTAGGCTAGGGCCATAAGCACCCTGGTGTGCACCACAAGTTATGGCTATGGCATGTGCGTGTCCAGAGTTGTGGTTCCTGTAGCTGACATTGTTCCACTATGGTGTCCACATCCAGTCAGTATCTGCCAGTGCACACTGGGTGAGTGTCACCATATCTGCCCTTGGACAGTAGATATGCGAGCAGCTCTCAAGTTCCCTGCAGAGCTTCCCATCATGTAACTGCGGTAGTACCATGTCTATCACTATGCATGAGCATTTTGCTGCACAGTCCTGTCCCAGTGTCACTGCCCCCATTCATGCAAAGAACCACCTTGCATGCTGGCAGGGCCCTTTAATAGCTAGCCAGGGAGGTGTGGCTTCTGGGTGTGTCATCCCAATGACATGACTGTGTCACATCCTGCAAGTACCGATTGTGACATTCCAAGCCTGCAGGCCAGTACAGAATGGAGTATCATGAATGGGTACCATGCCTCGTACTAAGAAGAAAGAGGCTAAGAAGGTAGCAGAGCCTGTGCCTCTTGAGGCATTCATACCCAGGATACTCACCTAGATGGGAACAGCTACACACCCAGGATGGGTCCCACTGGAGGACTGTGGAGCTGACATGGTTACCACTGTACTGTACATTGCTGTCACCATGTCAGCTGTGATGATGAAATCCACCTTCTGTGTCACTTTAGGGAACCACCACACCCATCATCACACTGATGCTGTGGTGGGGCCAGCTGTGTAGGCCATGAGATAATCCCCCAGTGTACAACCCCTGCCTGCACCAGGACATGGATGACTGGCCACCTATGGACGAGAGTGATAATGAGGGGGCCATGGCCGCTGCACCACCTATCCCACAGAAGGACCAGCTGGACTATGGTCTGCAGTTATTACAGCAGGTTTACAGGCTAGCTTCAAGGTGCTGAGAGTCTGTCTGGCCCACACATTATTTTACGCTGCCACTGTGACTGAACGGGCAGCCACTGTTTCCACTGGGGTGTGGGGTAACACCTGGTGCATGGGCTTACCAGCCATACCTGACAGGAAGGCATGGCTACTGACCTTTGCAGGGACTGACTGCTGGCAATGGGCCCACTTTGTTGAATGCACAGTGTTGTAATTTACAGTACCCACTATAGTTAGTAAATGCCTCTTGGTGTACTAATCATACCGTGTCATGCGTGTTGCTGAGCAATGCCCTTCTTGCAGGTGCAGGTGCCTGCCAGGGGGGTGGAAGGGCAGAGAGGGTTCTTTTTAGGGTGGTGTTTGGGTAAGGGGTTGTGAATTGGGATGTGGTCAGTTGAGTTTATGCAAGGTGTTTGTTCTGGGGCTGTTGGGGGATGTAAGGGGGAAGTCAGCACGCCCATGTGTCCACAGGGTCCGGAGCTGTTACAGCCCACAGCTGCCTGTTCACCATGCCATGTGCTTCCGCACCCTGCACTGCATGTAGGTTTCCACTACAGCAGCCCTCCTGCCCATGTAGGTCTGGGTGCCACACACTATCCACAGTTTGAGGCTTCTAGGACTGGGACTGTAGATAGGCTGCAGTATCCTGCCATGGGCGTAGGGCATGCCCCACCTCATTGTCATGCTGCAGCCCCGTGAACCACTATGTTACCATCCTGTGGACCACTGTGGATCTGCATATCCAAGAGGGCTGTGCAGAACACATATATTGCCACACGTGCAGTGGCTATGCGGGCATGTTGCAGCTCCATACCATTTGTGGACTGAGCCCTTAATGTTCCATCAAACTTTGTTTGCCTTAGAGACCACACTGTTACATTGTTTGCTAAAGTTAAACTTGCTGTTGACTATTACACCAAGAATGTTTTTGCTTTCAAAATCTTTAATGCTTTACCTTGTAGTTGACATAAATGGTTTCAATTCCTTTTACCAATATGCTGTAGCACATTTGTTCATGCTAAAACCTATGCCCCATTTCCTGGCCCATTCTCCAACCTTATACAGATCTGACAGTATGATCTCAGCTAGACTTGTGGTTGCACACACCACCACCACCAAACTTGGTGTCATCCACATTTTTGTCACACCAGCCATTTATGTTGTTATCCAGATCTGACATAAATATATCAAATAACATTGGGCCAAAGACAGATCCCTGCAGTACCCCACTTGACACCACTCCATTGCAGATAAGTAATCATTTAATTTTACCTTTTGTATATAATAATTAATCAAGATGCAAATGAGTCTTTTATAACTGTGTTAAACCCAGGCTTCTCATTTTGCTGTTACTGCCCAGTGAGGACAAGGTTGAAAGCCTTTCTGAAATCTAAGAAAATTACATCTATAAAGTTGTTATTACTCAGTTTCCTACCTGCAATCTCGAAAAGCAGAGCAGGTTTGTCAAACATGACCTGCCTTTCTAGAACTCATGCTGGTGGCTACCTTTATGTGATATATATCTTTGGGAGCCATTATTTCATCTGTAAGGATAATTTCAAGAGTTTTTCCTGGAATGGAGGTGAGACTGGTTGGTCTGTTAATCGTCATTTCTGCTCTAGATCTTTTCATGAAAATCGCAGTGATTGTAACCCAGTTTATTTCAGATGTGTTAACTTTTGCTTTTTATTTTCGCTCAGTTGTCTTAATCATTGTGGAGTATATTATTGTAAAATATGTATTAAACCTGTCTGCTATCTCCTTTGGTGAGCTTATCGTTCTGTCCATCATATGTACGAAAATGATACGGTACTCTTTGTCTCTGGCTCCTCTGTCCCTTACATAGAAACATAGAATGTGTCAACAGAAAAGGACCTATAGGCCCATCTAGTCTGCCTTATTTTCCCTGCCTACACTACACCTTGGACTCTATTTTGCCACATGTCCTTCCTCCTCCTCCCTATTTATTGTACCTCGTGCCCATCTCACATGTTTAAAGTTCCCCACTGTCTTTGCCCCACCACCTGTCATGGAAGGCTGTTCCAGGTGTCCACTACCATTTCTACGAAGAAGAGTTTCCTCACATCCCTATTAAACTCCACCCTCAAGCTTCATAGCATACTCCTGTGTTCTGGTGTTCCTCCTTCTGTGATAGAGACTCTCCTCCTGCACCTTGTTCACCCACGTGAGTTACTTATAGGTCTCAATCATATCCCCTCTTGCTCTCCTCTTCTCAAGGGAATTCATGTTGAGCTCCCAAAATCTCTCCTCATATGGCTTCTCATGCATTCCACACACCATTTAAGTAGCCTTCCTCTAGACTGTTTCCACCCTGTTGATCCTGCAAAGGTGTGGCCTCCAGATCCAGACACCAGTGGAGTCTCACAAGTGAGTGATATAGAGGCAACACCACCTTTATTCTCTTTTTGGTAACCAGTTAAGGCTCACTAGGCACAAGTGCCTGTTTCAGGGTGACCTGGGAGCACTGGGCATTAAGTGACTTGCTCAGAGTCACACAGTATGCAAGTAGAGGTTGTGGGAATCAAATTCAGGTCTGCTGGATGTACCAAGCTGTTCACAGCTCATTACTTTAACCTCTAGGCTATACTGCCAGCACCTCCTTCTGCTAGAATTCCCCAAAGTTGGTGCACTGTGTAGGAACAAAGTGAGTATTCCACTTCTTGCCTGCCATGAGATCATCTTGAAACTGATCCTCCCTGTATTTGACTATGGGGATATCATTTACAGCTCCACTCCCAAGTCCACCTTTGCCAGACTGAACTCTTTCTTTCACTCTTTCTGCCATCTGGACTGTCTCCCTTGCACTCACCACTGCTCCCTTTACTCCTTCCTCTCCCACCCCACCCTTGATGACAGGTTCCTCACCCACTGTGCCGCTTTCATATCAAAATTCTGGCTTGGCTCGCTACTACCTTTCCTCTCTCCTTTCATTCCCCTTCCCCCACATCCTCTTACTCCCTCCACAATTCTCATTCCCTTTCCCTCCCCCCAGGAAATTTACTGCTGGCAGTGGCTGATCTGCCTTCTCCTATCACTAACCTAGGCTTTGTTTCTTCCACCCCATCCATCAGATCTGCCTCTTCCCTTTCCTCTCTTAAGTATCTCCTTCATGGCTTTACAACTCATGCCTGCAAATGTTCCTGACCATAACTCCTAAGTAGCCACCCACCCCCTACCAGCCTCGGCTTGCTATAGCCCAGCTGCTGCACTGTTTATTCTTTCTCCCTGCCTTTCCTCCCCAGTTTGGTGGCACACTCCTCTTTGTTAAACTGTATTTAGGGGGATTTAAGGAAGTAATGCTTCATTGAAAGAGTGGTGGACACCTGGAACTGAGTGCCAGCAGAAGTGGAGGCAAAAACAGTTGTGGGCTTCAAGCACGTATGGGATGGACACAGGGACATATTAGTAAATGGGCAGGGAGGAGAGAGGGTTGATGAAGACCAGTTATGGTCTGTGGAGACAAACTAGGCATGGACCATCTGGACAGATGGGGTGGGCCAAGTGGTCCTTTTTGGCTGACAAATTCTATGCTTCTGTATATTGCATTTCACCAAATATTTGTTGTTTGCACATGTAACCACCCAGTCCTCTGGGGTTACTAGACTCCTATCAGTATTATTGTTAGTAAGGTAGCAGGCAGCTGATAGGGAGCTCATTAGGGGCTTCTTATATAATGATATCATTATTTACTCAGCTAGCCTGAGGGAAGAATGATTAGGTCATTCAGAACTCTCGCAGCAGCATAAGCCACACGGTGTGGACAGCTGCTCTGAGGAGCTTAGAATGTTCAGTCTGTAGTTAGTTGCTCAGTGAGGAGGTGTGAGTGGCAAAAGGACTGCCAGTTGGGCTCTGAGGTGAGGGCCCAGCATTTCTCACTCTAGTGGAGTTTCATTTCCAGCTTCCAGTGAAGTGGTGGAGACCAAAGCTACAGCAAGATTTCCTGATTTCTGTTCCCAGTGAAGTGGAAGGAACTGTTTTTTCTCAGTGGACTCAAGAGGCAATCCCCTGAAGGTTCTGTGTGTGTTTCAGCTGGCTTGGAATGGACTTGAGAAACTGTTTGATCTTCTACCCTGGAGAATGCTTTTTTTCTTTCTTTTGTTGTTCCATGCCCAGTGGATGGGACAACCAGTTGTGAGTACTGTTCTAGGAAACAAGATCTCCACATACTTTAGGGGAAGCATATACCTGTGTGTGTGTGTGCCCATAGATAAGGCTGGATCACACCTGTCAATGCCCCAGTTCACCCAAGAAAGTGAATGTTCTGTTAAACTGTTTACCAGGAGAGTACAGTTTATTCTTTGGTCATCCCAGTGTCTGACAGATTTAAGTATGGGACCTCTAGCATTTCAGTGAAATGAGGGGTTTCAATGGTGTAGCCCTGAAGAATGGCAGAGACTGTCAGTTGGGGTGAAGGGTGGGAGGGCAGCCATCTGAAAACTTACAAGGTAGGGCTTCCTGGTTTGTAAATGGCACTGGTTATACCTAGCAAGGGTCAAGCTGCAGCTTTAGGTGTGTGTGAGTTTCATAATGGCACCTATGTTCAGTAGAAGAGTTCTGAGTGTGTGGCTTAGATTCACTAAATGAAACTCATGGGAGGAAAATGTTCAGGTGCTGGCCAGGTGTCCACCATATGCACCACTGGGAAATTGAGAAGAAGATGTTCTTTTGTGAGTTCATGAACTGTACTGCAAGCAAGGAAAGTTTGTAAAATACACCTGTCCTGCCTAGACCGACTCTTGGGGGTCCAATTCTGCTTTAAATTTCCATCTGTTGAATAAAGCCATAATGCACAGTCCCAGTTACTGTTCTGGACATTCTGATTATTGCTTCTGGTTGTGTGGATTTAGTGGGGCACCTCAGCAGGTTAGATCTAGCATATGCCTAGCAGCTCCACCCAGGACCTAGGTTGTAAATGTTTACACAAGGTTCATGTTATTTTGTTCTGTACCCCACCCTCTCTTCCTCTAGAAAATGAGCCAGGATACATCCTAATGCCAAGAGTGGCACCAATCTTTGTAAAATAAATGGTATGCCAATATGCGGGTACCATTGTTCCAGATTGCAATGGGGGTGCTACCTAGTTAAAAGTGGCTGAGGTTACACACATCTATTAATTCATTGTACTTAATGCACCTCATTGTCCATCATCCCTCCCTCCTCCTCCCTCCCTCCCTCGGACGCATCTGAAAATTAGATGTTACCAGCTCAGTATGTCTTTCCTGGTGAAATGTTTGAAATCAGTCAATCAAAACTTATTCCTGTTGATCGGACTCTTAGCTTTCATCTAAAAATACCTTCTGTTTCACACCTAACAGTTAAAATGTTACAGCTTTTAAAATATATTTTCAAGCATTATGTAACCCTGGTGCCATTATACCAAGGCAACTACCCCTGCCTGTATCCTTAATAACAGGCTGAGGGGCCTGGGTTCATGAGTACCTAGTATGGGTGGGGGATCCCTACCAGTAGTAGTGCTATACTTATGGTGCCTCCACCCAGAGAAACTATGTGGGTAACTATCACAGTAAGTGCAGCCCTCCAAGAAGCTAATACCACCCACAATCCCACCTAGTGACCTTTTACAAAACCCTGAATAGTTGCAGTGTTCAACAACTGAAATACCAAACAGTTTGACCATTAATGATATGCTCATGGTCAGTTCACTTACCAACAGGGTCTAGATCTCTGTCTCGGTCGGTAATCATATCAGATGACCTTAAGGTTAGCAAGCAATGTGAGAAGGCAGTAGGGAAGGCCGGGGGTATACTGGGATGTATAGGGAGAGGCATCAGCAGCAGAAAACAGGAAGTTGTTATCCCTCTGTACAGACAGTTGGTGAGACCCCATCTGGAATACTGTGTCCAGTTCTGGAGACGCCATCTCCGCAAGGACATAGACAGGATAGAGGCAGTCCAGAGGAGGGCAACTAAAATGGTGCAGGGTCTGCAAGAGAAGCCATATGAGGAGAGACTAAAGGAGCTTAATATGTATACCCTTGAGGAAAGAAGGGAGAGGGGGACATGCTAGAAACTTTAGTGCCTCAAGGAATCAACAAAGTCCAAGAGGGTAGCATCTTTCAGAAAAGAGACTTGCAAGAACAAGGGACACAATTTAAAGATAGAAGGAGGGTGGTTCAGGGCAATGTGAGGAAGTATTATTTCACAGAGAGGGTAGTGGATGCATGGAACAGCCTTCCTGAGGAAGTTGTGGGGTCTAAAACTGTGGAAGAATTCAAGAATGCATGGGACAGACATAAGGCAATTCTTGTGGGGGGCAGGAAGATATAGGCTGTTGGTTAACTAGGATCTGCGGCCTATCCTGTAGGTAGGGAAATGTGCAGACTAGATGGGCCTAGTGGTCCTTATCTGCTGTCAAAGTCTATGTTTCTATGTTTCTATGTTCATAAAGGCAGTGAAATTAGTGAATAATTGATTTAGGAACCGGAAGAATTTGTAAGCAGGGAGCGCAGAGGAGGGTTCTGGTCAGATGGAGGGGGGAGCTGTAGTTTAGGAAGGTATCTACATGAACAACAGGCAGGGATCACTTTAGATAAAGATTGTGTCCCTCTAGTAGCAGTACAGTTTAACTTGCTAATGGAAAAATGGACAAAAGGCAAACCTTGAGCTGTAATTTCTAACCAGTCTGGCACTTAATAATTACTAAGAGCCAGCCTGGGAGAGAGAAGTAAGGAGAAAGAGATAGAAAAGGTAGAGGGAAAAACAAAATATTCTTTTCAGGTTAATTTAAAATTATTCTAAACTGAGCTGTAATTTCCTTGCATTATACAATCAAGCACTTGCAATATACAGTGATTCAAATGGAAACAACACAGTTACAGCAAGGTACACACAATGTAATTAGGCAGAGGGGTGAAATTGTTATAATTTTACAGCCAGAAGTTAAGACTCGGCCTGAGAGGCATACAGCAAAAGATCAGCAGTGAAATAGGAAGGGAGCCAATCAGGAGCCCAGGTCACCAGCACTGACCAATCAGAAGCCGGAGTAAGCACCGAGTAATACACACACATTATCTTTATATATGCATATATAGATATAACCCTAACTTTTATTGTATTGTTATTTGTATAACAGATGGCCTGTGCATCCAGTAGGCTGGAACACAGTGTCACACATGCACACGCACTGGCATGTGCTAATACGCACAAATACATTTCTTTCCTCTTCACATATGGCTTTGTACCCAGCATGATGTGAGAAGAGCAGGACATGCAGTGATACACACATTTCACTGTTCTCTGTTCCCTCTGACCCTGAAACAAAGAGATACAGCAACTCTATTATTCTGTTCAAAGTAATTGCTGAGTTGGCTATCCGAACCAGTTTGGACCAACTTGCTATGGACACCCTGGGCCCAACTTTTTGGGTAGAGTATAGAGAGACACGGAGCATTCCCCTGCCAATAAGGTTACATATGAGGTAATGTATTTGGCTTTATTTGTGGTAACTGATATTTGTGATAACAACATTTTTGTGGAGTATATATACAAGTTGCAAGCTTTGCCAGTTTGAGTAGGAACGATGTATTCATGAGCTGAAGTGGATCGCTGCCCCAAACAGGTATACTTGTTTGTATTTGTTTCATCTGGTAGTAATAAAGAATTGTATCTCTTGTGACATCTTTGGACTTGTGTTTGTGTTACCACTTACATGTCTAAAACTTGGCAATGCAGTAATAAAGAAAAAGGAGAAAGAATTGCAAAAATATAGTTCTAGCTGAATGATACAGAGGGTAAAATACAGAACTGTAAAACAGCAGGTTGCAGCCTCTCTCAGGGCCACAAATGATAAGGTCAAAGAAAATCTGAGCTACAGTAAACTTGTAACTGGGTCAGTGGCATGGAGAGTTGAAGTGCTGGACACCTCACCCCCTGCCACACTGGTGATCTGGGTTCGAGAATGGACCAAAGTTGCTCGGGGCTGGCAGGGGGAAGGAGGATTTAGCGACCATCCATGGAGCACCTCCTTCAGGGTGGCAGGACAGGGTGTACTGCTGCTTGGCTGCCAATTAGTGGAGGGTAGACGGCACAGCAGTGGTCACTATAACTGAAAGTCAGAGGTGGGCGTTGAAAGCATGCACCATCTTCACAGTCTACCTGAGCGCCATTGCACACTGCCGGCTCTAACTTGAGGGGAGTAATTGGCAGAGAAGAACTCCTGTCTGCAGGATGATGCTGTGACCCTGAAGAAACTGCACAGCCACCATCCATGGCACCCACTCACACAACGAGGTAAGAAGCAGATGCGGGTAAGTCTCAGAGGTGGGGAGAATGGGATGGGGGTCGATAGCAGAAGGGGACTGATGGGGAGGAACAGGAGGTTAAAGTCCATATGAAAAAAAATGGATTGCAAAAATGTAGGAATTATATACTGAGTTGTGTCTAACTCTCACAGTTTTCAAAGTTATCCAACTGGTGTACATGGGGCTCTTTAAATGGAACATAAACAATATGTAATATAAATCAACTATTGTTGGTGTTTTCTGTTCATTATAAATATGATGTTAACATATCTGAAGCTATTATGTTTGTATTCTGCATGCTGTTCCCAACTCTGTTTAGTGCTTTTAGGTAGGTGCTTCCTGTCTGTAACTAAGGGAAACACACACACACATACACATACACACACATACACACACACACACACACACACACACACACACACTCACACACTCATTGTGAAGCTTGATGCTTATCTTCAAAGCCCAAAGATGTCTGCTACCTGGATAATGGGCAGAAAATTAATGCTATTGGTGGGGCTTTTCTCCTTTGAACTACAAGAAGTTTACACCAATCAGCCAGATAAACACTGTCATTGTCAGCCTTCTCAACACTGGCTTTTGAGAGGCAAGCTTCCTACATTTCTACATCCATTGGCTTATACAGTACACACCTACACTACAGTAACAATATGTTAGCTTTGTGCACAAGCAAACATAAAAAGCCGTACCAATAACCGTTTTCAACTCTATCTTCAAAACATTTTGAATAACTGCACTGACTGTTCAACGAATTAGTGATCTTCAATTTCCCTGTTTAACAATAAAAAAAAAATCACTCATGTCATAATGAATAACATTTTACTTTTTAGTTCCTCAAAAATAAATAAATAAATAAAAGATGCATTTTAATGAGACGTCACTAACCTTGTTGTTCAAACAAAATTCCATTGAACTCGTGCATCCTATAGTCCATGGGCCTGATTCTCAAACTCTGAATGGCAAAGGGCTTCACACTACAAAGAATGGTGCAAAGTGCCCTTGCACCAAATGATGCCCTGGGAGTGATTCTGAAAGGCAGCCTGCAGCCACCACAGGCAGCCTTCACCAAAAAGGGCTTGCGCTGTTTTTGCAGCACAAAATGGGCTGCAACATTGTATTAAGGGGCTTGTGGCAGACGCAGGCTGCCATATTTCCTAATTTGGGATTCTCAAAACACTCCCAGAGGGCAAATTTCTAAGTACTACTAGACTTAGAAATCTGCTCTCTGAGAGTGTTGAGCAACTTGTGCCAATGTGCCGTGGTCCCCCTCCCAGCCCCGACCCCCCTTTTAGTAAAAACATCAGGTCCCTGGTGGTCTAGCACTCCCCACCTGATCCCCGTAGCATTAAATAATGGTTCATCGTTAGTCTAGCAGCCCCCCCTGCCTGATCCTGTAGCATTACAGTAATGGTTCCCTGGTGGCCTAGTGGACCCCCCCATTGCCTGATCTTTGTATCACTAAAATATACCTTCCCTGGTAGTCTGGTGGTCCCTCCCCTTCCCCAGGCACCAATCACCATCCCTTTGAGAATAAAATAAATGTCTCTGGTAGTCTGGTAGTCCCTCCCCTCCCCTCCCTTGATTGCTGATCACCGTCCTGTTCATAGTACAATAAAATGTCCCTGGTAGACTAATGGTCCCTCCCCTCCCCCATTACTGATCACCATCCCCTTGAGAATAAAATAAATGTCCCTTGTAGTCTAGTGATCCCTCCCCTCCCCAATCACTGATCCGTTATAGGAATACAAGTGTCCCTGGTGGTCTAGTGGTTCCCCACCCTATTCATGATCCCTCCCTGCCATAGCAGATGGGTCCCTGGTAGTCTAGTGGCTCCCTGCCCTCATCCATCCATATGTTAAGCAATAACATTTCCTGGTGGTGTAGGGGACACCCACCTCCCCACCCCAGCAGGCACTGCCCCACCACCCCACTTCCCCCATCCCAACCCCGAGCCAGGAACTGGCACAGCCCTCCTCTTACCACCATGGCCAGCCATTGACTGCGCTCTCAGGGAGTGCCTACTGTATACAGTATGTGCTCACTGATTGACAGCTGTGCTGAGCAGTAATTTAAAGGTGCAATACCATTTTGCATGTGCTGATGGAGCAGCCTATAATATTGACACTCTCCTTTAATTAATGCAGCAACTGGAATGTACGCTTTATGAAAGGTTAAGTGGATATAAATACTACCAAGCCAAGTGAATGCAAGTACTATAGTGCTAAATATTGAAATAAACGAATCTTAAAGTGCTAAGCACTACAAAAAGTGCTAAACATACATGATCTCTGATGCATGGCTAAAGACATTAATTTCTAAACACTAAGGATGCCAGAATATATAGAAGACACCTAATAGAAAGCCTAAACAAGGAGGGAAATGGGAAAGTGTAAAGATAGTGGATTGAGAGGGGTTCACCCACATTAGGTGAAACCAAACAAAGCGCTGTAAAAGGCACCCAAACAAACTGCTGACTATCAAAGCAGCGACATGAAATTGTGCCACCATGCAGACACGACAGCAGGAATTGCAGGAGAAGAAGTGGCTCTGGTCTCTGTGATTCACCTCCCGCATCCCTCTGTATTTTATATAAACATCTCGGCCAGCACATTTGGGGAAAAGACAAAATGAAGTAATGGCAGCAACCCCCAACACACTCACAGTAAAAAGCACTGAAATATCCCAGATGCTGAAGCCACTCACACACTATTGCCAACATCCATTTTCCGATGCCCTCTTTTGGCACCCCTTTATAGGATACCCCTGAGAGGGAGGGATGGGAGGAGGGGGGAATGGGGTTTGTGGGTTTTGGTGGGGACCCAAAGGGAAGTGAGAAAGGAAAACAAAAGGTAAGTGAGGTAACGTAAACTATAAAAATGAATAAAAGCACAAGGAAACAGCCCAACACAGCATCTAGAGACATAAATAGATGATCGAAGAAAATATTACTGTATAACAGGACATATTCACTGTCTTTTTATTTTCGCTGATTTCATAGTAGTGCTAAAATAAAAGACAGTGAATATTATGTCAATCACTATACAATAGTAGCACTAGTGTTTCACCAATGAAAATAAGATGGTGTGAACATGTCAGGTGTGCTTAGAGTGCTAAATATAAGGGGCATGAATTTAAACTGTCATGCAGTATATTATTAGTAAACATTTCATTTATTTTTAGAAAGAGGAGAAAGTACACTAGAATTATTCAGTTCTTTGATGTGCAGATAGTTATTTGATTTGTACTCAGAAGATATGCAACCAATTCAATTTTAATGTAGTATTAACTAGTCATTTCTATGCATGATCAATATTTTTGTTATTTTTTTCTAGATCAAGAATTTACAACCGACAACGTACTAATTTCAGAATCACATGGGTATCCAGTAATGTGCACAGTAGCATAGAATTGTCTACTCAACCCTGAAAATAGGAGCACAACTGTATCATAATGCATCAATATATTTATACAACTGGGGTTGGTATAATCAGGCACATATAAATCATATTGTCTAGACCAGCAAGTACACATGCATAAAAATAAACATTTATGCCAGCCTGGTGGTGCTGAGGGTTGAGGTGTTGGACGCCACACCTTATGCCAGCTGGTGACCCGGGTTCAGGAGCAAGCTTGGCGCCAGGGGTCAGCTGTGGGGGAGGGTGAGGAGTGAATCGATCAGCTGCAAGGCAGCTCTCCTCTGGGGTGGGATGTGGGGGTTTCCACGGCTCTTGGCTGCCACCCAGTGGAGGCTAGGTGTCAGTGCCAAGCCAAGGGGGAACATGGCATTAAGCTGGGAGGGAAGAATGGGCCTTTACCAGAGCTGCAGAGCGCATGCGCACCTTCACGTGCATGCGCAACAGCGATCTGGGGTCCTGGGTGACGGAGAAAAGCAGAAATACCATGGCTCCCTGATTGCCAAGTAAGGAGTAGGGGTAGCAGGGGAGCAAAAAGCTTTCTGGGAAAAAAAATAAAAAATAAACATTTATTTTCATGTGTGTCCATAAAAATAAGTTTATTTTCATGTATGCATGGCATCAACTATTTAGCCAATCAAGTGAAGCTGTTTACTTCAGTTAGCAACATGCCTTTGTGCTGTATAAATAAATGATTACACTTGTCTTGATTGTAAAAAGGTTGTTCAGAGTAATGTTCACAGGTACCTCCAAAACTAATTACACACAAATGGCTACAGCACTCATAAGTAAAGAGGTTTGAAGGAATCACGAAAATAAATCTAATTATACAATTAGGGAAGTGTACCAATCCCTATATACAACACACAAGGCACAATAAAGCTTGCCAATAAAACATGATGCCACAACTGAGAGAAAATAACGTTACAGGTATTTTCCCTACTGATGTTATTTGTGCGTGTTGTGACATACGCAATACCGTTGCAAACATGGTATAAAAAGGACACTGCATAGCCTGGCTGAAAATAAGTATGCCTTACAATGCAGTGTTTCCCTCGGTGCTACTTTAGCAATCTTGACTCCGCTGCACTCCACTAAGTAGCATTCAGGGAAACATTCTACTGTAAATATATAGCTTATTTTCAATATACAAATAGAGTAGCACATGGGACTCTATTTGTTACAGTACTGTAACACCATTGAGGGATTCCAGTGACATCATAAACCTCGACAGCGAAGCTTGAGAGGTTTATATGATGTCACTGGGAATTCTAATAAATTTTGATATCACACTATCTAACCTCCAGATAAATGTTCATCTAGGGATTAGGGGTTCTTAAGGAAAATAAAATCCAAGGGAGAATTTTTCCTGTAGGGAAATAAAAGGGCAGAATAATCAAATTTAAAATACTTCGGACCATTTTATGAATATTGTTAAGTGTAATAATCCACTTCATGTGTGCATCAATGATGTAATAACCTCACTTCCTGTGCGGTTGAAGGCTCTGAGCTGCGCCTCTGACTTCACAACCCATCCAGGCTGTTCAGTTATTAAAATAACGAGTTATTCCTTACTTATTCAGCCCTGTTACTCATGTCTTCCATGGTATAAATACCTCTATATTCTATCCTGATAATTGCTTGTTACAATTTGTACTTGTGTTGTGTTTTGTGTTTCATCCCATCCCCCCACCTCCCACACACCCCTTATCCCGCACCCCAGCTTGCGCTTGGTAATGAGCCTTAGAACAGTGTACTTTTCCTGGCCAAACGTGTTACACAGACAATTATACAATACTGAACCTCAAGTGTTCACTTTAAAACTTCTGCCTGATTTCAAGAAATCAGTGTTGCCACCGCTTAATTAGTTGCTTCACTGTTTTGTATACTTTTGTTACATAGCGTCACTTTTGCTTTGAGCAGCTTTTTTACAATTATCTGCCACAACAAACTTTTGTGAAAGATGTGTAATTATTTCTAAAAGTTTTATGTAATCTGACTCTAACAAAGAAAGATTCCATTACCATGCTTGGGCATTTTGTAAGGCGCTGATGATATTCAATTTCCATCTTAGTTTCATCATAAACAGGTCTTTACAAAAGAATCGGTAGGCTTCCCAGGCTTAAAGATGGCATTTACACAGCCTGCATTACTTACTGCTAGCAATGAATAATAGCATCCCTCCCCCTTGCATAATTCCATTTGTTCCAGGCATGACATCTCATTTCTTTAAGTGTATTCAATCTTTGACTCTTTCTTAACACTATGAGAATCCATCTCCTTCATAAAACAAGTAACTTTAAGTAAGCCATTAGGTCTCAAATGCTAGGAATTCAGAGCTGTCGATTTAGATATCATGCTGGGGAAGATTACTGTTTTGAGCTGGTGTCTTTTGCTCCGGGCATTCTGCAATGCACTGGTGTGTGTTGTAATCTACAGAATTAGGATTTATAAACAGAATTAGAACAGTAGTGAATTAATCTTTGAATTGGTTTCTCCCGCCAAGATGAAATCTGTTTCCATTTCATGAGGACTTGTAATGTGATTGTCTAAGTAACCACGAGGCAGAAATAAAAGAGCATAAAACAAACATGCCAAAACTTCCTTCCTTTTTTTTTTTGTGCCATCCACCCTACATTCTGCTCCAGCCCTGACTGCCTGCCTTGTTCCTTAATTGCAATGCCCCTGTAGATACCCCCTGGCTTACCCACCCAGGGTGGGGCCATGGCACAGAACCGGCCCATCTACACCGGAGAAGGTGTCGGCAGACCACCGACATTACCTCCCTGGCTCCCCAGGGGTTCAGGGTCAGTGGTGCTGCAGGGCCGGAATTTGTCGGCAGGGAGGCAGGGAACCATAGAGGCCAGGCATCGGCGTGGATTCATCCTCAGCAGACAGCTTATTTTTGTGTACGCTGCCTCCAAGGCGCAATATGGGGTATTTGTTTGATATTTTGTTAGTTTGGCCCCTTTATTTTCTTTTAAGAAATAAAAGAGCACTTAACCTAGAACCAATATTTTTCATTATCAGTTTAAGTACATATATCCAGTCATTGAAGTTGCCCACCAGACATGTACCTAAGTATATCACTGTTTTGTTTGTTGGTCCCCCCACCACCACCACGACCATCACTACTGAGTTCCACACGTACACACCTTGTCTATTCCAGTATGCTCGATGGCTCTGTATCTGATCCGTGCTACAGCAGGGCTGATCAGTCTATATTTTTATATATCATTTCTGACCCGGAAAGGCATACTGAGCTGTGACAGGTCATTTCCAGAAAAATCTGAGGGGAGGGGTTTACATGGACCTGTTTTATTGATGGGGGAATACCAGCCAGGACAATGAGGGAAAATCCCCTACTCTTATGTTAAGCATCATGGGATCATTAACTTCCACCTGGACAGCCACCAGATAATAAATATATAAAAGGCTCTATGACACTCCAGTGTAGAATGCAACTGCTAAGAAAGGAAAAGCATAACATTAAACAAAACCAACTATAACGAGACACAACAGAACCTCACACTCAACTGTCCCTGATTTTTAGGGACTTCCCTGATTTTGCCTTAAAAAATTATTTTATCCTTCCATATCTGGGAGTTTCTGTCCCTGAAGAGAAGGGATTCAGAACACAACATAATGTCACGCATAAAAGTTATGGGCTAGTTCTCCTCAAAATGACTAGGAAACATAAGTGCAATACCATTAAAGTCCACTTGGTGGGGCCCTCTCATTATCCCTCAACAATAAGACTGTATTCACATTGACCACAGCTCCATTCTGACATTAAAAAGAAATGTGTGGAATATCTGGCACACTGACATGCCCAACAAAAAAAGGTTCGTAAAATAACTATCAGCTGTGCAGTTCCCGTCACTAAATAATCAACAGTCATACACAGCCTTTCTGGGAGTCGTATTAGGTTAAAAAAACAAAGACATATTCGAAATTCACACTGCAGACATACATGTTGCCCATCAATAAAAAGTACCCATATGAAGTGGATATGGTAACTAGATTAACAAAGCGCATAAAAATATCTGTCCAGTACAAGGAGACAAAACGGGGCAGGGGCAGCTTCTATCCTTAGGTCATAAATAACACTTACATACCAAGAGGATTTCCATTAACAGCAACGCACTAAATACTAATGAAATTATTGCTCTACACAGCTTGACCTTTATCTGAATGATAATCTTAGTCGATAATTTAAATAAACTATAATGATCATGAGAAAACAACAAGAGTCATCAATTATGCATACCAAAAGGTGATTAATTTATGACATAAGTAATCATTTATTCTATCCCATACCATTCCAGTTTTCCCAACATTAATGAACTGTTTAGACAAAAGGTCTAAACCTGTCGGAAGCCCAATACTAGAGCAAAGTGCAACAGAACCACTGTTTTGGCCTTGTCTCATTCTGTGCTAGTACCAAGTCCCTTCTTTGCTACACTTTAAAAGGTGAATAGTTTTAAATTATGTTGCCACCTGTGCCAGGTCACACTAATTTATTATTTTATTTAGTTAATTATTTCATTTTTGTTGACCAGGAAAGGAGGGCTATACAGTACTGACTATTTTCAGATGGGGGGGGATGCATTGCTGAAAGAAGGGCTCAGGATGTGTTTGAATCATTTGTGTGACCTCCACCCCCTCTCCCATACAGCATAAAATAGTGTCAGCACTGTTAAAACCTTTTTTGTACATAACATTTTTATTGGGTTGTTAAACATAACAATAAGACCACCTCAGAGAAGTCTTACAGTACAGAGAGTGAAAAAGTCTGGCTGGGGGAGATGTCCCCCTTGGAGGTACAACTCTAGTGGTGGTCAACATATAAGAATAACAGCAATAAAACAGCAGAATCCATACGGAAAACGGGGTTCTTTAACAACGTGGCATTTCTTAGAGGCAGTACCGTGTAATAGCACAGTTAAAATCTTAAGTAATCACATAATGGTATTAATTTAATCACAACAACAGTTAGATGTGTCAGGAATGCAGTGCTCCTTCAGATATGTGTTGCCAGAAGTCACTTGTAGTAGTGAAACATAATGAGTCACCTGGAAACCAATAAGTATCATGACATCTCTAGTCATGACATTAGGATCATTTTACTTAATTCAAGTTGTGAACCAAAATTAATATAGTCAGCAGTCCTTGGTACATGCCATCCAAATATCACTGGTATCTTCAGGTTCTATCCAGTATCACTTCACATGCCCTTTGTGAGCCTGTTTCCCTAATACAATATATATAGGATCCATGCATGGTATGTGACATGGGAGTCAGTAAAGTCCTTTGTTACACTGTTGTTGTTCCAAACCTTGTTGTTGCACTAGTGCTACTTATTGAATATTCTCTGCCACTTGTGGCATATTTCCACCGTGCACCTGTAAGGAAGCAACATGCAAGTATTGTTTGTCCTTTTTCCTTAAGTTGTACACATGCTACTAATTCATTTGTGGAAGTGATAAAAATAACACACTCCAATGCTGACTAAATTGCAACACACAAAAAAAGAAACACGAGAACAAAATAAAACAAGTCCATCTGTCTTACTCACTGCCTTGTTTTGACCTTTAAACTGCACATCTGCCATCCTTTTTGATGTGGTTTCAACAAGATTGCACTATATTGGACCAGAGATACATTTTTTTCTCTTTCTATTTATAGTCTGAGACATTTTGTTAAAGTAGCAAGGTACTATAGCCAAGATATTAGGTACTTTTCTTAAGTGTGGAATTACTTTTAATATGTATTTGCAGCATGCATTTTTCATAATTCTATGTTACGCTGTCCCTAATAAACTTACATGAAGAAACCATGGGGCTGATTCAAGATGACTGTCGCAACTTCATGAGCGTGTCTGAGTTGTGACAGTGGCTTCTATAGGGACCCTGCTCCGTGTTATGAGTGGCAGGGTCCGGCACTCGACCTGTGACTTGTGGCACGATCGGCTACTGCCACGGCATGGCATAATAGTCCTGCATACTGCAAGTCACAGCCAACTACACACTGCCCCCCCCAGAGCCCCACCACCCCAGAACACCATGGCAGGCACCAGGGGGCATGGGGGGGCTGGACAGGGGGCACAGGAGTCCAGGGGGCACATTAGACAATGGACCCCCGGGGTCCCCAACAGTCGGGGGTGGGGGGCATGGATGTGTTTGTGGGGGCATGGGGAGCACAGCAGGATCTTTGCTGTGGCACCGGGGAGTGGGCATCCATTGGGTGGCACTGCGTATGCCCCTTAGAGCATCTCTGAGATGTCCTAACTCTGCTGCACCAGTGCAGCTCCTGTAATTGGGAAGGTGGGTTACAGCAGCTGCCCTTGTGGAATAAGGCAAAGTTGCTGCAGTAACCCACCTTTGCACCATGGAGTTGCAGGTTGCGGCATAGTGGGCGGCATAACCCAAAGTTGCCGCAACCCGCATATGGCATAATGCTGGTCACCTTGGGGAATCGCACATGGCATATCGCATGGCGCAAGTTGCAAGTTACACCATGGGCTTCTGCCGGCGTAAGCCATCCTGGAATTGGCCCCCATATTTTTTATCACCAGTGTTCTGTATTGGCATGTCTCATAAGGTAGATGGGCCCTGATATTCAACAGTGGCCATTTGCACAATGTAAAACATAGCGCCGCATGCACAATAGCATGCGGCCATCAGAACAGTATATTCATACAAGCAGTACACTTTGCCCAGCACATGCCACCTGTATGAATATCAGGCTGTGTTAGCACTGTGCAAAGTGCATATGTGTGGTGCCAGCAGAGTCCCCTACTGGCAACAGATACCCAGCAGCAAAGGGAGGAGAATGTATCCCAAAAGGATTAATGCTATTGCTCCTGAGTGCCATATTTGGTGGCCAGGATGCTAATGACCAT
Organism: Neoceratodus forsteri; assembly: GCA_016271365.2. Classification (NCBI taxonomy): domain Eukaryota; kingdom Metazoa; phylum Chordata; order Ceratodontiformes; family Ceratodontidae; genus Neoceratodus; species Neoceratodus forsteri. Next base: position 1,650,870,246 of record CM028131.1, on the reverse strand, counting down.
ATATGGCATGCAAGGTGCTAAGGGGCCATTATGGGACCAATAGCAGCTCTGCACAATGCCTCCATTCACAAATGTGTGGAGGCACTGTACAGAGGAGCAGCAGTTTCCACCCAATCCCAATCGAGGTATACTAACCTAACAATACCTGACAGTCCAGTAATACCCACCTCCTACCCCAATCCCACAATGACAGTAGAAACCTCCCTTGTGTCTAGTGGTCCCCACCTTCTGTCCTGATCCCTGGTAAAAGGTTAAATATCCCTAGCATCTAGTAAGACCCTACTCCTGGCTTGATCCCTGATGACAGTAAAAACATCCCTGGTGTCTACTGGTCCCCCCATGCCCAATCCACAATTAATTAGATACATTTCCTGGCAGTCCAATGGTACCAGCCCCACCCCATCCCCATTATACTATAATGACTCCCCCATTCCAGCCTGCCCACCACTTCCATCTGTCACAGACCCATCCTATGAATGTCCATTCAGGATCACCGGCAGAGCAAGACACGGAGACCAGCACAGACCCTCCTTTCAGTTCTTCAGCTGACCTCCATCTGAATGACAGAGTATAAGCAAATACATACTGTAGAAACTGCTACCAGGGAAGGTATCTTATTCTCTGGGGATTGTGGCAGGAGGGGGGTACCACTGGAAGAAATGGGAATTTATCTAATTCACCAGTGACTGGGGTGGCAGTGGACTACAACTAGATGCCAGGGATGTTTTCACTGTCAACGAAACATAGAAATTGATGGCAGAAGGAGATTACAAGATCCATCTAGTCTGCCCGATAGGGGTAACTACCCCCCCATGACACCTTTGTGCCTGTCCCAGGCATTTTTGAACCTGTTTACCATTTTGACCTCCACCACTTCCAAGGACAGACAATTCCATGGGTCAACCATGGATCAACCACTCTCTCAGTGAAGAAGAACTTCCTAACATTGCTCCTGAATTGCTCACCCTTGAGCCTCATATCATGTCCTTTAGTTCTGATGCTTTTCTTCTCCTGAAGGAGCTCCTGTACCCCACCTCATTTATACCCTTGATATACTTGAATGTCTCAATCATGTCCCCTCTCTCTCTCCTCTGCTCCAGGGAGTACATCAGGGATCAGGGCCAGAGGGTGGATACCAATAGACATCAGGGATGTTTTCACTGCCATCGTGTATTAGGGTCGGAGGGTGGTACCCATAGATGCTAGGGATATTTTCACTGTCATCAGGGAACATTGCAGGAGGGGAGTACCATGAAAGCACCAGGGATGTTTCCACTGTCGTTGGGGATCAGAGCAGGAGGGAGAGGGTGCCACTGGCACCAATGTTGCTGGTAGGTGGGGGGTCACATACCACTGCGTGTATTAAAGAGTAGGGTTTTGGAAGTGATAAATAGAGCTGCCTTTGCAACCTTTTACCACTTCCAAACTCCTCTAAATATAACACTGTTCCCTGTATAGATGAAGGCACCTTCATTTGCTTGGGTACAGTAATCTTTAGTGCAATCACACTATCCACTGAGCACCGTGCAGTGGGACCCTTGGAATATGCACCTCCCCCATTCTGATATGCTATGTATGGTTAGCACACTTTTTGTGTAAGTGCTGTGCTGACCTTCTGAATATCAGAGCCAATATTTATGTACACTGCTTTTAAATCAATCTAATTTTCTTACATGCCTATTTTAAAAAACACATTCACTGCCCCCACTTTTTTATTAAACCTCATTTCATCTTTGTATTGGTATAAGAATTTGACATATACTGTACCATTTTCATATCCAGGCTAGCTTATTTTGTTTCAGTTTAGTTTAATTGTAATTTCCATGTTTTACAAGTGTGCTGCTGATAACATGGCCTTTTATTAACATACAAACAGAGGATTAGTGCAGCCTTGAATTCACCACCCAAAAGGGCCTGTAGTTCATTTTAAATTCTTTTCTTTTTCCTTCCCCAATTTAAGTAGGTATCTTTTGTTTCCAGGTTTCAGACTGAAATGAGGGTATGTCTGGCTACCACATTTAGGCAGTTTGCAAGAAGAAAATAAAAAGAGAAGCCAGTTGCCTCCATTAGACAAAGTCTGATCACAGCCAATACGGCTGCAAAATGAGGTTACTGATCATTTTGTGCTGAACTCTCTCTGCACCAAATCAGTCTGACTGTCCCCTTCCCTCCCATTTTTCCAGCTCATACACACCTGTTAATGCTGAGCAGAGTGGCAGAGCAAGAAGAAGATACATCCCGTTCCGAATGTCCCCCGCCTGCTGCATCAATTGTTAGTGCTGAACTCTGTCTCTGAATCTCCCTCCCTTCCATTTCTCAGCTTGTACCCCCTTGCTAAATGGCTTCTATTGTACATGATAGAAAAATGAGGCTGATTAAGAGGATGCAGTTCTATAAAGGGACACAGTCAGATTTTATGCTGCTTTTCTAAGTGCATGCAGGCATTTACTCTGATGCCTGCTCCATTTCTGCAAATTACTCCTGTAACTTGTTTGCTGCACAATAGTAAAACATTTACATGTTTTTCACTAAAATTACATGTAACCCCCGGAACCCTGCCTTTTTACAAATGACAGGTGGTATGCTGTTGAAGCTGACAGCAGTACCAGGTGGGGACTGGGTTCGGGGAGGATTAGGTTACTCGGCACAGAGGGGCCTAGGTTTGGCTACTCTGCACATGGGCACCCAAGTAAATCCGAACACAGGAAGCAATAACTGTAATGTCCAATACCAGGAATGGAATTTTAAAGTGAAGTGTGACTTTTATTCACGTCCAAACTGAACAAACAAAGCATAGACGGACCCCCAAGGGGCTACATTCCTGGTAATGCAGATAAGAGATACAGAACCCTTCTTCAACATTTCAGCCCTCAGGCTCTGAACCCACCAGGCACACAGCCCGGACTTGCATGCTGCTTTGGGTACACAGCCCGACTTGTACACTATTTGGGTTTTTCCTGGCCCGGCCCTCCTGCCGGCCACCTGATCTCTGTCCATATGGCAGTGGACACATTTTCTGTTGGTGGCTCCCCAAACCACCCTAGAGCCTTCGACTCCTTAAGGGAAATTTCCTTTCAGTCCCACGTCTGGGTACTTCCCTCAGCACTGTCCAAGTGCCTGAGGCAAAGTAAAAGGGCCACAGAGCAAATCCATAGAGGAGAACCTGGTTACTAAAGATGGGGGGGTCTCCCACCTCCAGCTTCCACAATCCATACCCAGCCATTTCTCTGGACATTAAAAACTCTTTTTTGAAAGCTTGACAATGTAGATTAAAGGGTAAATGTATAGCACGTTTCCTCTACATGTCTTGACTTTCTCCTTGTACTAAACTCGAACATACTTAAACATCTCTTCCTGAAAAGCTTGGCAGTGTAGATTAAAGGGTAAATGTATAGCACATTTCCTCTACATGTCTTGGCTTTCCCCTTGTGCTGGACTTGAACATACTTTTACTTTGGCTAAGCCTATTCCTCTAGGCCTCCCACTAATTCAGCAGTCCAATCCCCACTTTAACACAGTTCAGGTGAAACATAGGCCCTTTGACAAGAGCAAAACTCACCCTTTGGTTGCAGGTGCCTCACAGGCGAATCTTGACAGCTTCGTGTGCCACAACACATTTCAGAAAATAAGGCAGCTTCTTCACTAGCCGGAACCAGGAGGTTGCCCCTGGAATAACAGGCAAACCTTCCACCCCCATCCCCTCAGGGATGGGGCACAGAGACCAGTATCAGCGGTCTCCACCACTTCAAGAACAGCTAACTGTGTTCCTCTTTAGGCGGAAACACACACCTTTCCCTAAAAGTAGCTCTATATCAGAGCTTGAGGCTCCAAGAGCCTCTGCACAGACTGCTGTACTCCTCTCTTCTTCACTGCTCACACACAACTGCTTTCCACTGTTCAAAAACTCCCAACATTCTAACCTAACTCCCATCTTCAGATTCCAATGTGGCTCATGCAGCTATGATAGTTCTATGGTGATGTCATCCCTCAGTCTCAGCTGAGACTGAGAACAGAGTGAGACAGCGTGAAATCCATTTAACTGGAGTTTCACAAGCTGCCTTCCCTGCCTACCACTAGGTCTTACTGGGATTCTAGTAACCCTGGGTAACAGGGGGGTTACATACACTTTAAGCGTCCCGATCTATATGCCGTCTGGCTGCAGCTCCTGCGCGTCCACGTGAAAAAATGGCACCGATCCACGGGAACACTCATTCACGAATGAGTTGGGCATAATTTTTTGTAGTTAAAAAAAATAGTGTGCAGGTAGTATTCCCTTCATTGCACTTTACAAAGTTAGCCTCAATTAAAGGGAGAGCTGTTACCTATTTAATTTTTTTACTAAAAGTTGAAGCTTGTGACACAGTGTGAATGCGCATGCCCAGAGTCACAGCTTCCACTTTCAGTGAAAAAATTAAATAGGTTAGAGCACTCTGTTTTCACTGGGGCTAACTTTGTAAAGTTAGTGCAGTGAAGGGGATACTACCTGGCACACAATTTCTTTTAAGTACGAAAAAATATGCCCAACTCATTCGTGAATGAGTGTTCCTGAGGACCAGTGCCATTTTTGTACAAGGACACACAGGAGTGGTGGCCAGATGGTATTTAGGCCAGGACACTTAAAAAGGTAATTTTAATAAAAAAAACATGTTTGTTTTACTTTTTGTGTGGCAGACAAGTTACAGGAGCAATTTGCAGACATGGAGCAGCCAACAGAGTAAATGCTTGCATGCACTTAAAAAAATGACATAAAACCTGACAGTCTCTTTCTATTACGAAAACAAATACTGACAGCACTAATACATTCTTTTGAAAAACGGAGCCACAATCTCATGCTGATACACATGTGTAGGATCGTTGCTTCATTTTTCAAGTGTACTTATTAGAGCTGATAATGCTAGTTTTCATTATAGAACTGCATCCTCCTATGTAGCCTCGATGTCTGTATTGGGTACCAAACGGTGATAAACAGATCGGAAAAAAAATGCAGACAGCAGGATTGGGAGCACAAAATTAGTATGATGAGAAAGGGGGGAGGGAGGAAGCGACTGTACTGTACTGAATGGAGAGACATGGAGAGACGTGATTCAACTTCACCCGGTGGAAGCAGACAGGCTGTGCTGTGATAGGAAACATTTCAGACACTCCAGAATCCCCTTTTTCTTCCAGATCATAAGAAGTCACCAGCATAGCTCTCACTGTACAGCCATAAAAAGGAAAAAGTCAGCATTTACCAATCCCCCAATGAATCGAGCATTATGCCCCTATCCCTCTAAGATGCTTTGGAAGGCTGGAGGCATGCTGTAAATTATTATTTTTATTATTTAATTATTGTGTCCCTGTTTTTTGAGGACTACCAACCCCATGGGGAACCTACTTGAGCAAATACCTGGGCATCTGATTGGATGCCAAGTGTCCAGCCCCCAGGAACCCCCAGCCCTCTGCGCTCCTCTCTTTCGGTGATGGTGGTGACTACAGTCTGTAGAATTGGCTATATTCAGTCCAATCTTGGGGTGTGCAGGCTACACACCAGATAGGTGCAACAAGTAGCCAGCTCCGTCTATGTGGATCTGGCCCTATATAAATTTGCTACATGTTACATAATTAATCTGCTTTGTGTCTATGGTAGACCTATACCAAAGATGCTGTTTTTCAGACCTGCTCTCTGATATTACTTGAGGCACAGCAAGAGGCCTTGCTTTTATTCTCTCACCTGATCTCCCTCCTACTACTACAGGTGGTGGAAGTCTGCACCATTTAGCTCCCTTCCATTATCACTAGTACTAGTATAATTCTAGACCTTTCAACCTGAAGGTCATGTGTTTCTTTTGCTTCGTTGTTGCCATAACCTATTCTGCCTTTCTTGTCTTTGCACGCCCACCTGTTTGGGTCATCTGCTCTCTGGATCTGAGTGACAGCAGCCAAAGTCATCACATCATTAATTAGTGAATGAACAGTACCTCAAGTGGGATCTTAAGCAACAGTATCATCATTTTCCTGCTGACAGATAAAAGATTCAAATACATTTTCAATGTAAAGTTTATTTCTTCAACAAACAGTCACTACATACTATGTAGAAAAAATGACAGGCAACTGTGAATTTCAAGGCTGCAATTTCATCAAGGGGTTCTGGTGACATCATAAACCACTCGAGCAAAGCTCACGTCATTTGTAAATGTCACTAGATCCCCAAATGGACTTACAGCCTAGTAAGTGGTAATTTACAGTTGTGCTATTTTTATTTTGCAGAAAATATGGTCAAACACTGTTTGCAGGGTTTAAAACAGTCACAAATGAATACATTTCTTTCCTTGTCAGTAGAATGTGTACAAACAGGAACTGTTTACCTTCCCAGTAAAATGGAGCAATAGTTTTCTACACTTCACATTGAAGAGTCAATATAAACTGTGGAATTCAGAGAAAGTTTCTAAACATTAACCCCCTGGTGTTCCCTGTCAGCTAGGCTCATCCACCATGCTGCTGCACATCCTAGCTCTCCTGCCCTTCCTCTTTTCCCTCCCTACCCTTTCTCCATTCTCTGCCCTCTGTCTTCCTCTCGCCTACTCCCTCCAACCCCTCTCCTTCCCCCCATCTGACCATCCTCATACCTGTCCTTCCTTCCCCATTCCCCTGGTATGCTGTGCTGCCTTCTACCTGCTCCTTGGCTCCATCTTGAAACTCTCTGGTGTCTCCTGCTACCTCCCTCCCACTCCTCCTTTCTGCTGCCCCCTCCACTCCTCTCCTTCTAAGCAGCTTCATTGCTCCATTAAGCTCCTTGTACCCTTGCTACTTCTAGTGGAAGGTGACATCAAGCTTAATCATGACCTCAGCCCCACCTCTCCAATGCAGCATCCCAAAGGACTGTGGTTTTCCCACTTTAACATCAGCAGCCTCCTTCCGAAGCCAGATCTGTTGCAGCTCCTCATGGTGAACCTCCAGCCAGATGTTCTTTTCCTTGGAATTGTGGCTCTCCCACAATGTCCAAGACTGAAGTATCCATCACTGGTTACTCCATAGCTAGGTGGGATTGCCTGCAGAGGAGCAGTGATGTTGCAATCTACCTGTCCTCTGGCATCCAATTTATGCCTGTGCCATCAGTCTCTTCTCCCTCCTCCTATGAGTTTCTCCTTCTCAAACTCACCTTCCCATTCTCAGTCCCTCTGTTTGTAGCATGGGTGTACTGCTGTCCTGGACTGTCCCCTGATTCAGTCACTGAATCCCTTTCCTCCATCTGCTCCCACTCCTCTGGTGTTTTGGTGATACCTGGGGATTTCAACATTAATGAGCTCTTCCTCTTCATGCACAAACTTTGTCACAATGTTAAATCCCTTCAACTATCCCAACTGATATTGGACTCATTGGGCTCAATTCTCAAAGAGCTCTTGAACGGATGCAAGCTGGCAGCTTGCATCAAAGCCTGGTGTGTCAGGGACCCTGCATCCGAGTCTCAATCTGGGAGGGTCCTGGCAGCAAAGTCCCTCGACTTGCAGTAACCTAGGTCATGCACCAAACAGACAGACAGAACATCCTGAGGGTGTGCCACAAGCTGTGGGGCAGTTGTGTGCTGCTCTAGCTAGTCTCTGGTGGCTAGTGGCACCCCTCCCCAATCCCTGAAGCCCCCCAAAATTAGTTATTAACAAAATCCCCTGGTGGTCTAGTGAATCCCCCTCTGCAATCCCTGAAAATTAGTTATAAACAATATCCCCTGGTGGTCTAGTGGACCCCCCTCCTCAATCCCCATGTCCCCAAAAATGAATTATCAATAAAACCCCCTGATGGTCTACAGGACCCCTCTCCCCGTTCCCCGATGTCCCTAAAAATTAGTTATAAATAATATCCCCTGGTGGTCTAGTGGACCCCCTCTACCCGATCCCCAATGTCCCCTGAAAATAAGATATCAATAAAATCCTCTGGTGGCCTAGTGGACCCCCTCCCCAATTCCCCATATCCCTAATATAAATTTGCAGTCCTAAATCCCTGGTGATCTAGTGTCTCCCCCTCCCCCCAGCTCCAATCCCCTGTTATGAATTAATACAACATCAGTGGTGGCCTAATGGACCCCACCTCCCACCCCGGCTGGCAGTGTCCCACCACCCCGCTCCCCCATCCCCAAACAGAGCCAGCAACTGGCACAGCCTACCACTCACCACCAAGGCCAACTACCAACTGAGCTCTCAATGAGCGCTGAACTGTATTCAGTACACACCCACTGACTGAAAGCGAGCTGTCAATCAATGGACATGTACTGAATACAGTACAGAGCTCACTGAGAGCTCAGTTGGCAGCTGGCCATGGTGGTGAGCGGTGGGCTGTGCCAGTCACAAGCTTGGTTAGGGGACGGGGAAGCAGGGTGGTGGGACACTGCCAGTCAGGGTGGGGGTCTGCAAGACCACCATTGATGTTATGTTAATTCATAACAGGGGATTGGAGTTGGGGGAAGGTGCTAGATCACCAGGGAATTAGGACTGTAAATTTATATTAGGGACATGGGGGATCAGGGAGGGAGTTCCACTAGACCACCAGGGGATTTTATTGATATCTCATTTCGGGGACATCGGGATAAGGGAGAGGGACTGCTAGATCACCAGGCATGATTAATATATGATAATGGAGGATTGGGGCCTAGGAGCTCCCTGCTGCCACGCCCCATCTCCCATTATCGTATATTAATCATCCCTGGTGATCTAGCATGGCACGTTGCCACAAAGTGTTACACTCTCCTAGGGGGATATGTCTAAATACCCTTATACCAGCCCTGACTGGTCTAATGGTACTTATAAATTCTCCCTCTGGGAGAGTTTTGTGAATCCCACTTTCGGGGATGTGGCAGCTTGCATCTGCCTTATGCTCCCTAGTGCCACGCTGCAGCCCATTTTGCATCACACAGGTGGCACAAGACTTGTTTGGTGCAGGCAACCTGTGGTTGATGCAGTCTGCCTTTGAGAATTGCTCCCAGTGCATCATTTGGTGCAAGGGACACTTTGCGCCATTCATTGTGGCGCAAGCCCCTTGCACTGCACTGGGAGCTTCGAGAATCGGGCCCCATATGTCTCAGTCATAAAGCCTTGAACCATACTCTTCTGGACTGGGTACGCTTGTCTCACCCTCCCCAACACCACCACCATATTGTGGATGTAGTTGTCCTCCCCAATGCTCTCAGTGACTAACATATGGTCTACTGTGTGTACAAGTTCCATTGCCCTAAAACTCCTCCTAAAATCTTCCTTCTTCAGTCCTTCAAATCACTGGATTTGTGCTCCCGCCATGTTGATCTCTCAGCCACTGACTTGTCCCACATCTCAAAAGCCACCAACATCAACTCAGCCTTCAAATCCTTCCATGCCAAATTTGTGTCTGTCTAGGACCATCATGCCCCCTCAGGAAAACCAGCGTCTGGGGTTCCCAGCTTCCCTGGATCTGTGCCAAGGAGCTGGCGTCACTTTCAGCATGTGATTTAGCCTGAAGGCCCTATAATACCACTGGTTCCACTGCAGCCCTTTTAAATTACCAGACCCTTCGCAATGCTTGCATCAAAGCTACCAGGTTTGCGAAATATCAGTCCTTCACATCCAACCTCCAAAACAAACTAAATCACCCATCCAAGTTCTGGAAACTTATCCACTCCCTCATCTCCCCCAAGTCCCAGTCCCTCCAGCCATCCCTCAGGGTTGACAACTATCACATCACTGACCCTGCTGCAATTGCTGCTTTCTTCAACTCCATCTTCACCATCTGCACCTTTTTGCTCCTCTCCTTCCCTCTTCCCTCAGCCCTTGCACTCTTTCTCCTTCTTCCCTACCCCTTCCTTTGCTTCTCTTAAGGCCCTTATAGCTCCCAACCCCCAAAACTGTACGAGTCCTGATGGCCTTGACTCCAAGCTTCTGCACCTTTTCTGTACCAGCCATCACCTTTCCTAGTACCTTCCTCCCTAACCTCTAATTCTCCTTGGTCTCTGTTCCGGATGCCTGGAAATGGGCTATTGTCATTTCCCTCCCTTAAAGGGATGATCCTTCCTCTCCTGGAAACATTCGACCCATCTCTCTTCTCTCCACCCTGGCCAAGCTCCAAGAATATCTTGTCCTCTCACAACTCTCCCCTTTCCTCAACTCTTCCTCCTTTTTAGTGCCCTTCCACCCTGGCCAAGCTCCAAGAATATCTTGTCCTCTCACAACTCTCCCCTTTCCTCAACTCTTCCTCCTTTTGGTGCCCTTCCACCTGGCCAAGTTCCAAGAATATCTTGTCCTCTCACAACTCTCCTTTCCTCAACTCTTCCTCCTTTAGTGCCCTTCCACCCTGGCCAAGCTCCAAGAATATTGTCCTCTCACAACTCTCCCTTTCCTCAACTCTTCCTCCTTTTAGTGCCCTTCCACCTGGCCAAGCTCCAAGAATATCTTGTCCTCTCACAACTCCCTTTCCTCAACTCTTCCTCCTTTTAGTGCCCTTCCACCCTGGCCAAGCTCCAAGAATATCTTGTCCTCTCACAACTCTCCCTTTCCTCAACTCTTCCTCCTTTTAGTGCCCTTCCACTCTGGCCAAGCTCCAAGAATATCTTGTCCTCTCACCTCTCCCTTTCCTCAACTCTTCCTCCTTTTTAGTGCCCTTCCACTCTGGCCAAGCTCCAAGAATATCTTGTCCTCTCACAACTCTCCCCTTTCCTCAACTCTTCCTCCTTTTTAGTGCCCTTCCACCCTGGCCAAGCTCCAAGAATATCTTGTCCTCTCACAACTCTCCCCTTTCCTCAACTCTTCCTCCTTTTTAGTGCCCTTCCACCTGGCCAAGCTCCAAGAATATCTTGTCCTCTCACAACTCTCCCCTTTCCTCAACTCTTCCTCCTTTTTAGTGCCCTTCCACCCTGGCCAAGCTCCAAGAATATCTTGTCCTCTCACAACTCTCCCCTTTCCTCAACTCTTCCTCCTTTTTAGTGCCCTTCCACTTGGCCAAGCTCCAAGAATATCTTGTCCTCTCACAACTCTCCCTTTCCTCAACTCTTCCTCCTTTTAGTGCCCTTCCACTCTGGCCAAGCTCCAAGAATATCTTGTCCTCTCACAACTCTCCCTTCCTCAACTCTTCCTCCTTTTTAGTGCCCTTCCACCCTGGCCAAGCTCCAAGAATATCCTGTCCTCTCACAACTCTCCCCTTTCCTCAACTCTTCCTCCTTTTTAGTGCCCTTCCACCCTGGCCAAGCTCCAAGAATATCTTGTCCTCTCACAACTCTCCCTTTCTCAACTCTTCCTCCTTTTTAGTGCCCTTCCACCCTGGCCAAGCTCCAAGAATATCCTGTCCTCTCACAACTCTCCCTTTCCTCAACTCTTCCTCCTTTAGTGCCCTTCCACCCTGGCCAAGCTCCAAGAATATCTTGTCCTCTCACAACTCTCCCTTTCCTCAACTCTTCCTCCTTTTAGTGCCCTTCCACTCTGGCCAAGCTCCAAGAATATCTTGTCCTCTCACAACTCTCCCTTTCCTCAACTCTTCCTCCTTTTTAGTGCCCTTCCACCGTGGCAAGCTCCAAGAATATCTTGTCCTCTCAACTCTCCCTTCCTCAACTCTTCCTCCTTTTTAGTGCCCTTCCACTCTGGCCAAGCTCCAAGAATATCTTGTCCTCTCACAACTCTCCCTTTCCTCAACTCTTCCTCCTTTTAGTGCCCTTCCACCCTGGCCAAGCTCCAAGAATATCTTGTCCTCTCACAACTCTCCCTTTCCTCAACTCTTCCTCCTTTTTAGTGCCCTTCCACCTGGCCAAGCTCCAAGAATATCTTGTCCTCTCACAACTCTCCCTTTCCTCAACTCTTCCTCCTTTTAGTGCCCTTCCACTCTGGCCAAGCTCCAAGAATATCTTGTCCTCTCACAACTCTCCCCTTTCCTCAACTCTTCCTCCTTTTTAGTGCCCTTCCACTCTGGCCAAGCTCCAAGAATATCTTGTCCTCTCACAACTCTCCCCTTTCCTCAACTCTTCCTCCTTTTTAGTGCCCTTCCACTCTGGCTTCAGGAAGTCCCGCTCCATGTCCACCTCCCTCCCTCCTCCAGCTCACTGACTCCATCCTGTCCGGTATGAACCAGGGCCAGTTCACTTTGGCCATCTTTGTCAACTTGGCCAAAGCCTTTAACATTGTGTCATGCCCCCTCCTCATGGAGAAGCTTAAGGCAGCGGGGTTCTCTGTATCTTCAATCAGTTGGTTCTGCTATTACCTTGAGGGTAGGTTGCAAGCTGTCCATATTGCCAATTGCACTCTACTGCCAATCAACTAGCAGAAGGAATATTAAACCAAAAATTTAGTTTTTACATTTTCTCATATTTTCTTTCATTTTTATCAAACATTTATTACTCTTATTAAACATTTATCCCTGTAACCCATTTTCTAAGCACAATAATACTCTCAGGGTGGTTGGTATGGGTTATGCCCACCCTTCCAGAGGCTATAAGGCCCTCCACTTGTGGCATTGGGCCTCATTATGCCCCTGGACAGGCTAGTACAGCCAACACCACCCACCCAGCCTTGTTTTATTTTTTACCCTTTTTCCCTCCGATTGCCGCTACCTGGGGCCTCTTCAGTTGGACTGGCATGTCCCATCTGCTGAGACCCTCCCTACCAGTGGACCTGCTCCCTTGATCCACCCACAACACACCACTGGAGTACCCCCCACTCATGACCCCCAGGGTGGTACCGCCTACAGCTCCTTGGCACTTACCTTCTTAATCAGACCCCTAGGTGGAGGTGAAGATCATGGGTTGGCAGGTCCCTGGAATTCAGGATGCAGCATAGAATGTGGAGGCAGCCAATGTCTACCTCCCAGGAGGCAGGGTTTTTCCTCCTTGTTTCTCCCCAGGGGCACGGATGTGCAATGACATCCAGCACGGGGTAGGTGCGCTCCCTCACCACTCCCCGCGGATGTCCGCCATCGCCCCCACCCTTTCCATGGTGGCCCCTGCTGTAGCACACCCAGTCTCCACTGGGAGTCACTGATAGCAGGGATGCCATGACTCACCCTCCCCGACAGGGGAAAGCAGTCCTCTGGATGCTAGATCCTTTCTCCCCCGGCCGACTCCTGGCGACCCGAGCTTGCTCCCAACCCCAGATCACCGGTGTGGTACAAGGTATAGTATCCAGTGCCTCAAACCTCAGTGCCACTGGACCGGCTTACACTGCTTTGTATTATTGCTTACATGGATGTATTGTTCCAATAATGGAAGCCCTAAGCAAGGGACATAAACTATATCATACAGCTCTAAAATGGTTCTTACTACGTGTGTGTAAATCAGAAACACCCACTAGGTTAACTAAAAAGCCTGTAGATTTGGAACAGTAACAGAATTCAAACTAGTATTTAAAAATCAGCTTCTACAGTGGAAAATCACTTTCAGGATCAATGCATTTCACCTTTAAAATAAATAGTATATGTTAAGAATAACTACTATACATGGAAAATACACTCATGAAAGTCAATTAGGAATAAAGAAGGAAAGTAAAGAATATTTGTCATTTGAGACAGATATAAAAAAGATATAAAGGAACGTTTTAGGTTTCAGTTTGATACAGTACTACATCTGTCTTTGTATCACCACGTGGCTCAAGCAATTTAAAAGGTCTCAGAGTACCTTTGGGTCAGTGCAGGCTAGTAATTTGTTAATTACCTATACAGGGGTTTTGTGTATGTTTCCTAAAATTAGCCTAAATCACAACTTATGTATTTTTTCTTATCATCAACAATTTGACATTACAGGCCCTATATTCAAAGTTTTGCCCCGGGGTTAATATAGCACCGCCCCGCGTGCTGAAATAGCCCAGAACCAATAGCCCGCTATATTCAAAGGGATAGCCCCAGTGCTAAACCTGCTGAATACAGCATGCTAAGAAAGCTAGGTAAACTGGGCTGGGAGTGCAGTGCAATAATAGCCCTGGAATAAGACAGCTCTGAATATAGCAACCAGGAAGTGCAAACCACAACAGCAGCCCAGTTCACAGCGACCGGAAGGACTGTAGAGGTGAAATATGTGTCCAATGTGTGTGCCAGCAAAGGAATGGAGTCAGCAGAGCTGCAAGCACCAGCTCATGTGAATGTACAGTGTGCAAAAATGAAAAATGATTCCATAACGTTTGCGCACCACACATACCATTTGCTCAGGTCTTGCGCGGCGCTAAGCCATTTGTCTGGTCTATCACGTTTGCCCAGGGAAAAAATCTGCTATATTCAAAAGTGACATGCAAATGAGCCTACTTAGGCAGTCAGTGGGCAAACATCCAGATTAGCATCTCATTATGCCCTGATTTGCGTTCAGTTTGCCCAGCGCTATTGCAGAGTCCCACAGCTCCACCTGTAGGTCAGTCTGGAAGTACAGGGGCTGGCTGGGTCTGCCCACAGCTCCACCTGTAGGTCAGTCGGGAGGAGCATGGTGGTAGCTGCAGGCTACATACATACAGAACTGCATAGAATAATGTGCTCCAGGGGACTGCACAGCACAGGCAATGGTGGTGGTGCTGGATGCAGTAGTCCAACCGGAGGTCCTGCCATACAGTGCACAGCAGACAGTACAGTGACACGGGGGCCAGTGATGTGTGGGACACAGCACTGCCTATGATGTGGTGGGCAGCACTGTACATGGTGACAGTCCCATCTTGCAAGGGTGTACCAATGGTGGACAGTACTGTACTGCTGTTGTGCGACTCACAGACGCTGCACTACTGGCATGGGATGCTCACAGTGACATATATATTGCTGGGCAAGGGTGTCAGCAGGCATACACACTGTACTCAGCAGAGTACAGTACAAACATCAGGCAGGGGCAACAAACAGAGGGAAGCAGGGATATTGTGAGTCACACTGGGCCTGTGTTGCACTGAGACCTTTTGACTTTGTTGTTCGCTATGGGGCACTGATGCTACCAGCCAAATACACAAACATGAACAACGTACCAGGCAGGCAGAAGAACAAAGGAAGGAGGATTATAGGAAGAAATCAATTACTGGAACTCAGACATGGCAAAAAGAGGTGGGCCCTATTGTTGGTGTGGCGTGGCAGCACATATTTTGGCTTATGTTTGCATAATGGGAGGGCAACAGTGCAGCTGTTTTGAGTACATGTTTAATATTCCTGGCTACACCCCTTTTGCTGTGTGTGTGTGCTGTGGTGTCTGTACAGCTGTGCGGTATGTGGCTGGGGGGTCTTACCATCGGACAGGCACACAGGTGTTGGGGTATTCCCTGCACTGGACCATTTGCACTGTGTGGCTTGTCCCAGCCATGTGGCAGCACCCAGTATGTGGTGCAGACTGGTCACCTGTACACCCCCCATGCCCCCAGTGCTGCATGTGTGTGCTGGCATCTGTTGGTGTCCACAGAAGGGTGGTCTGCAGGTGTGTGCTGTATGGCTGCACTGCCATGGTGTCCACTGGGGGCTGGGTCACCATTTACTGCCTGGTATGGCTGGGACTGGTGACAGATGATGGCATCATAGTGATGCCATCAGTGGGCAGCATGTTTCCTCTATGTCTGGCTTAATTCTATGTGCCATACTTATTGGTAAGGGTCGCACAAAGCCATGCAAACATCACGCAAAGCCACAAAGTCACGCAAAGCTGGTTTGCCCAGAGTTAAGACAACCTTTTCCTGGGCGGCAATTTGCACCACGCAAAGTGTTGCGCTAAGTCACGCAAAATCACTTTGCATGGCGCTAGTCACTGAATATAGCATTGCGCTGACATGCACCCTCAGTTTGCCCCTTGCATACATTATCATTTTGCCCAGCGCTAATACGGTTTGTACGCGTTATTTGACCTTTTGAATATAGCAGACTAGCACTAAACCTGGCAAACGTTTGCGCCCAGTACAAAGATTTGAATATAGGGCCCTACATGTTTTATGCCTTTGACCGCTGCCATTCTGCACTTGCAGTTAAGACTTATGCTACTGGTAGCAATCGCCGAGGCACGGTGGTAGTGCTACAGTTCGCTAACCTGGTGCCTTGGGAGTGGGAATGGACTCCAGTTGAATTAGGGGTTGGCTGGGGGAGGAGGATCAAGCATGCCATGGACATCTCTCCCTAGGGTGGGGGTCACTGAATCCTGCTGCTTGATTGCCACCTAATTGCGGTCAGGTGGCAATACAGTGGGTGCACACAGACAAGGAGGTGGGCAGCCACCATCATGCATGCCTGTGCATCATTGCATCCCAGCACCCTCAAAGGAGAAAATCCAAGGAGAAAATCTCTGGTCTGCTGAGACAGTGCCAACACCCCCCTACAGGCTGGCACATGACTGACAGGGCAGGCCACCAATCACACTGTGGTCTTGAGTAAGTGGTGGGTAACTTGCAAGTCCCTGAGAAGGTTGGTGATGGGGGCTGAGGGTGCCTTCAGGAAGGAAGCCAAGGAAAAACCTTTATTGAAAAAAGGCATGCTATTATTCCTGGAGCATCTGTTTCTAAGAAATTGCTCATGAATATTTGAAATCAAAACCTAGTAAGGGTAACTCTAAAGCACTGATCTTTTTTTTTTGCTAACAAGTGCTTTATTTTGAACGTCACAATGCCACAAAGTCCTTTTGTTTAGAGATACCTGCTAGCTTTTTCTTTATCTGATTCTTTACAAGATCCCTTGAATATTGTAAGGGGTTCTGCCAGATATCACCAAGGCCAAGTTGGTTTAAGTTTTTTCTAAAAAAGTAAGCCAAACTGTTTAAAAACCCTAAATGCCCCAATCTTCTTTTTGCTTATGGCATGTATTAGTGAGCCTTTTATTTTTTTGGACATTTTAAAGCGATTTTCTGATTTCCACCAAAATAATTCACAGTTGGCATCAGTAGAACTCACACATAACTCTCCCAAAATGTGAATTTTTGGACATTCAGTTTTTACTACTGAAGGCATTTTGCAAGAAAACAGGCTTTTCACCCTTTAGAGTTTATTGGTTCCTGTTGCTTTTCTTGCCTTGAAGTCACAATACTCTACTTGTGATAACAGGCTCTTTTCTGTGGCAACTGGTTGTGATGTCACAGAAAAAAATTAGTAACTTCATTGGCTGAGAGACATCAGATAACTGTGCATTAAATCCCTATAAATGTACAGTCAGCAGATAAATTTCATTTTCCTAAACAAAAAAAAACTTAACTTATTGACACATTTCACTACATTCTGAAATGAAAGTAAAAAAAAAAAGTAGCCGCCATCTTGACGATCTTTATTTTTGTTTATTTATTGAGGATTCAGAAAATACCTTAAGAGACAAAGACTATTTTTCAAAGGTTCCACGTCAGTACAGGTAAACACAGTAGGAGAACAGTACAGAGCAAATACAAAATAGTAACACAAGCAATCAAGACACAATACAATAATGCATTAAATCGGCTAACATTTCAGATACTGGTTTTACCTGGTGCAAGGCACAAGTCCAGGGAACATATGAAAACTGCAGTGTAGGGCTAACAAAGAGAGATTCTAGAGTGAGTAGGGGGAATATACGTCCAGAGGCCCTGGTCAGTGGATATTGGGTGGAGGGCAGGTTTGGTGGCAGTCACAGAAATTTGTGGACTGTAGGTGGTTCCTAAGGTTGGTTTTGTAGGGGCCTAGTCTATTCAAGTTTATGAGGGTGTTAGGCAGGCTATTGACCCAGGTTGGGGATCAGTAACTAAAGGACCTTTGGAACTGGGAGGTGCAGCATCGGGGGAGCACGAGGAGTTGCCTGCTAGCACTACGGGTGAGCTGCTGTATCATGGTCCATTGTATTAGGGGGGAGAGTCCAGCAGGGGTGAGATGGAGGGAAATCTTTTTGGCCATCAGGCAAGTGTGAAACCTTATTCGGTTATCTAGGTTAAGCCAATTTGTGGCATTGTAATGGGAACATGTGTGGGTTTGACGATCGGAGCCCAGGGTGAGGCAGCAGACTTTGTTGTGGGACAGCCGAAGTCTGGATAAGGCCAAGGAGCTGGCAGCGCTATAGATAAGAATGCCATAGTCCAGAAGGGAGAGGACTGAGGAGGAGGAGACCGCAAGGCAAAGGGCATCAGGAGTGAGACAGTGTTTAAACCTGTAGAGGATGCTGAGCCGGATGTTGAGGGCTGTAGATAGTAGGTGAATGTGGAGGTGGAAATTGAGGGCTGGGTCAAGAGTGACTCCTAGGTATTTAAAGGAGTTCACTTGCTCAAGAGATGTCTGGTTGGTTGTTAGTAGTGGCAGACAGCTGTCCTTCTTGGAGCTAAGTGGGTGAGAGAAGTACATAACTTTGGTCTTTTTATAGTTTAGAATAAGACGCTGTGAGGTGAACTACTTTTTGGCATCACTGAAGGAGGACTGAAGAGAGAGGTGGAGCTGAATGGGGTCATGGTTGGAGGAGTACAGGACAGCATTGTCCACGTAGAGTAGGATGTTGCCTGAACAGGACTGGGGGAGGGAGTTGAGAAAGAGGCTGAATAATAAAGGTCCGAGGATAGACCCCTGCAGGACGCCAGAGCGAACAGGCAGTTCGCTGGATAAGGTGGTTCCAATTTTGACTCGCTGCGAGCGGAATGCCAGATAGTCAGAGAACCAGCAGAGGGCATCATGAGAGAGACCGTGTTTGGAGAGGGTACTTAGTAGGAGGGGGTGGTTGACGGTGTCAAATGCTTTTGTGAGGTCAAGGAAGACTGCACCGGAGAGCTGACCTCTGTCGATGGCCGTATGGAGGTGGGTAGTGAGCTCGAGTAGGGCGGTAGTCATGCTGTGTCCTTTGTGGAAACCATGTTGCTGGTGGCAAAGTATTTCGTGTTTGTTTAGGTGGTCAGTGAGCTGATCAGAGACTATTTGCTTTAGTGCTTTAGATGGGGGGGAGAATAGATATAGAGTGATAGTTGCTGGTGGAGGTACGGTCTCTGTTCTTAAATATGGGGGTGATGGAGGCAGATTTCCAGTGCAAGGGGAATTTCCCAAGGCACAGAGATCAGTTAATAATGTGAGTTAGGGGGATCAGCACCTCAGAAAGGGTGAGCCAGAGAAGTCTCAGGTCTAAGGAGTTGCTACTGTTTAGGGAGTGGCTTAAGGCTTTTTTAAGGTATGGCTCTGCAGACTTAGGGGTGATGCAACATAGGTGAAATGGAGGGTGTGTTGTGGGGGAGGAGGTGTAAGAGACAAGGAGTGGGTCAAAGAAGTGGGGAAGGAGGACATGGCTGAGGTCAGTAAAGACATGATTAAAGGTGGTGGCAATGCGGGAGGGATCAGAGGTCAGGCCGTCTTCGACCAGGATTTGCATGGGGGGCAGGGTTGTGGGCTTTGCTGCAGATGTCCTTAATATTGTTCCAGAATTTGCACCCCACACCCCAGGTACTGGTTAGGGCGGATTTGTAGAACTCTGCCTTGGCTTTGCACAGAGCCCATGTGCATTGGTTATGGGCCTCTTGGTATTTCTGTCTGTCAGATGGCAGGCCAGTCTCATTGGAGAGGTGCCATAGGGAGTCCCTGGACCGCATTAGGGCCAGTAGATGATCCGATATCCATGGTGTAGGATTGCCTTTGACCATCTTTTTGGTCAGAGGGGCTAACATATCACAGATAGCGTTATAGGAGTGAATGAAAAGGTCAAGGGCTCTGTCAGGGTCAAGGGTGTTAGTTATGAATGACCAGTCCATCGTACTAAGATGGGTTTTTAGGAGTGAAAGTTTACCAGGCCCAAATTTACAATGTAGGATCATTTTCAGAGGGGATTTGGGGGTCTTGAACGTCCAGGAGCAAAAGACAGGGGAGTGGTCACTAATCATGTCTGGGAGAATAGTAATGCTGGAGATTTTGTGTGGGTAGTTTGTGAAAACTAGGTCCAGCAGGGAGGAGGACCCAGTGTGCTGGTTTAGTCAGGTGGGTGAAGGGACTATTTGTGTGAGGTCTTGGGTTGTGGCTGCATTGATGAATGGGGCAGCTGCCTTGGATAGCCAGTTGATATTGCAGTCCCCCAGAATAATTTTTTTATTTTGAGGGGGTAAGGTGGCAAGATAGGACAGGAGAGAATGGAAGGCCGCCTTTTGGTCCCTTGGGGGAATGTAGATAGCAGTGATGAGCAAGGGGGTATGGGAATGTCCGATAGTAAGTTTGAGAGCGAGTGCCTGGGGTCTAGATAGAAGGTGGGGAAGGGGGAGCAGGTGAACATTTAGGGTGTCCTTGGTGTATAAGACACATCCACTCCCTCGCTGACCCTGATGGTCCACACGGAAAACATTATACTCAGGGAGGGAGACCAATGAGTCTGGGATACGGGGGAAGAGCCAGATTTCACCCACGGCAATGATATCAGGTTGATACTGCAGGACCCATCCCTGGTAGGAGTCCATTTTTTTAGGAGGCTGCAGATGTTTAGGGAGGCAATACGTAAACCACCAGTAGGGGATAGTGTGGGCATGGAGGTTGCAAGGGGCCCAGGGTTAGGGTGTATATTTCCAGACATAAGGAGTAGGAGGAGGAGAGACCTGAGGATGGGATTCTAGGCCAACTTTTTGGGGCAATGCAACTTGAGAGCTGGGGACCCTTTAGTGGCAGAGAGTATGGGATGGGGAGGGTAAGTATGTAGAGGGATGCCTGGATAAGGAATTGCAGTGGGGGGGGGGTGTCAGGATTGGGGGATGAGGTGGGGTGGCAAAGGGGTGCTGGGATCCAGGCACCCTTTACTTGCAGTGGCAGGGTATTGATGGAGGAGGTTTCCAGTGCAGTATAGTACTTGCTTAGTTGTAGGACAAATGATCACTGTAGGTGTGGTGAGATAGTTCGTGGGTGGATTCTGACAGGCGGGCATCAAGACATCGTTGATATAGTTTGGGAGATTTACAGGATAGATAGTGGGGGGAGGTATCAGTACAGGGAAGAGCAGGGTGAGTATGGGGCAGAGAGAAACATAGTAACTAAGTGGTGGGAGGAGGATCAGAGAGAAGCCAGTAAGGGGAGATGAACCACTGAGAAACCTGCTCCTAGTGGCAAGCGTGTATAATCTGCAAGTGGAGAAGTGGGCTGATTGGTTCAGAGCCACGTCCTGCCCGACTGTCCTGCTCCCTATATAAGGGAGAGTTGAGCAAGGGTGGTGGTGGGGGTGTTGGGGAGCCAGAAACAATTCAACAGTATCTGCTCCAGTGACGGAGCTCCTGTGCATGCCGTTGCGGTACCTTTTGCCTGTGGGGGGTGGGGGTGGGAGATGGCGACAGCTCTGCAAGCCCTTATGACCTCCGTGTGGACCCTAGCAGGATCCGGTGGTTACTGCGGAAGAAGGGAGAACAGGTAAGAATTTATAGGTAATGGGGGTACAGACTCAGTAGCAAGCTGGCAGGGGAACACTCTTAGGCAGAGAAGCTACATGTCTTGAAATTGTTGAGGGCCTTTCTAAAGTTCCTTGAGTTAAATTTAAACAGTCTGGGATAATAAACATTAGTTCAGCAGAGCATCTACCATCGTACCAGAAATGATTAGCAGTTTTTAATTTACTTTAAGCGGCGCAGGTACACTAGCTCAGCAGCGTTTGTCCTAAGCTTAAACAGAGAAGTCCTTGTGTTATGTAATTAATTTGCTACCCAATGGTTTCCTCCACTCAGTACAAATTAAATTTCCCTTATATTTAAACAGTCTGGGCTAATCTTATACTTTACTTACCCTGATTTTTAAATATATTTATTAATTAACTCTTCCCAGTCTTTCAAAAAGTAAACTACACTCCTAGCCTCCAAGGGCAACATTTAGTGGTAGCCAGGGGTTGCTTTTGAGAGCTCTATGATTTATCTGCAACCCCTATGATGTGTCTTACAACCCCTATGAACAACTACAACAAGGGTTTTCTAGGGTTGGATCATATATTATAAGACTAATTAATTATTCATAATGCTACTGACATCACTGATTGACTACTGTGCCATCTGAAATCTCTTAGACATGACCAGCGCGGCAGCCGCTCAGCTCGCGCCACCACAAAAAAATGAAAATAAACACAAATGAAAAAAATCATTATTGTGATTAGACTTATAATCACAGTAATGACTGAAGAGTCAGTCATTTCCTTTCAATTAACAACTGGCTGGATGGGGGTGGCCCTCAGCTGCACCCCAGGCCACCCATCCCCCCAGCTGGTCGTTAATCTCTAGGAAATGACCGGCTCTTCGGTCATTATTGCCTAAATATTTTGCAGATGTGGGAGTTCTGCAACCCCTATAATTCTTGTGAAATGACACCACTGTAAGCCTTCTAGTCTTTAAACACATCCTACAATAATTCTCACAAGTTACATAAATAATATAGCCTCTGAAGTCCTCCTACTAACTTCCATGGCCTGCAAACAAATAATACTGTTTTCAGCCAGTCACTCCTGCTTACACCAAGTGCCGAACAATCGTTTAAAAAAACTGTCCCTTACAAAACTCACTGTTGTTTTTTTTCTGAAAAAAAAATGGAAACTTTTTACCAGTTAGACAAATGTTCCCTTTGCCAGCCAGCTTCTAGCCTTTTTCCTCTTCTGTCTGCTGAGTTCTCTGGTCCCGTCCTGTGGGTGTGTTGGAGGGTGTGAAGCACTAACTCATCACGCAGCTCTGGCCCTAAACAAAAAAGTCTGCTACTGTTTATAAGCTCCCCGCACCATCTGCAGACTTTGTTTTGGCCCAGAGAATGAGTGAGCAAATACACCTACTGTACCTACAACTACCAAATCTGGTCACAACGTGGAGCTTTCAGCAGCAGGACATTTAGTGGTGGCATGACAGTGGTGGTGGCAGGGGCTGCTGTCCTCTCTCTCCCTACCTCACAACCCTCCCTGCTGCTGACGTGACCTTATTTGCCACAGAAACTTGACATAATCTCGCTAGCTCACTCCTGCTGATATTCCGACTGAGCTCGTATTCCGAGCCCTGCTCGACATAAACAGGGACAACACACAGTTTTGCCACTCACCTCTGATCATTCTTGGCACTGGCAACTTCCCTTACATACCACCCTCTATAGAGCTGCAGAATCCAACTGGAGACCAACATCTACAACGGACTCGAAGGGGTGACACAACCACTGACAGAACATTCAGTAAAGAAAATACAACAAACTCAGTCCCAGACAAAACAGACCAAAGAAATAAATTCAAATGAAACAGACTCCACATACAGACCACAAAGCAGGCTCATAACACCACAGCATCACCTACTAGTGAAATGCAATACATCTACAATACATAAGATAGGGAAAATGGACTATTTATTTAAATATAGTCTTTTCTTTACAAACAATTTAAACTGTTTTTTTTTAACTGGGAAAAAAGCATTCAATTTTTAAAAACTGCTTATTGACAGTAAAGCTATTTTCTAAGTGTGATAAGCCACTCCAGGGTGTGTGTTAAAGGATTTTAATGCACTTCCCAGGGGTGTAAGGATACTCTGTCTTTAGCCTCATGCCTTGCTACACCCCTGTAGCGTGCACTAAAATCCTTTAATGCACTGCTTGTCATGACTTATTACTTACATATACCGTGAGCCAGCATAATATTGGTGCTCATTTGTTCTGTGTGTTGCTGGTGCAATATCCCATATTTCAGTTCTGTAGCTGCTTTTGTCTCTGCACCGTAGTGGTTCTAGGTGTGGTGTTTTGTTTTCACTTGTCTTGTTTTTAGTAATACAGAATGGAATGCCCTGCAGTTTCATTTTTTTAATATTATGAGATTTGAGAGCTGCTGATGCCAGCTTCCAGTGTTTTACAGAAAACTGGAAAATCACATGTATTACCTTGATCCATTAGAGAAAAAATCATGAGTAGTAGAGAGAGGGTGGTCACAGCTGCACGCTGGTTCTTGAGAAAAGAGCAAAGCAGAGTGCTAGAAAGGCAAATTTTCAGCTAGAGAAGGTCTTTGTGGTGGAGGAGCCCGTACCTGCATAGAAGAGGGCAGAGGCTCTGTGGGCAGACAGAGAAGCAAGAAAAGGGCCAAACTTAATAATTCAGATACCAGGATGCCAGACAATGCTGGGCAATGGAGAAGAACTGTACAAAGAAGTTAATTAGAGGATCTGGGGAGTGCAACAGTGCTACAGTGCTTGGGCCAGAGATCTTAAGGTCATCAGATACTGGATGGTGCTACAAATACAAGAACTGTATGTGAACTGTGTGGGAATTTAGTTGAGATCATCTAGCTTGAACTGGATGTGCTGCTGCTGTTGCTGCATTTGTTGCCACATAACTAAATCTGTTAATAAGAGCTGCTTCATTCTCTTAATCTCTCTGCTCTCTTTTTTTTACCCTTTAAATGATTTAAAAAGCACCTTACTCACCGGCCTCCAGCTGTGTCGTCTGGTTGTACAGCCGCTCAGTTTACTCCGTAGGTGGCAGCAACAAGGGGCACTGTGGGGGGAGGTTAGGAGAGTAGTGGTGGATTGATTTAAGAATCAGATTCCTTATCCCAGTATAAAACTAGGCCTCCCACTTCGCTATATAATTATAAATAGATATATTGATAGATAGACATATTGGCATACGTATTAGCATATGCTAAAATTTACATTTGTGTTTATGTGTTTATTTTATTTTAGCGATTTGCAAACTCATCAATGGAAGGTAGTATTATAGGTTTTATAGAATACCTAATATATTACTTTTTAATTTTAAATTTAAATATTGGACAAATATTTTTTGCACTACGAGTTTAAACAAGTCACATGATCTATCCCTATATAGCACATGTGTGACGTCTCTGTCTTAGATTCACCATTTTGGGTGCAGAGTTCAGGAGGGACAGAGAGGAAAGGAGAGGGGGATTGCACTCTACATAAAGGAGGGTATCAGGCATCAGAATTGCAGGGCAAGTGGGGGGAGGCTGAAGGACTATGGATCTCCTTGGCTGTGGGGACAGGGGAGGTGGCGGGTGCTGGGGTGGTTTACAGGCCCCCAGCACAGCAGGAATCTGTGGATAGATGCATGGCTGATGAATTTGTGAGAATGGTGGCTAAAGGGGAGGTGGTGCAGATGGGAGACCTGAACCTACCAGATGTGGGCTGGGGCACTCTATTGGCATCGTCAGCCAGCAGCAGGGAAATATTGGACTCCCTGAAAATGGCCCTCCTGTCCTGAGGCAACTGGTCAGAGAGCCTACCAGGGCAGGAGCTATTCTTGATCTGGTCCTGACAAATGGGGATAAGGTAGGAGAGGTGTCGGTGGGTGAACACCTTGGTATGAGTGACCACAACACAATTTGGTTCAAAATAAGGAACACTGCGGAGTTTAACCAGTCTAAGTTGAGGGTGCTTGATTTTAAGACAGCAGCTTTCAGGAGAATGGAGGAAGTAGTGGAGAGGGCTCTGGAGGGGTGGAGGAGTTAACAGATGTGGAGAACATGTGGGAGAGGGTAAAAAAATCTATTGAGGAGGCCATGGACCTTTGTGCTAAGAGATCAAGCAAAAATAAGAGGAGGAGGAAACTCCTGTGGTTTAATAGGGTTGTAGCAGAAAAGGTCAGGGCAAAGAGTAAGGCCTTTAAGAAGTTCAAGGTAACACAAGCTGAAGAGGACTGGGAAAGATACCAGGTGAGCCAGAGAGAAGCAGGGGTACAAGTAGGGAGGGAGAAGGCTTGGACAGAGGGGAACATAGCTAGTGCGGTCAAAAAAAGGGATACAACTTTTATTTTAGGTACATCAGTGAAAGGAGAAAGACTAGGCAGGGAATACTCCAGCTAAAAACAAACAAGGGTGAGCTGATACAATGGGACAGAGAGAAGGCAGAACTACTAAACAACTATTTTTGCTTGGTGTTCACTAGGGAGGAAGAAAGGGTGGGCAGCAGAGCAGGAGAAGCCAAGGCAGGGAAGGGGGGGTGGATACGAGTCCATTTTGGGTGGAGGAGACTCTGGGAGAACTAGGATGCCTGAGGGTGGACAAGGTGATGGGGCCAGATGGGGTGCACCCAAGGGTGTAGAAGGAACTTAAAGATATACTGGTGGCACCCTTGACTGCACTCTTCAACAGGTCCCTGGAGTCTGGAGTGGTAGCAGAGGACTGGAGGTAGGCAAATGTGGTCCCTCTGCATGAGGGGGAGGGAGGGAGGAGGTGGGAAATTTCAGTCCTGTGAGCTTGACAACGGTGGTGGGCAAGCTCATGGAGAAACTAATGAAAATCAGGATCACCAATTACCTAGAGTTAAGCGGCCTGAGGAATCCAAGGCAACATGGCTTTACCAGGGGTAGATCCTGTCAAACAAACTTGATACATTTTTTTGACGCGGTCACCAAGGAACTGGTTTGAGGGAGGGCAGTAGATGTCGCTTATCTGGATTTCAAAAAGGCATTTGACTCCTTGCCACACTGGAGACTGCTGTATAAGCTCTCATGCCTGGATCTGGGGCAGAAGGTGGTTCGATGGACAGGAAACTGGCTGGGGGACAGGAGGCAGAGAGTCATTATAAATGGGGTGGCATCTGGAGAGGGTATGGTCACAAGTGAGGTCCCTCAGAGGTTGGTGTTAGGGCCACTACTGTTCAACCTATTCACAGGGGACATCATGGAGGGCCTTGAAGGGGGTGTGAGTCTGTTTGTAGATGATAATAAAGTTTGCAATAGGGTGGACACTCCGGAAGGGGTAGAAAGAATGTGGAGAGATCTGAAGAGACTTGAGGCATGTTCAAGGAGGTAGCAGCTTTCATTCAACATGAACAAGTGTAAGATCATGCATCTTGGATACAGGAACCAGAGGGCAGGGTACTGTATGGGGGGGGGGTCAAGACCTGGAAGTAACAGAACAGGAAAGGGACCTAGGCATCAAGGGATCTAAAGGTGGAAAGGCACTGCAAGGGAGCAGTGACTAGGGGCAGCAGAATGCTGGGCTGCATCAGAAGGGGGATTACCAGTAGAAAGAGGGAGGTCACAGTACCCTTGTACACCCATCTAGTTAGACCACATTTGGAGTGTGGGGTCCAGTTCTGGAGGTCATACCTCAGAAAGGATGTGGGGAGGCTACAGCGAGTTCAGAGGAGGGCAGCAAAGATGGTTAAGGGGCTCAGACACCTGTCCTATGAGGAAAGGTTGGGAGAATTAAACATGTACTCCCTGGAACAGAGAAGCAAGAGGGGGAACATGATTGAGAGCTTCAAGTACCTTAAGAGCATAAACCAGGTGCCAGTGGGAAGCATCTTCCAGCTGAAAGGGAATCAGAGGATGAGGGGGCATGGGTAACAGATTGAGGGGGGACAGTTCAAGGGTAACATTAGGAAGTACTATTTCACAGAGAGGGTGGTGGACAAGTGAAATAGGCTCCCGGAGGAGTTGGTTGGAGAAGCAACAGTGGAAGGCTTCAAAACGGCATGGGACAGACACAGGGGATTGTTGAGGGTGGGGTGAGGCATGTCCTTGCAGATAGCTAGACAAATGAGCAGACTAGGTGGGCCTGTCAGTCCTTTTCTGCCGTCACACTTTCAAAGTGAGCTAATGTGATCTCTGGGTCTCTTTTAACTGCTCCATCAGGTTCTGTGAACTACAGTAGCAGAAATTTGTTTTAGCATAAATAAGTATATGTGTGCCTCTGTGCCTTTCTTCCTGGTGGAGGTACTGTAAACAGATTGCAAACAGAGTGCAAACAGACTGATAACTTGTGTCTTGTATCCCGCTGTTATCAAGGAGAGTTAAATGGAACATGAGTTAAAATCTGATGCAAGTAAGCTATTAAATTAATAAGCTTTAGACATCAAAATACTGATAGAGCAGCATTAGAAATTGGAGATTTAGTTAAAGTTAAGGTCAAATAAAGTTAATTAAAAGCTGTAGGCGTTCTGATAAAACATTCAAATACTGAAAACCTTTAAGTTGCTTGCTGTATCTGTAAACTCTGTGGGCGAGGGGAGTTATCTAGTTTTGCTTGGGAGTTCAACTTGGTTATTTTTTTCCTTTTTCTGCCCCCAAAAACTTTTCATGAAGGCTATCTTTGGTACACGGAGAGCTGCTTTTTGGCCGAAGGATAGAGTCTGGAAACATCAGACATCTGGTTACTTGCATTTGCATGAGGAAGTTCCTGCTGCTATAGAATGTTGTTTGAAAAGAGAATCCCTCAATCCCGGTACTGAGTGGTGGAATTGAATAAAGTGCTGCAGTGAGCTAAAACAGCAGTCAATACCAGCACCAATAACCAGGCTTGGGAATCACAGAGGTAGCATGTCAATTTAAATCCCTTGGAGTAAAGAGCCAAGGAAGAAGAGACTGTTTTTTTATGTTAGCTGCACATTGCTATATAAAATAGGTGCACAACTTTCAGATATTCTCAATATTGCATCCATGAATGCGTAGACAAAACTAAGGTGGAGAACTTACAGGTTTAGAGCAATACATTTTTAGTTGCTACTTTCTGACTCATTTCTTGATTACTAATTATTGTGAGTTGTTATATATCCCAGCAGCACTTTGTGTGTTTTAAGAAAGAATTTATATGTATTGTATTGCATTGCATTGTATTGTAGAGTAACATTTAATAAGAAGGAATATTTTATGGTATTATTATAAAAAGGGAATTTAATAGTGTTATTTATAGATCTAGGGCAAAAATGAATACTAGACAAACTAGTAAGAAATTGGCAGCCAATATCATTACTTACAAAAATAAGAAAAAACAATTAGACTGAAAAAGAAATGATTTGAAGGGGAAAAAATAAACTAATTCAAGTAAAGGAGAAAAAAAGACCACCAGTTATATTCTGGCCCCAGGATCACAGATTAATTTAGTGGGTAGAAAGGAAGTTTTTAGGATTCAAAGTACAACATATCCACCTCTGAGCTCATCACCGATAAAACTTATAGAAAATCATTCTGAGCTTCTTGAATCTAGTGAACATCCAATATTAAAAACAATTAGAGTGCCAGCCCGGGGGTGCTGAGGGCTGAGGCGCTGGATGCCTTACCTTGCGCCACGCTGGTGACCCATGTTTGGGTATGAGCTCAAGCTGCCGGAGGCTGGCGGGGGGAGGGTGCGGAGCTGGTAGGAGTGGCCAAAAGGCAGCTCTCCTCTCCAGGGTGGTGGGGTTGCAACCTCAAGCTGCAGCGCAAGCCAGAAGGGTGCAATGGTGCTAGGCCAAAGGGTGGGTGGAATGTTGCTGGGGCTGTAGAATGCATATGCACTTCCATGCACATGTCTCTATTCCTGGGGCCCCAGGTAATGGAGAAAAATGAAGGAGAAAACACCCAGCAGGCAGGATGATGCCTAACCCTCTGCAGGCACTGCTCCCGGGCATAAGGTAAGCCCTGGTAATTCCAGGTGTCGGAGCTGTGGGGGCCAGTCAGGCTGAACGGGGCATGCCAGCGGTGAAAATAGTGACATGTTAAAAAAAATTGAAAAAATTAGAGTGTTAGAAAATTATATTTCACAGATACACAGTAAGGAACATAATAGAGGGAAAGCGGTGGGGAAAGTTGGTCAATGGGGAAAGATAGAAAAAGAAGAAAATAGGAAGGAAAGACAATTAAAACATTCAGAATTAATAGAGGAAATAAAGGAAACTGAACAGGAGATAGTTAATAAAAAAGGTATAGAACAAAAAACCTTGAAATCTAGTTAGCTGATAAATATCTATAGTGAGAAATGCAAGATAAGCAAGGAGTATAAAGATACTTCACTGCAATGTCCAAGTAAATCATTCTTGGAAGACTCTGAGGCATTTTTAACACCGTATACACAAAGACTAAAATTAGACCCCCCCCCCACTTCAACAATCTCCTGATATTTCCCATATTTTGGGAAGTGGAAGTAGTAAGGAAACACAAACAGCAAACTCAGTAGAAAGGGGAAAAATCAAATGTATCAATGATAAGGAAGGAAAAGATAGATATACAAATAAAGATGGGTAAAAACAGAAAGGTTAAGGATTCAAGAAAAAGAAACAGAAAACACTATAATGGACATACTTAAATTCAAAATGGAGTCATGCTTAATAATGATCTTTTAATTAACTTAACAGCATTACTTAGCAAAAAATTGCAATCAAGAGAAAATGCTACAGATTATCAAAACAAGGAAAAGGAAGTAATTGCTATCCCTAATAACAAAAAGCAATACATCTATTAGGAAACTAACTGAAGACATTTGTAATAAAGTATTACAAGAAATAGGCAAACTAGTTAAAGTATCAAAAAAAAGGTAAACAAGTTTATAAAATATTGAATATAAAGACAAAAAAGAAATGAAGGAAAAACCATAAATCGGAACCACGAGGGAATATTATCTCTGAGAAAGAAAAGGAAAATCCAACTCAAAATGTGATCGTTATAGAGGAAGGAGGGATAAAAATGAAATATACTATCACAGAAATTGTAACAATGGAAGAAGCTGTAAACAATAATAAAGAAATTAGCAAGGTTAATCAAGTAAAAACAAAGGAAAAGAACCTTGCCCTTAGTACTAATAAGGATAAAAAGGATAAGGAATGGATGATAGAAAAAGGACTGATAGTACCAACATTATACTTGAAAGGAATACCTAAATGAAGGAATGAAAACCTCACAACACTGAAATTGGCAACATACAACATATGCAAGGGGATCTTGGGATTCAAATTTGCATGGCTGAAATAAGCTCGGCATATAGTTATAAAACAGGAAAGGAAAGAAGCTGGGTGTGTATGGTTACCAAAACAGGAAACAACAGACAAAAATTGCTTGCTATGAAAAATGAGCTTGCAGATTTAGGTATTAAAGCTGAAACTACCATCCTTGTATAAGAGGGACAAAAGCTAGAAAAAAAGCAGGAAGAGAAGGGGAAGGGGAAAGAGACATTGAAAAGAAAAAAAACACACAAATCGATAGAAATAAATGGACAGAAAATTCAACAAAGGATAACTACATACTTGGCGCCGGTAGAAAAGGAACATACATTGATATCAAATGATGACATACTACAGAAAGGGAACAGAGAGGTAATACGTGGCAGACTGCAAAAGGGAAACAGGATAAACAACAGTATAATACTGGAATGCTCTAATGAGCTTATTCAGTTGACCAACAGTGATGCAGAAGTTTCATTGGCTAGGAGCTCTTTGTGTGGAAGTGATAGTGAAAGTAGTTATCTAGGAGACCAATCAGAGGAATTCTGACTGGTGAGAGATATGTCACGTGATACAACCCCTTCCCTAGAAATTTTGTCCTGGAATATTGTAGGTATTGCTGGCAAAATAAATGACATTGACTGTGTTAGAGTCCTGGTAACACACTCTATAATAGTGTTACAAGAAACCTGGGTTACTAATCAAAATAACTGTTATATGGAGGGTTTCCAATGTTGGAGTATTCCTGCCAGGAAGTTACATGAATATGGAAGAGCATCTGTTGGGGTGAGTACGCTGATGAAAGTCAGTTTAGGACTTAAAGCAAAATGTATAATGAAAGATGTTAATTATGATATTTTATGTATTGAAATAACAAGACAGAACATGCCCCCTTGTATACTGATAAACATTTATATTCCCCCATATACAGTAACAACACCAATATCTAACTATCTGACCAAGTTAAAAGAAGTGATCATGCAAATTCAACTTCAGTACCCAGGGGCTATGATTATTATGGGTGGAGACTCTAGTGCCCAAACAGCCTCAAATATACAAGATGTGAGCAACAACTGGAACTTGGATGATGCTTTTAAAATTCCAATTAGAAATTCATTGAATGTTAAAATTAATAGACAAGGGGTCATGTTTTTAGAGTTATTAAACATGTTGAATCTTAGGATAGTCAATGGAAGATGCTGGGGTGACAAGCAAGGGAACATTACATATGTTATCAAAAAGGTGGAAGTGTAATTGACTATTTTATTGTGGATATCTTTCCTTCTGGAATATTCTCCACTTAGAGGTAGTGGAACAATGGGATAGTGATCATAGACCTCTGAAAATTATATTGAAAGGGACTTGGGAAATGCCAATGGAAGATATAAGTAAAATGAAAAGGGCGGATGAAAATATGATGGTATACAACTCCAAAAACTAAAATGGACTCAGCAACATGGTTTGATAATGAATGTATCAAGATGAGAAAGTTAATATTAAAGATTGGAAGGATTAGAAGGTTTAATGATGTAGAGCTGGGGCTGTCAATCTTTTTTCTCTGGGGCCCCCTGGCCAAGTATCAGCCAGTTTGGGGACCCCCTACCAACCGTCTGCTGATTTCATACATTGCTGCGTGTTTTATACTGAATGACATTTGGAGTAAAACAGTTAACTGAAATACTGACTTAATATAAAGACAATCAACTGCATTCTATGTCACTACTACTACACTGCTGCCCTTATCTTTTGGTTTTAGCAACATTTTCCTTTCCTTTCAAACTACTGCTGATAACAACAACTTTCTGATTACTTATCAACTGTAAAAGTATTGTCAGCAAAACACCAGCTATTTTGTTTCTTTTTTGTCTTACCGAGCATGTATCCTGATTCACAGAAAGAGGGTGATGCTAGGAAGACCACTAAAGCCGCGCCTCCATGACTCCGTTCACACTTGCCAAAGCTGAAGTGGGCATAAAGCAATCTGCAACAAGGAGCTGTGATTTTTTAAAAGGAATACGAAAGCAGTCTCCGTATCCTCTGTATCCTCCAGCACTGAAGCGGGACAGCAATCTCTATATCACTCAAGTGGGCAGGCTCAAGCAATCAGCGAGGAGTACTGGGGGATTACTTTTTAAAAAAATGGCAAGAGTGTAAGAGAGCAATAAGAGACCCCAGTCTTCACTAACCAGTGTCGAGTTACTGGCAAGGTAATTATGCAGGAGCAGGCACAGTTAAACTTACAGTTGTTGGCCACAACTGATGATTGTCAGTGAAGTGATCATCATTGACTAAAATTAAAACAAGCAAGCAAGCTTTCAATTGTGTGGGACCTTTCACTCATCTCAGGCACAACTAATCATAGCCATTAACACCTTACTTGCTAAAAATGGTGTTAATGGCTATGTATTCACAGTACTGTTAAGCTGACAGTTGTTTTAGGGATTGCAAAAACAAACAGAGCAGCACAACCATAACGATTGCGGTTTTCCATGTACTAAAATTGTGGTCAGTGATTTACTGCAGTTGTGATTTCCCCGGGTGATCCACAGCCCCCCCCCCGTGGATGCTCGCAGACCCCCTGTGGGCTGCAGACCCCCGGTTGAAAACTCATGATGTAGAACACAGAACAGCTTTAAAACACCTCAAAGGGGAATATAGAGCTATGCTGAAGGAAAAGAAAGCAAAATATCAAATGGGATAATGGGATACATTACAGGAAGCAATTGAATCCAAAGATACAAAGTGAGATTCAATATTGAAGGAGTTATATCCAAGGCAGATTGGTACCACCACTATGAAAATATTTTGGTATGAGAAATGTAACAAATACAATAAAAAATAGTAAGATGACCCCAAAAGAACCTGATACTGACAGGAGTGCAGGAGGTAAACATGGGCGGTTAGCAATAACCAGGCAGGAAGACCAGAAACGGAACAAATCCCCAGGCGAAGATAATACTGGAACAGAACTCTATCAGGCTAATCCTGAATGGTGGGCTGATATATTTCTCCCTCTCTTGGAGTATATTGTAAATTACAGAATTATTCCAGAACAGTGGAAGACAGGAATAATAATACCACTTCATAAAAAAGGAACACCTAATAATCCAGCAAATTATCACCCAAATACTGTATTAAAAATGTAAGTTTAAAAATCTTGTCAAGAGTTTTACTAAGCAGGATATGTTTTGGGATGGAGGACCCAGAGCCGGTTTAAAACCTAATGGCACCCCAAGCAGAAATACTTGTGTGCCCCTACACTGCTTCACATCACCCCCATCCTCCCTTCTTCTCCAATCTACATCCAAAAAGTGATAAGAATTCTATGGATGTGGTGATGACAACAAGAAAAATTACTTACCATAGTAATCTTGTTTCTTCCACAGTATTCTTCTGTATTCCTAACTCTCTGCAGTCAGCCTCCTAAGTAGAACTGCCCAGAGATAGAACGTTATGCAAATGATAAAACATATCCTTGGCTCATGTCACTTATGCAAACTTCTGCCCTTATCAGCTGCAACGTTCCACCAACATATCAGATATCTAAGGAGCCTGCAAGGCGATTTTAACTATAATTATACCTATCTATCTACAACAAAACTATACTGTCTAGTAGAAACTACAAATATTAACATAACCCCAACACCCCCGAATGCCAGAATCACCTGGAAAAAGAAGGGAAGAAAAAACTCCACCCATTAGGGTTTAAGCAACGTATGTCAGTGCTTGGGACTCCATATTTAAAAGCTCAGTTAGGAGTGCAGAGGCTTTGGTTCTGGAAGGGGAGGCAGAGTGGGAGAGTTAGAAATATAGAAGAATACCCTGGAAGAAATAAGATTACTATGGTAAGTAATTTTTTCTTCTCACCCAAGGTATTCTTCTATATTCCTAACTCTCTGCAGACTTCAAAGCAGTATCTTTGGAAGTGGGCACAGAACCTACTTTTTTGGAAAGAGGCTTTGCAGGATTGCTGTGCCAAAACTGGCATCACTTCTGGATTAAGTGTGTAGACTATAGTGGTTAGTAAAGGTGTGTACTGTCCTCCAGGTAGCTGCTTTACAGATCTCCACTAATAAAACATCTCTGACTGCTGCCATGTTTGCAGCTGTGCCCCTTGTGGAATGAGCTCTCAGCCCTGCTGGGGGCTTCTTGCCAACTTTTGAATAGCAAAACTGAATGCACTGGATTATCCAGTGAGAAGTGGACCTCTTTGAAGCTGGGTTACCTTTACCCACGTCCCCATAAGTCAGGAACAACTGTTTGTCTTGCCCACAATCTCTGGTGTGGATCATGTAGTAACTTAATGCCCTCTTGACATCCAGACTTTGGAGTCTGCGCTCACTTGAACTAGTATGTTCAGTGAAGAAGACTGGCATGGTAATGGACTGGTTCAAATGAAAGTCAGAGACCACCATGGGGAGGAATTTTCTATTTGTTCGTAATACTACCTTGTCTCTGAAGGAAAGATAATCCTTCTAGACACACAAGACCTGAAGCTCACTAATTCTTCTAGCTGAGGTGATAGCAACCAGAAAAAGAGTTTTCCAGGTAACATACGTTTAGTGTGCTGAAGCCATGGGCTCAAACGGGGGCCTCATGAGCTGGGTAATGCATATGTTCAAGTCCCATGCTGGTCCTGGTTCCCTAATTGGTGGGTGAAAATGGCACAGACCTTTAAAAAAACTTTTGAAAATGGGACTGGATGCCATTGAGGTGCTCCTCCCAGCAGAAATGTAAGCAGATATTGAGGCTAAATGCACTTTCAGGGATGTATGTTGCAGACCCTGGGAGTGTAAGTAGGTAAGATAATCCAGGACAGCTGGTATCCCCACGTGAGAGGGGAGGTACCTTTGGAGCACACCAAACAGAGAACCTCTTCCATTTTGAAGCATAGGTCTTCTTAGTAGAAGGCTTCCTGTAGCCCTTCAGGATATCCAGGACACTTAGAGTGTGCAAACTCTTAAGTTCTCAAGAGCCATGCTTTGAGTTGAAGAGATCTGAAGTTCGGGTACAAGATCCTGCCCTGATGGGAGATCAGTAGGTTGTGCCTCCTGGGTAAATGTATTGGTTTAGCTATAGACATGGAGAATCATAGAGGATACCACGGATGTCTGGCCCAGTCTGGTGCTATCAAGATCATTGATGCAGGTTGTGACCCGAGTTTGATCAGAACTCTGAAGATGAGAGGAAAAGGAAAAGCATATAGGCTTCTTCCTGACCAGTCCATTGTCAAAGCATCCAGTGGGATTGTACGCTTGGCTGGTGGTCTACAGCGGAAAAGAGGCAGAAGATTTGAGGGATGCAAAGAGATCTATCTCTGGTGTGCCCCACCTCCTGAATCTGCCTCCAATATCTGCTTGTTGATGGACCACTTGTGGTGGCCGGATTGATTCTGCTCAGGGCATCTGCTAGAGTACTGTCTTTTCCTGGCACATGAATGGCCTGTAGGGAGGCCTTCAGTGTGTAAGCCAAACTCCAGATCTTCACTGCTTCAATGTACAGGGGCCTGACCTTGTCCCCCCTTGCTTGTTTATGCAGTACACTATTGTGGTGTTGTCTGTCTTGACCTACACCACTTTTCTTTGCAGTAGTGGTGCACATGCCTGCAGTGCCAGGAACACTGCCCTCAGCTCCAACAGATTTATATGCTGGAGTGACTCTGCGCTGGACCAGGTTCCATGAGTGGTGTGTTCCCCTAAGTGGGCACCCCACCCTAACAGGGAGGTGTCGGTTGTAAGAATGGCTGATGGGGTTTCCCATTGAAAGGATACCCCCTCCCTGAAGTTGCCTGCTTCCTTCCACCACTGAAGGGCTTACAGCAATGTTCTTGTTACTGGAATTGGTTTTGAAAGAGTGTCTTTCCTTTGGCACCAATGTGCACCAAGGTAAAACTGTATGTCTCTCATTTGGAACCTGGCACCCAAAACTGTGCCTATTGTTGCAGCCATGTGTCCTAGAAGCTGCAAAAATTGTCTTGCTGGCTTTGGCTCGTTCAGCCTGAAAGAAGCCGCTATTTGCCAGATGCATTGCACTCTGTCCTGAGGGAGGAAGGCTCTTCCCTCTAAGGTGTTCAGTTCTGCTCCTATGAAGTGCAGAACCTGTACTGGAGTGAGAACAGATTTCTTCTGATTTACCAGGAACTCTAGTGAGTGTAACAGGTTTAGTGTTACCTGCAAGGGATCTTGCACATGCCTGGGTGAGCTTCCCTCCACCAGCCAATTATCGAGATGGGAAAGACTGATAAACCTAACCTTCTTAGTTGTGCCACCACCACTGCCAGATACTTTGCAAATACCCTTGGGGCTGAGGAGAGACTGAAGAGTAGGGTTGAAAACTGGTAATGTCCTGATGGAAGTCTGAATCTGAGATATTTTCTGTGAGATTCTCTTATGGAAATGTAGAAATAGGCATCTTTTAGATCCAGAGATGCTAGCCAATCTCCTTCTGAATGACTGGCAGAGAATAACTGCAAATGTGACCATCTTGAACTTCAGCTTTACTAAGTACTTGTTCAGTAGACTGAGTTCTGGAATAGGTCGCCACTCCCATTTTTTTTTGGTGAGAAAGTATCTTGAGTAGAAACCCCTTCCTTCTGCTGAGGTGGAACATGTTCTACTACTTTTAACAGGAGGAGGCTTTGAACCTCCTTCTCCAATAGTTTCTTTCCAAGAGGAAGCTGGTTTTGAACACTCGTTCTCAAGAGAGGGAATTACTTGAAACTTAGGGCAGACCCTGACTCACCACTTCCAGGACCCACTTGTCTGTGGTAATGGACTCCCAAGCCTGGAAATAGTGAGCCAGGCTGCCCTTACTGAGATACGGCCGGGGAGACGGCCTTGACCACTGAGTCAGATTCTGTTTTGCTTGGGCTGGGCCTGGGTAGTCTGAATCCCTCCCAGAGACCCTTTTACCCTGTCTCTGAACTACCTTGTCTGCTGCGGATATTGCTGATATTGAGAGACAGCCTGGGCCTGATTAAAAGATCTGGTGTAGGCTGCTCCACCTATGCCTCCCTTCTGTATGACCTGTAGGAGAAGGAGGGTCTCCTTTGTCGAGTTGCTTTTATAGGTGGCCTTGTACTCATCCACCTTCTTCATATAAGCCTCAGTCTGTTGGCCAAATATTGAATGATTCTCCACAGGAAAATCCATAGCCTTGGTTTGGGTGTCCTGTGTAAGATTAGTGGTCCTGAACCAGGCCAACCTCCTAAGAGCTATGGTAAGGGTCATCCATCTGGAAGCAGTATCACTGCCATCTGCTGCCATCTGAAATTGGTATTTTGCTGCTTCCAGCCCAAACCTGGCTATCTCAGCCAAATCATCTGAGAGGCCCGAAGGAGCCTTGTCTTCCACGAGCAATCCTGACTGCCACAGTGACTTTTGATACTGTGCAGAATAAGCCTGGTAAATAGCCTGTCTGACTCCCAGTAAGGATGCCAGGTAGCCCTGTTTGGCCATACTATCTATTTTGTATGAATCTTTCTCAGGTGGGTGTGATGCCAATGGCATCCTTTCCTTCTCACAGGCTGCTTGCTGGATTATCCCTTGATGGTCAGGGTGAGAGAAGAGGAACAAAGCCCCTGTCTGTCCAGCTGGTACTTTTTTCCTGCCTTCTTGTCCGGGAGGGGAGAGAATTTGGAGTTTGCTAAACCTTGAACAAGTCTTTTTTGAAAACTTGTTGATAGGGAGTAATATCTTCTTTGTGGGTGTTAACCCCATCATTTTCACGTATTTGGCCTCTTCCTCATCCTCTGTAACCTCTGTGGTAGCCAAATCAAGGGGTTCCACTATTTTCCTAATGAAGGGAAAATGAGAGGAAAAATCCTCTGCTCTAGGAGGTGAGATCTCAGCCTCAATAGGTTCACCCTCATCTACTTCAGGCAAATCATACTCCTCAAACTGCATCTGCTCCTGGGATGGAGTTGGGACAGAAGAAGATCCAACCGGAACTTGAGCCAGTGTCGGAGGAGTTGGAGCAGGTATAAGACCCTGCAAAGCCTGTATGGCCTTCATGGCCTGGGCAATCTCTTCTGAGGATGGTAGGCTGTAAGACACAGATGAAACCCCCTTGGTTTCTC
This sequence comes from Neoceratodus forsteri, assembly GCA_016271365.2. Lineage (NCBI taxonomy): Eukaryota > Metazoa > Chordata > Ceratodontiformes > Ceratodontidae > Neoceratodus > Neoceratodus forsteri. The sequence continues at coordinate 1,650,831,712 of CM028131.1, read as the reverse complement.
AGTCAGGGGTTCAACGTGCTTTGTTTTATTTGTCTTTTTGGCAGCAACTGGGGAGTCAGCCAGTTCACCCACCTTTTTTACTGGAAGCTGCGTCACCCTTGTCAGGGGTGCTCAGTTTGGACAGTGAGGTTTCACCCGCATGTTTAAAGGGTGTGGGTTGGTCAGAACCCGTAATACCCTTCTCAAGTTTTCTTTGGAGCCTTTCTAGCCTCTTGTCAATTGTCTTTTGTGGAAATGATTAGCAGATTTCGCAATCTGCAGAAAACTGTTCATTTCCAAGGCAGACCATGCATAAGCCATGCTTCTCTGCCTTGGCAAAAACATCCCCACACTTGTTTTTTTTTGCTTTTATCTTTCTTCCCTAGCCCTGGTCATCTCCTTGTCCAGCTGCCATCGCCATGCTTTGCTCCTTCAGGCACTCACCCCTGCAACTCCCATGGCTTACCCCCCATGGCGGGGCTGTGGGGAGCCCCCTACTCACCTGCCAAGCAGGATTCAGTTCATGGTGTTACCCCCAGAGTTGAAATGCCAGGGGACAGCCATCAAGCCACCATGACCAGCCACCAGGGTCTTTTTCCTACATATTTTCTCCCTTACGGGCATTCGCCATGCAGTGACACCAGCAGTGGGCACACGCATGCACCCGTGCGTGTCCCTACCAAGTGTCTGCTGAGCTCCCATCCCCCTTACTTGCGGCAGTGTAGCATCAAGCCCCAGCCTCCGCCAGGGGTCAAATGCGCACCAACTGCAGATCGCCCCCCCTCCCCGGAGATGAAGAGCAGTCCGTCAGACTCTCAGTCCATCTCCTGCCTGCCGACCCCTGGTGGCCCACACTCATTCCCGAATGTGGATCACTGGCGTGGCGCAAGGTGTGGCATCCAGTACCTCAGCCCTCAGTGCCACCAGGCCAGACAATGTCCCCACACTTAAGGCAGTTTTTAAACCTTGGGGTCCAGCTTTTTTCTTAGGTTTTTCTGCCATCATCAAACTGATTAAGAAAAACAGAACTGCAAATAAAGTAAACTCTTTTTTTTCCGGTTGCAGTTGGTTCAGCAACTGGTGAAGGTTCCAATACTGAACCAAGAACCAAACAACTTGAACCAGGTTAGCGGTTCACTGAACCGGCTTGGCAGCTAACAAAAGCAAGAATTTATTTAAAATAAAGTACTAAAAATAACTAAACTGAACTGGAGATAAGGAAATAAAAGCTCTGGAAAGGGATTTAAGGCTTGGTTCCCCAACAGTTATATTGAACAGTGAGGAACCGAGAAAATTAAACCAAAAACACTAAAATAAGCGCTAAACTAACAGTAGGAATTTAAACAGAAATAAAGGCAGCAGTAGGAATAATTAAAATACTTATTTTCAGTGAAGAACCACCCAAGGAACGGCTGAGAGGGAAGTCTCTGAGGCATCTTGACTTGTCAGGCAGAGAAAGAAATCTGATATGTTGGTGGAACATTGCAGCTGATAAGGGCAGCAGTTTGAATCAGTGGCATGAGCCAATGATAAGTTCTATCATTTGTATAACATTCTATTTCCGGGCAGTTCTGTTTAGGAGGCTGACTGCAGAGAGTAAGGAATATAGAAGAATACCTGGGGTGAGAATTATGGTTTTTAGATTGACACTTTTTTGCATTTCAAGATGATTTCTGCTTATATGTTCTACTTCAGTGCGCCCCTTCTGTGCTGGCGCCCCAAGTGGCCGCTTGGTTCGCTTGTGCCTAAAACCGCCACTGGGAGGACCACAAGATTTTGTCAATCTACCAAGCAGGTTTTGTAAAGGAAAGTTAACAGTGGATCAGATTTTTGTCCTGAACTACATAAATATGTAAGACAGGAAAAAAAAGGAAACTATATGCTGCTTTTATTGACATTAAGGCGGCATTGACTCCGTAAGTAAAAATACCCTCTGGTGCCTCCTGCAATCCAGAGGAATGGAAGAAAACTTACTAAATATGATAATACTACTGCATAAGGATACTAATCTTAGAGTTAGATATAGTAAGGATGGAGCAATATCTGACCCAATTGAAACTTCCAGTGGTGTAAAGCAGGGTTGCTTAATGGCAGCAAGACTTTTTAATATACAGTGTATATATATATATATATATATATATATATACATACACACACATACATACTTTGGCTTACAATTTAAGTAGAATAGATACTTATCCATCCACAATTAATATGATGGCTGAAGAAATATTAATGTATGCAGACAATGTGGTCCTTTTAGCACAGACCCCACTTAGTCTGAAGCGGGCAATGATTTTTGTAATGAATTCTTTGGACACATTAAAGAGCAGCCGACACCTTCAGGACAACTTTAACAAAACATGATATTTAGACACAGTTCAACTTGTATTTTATATTAGTTCTGTATTCCTCCTCCTCTCCATTATTTATTACTGAGGTCATTTGCAGTAAAACAAAATCTTTGTTCCTGAAGAGTTCATCTATTTCTGTTCCCTTCTCCTTACCTAAGGTCATAATGCACTACTTGTGACATCACAGTTACTCTCACAGCAACACATTGTGATGTAACAACAGAGGATTATGACTTGAAGTAGGGAGAAAGTTATAGAGGCGGTTGAACTCTAAGGGATACAGATCGTGTAGTCATGCAGATTTACTCAGTAATAAATAATGGGGAAGAAAAATACACAATAAGTGGGATATTCAAAAGGGTTGCACATGCGTCATGTGCAACCCACCAATGTGCTCTGGCACGATATTCAAAGGGGCAAGTTGTGCTGAGCAACTTCCGATGCGCTGGGGCACATCGGTAATGTATGCGGTGCAAGTGTCGGGGCGTGCCCATGCATATCGGCACATCCGATATTCAGCCCAGGATGTGGTGAAGATGCTGGCACAACACCCCTTTGTGCCGCCACGGGGTGCAGAGTTGTGCCTGGTAAAATCAGGAACAAGTCCTAGCTACCACAGGTGACCTGCCATATTGCAGGGCACAATATGGCAGCCGCCAGCTGTGGGTGACCACCTGCCCACCCAGAACACAGTCCATATGCCCCCTGCACAGGGAGCATTGTGCCCCCCTCGCCCATTCATGGGCATAGGTGTAGTACATCCTTGGTGGTCCAGTGGACCGGTCCCCATCGCCCGATCATGGGTATTCATATTATATATCCCTGGTGGTCTAGTGGTATCCCCCTTCCAAACTGCCCACTGAGGCACCCGCCACCCAGCACCCCCCAGTCAGCAGCAGGTGGCAGCACCCCACCTGCATGCCACCTGGCTGCCCGCCGACTGACAGCGTACAGTAGGATCTATATGCCTATTGGTCCACTGTGTGGGCCAATGGGTGTGCGAACCATACTGTACTACACAGGCCCGATACAGTGTGCGAATGAATCCATTCAGTTGGTGGGCAGCTTGGCAGCATGCAGGGGTGCTGCCACCCGCTGCTGACTGGGGGTGCTGGGTGGCGGGGCCTCAGTGGGCAGGTGGGGAGGGGGGTACCACTGGACTGCCAGGGTGTCTTTCGGTGATTTCACCCATGATCGGGAACTGGGGGGAGGTTCCACTGGACCACCAGGGATAATTAAAACATATGCCCATGATCAGGTGATAGAGAGTGGTCCACTGGACCACCAGCGATATTATTTACAAATGCCCGCAATCAGGTGATGGGGACCGGTCCACTGGACCACCAGGGATGTATAATACAGATGCCTATGATTGGACGATGGGGAGCAGTCCACTGGACCATCAGGGATGTTTTAAATATATCCCTGGGATTGGGCATATGGGAGCGGAGTCTGCCAAGGGACTGCAGGGTGTCAGTCCCCGATGGCTGCAGCCTGGCAGGGTGCCAGGCACAAGTCACCAGGGATCAGTGCACCACATGCAAATGGGGCCATAATGACATGCAAATGGCCCCATTTGTGCCTTGCATGCATAATGGCCTCATTTTCATGCCCAGTGCTGAATATGGCAGTTGATGCACCTAGCGTAACAGCACTTGAGCTGGCGCATCGCCCTGCTCCCCTTCTGCCACTTGCACTGGTGCAGTGCCACTGCACCATGCACAGTGCATGCACCATCAGTGCCATATTCAATGGTGCTGAGCCATGGTGCAGCACCACTGAATATCGCCTGGTCCATGCCCTGGTGCAGCCCAGTTGCGCTGCACCCAGGCTTGCGCCCCTGCCTGACGCAGTCTGAATATCCCACCCAGAATATAAATGAAATGCAAGCCGAATTGTACCAAATTATTATGTTTTTCAAGGTTTTCTTTGAGGCATCAGCAGCTCTTTAAGCTTAACATTAAACATGGAAAAAACAAAGATGGTTACTTTTGAATCTACAAAGAAAAAGCTGGATACATGGAATATCAATTGTACACATACTGAGGAAATAACAGAATTCCAGTATCTAGGGATAATATTCAGTAGAGGTCTTAAATGGAAATCTCAGGTTAAAAAAGTAAAAGGAAATGCTATGAGTACAATCCTGGGAATAAATCAGTTCACATACTCCTTCACAAAACATTTCTATCTTGCACAACGTAAATGTTTTGAAGGAAAAGTCAATGCCCAAATGTTATATGGAGCAGAGGTATGGGGCTTATAAAGTAGCCCAAGGGAACTGGAGATAGTACAAAATTTATTTCTAAAAAAACATTTTGGGAGTGCCAAAATATACACTGAATGCAGCAGTATGCGCAGAAACGGGTACACTGTCAATACAAACAAGACTCCCAAAAAAATGTATTTGTTATTGGGAAAAGATTTATAATGTGCCACCAGATAATCTGCTGGTTTATTGTCGTGCATATATGATTAGCGCATAGGGGAGATGTACAGAAGGGTGATTTGCGAAATTAAACCAAAAACTTAATAAAGCTGGTTTAGTATATAATACAGTGTACAAAAATCAAATGGACGCTAAAGCGTTTACTACAATAGCCTTTCAGAGAATAGTAGATATCTCTATGCAAAAGGATATAGCAAGCATTAGAGATGCGTGGGAATACAGAACTCTCAAACAAATGAAAGATACATTCTGCACTGAAAAGGGTTTATTATATTGTGAAAATATTAAACATAGAAGAGCTCTCACTAAGTTAAGATTTGAAATGTTTGGAAATATATGGAAAGCTGAAAATGTGCGTATGGCAGGTATACCATGCTGTTGCAATGAAAATACTAAAAGAAGTGCAATACATCTGTAGTGGGACTGCCCAGTTTTTAAAAATGAAAAATTCTTGCTATCAGTTTTTAAAGGAGGTATGAAGCAAAAATCAAGAGTACTTACAAGATTTAACATGGATTCAAGAACTTATCCTTTTGCACTTGCTTGCTTTGCCTATAAGGTAGCAAGCAAACTACGTTGGAAAAATGGATAGTCTGATACAATGTAATGAGATAAGACATCAACTGCAAAAATATATTCATCATACTAAAAACAAATATATAGTTTAAAAATCTAGTGCTACTGGGGAAAAAGTTTAAACTTGTATGAAAAGAATAAGAAACCTGTAATAAGTATTAATTGTAGGAAATGTGCAATAGAGATATGTAAGTTTGTCATTGTATGATTTTAAATTATTGTATGTAATAAATTTGATTTTATACATACTTGGATTTAATAAAACTGAACTGAACTGAATTGAATCACTAGTACAGTATATAAGAACATCAAAGGAGGCTTGCCTATCTTCACACTGGTTACACTTTATTTTAAAGGAGTACTAAACTGTCATATCTTGTTCATGTTATTTTGTTTCCTTGTCAACAGACAACTTTTTTCATGTAGCTGTTAGGGATATACTGTATGTGTTTGCCTTTGTTTATTTGAATTTTTCATACCAGTACCTGTAACTATCATGGGGGTCTCCATTTTCTGATTGTTGAAATCCCAAAGGTGCCTGAGAGCTGCATTAGCTGCATAAGTATATGAGAACATAACCCAGATATACCATCTTAGGGTAGCTGGTTCATTCCACTGGGGTGTCAAACAGACAAGGCACATTGATGAGTCCTGGTAGGATGAAACACGTGTATGTGTCTTCTGTTAGCACCCTTTGCAGACTGTGTGAGAGACCTTTTAGTACCATGCATTTCTGCTTAAAGTTGAACCAGCATAATATACTGTGGTGATTTGCATATACAGCCCATGGTGCTTTGCATTATGGGGGTATGTGTGATTTTGTATTTCTTTGAAACTTGGCTTCCCCAGACTTCTGGTTCCGGTCTTGATGATGGTGGAAGCCTAATCTTTGAGCTCCGTGACCCCTCGCTATCAATCCTAAACAATCCTCATGATAACTAACCGAACTTCTGATGATTTCTCCTTCCTACAGCAAGCTGACATGACTACAAAAGCAGCAAAAGCCAAAGGGCCGAAATCAGCCCCCAACCAAACCAGAATGAAACAGCTTACCCTGGATGAAGATTTGGAGAGTTAGACGGCTCGGCCGCAAGGTACCTGGCCAAGCTCAGAATCATCTTCTGACTCAGACACTGAGGATTCACTAATGTCCCATAAATCTGGCAGGACCCTGAACAAAATCCTGCAGTCTGTCCAAAAAATTGAGTCATCTTTGGCTGATCTCAGTCAGGACGTCTGAAATATGGATAGGGAAGTTGAAGAAAATACTACTAAACTATCTGAGGTCTCGGAGGCCCAGAACTTGTCTGACCACCTTCTTTTGTACCTGCTTAAAAGAGACTGGGAAATACATGCTCGTTTAGAGGACATAGAGAACCATGCCAAACGAAACAATTTCTGGATCCATGGTATCTCCGAGGAGGCAGAGAAGGGATTTGCCTCCCCAATGGACTTCGTGCAGCATTTGCTCCATTCCCTCATGGAAATCTCCCCAGAGCTCGACATCACTATGGACAGAGCACATCGCTCACTCATACCCAAGCCCTCTAATCCATCAGTGAGACCCAGATCCTGGGTGGTAAGAATGGCTCTATATCAGAGTAAGGAATGGGTGCTTCACGAGGCCTGGCGACTACGGAATCTCAAGTACAAGGGAACCCCTGTTTATTTTGAGCAAGATTTCTCAACTGAACTACAAGCTGAAAGGCAAAAAACAAGGCTTGTAATTAAAGAGATCTGTGACAAGAAGAATGTACGCACCAAATTGCTTTATCCAGCTCGGATCAAGCTTTTTCTTGAAGAGGGCCCCAAAGTTTTCAGCAGCCTATTAGACCTACTACCAACCCTGTGATCCTGGCAGATATCCCCGCATGACATGGAGATCACGCAGTTAGAACATAACATCAAGGCCAGTGCATAGAACATGGTATCCAAAGACTCCCCTTGGTCTATGCCAGGTGCCTTGCCAAAATCACTCACTCAAGATCTCACTGGGATAATACGGAGAGCAGACAAAAGAAAGAATACTGACTGCAATGCACTTGCTATGAATTCCCCAAAATGCGGAGGACTTTAGATCGGCAGTTGCTGTATGGATTGAACTGGTAGAAATGGGTGAGGGTGAGCCTCTTGTCGGACTGATCCTCTGAAGATGACTCACCCACTGTTTTAGGGACTGTACCTCTCCTTACCATGACCATAGAAATTGTAAATGCTTCTACTTTTAAGTGGAATGGGGACATAGGAGGGGGTTTGCCTATCTTTAAACTGAGCTGCAAGATTTGGTATTACTAAATGGTTAAACAGATCTATTTGTTCAGAATCTGGGATAATACTGGATCTTGTACAGTGTGGAGCAAGGGGCAGGAATTCATGTGTGACGGTTTGCAATAGGAGAGTTTTAAACCTTTTACTACCTTATGCACTTTATTACCACATGCACACTTGATCCACATGCAGGGTATTTAGACTTTGCTTGATTTGCTAAAATTAGACTCAGGCTCCTAATCATTCAACGATTCCTCTATATTTTACTGGGATACTCAATAAGTTTTTTGGGGGGGGCAACGATAAAACTACAAATGCTCGGATTTGTGTGGTTGTTGTTACACTGGGTTGAGCTCATTTTAAACTTCACGCTGCACGTGCTTGGCTCCCCATTGATACTGGTACTGACATGCAGCCTGAACAATCGTCTGAGACTCAAATTTTTTACAGTCTAGGAGAACCGGACCACCCTAGTGGCTCCTTTTCTCCTCTCCAGGTAGGGCATAACTTATTTATGCATACCTGGACAACTATGGTGCCTCTTATATGGTGCCCCTACCTTGGAGGTCATACTGTAGATAGTTCTTCCTCCCGAGATGGCCCCCAGGGTTGTGAGGTCATCACGGAAGGGACTTCATTACCTAAGTTCTTGTTATATGTTATGGATACCTGTTGTTCGAATGTTTTATGTCTAAGTGCCAGATTGTCAAATTGTAAGGTTATTGAACACAAGAGAAGTTTGGAGCACCAAGGAAATCCCCCCCACGTAGATGACAGGGATGGAGGTAGGAGATTTTTGTATGAATATGGAATATTATTAAGTGGAAACCTGACAAAGCCTTGGGTCCAATGAACACTTGCTTTTTGTTGCCCACAAGAAAATGGGTGATAAAAGAAGACTTACAATCGTATCCCAAAATGTTAATGGACTTAATAATCCAGTGAAAAGGTGAAGGGTTCTCTCATTTCTTAAAATACAAGCCCCATTCACCATGCTTTTACAAGAGACCCACCTTAACAAGTTAGAACATACCAAATTAGAAAAATTCGGCTTTTCACAAGTAGTGGCCTCCACATATGGAAAAGGGAAGAGACGAGGCACCGCTATTTTGGTGGCCAGGGGTTCTCAGTTGAGAGTCACATCCACTTATACAGATTCTGAGGGCCATTTAGCAATCCTAGTTGGAACCCTAGAGGTCACCCCAATTACCCTTCTTTCACTGTATATTCGCCCAGGCTCAACAGTGGCTGCAATAAAAATCTTGCTGCATAAAATCACTGAACTACAAGTTGGGACTTTAATAGTGGGTGGTGATTTAAACCAAACAATGGACTAGATAGATTCTTCTAACCTCAGCCTCCTTAAAAAAACTCCAGCCAGTGAAACAATAAATGCATACATGAAAGGGGAACTATGGGTTGATGTCTGGTATCTCTCACATCCTGGGAGATGAGAATACACACACTATTCTCCTCCCCATGGTTCATATGCCCACCTTGGCCACTTTCTGCTTTCAGGTGAGCATCATTCTAAAGTATTAGATTGTGTTCATGCCTCTTCAGTCTTGTCAGACCACTCCCAGTTTACCTTAACCCTGGAATGGGGCCCTGATTGAAGGCAGTCCCAATGGAGATTTAACAACTACCTACTTAATCTAAAAGATTTTACAGATTTCATTAAAGATCGTATACCTTAAATTACCCAAGAAAATAATTCCCCACAGATCACTAGAGTGATGCTCTGGGACACAGTAAAGGTGGTACTGAGAGGTGATGTGATTAAATATGCAGCACATTATAAAAAAAAAGCAAAATCAGCATCTGGAGAAGCTTCAACTCCAGTTAGCTGACCTCTAAGTGGTTCATGCGGAGTGGGATCAAACTGTTTGGCCCCAACTGCAAAGCACTAAGCAGCAGATCCAAAAAATACTTGACATTAAAACTGAACAGGCTTTACAATGCCTCCGTCAAAAATTTTATGAGACAGGGCCAAGAGCAACCCGATTATTGGCCCATTGTCTGCAGCAGAAGATCGCTCAGACTACAATAGCCCAAATTAGGGACCCCACATTAAGACGCTTAGGGACCCACCCAAAACAAGTGTTGGAGTCCTTTGCAAAGTATTACAGTGCCCTATACACCCCAGAACAATTGGCAAAGGATACACAAATTTTAAGTTATCTTACTAAGCTGAGATTACTGAAGCTTACCCCGGAACTTAAGACACAAATTGATAAATCATTCTCCCTATTGGAGTTAACCAGGGCAATAAATTCACTAAAAGCGTGCAAGGCCCCCAGCCCCGCTGGATATACTCCTGAATTTTTTAAGTTTTTTAAAAAAGAACTGGAACTACCTCTTCTAGCCATCTGCAGAGCCTCCCAAGGAGGAGATAACCTCCCTCCATCCTGGAACTTTGCTGTCATCACCAGCATTCTAAAACCGGCCAAAGACAAGACCCAGTGTGAATCATATAGACCTATATCTATATTAAATATAGATTATAAATTGTACACCTCACTGTTGGCAAAGTGCCTAGAAGTCTTACCCAGGCTTATAGACTACGATCAGACAGGTTTTGTCCTGGGCCGACAGACTCAGGACAACATTAAGAGAACATTATCCCTTCTCTCCCACGCCGCCCGGTCAGGGTCCCCCTTCTTACTAATGAGTTTGGATGCAGAGAAGGCCTTTGACCGGGTGGCGTGGAACTTTCTGAGTCAGATGCTTGAAACATTCGAGTTCTCGACAGCCTTCGCTAACATTATTAATAATATTTACACAAGTCCCAGGGCGTACATCAAAAATAAATGGAGAAGTATCCACCCCATAACACTGCTATGGGGGACCAGGCAGTGGTGTCCCCTCTCCCCACTCCTATTTGCCTTTTACCTGGAACCTCTTGCTCAAGACCTGAGACAAAAAGAAGAAATAGAGGGCATGCAGATGGGGGCGAAACACATAAAATAGCCCTGTATGCCAATGATCTTTTGATCTACCTCTGTAACCTGGAAGAGGGATTACTTCCTCTGTGGGACACCTTAACGAACTTCAGCTTATTAGCAGGCTATAAAGTGAACACAGCTAAAACTGAGGTCCTAGCAGCAGCCTACTCCCCCTCAAATGCAATCAAAAATATCTTCCCCTTTAAATGGAATAGGGAACATCTGAGGTACCTTGGAGTTCGCCTATCTCTGGACAGTACCCAGATCTTTCAACTTAATTTTATCCCTATCTTAGAGCAATTGAAAGCTGATCTAGAGAGATGGGCACTTATCCCAATACCCCTAATACAGAAGATAGAGGCAGTTAAAATGGTTCTACTTCCCAAGTTCTTGTACCTATCATAGACTTTACCAATGTATATCCCAGTAACATTTTTTCATAGATTGAACAGGGGAATCTCACGATTCATTTGGGGTCAACAGAGACCTAGGATTAGATTATCAATACTCCAGATTCCAAAAAATGAGGATGGACTCTCCTTTCCCAACTTAAGGTTATACCACCAAGCAGCGTAGCTTCGTACAGTCTTCTACTGGTTAAGCAAAACATATATTGTCAAGTGGAAAACCTTAGAAACTAATGAGCTCCTAATCTAAACAAACTACTTCTTGCCTGGGAGGGACTACCCACTTTGGCACTAGAGAACCCCTGTTCCACGCACACCCTCACCAATTGGTACGAAATCCTAGATGACGAATCCCTCCAATCATGGAGACCTCTTCTGAGAACATTTCCATATGAACAGACCTTTCAACTGGCTAAATGGGACTCAGGGTTTCAGAGATGGGAGGAAAAAGGCCTTTTTCTGGTGTGGCATCTGCTAGAGGGAGGACAGGTTCTACCTTTTCAAGATCTAGTAACCCAATTCGGACTACCATGGCAAGAGAGATTTAGATATTTCCAGGCACAGGACTATATTCAATCCCTTCCCTGAGGAGAGAGTATTTCCCCCCACAAATTATTTGACTTATTAGAGCAGCATTGGAGAGCCATGCACCCCAAGATAAAATTGTTTCATATTTATATAGAGTCCTCTTACAGTGGAAGGGAGACACACCCCAAATAGTTAGACACGCATGGTCTCAGGATCTGGACACCCCAGTCCCTGACACAGTTTGGTTTAAAATGCTGGAAAGAATCCACTGGGGAATGGTAGCAGTGACATGAAGGGAGTTCTCCTGGAAGGTATTCTCTAGATACTTCCATACCCCAGTAATAACAGGGAAATATAAGGAGGGAGCAACCTCGACTTGCTGGAGAGGCTGTGGACACACATCATCAGCTTTGGTTCATATTCTTTGGAGCTGCCCCTTGCTGACCCCCCCCCCTTCCTTCAGGACCTACACCAGGCCATATATCAGATTTTGACCCAAATTTGGTTCTATCCCACTTTATATTTTTTCTGGACCTTCTACCTGGACACAGAGATGGAAGAACAGCTAAACCACTAAGAATAATGCTCTTGCTGGCACAAAAAACACTTGCCAGGAATTAGCTTACGAACAAAAAAGTTTCCATGGGGCAATGGCAAGAAGTGATGATCTCAGTTTACAGAATGGAATGGTTCACAGCCTCTATTAATAAAAGACTGGCCCAATTTGAATTGCTTTGGAGAAGATGGATCATATATATCATGACACAGAGGCCTGATTTTGTGCCATGAAGGAGGAAGGTTGGGAACGGGCTAGTAACCTTGGAGCTCCTGAGTGTTATCAATTGAATTAAACCTTATTTGAGAGAATGTACCAGAATTATTATCCATTTGTTTCATATTATCTGGCTCAACTAGACTTTCACTTATTAAATGGATCTGAATGCTTGAAAACCAGATGCATTTTTTCTTGTAGCAATGATCTTTCACTTGAAAATCTAATTTATGAAAAATGTACTTATACTTAACCTCTTTATCAAGATGGTATTAAGTGTGTTTTTTTTGTAGATATATGTGTGTTTGTAATATTATACCTAAAAATTTAATAAAAAATTAAACTTAAAAAAAAAAGAAACTTGGCTTCTCGGCCAGTGCCCTTTGGGGTAACCACTGCCTCAGTGCTTGCACGCTGAGGTTCTTTGTCTTTTAGCTTGTTTTTTGCTTTTATTGGGTTTACCACAACATAACTTAGATAGACCATCTTGAGGGTAGTGGTTCATTTTCACTGGGGTGTAAAATAGATTTGGGATAATAATTAACGAGTCCTGGTAGGACGTAAACTCGTGGTATGTGGCTTCTGTGAGCACCTTTTGTAGACTGTGTGTGAGACCTTTTGGTACCATGCATTTCTGCTTAAAGTTGAACCAGCATAATATACTGTGGTGATTTGCATATACAGCCCATGGTGCTTTGCATTATGGGGGTATGTGTGATTTTGTATTTCTTTGAAACTTGGCTTCCCGGCCAGTGCCCTTTGGGGTAACCATTGCCTTAGTGCTTGCACGCTGAGGTTCTTTGTCTTTTAGCTTGTTTTTATTGGGTTCACCACAACATAACCCAGATAGACCATCTTAGGGTAGCTGGTTCATTCCACTGGGGTGTCAAACAGACGAGGCACACTGATGAGTCCTGGTAGGATGAAACATGTGTATGTGTCTTCTGTTAGCACCCTTTGTAGACTGTGTGACAGACCTTGTGGTACTATGCATTTCTGCTTAAAGTTGAACCAGCATAATATACTATGGTGCTTTGCATTATGGGGGTATGTGTGATTTTGTATTTCTTTGAAATTTGGCTTCCCGGCCAGTGCTCTTTGGGGTAACCATTGCCTCAGTGCTTGCACACTGAGGTTCTTTGTCTTTTACCTTATTTTTTGTTTTTATTGGGTTTACCACAATATAACCCAGATAGGCCATCTTAGGGTAGCTGGTTCATTCCACTGGGGTGTCAAACAGACAAGGCATATGGATGAGTCCTGGTAGGACAAAACACGTGTATGTGTCTTCTGTTAGCACCCTTTGCAGACTGTGTGACAGACCTTTTGGTACCATGCATTTCTGCTTAAAGTTGAACCAGCATAATATACTGTGGTGATTTGCATATACAGCCCATGGTGCTTTGCATTATGGGGGTACTGTATGTGTGATTTTGTATTTCTTTGAAACTTGGCTTCCCAGCCAGTGCCCTTTGGGGTAACCATTGCCTCAGTGCTTGCACGCTGAGGTTCTTTGTCCATCATATGAGAACGTGATATGTCAGCACCCTTTAGATTCCACAGCATGTCTGTCTGCTTACTTAGAATTCAAAAAAACAAGTTGCAAGGCATGAAATACTACATTTACTTTCAATTAGCTTTGCAAACTCTCTTAGATGTAATGCAGGGTTTTTTCATTTAAATTGCATTTGGTCTCTATATCTTGTAGTGAGTTTTTTTAGGCTATATGTACTTTCAGCATAGAGATACATGGCGTAAATGGGTGCTGTTTGTGGCATAATGTTCTCTTATGCTAATGCAGCTCTCAGAGACAATGAGATTTCAATAACTAAAAAATGGAGACTCCCAGGCTAGTTACAGGGGCTCATATGAACAGTGAAAACAAACTAAAGCAAACACATACAGTATATCCCCAGCAGCTACACGGAAAGAGTTATCTGTTGACAAGAAAACAAAATTTACAAGATATGAGGGAGTAGTACTCTTTTAGGTGTCAGTTGACTACACTGCAGTTACAGTTTAACTTCACTGTGCATTGCAGTTGCAATGTAGTTGCATGCAACAAACATGTAACTACAGTGTCATTATCCTGTTGCATGTAATTATCAGTTACATTGAAACAGACACTTAAAAAATTGCAAGCGTGGAGACTGGCATACCTAACTATATTTTGTATAGCTTACTCATTTTTTTATAGACTTTTTTTTATATTTTGCTATTTTTGTGGCCCCTCTGTTCTCCCCACCGGACCCCTATCTTCCGGGAGCCCAAGGCAGTGCACACTCCCATAGCTGTGCCCCAGGTTACTCCCCAAGGGAAATGGAGGGCCCACCCCCATCCCCCCTTGGTTTGCCCCTGGGTGGGGAAGGAGGGGACCCCGCATCATCCCCTCCCACTCCATAAGTCTGTATTGGTGGTCCAACTGGCCCACCAAGGAGCCCGGTTAAGGAGCCTCATGACTGCTGGGTCCAATCTACAGGCGTCTGGTGTGGGGGACTTCTGATTTTTCTGTTTTGACCCTACAGACATCAGTGTGTAATGGGAACCAAGGAGGCGGAGCACGCAGAGACATGCTGCCGCTCCAGTTCCTGACGACGCCTCCCACGCATTTTCTGCTGTCCAGCTGCACCTCCACCTGTGGTCACCCAGGTGGCAGTAAACAGCAGGACCAGTAGCCCTCTGTCCCGGAGGAAGAGCAGCCCGTCAGGTGCTCAATCTTCCTCCCCAGGACAACCCTCCAGCAACCGAGATTGCTCCAGATCCGGATCACTGGTGTCACAAGCAGTAGCGCTGCTGCTGTGCCAGCATGCCGGACCCTCTTTTTATAGACTTGATGAATTTTTTGTACCCCAAAGTTTGGCAGTATATAACATTTCAGTTCATTTGGACTTATAGAAAGGGTGACACAAATTATTTAAAATATATACTTTATTCCCAAAATGCAGTTACAGTATAGTGCCCTACCCCAAACTAAACATAAATGTAAAATGAAAAGTGCATACACATGTTAATATCCCAACCTATCAGTAGTAAAACTTAAACAAAAAAATTCCCTAACAGAATTAACCAGTTTCTCTTCCATCCAATAGGAATCTCCTAGTTTGTAATACGATTTTATCATAGGGGATATTTCATAGGAAATCCATGAATAAGAATTTTCTTCACTCGGGAATGTTACCAATAATACTACGTATATATTTTAATTGAAGCTGTGGCTTCTAGTACATGTAGCTTTTGTTCTGTGCAGCTACAATTTATAGGGCATCTTCAATTGAAAGACAACTTTAATTTAAACAGCTGATCCAGGCTCCTGCTTCCCAAGGCTTTTATCTGCCTTGTGATCAGTTGCTTACTCATTACAGACCATTTTAAAACCGCCTGGTTTTTCTATTTGCATAAATAAAGTTGTACAGTGAACTTGCCATACTTTTCGTCTGACAGTCAAAGGAGCAAAGATGATACCATATGCAAAGAACAGAACACACATTGAACACACAGAGTAAGTATGTTGAAAAACAGAAACTAAAATTATAGAAAGTAAAAGCAAAACTGATACTAGTAAGGCTGATTCAATTAGGACATTAACTACTATTCCATAAAAACAAGAGTACTGTGCTCTGTTGTAGTACCTATGAGAATGCCAGACTATGCAGCAAGTATAAACGCATCCTTTAATTCTAGCTGTGGCTTCAGTTGGAGGGCAGCTTCTATTGGAAATACTGAACTGTAGATACTGTATGACTTCAATTAGAGAGCAGCTAGTACTAGAGGGTGGTTGTATTTATCTTATGATCTCGCTGGGCTTCTCGCAGACTGTTGCCTCTGCTACCCATAATTCTGGGCATTCACTGGACCTGGTCTTCCTCTTGGGTATGGAGATCTCTGACTTGGTGGTGAAGCCAGTCGGTTGGTCTGACCATTACACTATCAAGTTCAATTTCCAGGCCCTCCCTCATAGGCCTGCCCCGTGGAGATGGTCCAGTACCACCCTTTAATGGGAGTAACCCCAGATGGCCTGATGGTGGTGCTGGATCTATCAGGACTTCAGACAGCTAGCATGTGTCCAGACAGCCTGCTGCAGGCTTATAATACGGTTGTGGCAGTGGCTCTGGACTCCATTGCTCCCGTTCGTGTTCACCCCCTCACCCGTCACCCTCAGTCCCCTTGGTTTGATGGGACCTTGAGGGAGATGAGGAAAGAGGGGTGAAGGATGGAGCGTCACTGGCGGAAATCTGGTCTTGATGTTGATAGGCATAGATTGATGGTCCATTATTTGGACTATCAATCGGTGATCTTCCTTAAGAAGGCAGCATTCCTGTACGGGGAGATCACCGCTGCAAGGAACTGACTTGCTCAGCTCTTCCAAATAGTAGACAGACTGTGCAATCCAGCCTGTCTACAAGTTCAGAGAGCATTGTCACAGGATAAGTGTGATGAGTTTGCTTGCTTCTTTGCAGATAACGTTGCCGACATCAGATCAGAGATTGTTTCAGCTAGTTCCAATGGTCGGGGTGGTGATCGGTTGGAGGCTGCAAAACCACAGTTTTGTTGGTCGGCTTTCATCCAGCCAGTGATCATGGATGTCATAGGGATCATCCAGAGTATGCGGCCAACTTACTGTAGTTTGGACCCGGGCCCAACTCGCTTCCTTGAGGGGGTGCATTGAGGTCATTGACCAGGTCTTGGCTGAGATAGTCCAGAGGTTGCTTGAGATGGGTGAATTTCCTGACTCCCTAAAGGAGGCAATGGTTACACCCCTCCTTAAGAAATCTTCTCTTGACCTGGACTGTCTCACCAACTAGAGACCTGTCTCTAACCTGCCCTTTGTGGGCAAGGTTATTGAGAAGGTGGTTGCACTGCAGCTGGACAATCATCTTACCATCCATGACATCTATGATCCTCTCCAGTCAGGATTTAGGAAGAGGCACAGCACTGAGACCACCCTGGTTCGGGTGCTCAATGATCTCCTGATAGTGAGAGATTGGAGGACTCATTCTATCTTGGTCCTCCTGGATCTCTCTGCAGCATTTGACACCGTGGATCATGGCATCTTGCTGGAGAACCTGTGGGTGATCTGTGGACTGTCGGGTACAGTCCTCAGATGGTTCCACTCATTCCTCACTGGTAGATCTCAGACAGTTGCGTCAGGAATTTATTCCTCTGATGCATTCTGTCTACCATGTCGGGTACCCCAGGGTTCTGTGTTTTTGCCTATGTTATTCACGGTGTACATGCTGCCATTAGGAGACACTGTAAGGCATATTGGCTTGAGTTTTCACTGCTGTGCAGATGATACTCAGCTATACATGTCCTTTGATCCAGGATGACGCAGTCTCGATGTTTAACAACTGCCTCATTGAGATTCTGGGCTGGATGAGTGCCAACTGGCTGAGGCTGAACCCTGACAAGACTGAGGTTTTGGTGGTGGACCCAGGTCACTGGGTAGAGGGGACCTCAGCAGAGCAGGCCTCTGGGCTTGTGCCTGGGGTTGCCAGCTGATGTCCTCTGAATGAGTACGAGTCTGGGTGTTATTTATGATGAGGGGTTGATCCAGAGGTTTCAGGTGTCATCCTCATTGAGACCACACTTTATCACCTGAGGAATATCACCTGGATTAAGCACTTGGTTCCATCCGTTGATCTTCACACTCTGGTCCACACCTTTGTGACCTCCCACCTTGATTACTGCAATACCCTGTACCTAGAGCTTCCAGGGGTTGCTATCTGCTACTTGCAGCTGGTACAGAATGCTGCAGCCAAGTCATTGACTGGGTTGTCTGGATCTAGCCATATCACATCCGTGCTGCATGGCCTGCACTGGATGCCAGTTCAGTGGCAAATCACCTTCAAGGTTAGTTTACTAACCTACAAGGCCCTACATGGACAGAGACAGAGTTATCTGCAAGAGCTCCTCTGTCTCTACCTCCTCCAACTGCTCTGCTCTGCTGAGGAGGGATTGCTAAGATTCCCAGGGTGCTGCTTGAAGACCTCTGGAGCCCATTCATTCGCTATGCTCCTACCCAGTGGAATTCTCTACCTCCTCGGATAAGGGGTGCCTGACTGTGGAGAGCTTTAAATCTGCTCTGAAAACATATTTATTCTCTCTTGCCTATCCTAATTATTAAGTTATAGATTCTGTTGTTTTAAGTGGTTTTAAAATTTTAATGGTTTTGTTGTTTTGTAAAAGCACTTTGATAGTTTTGAATTAAGCACTATAAATAAAGTTATTATTATTATTATTATTATTATTTATTTATTTATTTATTTTAATTTTACAGTTTCTGGCCAGGAAAGGCTCATTAAGCTGATGCTTATTTCAGGTGCGTCCTGGGTGTACAGGGAAATGAAGTGACTTGTTCATGGTCACACAGTATGCAAGTGGTGGTTGTGAGATTCAAACACAGTTCTCCACATTTGCAGCTCAGTGCTCTTAACCACTACACTATACTGCCTCCCTAACTAATTAGAAGATATACAGTATATGTCAGAACAGTGACCCACCAATCCAGAATATCTGTGTGTATTAGAATATATCTGCTTATAGCTTCACAGCTCTAATAACTATTTTTGCAGTTTCATCAGCCTTACCCTGACTACTGAAAGATTCAAAATAAGTTTGCTGTTACCATTGTCACAAACGCACTCAGCAGGTCAGGCCCTCTGCTCCCACAGTGCAGCCTCAGAGTGCAATAGTGTGAACAGGTAAGAGACAGGGTAACACTCCTATCTGCTTTTGGGTCTGAATCACCTTTAGTCTCATGTTCTGGGGGGGGGGGGTCAAACTGTGAACCTTGTGCTAGCATACCCAATGAACAGGCTCAGATACATACCCTCTTCAGGGATTGCAGTACAATCTTTTGCCAGGAGCACCCAGCCAGGCTTCCAAAATGTACCCTTTTAACTCTATAAGAGACCTTAGGTATATTCTTACCTTTTCCCAGTTTAGTAATATCATCAAGCCCTTCAAACAGCTGTCAGACTTAACCACGTATACATCACATGCAAAAAGAACTTGGAAGACACACCCAGGCAGTATCTTAAGAAAATGTACTTTACTAAAAGATGATAAAAATATGAAAAATGTAAACATAGAACAATATATCAAAGAGCTCACAATCACATAAAAGAACAAGGGAAAATTACAAAGCAAAACTCCTACCACAATACATTTAGATGTTTGCTATCTAAGGTATTACCTCTGGAAGTGTGTTTTAAAGTTAGATGAGAGAGCTGTGTCTCTTTGGAGTCCCAAGATGATATGACCTACAATTCAGACACAAGTATCAGTTTAAACTCTGTGTCTTCACATCCCTTCTGTGAGTCATCTAGTTCTTCCTTTTAGAATATAAAATTACAAAAAATGATTTTGAGTCAGAAGGTATTTTAAATAAGGTGCCATCAGAAGAAAAATACATTTCCTATACATAACTCCTTAATTACATATGCTTCCTTTGAACTTAACAATCCCACACTGGCACCAATGTGTTAAAAGCTAACAGGAATCAGCCTAATGACATCCTGTTTCTGAAGTCATAAAGTCACATTTGGTTTGCACTTCAAAAGCCTAGGCATGTCATAAATGGTAATAAATGCCATTCTGAAGGAAGTCAGTTAATTAAATGGTTCCTGGTCAGTTTTCATATCCTGTAGCTTCAATGAAACCTGGGGGGGGGGGGGGCACACATGGAAGCACAGGCTGTCTTATGTGAGACAATCACATACTGTATTTTTATATTATAAATATCATACAATAATCATACCAGCTGGCCAAGCATCACAACCATTACTTATGTAAGCAGCTTATAGAAATGAAGAATGGGTTTTAAATGCCTTACACACTGAATGAAATTCCTCTGCATTGTTTTGAGAATATTACTGTACGTATTACTATATTACAGTTGTTGCCAAGATATCATAAATGCATTTTGCTTAAGATTTCACCATCAGACCTATGTGACCCACCTGATCTCCTAGACCTGCATGACCTATAGAAGGCAAGGTCACTTATCAATTACAGATGGAATGGGATGGGAAATGGAAATACATATGGACTGGGGCACCTAGCAATGTGCACCTGAACGGTTTATATTAAAAGTAATGGGTAGAGGGGAAGGAAAGGGGTGAACACAGTATTTCATCTGAATTGTTTTTAACAGGGAATTAATAAAAAAATGAAGAAAAAATCTAGAATTAATTTTGTGAAATTTACCAAAAGTGGAAATCATGATGTCTTCTAGCTTTGCTGGTGAATTTTCACATCTCTGCTCAGGAATCAGCTTCATATTTCAGAATCCTTTGTAACCTCTATCAGTGATGGAAATCCTACGGACAGTACCTTCCTACAATCCTACAAAGCCAGCATCTGCAGTCTGACTAGATGCCAATTGATAATGAAATCATATAAATTGTATAATTTCAAAAGTGGGCCCCAGGTTAGGTTTTCAGTATAGGAATAGATAGTCTCTTACATGAGAAACCAGACTTAAAATTAATATCGATGGTTCTCCCAGTTATTGAATATGGGGCCTGTGTATGGGTAGGCTGCAACTGGCTTACTAGGAAAACTGGGCATTCTTCTGAATTGACTGAACCATTTTATTTTGAATTCCTAAGGAATTACTATCAATGCAGTGTAAATACTCAAGTAAATTGGCTGCCACTTTGTCAGGTTGGATCTGAGCATGATGCCATTTTTATTAAAATGGTGAAAAAGCACAAAATGTCTCCATAGAGTAGTAATCTTTTAAAAAAGCAGGCACTCCTAGAAGCATGTGCAGCTTCTGGGTTAGAACTGGAAGCTTGGCAGTACAAATCAGCAAGTGCTAGACTATCTTTTTTATTCCCTGGTCCCACAACTTGTAATCAAATTCTACTTCCCTTGAGGCATCATGTGGTCCAGTCCCCTCAGCCTGTTCTCTGGAAAAATCCAGGTATGCGACACGCATTCCCCCAATGGCGGTCTTCAGTCCCGGACCCTGGATGTGCTGCACCGAACGTGGTGGCTGCCTGCTTTGTACCGCGCATTCAGGGTCCGATATTCAAACAGAAAGTGGGATCTCTTCCAATCATGCATTCTGTTTGAACATCCCGTTCGAATCGGATGGCCCATTTTTTTGGGCAGCGCATCCATTTGCACAGTGTATCCACCTGACTCTGAATATCTCCCCCAAGGTTTACATAAGATGAAGTAGACAGTTTGCTGGTGGAGACAGATAGCAACTGTGACATCTTGTTTGGTGAGGATCTCAATTGAGTCTCTTCACACGGCAGCTAGATTTAAATTTTGAAGAAGGAAAATGTAGCGAACAGACAGCAGGACTGTTGATGTGTTAAAAAGAGGCATGGGTACATAAATAGGAGAGTAAAACAACTCCATCAATAGCCATCTAACTCTCAGAAGACCACCTTCAAAGTGACAAAACAGTGCAGTCCATGTAAGAATTTATGAATCATGTTATAATCTTTTACCTGGCAAAGACACTAAAAATCTAACCTTTACTATATGACTCAATTAGCATATTCATTCAGGTGAAGTCCTTTCGATGTGTATTGCCATCCTCACTTACAGCAGGGTCACTGATACTTAAACATAAGCAATCAATTGTACCCGGGACCTAGGAAAGGTCTTTTTCTATCCCATAGTTTTTATGAGAATTACCTGAACAGTGCATTAACTGTTTGTTTATTCTCTGGCTGATTCCTCAGATAACCAGTGGGAAACCTTATAGGAAACATTTTCCAGATCATTTTGGGCCTATGTAGAATTATTTATCTGATATCTCTGTTTTGTCTATGTTAGCCACATAGGCACAAATACAGTATAATGAGCTAGAGCTGGAATTTTAGGCTGTCTTGGCCCTTTGTGCAATGAGTTCAGCTCCATGGCTGTCCTTTCTTTGTCACAAAGGGCCTTATGCATAATGGCACATTGACTCATATGCGATGTGAAAGCCAGGTGTGCAGGACAGTATGCACCGCATGGTTTGTTGGTGGCCATGTGCTGCAGGCATGAGGGGCCTATGCACCATACACAGCAGACAGCCACATAGCTGCAGGTAGGGCTGCCAGACCACAGAAAAGGGAGTCTGTCCATGGACAGTGGCCCACAATGCTTATGCACTACTGTACATATAGCTGTGGATGGCGGTATAGCAGGGTGCATAGCACATCATGCACTACATGGCGGAGGGCTGCCATAAGTACAGATATGCCCTCCACAAATTACAAGACATGGTGCAGGTGTAGTGAAAGGTTTTATTATTGGCATACAACCCACACCTAGAGGTACAGTGGCCAAAATGTGATATATAAATAAGGAAAACATAATTATAAAAATGGAAAATAAAATACTGTACATCTGTGCATAAAATGTCTGTGGACACACAGCCTGTGTGCCCACCATGGCATACTGAACCCACACAGGTGACACATCTCTTGCCTGCCACTGCCTGCTGAAGCAGTTCACTTGCATGCCCTCTGGCCCCAGAGCAATGCCCACAATGCCACCACTGTCAGCCTGGTCCAGCCATGACACCCCAGCTACTCCTCCAAGAGAACGGACACCGCCACTGCCCCATAATACACCGGCATTGCCATCTTCTCCCACTCCTACAGGGGACTCTGTGCTGGCTCAGTGTCAATGTCCATGATGTTGTAGCCCTCCTTCTGCAAGTGAATGGTCCTGAGGTATACAGGTGTGTCCTCTAGGAGAGGGAATACAGGTGCAAGGCACTGTGATGTGGTCTGCCATCCATGTCCCCATGCATCCCTTGCATGCCACACCATGCCTTTCCTTACCTTACCATGCCCACAGACACCCCCTGTATGCCCTGTCATGCCATACCATGCCCCATGCACCCTGCTTACACAACCATGCATTACCATCCCCATGCACCCTCTGCCATGCCATACTAGGCCCCATGCACCCTCATGCTCTGCCATGCCCTATCATGCCACCATGCCTATTATACCCATCCATACACACACACACACACACACACACACACACACCCCAACCATGCCATCACTAGCCTGGGAGGTGGAAGTATACTCATAATTGCAGACTCTTTGATAAACCAATGTATGCCACACTTGCTGCAGTTGTAGGCATCAATTTCTCTAGGTCTGTAGACAGTCACATCACTCTTACCCATTCCCTCTGCCTCCACTCCTAGAGTGCTGCATGGTCCTGAAGATGTGTGGCCATGGTCAGGTCAGGAAGCATAGGCAAACCAGGAGAAGTTATAAACTCACAAGTAATGTTTTATTATTATCAATAACAAAAAAAAATAAAGATGTACAGGATAGTTCTTCACAAAGGCAGTACAAACAAAAATCCTTCCTGAGTCTCTGTCTAAAATCCCAATCTCTATCTGTAAACAAAACATTACTCTCTTTTAATGAGATGTCTTTTCCTGGCAGTTTAAACTCGGCATCTTTTTCTTGTAAGTTTCATCTCCTGTTTTTCACAAAATGTAACAAGAGTTTGTCATTACCCTTTCTGTGACCAGCCTGAAGAGTACATTAGTCTTCATAACAGGTGCAGACAATTAAGACATTCTGTCCCAGAACTGATTTCCTGCTGACAATTCTGTTAACAAGCTTGGGAAAGGTCAAAAGGTTTTGCAAGATCAACCCCTGTGTTCCAAACTACTAACTTCTCTAACAAATCCTAGTAGTTGTTTCAACAAAATACGTCCACAAACCAAGGGTTCCCAGTTTCACATAAAGATCCACATACACATTTTTCTAACCATAGAGCAGCAAGGGGAGAAAGAAAGAATAGAAACAGGAAGGGGGATAACAGGAGGGAATTGTGGGACCTTCTGAGTGGCCAATTCCTAGGTGCCACAGGGAAAATCTGACTGCACAATCAGACAGGCAAGAGACAGACAAGTGGCAGAACAGAAGAGGAGAGAACTAGTTCCTTGCTTTTAACTCTCTCTGCATAACAAATCGAACAGGGTCTTATCCAACTCTGTCAAAGGGCTTCCCAAGAATGGCTGCAACACAGAAGCACATGAAATTAGTATGAGGCAAAGGGCATCATCCAACCACATCACATTATGGGGATACTGCAGCCTGCTACATACCCTTGATGGGTGCATTATACTCCAAAGTTGTCCATCCTCATCCTGGTAGCATGTGGGATGACTCACTCGAGGGCACAGGGGAGCTGTGCCCAGGCCATGTTGTCACCTTGCTACAGTACCTCACAGCACACACACCAGCACATGACTGCCAGGAGGAGGTCAGCCAGGTGCAAGTTGTGTGCACACAGCCTTGGATAACATTGGGTGGGTGATAAGCTCAGCATGGGCTGATGTATGGCATGTTCTGGACTGCACCTGTGTGTGGAGGGGTGTGTGTATAATGATACGTGTCTAGGCATCAAGGTGCACAGTGATGAGTGTCAGTGCTGAATGCCTGTGTGTGCGGTATACCTGTGTGTGTATCCATGCAATGGGGGGGTTCCTGATGGGCACAGTGACCCTGTCACTTCATGGAGGACCATGTGTGGTGGGTCTTGGCTGTCCCTTGTCCCTAAGCCAGTGGGATGGCACACTGTTCTGGTTGTCATAGGCAATGGGTGGGTAAGGATAAGGCTATGTGGGAGGTCAGAAACATCACCTGGTGCTGGGGAAACTTCTGCCACTTCTAACAGCCTGCATGGTGAGGTGCCACCAGCATGCTCTTGAGCAGGTTACCAACCATATGGAACTCTATGCAGAGCCCCTGAACCTCTACCATCAGGGCACAGAGCTCGGCATTGTTTTCCTTGCTGGCCTTTAGCCTGCCCCACTCCAGCATCTTCTCTTCAGGGAAGTACCTACTGAGCAGGCATGCATTGACACTGCCCCTCCTGTACAGGCCAGTCCTGTCTGAGGAACCTTTATCATCACTGCTGGGACCAGGATCCCTGTTTACCTGGTGTCATGCCAGGATTGATGGTCACCCTTGCAGGTGGGTGCTGCCCAACCAGATGCCACATTCAGGGGTTAGGACATCGGTGGCCATGGCAGTAGTGGTCACAGGTGCACTGGGCATTTGTAGTGCATGCCCCTGTCTGCTGTGTTTGTGCCCTCTCCTTTGGCACAAAGGGTGCATGGGGCTCTGGGACCGTGGCTCCAGGGAATGGTGCATTTTCTGCATGTAGATCAGTGACTATGAATCCTCTGATCTTGCTGGCTGGTCCTTCCTAAAATGCTATTGCCCTCTTCTCCTCCTGCCCATCACATCCTATACTAGTATCAGTGGCAGCTGGGGAACAATATGGTTAGTGTTGCACGGTCAGTAAGATGATCAGTGTGGTGCACAATTGGGTTACTCACAATCACATGTCAGCTGTGTTCTGTTCTGGTCAACAGTGTCCAGCGGGTTGGACATGAGGGCTTCAGTCACCATGATCGTGTCATACTTCTGCAACGATGACAAAGGCAGGTCCACTGCAGGGGTACAGGGGATGCCATAGTCACTGTCACTGCCTCTCTAGTGTACACTGAAACATATGTGTAGCATTGCGGCCACTCACCTGGCATGGTGTCCAGTCCTTCCTCTTCACTATCCACCATTACCTAGCTGATGGCATCCATCACCATTTCTTCTACTGGTGTGAGCTCATCTGGGGAAGGTGGACCCCTACTGCTAGCATTCCTGAACTTTCATCTGCCTGCCAACTTCTTCCTGATGGCTGTCCTCAGCTCCCACCACTTGTTTTATGGTTGCAGTGGATTTGGGAATGGGTCCCGCCACATTGACAGTGGTCTGGATGGCCTTCCATATACAGGCCTGACTGGCCAGTGGTAACTAGAGTGATGCCTCCTGTACAGGGTAACATAGTTGTTCCTGATCTCTGTGACTGATGCGCTCATCTGTTTAGCCATGAGGATCCCTGCAAAGTGGCACCTGGCACCACTGATGTGCATAGTACCACCAGCGTGTTGGTACTGTGGGACACAGGGGGGGGACTCTGCAGGTCCTATCTTGCACCCTCATCAGCCATGGGGCCAGGATGTCCCAGACTTCTGCTGTCCAGGTTGGTGGTGCTGTGCCTGAGTATCCCTGTCCAAATCCGCTTATCTGTTATGCCACATAGCACTGTCCCTGGGACCTTGTGCCCCTCCTCAATATGGCAGTCTGGTCTGCCCTACCAGTCAGCCTCTGCACATTTCCACAGCTGCCTATGTCAGGCCCTGTGCCACTGGTATTCTCCATGGCTGTGTAGTAGGTGTGCATCCTGACCCATGGTTACCCATTTATAGTGAGATCATGGGCTGTTGCCAGCTCAACATGGCTCATTGTCCCTCCCTGCACACTGCAATGTGCACAATTATGTAGCCATTGTGTCACCAGTGGTAATCTCCCACACCTCAGTGTATGCCATGGTGGGCTACGCATTTCTGGGCCACACAGTTGCACACCAGCTTTACATAGCTTAGCAGCACGTAACGGGACCCTTAGTGCATAGGACCCAGAATGATTGGTCCTTCCTTTTCTGGTCCCATGGTTTCCAGCAGAATGTGCATCTATTTGTCTGCGTCTGATCATTCAGGGAAAATGTGCACCATTTTGGAACTTTAAATGTGGATTGAAAAGTGAAAACAAAAGTCGCCTACCATGCACGTTGGATAATAATATTGGTAAGCATCTTATCATTATTTTCCATTCTTATTATTACATTAATATCATTTATGAATTCTTAAAGGCATGCAGTTGAAGAAATATCAAATATGCAAAGACAGAGTTGAAGGTAAAAGACTGCATGATACACAGGAAATGGCACACCAACATGCAGACCCTGCACAATGACAGAACTGCTGAAAAGAAGCAAATATACCCCCAAAAGAAAAGGTATCCTTCCTGCTCTGTGCAAAGAAATATGATTGAATGATTATAGTGAATGTCTATTTCTTTTTTATTAATAGTACTATAATAATTGGGGAAGAAAGATCAGAAGGATGTGGGTACCAGTCCCACACAGGAACTTGGGATAATATTCGATACTGGCACTAAAGTGTAGCACTAGGGGCTGCTACACTGTCAAGGTGCCATCCTTCAGTCAAGACGTAAAACTGAAGTCCTTTCAGCCCATGTCTGGTGGCTGTATATGTGGAAGTTAATGATGCACTTACTGTCGGAGTAGGGGGAATTTTATATAAGTGACAATGTGTTAGTTGGCCCACTATGCGAGGCAATAATGTGACTGTCAAGTGAATAAAGTATGAGGTAAGGCTGAAGCTGACTGTAGCCTCATGAGCCAATCACATTATTGCCATGGACAGTGAGCCAACTAGCATATTATCACTATATAATAACTGGTCAGCAATTTCTCTCAATGTACTGACCAGGTTGGTATTTTCCATAACAACCGGCTGATTGTTATGACATTCATGAGCCATGCCAGTCAAACTATGCTGCTGCCTCATTGGCCAACATTCTGTATGTGGGCGGGGCCAAACAGTCACACAAACTGCTGGAGAAAAAGTGCTGGCCTGTTATTATAAAAAATAAAAGATAGGGAGGGTGTTTCATATGAGAATTTAATGCACACTCTCGTTGTAGGATGCTTTGATAAACCCCTCGGGCTTCACCCTCGGGGTTTATGTAGCATCCCACAACTCGAGTGTGCATTAAATTCTCATATCAAACCCTTCCCCATCCATTATTCTCTATGTAAACAAGGAGACACTCCAGGCCATTGGTTGTCAGGGGTTAATGCACACCCAGGTGCGTAATGAGGCACGAGGCACTTGCACCAAGTGTCTTTAGCAAGTGGAAGTGCATTAACCCAGACAACCACTGACCTGGAGTATCTTACAGTGTTTATAAAATGGGTGACCTGAGAAACAATTTAAAAAACAAAAAAAACATGCAATTTTGTAACTAAAAACATGTATTTTCTTTTGTTAAAAGTAGCTAGTAAAAAATAATCCTTCTCCACTTGTCAATCAGCTGTCTTTCCACACATTCAATAGGTGGAATACTTGTTTATTATGGAACACAGGAATTCAAACTGCTGCGCAATTCCTTTGGCAGAATGTTTGCCTTGTCACACAAAACAGAAGGCCTAGAACTGGCTGGCCCACTGGAGTCAAGGGCTGAGGCATCCATGCTTCACCTGCCACCATGCTGGTGATGTGGGTTTGGGAACAAGCATGGGCCACTTACGGGTTTGGCCTGGAGGAGGAGGCCTGAACATCCCAACGGGCGCTCTCCTCTTCTGGGGAGAGAGGATAGCCTGCTTCATCTTGACACTGCCACGTAGATGACCATAGCTGGTGGCGCAGGTAATGAGCAGCAGTGATGAGTGGGAGACACTCCTGGTAGAAGATGTCAGCATGTCCATTGATGCACGTACACCAAGCTGCCATTCCCACAAAGCGTTCAAGGGTTGGGGACCAGAAAAACAGAAAAACCCCAAGCCTGCAGGATGAAGCTTCCTCTCCTCACAGGCCCCACACCTGCCCACTGGGTTCACTGACCTGCAACTAATCTAAACTCCTCCTGGGTTTGGGGAACTCGGGGAGGCTCCACCACAGGGGGTAAATTGTGGGGCACTGTAAGGATCAGCAAGGTAAGTCCCACGGACAATGGGGTGATGGGACTGGGGGAGAGGAAGTAGATAGGTGCGGGCTGGGCAACCAGAGAATAAAGCATGCTAAATATAACAAAATAAAAGAAGGTCTGGAGCTAAGCAACAGAGATTGCCCTGGCAAGCTTCATAAGGACAGAAGGGAGCTTTCTCATGGTCACCGAAGAGACACCAGGAACTAAAACTGTGAATTGTACTTCATTATGCAAGTTTGTTATGCATGTAGGAACAGTATCATGAGAGAAAAGAACATTAATTATTTATCTATTTTTAAAATGTAAGTGAGTTTTACATTTTAGGGCATAGTTGAAGGTTTTCGGTGAGTAAAGGTGATAGCCATACATGTGATGGTAGTCAGGAATGAGTGAAAAGGCGCATGAATTTTGTATATGATTGGCCCAAATTCCAAATCCTATTGCCTGAATCTGTTACAACCTGTGCATTTTGGGGGAATTAATATATGGGTCTTGGAGTTTATTTAGCCAATCAGAAAGCAGGAAATGTCCAACCCATTTTTAAGGCAGCATGCATAGTCGTGCTGTCTTATTGCTATGAAGTAGAAGAGGAAGGTGGTTAGGAACATTATCATGTGTCCCTCCGCAGTGCTACGGTCATTTTCCCAGCATTGTCTTTCTACTGGCCCTTCCATCTGCAGACCTGGCAACCCCCTCTCCTCCCCATCTGCTGAGGCACTGAAGAAATAGTTCTCTCCAGTTTTTAACAACACAGGATTCGATCACCTTTTTCAAGCATATTCTGCTGTCAGTTTCTTATAAGGCTGGCTCTAGGACCTTGAGGAATATGAGTCTCACAGGATAAATGGATTGTAGTTCCTGAGTCGAGTGCAACAACTTATGTGGAACTCAGAAGAAAGTAAGCAGAACTGCAGGATTTTAAAACACATCTAGGTAAGCAAAAACTGCTGTTGGTACACATCACCTGAGAGACTGTAAATGTTTCTTCAACTTAAACAGTTGTGACATTATACATTCCAGAAGCCTGTTTAACAAACAATTTAAGATCAATGGCAAATGGTTAATAGTGTTTTGCTGTATTGTGCCTTTTCAGTTTTGTTTCTGGTATCTAGCAATACTGTAGTTGTTTGGGAAATGATTTTATTGTAGAACATTAGTTTCCCATCCTGGAGTTTCAGCCTCTGACAAGGAAGTCAGAAGGAAGTCTGTTCTATGTTCAGCATCTTTCTGCTTGGCCAAACAGTGCTGTAAGGACAGATGTTAGAGGAGGGGCAGCAAGATGGCCAACACTGCTCCGCTCCTGTAGTGTGTTCATTGCTCTCCGAATGCTGCATAGGAAACTTTTTTCTTTGGATTCATGAATGAAACCAGTATTATTTACTTGAATGTTTTCTAAATCTAAGTAAATTTTGCTCTCTGAAAGCTGAACCAGCAGCGATTAGTAGCAGCCAGTTATTACTGAAGTTTGTGGACAGGCGGCCATTGGTTTCGGCATTCGGATGAGCAGCGCCGGTACACTGTAAGTAGGCTAAACTTCAAAAAGAAGGTATAAATGGAGTGGTGGAGAGGTAGGTGGCTGCATTAAACTATGCTTTTGGGAGAGAATTAACACTGTGGACTAGTGTCGATAAAAAAATGGCAAGAAAAGGTTGTTTTAAACAAACAAGCTCCTACAAGCTGATGATACTAATG
The DNA here is from genome assembly GCA_016271365.2 of Neoceratodus forsteri. Lineage (NCBI taxonomy): Eukaryota > Metazoa > Chordata > Ceratodontiformes > Ceratodontidae > Neoceratodus > Neoceratodus forsteri. Next base: position 1,650,801,177 of record CM028131.1, on the reverse strand, counting down.
ATGATTCCTAAGGAGGCTGAAGAGTACTGAGGAAAGCTGAATACTGGATTCTCTGCACTTGAGAGTGTTATAAGCTGATTTTTAAAGCACTACAGGTATGCCAGCATTGCCTAGGGGTGCTGGAAGCTTGACATGTATGTAGTGTTATTTATTACGCTCAGAGAGTGATTCTTTTTCTCCTTTTTAGGTATACAAAGGAATATGATGGAAAAGCCAAACATCTCAGGTGAAAATGTAACGGGTGCATAAATAGGAAAGACCGGAGGATACTGGAAGCCCCAGAATTTGTAATGCCTGAATATCATTTATCGGAAAATGCCTTACCATAGTAATTGAATCTTGAGGTTGGTCAAGTCCTTAGTACCAGGGGAAAAGTGCAATGAAGCAATTGCCTGAAGGAATGTTAATGGACACGAATAATTAGGCAGAAGTGATTGTCGAAAATTGCAGAGTCCTGAAATACATAACTCACAGCTGGGAGTATGGAATTATGTTTGCAGCTGCTTCTGTTAACTAAAAATGTGCAGTGAAGCTGTTGGTAAGCTCCTGGTTAGGGAAACTAATTTAGAATTTGCACTAGAAAGTATTTCCTCATTAATTCAATTACTTGATGTTCGTTTAGACAATTAAGGCAGGACTCCTGATCTAGGAGCTACTTATTCTGAAGGAACCCCGACCTCTTGAATACTTTTGCTGGTTGCTTCTGAAATGAAACCAAATGTGTTTAAACAGGGAGCATATATTTGGTAACATAGAAATGATTTTGGAAAGTGCAGCTGGAGCTACATAATAACTGATACCAGTTTTTTGTAAGTACTTCAAAAGAAAGAACACTGAAAAATGCCGTTTGAGTCTTGTGCGAAGGGAACTTTAAAATGACATGTGTCGCTTTACGATGTTACTTTCAAATAATTCAAAATTACTCCAAATGACTAATTTTAAAATGAGATGTTACACTGTCTGGTTATCTCCTGTTATGCTTTTAGTAATGTTAGTGTTTCTGTTTATTAGTGATTACCTATTTTTAATTACTTTGTATACTGAGTTGCTATAATTAATTTGTAGGAGACAGAAACAGAAAGAGTTGCTTGAGCTACAAGATATTGTTTTTTAGGTCTCTCTAAGGTAACTATAGCCTATTTACAAAGGAAGGTTAGAACCTACTAATTAAGAAATCGTTATTCAAATGTGTGATTTGAAAGTAATGAAGGTTTCGATGGTGCTGAATTTTAGATGACTGTAATGAATAAACTATATAGATTTTGATGGGAACTGTTTTGTGGCGAATTGGGGTCGACTAGCCAGATATGCCCATGGCTGCCTGACACAAAAAGGTTGTTAATTTCTATAGTAAGGGGCTACCACTACAATATAGTAGTGAGGTGATAATGGAGTCTAGACACTTGGACCTATTTCTGAATACAGTTTCAGCAAATATGATGAACTGACTCAGCATTTAGTTATGGATCCAGATCCCTGATCCAATATATGTAACACACTGTCGGACTGGCATAGGTGCACAATTGGGTGTTGTGTAAGTGGAGTTCTGGGGCAGCGCGCTGCAGAGTATCTCCAATGGGACCCTGGATGGGTACATAGCCAGAAGTACAGGTGGACTTTATTTGGACCTTGTGAATGTGATCTTTGACTTGTGTAGGGGTTAGAGTAGTCAAAGTCTGATATCAGTTTTGGAGTAAGGCAGAGTGACTGACACAAATTTGTCTCCAGCTGATGCAGTGAGAGACCTTCGAACTGGGGAGGGTACAACTAGGAGAGCCAGGTGACTTATGGGAGAATCTGGGTGGGCTGTCTCTCATGAGAAACAATAGCAGCCCTTGGATTTATTAATTTGTTTATTAAAGCTTATTAAAGCAGTTTTATGTATGTAGAATGATGATTAATATTATACTGTTTATAGATTTATGATTCTTAATCTATAAGCAAATGTTTGGATAAACTTATGTCCAGTGAATGTTAAATGCTTTCCTTTCTATGTTGTAATGGTTTAAATAACTGATCAACAATAACTACTACTACTGCTGTAAGGACATCATATGGGTGCTGCTTTGCATAATTGTCTCTATGGGATCATTTATCAACACAGGAACTCTGAGTAGCATTCCAGCAGGTTAGTTCAGTAAACAACAAAGTATGCCTGCAGCTTGTTCAGAGCTGAACAGCACCGTAACTGCCATGTGTCCAGCCAAGCACACCAAGGGTAAACAGTTAGCAGCCCCCTCATAAAATACGTAAGCAGTAATACCCAACAGGGTGTGTGTCATGCTGGGATAACGTCACACCTCAGTTGGTTGGGCACGAAGCCGCAGGCCGAGTGCGTACAACAACTGAGGCGTGACGGTATCCCAAACGATACACACCCTGGAGGGCATTATTGCTACTATACAATGGCTCGTTGTTATATATAAATAAAAAAATAATTTTAAAGAATGTTCTTTAGTGTGGAAAAATATTTTTGTTTCTTAAGAGGAGATGCAAAAACAAGAGGTCATCTAGCTCATCATCCAAATGTTCATCTACAGGTTCACAGTGAGACTGAGACTAGACCCGTGATGTTGTACTGGGATAACATCACGGGTCCAAAGACGACCAATCAGAGACCAGGAAATGTTCTTGCCATTGTATAATAGTACACTACTAACATGCAGCAGGACCCTTCTGAGCTGTTCAACAGATAGATACAGGCTCCCAGAATGATACAGCACATGACATCATTAGTACAGTAGCTTTAGTGCAGCACAATTGAGAAGACAATGCACAGTGCTTTGGGTAAACTTACAATAATAGGTGACAAACTATTATTTCAAAACCAGTTTTAATAAAACAGCACAAGAGCCATGTGGAACTATGTGGCTGATGCAACAGATTCAAAAGCCTGGTTTTTAAATTGCAGACATTTTATGTATGTATTTATTGAATTTTTTGACGGGTAAGCCCACTGAGACTAGAAGTCCCTTTTCAGAGGCGACCCAGGGTGAGGATACAAATAGTAACCAACAGAAACTGAACAAGATTAAGCTGTTGGTGGTATTTCTAGTGAATGGAAGAAATTTGGCAAGGACACCAGGGAAATTTCCCCTACTCTTTTCGAGAAGTGCCATGGGATTATTAGCGTCCACCTGAACAACCACCAGAACAGGCAGACGGGAGCTCAGGTTTAACGTCTCATCCAAAAAATGGCACCTCAGGAGTGCAGCACCCCCCTCATGCTGCACTACAGTGTCAGTACTGGGATATTAACCCAAGTGCCCGGTGTGGGGATAGAACCCACAGCCTACTGATCTCCTGGCCTCAGAGGTGAGTGTGCTACCTGCTGAGCCACTGACACTGATTTAGTGCCAGTGGCTGAGCCATCAACCTCGGAGTAAGAACTCTTTTACAAACGGTCTACGTCTGCTAAATGGTGCAAAGATAGATATCACTGAATTCACAGTACAAATAGAGACATAGTTCAATTATCAGTACGTAATTGAATTCACAGAACAAACTACAAATATACTTGAATTATCAGTACAGGAAGTAACAAAAGAATAGAAAACAGCCATGTTTCTTGTGAGTTCATTAAGTTAATATTAAGTGCTGTATGGCATAAGAGAAGTATGAGAGGAAAGGCGGATTGGGAGAGAGGTTGGTGTGAGGATGGCAGCCCAATGGAGCCTTGTCACACTGCATTACAGCTTTGGAGCTGAGGAACAGGGAGGTACATGTGAGATAGTGTGGTAAGGTGGGAGAAGGCGGTTAGAGAGAGAGAGAGAGAGAGAGAGAGAGAGAGAGAGGGAGGGGGAGGGAAGGAGGTAGAGACCAAGTAGCGGAGGGTGATATCATGAGGTGGGAGATTGATGGAGAAAAGGAGGGTGGGGAGGAGGAGAAAGGGGCAATGAGACATGAGACTAATGAGAGAGCACAACCACTAGTGGAATAAGAGCTACGGAGCATGAGGTAGCAGAGTTTGGGGAACATGGGTAGGGAGTGGGGAGGGGGGAACGCATGAGTGAGATCATGAGTAGTTGCTAGAAGGCACGATTGGTGCAGGCTCTGGAGAACTGCTCTGAACAGTTGAGCACTCATAGACATTCTTTGGAGTAGAAACTGCATAAGTTCAACTTTGATGGTTCGAGGTTAACAGCATTTAGAATGCTAGCTGGGATCTGATTAAGCCACAGTGAGTATGGGTAGGAAAAGGATCCTTGTCAAAGAGCTGTTCTTTGGAATGGCACACAGAACAGGTGTAATTGTTTATTCCTGCCATTTACTATCGATCTAGAGCTATACTAGTGCTGGAAGAGCGGTCTTGTGAGTGGGGGACTGGGATGTGTGGTTCCTACTCCTAGCAGGGTGCTCAGCTGAAGACTTCAAATTCTTGCCTTCCAGACACAGACCCAGAGGACTATAGCTGCTAGTCTTTTGTGGGTACACAGCACCAGTACTGAGAGACCATGTAACCCCCCTCTTGGAGGCTTACCTCGTAGTCCTCCCATATGTCAGCTGTACCTCTTAGGCATCCTCCCAATGAATCCCCAGGTCATTGCCTGGCCCAAGTTCTGTGTCCTCCCCAGGTTCCCCAGGCAGCCTCATTATCTCTTTTGAGCCCTGCTGGTCCCAGAGCACATTCTGCGGCGGCCAGCATTTCAGCCATGCAGCTGCTGTTTGCACTTTAGGAGGCACACTGTTTACAACTGCTGGTTGCGGTCAAAAGTTGGAAGGTGTTCCGTGGATCCTGGTGTATAGTATTTAGGTAAAAAGCATCGGGGACCTGGAGCAAAGGCAGGGAAAGTGTTTTAATTAAGTAGAAGGCAGCACCTATAACACTGCCTCTGGGGCACCAGTATTAAGGACATATGAAAGGGCAGTGAAGCCCTAATGAATATTAATGAACTGCTGCTGGTTTTAGAGAGGCACTGTATTTACAAGGCAGTGACACAGAAACTAGTCATATATGGGAGAGATTAATAAATGTGTTTAAAAGAGAAATGCTGGGCTATGTAACTGTAAGGAATTTATGTAAGAATAAGGTTTATTCTGCCTGCACCAGGACAGTTATATTGGGACTGCAATAAAATGTGTGTTTGGGACTATGCAGCAGTCATAATTTTGCAGCAAAGTAACCAGTCGAGAGCCTGGACCTTTGACCAGAGACTTAAGGGAATTAATAAAGACTTGTGAGGACAAAAGGAGGACCTTTCCAAGGCACCAAAAAGCAAGCAATTAAGAGACTGGGACAGTTTGGGATAGTTTTGACAGTCAATGAGATTCCTGGAACTTGACCCCATGTAAAAGGGGGTATCTGCTGAAACAGTGGAGATTTGCCAGATCTGCCCGGGAGTTCAGAGTGTCAGCCTCTGAGGAGCCGGCCATCTCTCAGAGGTTAGGCCTGGTGGGTGTAGACTTTTCTCGGTGGTTCAGTCCATGGGGTCCAAGGTGCATCAGTTGGTGCAAGCTGCAGCATGCAACAAGTGGGGATTCATGCAGCAAAAGGCAGTATTGCAGATCAGCTTGCAAGCTACTGGAAGGCCCAGAGAGGAACCAGCAGCACTCTTACATATAACGTAACCCAGACAGACCATCTTAGGGTAGCTGGTTCATTCCACTGGGGTGTTACACAGACGAGGCACACTGAGTCCTGGTAGGACAAAATACACGTATGTGTCTTCTGTTGGCACCCTTTGCAGACTGTATGAGAGGGCCTTTGGCACCATGCATTTTTGCTCAAAGTTGAACCAGCATAATATTCTGTGGTGATTTGCATATACAGCCCATGGTGCTCTGCATTATGGGGGTATATGTGATTTTGTATTTCTTAGAACCTTGGCTTCCTGGTCAATGCCCTTTGGGATAACCATTGTCTCAGTGCTTTGCACACTAAGGTTCTTTGTCTTTTAGCTTGTTTTGTTGTTTTTATTGGGCTCACCACAACATATCCCAGACAGACCATCTTAGGGTAACTGGTTCATTCCACTGGGGTGTTACACAGATAAGGTACATTGATGAGTCCTGGTAGGATGAAACATGTGTATACTTTTATCTTCTGTTGCCAACCTTTGCAGACTGTATGAGAGGCTGTTTGGTACCATGCATTTTTGCTTGAAGTTGAACCAGCATAATATTCTGTTGTGATTTGCATATACAGCCCACAATGCTCTGCATTATGGGAGTATGTGTGAATTTGTATTTCTTGTAATCTTACATATAGGTGTGTAAAGTTGCTGAAGTGTTTGTGGCCAGCCAGTTCAAGATATTCGGTTTGCAGTTTTACTCATTGTCTCTACTAAGCCATTTGGCCTTGGGCTATGTGAAATCGGCCTCAGTCATTTGCTCCTGTATCACCAGACCAGCTGCTGTATGAGGACCATGAGGCAACCCTCCCCCCTGCTTCAAGAAACATCTCCACAGGTCTTATTTCATTGTTTCATCTCCAGTGTCTGGGTACAGTGAGTAGAAATCAAGGTAGCTCCGAGACAAGCTTTAATAATCATTGTGGTACCACCTAATCCCCATTTTACTGCTAGTTTAATGGATCAAGAGACTGACCCATCCGGCCGCCAGACACAAATAAAACTGCATGCCAGATCATGTCTTCTTTCATCAAGGGTCCCAACAACAGCTATAACCCCGGGCACCATTTAGGCTAGCTTGTTTTCCATCTGGGTACCCAGTATATTTATAGAACTGCAAAGTGGAACTAAATGCATGGCAGTATCCTGGCTCAAACCAGTAAGGGTAAAATCATTTGACCAGATTTGCCCCTTCCTTGTTATGCTCCTCCTAAATAAACCTGATTGGTATTGCAATGTTATATTGCCTCACACATGTTTACTGGTGGCCTGTTACTGTGTTTGGAATATTCCTGAACATGCATGCCTGATAACCATTGTTTGCTGGGGGTTCCAGGAGGTCACACTGAAGCCCAGACCACAGTAAGTGGGAAACCCATGAGCATATCATTAATGTCTGTTGACATATGTATTGTGAATGTTGTGAGAGATTACTGTTTGTTCCAAGGTATAGGGCCACTAGCTGGGGTAGTGAGTAGTTATAGCTTCCCAGAGGGCTGTAACAAATTTAAGAAATACCCACTGAAACCTTACTCTGCGTGGAGCTATCAAAACACTGTGTTTACCGTGGGTGAGCAAACCCTGTACTAGCTAGTTACAAACCTAGACCCCTCAACCTGTGGATAGTAATACAGGCAGGGGTTGTAACCCTAGAAGTGGTGCTACAAACCTGTTTAACAAGCTGTGTAAAGTTTAATATACAGAGTTGCACTGGTACCAGAAGAGTGGTCCTGTTGGGGGACTGGGATGTGGGTTTTCCTATTCAGCAGGGTGCTCAGCTTTAGGGCTGGTCACTGGGCAGGAATGTCTAGAGGCAAGGCAAATTTTATTTTCCAGGTGCCCAATACTGGAGGCTCTGGGCGCCACACAACAGCTATCATAATATGACAAAGGAACATAACACATTTTCAGTCTATGAATTATCACTTTCATAAATTAAAATCAGTAAAACCAGAAGAGGGTAAAGGGGGAGAGCGCCATCTTGTGGATGGTGTGGCTCACTCAAGGGCTCTCAGTTACTTTTTGCAGCCACTAGCCAGCATGTCTAGTGACTGAGAAAATGTACTAGCCCCACAGACTCTTCCACTAGCCCAGCTGAAGTACTGTACTTTTTGGTTACATTCTGCAGTACCAACCTACAGGGCTAATTAAAGGAAAATCTTACTAGCTTAACACAAAATCCACCAGAATTTGATTAGTTGGCCTGTACAAGTTTCGACCACTGCACTCTCTGCGATGGGTTGCCTGTACTTAAACAACTTATTTTTAAAATGTAATGACTGAGGTGTGCTCAGCTCTGGGACTGCAAGTGACCAGTTGTCAGTGCTGTGACTGTTGGGGGCATTGCTGTAAGGGGACAGGTAAGTACTATGACTGTTGAAGGAGGTTCAGAGGGAGTGTTGTGTTAATGGTGGGGGTCAGTACTGTGATTGTTGTGGTTGGGGGTGTTGGTGCTTTAACAGTTGTGGGTGGGGAGCAAGTGCAGCTATTGTCAAGGGATGGGTGGTCAGTGCCGTGACTGTCAGATGGGAGGCAGGACTGCAACTTTTGGCAGTGGGGGAAGTGTTGTCACTGTGGGTGTGGGATTACTGCTGCGTCTGTCTGTAGAGGTATCAGCCCTGTGACTGTCACAGTTGTAGGGGGACAGTGCTTTTACTGTGGTGGTGGGTAGTGCTGTGACTGTTGAGGTTAGAGGTAAGTGCTGTCACTGTTGGGGGATGAGGATCAGCCCTGTGACTTTTGCAGATGTAGGGGGACAGTGCTTTGACTGCGGTGGTGGGTAGTGCTGTGACTGTTGAGGTTAGAGGTAAGTGCTGCCACTGTTGGGGGATAAGGATCAGCCCTGTGACTGTCACAGATGTAGGGGGACAGTGCTTTGACTGTAGTGCTGTGACTGTTGAGGTTAGAGATAAGTGCTGTCATTGTTGGGGATGAGGATCAGCCCTGTGACTGTCGGGTAGGTGGCCACTGTGACTGATGGTGGAATGTGTTAGTTCTGTGACTATTGAAGGGTGGTACAGTTCTGTGACTGTTGGTGGGGGTTGGGGTGGCAGTCCTGTGACCTTTGTGGGTGAGGAGACAGTGCTGTGGCTTCTGCGGATGGGGGTCAGTGTGGTGACCGTTAGGAGTAGTAGGTCAGTGTTGTCATTGTCAGGGGATGGGAATTAGTGCTGTGACTGATGGTCGGGGGTGTCAGTTCTGTGACTTTTGGGGGTGAGGTGGCAGTGGTATGACTGTTGGGGATTGATGATCAGTGCTGTAAGATGGGAGTAGGCTGCAGTACCATGTCTGGTGATGTTACTATGGTGGAATGGGGATTTGTGCTGTGGGTGTATGGTCATTGCTGTGACTGCCAGGTTGGAGGGGGGTTGGGTAGGAGAGTAGTTCTGTGACTTTTGGGAATACTGAGAAAGTGCTAGGACTCTCAGGAATGTGGATCAGTGTTGTGACTGCCAAGGTGGGTAGTCATTGTCAAGATTGTCAGTGGAGGGTGTTAGTCCTGTGACTGTCAGTGGGGTGATACAGTCCTGTGATAGGGTTCAATCTCATGCTTGTGGGGAGGGGGATACAATCCTGTTACTGTTGAGGGTACAGTCCTATGACTAGGGGTAAAAGTCCTGTGACTGGGTGAACAGTTCAGTGATTGTGTGTGGAGGTCCAATCCAATGACTGTTGGGGGTTATTGCTGTGACTGATGGTGGATGGTGTCAGTACTGTAACTGATAGAGCAGTGGTACTTGTGGTCCACTGATTGTCAGGAGGAGGGCCTGTTATGTTACTGTCAGGGATAGAGTGTCATGTTGCGACTATCAAGGTAAGGGCCATTCCTTTGACTTTTGGGAGGTCTGCTTCTGTGCAATCCTACAACTCTGAGGTACAGTTAGCATTTGCAGGAAGTTGTACATGTGGCAGGAAGGTTGTATAAGGCACCAAACTAAGTGACTGCTCAAAGGGGGTATTGTGGTCCTGACTGTGTGGGATGGTCATCAATGCTGTGATGTAGTGTTGTGACTGGTGGGTGGGGATTGCTGCTGTGACTGTCTGTGGAAAGTATCATCCATGTGACTGTCGGGGATATGGGTATAGTGATGTCATGGTGATGGGGTGTAGTGCTGTGATTGTTGGGAATGGGGAGCAGTTCCGTGACTGTCAGGCATGGGTGCCCAGTGCTGTGACTGACAGTGGAGGGTGTTAGTCCTGTGACTGTCTGAGGGGGTACAGTCCTGCGGCTGTCAGGGGTGGGATGGTCAGTCCTGTGACTGTCAGGGGTCAGTGCTGTGGCTACTGTGGAGGGTGTTAGTCCTGTGACTGTCTGAGGGGGTACAGTCCTGTGACTGTCTGAGGGGGTACAGTACTGTGACTGTCTGAGGGGGTACAGTCCTGTGACTGTCTGAGGGGGTACAGTCCTGCGGCTGTCAGGAGTGGGAGGGTGAGTCCTGTGACAGTCAGGGGTCAGTGCTGTGGCTGTAGTGTAAGTAGTGTAGAGTGGTGCACAAGTGAAGGAACAAGCAGTGCATAAGCAAAGCAGCCAGCTTGTAATAACAAAAGAAAAGAATGCTCAGCACTCCTAGATTCAGTTTTACATGCAAAGTGCAAGATTTATTTTCCAGCAACATGCCTGGCAAGCATCCACTTGGGCCAGCACCAATATGTAAGTCAAGGTGAAAACACAGGAACAGCTTTTCCAATGGTAACAAACATTTAATTATTCTGTTTTTTTGGGGGGGTTGTTTTTGACACTCATGGTAAACAATCGCTGATGTTAGCATAATACTTTAATTAAGCTTGTCTCTATCTTTTACTTCATTTAATTTACTTGATTCCTCTACAGCTATATTTTTAACCTCTTACACTGTACTATACTCATTTCATCTCTCTCTCTCTGTTGTTCCCACTACTGTATTTACTCCATATTAACTTTCTTCTCTTTACTTTCAGGTCTCACATGATGTGAATTCTTTCCCATCAGATAAGTATTACAATATATAACCTGTCTTATCCTTTCTAGTAACTCTCTAAGAACTGAGGATCCTTTGTAACCCCTTTCCTCTATTTTATTCTACAGGTTTAAGAAATGTCATCCCTTTATGACTCTTACCTCTGGCTCTGTAGTACCCCAGTAAGAGACCCTATACATTATTACCTATACTAGATAGGTTTACTGTAACAGTGCATCTGCACCCATTATGGGAGGGTTGTGTATACTCTATGTGTTAAGATCATACATACTGCAGCATTTTACCTCCTCCATAAAAATTTTGTTTTGCCAGTTGACTCGGGCAGGTTTTCAGCCCTATCCCTACCTCCTCTGTCCATCACTCCCCGTCCCAAACCACAGAGCCCACAGTTTCCATGGATTGTCTCCCTCACCCCATATTAGGTGGCCAGAAAGGGACAGCCATCCTTATCCCCACCCAGTCACTTACATCCACAACTGAGCCAGTCATCCAAGTGGTCATGTGGGACAGAGGTAGCTGGTAGGGCTTATGGAGCCAGCGCTAGCCAGTTCTACATTTTCCCTTTCTTGAGTTCCTGCCTTCACCTGGGGAAGCCAAAGGTCAAGTCAGTGTGCCTTTCCATGAAGGGACAGGACAGCTATATGATGAATGTTCAGTCTGCTTTCCAACCTGTGGCAATCTGGCATATTCCTGAACTTGGGTGACTGATGTGGTGGGCAATAAGGTACCTAGCACCTCATCCCTCCATACCACTGGACCTTACAGGCCTTATATTGCAGCAAAATAATTATTTGTTATTACTGGGACAGGCGATTGAACAACTATGGTGCCACTGCACACAGGAAACAGTGTTCCCCATTCATTGTTTTAGCACGGTGGGCCACCACCCTATATTTTTTTACCACCGCTCTATATTTTTTACCACCACCCTATGTTTTTTGCCACCACCCTATATTTTTATCCATTATTGTTTTGTTTTTTTTATAAAATCCTCCAAAATTGTCTTTTATTGACATCTTTTATTGCACTACTACTCATTTAATACCAGCACACTATATGTTACTTAAAATCTACTTATGCACATGTACAGTGCATGAAGGAGGTCCAGAAAAATAACATACCTTTTGACCCGATCACCATTGCCACCGCCCTATATTTTCAGAGAGTGGGGAACCCTGGGAAATGATTTTTTTATGAACAGGCCCAGCAGTAAGAGGGTGGGTTGTACTTGTGGATGCCAGAGAATGTGTTCATTTTAACAGGGCTGGCAATCACTGCTGCTGGTTGCCAGTTTTAAACAAAATATTGAGCTGCTTGAGGTTATATATATAAATTCCCTTGTAGATCGCGCCTAACCCCTATAAAATTTATTTATTTACTTCTGAAGAAGGACTTGTTGATCTGAAAGCTAAAGCTCTTTGTTCTTTTTGTAACATCCTTGTTAACCAATAAAAGGTATCAAACCATTTGTTCTGGATTTGTTCTTACTAGGACCAATATGGCATTAATTATTTACTTGATGAATTTTGCTGACCAGGTAGGACTGCTGAAATAAGAAGTCCCTTTTCAGGGGTGACCAGGGTTGGGTATAGATGGTAACCAACTGAAATTGAGCCCAATGAAGCTGTTTGATGGTATTTTACTGAATGGGAGAACTGGCCAGGACACCAGGGAAATGCCCCTATTCTTTTCAAGGAGTGTCATAGGATCTTTAATGCCCACCTCAGCAACCACCAGACCATGCAGAAGAGACCTCAGTTTAACACCTCATCAAAAAGATGGCACCTCAGCAGTGAAGCAACCCCTCATGCTGCACTACAGGGCATGTATTGGGATTTAACCCAAGTGACTAATGTGGGTATAAAACCTATAGCCTTCTGATCTTCTAGCCTCAGAGGTGAGTGTGCAACCTGCTGAGCCACTGACACTGAAAATAGCATTATGCTGCCTTGTTGGCTCTGACCAGAGTTTGTTTAATGTGCTTCATGTGTCTGAAAAAAACTAGTGGTACTCTTTTTTGTCCCAAGGTGAATTTGTGGCAATTCTGCTCATCCACCTGCCCTGAACAGTACTTTTTAGGTGACAACAGCATAGATATTGGCACCTATTGTTGTCATGTGTACTCTTTTGTGCATTTAGTCAAGTTCAAGGTTTCATTCCATGTGAGGTGATTCACCAGTATGATGTGTCGATGATGTCAGTGATAGGGCATTTTTGTCTTGGCATAGGGTTTTAGACGTAAACAAGCCTGGGTCTGATCCCCAGTATGGGACATTTTCTTTCTTTTCACTACAATTTATGCAGTATGCAAGAAATTGTTAGATGTCATTGCTGATGTTAGTGATAGAGTTTCAGCAAGATTTGAAATTCTGTGTTGCTAATAACTTGAAAAGTTCCAGCTGGGACTTTAAGATTTGAATGCAACTTGGGAAACATTACTTCAAATTGACAGATCAGCACTCAGTGCTGGATGTTCTTGCCACAGCATGCATTTCCTGTCAAGAAGCTTTAGCAGAGCTGTAGAGCTCCAGGCTACCAATTAGTAGTTGTTAGATGGCCTGGGTCATCCCCATTGTGGGATATATTTTTTTCCTTTTCACTGCAATTTATGTAGTATGAGAGAAACTGTTAGATCTCACTGCTGATGTTAGTGATATGAAGTTATATATTGCTATCTTAAAAAGGTTCAGCTAAGACTTTAAGATTTGAATGCAGCTTGAGGAATATTACTTCAAATTGACAGGCTAGCACTCACTGCTAGATGTCCTTTACCACAGCATGCATTTCCTCTCAAGGAGCTTTAGTACAGCAGTAGAGCAGCAGGCTACCAAGCAATAGGGATCTGATCCCCAGAACAGTAAAAATTGCTAACTTGAAATGTTCCAGCTGAGACTTTGAGGTTTGAATGCAGCTTGGGAAACTTTACTTCAAATTAACAAACTTGTTCAATAATAAATCTACAGCATGCATTTCCTATTAAAAAGCTTTAGTATAAGGGGTGGAGCTTGCAACTGAACTGGTTGGATGGATATAAGTGACATTCTGACTTCATCAGAATTGTTTTACTTTAAAAACAGCTTATATGTTTGAAAACTGACTTTATACATCAAATTCATATTTCTTATTGAACTGTACATTGAATACATACCCTTTCCTCAACAATGGGCGAAATACAAGAGGGCGTAATGCTGGACAGAGTGACTGCCCAAAGTCAACTAGCCAGCCAAAACTGAAGACCAGCTGACTCCCACACTTAACAACAACACAGCCCAGGCATCAAATGAACCCTTGCTGAAGGCCATCCAGGCAATGGATGGCAAGCTGGAATCCCTGGTTAGCAAAGTGACTGTCCTTGACACCAAAGTAACAGGGGTACAAGAAGAGACTAAAGCTATGACTGATATGGCTACCAAAGCTCTCACTATAGCAGCTGGACTGGTAAGAGAGAATATGATGGTCTGGCTGAGGCTTACACATCTAGAGAATTAAGCCAGAGCACATAACCTGAGACTCATGGAATTTCCAGAGGGCAAACAGGAAGGGGATTTAAAAGGATGTATGAAAAAATGGCTGCATGAGCATCTGCAGTTAGAGACTACTTCTGTTAGAAAGGCTTACAAAGTCACCCCCCACCATGCCAAGGGTAATGACCCCTGGCCCGTACTGTAATGGTTGCTCTAATGGTCTCATCAGACAGAGATGAGACTCTACAGGTGGTGAGGAGAGCTGCTAACATGGACTGGCATGGCACATAAATCTGACTATTCCTGGACTTAAGTTATGCAACTCGCACCAAAAGAATGGCCTTCTATGGGGTGCACACCAGGCTGCAGGAACTAGGTATCCAACACGTGTTAATGCTCCCAGCTCACATCAAAATCATGTATGATAGTATGAACTATGTTCTTTCTAACTCACAAGTAGCTAGAAATGTGAAAGGAAAGTGTGACTCCCACTGAGACTTGAACCCATGCCCCTGGTGTACTGTGCCAGTGCTCTAACCCCTAAGCTATGGGAGGCTCAGTGATTAGCAGGCTTCTGGGCTTTCCCTTGAGACACACACATTCCTTTCTATGTGTTGCATAACCAGCAACTTAGGCATATGTCAGAGACACCAGACAACTTTCCCAGTGGGAGTCACACATTTCCTTTCACATTTCCATCATGATTTAAAATTGCCTCGCAGTGGCTTTACTGCACTGAGAAATTCATCTGGTGTCTCTGACACATGTCTAAGTTTCTGGTTACGCAACACATAGAAAGGAATGTGTGTGCCTCAAGGGAAAGGCCAGCAGCCTGCTAATCAGTGAGCCTCCCATAGCTTAGGGATTAGAGCACTGGCACGGTACGCCAGTGGCCTGGGTTCAAGTCCCAGTGGGAATCACACTGTTCTTTTAACATTTCCATCATGACTTAAAATTGCCTCACAGTGGCTTTACTGCACTGAGAAAGTTGTCTGGTGTCTCTCACAAGCAGCTGGGACATTGGTAGCTCAAATCGCTCATGAATTTGTCTCCCATAATGGCCTTCAAGTGATACTGGGGAAGATTAAGATTGCAAGCATGTTCAAAGCTACAAGGGGCTAGGTTGGCTATGGCTGGTGGGGAGGACTTACATTTGTTTTATCTGGACTAGTTCACAGACTGGGAAAAATCTTACAGGTAAAATACTTTGACTTTGTTTCTGTAGCATCCATTATCCCTGATGCCTTATTATTATCAAGTCTAATAATGGCATCCCCCACATGGGAGGCTGTACCATAGTGATCCCCCTCTGGTCAAGAAAACAACACAAACTGGGTTTCATGCCTAGTGATTGTTGGCTTAGGTGGCTACTTCAAAGAATGAGTTCTCTACAGACTTTTTTCATTGAGTGTGGTTTCTGTTTCATGACCAACAGTTTTACAGACATTTGAGTGAATATTGTACTTAGGTACTGCATGTATGCTCCATGTCCTAAATAACAGTGTGATATATGTTTTACCTGCATTATTTTAGTCCCAATTGAGTGGCTAGACAACCAGACATACTGCAGAATGTTAGCATGCTGTTTGAAGTGTTATCATCTTGTTACACATTACTTCTTTATCAAAAGTTATAAATCAAGCTGTTTTGTGCATGTAGTTTAAAATGTGATATAAAATTAAGGCTGATGTTAGTCAGCTCACTTACAGGGTCATCTTTTGCCTGAAGCAACAAACCTCTTGTTTTGAGACCTTATATCCATTTCAAAGGGAGGACATTTCATTTCCTTTTATTTCTGCAGTATGGATACAGATCTCATTCTTGGCAGCATTGGCCATCTGGACTATATGAGTGTTGCATAAACGTTTGATTATTCCTAACTATGATGTAACTAAAATCTGGGGTGCATCAAATCCTGCCATGGCATGTTGTATTTCTGCTTCAATGAACATCTCAGATGCAAATGCTTGTATTATATTGCATTAAAACTCAATACAATATAACTTAAAAAAAGCCTTAGTACAGTGGTAGAGCTACAGGCTTTTATCAGTGTCAGTGGCTCAGCAGCTAGCACACTTGCCTCTGAGGCTGGAAGATCAGAAGGCTGTGGATTCTATCCCCACACCAAGCACTTGGGTTAATCCCAATACTGACGCTGTAGTGCAGTATGTGGGTCGTGCTACACTCCTGAGGTGCCATCTTTTGGATGAGATGTTAAACCAAGGTCCCATCTGCCTTTTCTGATGGTAAGTCAGGTGGGTGTTAAAGAACCCATGGCACTTCTCGAAAAGAGTAGGGAGTTTTTATTCAAGAACAACAACAACACTTCACAATACATATGTACACAGGAGTATGTACATTTATCAATCAAAAATCAATACAAAAAACAAAGCAGTCACATCATACTCCTTACGTATCCTACATTATTTTCTCCTCTCACCTTGCATATGTCTATTACAATACTTACCCCTCTCTCCCTCCTCTATTCTTTAATTTATTTTCTGCTATCTCAATTCTTCTTTTTCCTGACCCTATATTACTAGCACCCTACATACTTAGACCTTCTATCCTAATCCCCTTTCCCCAGCTTATCTATACACATTCCTATTCCCCATTTATCCCCTTTCTTACCCTTCATGCATATTTTCTAAAGAATGAAAAACTTTTCCACCACATCATTACTTTCTCTCTTGGGTGTACCCTCCATTCTTTTTTAAACACCTCTACCACAGCTTTTTCACACTGAGCACTGAACCCCTCTTAGGATGACTCTTTTTGGTGCAATAGGAACTGGCAACGACTCTGCCACAAGTAATATTTTAAACATGCAAACAGCACCTGTAAAGTACTAATATTTCCTTGTTTCAACAGTATGGGAAAGTTTCCTAAAACCAAATCTGAGTAACTTAACCTTCTTAGCAATGGCATCTTCCACTTATCCACCAGGTAGACCCATAATTGTTTTGCATATTTACAATTAAACAAAAAGTGATCTTGAGTCTCCACCTCTTCTTGACATCCTGGATATAAACAACTTCTGTCCTCTATAGCTTTGTGTTTGTGGTTCCCATGCACACCTGTTCTTCCATATGCCATCAACCACTGGGTGTCCTACATCTTTCTAGGTATCCTAGGATTATTTAACATTCTGACCATAAATTTATTACTAGTTGGTGTACCTCCTATAAATTCAGGTTCCATTATCCCATTCTCCCAAATTATTTTTTTATACATGTCCTTCATTGTGACCTGATTCAAATGTTGTTGCTTACTTTCCCATTTCTGTAACTTCATTATTGTGTCTTGATAAATTCTCAAGCGTTTCCAATTTTCTAAAACCTTTAGGCACATCCCCTTCCCAACTGTCATAAAATTTACCCAATACATTCCATCCCCATTTCCTCTTTAAACTCTCCTGCGTTCCTAGGTCTATCCTCATATTTTTATCCCAAAATAGAGTGTGGAAAAAAAAAACCACTGGGTTCACCATTCCCAGCCCTCCCTTTTTTTTTCTCAAGATATGTTGTCTCCCTTCTTATTGGGTTCAGCCTGCCTCCCCAGATCATTTGAAAAAATAACCCCCATCCGTTGGCAGTGGAAACACAGCTGCCACATATAGAAAACTGGGATTAAAATTGTTGTATCTCACTCTTTTAAGTTTGCCATTTCCATCCCTTCCACCTAGACACTTTTCTCTCTCCTTCTGCCAGTGATACTTCCCAATTTCTTTTACCCATGTCCTCTTCCCAAACCAGATTCCTAACATCTTGATTGGTTCATCCATAATCTGCTACCCTTGGTCCCTAGTTCCATCCTCGGGGTCCCTAACCACATTCCCTTGCTTTTTCCATGTTCAACTTTGCTCCTGATATTCTCAAGAACCTATCTGTTTTTTTTATCAAGCACAGGATTTCTCTTGCTGTTGACAAAATATACCTAAATCATCTGCATATGCTGTGATCTTAACTCCCCTCCTGACTTCCCTTTACTCCTTTTAACTCTTCCAACATACTAATTATCTGAATTAAGGGTCTATACTAAAACACAGTATAATAAGGGACTTAGAGGGCAACCCTGTCTCACCCTACCCTTATTCTAATCAGTTCCCTCCCCGTCCATCTTCCAATATACTTTCTGCCCTTTCTATAACCTTTTACCCACCCAATTATCCTTTTGGTAGCCCATAGTGCTCCATTATCTTAAAGAGGCATTCATGGTTTACTCTGTCAAAGGCTTTATTTTGATCCAGAGAGAGCACCACCCCTTTTTTCCCTTTCCTATTAGCATACTCCACTATGACCCTTACCAAAGCTAAGTTTTCTTGAATAGCACACATCTAGCTTGGATTTGTCACTTCTACTGCATATTTTTTAATTATTTTCTGTAATATTTGTGCTATTATCTTATAATCAGAATTCAAGACACTTATTGGTCTCCAGTTTCCTATTTCCATTTTGTCACCTTTTTTATGAAGAAGTATTACCAACCCCCTTGTTATCTCTGCTGGAACTTGCTCCATGTTACATATAAAATTAAATACCCTTACTAAAAAGATTGAAAAAAAATCCTGAAAAATCCTTATATATCTCATTTGGCAGCCCATCTATCCCTGGGGTCACCCCTTATTTTAGCTCTTTTATCACTTCTCTTACTTCATCTTCTGTTATATCTTTTTGTAGCTCCCTCCCTCTCTCCCCTCTCTAATGATTTGGGTATTTCTATATCTTCTAATAATTCCCCTACTTCTTGCCCTGAAATGTTTGCTCCATCCATTACTTCCTGTATATGTGCTACAATTAGCTCCCTTATCCTCCTGTATCTCTACCTCCCCTTCTTTGGTTCTGAGAACTATTACCCTTGATCTATTCTTTCTTTCTTTACACACCCACACAGGTCTGAAAAGGGCATTCTTTGTGTCCCATAACTTAATTCTGACTGTAGTGTAGCTGCCCTATTGTACTGTACTTCCTTCATCTTGTTTTGATTTCCTCTATCCTGCTGCTGCTGTCTTGATTACCAGTATATGATAATCCAGCTCTTTATAGAGTTTGTTTCTTAATCCCAAATATTCAAACAAATTCTTCCTAGCGCTGGTCTTCCCATGTCTCTGCAGCCAGCTGTGCACCTCAATTTTTATCTCCAACCACCATTGACACAAATCATTATATAACCCCACTACCAATGCCCTGTCCACAAATAGGGATGTTAAACCTTCCTTCACTACTGTTTCTTGCAGACAGGTAGTGTTCAATTTCCACCTTGTTCTGGATAAGTACTGTTCTGTCTCTGTGCTAACCATCACTTTTATTAATAAATTATCAGAAAACCCTAAGGGTATACTCTCTGTTCTTACTACATCTATTCTTTTAAGCACAAATAGATAATTTTAGAAAATGCTCTTCCTCTGACATATGCATATTTTACTGGTGACTTAGCTTTCCCTAAGCAATCTGTCAGTTCTGCTATATCCACACATTTTTTTCAAAGTATATGTATCACAATAAACTTTTTTCCTAAGTTCTTCCTCTCTTTAATTTCCAACATACAATTATAATCCCCTCCAAAAAAACTGTCCTACTTTTGCATAGATAAGGCTGTATTAATTCTATTAAGCTCACCCTTTCTGCTTTCCTTTGAGGGCCATATATCGCAATAAATTTTGTTGGCTGATGATATCATAACCCGTCTACTAACAAAGCTCTTTCTGGCTGTATATCTACTAATTTTTTTAAATTTCAGTCCATTCCCTGAAAACAGAATACCCACCCCATCTGCCCTGTCAGGCCCTATGGACCAATAGGACGGCCCCAACACCCACCCTCTTTGTGCTTGTGCAATCATATTAACTGAATTAAACCATGTTTCCTGCAAGAAAACTACTTCACATGCTAAATCCCTCAATTTTGCCCACACTGTCTCCCTTTTTTTTTGCTGTTTGGTATGCTGCAAATATTTGCAGATGCTAATGAAAACAATAGCATACATTATTGTTTAAGCTTGTCAGTGCCCTTGAAATTATTATTTGAACATTGACTGAATCATAATTATGTACCTGATTTGAGAAAACTGCATATGTGATCCCTATTTACAAAAAGGTCCACAGAAACCAATGGGAAAATTACAGACCCATAAGTCTCACATCCCCTATGAGAAAGATATTGGAAGGTATAATTAAAGACTTGATTTCTTCATCACTTGAAAGTGTTGATATTGAACAGCATGGTTTTAAAAAGGGGAGCAGATGCCTGTCCAATTTGCTGTTTTTATGATGATCTAAGTATGAACTTGGATAACAGAATACCATATGATGTGATTTATATTGATTTTAGTAAAGCATTCGATCTTCTTCCACACTGGGCTCTGTTACACAGACTCCATCAATTTAACATTAACTCAACTCTGATCACGTGGATAGCCAACTGGTTAGACAAACGTACACAATGAGTTTTAATAAATGGCCAGCTTTCCAGCAGGGGTTCAGTTTTGAGCGGGGTTCCACAGGGTTCGGTTCTGGGGCCCTGTCTTTTTTCAGCTCTTTATTTCTGACATTACTAAATTCTGTTATTCCAATACAGTCAAATACATTGACGATATTAAAATTGGTGGACCATGTGCAAACTCTGAACAAATCACCCTAATCCAAAATGATTTAGATAAAATAACACAGTGAATTTCCACTTGGGGATGAAGGTGAACTACACTAAGTGTAGAAATTTGCATTCTGGGGCTAGGAATTCCATGAATATATATACATTGGATAATAGGATGATAGTCAGTACAGATGCTGAGAAGGACCTCTGAGTACTGATATCTGATGATTTCCTCCCTAATCTACAGATAAATGAGATTATCCTCAAAGCAAATCAAGTTATCTGGGCTATTAAGATAAATTTTAAATCTAGGGATAGTAGAATCCTGATGCCCTTTATAAAGCTTATGTGATCCCTCACTTAGACTTCTCATCTCAATTATGGTGTCCCTTTAAAAAAACAGGACATTACATGTTTAGAAAAGGTACAGAGGAGGTACTCTAAAATGATTAAAGGCTTAAGAGATGTCCTGTATGAGACCAGATTAACCACACTAAATTTGATGCCTTTATCTATCAGGCGTTTGGGGCAACTTCTCCTCATGTATGATGTTTTAAAGATCCATATCTAATAACTCACCTGGGATTCAAATTCAAGGAGGATACCTATAACTTCAGAGGTCATCCATTATAACTGCAATTAAAGAAATGTAACTATGTCCCCAAAATTCTTTTATACAGTACGCATTATTAAACCATGGAATACATTACCTATTGAAGTGTTTGTCAGTAGCTCTAAATCTATCTTTAAATCTCGACTTGATAAGTTCATTCTTTCTGACTCACTTCTTAACTATTATTAGTACATAAGAGCAATCATGGACCTTATTGTTCTTTTGCTCTAATAGAATCTATATGAAACCTAGTATCTTACAACCCTTATTTTCAACATAGTCAACTTCTCAAGTTATTTTCCTTCTTTTCTTTTCTTCTTTTCCCTACCTTCCTTTCCTCTATCTCCATTTTATAGATCCTTGCTGAGAGGATTGTATGGACACACTGTCTGAGTCTCTCTTCCATATTTCCTTCTTCTTTGTTTTTGTGACCTTAGGACTTCATAAGAATTAGAAAGCATATCTCTTCCACATTCCCTTTGATGCTGCTCAGACTTTTCCTCCTTTCTGTTCCAAAGCCATTTCCTGAATATCCAATGGGGTGGGGTGGCATGTTGTCTGCTGTCTGACCTAGACCTGTCTCTCTTCTACCACACCTTTTCCCTCTCTTTATTTAGATCTGTGCTTAATTCTGCCTCAGCTATTATCCCAGCCAAGGGCTCTCGCTCACTCTTCCTTCTGACTCTTCTTCCATATCACCCCTCTCTGGGTAGCTTCTCTCCTGACCATGAGTTCAAGCATCTCTTACACTTCCCTCTCTTCTATCAGAGGGTCTGGGTTACTAGCAGGCCTCTCTTATTGGGCTTTCCTAATTAATTCATCTGGGTCCATGCTCTTCACATTGTTTCTAGCTGCCCATGGGCAGCTTTAGTACATGTACCCATATTCCTCGCACAGGTTACATCGTATGTGGTTTTTGCACTGAGAGTTGTTGTGACCACACTCCCCACATAACCTACACCTCACCATGTCGCACACATTTGATAGGTGCCCTCGTGCCCCACATCTGTAACAGGCCTTAGGCTGACCTGCATAGAAGACCACCACCCCCTCATCTCTTCCCAGAAAGAAACTATTGGGGATGTGAACAATGCCTTCCTCAGATTGATGGAGCTTAATTTTAAATCATCCTCCCATCTACAGAAACTCTGAAGTCTATAATTCCTTCCAGAACTGATCACATCACATTTAATGAAAGCTACTGCACTATATCCCCACATGAGCACACTTGTTTCTGAACATGACAGTCACTGTTTTGATTGCAGGTTTAGTTATGGGTATGGCTAAAAGGGCTGCCATATTGGGGTTCATTTTAGCTGCTCATATTTCTAACCTCTCAAGACCTCGCATTGTCCTGAAACTAATGTCAAGACATCCTCTCCTGATATATGTATCAGGGCATAAATTTATGAGGCCACATATCTCATGGATTATTTCAACAACATTCTCCCATATATTCAATCCGGAAAGTAGTACAGCCCTCCTTTATATCTCAAGCTCACTGCAAACCTTCTTGGCGTTAGATATATATACTCCTCTTGTCTCTGTCCTCTGGGTCTCCCTCGGGGGGGTGCTCTGATCCTCCTGGCTTCCCTTGTTCCTCTCTCCTACTGCCTTCACCTCTCAAAACAGATGAATATAACCTCTCCACAACTCCCTTACCCCCCTCGTTGATGGGGCATTTTATCTCCATCACCAATTCTCTTGGGACCTTTTGCAGCCATCATCTCTATAGAGTCGCTTTCTTTCTGTCTCCCTCAAGATCCTCCAATATGTTATTTTGCTGGGCGCTCCCTCTCCCTGCCCCTCTTCCCCCTTCTGCATAGCTTGACCCCCCATCAGCAAGTTCTAAATTTACCTGCCTTCCCATTGTTTCCTGGCTTGTGGATACGCCCGATTCCCCAGCGTTGGGTGGGGAAAAGTCCACCCAGTCACTCTCCGGCTCCCATCCTCTGTCTTCTTTCTGCATCCAGCCTGCTCCTTTCAAAGCGATACCCGATGGCCATTCCTTCCATACTGTTTCTCTTTTGGGTAATCCAAATGCCCAGACCAGTGCTTGATGCATCGTAACTCCCGGTGTCTCATTTCCCTGGGTCAGCTCACTTCCTTCTGGTTGCTCCAGACGTGTTTCCTCTTGACTGCTCCGTCGTCCCTCCATCTCTAATTCCATCCTTCTTGGGGCTTCCTTACATCTCTCCTCCAGCCTTCTTTCGTCATCTTCCTCCAACAATTTTTGCACAGTAAGTCTTTTTACTGCCATTCTCCTCTCTAGGCTCTTGGCTGCCTTTCTGATATCCTGTCTAGAGGTACTTTGTGCCACATCTTCCATCAGGTCCATTTCCAACCTGTCCACTTCCTCAATCGATTCTTCCAACACTGGGGCTGACACATATGGCTCCTCGTCTTCCGACTCATGGAGCTCTGTCACCCCTTCTATCACAGCTGCTCCATTGCAGCTTTTTTCTTCCACGTCCATCACTGCACTGCTTCACCACTCACCTTTTTGCTACTCACCTACCCGTGTTGAGGAATTTCCCAGTGCCCTGGCCAAATTTCCTCCCATTCACTAAAATACCACCAACAGCTTAATCTGGTTCAAGGTCAGTTGGCATTCATCTGTATCTCCCTCCCCCAGGTTGTGCCTGAAAATAGGCAGAATTTGTCTAGTGCACTTACCTGGTCAAGAAAAACTAACTAACTAAATAAAATACCAAGCAATAGTGCGTAGGGGGCCTGGATTTGATCCCTAGAAAAAGATGATGCTGACTCAAGAGGCCTTAGTGCAGGAACTTATCAGGTTGAAAGTTCTAAGTTTGTGTAGTGTGTAGGGTATGCTTGTTTATTTTTTGCAGTGTATGCGTACACTTGCATGCATGTATGTGTCTGTGTTGTTCATCATCTGCATGTACATTGTTTAGCATGTACATGTGTCTCACTATACAAAACTGACAGTTCCATATGTAACACTATTCAGCATCTTTGGTACTTTGATTTACAATCATTGCTGTGAGTGCAGACCAATTAGAATATAAGATAGAGTAATGATAATACACTACTGTCTTTTTATTTACAATAAATGACTATTCTGAACTCTCAGAAGTCATTTTATCGAGAATAAAATGACAGTTGTGAGTTTGCTGTGGAATAAACTGTTTGTAACTCTGACTTGTGATTACTGGATAGGGTCCGCATGTAGTATAAAAATATAAATATCATATTCAAAAAACTTACCTACATATCATTTCAAATATACCATTGAATTGATAAAACCCATATCAAAAAAGGCTGTAATACTGGACTCCTATTGTCAACTTCCCCATACATGTCAGCTGCATAACCACCTAGCCTAAAGGCTGGGAAGGTGATGTTAAACACTAATTTACACACACCCTTGTGGTAGGATGCCTTTATAAGCCTCTCGAGCTTCACTCGTGGGGTTTATGTGGCATCTAACACTGCTGGTGTGTGTAACATTCTCGTTATAACCCCCTACCCAGCCATTTTTCTATATATGATAAAAGTTTTTGCATTTACTTGCATGAATTGGATTAACCCATATATTTTGTAAGGTGTAATTTTGATTTGCACCAGTTTTATTCAAGCTGTTGTTTTCTATAGACAGGTCTAACTTTTCATTATAAGCCCAGTTCAATGCTATTTTAATTTTGTATATTTGTTCATCATTTTTTTAAGATCTGGGCAAGCAAATCCTCCTTCTTCCTTAGGCAAACAAATTTGTCCCAGGAGTTTCTGGATCTTTTATTGCTCCAAATGTATTTTTAAAAGCTGATTAATTTATTATGCCACTGAGTGGGGATATATATTAATACAGCTGGTAAAGAATATGAGATTGTAAGTATAGCCAACATCTTAATTACTTGTTCAATTCAATTCAGTTCAAGTTTATTGCAGGAAAACTCCATTGAGCAAGCTCATTCACAGGGAGATCCTAGTACAAGACAGGTGTACAACAACAGATTTACAAAATAAAAGGAACATACTTTGAATAAGACAATGGGTTTCATACATCACAATGTACAATCATGGTAAAAACAGGTCCTGGCAATAAGATAGAGCAGCAATGAGGCAATTTCCATAATGCAACAATGTGACAATCTGCAGTAGAATGCAAAAGATAATGGGTGCAGTACACTAACATAGGGATAATGTGATGGGCATTAATGGTTAACCACACTATCTAGCATTGGTGGTTACCTTAGCAACCATGATTAACCTCAAGAGTGCAGCTGGAGAGGTTAATCACAGTTGCCAAGGTAAACACAAGACGCTAGCATGGTGTAGTTGACCACTGATGCCCATAAATTGTCTTTTATAGTGTATGGGCATCATTGTTGCCAAATTACAGACAGTAAATTAAAGCAGTTTAAGTAGGATTCAGCCTCTTACCTTATGCAGATGACAATGAGATGGTCAGTTTTGTGCGAAGAAAAACTATACATTTAACATTCAGAAAAGGCCCTTTCAGCCAGGATACAATGGGAAGCAGATTGAAACAAAAACAAAGCTTAATGTGACCACTACAAGAGAGCAGATCATGTGACACAAGACAACCAAACAGCTAGCCACAGAACAATGGTTCGGTTGTGCCGTAACTCACTATGTGAATGATCTGCCTCACAGAGCTTTGCCAGTGCTACCTGCAGGAATGGGGTCTGAATATAAAAGGGAAAATAAATGAAACAACGTTTAGAAGGCAGGTATTGGCTCGGTGTTAATGTCACAGACAATTACGAGTTTCTGTACTTTGGGGGGGGTCTGAAAAAAAACTCTTTACTAGCAGCTGGATTATATAGTTGTGCACCTTTGTGTGAAACGTTTTAAATGGGAGACAGTTCTTTTACCTGATTTGAACAGAATTTACCAATGCGTGGACATCCGTGCTGCCTTGGTAACACCCCGACTATTAGTTCCAATTTGTTATGCCATCGATGTGACATACTATCGATGGGTTAACAACACTGATATGTCACATCGATGATGTAACAAATGTAGTAAAAAGATGATTTTTTCACATTAACAGCATTCTACCATACATTATAACATACAATCACAGTAAAAACAGGTCCTGGCAACAAGATAGTGCAATAATGAGGCAAATTATATGATGCAACAATGCGACAATCTGCGGTAGGATGTAGGGAAGGCAAGGAATGAAGCAGAGGGAAAGGACAGGAACAGGAGTGAGTAAGGACATGAAATAGTCAATTAATAGGAAGGGGTGTGCTATAGGAGAGAGTAGGAGACTTAGGCAGTGACAGGATAACACATGAGTTAGGGCCAGAGGGAAAGGTTAGAGGAAAAGGGTGTGGGGAGGAGAAGAGGGATTCAGAGAGCTTTACCCTAAAGTGATAAAAGGATTTTATTCCATCCTTGTAGTTTGACATGCTGTCCAGCAAGGAGGTTAAATATAGAATAGTATATGAGGTGGTGTGTGTAACAAGAATTTTACACACATCTGAGGTGTTAGATGCCACATAAACCCCAAGAGCGAAGCTCGAGGGGTTTATTTAGGCATCCAACACTGAGGGTGTGTGTATAATTCAAGATCACACATCATCCCATATTTTATTTTGTATAATTGCTGGCTTTCCCTTTTTCACCACACAACCACAGTCCAGTTAGGCTTTAGCACAGTCTGCGGTTGCCTTTATTTGAAAGCTTGTTTATTTATTTATTTATTGCAGTGGCGCGACGAAAGTAATGTTTTTTTTTTCCTGGCAGTGATTTCATTTTTACAGTACCTTAACGCCAAGCCCAAGTGGTGGTTCAGTCTCCAGCGAGAACACAAGGTGTCTGGCAAATGCAGTGAAAGAGCTACGGTGGGTACATGTGCAGAGTGATGGAAACCTGGGGTGTGTTTGCCATTATAAACACTCCTTTATAATGGCAAATTACACCAGGGGTTTTCCTATGGGAAAAAGGGAAAGCCAGTTAACTTATTATATAATATTTACAACATGGGGTACAAGAATACAGTCACCTGATTGGTAGATCAGTGGCAGGTGACTGTTGATTAATCCCCAATATACACACACACCTAGTTTTGAAGGGGCAGTAAGACAGATCCTGGGCAGACCTGCACTTGTTTTGTGTGGGAAATTATGTTCAAAAGGCAGCCATTGAAATACATGGCAAAGCAAGCGATACAGTGTCCAAGCAAGAGACAGCTGCAGTTTGTATTTTGCTGAGCCTGAGAATTTGTTCTTCCTTGTGCTTGAAACATACAGAAGTTGCCAGCTGTACCCCATGTTATCAGAAGATATGAACACCTGGTAGAAGTGAGCTGTACACGGCGTGAGAGAGAGACAAGCAGTGACAGGGAAACTGCGAGTTCCGGGCTTCTAAAATCCAAGTTGCTGCAGTATCCTCTCTCTCTCTCTCTCACACACTCTCTGTCTCATTCTTGAATTCCCTTGTTTTCCCAAGCAGAGTCGGCAGTCTCTAGAGAGTCCCCCCTCTCCCAACGATGTCCGCTCCCAGGAGCAGCTGATGGGGTTACTACAGGACAGCAGGCAGTGTGAAGTAGTGACAGTGGATCCCAGATATGCAGGCAGCTGTACTGTATTTGGGAGAGAGCTCCAACCCACTCCCAGTGTTGTGTGCTACATACGATACGAGTGGCTGAGAGGCTGTAATTGCTGTTCTGCTTCTGTGGGTGAGAGAGACAGAGAGACGACGTAGCCATATCTGTGGCTGTCCTTTAAAGTCCTGACCTCAGCGGAAGACAGCAAGTGAAGTAGCTGTCAGTTGAGCCACAGCTGTTTCTCCGTCTCCCCTGCCATCCAGCAATCAGACATGTTCATCGCTGTGCCGACCTCCGAGAACGATGGAGACAGTCAGTGGGAGACAGTGAGTGAAGTAGCTGTTAGTTGCCTTCTGAGCAGAATGGTTGCATGTAAACATTGCATTCTGGTTCCATGTGATAGGCGCACTGTGAAGGCGACAGGAATGTGAGCCCAGGAAGAGCGCCGAATGGCAAAGCGGCTGGGGAGGAAATGCTGAGCTGCAACTGGGCACACCACATAAATGTGCGCAAGTCAGAACAGTGAGCAGCAGAAGTAAGCAACACAGAATGTCGCACAGTAGAGGAGGGTGAACATCAAATGAGCAAATGGATGAATTAAACAACAACAACAACAACAAAAAAAACACAACCAACACCACCACAAGAATGGAAAG
This sequence comes from Neoceratodus forsteri, assembly GCA_016271365.2. Lineage (NCBI taxonomy): Eukaryota > Metazoa > Chordata > Ceratodontiformes > Ceratodontidae > Neoceratodus > Neoceratodus forsteri. Next base: position 1,650,772,782 of record CM028131.1, on the reverse strand, counting down.
TCCAAGATGCAAATGGGTCACTAGGGTGTGGGGGTGGAAGAGGCACACCAGGAAGTGCAGATAAAAAGCCCATGGGTGCACAGGCCCCATGCAGTACGTGTCAGGATGGGCAGGGGGTGCGATCAAAAGGGCAGCGCAGTGTTGAGGGTATGACGTGCAGCTACACACAGGTGTCGGGGGTTGCAGACGGGTACGGTGAGCAATGCACCCAGAGGCAGGAGACAGCACTGGACATGGTGGACACAGGACACCAGTGATGGCGTGTATGGTGATGGTGCACAGGATGACACAGTAGGCAGATGGTGGAGTGGTGAATGCTGGCACATGGCACAGTGGCATCAGCAGTACATGTGGGTGGACATCCGGGTTTGGTGTTCACAGAGAGCATCAGGGGCATGCAGAACAACAGAGGCAGCTAGCTGTTGGTGACCACTGCAGGGCAAGGGACCTGAATGGTGCAAACTGGAGCAGGCATTGTGGGCACAGGACATGGCGAGCAGCAATGGAACAGGTGGGCAGTCAGGAACAGATGTCGTGGGCGTCAGCTGTGCAGCACCCACCTGACGGCCAGCTACACCTGAGTTGGAAATTATACACCAGGCTCCTCCAGGTAGTTGGCTGTGGTGTGCTGGCTGTAGTCCTCCACAATGCCCTCAATCCACCATGTCAGGTCCCTGTACTTCCTCCGCTTGGCTGCAGTGCCACTCCTGCAGATGAGCTGCTCCATGCAGATCTCATTCAACCGCTGTTCTTCACGGAGGCAGTCAACAAAGCGCCAGATCCCTGGATGGGTGGCACAAAGATGGGTGTTAAAGCCCCTGTGTCAGCCCTCAACAGCATTGTTTGTACGTGCAGCCCTGTACGGGTGGCATCATACATGTTCCACACCTCCAGTGGGAACAGAGTCTGTCACCTAGCCATGCATCCAACGGGTCAACCAAGCCATGTCTCCTTGACATAATCAAGTGTGGGCCACAGCATTGCCTCATTCTCCTGATAGTAGGCAGAGTCACACAGGGTGGCAAATGCATCCAGCTCATCACCCACTGGCACAAAGGCAATGGCAAGCACCATACAGACCTGCAAGGTGAACTCCTCGTCCATGGAATAAGGTTGGTGGGCCATGGGTGACCGCTCTATGCGCCATCACGGGGTCTGGCCAAAGTGAAAGAAGCAGCCCCACAGAGCACCCCCGGGAACACAGCGGTGAAAGCATGCCAGGCCACCCTCCCAAAATCCATTAGTGCCATCCATGGGGTACTGTCACCCACCAGCTGTCACACCTCTGTGAACACCCTGTTGTATGCCTGCTCCTGATGGCCGCACATCAGTACACAGACTGCGGGCACCCACGACATTTGCGCGCATGCCGTGTACAGTGTACATTTGCCCGAACATGAGTGGTGCGGCATGAAAGGTGCCATCAAGGAACCAGTCCTTGCTGTCACCCAGGAAGTGTAATGTGTGCTGTGTGGCAAACAACAGCATCTGTCCTTGGTCAGCCTGCTATCGAACAGGAGGAAGGGCTCCTCTGCACAGGTGACACAGTACTTGGGAGGTACATCCAGGTCCTTGACCATGGTTGGTGTAGCTGGGCAGCCCTTGCAGCCTGTTGGACACACTGTACTGTCCTCTTCAATAGTGGCAGGGTGGGCAGCCTGCCCACCACAGCATCCGACACCCCCGAGGTACACTGGACAATCACCTGTCCAGTGCTCTTCATACTTGTGCATCCCCTGGTACGGACATTGGCCACAACTCTGCGCACACCAACCTCACTGGCAATGGGGATGTGATTGTGGTTCTGCCCCTAGTGCACCACATGGTCTGCCACCATGTGTAGGCATGTAGGGCATCAAAAGCTGTTGTACAGGCCACAACGCCAGTAGACCTTCCCTCTAACCTCCTTATCTCGATGATATGCATATCCTGCAAGGGATAATAGGGGTCTTCCCTTCTGGCTGAGCAGGAATGTGGGTATCTCCATCCTTTAGTTGCCAAAAGTCATAAGACATTGTTTCTGTGTAGGCTGCTGCCTTTTGTTTTCCTACAGGATCACGTGACAGGCGATGTCACAGAGGGCGGAACTGCAGGGGAATGCCCACAGTCTACAGCCAGTGTTAAGAAAAGGGGAGCACCTCCCACAGGGCGGGTTTCCATGTGCAAAGGTGAGCTTGTATGGGCTATGGTGGCATCATTTTGGCAGAACGGTGCAGAGTTGCACAGCCTCAATTGGACCCACCATTTTGCTGTGTTCTCAGGAACTGATGCAGTGTTCCTCACAGGTGAGTGCACTACCGTAAAGGGCACATACTATTCATCCATGTGTGAGCATCTGTTCAGTGGGTTGACATCTATGCTTGTTCTTGAACCTCTGACCCGAGGTATTCCACACTGTTCTGCCTGCCTATGCACTGCCTAATGCCATACGCCACGAGGGTCTGACAGCTGCAGCGACGGCAGGCGCTTTTTTCTCTTGCAGGACTGTTGCTGCTGTTGTGGGGGGGCAGGCATGTATGCTGCACCATGGAGGTGTGTCACAACAGACCGCTGCTTGTGGAACTGTGGGGGGGGCATCCCGACTGTCCACAGCATTGGGGGGGTGGCAACATGACCGTATACAGCAGTGGCATTGGGGGTTATACGTGTGGCTGTTGGCATATGTCCGCTGCTTGTGCTGCACATCTCAGGTGTGCCTGTACCTGTGTGGTGCATACTATGCCCTGGGGTTGTGGCATCCTGTACACTTTCCATGGTGACATTGCTGGGGGGGCCATTGCAGTGCCAGACCTGGTGGGGGGTGGACTGTGTGGCATGCACCTGTTTGTGGCTGGAGGGTCAGGGACAGGGATTGCTCATCCGATGCTTTGTGGGCAGGCAGTGTGCTTGTGGGGGGGGTGCGCATATTGCCCTGGGTGCCACACCTGCCCAGCCATTGTGTGTCCCTTCCAGGTATGGTGTGCCTGTCAAGTACCATTCTGTGGTGTATAAGGTAATGCACGCATTTGCTATTTTGGGAGTTGCCCTAATTGATATTTGCCCTAATTGATGTTCTCCTAATGACGCTTCAGCACACTTGTTGTGTGCCCTCATACACTGTGGCTATCATGGATCATTAGCCATTACTGACGGGTCAGCATTATGCTGCTCTGTATTATTGACTAGCTAACTTTGCAGGTGCTGACTTTCAGGTGCTGTTATCACTGAATACCTTGCATTCCACACAGTGAATGCTACGGTCTGTGCTGTATATTTTTAAATGAACAGTTCAAGTGAATTGTAAGAGATGTTACCCTGAAAGTGCTGCAGTATATTATGGAATAGTATCCCTGTGTCCTACCCGATGGCGGTGTCATGTGTAATTCACTACATTTTCCCCAAACCTGATGAAATTACTGCATGTGTGAAACAGCAGTGGGAGCTGAGAAAGTACAGAGTCATGTAACATTTGTGATAGAAGCATGAATTTCTACCACAGTCATTAAAGGATACAGCATTAAGAAGTTGGTGACACTTCTTGTGTCAGAGCTCAACCCTGTTGGCAAATCCTCTGCCCAAAACATCATGCTCAATACAGGGCAAGCATTTTATGCACAAGAAATGTCAGACATCATGCCTTATAAGAAGCTATAGAAAATGGAATGATTATTTGAATATTGTACCAACTGAAAGACAATGGATGAAAATAATAGTTTCAGTAAAGCTACTAAGACTTTGAGGATAAAACAATTCAGTACAAGATTCCTGTATAAATAGGACCCATTTTACACCCTATATGCTCTTTAGAGCCAAGATGAATACGGATCATAAATGTTGGTGCTGTAATGAACAAAATGCTGATTCCAATCATTTGTTTTGGAGCTGTTCAACTGTACAGGTATGGTGGGTGGAGGTGCTGGACATTTTTAAAAAAGTGAGGTCTCTTTCTTAAGTGTAACTGGTGAAGACCTCATATGAGAACATTCTGATAAGTCAAAATGTAATTAATGACAGTATCAGCAGCTTTAATGGCCACTAAATGATTGAAAAGACATGACTACTAGAGGGGCACTACCTAAAGGGGTATGGATCCAACTGTTTCTCTCTTTGTTACTAGACCAGCAATTCTTCCCATCAATATCTCATTATTGGACTATATATAACACCCCAGCTACTAACTGGTCTAAAGATGTATTTTTATTTAAAATGCTGTACAGATTCTAATATACTGTTTTTATCTGTGTCAAAGGACAGAATTGATGCTCTTAATATGCACTAAAATATTATCTATAAAAACATCTCGAGCATGAACCTGTTACTCTAGTATGAAGTATATGTAGTTTATGTGTTTGTATATGTACATTTGACATTAGAGGAACTCAAACACAGTTCATACTTGTTAACTGCATTCTTGCTTTAGTGTGAACATCCATGGGCAACCCCTGCTAGGTATATAAGTAAGAACAGTTTAATACCTTTGTGCATCATGTTACTTGGTGTTATTGAAAATTCAATAAAAAGATATTACACAAAAAAAAAAAAAGAAAAACCCTGCCAGCTCCCAGAATGCCTCAGTTAGTTCCCCCTGCTTACAGCTCCCCAGCCAAAGAAAGACATTGACAGGCAAGAGTTGGTGCAGCAAAGGATCACCAAGCAGATTAAGGGTGAGCAGGGCAGATCTTATGGGGATTGGCTGGAAGCCCTAAACATGTATGTGCTGGGGGCTAGGCAGAAGTGGAAGGATACACATGATTAAACGTATGGCCCACATATTCAAAGGAGATGTGCGGCACATCCATAGATGTTCCCACGCATCTCTGGACTTGCGATGGCTATCAGGGGGCATAGCGATATTCAGAAGTCCCTGATGTGTCACACAAACCCAACTGCACCGCGGCATGGAATATTGCAATGCTGGCATGCAAATGAGGGCTTCCTCATACATATTGCCCACATCACAATATTCAAACCTCCCCTGGAGAAGACATGAACAGATGCACCGGCGCAAAGTTAGGAATCCAAAACCCTGTCCTAGATTAGTGCCGGGCAGGGAGGTGCCCAACACACAGTTCAGGGACGGTCACATGATCCCCCCTTCCCCATCCCAATCCCTGTTATGCGACATTAATGTAGCCCCGATCCCTTCTTTTCCATAGTGTAGTGTCCCCTCCCCACCCAATCCCCGGTGAAAAGCGGTTTGCTGCCCCGATCCCTCTTGTGCCATAGTGTGGTGTCCCCCTCCCGACCCCAATCCCTGGTGAAAGAAAGTTGTGCTGCCCAGTCCCATCTTTTCCATAGTGTAGTGTCCCCTCCCACCCAATCCCGGTGAAAGGCGGTTTGCTGCCCGATCCCTCTGTGCCATAGTGTGGTGTCATCCCTCCCGACCCCAATCCCTGGTGAAAGAATGTGCTGCCCAGTCACATCTTTTCCATAGTGTAGTGTCCCCCTCCCACCCCAATCCCGGTGAAAAGCGGTTTTGCTGCCCGATCCCCTCTGTGCCATAGTGTGGTGTCATCCCTCCCGACCCCAATCCCTGGTGAAAGAAAGTTGTGCTGCCCGATCACATCTTTTCCATAGTGTAGTGTGCCTCCCCACACCCAATCCCCGGTGAAAGACGGTTTGCTGCCCCGATCCCTCTGTGCCATAGTGTGGTGTCATCCTCCCCGACCCCAATCCCTGGTGAAAGAAAGTTGTGCTGCCTGATCCCTTCTATTCCATAGTGTAGTGTCCCTCCCCAGCCCCAATCCCTGTTATAACAAATAAATGTAGCTCTGATCTCCACTTTTCCATACTGTAGTGTCCCCAGCCCGATCCCTGCTGTTGAATAAAACCTGCACCGATTCCTCTTTTCCATAGCATAGTGTCCCCCTCTCCCCAGCACCGATCCAAATAATAATTCAAATGACCACTCCCATCCACCCTGATAGTCTAGTGGAACCCCCTACCCTAGCCCAAGCTCCATATGAAAACATACTGCTATCCCAGTATCACCGTGGTCAAGTAGCCCCCACCATTGGCACAACCCTTCTCATACCACCACGGGCAGCCACTGACTGAACTGTCAGTGAGTGTGTACAACACATCCATGGCATATAGACATCTTTCATAAAAATAGCACCGGGCATACAAAATACAGTGATTTTAATATCTCCGTACATTAGGGCAATAGACCAGAAAGGGCAAAACCACATCATCATATCACGGTTTTGCCCAGTGTGATCTCCCAGGGGACTGCACTCTGTGTTCCACAATACCAGCTGCACCAGGGCAGGATTAGAAAATTACGAACAAACAGGTATTTAAATGAATAAATATATTTTGGCATTACGGGGGAATCAAGGTGCTCAAACCACCATATATCTTACAGTGGCTCCTTAAACTTTACCAGTAAATCTCCTTTAAAAACTTGTATTATTTTCATAATCTTTTTCAAATACCTTTTATGGACTTCTCTTCTCTTTCCTACATTCAGGTTTCTTGCTAACAAGTTGATGTTCTAAAAATGCCTTTGTCATCTGCTTCTTTATGGCTACACCAGCCAATCATGTGTGCAGCATATACAGTACACCGAACTGACACCTGCGTTAAACTGACACCATCACTCAAATCTGCTGCATGCATCAAAATGACAACACTAAGCAGAACTGAAGCAGATGCCAAAATGACTCAGTTGTGCATGTCTGTCACCATGGCAACACCACATTGTTCACCCAGCCCACCTGGTGGTGGCTCCTCCCACAGCACTTAAAAAGTGTCAGGTGATTGAATTGGTGGAAGTTGGCTCTATTGCTGCTTCTACTTCAAGTTTGTTAGGTGGGTGAAATGAGGGTTCCATACATTAGCCATGAGGAAACCAGTGGAAGTTAGCTGCATCACAGCCTTGAAGAAGTTCACTGCATCACTGCTCTTGGATGTAATGATTTCCAGTGTGTTAATGAATGGAAACAGGCTCAGGTGGAGGGACTAATTTTCCCTACAGAGTAGGGCCAATCATGCAACTGGTAAAGGATGTTGACAGCCAATCAGATTTGTAGATCCTTAAGCTCCATTGAATAATATAAATTATGAACTGGGGATCATAAATTAAAAAGCTGATTGGCGAGAGCTCTTTGAAGCTGTGATGATGTCAGGCTACATCATAACAACTTCAAAAACTCTGAGCACCAAGCCTCCTCACTTCCAGTGCAACGTTTCTCCATGTCTCACAGTCAGAAGTGAGTCAGACCTCTAGTCAGCTTAAACTAAACCCCCATACATCTGCCCACAGCACCAGCTCTCCAAACAGAAAAAATTTCTCACCCAGCTTCCACTCAGAGCACCAGCTACTGCAGTACAGAAACAACCCCTCACTGCCACCGACAAAATTTTCTTTATTTTCCTCATGCCAGTACATTTTCCCCACAAGATGCTGCCTCGTGCCAAGCGGCAGTTCACGTAAATCTACAAACTGCTCCTTGACAATCTCCCCATCGAGACAATGGCTTTAAATGTAATCTGTGATACCTTACTGTTCCCTCAAAAGCACGACATGAGCACTGCAGCCAAACAATAACAAAATATTTTTTTTCCAGGCTGGGTTTGGGGGAGGGGACAGCAGAACTCACAGGGAGACGTCCCTACACTACATTACCTCCTACCAGCTCCTACAATAGCGCCACCTCCTGATGGCAACCCTAATAAAACTATTTTCTGAAACAGTACTCCTACACTACCCCTTAGAAAGCTTTTTTTAAATATTTGGAGGTTTTTTTTTCAATTTTTTATTTACACCAATTTTGCAATCCAGTTCATAATAGCAATAAGTCACTCCAGGGTGTGGTATATCATGGGATATCGTCACTTCTCAGATGATTGGATGCACTTGGCCTGAGGCCTCATGCCCAACCACCCGAGGCGTGACGATATCCCATGATATACCACACCCTATCGTGTCTTTTTGCTTATTTAAACAGCTTCTTTACTATTTACCTGCACTGTCCTTTCATATCAAACATGTTAAAACAGATATGTGCTGTTCCAGAATTATCTCATAAGTATACAGTGTATTCTACTGAAGATTTATCTCCCTACATGTGTGTTCTGCTGACAAAATCACAAATTTTACGTTCTTTTAAATTGTCTCAAGAAATTGGGTTCTGCTGACGAATAACCTCATAAATGTATGTTATGTTTAAAATTCTAACAAACAAATGTTCCACTGAAACAATAACCCCACAAATGCATGTTTGGATGAATGATTATCTCAGAAATTGATGAAAAATCATTTAACAAATGGATATTCTGCTGAAGAATTGGCTCATCTATTTGTCTTCTGCTGAAGATTTATCCCCACACATATGGTCTACTGATAAATTATCCTCAGCCCTGAAGACTATCCAGTTCATTAATCTGTAGTCTGTTGATGGATAATCTCACAAAGGCATGTTCTGCAAAATAATTATCTAAGACATCTCTTTTCTCCTGAAGGATTATCTCACAACTGTGTTTTCTGAATCATTGTTTTATAAATGCTTATAAAATGGCAATAAGATACTTCAGGGTGTTGGTTGTTTTGCCATAATCACACTTCCAGTACTGAAAGCACTTGGCCACACCCCTGGAGTGTGATCGCATTCTTACTTGTCCGACAATTCTCTAAGATGCAAATAAGTCTCATAAATGTATGCACTGCTGATGCATTTTTTTTCACATTGGCAAGTTCTCCTGAATGCTTGTCTCACAAATGTTTGTTCTGCTGAAGAATTGACTCACAACTGAAACAGAAACAGAGAATCTGATGGCAGATAAGGACTGCTTGGCCCACCTAGTCTGCCCATTTCCTACCCTAACGGATAAGCTGCAGATCCTAGTTAACCAGCAGCCTACTTCCTCCACCCCCCACTAGAATTGCCTTATGTCTGTCCCATGCATTCTTGAATTCCCCCACTGTTTTTGACTCTACGACCTCCTCAGGAAGGCTGTTCCATGCATCTGCAACCCTCTCTGTGAAGAAATACTTCCTCACATTACCTCTGAGTCATCCCACCTCCATCTTTAAATTGTGCCCCCTTGTTATTGGACATCTCTTTTTCTGAAAGATGCTACCCTCTTGGACTTTGTTGATTCCCTTGAGGTATTTGAAAGTTTCTATCATGTCCTACCTCTCTCTCCTTTCCTCGAGGCTATACATCATAAGCTCCTTTAGTCTCTCTTCATATGTCTTCTGGTGCAGACCCCGCACCATTTCGGTTGCCCTCCTCTGGACAGCCTCCACCCTGTCTGTGTCTTTGCGGAGATGGGGTCTCCAGAACTGTATGCAGTACTACAGATGTGGTCTTACCAACTGTCTCTACAGAGGGCCAACAACTTCTTGTTTTCTACTGGTGATGCCTCTCCCTATGCATCCCAATATCCCCCAGCCCTCCTTACTGCCTTCTCACATTGCTGGACCACCTTTAGGTCGTCTGATATGACTACCCCCAGGTCCCTTTCCATTTTTGTTGTTGTCAGTATCTCACCCCACCATTGTGTACTCTTTCCCTGGGTTTTTGTTTCCCAGGTGCATTACTTTGCACTTCTTTGCGTTGAATCTAAGCTGCCATACATTTAACCATTCCTCCAACCTTGACAAATCCCTTTTCATCCCTTCCACCCTACCCTGTGTATCAACCCTGTTGCAAATCTTTGTGTCATCTGCAAAGAGACATACTTTTCCTTCCAGTCCCTCTGCAATGTCACTTATAAAGACATTAAAAAGTACTGGCCCCAGTACTGAACCCTGCGGTACCTCCCTAGTAACCCCCCTTTCTACACTGTGGACTCCATTTACTATTACCCTCTGTGTCCTGTTGTACAGCCAGTGTTTTACCCAGGCTACCACCCTGGGACCCACTCCCAGGCTGGCTAATGTGCTTATTAATCTTTTGTGTGGGACTGTGTCAAATACCTTGCTAAAGTCTAGGTAGGCCATGTCCACAGCCCCTCCCTGGTCTACTGCTTTTGTCACCCAGTCAAAGAAATCAATTATATTTGTCTGATATGACCTTCCTGCTGTGAATCCATGATGCCTTGGGTCCTGTGCCCCACTGTCCTCTAGGTACTCAACAATTCTTTCCTTCAGAAGTGATTCCATCATTTTCCCTACCACTGAGGTCAAACTGATAGGTCTATAGTTTCCTGTTTCTGTCTTGCTCCCACTTTTGTGAAGGGGAATCACATCCACCCTCCTCCAGTCCTCAGGTACCATACCATCCTCCCATGATTTATTAAAAAGGGTAGTCAGTGGTGTTACTAGTTCTTCCCTTAGCTCTTTTAGAATTCTGGGGTGAATCCCATCAGGCCCCATTGCTTTATCCACCTTCAGTTTTTAAGAGTTCTTTCAGAACCCTTTCTTCTGTGAAAGGATTAATATCAACCCCCCTATCCAGAGTGCTTCTATTGACTGGATTAGGTATCTCCCCATGCTCTTCCATTGTGAATACTGAGCAGAAGTGTTCATTCAGTATCCCTGCTTTTTCACTGTCGCTCTCTGCCCAACCACCTTCTTCTTTATTCAGTCTCAGTATCCGTACCTTAGTCTTTCTTTACTCCCTAATGTACCAATAAAAGGTTTTATCCCCCTTCTTAACCAAGTTGGCTATCTTTTCCTCGGTCTGGGCCTTTGCTATTCTGACTGCCTTCCCTGCTTCCTTCTGCTTTAACTGGTGCAGTTCTCTGTCCTGCTCCTTCTGTGTTTCCTTATATTTCCTGAATGCTATCTTTTTCTCCCTAACCTTCCCCGCCACTTCTTTTGAGAACCATAGTGTTTTTTTATTTCATTTCAATTTGTTTATTTGCTTCACACAAAGACTTGTTGCCTCTATGATGGCGGTTTTGATGTTTCCCCATTGTTGCTCCACCCCACCTTCTTGCCTGTTTGCTAGTGCTTTTCTGAGGCACTCTCCCATTTTGACAAAATCAGCCCTCCTGAAGTCCAGTACCTTCACTTTTGTATGGCTTGATTCTACAGCTAAGTTTATTGTGAACCATACTGTTTGGTGGTCGCTTATTCCCAGATGGCTATCCACTTCAAGATCAGAGATCCTCTCTCTGTTCCCATTTGAGAGTACCAGGTCTAGCTTGCTCCCTCCTGAGTGGGTTCCAAACTAGCTGTCTGAGGCATGCCCCTGTAGGGCATCGAAAATGGCCCTGTCGTGGATGTGGCTGCAGCAAAGGTGCTCCAGTTAACATCTAGCATATTCATGTCCCCATCAGCAATATCTCCTCTTTCTCTGCCATCCTAAGGATGTCTTCTATCATTTCCATTTCCTACCCCTGAGACGGGGGTCTGTATTTTATTTTTATTTAGTTTTGATGACCTGTAGGTGTACTAGCCATAGCAATGACTATTTTCAAGCACAACCCGAGGGTACAAGACAGAAACAATCAGATAACAGGTTACAATATATGGATTCACAATATATAAACGTAGGAGTTAGAACAGGCTAGAGTTTAAAAACAGGCTTAGTAATATGCTTAAACAAAGACAAAAATAAGAAACAAAAGTAAGGAGAGTAAAATTACAATAAGGCAAATATCAGTTTGATTAGGTCATAAGTGCTAGCAATACCATGGAATTCAAGGAGGATTAGAACTGAGTAACAGAGGCATCATAGTAGACAATATAGGACAAACCAGTAGAGATTAAAGTTGAAATAGGGAAAATAATAGATGGAAGGGTAAGATAAGATAGGAAGAAGGTGACCCAGTGAAAGTATAAAAGTCACAAGGTTATAAGAAGGCAGGAAGCAGGTGTAATGAAGAAAGAGCTAATCATTGGCAAGGGTCGGTAAACTATGAAGTGGTGTAGGTTCAGTAGACATAAGGAGAGGAGTCAAAGGCTAGGGTTGATTGAAACAGGAGCAACTGCTGGAGTCTACAAGATAAAGGTGAAGTAATTTTTTAAAGGAGGCATGGGATGATGCTGAGCGAATACTTAGGGGAGGGAGTTCCAGAAATGGGGGGGGGTGCAACAGGCAAAAGCACTAGCACCTTTGGACATTCAGTGTCTGGGGATGAGGACAGGGGCATTATCAGAGGAGCGAAGACCATAGCTGGATAAGTGATTTAGAAACAGTCCTGCAAGTGGTTTTGGGATCTGGGATCTGATAACATTATCTATGATCGACCCATACGCATAAGATCTGGATGCAGAAGGGGAGAGCCAACCAAGATCAGAGTAGAGGAGGCAATGGTGTTTCAAACATGGCGAGGAGGATGTATAGTGACAGATGTTATTATAGGTAACATCCCAATCTAGAAGACTCGGTTTCCCAGCAGCTGCATAGGTTGCTACACCATAGTTGAGACACGGTAGTAGTAGTATGACACGAGCTATAGCAAGCCTAGCAGATGGTGGAGCAATATAGCTAGTCTGATAGGCAATGCCAAGTTTCATGTTTACCAATTTGCAAGTCTGCTGAATATGGAGATCAAAGCTGAGAGTCGGGTCAAGGGTGATCATACCTCTCAAGTGTCCCTCATTACGAGGGACATCCCTCATTTTGCCCCTTAAAATTGCTCTGTCTGTCATCCATCCCTCATGGAAAAGGTGCTGCCCACACAGAGAATGTGCTGTAAATTGAGATTTTAAAGCAGAAACTAAATATTCTAAAATACTAAATCCAAAATAAACCTTGTACAGGTAAACACTATGGTTTTCACAGTGTTCTGAACTTGTACCTCCATGTTTGAGGATGTGTCCCTCATTCTGAGTGTCTGTGTCCCTCATTGCCCCTCATTTTGAGTGTCCAAAAATGTCCATGTCCCTCATTTCAGTGACAAAAGGTTGAGAGGTATGAGGGTGATACCTAAATATTTAAACAATTCTACTACCCCAACAGATGAGCCATTTGCAGAGAAGACATGGAATTTAGATTGGGAGAGTCTGAGTTTAGTATTGGAACCAAATAGCATGGCTTGAGTCTTTCCTTCATTCAGGAGAAGTTTATCTGTCTTCAGCCATTTTTGAATGATTTGGAGGTCCTGGGAGAGTCGAGTATTGATATCAGTTATATTCTTCGCACTGGTGTACAGGACAATATCATCTGCATATAGCAGGGAGTGTGTGTGAGCAAGATTGGAGGTGATATTATTTGTAAATATGGAAAAGAGCAGAGGACCTAAGATGGACCCTTGCGGCACTCCAATATTAATGGAAGCTTTGTCAGATAAAGCTGAGTTAAATTTAACTGTCTGAGTCCTGTCAGTTAAGTAGCTGCCAAACCACCTGACAACATTAGGTGAGAAGCCTAAAGATTTAAGAGTTGTTAGGAGGATAGGGTGGTCGACTAAATCAAACACTTTAGTCGTATCAATAAAAATGGCCCCAGTGAGAAATTCAGAATCCATGGCAAGTAGAGTATCAGATGTAAGCTTGAGAAGTGCAGTAGTGGTACTGTGACCTTTACAAAACCATGTTGGGCAGTTGTAAGAAGGTCAAATTGCTGGAGAAAGTGTGTGGTTTGAGTGGCAACAAGTTTCTCAAGCAGTTTACTAAGAACTGGCAGGATGGCAATTGGCTTTATAGTTGGAAGGATCTTTCGGTCACCTTTTGAAAACCGGGTGATTCTAGCTGTCTTCCAAACATTTGGTACATGGCTTTGGTAGAGGGAGAGGAGAGGTAAAAATCTTGACAAGAGGAGCAGCTATATGGGGCAGTAAGTTTTAGCAGCTTAGGTCATCAGACCCGCGCCAAGATACTTCAGATATTATTGAGCAGTCTTAAGACATCATGGTAAGAGACTGCCTTGAAAAAGAATTTAGGTGCAGTGTCAACAGGAGGGGAGGGAGAGTTACATAGGACAGGAAAGGAAGAAGTGTATTTAGTAAGATCAGTGAATTGAGTATTGAAGAAATTAGCAATGGTATAGGGGTTGTTACAGTATATGCCATTTAGTAGCATGTCATTAGGATTAGAGGTCTGGTTAGTACCCAGAAAGGACTTTATGTGGGACCAGAACTTTTTAGAGTCCCCATAGGAGTTTGTTAATAGCTCCTTACAGTATGCACTTTTAGCCCATTTTAAAATCTTTCTTACATGAATTTCGCAGTGCTCTATAGGTATTTAGGTCAGCAAGTAACCCAGAGTTTCTATAATGTATCCAGCTTTTGTCCCACTATCGGAGTTTGGAGAGTAGGTCAGATTTTAGCCAGCAGGTATGATGATTTGTAACCCTATGGGTAGCACGGGGACAGTGTTTATCCTGAAGCGCAAGAAAGTGAGTGAGGAATAGGTTTAGAGCTGTCTGGACATCATTAGATTTGAAGAGGGGGGCCCAATCAATAGCACTAACGTCAACTATGAAAGCCAGTGGGTTTAGATGAGAATAGTTTCGGAAGGTAATAAAATGTGGATTGGAGGAAGGTGGCCTACTCTTACCCCATTTGCAAAAAGTGGGGGAGTGGTCTGTAATAGCATCAACTAGTACTCAGTGAGATTATATTCTCAAGATGGTTTGACATTATCCAGTCTAGCAGAGTACTGGAGTTGGTTTGCAAGGCAGTTCTGGTAGGATAACAGATCAGCTGGTGCAAGCTGAAACTCTGAAGCCTGGACATGGATGCGGATTGAGAGTTACCTATCCAATTTATGTTGAAGTCCCCAAGAATCAGGACCTCATTTCTCCCAGAAAGAAGAGAGGTTTGTTCCAATAGTTCATCAGGACCGGTTTGGCCACCTGAGGGGGGGTTGTAGGCACAGACAATATGTAATTTTTTGGAGCCGAGAGAAAGGAGAACATGAAGTGCTTCACAGTGGGTTAGAGGAGATGAGCAGATGGTTGAGAGGTGGAGGTGTTCTTTGAAATAGATAGCCATGCCACCACCTCTTTTGGGGGAAGGTTTGTCCTGTCTCAACAGGTTGTAAGATGGAAGGGGAGCATAGTGAGTCAGGGATGGACGATTTGAGCCAGGTTTCAGTGAGACAGATGATGTCCGGATTGTGGAGAGTTGCCCAAGCCTCCAGTTCAGCTAAGTTATGCACAAGGCTTCTAATATTATGGTGTACCACAGTGAGACCTTTGACATTTATAAGGGGAGTAGATGAGGTGCCAACAGGCCCTGGATTAAAGTGAATGTCACCTGAGAGCAATAAGGCCAGCAGCAGTAGATACCATAGTTTGCGCTGCTGGAAGGGCCTTGGAGTACAAATAGGGAGGTGGCAGTGTTTTAGGGCACAGGCAACCAGTTGGATCCAGGTCTTAGTTAACAGCATTGGAGTAGGGTCACAATTTTGAGGAGGCATCAGTAGGAGGTTAGAGAATAAGAAGTCATGGGGTTGGAATTCTGGGATAGTAGGGGGCTCGAGGTAGACTAAGCATACATAGGTGGATCGATGCCATTGAGATCATAATGAGAGACATCAGCAAACATGATTTCATACTGGACAGGATTTGGGATTTAGATGCCAAATAGGTTAAAACTAAGCAGAAACAAGTCGAGGAAAAAATAAGATAATAAAACCACAGCTACGACAGATGTTAAGCCTGATGTTGCTTAAATACACCCAGGATTAGGTAAATATAATATTTAGCAAGGACAGTGGTCAGAGCTGCAGGACTGAACAGAAATGGTGAGGTTCAAATACCCTGAAGAAGCTTGGGAAGGGTAGCAATGAGAAGTAATGTGAAATGGGGGTAGAGGGAAGTCAAGAGTAGGTAGTCCAAGATTTAGAGAGAGATAGAATTAGCAGGATTTGACTGAAAGTACATCAAGGTAAGATATATAGGCATACAGCAATATAGATCAGTGATAGAGTGAGACAAATACACAGTACAGTACAGCCAATATGATGTGAGATAAAGCAGAGGAGGCGGGGTTACTGTGTATTTAAAGGAGGCCTGGGAGAGGGTGGAGGAGGAGGAAAAACCTTCAGTAGAAAAGAACAGAAATCAGTCGAAACAGCAATGATACAGCAACAGGAAAGATGCACCAATCACAAGAGCATCCAGAAAGTAGGCAGACCAATCAGGGTTCACCTAAGACACGCATCAATCAGGTGCAAAGAAGGCAGGAGCAACTGTACCTTGCTTCCGCATCCAAGGAGGAGAGCCAGGAGGATGGCTGGAGCTTGCAGCTTTTGGTGGGTGGGCAGCAGCTGTGGAGCTGGCCAAAAGCGCAACGCTGGAAGACCTCGTAGCACCACTCCGGTGCTTTCTCCTAGACAGAGAGGGAAAGAGGGATACAGGATAAATATAGTAGTTTCAGAAACAAAGGGGCGGACATCAGGCAGCAGATTGCCAGCGGGGGGTAGGGGTGAGAGCCAGCAGACAGTCAGCGGGGGGTGGAGGGGAAAGAGAAATTAAACAAAAGTCACAGATCAGGATAGCAGGGAGGGGTTAGACAGAGACAATGGGCTGAAAAGAGGGTGAATACCAGTCAAAGTGAGTGGAGGCTATACACCCCTGTGCAGATTGTGGTGCCATTTCCAGTCTCCAGGGTGACCCACAGTGCCTTCTCTCCTCCATGTTTACCCTTTAGTTCTGTTGCTTTGATCCCTTCCCTTACATAGAGAGCTACTCCTCCTCCTCCTCCTCTTCTTCCCTCCCTGTCCCTCCTGTAGATTGTGTACCCTGGTATGTTGACATCCCAGTCATGGTTCTCTGTGTACCATGTTTCTGTGACTGCCATGATATCCAGGCATCCCTCTTCCATCAAGGCCACCATTTTGGGGAGCTTTTTACCTAGATTACGGGCATTGGTACTCATTACCCTCCATTTTTTTATAGCTTTATTTCTTTTTGCCCCATCCCTGTCCTTACTGCCTTTGTCTTTTTCTCCATTTACCCCTGCCCTTCTCCCTATCGACTGCTCTATCTTGGTGTTTACCTCACTAACTACCCTGATTTTGGTGGGGAGCTAGGATTTCCCTTCTTCTTCTTTCAGTGCCTCCCCCTTGGCTAGTTTAAATGTTTGCCAATGAAGCATTTAAACCTATCACCTAGGATCCTGGTTCCCCTCCTGAATAGATGCAGACCATCACACCAGTATAGGCCTGCATCCCTCCAGGTGGAGCCCCAGTCCCCAAGGAAGCCAAACCCCTGAGCTCTGCACCAGTTTTTCAACCAGTCATTGAATCCCATGGTGCGGAGTACCCTAGCGCCATCCATGCCATAGACAGGTAGCACTTCCGAGAAAGTTACCATGTATGCTACTTGTCTAAGGCCCCCTCCCCAACTCTACAAACTCCTGTTGCACTGCTCTGATCCCATTCTCAGCCAGGTCATTTGTCCCTAGGTGGATAATGACATCCAGCTAACTTCCCCTTGCAGCTGCTCCCATGCTCCCATGATCCTGAGGATTTGTTTCCTGTCCCTCCAAGCCATGGCACTGGCCAGGCACCTTACTTTCCTTTCCCCTCCCTCCCCCAGTTCTACCTCCATAACAACTGAGTCCCCACCAGGAGTTATTCTTTTCCCCTGTGGGGTCCTGTGCCACCCTCCTGTGGGTCTCCATTGTGGAGGTTCCCAGCATCCTCCTTGGTCTCAACTGCGGGTGCCTCCATAGAGGAACCATGCTCCGCCAGAGTGGCGAATGAATTGTGGAGAGGCACAACTGGAGGTATGCACCTCTGTTCCACCACCCTCACCCTTCCTGAGCCCACCGTGGTCCAACCACTCCTCTTTCTTGGCAACCTCTGAGGTAGTGGCGGTGGCCTGGGTGGTCCCTGGGTGGGGGAGCAGGTTTCCTGAATCCTTGCCAGGTCAACATGGAGATGAACAACCTCCTCCCTCAGACCAGAGAGGTGCCTGTGAATAGGGCAGCAATACAGACTCCAGAATGTCTCCTGGAAGACTGCTGCTCCACAGCCAGTGTATTACACCACTCCCCACATGTCTGTGTCCTTCCTGTTATAGATGCTTTGAGTGTGAGTTCATAAGCTAAACAAACATGTTCTGCTGAAGAGTTAGCCCAAACTGTGTGTTCTTCTGAACGTTTATCTAGCATTTGCAATTCTGCTGAAATTAGCTCACAAGAAAAACTTACCATAGTATTGAAGTTTCTTTTAGTGGATGCATGTCAGCCATGCAGTTTGCATAATCTTAGCCCTGAGGTGTTGCCCCAGAGATAGAACTTTAGAATATTAATCTTCAGACTTTGCAGTGTGGTCATGCTCCACCTAATCCCTCAATGGCATAATTTTAGCTAAATAGCAGAAGGGAGCACTGACCACCTAAGTAAGCTATGCTATGTGATAAAAAATTACTTTAGTTTTTATCTACAGTTGAGGCACTACTTATATAGAAATTTCCTGAATGCAGATTACTCTCTTAAAACGCTCTCAATATGGGATAATTTTTTAAAAGTTGCCTTCTTACCTAAGGCCTTAGTCTTATTTACAAAATCCTAAATCAATCAGACTCCCTAACAGATTCAGCCAAAGCTAAGTGGGAAAATGATTTAAATTTGAAAATTTCCGATAAAATGTGGGAGGGTCTTTGGGGCAACGCCATCAGATGTTGTAGGGAAACCCAAGGGAGACTCATTCAATTTAAAATATTACACTATTTTTACTATTCCCCTAAGCAGTTATATAAGTTAGTTATAGTACAAGATGATTTATGTTGGAGATGTGGAATGGCAAAGGCAGGCTTGGGTCATTTATTGTGGTACCGCAAAGGGGTACTGAATGTATGGAAACAGACTCATGCAATATGTCAAACATTTATGGGGGCTGCTATTCCCTTTTCTCCGATGTTCTTTATTCTGGGGGATTCCTCTGATATTCATGGTATTCCTAAGATTAAGAAGAAGTTGTGGTTACTTTCTGTAGCGCTGGCTTTTAAAAGACTTATGTTAAAGAACTGGAAATATCCTATAGTCCCCTCACTTAAAAAATAGCTTGAATCTCTCGCTAGTTAGGCAAACAATGAGAGAATCAGTTATTTTACTTTAGACCGTATAGACATTTTTAAGGACACATGGGGACCTTTTATAGAAGCTTGCCTCTAGTCTAGTATTGAAATTTTGAAGTGCTACCAAGAACATTTAGGGTTTTTACTTATAGCCAAGTATGGGTGTAAGAAACATACATTGATGGTTTCATTATTAATTCTTTGTTTTGTGATTGTTTTGCATCTACATTTTGTTTTTATACTCATTTGAACATTCTGTATGAAATGCTTTATGTCTTTTTTCTTTTGAAATTTGAATAAAAACTTTTAATTGAAAAAAGGCAACAAAAAAATGTAAATGTAATACATGACAAATCAAATGAAAAAAATTGTAAAAACTACAAAAAATGAATGGCAGTAAGATCAATTAGATTTCAAATGCTCAAGAAATGTAATCAATTGGTATGTGCTTTTTATATAAAACTTAAGACCATTTTTTCAGGTCCTAAAAATGGAGGTAAGGAGGGCTTGTATAGCTCACAAATGCACACTCTTAAACACACATCATTACTATGGTATTTTTTTTTCTGGAAACAAGGAAGCATCTCTGATGTCACGCAAGCAATACCTGGGAAGCACAGTCTAGGACCTATTTAGGAAAAAAGTTTCTGAAGTACAGAAATAATAAAAGCTGTCATCACTGCTAGCACGGATGTCCAAACAATAATGAGAATTAAAGCTGTGTACCATAGACCATGTGGCTGCTTTTATCTCTCTAGCAAAGGTATACCCTTTACAGTTTATTTATTTTATTTAGTTTCTGTTGACCAGATAAGTGCACTAGACAGCAAAGTTGCCTATTTTCAGGCACAACCCAGGAGGTTACATACAATGGGGTAGGAAACAACTGTGAATCAGTATAAGTCAGGTGATAACAAGCAGTACAATAAGCCAAAGCATTAAACAGGTAACTAAGATGTAGCACTGCTAAAGTTTCTACTGTGGCAGACGTCCTTTGTGAAATATGCTTTTAACCCTTTTGGCGACTCTCTACCAGCTTCATTTTAGTGGGGTTAATGCAAGAAAAAAATCCAACATGAGACTGTCTTTTTTGCACCTTATCCTACCTCAAAGTAAGAGACAAACAGCTACCTTTTGTCAGTTCTGAACTGTTAACTTTTTTGCAGGTAAAAATTAAAAGTCCTCAACATCCTGACTATGAAGTTTCTCCTCACCTGCATTAGTTATGAGAAAAAAAACAGGCAATGCTTTACTGATTTATGTGAAATGTTAAATCCAGCTTTGGCAGAAATTTCACATTTGTTTTGAGCACAATTTTATTAGATTCTGTACATAGAAACATAGAAATTGTCAGCAGATAAGGAACACTAGGCCCATCCAGTCTGCCCTAGACCCTATACATTGTATGTGGCTACTGATCCCACGTGATCAATGGCTTGTCATCACTCCCTCCCCTCTCAGGCTTCCCTTGTGCCTGTTCCAAGCATGCTTAAACCCCTCCACTGTGCTTGCCCCCACTACCTCCTGTGGCAGACTATTCCATGTATCGACTACCCTTTCTGTGTAGAAAAACTTCCTCACATTACCTCTTAATCTACCCCTTCCAATTTCATATTGTGCCCCCTTGTTCTAGTACTTTTTCTACATTGGAAAAGCTTCCCCGCCTGTACTTTGTTTATGCCCTTAAGATACTTGAAAGTTTCAATCATGTCCCCACGCTGTCTCCTGTACTCCAGTGAGTACACATTGAGGTCCCTTAGTCTCTCCTCATATGTTTTGTGGTGTAAGCCCTGCACCACTTTGTTGCCCTTCTCTGGATAGTCTCCACCTTATCTATGTCCTTGCGCAGGTGTGGTCTCCAGAACTGCACACAGTACTCCAGGTGAGGCCTTACCAATGTTTTATACAATGGCATCACCACCTCCCGCCTCCTGCTAGTGATACCTCTGCCTATGCAACCCAGCATGCCACTAGCCCTCCCTGCTGCCCTTGTACACTGCTTTGATACCTTAAAGTCATCAGCAGAGATGATAACCCCTATGTCCCTTCCTCCTTGGTGACAGTCATCTTCTCTCTCCTCCAACCTGTAGCTCTCCCGAGGGTTCCTCTACCTAGGTGCCTTATTTTGCACTTCTTTACATTAAACCTCAGTTGCCACATCTCTGACCATTTTGCAAGCTTCTCAGGTCCTCTTCATTTTCTGCACACCTTCTGGAGTATCCACCCTGTTGCAGATCTTGGTGTCATCTGCAAACAGGCACACCTTTCCTTCCAGCCCTCTGCAATGTCACTAATGAAGACATTGAACAGGAATGGTCCTAGTACTGATCCCTGAGGTACCCCACTGGTCACCCCCCTCTCCACAGATTGTACTCCATTTACCACCACCCTCTGTCTCCTGTCTGTTAACCAGTTCCTAACCCAGTTCATTACCTTGTCTCCCATGCCCAGACTACTCATCTTGTTAATCAGCCTTCTATGTGGGACAGTGTTGTAGGCTTTGCTGAAATATAGGTAGGCGATGTCTACTGCCCCTCCCTGATTAAGTTCCCTTGTCACCTAATCACAAAAACTATTAGATTTGTTTGGCATGACCTTCCTGCTGTGAATCCATGTTGCCTCAGATCCTGTGCACCACTGGATTCCAAATGTGTCACTATCCTTCCTTTCAGCAGTGTCTCCATGATCTTTCCCACCACTGAGGTGAGGCTGACTGGCCTGTAGTTCCCCGCCTCCTCCCTACTGCCACTTTTGTGCAGTGGGACTACATGTGCCTCTGGAATGACACCCGTGTTGAGTGACTCTGTGAACAGGGCCGCCAGAGGCGCTGCTAGTTCCTTTTGCAGCTTCTTTAATACCCTCGGGTGGATGCCGTCTGGCCCTATGGCCTTATCCACCTTCTGCTTGGTGAGTTCTTCCAGAACTCTCTCCATTGTGAATGGACTGGTGTTCACTTCTCCCCCCCCCCATTGCCTCTGCATCCCAACTGTGGTCCTTGATCTGCCCCTCCTTAGTGAATACTGAGCAGAAGTATTTGTTCAGTATTTCTGCCTTGTCCAGATCCCCCTCCTTACACTCTCCCTCCTCCCCTTTGAGTCTCACAATCCCCCCATTTTTTTCTTCTTTCACTAATTTACCTATAAAATGCCTTATCCCCCTTTGTTTACAGACTGTGTTAAGCTCTCTTCTGTCTGCGCCTTCACCCTCCTAACAGCCTTCCCTGCTTCCCTTAGACATTCAAGGTACATCTCCCTGTCTTCCTCCCTTTGGCTCCCTTTATATTTCCTGAAACTCTGCTTTTTAGCCCTGACTTTGTCCCTCACCTCTTTGGAGAACCATAGTGGTTTCCTTCTTCTTTTGCCTTTGGTCACTACCCTAACACATTGGTTTGTTATATCCACTATGGTTCCTTTCAGTTTCTTCCATTGTTTTTCCACCCCCTCTACTATCTCTTCCTTCCCCAGGACTGCTTGTATACATCTACCCATTTCAGTGAAATCTTCCCTCCTGAAATCTAATACTCTTGCCCTTGTATGGCTTGATTAAGTCCATGTCTCCATGCTGAACCACATCATGTAGTGGTCACTGGACCCCAGCTGCCCTTCCACCTGTATTTCTTTGACTCTGTACCCATTGTTCCATACCAGGTCCAAAACTGACTTGTCCCTGGTTGCCTCATGCACCAGCTGCCTGAATCCAACCCCCTGCAGGGATTCTAGGATGGCTGTGCTTCTGGCTGAAACAGCCATCTGGGTGGCCCAATCCACGTCTGGCATATTGAAATCCCCCCGTAGCAAGATTTCACCCTTAGTTGCCATGTCGTGTATGTTCTCCACTAGCTCCCTGTCTACTTCCTCCCTCTGTGCTGGAGGTCTGTAGATCATCCCAGTGCATATCGCTGTTCCATTCTCTGGCTCCAGGGTGACCCACATTACCTCAGCCTCCCCCTGTCTTCCCTGAACCTCTGTAGCCTTTATACCATCTCTGATGTACAGGGCCACTCTCCCACCCTTTTTACCCTCCCTGTCCCTCCTAAACAATGCATAGCCTGGTACATTGACTTCCCAGCCATGATTTGCAGAGTACCATGTCTCTGCTATTGCTGCTGTGTCAAGGTCTTCATCTGCCAACAAGGTCTCCAGGGCTGGAACCTTATTTCCTAGGCTACGGGCATTTGTTAGCATGACCTTCCATGTTTTACAGTCTGCGCTCCCTCTGCTCTTGTTCTCCCTCACCAGCATCTCCCCCCCACCCTGGTTTCTTTTCCTATGTGCTTCTGCCGCCCTTATATTACTCATTATACATTATTCACCTGCCTGTCCCTCCCTGCCTATTTTTGCTGTTCCCATAGTCGACTTATGTTCCTGCATGTTCTCATGGGGGGGGTCCTAAGCCTCCTGACTCTACCTCCCAGGCCAGTTTAATTGCTCACAGCTGAAGCAATTAAACTTCTCATAAAGGACCAAGGTCCCCTTCTTGGACAGATGCAGGCTGTCGTCCTTATATAAGCTTGCATCTGCCCAGGTCAGGCCCCAGTCCCCAGTCCCATATGAAGCCAAAACACTCCCTTCCACACCAGTCCTTCAACCTGGAGTTGAAGGTGCGGATGTGGAGTGCCCTAGCTTCCTCTACTTAGGCCCTGTCCACACTACACCACTAAAACCCTGAAACGGTTTCAAACTATTACAGATGGTAAATGTTACAGTGTGTCCACACTGCCAGTGAACTATCATGACAACGGTTCGGAACCGTTACAGCTGGTCCACATTGTGGGTGATGGGTGACCATTACGGTTGGCACCATATCACGCTGCAGTTCGTGCTGCACTGAGGGCAGTACTGGGGCTGCATCGCGTCACACTACAGCTGGTAACGTTACAGAAGGCAGAACCGTTTTCGTAACCGTTGTTGAAACCACCTCATAAGTGGTTTCAATAACAGTTATGAAAACGCTTCCTGTAATGTTACAGGTGAAAACGCAAACCATTGTTGTAATGGTTTGGACCTTCTGTAACATTACAGAGGGGAGTTTTCAGTGTAGTGTGGACAGGGCCATAGTGATTTTAACTCACTGATACTCCTAGCAGAAGTAATGGGCACTAAAAACCCATTTTTTCAGGTAAAATATTTCAGCTCTGAGGAGGACATAAGTTCAAATAGTGGGTTTATCAGTTGTGAAAGTACCAGGTTCAAATCCCACTGTGGGGCTGGATTCATTACTGTAGAATAAAATGGTTCAAATATTTGAAAAACTACATAAGTACAGGATAAGTACAAGGAATTCTTCTGTACCTATAGATTTAAAAACAGAGATGGCCACTAAATAGACTTTAAGTGTGGATGTGTGCCTTTAGGTGCACAAAGTAATCTAAAACCACTGATATATCCACAGTTTTTGCAGTAACGTAGAAACACAGAATCTGACAGCAGATAAGGATTGCTTGGCCTGCCTAGTCTGCCCATTCTCCATGATAAGAATCCCACCAAATACTTAGTCTTGTCTATTCTGAAACATGTTTTCCTGGTTGCTGAATATCTGACAACCTTCAAAACATTTAGGACCTGGCTTAAGAGGTTTAAATTTGAGCATTCTAACTCTTCAGGAGCCATGCTCTTAAATATAGTGATTTGAAGTCTAGGTGAGCCACCCTGTCTTGGAACAAACCAGCAGGTCTTGTCTCAGTGACAGATCTATTGGCGTTCTCTGTGACACTGCCAGCATCAGAGATTGCCATGACTGCCTTGCCTAGTCTGGTGCTGTCAGAATTGTTGTACTCTCTTTTCTCAGTTTCAGCAGTACTCTGTGAATCAGTGGAAATGGAGGAAAGTATACAGAAACCTGTTCTTCCAAGATAGTGCAAATACGTCCTCTGGAACTGTCCCAATTGAGGGGTGCCTGCAACAGAATCAGGATAGCTTTCTGTTTATCCATGTAGTAAACAGATCTATGTCCAGCACACCTCATCTCTGAAACGCTTAATTCAATACTCCTTTGTTCAGAGACCATTAATAGGTTATATGTTCCATCCTGCTGAGTGCCTCTGCTAGTTCAATCCCCCTTTATGCTAGGTGTGCTGCAGAGTTTTGCATTCAGAATGTAAGCCAGGTTCCAGGTTACCATTGCTCTGTGTAACCCCTAGGTGGCGCTATCCCAAGGGCTACTACCCCTGCCTGCTTGGCTAGTAGAAGGTTAAGGGGCCTGAGTTCTGAAATGGGTGCCTGCACCCGGAGGTCAGGGTTGGTAGTGGTCAAACTAACCTGGGTACAGCCCTCCAGGGCACTGTAACCCCCCCTCTTTCCACTCTAGTGGCCTGAACACTGTACAATAATCACTTTCACAATACCCCTGGTACACCACACAAGTACCCATACTGTTTGCACTTACCACCAGGGCTGGTTCCTTTGGCTTGACCCTGGGGACCCCCTGTAAAACAAGGTCATGCACAGCAAATAGCAACAGTACAGTACTTTGAGCACAAACTGGAACCACAGGCAGATTACATGCAGAAAAAGTTAGATCTGATTTATTCAGGGGACTTGAACAAGGAAGGGGCAAAATCAGGTTAATTAACTTAAAGGTTATATCAATCAAACAGTTATGCATGCTCGTTGAGTACCCCCACACAGTCACACCTCTGGGTACCCAGGTGGAGAAGAGATGGGCTAGCCAGGACTGTTGCCCAGGGTTGACCAGCGTCACAGCTGGTTGGGGCCCTGAGATGGAAAACACAACATGCACAGTACACAATATTTGTAATCTGGAGCCAGAAGGCTCAGTTTGTAAAGGAAACTAAACAACAAGACAATTAGATGACACACTCAGATTAAGCTGTTGTTGCAGAGAGCTACCCTGGTATTTACTCACGATACCCAAGACTGGACACAGGCTGTATGATAATCAAGACTGCAGGTGGTTGATCTGGAATGCCAGGAGAAGCAGGGCCAACACGAGTCACTGAGGCGTCATTCCTGTTCAAGCGTGAAGCAGGGGGCTGATCCCCAGGCAGGTCTCTCATCGATGGCTTCTCTGTGTAGTGGGTAGTCTGGCTGGACCATTCTGGCAAGACCCAGATGGCATGGAGACAAATTCGGATGCAGTCCATTTTGGGATGGATACAGCTTACAGCAAGCAGAACACAGTTCACACAGTGGGGAACTAACTCACGACCCACTAGCAGCTCATAGCACATTTACATGTAAGAGAATTCTACTGTACCAGGCAAAGCGCTCCCCGGTCATAATCGCAAAGTCTCTGCACACACACAGGGAGCTTAGGGGTAGCTGGAACTCCTGACAGGCTGATTGCATTCAGCAAAATCTTGGTCTTCTTCAGGTTGAGCCTGGCCCACTTCAGTAGCTTACTTTAGTCACACAAACTTGGATTTAGTCCAAAATAATTCTCTTCTCCCTCTCATTAGCAGCAGGCAGACATGCAAGCCAAAAACTCAGCTTTTCACAGTTCTCCCATGTGAATCCACTCAGGATTGCTGCCCAAAATATACTTGAACTCTTCTCATTTCACTTCTAGCTCAGAACTGCCCTAAACAGTAGGCAGCTTGGGGAATTCCCTCAGATCCAAAAGGTTTGGTTGGCTGATTTGGCTGTCAGCCAAAGCAAGAGCTCCCCCTTCAGTTGCAAAAAAGGCACAAAAAGCTCAAAACTACAATTCCTACAGATTTTGACTTCAGACAGCTCCTGTAGTTCGGCTACATTTTAGGTCCCACCAGCACTGATTGGTCAAATTTGCAGTCCAGGACCAAGATAGTGGAGACAAACAAAACAGTCCTTGCTGCAAAGAAAGCATGTTAGACAAACTACATTATCATTATCACTCTAAATGATTTTCAGCAAATAGTTACATCTTTCAACAGAGCTCTCTCTCAGATTACTTATGCTGCAATCAGGCAGCTCTTAAAGAGACAGTACACAGAGGCTATATAGGCTCTGGTAATCACATTTAAACTGCTAAAACTCAGGACACCAGCCTGGCAGTGAGCATTTAGGCAAGCTCAATGAAGACTTTTTGGGAACCCCATTTGTAGGGGGTTACACCTGTATGGAGTTTTATGACTTGGTGCCTCCCTATTTGTTTATGCAATACATGGCTGCTGTACTGTCTGTCTTAATCAGGACTGCTTAATCCTTAACAAGGAGAAGAACTTGTGGAAAGAAGCACCGCTCTGAGTTCCAGCATGTTTACATGCTCTTTTCTTTCCTGAGAGGACAAAATCACCTTCACTGTTTCCCCATCCTGATGCCATCCCCATCCTAGCAGGGATCAAGTCTGGTAAGAATTTTGAAGGCTGAGACTGAAGGAAAGAAATACACCCTGAGGCTGCTCACTTTTTCCACCAATCCAGTATTTGTATCAACCTGCTTTTGCTCCAAATGTGCACTTCTTTAGTGACAGTGCCTTCTGAGGTGCTATTGGATATCTCTCATTTGTAACCTGGCCAATGGCACCACTGCTGTGGTGGAAGTCATGTGGCCCAGAAGTTTTAATATGTACTTATTTATTTATTGAAATGTTTCGCCAGGAAGGCACGCTTGAGTAACAGGTTGCTTGCCTCCCAGTGCGACCTGGGGGGTAGGGGATCTTGAGGATTGTATACAGAGATTTAGTATAAAATTCAAAGTTTACATTTGATTACAAACAAATAAAAGTAAATAGACTGTACAGTGAGCAATGAAATAGTGAGAATACTAAAAGTTTTGACTAGATAGATACAATGCAAACAGTTTTGAACTAGATAGATACAATAGCTCAAAATTAATGCTTGAAGGCAAACGCTTCATAGCTGTGTAGCTAGATATTTGAAAGGTATTCTAGTAGTTTGTAGTAGGGCATCCTAGTGCGGAGTAGCGCAGACAGTAAGATTACTAAGAAATATCAGAAGTGCAAATAGTCTAAGTGCAAACAGAGATTAGGAGTAGACTTGAAGGGGCTAGGTGAATGGAGGAGGGAAGGGGAGGTGGGGAGAGAAGGGGAGGTGAGAGGCGGAACAAGTTTCAACCCTTACAGGATAATTTATAACCCTGTCAGGGGTAATTTCAGGGCTAGGATAGAAGCGATGATGAGTGATGAGTAAGAGAGAGAGAGAGAGAGAGAGAGAGAGATGGGGAGGAGGGAGGGGAGAGAGGGGTGGATGGAAGGAGGATTGGGGGGCGATCGGCTTGTCCAGTTCAGGCCCCTATAAAAACAGAGGTGGATGATGAAGGAGGGAAGGAAGTGGGAGACTTGTCCAGTTTGGGCCCCTACAGGATGCTGAGAACCCTGCCAGGAGATGGAGCAAGACAAGGGTAATGGTGGAGGGAAGTAGGAAGGAGTGAGAGGGGTAGTAAAGAAAGGGGGGGAGCAAGGCAAGGGCTTTCCAAGAACTAAAACCCTATGGGAGCTGCGGGCCCTCTTCAGGGGTCAGGATAGGCAATGGAGGAGGAGGGGAGTGAAGAGAGAGGAGGGGAGAGGGCTTCCGGGGCCTGATCCCTCTAGGATGCTGAGAACCCTGCCTGCACAAGGCAGAGGTAGAGCTTGACTGGAGGGAGGCAGGTTGAAGTAATGAGGCAGAGTAAGCTTCAGGGTACTGGGAACCCTGTGTGAGGCCTAGAGGGAGGGCAGAGGGGAAGGTAAAGTTGAGAAAGAAGAGAGGCCGGGTCCCGGAAGGACCCCCATTCAGAAAAGCAGAGGAACCCTGCAAGGCGACTGGGATGTAGGAAAGTAGAGGGGAGATGGGTTATAGGAGTAGGGAGAGGGTAGGAACCACTCCATTTGTACAACTTTAGTTGTTTAGAATCGCAAGAGGGGTGTAAGTGAATGCCAGTAGGGGATGGAGAAAAGGGGGGAAGGGAAGGAGTGCTATTAATTAGGGAAGAGGAGGAGGTGGATGCTGAAGAGTGAGGCAGGAAGTGGGTACTAATAAGAAGTGCTGGTATGTAAGGGAGAGGTGGAGGTACATCAGGGGTATGGCCGGCAGTGTGTGGGTACTATTTAGGAGTGCTGGAATTTAGGGGAAGTGGAAGTGCATCAGGGTTTGAGTAGTGTGTGGGTAATATCTGGGAGGTCCTAGCAGGAACAACAAGGTGCTAAGTAGTTATTGAGGGCAGTGCTGATGGAGTAGTAGGAGGATGAGTGACAAATTTGGGGAAGGAAGTGATTTCCAGATTTTAGGGAGGCTGTAAGTGTAACCCTGGCCAATGAGGGTGGATCTGTGGGGACAGCCAGAGTACTGGAGTCTGTAGATCAAGGGAGTGAGGGGAGGCATTATAAATGAGGAGGAGATGTAGGCAGGAGTTCTCTAACCAGTGTTTGGAGGTGAGTTTAGCCCAGTGGGAGGTCATCTATTTGTAAGAGGGAAGGATAGGGCATGGTAAAGATCACAATGTGATGGGTGTGAGGAAGCATCAAGGCAAAGCGGCAGAAGGAATTGAAGAGGGTATCCAATCTGGCCAGGGAGGACTTGAGAGCAGCACCATAGACTACATCACAGTAGTCAAAAATGGGGAGATAGCTGGCCCAGTGGCGCTGAGGGCTGAGGTGCTGGCGACTTACCTCACGCCACACTGGTGACCCGTGCTTGGGTATGAGCACGGGCCGCTGGAGGCGCGGAGGGGGAGGGCGGAGCTAGTAGGGCGGCTGAAAGGCAGCTCTCCCTCCAGGGTGGTGGGGTTGCATTCCTCAGCATGGTCTGCCTCCTGGTGGAGGCCAAGCTGCAGCGCAAGCCAGAGGGTGCAACAGCACTAGACCAATGGATGGATGGAAGGGCTATTGCTGGGGCTGTAGAGTGCATGCACCTCCATGCACATGCATCTCTACTCCTGGGTCCCGGGTAATGGGGAAAACGGAGTTGAAAAACACCCGGCAGGCAGAATGACACCCGACCCTCCGTGAGCGCTCCTGGGCCGGGCATAAGGTAAGCCCGGTAATTCTGGGTGTCAGAGCTGGGGAGGCCATTTGGCTAGATGGGACATGCCGACAGCGAAAACAGTGACATGTTAAAAAAAAATTGTGAGGATCATCTTTTGAATAAGTTCACACCTAGCCATAGGAGGGATGCAACCACTGTTCCTAAACAGGACACCAAGCTTGGGGCAGTTTTTTCTGGATGGCATCAATATGTTCAGAGAAGTTTAGGTGTTGGTCCAGCCAGGCACCTAGGTACCTGAAGGAGGATGTGTCTTCAAGTAAAGTCCCATCGAGAGTGTGGAAATTGGGCAGGGAGGAGAGCCTAGAGAGTCTCTGCCTTGTGCCAAAGGTCATGGAGACTGTCTTCTTGGCATTGAGGAAAAGTTTATGATTAGCAAACCAGAGATGAACCTTGTCGAAGTCTTGTTGTAAGCTGGTTGTAACCTCAGCTGGACATGAGCCAGATGCATACAGGACTGTATCATCAGCACATATGTGTATGGCATAAGAGGGGGAGCAGACAGAGAGAAGGTCATTTAGGAAGATGGAGCATAGTAGGGGCCATAGTACAGAGCCCAGAGGGACATCAGTGTTAATCGGGAGGGGAAGGGAGATGGCGTCCGAGAGCCTAACTGATTGGGTTCAGCCTGTAAGGTAGGCCTTGAACCAGTTAATGGCAGAGGAAGACAGACCAGCGGCAGAGAGGGAGTCAAGGAGGAGGGAATGGGAGACAGTATTGAAGGCCTTGGCAAAGTCAACAAATATGGCTGAGGTGATTTGGCCGTTGTCCATCCCGGTAAGGATGCAGTCAGTAGGCCGTAGGAGGGAGATGGTGGTGGAGTGTTTTTTCCTGAATCCAGATTGGAAAGGGGCCAAGAAGAATGTGTCGGATAGAAATGTGGTAAGCTGGAAGAGCACAATGTGTTCTTGAAGTTTAGCTAGGGTGGGGAGGAGAGAGAGATGGGTGATAGTTACCAGGGGATGAGGGGTCACCCCCTTTAGGAAGAGGAAGGACCACTGTATGTTTCCATGGGGAGGGGACTGAGGCAGTTGAGAAGGCGAAAGTTAAGTATTAAAGAGAGGGGATAGGCAATGGCCAGGACTCAAAGAGAGAGGAGTTTAGGGTTGAGGCTATTGGGGGAGGCTCCTTTAGAGGGGTTGATGGTGAGAAGGGCACTTAGGGCATCATTTGGGGTTACTGTAGTGGGATAGAAGGCTAGGGGGAGAGTCGCTCCATTTGAAGGTGGGGTGGGGGGAAGGAAGGGAGGGACTTCAGTAGCTCGGTGGCACAGGATGTATAAAAGGAGTTAAATTCCTCAGTTACGGCAGGTGGGTCGGCACAAGGGAGCCATTTATTTTAAGCAATGGGGGTGCTGGGTGAGATGGGGGTGTAAAGAGGGTATGGACCACCTTCCAGAACTTGGAAGGGGAATTTATGTTTGTAATGAAGGCTGGTTTAAAGTATTCTGATTTGGCTAGCTTTGTAGCCCTGGTGCAAGCATTTCGGAACTTGTGGTAGTTTGTGAGGTCACTAGGTAGCTGGATTGCTTTATGACGCTTCCAGGCTCGATCTCGTGCTCTAAGGCAGACCAAAAGTTCAGGGGTAATCCATGGTAGGTGGTTACCCCTGACTCTGATTTGTTTGAGCGGGGCAAAGATATTCCAGTTTGCAAGAAAAATTTCATTAAAGTAAGTGAGGGCCTTATCTACCGTGGGGAGAGATCTTAGGGGGGGACCGGTCAGAAAGGTCAAGGTTGCTCAGGAGAGGTTCAAGGTCAAGGAATTTGAAAGAGTGTAGTTGCAAAGTTTTATGCAGTGATTTAAGTCTGTGGACTTTCCTGATTATGAATATTGGGTTGTGGTCACTAAGAGCATCAGGGAGAATGTCAGAGGCGATGATTCGGTGGGGGTGAGAGGTGAGGGCCCAGTCGAGTAGAGAGGTGTGTTTTATCTTGAGGTTTGGTTGGGTGGGTTCAGAGATCAGTTGGGAGAGATTTAAAGCTCCAGTTTAATTTCTTGTTTTGGTAGTTTTAGGTGACAACCAATTTAGGTTGAAGTCACCTAGGATGAATAGTTCCCCTGCGCGAGAAACGGCAGTGATGAAGGTCAGGAGGTCAAGAGTGACCGATGTTTGGATAACAGTAAATGCCGGCTACAAAGATAGGGACAGTGAAGGGTAGGGTCACATGTATTGCTAGAGTGTCGTGGGTCTCTGGATTTGAGGATGAGTATATGCTGGAATATTGGATGGAGGTTGTAACGTATATGGCGACACCGCCACCCCTGCCAGCACGGTCTTGCCTTAGGAGGGAGTAACCAGGAATGGAGACCGAGTGATCGGGGATTGTGCTCTTTAGCCAAGTTTCTGTGATGATTAGAATGTCTGGATTTAGCGTGCTCTCCATGGTTTGGAGGAGGTCTGTTTTTTGCAGCAAGCTATGAATGTTTAGATGTAGTATCTTGAAGCCCGTTGGGAGGGCTGAGGAGGGAGAGGAGGGAGTGGCAGTAGAGGAGAAAACACCAGAAGAGCAGGGGGCAGTCAGACCAGGGTTGGGGTGGATGTCCCCAGCAGAGAGCAAGAGAAGAGCGAGGATGAGGAAGTGGAGCTTAGTGGATTTGGAAGGAACTGGCGAGGAAGTCTGGAGTTTGGCAGAGAAGGGAGCAGAAGAGAGAGGGAGCATAAGATGGAGGACTGCAAAGAAAGTAGACACTGTTAGCAAAGCCACATGGGGAATGGTAGTGGAGTGAGACCATAGTTCAAACGGGGGGTGAGGGAGTAATAGCAAGTATGTAAGTAGGGGATTGTAGATAGAAGCTGGGGGGGGGAGTTATTTGGTACTGGTGAGTAGTGAGCAAGAGGAGGTGGAAGGGAGAGGGATAGGAGTAAGAGTAGGAAAAGTGTGAGAGAGGAGAGAGGGAGTTGCATTTTCAGGAATTCAGGAAATTAGAGCTCTAGAATTAGGATAAAGAGGGAAGTGAGAGAATAGCTGGAGGGGGGTGTAAATGCAAGGGCCTATTTGGGCCACAAACGTGGGCCACAAAGGCAATGATAGGAAAGAGGGGTGGAGAGTAGTAGGGGGTAGTATTGGATGCCAGGGATGACAGAAAGGCAGGATTAAGCTTATTGTCAGGCAGTCACAGAGCTTGAATGATACAGGGGGAGAAATTGTAGGTTAGGCAGGTTAAGTTTATGGCAGGCAGTCACAGTACTTGATCATGCAGAGGAAAAACTTGTAACTTTGACTCCGAGGGAGGATTAAATTGTTTGGATTCGACTGGACTAGCTCCTTATCAGGGTGGAGTCTGAGGTACAGCTAGAGGATTTAAATAGTGGGGGCCAAAAACCAAGTCCAGAAACATTGCTAACCAAGGCAGTTCTTTCCGCTTGTGCTAGGCACCAATCAGGAGGCGTTCTCCCCGAAAGCGACCAATCGCCGAGCTGAGGCTAGTAAGCGCCAAAGATTGAAAAAAAGTCTCTGGCGCTCCCTTGGAGGGGCCGTACCTGATGGCTCCTGGCAGCAGTGAAGGGCATGTGTGCAGGCCACAGTTGACTTGCCTGGAATGTGTTTCCATATTAAATCAGATCTTCTGCCCTTTGTAGTAACAAAAATGCTTTACCGACTACTACAGTGCTAGCCATCATCAGTTTCATCACCATCGTATGCTGTGGCACAGTGTGGCTCAATACCTTTGTTCAATGCTGCATTCATCTGAATGTGGCATTTCCAATATTGGGACTTGCTGTGTTGTGTCATCATGTGCTCTTTTTCTTAGTGGCGTTGGCTGGCACTGTGTGTTCAGCTCTACACCTGTGAACTCAGGATCTGTCGGAGTTCCAGTTGTAGCTGTTCTAAGTTTACTTTAAGAAACTTAACCTTTTCAAGGTGCTGTTATGATCTGAAATGAGCACTGTGCTTCCTCTTGCTTTTCCACACACTAGCCAGTCATCTCGGAAAGGAAATACCACTAGTCCCTGCCTGTGCAAGAAGGCTGCCACCACTGATAACCACTTTGTGAGCACACTGGGTACTATTGCCAGACTAAAGTGCATTACCACTGAAACTATGCATCGCCTACTATGAATCTTAAATATTTTTTGTCATATGTTCTTATTGGGATGTGGATATACAGTATGCATCCCATAAGTCCACTTACCCCAATCGCCCTGTTGTAAGGATGGTATCACTGTTTGCAGTGTCACCATTCTGAATGCTTGCTCAGTAGACTTGGATCCAAAATGGGTTGCCATTATCCATTTTTGTTCAAAGTGAGGAAGTACCTGAAGAAGAAACCTTTTCCCAGCATGGAAATCGGAACCTTCTCCACAGTGTTTTTCTCCAACAGCTTCCACATTTCCTATTCTAGTGAGATTTACTGTACTGGGAATTGAGTCAGTGGTAATCATTTCCAGTTCTTTGAGATAATATAGAGGTGCCGTCTTATTGGCAGGCATTCTATTCAACACAGACAGATTTGTCTGGGATTGGGAGTTTGTCTTGGCTGGAGGAGCTGATGCAGATTACTGTCTAGCTTTCCTTTTCCCTCTGCCCCTCCATGTGCCCCCTTTGAGATGGACAGTCATGGTGCACACAGGGCCTGCTATGCTGGCCTTTTCCAGTACCTCCACTTCTGCAAAGCTTGTATGTTAGTTTTTTCTTTTTCAATCACATTTTTAAAAGTTGCTTTTTGATCATTAAGTTTTTTCATGTATAACTGTTTTGTCATCAGATAGTAAGGTACCTTCAAAGGAAAAAATCACTTACCATATTTTACGTTTTGTCGCAAACCTGTTGGTCTAAGCCATGCAAATGTTCTGGCAGACAGTGAATGTGCTACTGCCCTGGACGCAGTGTAAGTCACAGCAATAACCACCTGCAAATGATACTTAGCAGCTTCCAAAGCAGCCTCCACTGTATGTGTTGGATGGATTTTCTTGAAATACTAAAGGTTTACATAGAGGCAAAACTGTATTCTACAGTGCCTGCTGCTAATTGCAGTGTGGCTCAGGTAGTCTGCCTGCCTTGATGATAAAGGAGAGGTAGTGTTAGCCTTATTAATAATTAAAGAGCTAGCTGAGCCAGAACAGGCAGATAGGAAAATAATACAAATTTTAAGATGTAGTCAGATATAACTTTCTATTTCTGAAGTTTAGTTGTTGTTTTTCTCATTAGAAAGTCTTCTATGTGATAACATTGTCCTGGATGTGTGGAACAGCTTTTAGCCTGGCAGCTGACATCTCTACCTCTATCCCCACACGACATCATTAGCATTGTGATCTCATTGACAGTGACATCACAGGTGACTGACCTGGGAGCCACCCAGTGACTGTTCCTAAGCAGCAGTGATGTCTCAGTCAGTGAGGTCACAATGCTGCTGATGTAGAGGGGGAAGTAGAGATAGATATGTCAGCTGCCAGGCAGAATGCTGTCCCAGAAATCCCACCTACTAACATCAGGTAAACCATCTTTTAATTAAACAAGCATTTGTCAATGCCGGATGCTTGCCATGATATGCGTGTGGAGCGTAAAAGTGTGCATGTGTGCGTGTGTGTGTGTGTGTGTGTGTACACTGGAGAGTAGTCCTGGCTGTCCGTTCCTGTACTGTCAACTGTGTGACCACATGTGAATGTTCATGGACAGGGTCAAAACTGGCACAAGTCCACTAGCCAAATGCTGTTAGATTTTCTTTTGGATAGTCAAAAATCTTTTAAGTAGCCAGGAGGGCTTGTACTAAAAATGATAATATTTTAATAAGTAGATCAGCTGGGCCAGTAGAAAAGTCTGTGGGCTAGTGGATTTTGCAAGTCACTACCCTGCTGGCTTAGTAGCTAAAACTTAATTTGACCCATGCATGGATCAGCCTGAGATGGATTTTTCTTTTTTCATTCTGTTTATTCTCCCTATTGGTAAGGACTCAGTCTAAAAGGGAATGATTGACAGATTTAATATTGAGCCTGGTGGGTTCAGTTATTAATTGACATAGGTGGGCTTCAGATATAGAGGTGTGAGTGGTACCAGCTCCTAATCCCAACCAACTGATATTGAAATCCCCACATAACACCAAGTCGGGGAGGCTAGACCGAGAGGAAAAAGGGAGGGGGAGAGAGATGGATGGGGATTAGCGGGAGGTAGACACAGCCTGTGGTAAGTTTCTTTACTTGGCCCAGGGTGATTTGTACGTAAACAAACATATGAGGAGAGGCTGAGGTAACCGAACATATACACCCTGGAGGACAGAAGGGAGAGGGGGATATGATCAAAACCTTCAAGTACCTTAAGGGAATAAACAGGGTTGGTATGGAGGGCATCTTTAACATAAGAAAGGAGAGTACAACAAGAGGACATAACCTTAAATTGGTGGGGGGTAGATTCAAGAAGGAACCGAGGAGGTACTTTTTCACTGAAAGGGTGGTGAAGCAGTATAATCAGCTACGGGAGGAGGTGGTGGCAGCAAAGACAGTGGCCAGTTTCAAGAGGGGTGGGACAGGGTGACGAAGAGGATTAGGACTTAAGGGGGCTGTACTGGAAAGGGGTTAGGAGAGGGGAATGGGAAGGTGGGAGATAACTCTGAGTGGAGTTGAGGAGGAGGGCAGCTCCAAGGAAGTAACTGAGATGTACACTCAAGCAGACTCAATAGAGCATTACAGACTTTTTCTGCTGGCAGTTTCATATGTTCGTATGTAAATTAGAATCATATAGCATTCACCTCGCATAAACATAAACATTCTAGTGTTATGTCCATGATAGCACAATGATTGCAGGAGTACCAATATAAACAAAAAAGAGGTAATGGAAAAGAAGTAAACATGCTGTTAAAGTACACACAGAAGCAAAACCAACAACCACAAAGAGTATGTATAACATGTGATGCAACAAAAGAGACGTGCAGCTGTCATGTCCTTATGAAATTGCTGCTTTCACAAAACAAATTTTCACTACCGTCTCACCCTAATTCCACAAGCTTCTGTTTAGTCATACCCGACTGGAGTTGGGGAAACATGACTGCCCCGATGAAGGTGGGGAACCTTGGTGAACACCGGCTGGCAGGTAGGTGCATTTGTACAGTATGTCAGGACCATCTGGGAAGGGAGAATTAAGAAAATTAACAGGAACAAAAACCAACAAACATGCAACATCATTGTCCATACCTGATGCACCCTGTCAACAACAGGGAACAATAAAACATCGGCTTGTCATACTGATTCCTGCATCACGACATGTGATCACCAAGATGATGGCACAGAAATGGACAGCACAACCACCATGACAGGGATTTGGGGTACACTGTTCTCTGTATACATATGTACACTCTCTCTACTACCTGTCATGATCTCCATAAGGGGGCCCACTGTACAGGTTACAGCTGTCTCCCATCAAGTGGTGTGGAGGGCTGATGTATCTGGGAACCAGGTGGCAGAGAACTGCCAGCTAGGGGAGAATAAATAGAACAGAATTAAAAAAAAAGAGAAATACCATCTCAGCCTGATCCATGCAGGGGTTGAAATTAAGTTTTGTAGCCACTAGCCAGCAGGGCTAGTGAGTTGGAAAATCCATTAGCCCCACAGACATTTCTGCTGGCCCAGCTGATGTACTCACTGAAATATTACCTTTTCTAGTACAAGCCCTCATGGCTACTTAAAAAGATTTTTGACTATCCCAAAAGAAAATTTAACAGAATGATATGTTTTAAGATGAAAAAGTGCAATGAACAGTCCACTTCAAACCTCCACTGTAAAAAAAACACACCCAAAAACCATTAACTCCAGCACCAGTCTGAGCTGGGACAGAGAGATATGATATCATTGCAAACACAAAGCTGGCTGCTTGAAACTTAAACACTCGGTCTGGATTATACTGCAGCAACTATAAAATAAAGGGATACTGCATGCCACTACTTACAACTTGAAGTGCACAAATGCTGTTACAAATATAAATATATAACATAGATGTTACCGAGGCATGTAAAAACAGAAAGGTTGCTGGGATAATCATCTTTACCAGGTGAGTAAATACCATTGGCCAACAGTGAGAGAGAGAGAGACACACACATACACCCATTACTTTTAAGAGCTGGTGTCTGGAACAGCACAGGGCTGTGCATGCTTGGAATACTTAAGCCAATCTGATAAGGAGAGGACAGCATGCTGGGCAGCTACATCAAAAGACATAGCAAACTCATGATTGGGTCGGCTTTTTGTTTTGAAGTAGACGCAGTTTCCACCCACCAAGCTAAAACTCTTGTCATAATTTGGTTGGCTGATAATTGGTCTGCTACAGACTTGCCCATTAAACATTGCTCCGCATTGGAGGGACAGTATCCTCACGCCCTCAAAAGCCACCATCTAGGAAGATGTTTGCTTGCTGCACACAAGCGTGCATGGTAAACATAATAACAAAGGAAAAGAAAAGTACCTCTGATAGAAAAGGTAATGGTTGACTGCTTTTAAAACTAATATTAGTTTTAAGCAGTACACTAGCTCTTTAAATCATTTTTTCTGGACTCTATATCAAGAGGTTCTGCAGAGAAATTAACTTTAGCTTTCTCACAGTCTGCTGCCTGAATAACTCGGTCAGAGTCAGGATGGATGTAAATGAACTTAGCACACTCCCCGGACACCATGTATATTTTCTGTATTCTCTTGCTACAGCCACAGTAGTTGTAGGCATAGCAATAATCATGATAGCAGCATGTTTAGAAGACATGTAGATGGGCACAGACATTCTTTTTGTTGCGGTCAGACCCATTTTACTCTTAAATTCTGCCTCCTCTATATCCACTTCTTCCAGTGGTAAGACGTTTCAGTATACAGTATCAGCCATTTGTCTTACACAGGCTACATGGGATGAACAGTTTTCATTTACCCTTTCAAGGGAAACCAGATTCCTCCTCAGCAGTGTACCCTGGGGAAATTAGTTCCTCCTCCTCAGTCTCCTCAAAAAATGTCCTCAGAAGGGAGACTAGTAGGTACATCTGAAGCGTTTTTTTTGTTTTTTGTTTTTTTTTAGCTCTGCATTGTTTTGAAAAACTACCATGTTTGTTTATTGTACTCAAAGTAGGGCATATTTGTGGCTAGCAGCAGGTTGTCTTTTTGTTTTACAGGCAGAGAGACCTCACCGTGCTTTCTGTTATGCTTTTCTAACAGCTGTTGTCCATGGCTGGTGTTCATAAAGTCTTTTTTGCTTTCTCTGATTGCCATCAGAGCTCTCAGAGCAGTTCTCATTGGGAGGTCTGTGCTCTTTACTGAAAGAGGAACTCACAGCCTTTTCTGTCTCTTTTAGTGCCAGAGATGGCTGCCCTTTACTAGCAGAGTGCTTTGAAGCTTTCAGTCTCCTTGAGGGCTAGAGACCACTTCAGAGAGGAAGAGCTACCTGAAGTGCACTGTCTACCTTTAGTGGTACTTTGCTCAGTATTTAAGAATACGGCATGCCAAGGTGTGTGTTACTGTGGGATAACGGCACACCTTGGGAAGTCAGCACGAGGCACGCTATGCCTTACGCACCACAGAAGTGCCATTAGCCTCCAATATGCACACCTTGGAATGCCTTATTGCAATTATAAAATGCTCCTCCTCTGATTTGTATTTTAAAACTGAGTAATGAGGTTCAAAAGTTATGTATTTCTGACCTGAGCTGTTGTGCTGGAATGATACAGTTATGTGATTACATTTGACCAATCATCTGTCTTGTTTTCTCTTACCCATTTTATAATGATTTGCCCATTTTCTAATTATTAACATAGCCTTTTCACATATGAGCACTCCAGTGAAGCTGTTGGTGAAGCTAGAACAGACAATGACTGCCATTTAGCACCCATTTTTTGCTCAGTCTTAGGGTAGTAAACTTTGCAGAGTTCACTTTTTTCAAAATTGTGATCTAGGCCTACAAAATCAAAGCAAAGTTTGTGGCCATCTGCTTTTCTGCCAAATGCTTACAGGATCCACACTCCTGTAGGCCCTGGATTTTTTTTTTGGCGGGGGGGTGTAGGTGCCTGTCATGCCGATTTGGTGGGAGAGAAAAGAAAAAAAAATAGTTTTAGGTATTGCAATGTAGAAAAGTGTACATTCATTTTAAAAAGAAAGCCCAGTTTAAACAAAATGGGCTCAATTTTCAATCAGCCTTTCGAGTGACGCACTTTCTGTTACAGCTGCGGCACACTATGGGCGTGTCAGGGACCCTATGCCCTATTTTATAAAACAGGGGATCCCTACATCAAAGACCCAGGAGATGCCACAGCCACAGGGCTAGCAGGATTTGACAGAGGGATCCATCAACCACCCTGCCCAGCACAACCCTAGAGGGGACCTGAAGGTGAGGGAGGTGAATATGCTAGCAAGGAAAGAGCATATGGCAGAGGGACCATGGGGGGTGCCCAAGGGGGCGACAAGGGCATAGCAGCAACGTCAGGGTGCTAAGGCCGCACCCGGTGAGGATGCCATGAGTAATTGCTGATTGGTCTGGTTAAAGAAGGGTTGGCAGGGATGCACCATGGCCTGGCCCCAGGTGGACACAGCCCTGGCACCTGCCCCATAGGTGCCAGAGTTTCCAACACTATAGGCGGGCAGTAGTGGCTGCAGGTTGCAGGGTGCAAGTGGTGGAGAGGAACATCCCCTGGGCACCATGACAGTCCCTGGTACTTAGCACCCAGCATGGAATCAGGCTGCTGCCCACCTACAGTGTTGGGGACTGTGGCACCTAAAGCCACCAATCCCCCTCTACCCAGGTCAATCAGCTCTCTGCAATTGCCATGGCACTCCCACCAAGTGTCACCTCAACACCCTGACATTATTGCCATGCCTCATTGCTCCCTAGGCCACCCCCATGCTCCTTTTGCCCTGGCCCCCTCCTTGCAGGTCCCTCCCAATCACCATCCTGCCTGGCAGTGGTGCATGGCCCTTAGATAATTTCCTGGCTGGTCTTAAGTCAGCCCCCTGTTGCAGCCATGGCGGGGCTTCTAAACTTCCAAAAAAGGGGATTGTGCAGCCCTGCCATGGTGCAACCACCCTTGCAACTTGGCACATGGGCGCTTCTGTCACAAGGGTGGTACAGGGCAACTTTGGCACATGGTATCCTGATTTCAACATAGCCTGTGTTCCAAAATCAGGACTGCCGCAAATTTTGATGCAAGGTGCCACTTGCGCGTCACGGCCATTTGATGCAAGCACCTTGTGCAAATGTTTTTGTTCTGAAAATCAAGCCCAATGTGTTTTTTTATATTTCTTGGGAACCAGGAACTGTTGAAACCATGATTCTCCCCGATTCAGAAACCAAAAGGAAACCAGTAGAAAATCCACTGAAACAGAATAAATCAAAGATAAGCCAATGCAAAGAATTGAATAAATTTTGTAACTTTATAAAATAACAAAACAGTAGTCAAAACTAAGAAATTGTAGCCACAATGACTGGAACTGGACCCTGTGATGTCTGATCTTCAGAGATATAAATCTGCCATGGGGGAGGGGCAAATGGAGCATAATCACACTGCAGAGTTTAAATTTAACACTAAAGTTCTATCTCTGGGGTAACACTTCAGGGGTCAGAGGATGCAAATTGTATGACATTACAAATACACTCCTGTTGCTAGAGACATATGTTCTTCTGAAGAATCTGCTCACAAATATGTGTTCTGTTGATGAATGAGGTCACAAAACGTATGATTTTCCATCGCCCAGAGATTCTGCACTTCCCCGATCAGAGATTTAAAACAGGAGCCAGGTGAAATTGTGTTGAGCTGCAATCCTCTGTATACTCCATCAATACCAAAAATTAATGAAACACACACATACACACACACTTTGGTTGAATCGTGCCTCTACAGTTATCCATTTGGGATGATGGAGGTTGGAGCCAGCCTCGTCAGAAATCAATGGCAAGAGAGATGACCCATCTGGTAGAGATGTATGGCGATAAGGAGGATGGACACCTGCAGAGACATAAACAAAGTATCAGAGGACACTGGGCCAACAAAGCATCAAAGGACACTGGGCCAAGAGCCGCGATTTGCTGTTTGTAAAAATACTGTTCAAGATTGCAGCTCCTCAGCTTGTGTGGGTTTTTTTTTGTTTGTTTGTTTTTTTTTTGTTACTTGATGGAGAAGGTAAAGTGGAGTTGCTGGACATTGAATGATGGTGCTGTTGGCTCCCTGTGAGGGAGCTAAATTTTAAACTGATACAGCTGGTCTGGCTGTACTGTCTGCTCCCTCTGAAGGAGCAAGATTTTGAAATGACTCCACTGGACTGGCAATAATGTCCACTCCTTCCAAGGGTGCTAGATTTTGAAATGACACTCCCAGTCTGGCAGTACTGTCCGCTCCCTCTGAGGGAGCAAGGCTGCAGTGTTGAAACTTGCAGGTCTGGTGGTACTGTCACCTCACATCTGAGCCTCTTTTTTTAATTGAAAATGGCTGTATTGCTCCACTGTTTTGTTTATTTTTTTTATAAATCAACCAGCCATGTGTGGGACAATTAGGTTTTTGGGCAGAGGAGGTATAATGTGGCGCAAGAATGTGGCCAGGAGCCGGGACCAAAGTCAGTTACAAACATCCCACAAAGAAGCAGGTAGTACCAGGAGAGCACGTAAACTACAGCCTGCAATGACTAAGGCCTTTATTGATAAGGCTGGAATACAAACAAAAGGATTATTGTAGTCATTTTTTTAATTACAATAAAAGTACAGTGTGTTGTGGGTGAAGTAGAGGGTAGGTTTGAATGTTTTAAAAGGCTGAATAAAGGTGGTTTGTAAGGTACAGTAAAGGCTAGCACTGGCATTACTTCACAAACATAGCTGCAGCAAACCTTGTTGAAAAGGTTGAGTGAAGGCATGAATATTAGAATGTGCTATGTTGTGGTTGCTGAAAGAAGCGCAAAGTGATGGATTTTCTTTTCTAAACTACATGGCTTCAGAATCTTCGCAACCAATCAGGAAGCAGGAAAGTCCCTGCCCATTTTTATAACATGTTCTTACCAACTGTTCACAATGGACTGAATGTTTAAAGTCTTGTGACACAACAATTCCCAAATCTCTCTCCTTGTTCACAACCTTTAGCACCATGCCTCCCAGCTTGTATTAAAACTTTTTCTATGTATGTAACCAGTCAGTCCCTGTGGTTACTAGGATCCCATCAGTTTTCGATCAGGCAGGGAGCCTGGACAGTCCAGAGGGTGTAAAAACTCTGCAGTACAGTACATCATCACCTGCTTAGCTGTGCTGAGGCAGGAGCTGATGTAATGAAATTTAGAACTCTCGCAGCAGCATGGGCCACAGCGATCTGCTGTTTTGAAAACTGTGAGTAAGTGAGTTAGTTGAAGTGAAGGAGTTGCGTTGAGAGTTCTACAGGCAAGTGCTGCTTTGCCAAGGCCACTTGTCAGAGGGAAGGACCCTCGGTTTTTTTTTTTTTCCTAGTATGGTAAACAGCGGCCAGCCTTGTGGGACATGGTGGCTACCAGCCTGAGGGGTTGAAGAGTTCTCAGCAGGAGAAATGAAACTGAAGGTTTCAGTGAGCAGTGTTGGGGCAACCTCCCAAATGACTGTGAGAACTAACAATGCTGCCCAGATTCATACTTAAAGACTTCTAAAAATGTCAAAGTCTCTAGCCAGGGAAGCTAAAGATTTTTTGAAGCAATGTTAGATTTCAGGAAAGAGGTACAAAACCTTGTAGCCTAAGTAGTCCTGCAAGGTTCTGCAGAGTGTTTAGAATTTAAAGATGGGGAGACAACACATGCCCCCTGAAGAGATTCAGGTGA
Organism: Neoceratodus forsteri; assembly: GCA_016271365.2. Classification (NCBI taxonomy): domain Eukaryota; kingdom Metazoa; phylum Chordata; order Ceratodontiformes; family Ceratodontidae; genus Neoceratodus; species Neoceratodus forsteri. Next base: position 1,650,729,294 of record CM028131.1, on the reverse strand, counting down.
AAGTTAACACAGTTCTTTCAAGTGGACTAGTTGTGGAAGTTAACACAGTCTTCCAGCTGGTAGAATTAACATTGGGGAGAGGTGAAGACCCTCCATAGAGAAGCAAAGAGCAAAGTGTGGAATCCAGTGGGCTCCAAGGGGTGGTAACTAGGTTCACCCAGTGTGTGCTTGAAGTGAGTGCTGTGGCATCACCCATTCTAAATGCACTGGTAAAGTCCAGAGATCTCTAATAAAAGCTGTGGACATCCATGGGAAGTGTTCTTGTGAAAAGTCTCAGTACTGCAAGAAAGAGTTTGTAAAAATGTTTCTGCCTGCTACAGGTGTACCATCTGTTTGGACAGCGACCAAGCCCTGGGGGCACCACTGTTTTTCTGTTACCATCTGTCCAGGAATAAAAGCCATACAGTACAATCCCAATTTTCTGGTTGTGGACATTTCATCTCTGAGTGATCTGTGTGAGTTTTTGGGGCCCCCACTGATAGAAGACACACCATAGCCCTGGCACCTCTTCCCCGGACCTGAGTAGAAATAGAAATGTTGCTTTGTACCACTTCCCCGCCTCCTAAATGCCCAAGCCAGGGATTGCCCTAATGCCAGGGGTGATACCCTTTGTTGTTGTAGTAGCTGCCTTGCTGACAAGCTGCCAGTAGAAAGGAGAAGTGGAGTTACATGTATGTCTGTCTTGTCCTGACTGAACAATATGCACTGAAAATCAATAAGATATACTTATTACAAAAAAAAGTTTTACTATGAAACCTTTGTGAGGCAGATCACAAAATGTGTCATTACGGCTTATAGGTTAGCACACTTCTTCACATGCATGGTTATTTATTTTATTTATTTAGCTTCTGGTAACCGGGTAGGTGCACTAGTCATAGCAATGCCTATTTTCAGGCACGACCCAGGAGGATACGAGTGGAGTACGTAACAAGCAGCTTGAAAGCAGTACAACAATAGACAAGACGAGGGTACAGGTCAAAATGACAATTAACGGGAACAATAAGATTACAGTAGGTACAAATCCAAAGAAAAATAACAAGTGCAGGTAAGCGATGTTCAAGATACACGAAAGAGAGAATACCATTGCGATATAACAATAAAAGTGCAGTTAAAATGGGGACCCAAAATGATCGCGTTGGGACCAAACCAAAGGACTAGAGTTCCAAAGAAGTAAAGGAGTGAATGGTTAAGGGAGAACCCTTTAGTCGAGACCAGGGGTGCATGTGCACTTTATTTTATTTTTATTTTACAATCTATTCACAAGTGACTGATTGAATGTCTCATTTCTCACTGGAGTCCTGCTCATAGCTTCTTTTCAGTAGGGCAATAAAGCACTTAAAGGATAAATTATTTGCTCAAGGTCACAAAAAAAGCATGTCATGTGAAATTTGAACCTGGGCCATCTGGCTTGCAGGTGTGCATACTGGTCTTTAGATTACACTATCTCCAAGTTTTACTGTATTGTATGGGTGTCATCAACAACAAAAAAGTACATGTAATCCCCAAATCAGGAAGCCCTGTGCTCGTGGATAGGTCTGTTGCAACTCCGAACTTGATGCTGCTGCTGTTTTTCACCCCTGGACCCGCATATACATTTGTTGTTGAGTCTTATGCGGTCTCTCCTGGCAGACGCATTTTTAAATAAATCAAATCAAACAATAAACATGGGGGAGCAGGTAGAGAGGCAGACAAGGGGTAGGGCCATCCTATGAGACATATCCAAGGCCATGTATACCTGGCTTCAGGGACTGAGAAGGAACAGATGACATGAGGGGAGACTTTGTCATAAATTGTTTGTACCCCCTGTTGCATCCTCCACAGATCTTCCAGAGCTGAATCAGATCCCCTCACTTGATATTCAAGCTGTCTTCTGATGCACACAGTGCTGGGAGGTGGGCAATTGTCATCTTATTCATGAACAGAAAAACATTTCATTCAAAGGGGTATATAGCCTTCATCAGATTGCTGTATCCCATAGTCCAATGCTTCCACAGAGCAGAGAATCCACTCTGCAGCTGGAAGCGATCAGGCTTCTGCTTGCACCTTTCCCAGTCCATGCAAGGAGTTCAGTGGCAGTGGATGGGAGCAGCTGGTAGCAGTAAATATAAATGCCACCTGAAAGCTGGGCTTGTGGAGTGACATTGGGGTGAGTGGCACAGGCTAGCTATGCAATTGCTGCTGGCCCACTCTGTGGATCAGGGGCCTAACTGAGACAAGATTACTTCAGCCAATATATGCAATGCGGTTGACTTATTGTCAAGTTTCAAATCATTGCCAACTCTTCTGAATCTTAAAATGTATCTTTTTCCTTTGAACTCAGATTCCGAGGGTTTTTCTTTGTCCATTCCTTATGGTCAGTACTATGATGTGTTTGTGATAAGTTACAATACCTGACTGCTTTAGCGCTCTCTATAGCTTTTATGACATCATGTTCCTACTTTATTGAGAAAATGCTACTCTCTTTGATTATCGTTTACTTCTCTTCTTTTTGTTGATGAACTGCTCCTCTGTTCTGTACTACATCATTTTTAAAAGTGTTGTAAAATACGGCTCATATGAAAGGCACAATACAGAACAGCAGTTGCACTGCATTGTACTGGTCCAAGCATGAGTAACTGCTTCTGGTGTGTTTCTTCAATGTCAGTACAGCGTAATACATTCAGATTACTTTCACACTGAGAACTTCACACAAAGAGCAAAACTGTGCCGCACTGACTCATTGTCAGAAGGACATTTTTTATTCATTAACGTGTGTGCAAAAAGTGTTGGTTCATCATTACCAGCACAGAAGTGGGTTTTGTTTAATTCATAAACACTGACTTTTAAGTGAAAGCTGACAGGCCCGGTGTAGTCAGTTTACCTTGGGGAGTATCGCAGTGCTGGCTGCCTTTGTGGTAATTTTTCTAAGTACATAATTAAATAGAAACTCACACTTTAATGTTACTTCAGTCTTTTAAACAGTACATTTTGAAGTACAGACACTGAGAGGTATGTGAACTCCTGTTCCCAGTTGGCAGTATTTGTTTTAATGTCTGTGAACGTGCAGTGAATTTAGGTTTAAATGGGTTTTCAGTGTAGACTTTGTGGCAGTAAAATATACATCTTCACTTTACTACCTTATTATTATCATTGAAATTATTGCAATTGATGAAATGTATGACACTTGAGCATTTGAGGTAATAAGTAGTACTCCACACTGCAGTTACATTTTTTGGGGGAGGGAGAGGAGAAACTCTAACAGATGAGATGCTACAGAATAATATCAACATGGTGGTATGGATTTAGTCTTAAAGTTGAGGCATGTTTGCCTATATAGCAAACTGGTAACACAGAGAGGGAGAAAGTAGAGGGACAGTCTTCTGCAAATTTGCAACTGAGTCATGCACACGCAATTAAATTTGGTTCATTGTTCAGCGATATATCTTTACAATGTACAAAACAAACAGTTCAAACATTCAATATATGTTCTAAATTATCATACACATAATAATTCAGTTTACATTAAAAACTAACCAAGTGCATTATCAAAAAATGCTATTTCATCCATTGCTTTTAGCAGTTCCCAGTATTAAATATTAATCCTGAGGATACTTTGATAAATAACTTTGGCTATCAGAATGCAGATAGAAAATTCTGAGTTTTATAAATCCAACAGAAACAATATTTTGCAGCCAAGGCAACAATATGTCAAGCCACCATTAATCATTATACACCCCTTATGTATATCTTAACTAAAAGTGAACCCATGCAGCATTCCATAATAACTAACAAAACAGTCTGACCAATATCACAGTAATTCAGGAGAAATGCCTAACATCAAGGTAAGACAGCCTCCTTCAGATCTACTGCTCATTATTAAGAACACATAGGGCGGTTCAGAGAAGTCAACAGGACACAAGGCAACTTGCATCAGAACATAAGGTGCAATCGCTGCGATCCTGCGTTACATTCACGAGTTCCATATAGGCAGCCTGCGATACATGGCAGGCTGCCTGCACCCAACAGCACCTATGTGCCTGAAACCTCCTTGTGACATGGCAGAAGGGGGTTTCTGGCAGCATTTGCACCCTATTTGGGTAGGGTGGCAACTACATCCACTGATGGGATTCAGAGACAACCACCAGTGAACATCTGTCAAAGACCAGTTACACCAACAAAAAGGTGGTCTAACTGCTCTTTGCTGTTCACTGGAGGTTGCCACTGTGCCCCAGCCCCACAACCCCTGTGGGTTATGGACCCCCCCGTGGTCTCCAGGTCCCAGGCATGGCACACACGGTGCCAGGCAGGGTGTGTGGCACACCCCAATGCCCCGAACCCCACACACACACATTGTGAGCCCCCTATGCCCTGGGGCATGATCCACCCACCATCCCCATAACCCCTGGTAGTCTAGTGACCCCCACCCCAACCACAGTGCGAACCCCCCACACCCCAATACCCTGCCGGTGACTGGCACAGCTCTCCTCACCACCAGGGCCAGTCGCCAATGCACCCACCAGGTGTGTGTGTTGGGGACCACTGAGCCACCAGGGCAGGTATGGGTCCATGTTCTGGGGTGGTCCATGGCAAGGGGGCTTGGGGCTGGTGCCCACACCATATGGGGCCTCGGAGGTGGGCATGGGGGTGTCATGGTGGCCCTCACCCATCACAACTGCTGTCCTGTGAACTGCAGCACTCCCGGTGCTGTGCCCTACCTTGCGCAGCCACCGCAAGTTGCAGGACGCTGACCGCTGCACCCGCTCCAATCCTGAATCGGGTGCACAGGCCAGGGCGCGGGGCAGGTCGCCGCAAGCTGCCATTGCCACAGCTTGCGGCGGACCTCTCTGAATCCAGCCCATAATACATATCGAATAATTTCTGGGACCCACTCTGCCAAAAGACTCATTGTGTTTTGTCAGGACTCCACCAGGTTTTAAATCCCACTATCCACCACTGAGTGTTATCACTATAGGTTTCACTTAGCCACCAATTTCGAGGCCAAGAACTTGGAAAACTCAGATACAGGGTAAGTGTAGAATAACATCTGGTCCCATCCAGTCTTTAACACATTTATCCATTAGCCATTTGCATGCCCTATACTTTCCAGACTAAGTATATGTGGAAGAACATGCGGTGTTAAGAAGAGAGTACCATTCTCTAATCCCAGGCATACTCCTGAAACCACTATAAATAGTCAGGATGCATCTGAGAGAAAACAGCGGAAACATCTCACAGAGTCACATCTTGATCCAATGCAAAACATATTAATTAATTTAAATTGAGGTGTTTGCTTACCAAGTTTCTAATTATTAGCCTGTTCACCATAGTTATAGATTACATAAAGCTGCAAAAGCCCATCATTTATCAAGTATTTGGATATTTAAGCTTCCACATTTTACCAAAATGATTTAAATTTTAGGTAACTGCATTTGAGTAATGGCATCTAAGTTGTACTATAATACCTATAAAACACAGTAAAACATTTGATAAAATAATTAGGCAATAATAATAAGCACTACCTGTATTCAAAACTTATATTAAAATTTACAATAAGATGCTGTCCTGTTTTTTGAGCCGAGGACTGCATCAGTGAATCAAAAATACAAGATTTAAACTTTCCTCAGCAAGTCTGTAGGAGTGTTATTTTAAAAGTATTGTCAGTCCTTCTGTGAGTTTTTTTGTCCTAAGAATAATTCAATTCCCATTATTCAAAAGTCACATTATTTTGCCCTCTCTTCACAGGGTTCAAATGTAATCTGCCTAATAAGATTCTAAAAAACACCATTTGGCGTCCCAGTAAAAATTAACAAAACTTCTCAGTTGCCGCAGAAGGCACAGATTATGCTGAAAATAGAAATGTTTCAACCATTCAGCAACTCAAATCTGTGTTAGAGTTCCGCTTGAGTCATTACAGCAGCAAAAAATATAAACTTTGTAAAGGAAAGTACAGCTGTTACAAACAATCAAACGAGGCTCAATTCTCTTTTTCTAGGAGTCCTTTGATTTGTTATTACTTCTACGGTTTCGAAAAGGAACAGGAAACCAGCAAAACTCCAGAAAATATTCCAGCCGCATTCCTTATAGAATGGAAGTCGCTGGCACAAAACTAAATAAAATTTCCAGGGGCAAGGCACAGCTGTTACAAAAAAAATCAGACATGCCTTCCCTTTCTCCTTCATGGAGTCCACTAATTCTGTGCCATGGCTACAATATTTCCCAAAAGGTTCCAATCACTAAGATGCCACAGCTAAAATAAAACAGAGTTTACCATATATTGAGCAGGAAATTTTGCCTAATGCTTTTCTCTCTCTCTCTCTGTACCAGAGTCCTGCAACCACCAGTAAGCCCCTTCATCCTTTTAAGATCCCTGGAGGACATTTCACCTGTTAAGGTTCAGTATTTCTGGAAAATTTCCCAAACGGAGTTCTTTTTAGCAGAGCCTCTGTTCCTCTGGGATAATGATAACACTTGCAGCTCATTAGACAGGTTCACCTATGAAGTAAAAGAAAGAATGATCCACTGAGCACAGAAAATCACACACAAATTTATTTACTCAGAACTCCTCCCTAGGCAATCATAGCATACCTTTTGGAGGAAGAGTAGGCATTTCAGCGCTATCAGTGCATCCAGTTCACCAGCACAGGTGCTGTCTGACATCCTCTCTATTCCACATTCTGACCTTGAGGTAAACCCATTGCCATGGCCTTCAAAACAGCTGTCCTTCTTTCAACAAGTCAAATCCGATGGGGGCCACTTTAAAATATACTCTAAAATGCACTCCATAAATATCTGCTGAGTTCCTCCTGCATTCAACCATCACTCCACGGTACAGTTTTCAGCTTTCAGCTTTCATAAATTATTAAAGCCCAGAGAAGTGCCAAATAGTTGGTCCCAAAGGATCTCTGAAAGTAAATATTTCAGAGCAAAACTCCGTACCAGACACCAAATGCCAGCTAAAGCCCAAACACTGCGTCTACAGCCGCGGGCTATCTCAGAAATGCTCGGCTGAGTAAATAAATTAAGAAGCTACATGGGGTGCTGTTTTACAAAACTTTAATAGAAAAGGAAAAACTGAGAGTGCAAATAGTAATAAAATCTTAAGCAGCATGGTGTGGAGTGAGAGGAGCAGAGCAGCAGCACAGCCATTTTGCTGTTCCGTCCCTGGATTTACTCCATCTAAACGTGCCATTCCAATTCCAAACGTCCTTTTGCTACAGAGCCCCTTCCTGGATTAACAGCCTGCCCACCCATTGCCAAAGAGATCAGACTTGGACCCTTCAAAACCTCTCTTAGAGTCCTCCTACAGTCCTCAAACCACTGTGACTGCCTCTGAAACACCTCACATTGTTCTGTCCGACTAAGGCCGCTGGTCGGCATCTTCTACCCTACCTGCCCCAACCTGTGTCCCTCTAGCTTAGCCCTTCATCTGTGTGCTATATGTATTGTGTGTGCACTAATTTTTCCCTAGTTTTTTCACTGTTAGCCCCACAATTGCTCCTGTAACAACCTGACTATGTACTGATGTACTGCTATGTAACCTGTATGTCTCTGTATGTAAATTATGTGACGTGGAACCTTTGTAAAGGAGTCTTTGACTCAAAGGTAATTCCGAACCTCCAATAAATAAATAAATAAATAAAAAGACATGGAGCTCTTTGATGAGTAGCTGGAACTATGTTAGCACACAATGTAGGAGGCGCCATCAGCCTGTGCCCCTCACTGCTTACCGAGTCATGCAGAATACAAGACATGGGAGACTGTGCAGTATTCTACAAACTTACTGCATGCACCAAAAAGTGCAGATAATCCATCAAATATGATGAACGTTACCTGTTAAAGACAATGCATATTAAGGATGTCACAATATTAAAGCAGCAGAGCAATGGAACTGGGCAAAAAATTTGACCCTACCTTTTTTCACAATAAAAGATTGAAGGCTATTACCAGTTTCATTTGGGGTGCAATTTCCTAGTTCCACCAAAAGTGAGTATTTTATAAATGTTTTAATTTATTTTTGTTCTCAAGAAAATAAAAGATGCCCACAGCACGTGGTTTATGAATAGCTTTGTAGACCAGGCAAGGGTTAGTATCATGAAGAAACATCTCATGGTGCACAGCATAAGAGGTACCAAAAAAGTGGATTTGCCAGGTATGCTAATATTTTATAAACTGCAGTAGAAACTAGCTTTTTGGGAAAACAACTTTTAGTTGCACGTCTGCTTTAAGCAACAGTATTTGTTAGTTACCATATAGTTGTTTTTTGTTGTTGTTGTTTTATTTTGTTTTGTTTTTGTCAGCAATAATGTTTTCTGGGAAAAATATCAAGTTACCCATTACATCTTTTCATTTTCTTTCATTCCTGAACAAAGAGATGAGATTTGGAGGTTTTAAAAGTTTGCACTCCCGTACCCATACCATGACAAAATAAATATCTTGGTACAGTGCTGTGCTATTTTTGTACTTTATGTTTGTTGTATTTTAACAACAAGCAAAATACAAAATGCACAGCCATCAAAGTCAGACATTAGATAGTACACAGAATCCATCAAATGGCACAGATCAATTACAGTCTAACCTTTAGTTTATGGATGTGGGGGAAAATCCAAGTAAAATACAATATAACAGCATATGTAAACAGATAGCTGCACTCTACATGCCTATGGAGGTCAGCCCAAAAGAAACATAAAGTCCAAACATTATGGAAAGATTCAGCTAACATTGCCGATATGACCCCTTCCAAACATAGAGAGTCCCAAAAATAGTTACGTGTTACATAGAGAAATGCAAAACAAGGAAACAACCTGATAACAGTTCCAAAGTCGAATGCTGCAGTAAGTAAAACACAATGATCTGTGCATTAATATTGAGAACCGTTCATGCCACCAAGACAAGGGGAAAAAACACAGTCCCACTAAGATCCACATTTGTTTGACTTTAACTTTCCCCTTGCGAACATTAAATACACAGATCAGCATCGTAGAAGCAGAAACAACTTGGCACTTGAAAAAGTAAAAAGAACAAGTAGATTAGTCCACAACAGGAACATTCCCTCACCGCCTCAAGTGTCCATTTTCTGAATAAGATTCGGATACATTCTCCCTGAGAACAGCCTCAAATTCTTTCTGGATCTGTTGGACCTGTCTCCCAGCTTACTCCAGATTGGTAAACTGGAAAGTATGTCCTCCATAAAATATATGGAGACGGGCCAGCATCAGTAAATAATGTGCAACTCCAAGGCTACGAAGCTTAGCCCTGACTCCATCAAATTGTTTTGCGGCATGCCCTCATAGCATAAGTTAAATATGGGAACATGTGCAACGAGTGCCCATTATACATAAATTGATCCATGGTCTGGGCCACCTGTAACAACATATCTCATGTAGTGACTCCATCCGTGACCAACATGGACAGTGGACTGTCCGCTGGGCCTCATGACCATGGGGAAATCCGATAAACAGCTTGAAAGTGGTCTGCACATTCTGAATTCAAATGAAGCACTCCATGTAACTACTACTTCAAGAATGTTAAAGAGCCAGATCTTCTTGTCCTTCTGGCAGGCCAATCAATCAGGCGTTAGAAGACTGGTGAGCATTTTCAAGGGTCTCCAATCTGTATCTAAGCTGCGTATTTTCTTTGACTCATTTAATCGCAACTGAGAGCACTTGAATAGCCTGAGATTCTGCCACTACTGTCATTTTATTAGCAGCTTCTATTTTAATGTCTTGTTCACCGATCCTCTGTAAAATTGTTTCCACTTAAGATCTGTGGCCTGCATTGATTGTTGGAGGGCTTTCCATGGTGATTTTGCTCCTGCATGTCCAGATGTAGACACTGGGGCCTGTATTTCTGATGGCTGTTGAGACTTCGGACCAGCCAGACCTCCCTTATTTGATCACCCCATAGTGAAATTTGGCACCAAATTACTCCGCTCTTTGTAAACTATCAAATACTGCAGCTATTTTGACTGGAAATGCACTCCAAAAACAATTTTTTCAAAAATTGTTCCCCAGAGATGCAAAGCTAACCTGGAACATATCTTAAAGTGCTCAACAGCACCCCCACCCAGTGCTGTGCTGTTTACCAACAGAAGCATGTGGTGCATCCACAGTATGAACTTAGTATTCACATTCAACAGGTAACCTCAACAGAGAAGATTTTTTTTTTAATCACAACATTGTTGTCAACACCTCCATGGACCTGGCAGGGGCTACAAACCCCCACCCCACCCTCAGAAGGTCGTCCTCCGGCCCATCAGGGCCATCATGAGATCCTGCCGGTCCCAGTATTTTCCTCCATTTTTCTCCCCATGCCCACACCTGTGCAATGGGCACAGAGCCATCTCCACCTCCGTGGAGGCAGCCAAGCACCCTGGATGTGGCCAAACCCCTCTTGTTGTGCTGATACATGCAGCACAAATCCCCCACTCAAGGAAGGACAAGCAGTCCTCCAGATGCTCAGTCCTTTCCTCCCAGCCAACCCCAGATGGCCCAAGTCCATTCCCAAATCCAGGTCACCAGCGTGGTGCAAGGTGTGGCATCCAGCACCTCAACCCTCAGCCCACGAGCCAGGTTCAACAGAGGAGATTTTAAAAAATGGTGAGTGGTGGCCATCTTTAATGATGTGAAAAGCCCCCTGATAGGGAGCTTACTGCCATCAACAGTCGTGCAGCGCCTGCTGATTATCACCACCTGCTCACCGCTCACTGAAGCCAGCTACAACAGTGAAAAGCCCCGTGATAGGGAGCTTACTACCATCCACAGTGGCGCGGTGCCTGCTGATCCCCGCTGCCCACTCACCGCTCATTGAAGCCAACTACAACAGGTACAGTTCAACAAAATGCCTAATTTTTTCAACTTTCGGCACTTTTCCTTGCTGGCTCTCCCAATTGGCTAACTCCTCAGCGACTGCTTCCCTCTCATTGGTGCTCCATGGACACTGCAGCCCAGGCTGTAGCTCGACCTGCATCTCTGAACTGCCTCAAACTCCTGGTGCTTTGGGTGCAAATCTAAAACTAGGATCTGCTCATTACCTGATTTTTTGGCCCACCCAACCACCCTCCTCTGCCCTCGTCACTCTTTAAATCCTCTTCCCTCATCTGGAGGACCACCCTTATTTCCTCCTGCACATGCTGGCACACACCTTCTCTTAAAGGAACCATTGCCAGAACAAGCACCATCCTCGCTATCTTGCTACCATACATGGGATATCACTCCTGGAAACTGCCAACAGGAATTTCTAGGCACCTCACATATTATTACCTCATGCCAGCTGTGCCACTTACAGTCAAGCCGTTATTAGTGCTACGACACTCCCTACTCTTCACACTCATGCTGTCACTGCCTCACCCTCATCATCCTACACCTGCAATACTGAAGAACTGCAACCTATTTAACCCCCTACAAAAATTGTTTCAGACCATATCTATTCTCCTAATACAGGAACCAGTTGCACAGATATCACCAATAGAACTCCTCCAAGGAGAGTTCACCCTGGCAAACAGAACTACCCTATCCCCCCATCTCAGCTGAATATGCTCATAATCTCTACAAGAGAGAGCATGCATAAAATCTATACCTAAAACAGAGCCCAGGTCTTAAAAAATCTAAAACTACAAGCCATAAGACTAGTCTGGCTGCTCCTATTGCTCTCGGGCAATGTACATCCTAACCCAGGACCTGGCCCTGCACCAACATACCAACATCAGTAAAGAGGTCAGGGGGATTAACTATTGCAGCTATCAACATCTGTAGCCTTTTGGAAAAATGTGATGCCCTGCGGTCTGGACCATCCAACATAAGCCTGATATACTATCAGTTGTTGAAACCTGACTCACACTAGAATCTCTGACCTGGCAATCCAGCTGGAAGGCTATACATCCTTCAGGGTGGACAGACTAGGGAAACATGGGGGAGGCTGTGTCATCTATGTTTAGGACACCCTCCAAGGCAGAGCACTCCCTATCACACCAACAGGGGGATACTCACAGCTGCTTGCTGTCCAGCTGGAACTGGGCGCCCATGGTAAGTGCCTTACCCTAATATCGGCGTACATTCCTCCAAAGGATCAGGCCTCTGGTTTCAGACTTGCCTTTGAATATCTATCTGAGCTACACAATAACTCAGAAGTTTCATTTCATTTCATTTATTTTATACTGAAAAAACCTGTGAGCACAAAATGCCCGTTTTCACAGCTGTCCAGTGACAATAACATAACAAGAATCACAAATAAAACATTATAACATAAACACAACAACAGAGACATATAACTACTCAATGAAACATTAGAAACAATTACAAACAACCTCAGACAAAAGTTTTTGTTCAAGTGAACATTTAAAACCAGACACAGTACAACAAGCCATTACATTATTAGGTAATTGGTTATACTGAATCATCAATTCAAATTGAATCGAATTCTTCATAAAATTTGTTCTAATCAGAGGTAGCTTGAACACCTTTCTTGTACTGTTTCTAGTTATAACAGTAGGCACAGAGATGGGGAACAAACTAGCAACACTATCTGGCACAAGACCTAATTGAATCTTGTGCAAAAAAGTTAAAGACCTATGTTTGAAAAAAGCACTAAGGGGTAAACAACCAGATTTCTCATACAGGATACAATGATGAGTCATCCTAGGTAAACAGGTAATAAAACGTAAAATACTGTGATATGTAAATTTAAGTTTGTTTAACATTTTTACAGTAGAACAGGAATAAACAATAGAACCATACCTGAGTAAGGAAAACAAAAAACTATTTGCGGGTAGGGCCCTTGTCTCAGAATTAAGGAACTTTCTGACATGAAACAACACACCTAAACACTGATGTAAACGAGCATTCAATGAAACAATGTGTTGGTCAAAAGTTAAATGTTGATCCAACATACGGCCTAAGTACTTAAAATTGGAAACCATTTCAATTGTATTACCAAAATTATCTTTAAGCTCAAAATCATAATTAATCTGGTTCCTACAACCAGAAAAAATCAAATTTAGTTTAGACAAATTAAATGTTAATCTATGTTGAATAAACCAAGAATGTAAAATATTAAAGTCCCTCTGGAGACTTTCCTGTACTTTGAACATCAGTACCAATACAAAATAATACGCATCGTCTGCAAATAAAATAATTTCAGTGTCATTGCAAATTTCAGGTAATGTATTAATAAACAATGAAAACAACAGGGGTCCTAAAATGGACCCCTGAGTCACCCCATATCTCATTAAGTTCTCCTGAGACAAGGAGCCACCAACACAAGTTCTCCGAGTTCTGTCTCTCAGGTAATGGCCAAACCACAGAATCACATCATCAGAAAAGTTAACCCTTGACATCATTCGTAACAAAATATCATGATCAACTAGATTGAATGTCTTGGTGAGGTCCACAAAGGCTGCAGCTACCAAACTGCCACCATCAATGGCAGAACGGGAGCAGCCAGTGAACCTCACCTAGGCAGTCTCAGTATCATGACTCACCCTAAATCCATGCTAAGCAGGGGCCCAAAGTTTATTTTTCCCTATATACTCATTTATTTGATCACTAATAATTCTTTCTAATACTTTAGACAGGGGGGCAAGAAGTGATATAGGATGATAATTATTCAAGTCAGTCTTTACACCAGTTTTAAAAATAGGCTTAACTATAGCACACTTCCAGGCATGTGTGAAAACACCATGACAAAGAGAATGATTAAACAATTTTGTAATAAGGGGGGCAATAACATAAGCAACTCTCTTAAGAATCCGAAAATCAACATCATCAGAACCAAGATAAGGACAAGGACTTATTTTGGACAAACAATATAAAACATCGTCTGGCAATAAGGCCTGAAAATAAAAATTTGGGAACAGAACGTCCTTTACCTTGTACTATTCCTAATTCATTAATATTACCAGGGCTATAATGGTCATGTAATCTATATTTATCCAAGATAGAAAAATGTGAATTAAACAACTGAGCCACCTGTAAAGCATCACTGATTAAACAACCCTCTGACTCATTGATAGTGGGATCAGTCCTTTTTCCCCTGCCCAATGGTGAATTCAAAGTATTCCAAGTAACCCTTGAGTTCCCCTTTTCAGATCTTAATTTGGCTCTAAAATAATTAACCTTTGTCCTGCGAACTTCAGACTTACATTGATTGCGCAAATATATATAAGCCTGGAGGTTCTCACTTGTTTTTTTTTACGGTATTTGGACCATAACTTATTCCTAGTTCTAAACATCTTTAAAAGACTAGGAGTGATCCATTCTTTAGTTCCCCCCCTAAGTCTAACCTTCTTACAGTGCAGAAGCTCATCACAAATCACTATAAACTGTTTACAAAAGGACTCAAAAGCGATATCAATATCTTTTATATCATCCAAAAAAGACCAATCCCCTGCCTCAATAGCTGCAATGAAAACTTGATCATCCATATCACTAACCTTACGGAAATTAAATGTTCTAGAAATTGCTTATTAATTTTAGCTGACCAATGACAAAAATGAGTCTGTGGTCACTAAGACTACGTAACACACCTGAAACACTGGCGTGAGTTGGATCATTAGTTAAGAGCCAATCAATATTGACTCATAATTAGAGTGGTAATTAACACGAGCAGTTTCAACAATCATTTGAAAAAGGCCTATCTCAGTTAATAAATTCTTAACATTAATTGCTTGATTAGATTCCCAATTAAGTTTAAAATCCCTTAATATCAACCTTTCTCTATTTACTGGCAAATGACCCCAATTGGAAAGAAAGGACTCCAATCCCGTTCTTTGATTTCCCGGTGGTAAATATACATCACTAATTGTAATCAACTTATTTCAGCCCAATTCAACACCAATAGACAGTGACTCAAATGAAGAACCATTAAATTATAAAGGATGTTGTACATATTTTAAATGATCAATTACATAAAACAAACAACCTCCCCGCCGCCCCCCTTTTACCTACTCTATCCTTCCTTATTACAGAGTATCCTGGCAGAAATATTTCATCATTACTTAGTCTACCATTTAACCAAGTCTCAATTAGAGCTATAATATCAAACCTATTTTCCACTACCCAACTTTCAAATAAACTCATTTTTGGAAGTAAATTTTGGATATTCAAATGAACAATATGCAATGAAGAACGATAATTACCACCACTCCAACTTCCTGTACCATCACCATTACTTTGTGGGCCCAGATTTGGATGGACAGAAGAAGACAATAACAAAAACAAGATCGCCATTCATCTCAAACCTTTTCCACTGGCAAAACATTTATCCCCCCAAATATCTAGTCCTTTGAACAGATTTAGATATAATACATTGCCTCAAATGCTCTTTGCAATGATAAAACATGCAAAGCTGAAAATTTGTCATGTTTACAGAACAAATATCCTGGCGTAAATAGCACTCAAACAAAAGAACTTGTGCAAAACAATGAAAGGTTGTTCTCCACCTCCGGTCTCCATTAGATGCAAAGTTTTATGAAATGATAAACAATATAACGGTTTAAAATCACAAATTTCACTTGGATTTTGTGACTCCCCCATTCACCCAATAAAATCAAACTCATAAGCAGTAAACTCATTTTCTTACTAACCCACACCCAACCACTTTTAAATTTTCTGCTCAGAGTGGCGCTCGAGCTTGCGAGCGGCGCTGGGAATTTAACTGTGCAGAACCCTGCCTCTCCTATGACATCAGCAAGCATTTCACCTGAGCCCCCGAGCAATCAGTCACTGTGCAAATGATTAAAATGAGCAAGTCTCTCACAAGTAAAGAGCCACACAGTTTCTCACTCTGTACACTCCTGTTGCAGTGCTGTGGAACGAACCTGTCCCTCTTCCACTCTCAGCACAATAGTCTCTCACACAATCAGCTAGCTGGACTCAGGTAGAGCAGGGAAACACAGCAAAGATGATCCAGCCATACACAGAATGTTGCAACTTGCGAGCGGTGCGGGGAATTTAACTGTGCAGAACCCCGCCTCTCCTATGACATCAGCAAGCGTTTCACCTGAGCCCCCCAGCAATCAGTCAGAAGTTCTAATGCTACGGGACTTCAATATAAATTGGTTATCCCCTGAGGTGGCACCATATAAGGATGCCATTGCAGCTATTGATATGGTCCAACTTTTCAGTCCCCACATAAGTAAACTATCACAATGGTACCAGCACCCTCATAGACTGGATCCTAACTAATCAGCTGTGAAAATTACTAATACCACTGTGCTAGCTGACACGATTAGTGATCACTCTCCCATGTTATGTGTCTGGACTAACAAGGCAGCAAAAATCCCAACCAGAAACATAACTTTGAGAGTACTAAATCAATGGCAGCTTGTCTACCTTATAACTTACCTTTGTATGCAAGACTGGGCAGGGGTCTATGCTGCCACAGATGTACATACTGCACTACAATGCTTTACTGATATTTTTAACAAGGCCTGCAATATATTTGCCCCCTTCAAAATGTAGAAGATGGGGCCAGCCCGGTGGCTCTGAGGGTTAAGGCACTGGACGCCACACCTCACACCACGCCGGTGACCCATGTTCGGGAATGGGCACGGGCCGCTGAGGTTCGGCAGAGGAAGGGAAGGATTGAGCATCCGAAGGACTGCTCTCCTTCTCTGGGGAGAAACACAGCATTGGCATCATGTTGCCCCTGGCGGAGAAGCTGGAGGTGCTGGGCACGGGCGGAAGCATGGGGAGCCGATTACAGATGCTTCGAGGGGAGCACACACGGAAGCATGCGGGCTCCTCCTTGGCTTGCATCATTGCATGCACCCAGTTCCACAGGGGAACCAACTGGAAAAATCAGGTGGGGACCTCCATCTCTATGAAGTCCTCCCCGGGCTTCAATTAGCCTCCATTGCTGGATCCCCCAACCAGATACTGGTACCACTGGCTGGATATGGAACTAGTTCTGTGGCCCGCCCTCTGGGGAGGGGATCCGGGGTGACCGGGGGATCACGGAAGGTGGAAGTCTGGGGGCCATGACCAGGGCAGAAACTTGGCAGAGGGGCCCTGCCACCAAAAAAAAAATAAATGTGGAAGATAAAAAGGGTCCAGCGACACATGGATCACACCACAGCTCATTGATCTTATGAGGGCCAGGGACAACCTGTGGCACATAGTAAGAGCACAGGGTCACAAGCTGACCTCCAAAATTATAAAACAGCCCAGAACAAGTGCACCAGTGCAATTTACCAAGCCAGGAGATCCCATTTTCAGAATGAATTACACAACTCCTTGACAAGATATAAAGATGAACTAAGTGCCTTAATTAGAACTTTTACAGATCATGTCAAAAATAACTGACCTCATCCCTGCTGATCCCAGGCCAGGGACATTCTACATGCTGACTAAAACATAAACCTGGCAATCTGGGAAGACCATAGTCTCTGGTAATGGTACCTTGACTGAGGGATCTCAGGGTTTGTAGAGACCATTTGAAACCACTGGTTATGGAAGGGGACAGTTATATTCAGGACACTACGCACTTTTGCATGTACTTTCTGGTTATAAGGATTTACCACCTGATACCATTTTAGTGACAATGGATGTAACATCCTCTACACTAACATTCCACACACAGATGGCATTACAGCATGCCTTAAATACATACAGGAGAAAGGACGGAACAAAACATCAACCCTGAAGTGGTGGGAAACTTATGGAATTCATTTTGACACATAACAACTTCAACTTCAATGGTAAACATTATGTTCAAACTATGAGAACAGCAATGGGCACAAGATGGCTCACAGTATGCTAACCTCTTTATGGCAGACTTGGAGGAGGAGTTTTGAGGCAGTGTCCCCATAAACCACTAGCTTATTTCCGTTACATTGATGATTTGTTTATCATCTGGACGGAGGGCACAGATGCACTAAAAGATTTTCATCACAAACTTAATAATCTCCACCTTACCATAAAGCTTACCCTGGAGCATTATACCACCAATGTTAATTTTCCGGACACCACAGTCACCATTAAGGATGGAACCTTGCATGCATGTATTTACAGGAAGCCAACAGACAGGCAGAGATACCTGCACAAGAAAAGTAATCACCCAAACCACACAAAAAAATCTGTCATGTACCGTCAAGCACTCCGATGTCACCGTAGTTGCTCAAATGAGGATGACAGAGATACACATTTGGCTATGTTGAAAAACATCTTTATTGAGCAGAGACACTCTTCCAGAGAAATTGACAGGATAACAGAATGTGCAATACAAGTACCAAGACAACAACTACTTCAATATAAAGAAAAGACAGCTACAGACAGAATACACTTAGTAGTTACATATCATCCAGACCTTGAACTTCTGCGTAAGATTGTTAAAGACCTCCACCCAATATTTAGTGAGGATGAAACCCTTAATTGTATTTTTAAGGAACTCCCACTATTATCTTTTAAACAGCCACCAAATTTAGGCAGCCTAATTATTAGGAGCAAACTTTCACAAGAACAGAATACCATGTCACACAATGGCACAAGGCCCTGCAATCAACACACCTGTAAGACTTGTGAGCTCATTTCCACCTCGGACTGTGTGGTTACATCACAAAACAGACAATTCAAGGTGCATGGGAGTTATACACGTACATCACGACATGTTTATTTCATTCAGTGCAAAGATGTCTACAAACAGGTTATGTTGGAGAGACAAGCCAACAGCTCTGCACTAGGATGAACTCACAGAACATACTATTAGATGGAAGAAGACTGAAAAATCAGTGGGGCACCACTTCTCCAAGCCCTGACTACTCAATTTCAGATATGTCAGTAATGGTCTTAAGAAATCTAAAAATACACAACAGAGATGAGCTTTTATGATTAAACTTATTTTACATCTCAACATGGTGGCAGATGGGATGAACGCTGATCTTGGTTTCATGGGATATTATAGAACCTGACATCCAGAGACCTCTTCTTCTGCAGACTGACATATTATAGGACTTCAGCTTATGTGGGATGTGGGTGTGTGTGTATGTATGTGTGTGGGTATGTGTTTTGAGGTACTTGATATAACAGGTGTGAGGCTTGCTGTCACATTGAGGTAGGCCTCTATTTAGATACATGGAGTTACAGTGTGTTACTACTCTTACTTCACACACATAATGAATATTAATTCCTCCTTATTTGTCATCTTTGCCTGGGAGCGGGGTTGATTCTGTTACACCAGATTCAGATTACATAGCCTGTTACTGTACATATAGGAGTGTTATCATAGACTGTCACATATATATAATTTTTTTTTAACTCTGTATACATTGGGGTGCAAGATCTCATTTGCATGGGGGTCCTGGACAGATCTTTTTAAATGAGGCTAATATTGTAGTGATTTGTGGAAATGTAGGTATGTAAGACCTCTGGTCTTACACACATACTTTATATTTACTTCTAGTTACCTTATCCTAGGGAGGATGGCAGGTTTATTTCACTGTAGTTGTATCCAGAATCCTTGGAAATGTGTGTGTGTGTGTGTGTGAGAGTGTGTGTGTGTGAGTGTGTGTGTGTGTGTGTGTGTGTGTGTGTGTGTGTGTGTGTGTGTGTGTGTGAGCATCTCTTTAAGCTAGTTATCCCCCACATTATGGGGATGTGGGGTGGGGTAGGGTGTATCGTTTGTGTGAAGAGGTGGAGGACAGAAATTACATTTTTATCTAGACTGGTATACTGTAGGACTTCATTTTGTGTGGGATGTGGGTGCATGTGTGTATGTATGTGTGTATGGGTATGTGTTGCAGAGTACGTGATATAACAGGTGTGAGGCTTGCTGTCACATTGAGGTAGGCCTCTATTTAGATACATGGAGTTACAGTGTGTTACTACTCTTACTTCACACACATAATGAATATTAATTCCTCCTTACCTTTTATCCTTGCCTGGGAGTGGGGTGGATTCCGTTACACCACATTTAGATTACCTAGCTTGTTACTGTACATACAGGAGTGTTATCATAGACTGCCACATATATATTTTTTAACTCTGTACATATTGGGGTGCAAGATCTCATTTGCATGGGGGTCCTGGACAAATCTTTTTACATCAGGCTAATATTGTACTGATTTGAGGAAATGTAGGTATGTTAGACCTCTGGTCTTACATACATACTTTATATTTACTTCTAGTTACCTTATCCTGGGGAGGGTGGCAGGTTTATTTCATTGTAGTTGTATCCAGAATCCTTAGAAATATGTGTGTGTGTGTGTGTGTGTGTGTGTGTGTGTGTGTGTGTGTGTGTGGCATCTCTTTAAAGCTAGTTATCCCCCCACACACACACATTATGGGGATGTGGGGTGGGGTAGGGTGTATTGTTTGTGTGAAGAAGAGGAGGAGGAGAGAAATTACATCTTTATCTCTTTTTCAGATTCCTTAGACACTTCTGGTACATCAAGTTGTTACATTCTCAGTGTATATTGACATCAGTACGTATCAGGCTACTTAGACTTAATTCCTTGGTGGTCCACGACTAGAGTTTTTGTTTGACACCAATACTGTCAATTTATATTTAAATTATCATTTATAAAGTCCTGTCACTACACTAGAGTTTTTTTTAAATTTATGGGACATGATATCTAGCTGGAGAGTACAGCAGGGTGACGGGTCCAGCTCAGTTTTACACATCATAGAATGTGCACTGATGTTTCTAAGACAACTTTATTGGTAATTTCTTGTCTATAATGCATGTATTGAAACATCTTAGAGTACTAAGACAATCTCAGTATGTCTTTAATCTGGGTGGGGGTTGTATTTCAGTAATCACATCCTTATACATGCTGTGACACTCAGCTTGATTTAAGAGTCATCTGCTCCAGCAGTGCTATCTTACGTCAATTAAATTTATATACAGTAGGATTCTTTGTATGTGTGTTCCACCAAGCACCTTTGACCCTGGGACACTCCTGGCTGAAGGTAGTATGGTGCTGTTAAATTACTCTGACATCATTTTCTGTATTTTTTAAATGAGTATTTTAAACCAATGGGGATTTTTTTTCTGTTTTTTCAGCATGATCTAGCTGTTAAAAGTATTGTTTTTTCTAAACAACTGCCATTAGGCTTCTGACAAAAGACTGGTTGGTCCGAAAGTTAGAGCACTTTGTTCTTGTTGTTACATCTGTGTTGGTCCATTAAAAAGTAACAGCTCCTGGGGAAATAGCCACAGCATCTGGGAAAACATCAAATCCCTAACAGGCAAAGCAAGTAAAATACCCCCTCACTACTCAATATCAATGGAATAACTACCCAGGATCCAAAAAACATCACAGATGCTTTCAACAAGGCCTTCGCAGACCTAGGTGGAGTGCTTCACCAGATTTTCTTCTACCCGTGGACAATTCCAACCTAGACAACAACATAGCCCCATCAACAATTCCAAATCCACCCTTCTACCTAAAGATTCTCACCATGGCCGAGGCTAGAAAATATCTGACAAAAGTCCTTGGGAAAACTAGATCCAGTGGTGACTCGCTCAACCTCAAGATCTTAGAGTGCACACTAGATGTACTACTCCCCCCCCAACTAAGATCCTAAACCTCTCACTTATTACAGGTAAGTTCCCACAACTCTGGAAAGCAGCTGTGGTCACCCCATTCTTTAAAAGCGGTGACAGCACCAACCCTGCCAATTACCGGCCAATATCAATTCTTCCCCCTCTCTCCAAAGCCCTGGGGAGGATAGCCTATGGTCAGTTAGTTGAATACTTTAACAAGTACAACCTTCAAAGCCTGCAGCAGCATGGTTTTCGGAAGACCCACAGCACTACCACAGCCTTGGTGGAATTTACTGCTTATATTCACAATGCACTAGATCGGGGGCTCCTGGTTGGGGGGGCTACGTTTATAGACCTCACCAAAGCCTTCAACACAGTTAACCACAATCTACTTCTGCAGCAACTGTCTGTCATTGGGATATCTGCTGATACAGTGGGCTGGTTCCAGAGTTACCTCTCCAACAGAATGCAACAGGTCAAGATCCTTCACGTATTGTCAGACCATCAGAACGTCACCACCGGTGTGCCCCAAGGCTCCATATTAAGCCCACTGCTTTTCAACCTGTTCTTGAGTGAACTCCCTAAAACTTGCCAGAACAAAATCCTCTTATATGCAGATGACACTGTACTCTACATTTCACAGTCAGCACCAGATGCTCTAGAAGAATTAATGCAAACTGACTTCAGCGCAGTAGAAAACTGGTTCCTTAACTCAAGGCCAGTGCATAACTATAGAAAAACTAAAACAATGTTGTTTGCTTTGCATCAAAACTGGTTTAAATCTATCCTCAAAATACATAATATGAAACATGAGATTCTGGATACAGTCAATAGTTTTAAGTACCTAGGGTCACCCTTCACTGCTCTTCTTATAGTCTACACAGATCACATTGCTAAGGCAGCCAAGCGCCCATAGTCCAGCTTTATCGGCACAGGCATTGCCTCATGGATAGGGCCTTAAAGCTTGCTGTTGACAGCTCAGTTCTATTGATCATAGACTATGGCCTGGTTGTTTATGGAGCAGGCTCAGACACTGCCCTTAAAGAGAATAAGACTGTCCTCAACAAAGTCTGCAGACTCGTACTGGGTGCCCTGCTTGACTCACACATGTGAGCTTTACTCTAGCACTGGATGGCTAAACCTGAACAACAGGATTCAATGCCAGGTTCTGCTAGCTAAAAAAAATCTGTTTTGGTCATGTGCCTGTAGACCTGCAAAAACTCCTCAACAATTCCTCCAACCATGGACAAACCAGAGGGTCCGGCAAAGTGGTCTTCCACATACCTTTTCGTCACACTTCGCTGGGGCAACGATCCTTTGAGTATAGGGCCCCTCTTTGGCTAAACTCCCTCAGCGAAGATCTAGTCACGGAACAAAAACTAGGCCCCTTCAAAACCAAATTACAAAAGTACCTGGCTGCTCTCGGCGTGTGTGACTGTGACAGATAACCTTGCCTCCAACAGATAACCTTGAAACCCCTCCACCCCTGTCCTCCCCCTCTTCTTTCTTAATTCCCAAGTCCCTAGCTCACTTTTCCCTTTTGTTCCTCTCTTTTTCTCCTCTCCCTTCCTGATCATCCCTCCACTGATACCACCCCTACATACATTACCCACTGGGGCTCCCCCTCACTTATTTCTCTCACCCCCATATCACCCAGTAACCTGTTTCTGTTCCTCAGCTTCATGAAACCCACTGGGTGGATTCCAAAATTGCTACTACTCCCCACCTATGCTATCCTCTCTACCTCTTCCTCTCGCTAACTTCTAACTATCCTCTCTCTTGAACTTTACCTGCACCAGCACTTAGTTTTTAGCAGCCTTAGGCTCAAATCCTTTTAACCTTTGTGGCTAGTCTCTCCCTTTTGATAATATTACACTGTTTACAGATGTTATACTTTGTATCACCCCAAACTGTTTGTACATTACCATTGATATACACACTTGTTGTTTGAATTTTCTACGCTGTATACTACCTGTATTTTGTTATTGTCTATTGCTGTCTGTACCATTTTGATGTGGAGCCTTTTGTAAGAGCTTGCTAGCTCCAAGGTTTTAATCCGAGAATTCAATAAATAAATAAATTACAAAGACCGCAATAAGAGCTGTTTTAGAAATGTCAACGAAAACTAAAAAATACACTAATGGTGACTCTGAGAATGTCAGAAATACATTTTTACTAAAAGAATATAAGATTTTTTTTTTTGCTGACTAACAAATACTGCTGCTTTAAGGACATGTCTTGTGGTCTTGACTGCAGTTCTTAAGTAATGTATAACCTGTTTATTAAAGACAACTTGATCTGAAGGACCAATTCTCTGGTCCCGAGGGAATCTTTAAGAGACAAGTTCCACTGAACTACATAAGGGACACCATATGTGGTGTTGTTTTGCATAAAATTTTAACACAGTGGGCTGGATATTCAAACTGCACTATTTTGGCAAACGTCCTTGCACTGCACAAAATAGTTGCGCGAAGTGTGTCAGGCGATATTCAAAGGTGGCGCGCCGAGCAACTCCTTTGAATATCCCCACCGACCACAGCCACTGTGCATGGCACAGTGGAACTGCGCCATAACCAGGTTGTCAGAGTGGAGCATTCAACTTGCGGTGGCGCCCAAGTACCATGCATCCATCACGCCAAAATCCCGATATTCAAAGGTGACATGCAAATGGGGCCATAATTCATACAAGGCTCAGGGGTACCATTTGCATCTGATTATAGCCCCATTTGCATGCCATTAGCATGCAGGTGCGCCGATCCCCGAGAACTTGCGCCTGGCGCCCTGCCAGGCAGCAGCCGTCGGGGACCGACACCCCCTGCAGCCCGATCGCGGGCAAAACAGTGTAGAATACTCCCACCACCCCCACTGGCCCGATTGTGGGCATAGTTTAATTCCCCCCCACCAGCCCGATCGTGGGCAGCAATGTGGCTCCCCCCCCGAACGTATCCCTGGTGGTCCAGTGGACCGTACATCCTGATCGCGGGATGGTATTAGGAACCCCAACACATCCCTGGTGTCTGATGTCCCACCCACCCACCCACAAAGCCCTACCCCACTCCCTCCCGGCAGCCAGCGGGCGGCAGCATCCCACCACCTGCCGCCCGCCACCGCCAACTGACTGCCGGTAGACTGCATGCCACGTGGCGCGGTGCAGAGCCAATGGGCGTGCAGCCATACTGTACAAGACAGTCCAGTTTTGTGAATGAATCGGCTGTCGCCCTTGGCTCTTGCACTGCCCAATGGGCATACCAGCCTCACAGGCAGTCAGTTGGTGGCGGGCGGCAGGTGGGTGGGATGCTGCGCCTGCCGGCTGCCGGGGGAGTGGGGTGGTGGGGCTTTGTGGGTAGGTGGGGTGGGGACACTAGACACCAGGGATGTGTTGGGGGTTCTAATACCATCCGGGGGAATTAAACTATGCCCCCGATCGGGCCAGTGGGGGTGGTGGGGGGATTCTAACTGTTTTGCCCATGATCGGGCTGCAGGGGCACAGGAGTGGGTGAGGGCCAGCCACAGGTGGCAGCTGCTGTGTTGCGCCCTGTAATGCAGCAGCTCACCTGTAGGTGGCCCTCGACTTGATCCTTTTTTGCTCAAAGTGGTGCAGGCGCGGGTTGGGGTTCGCGCCTGCTGATCTCACCAGCCCGGCTGAATATCGGGCTGTGCAGTTACTCATGGTTCCTCCCCTCCAGTTCAGCATGCATTCATTTGCATTGCGCTGTTGCTCAGCCTGTTTTCAGTGGTGCAACTGCCTCTTACTGAATATCGCGGAATGGCGCAAGTTCGGACTTGCGCAGGCGCAACCCTATTGCGCATGGTCCAACCCTTTTGAATATCTGGGCCAGTAAGTACACTGTGCACAGCATTTCATAAAACAGAAGCACTGTATACAAAGAAAGATGCTAATTATACAATGGGGGAAGGAAATCCAGTAACCCGATTGGTCAGCTGGGGTCTTTACTCATGGGTAAATCCAAGCATAACCCACAGGTAATGTTCCAGTCCTCCGAGCTGACTGATATGCAAAAGTACAAAATAAACAGGGGAGGGTCTGAAGGGGAAGGTATGCCTATTTGTGGATGACACAAAAATCTGCAATAGAAGGGGGTGTTGAAAAGATGAGGGAGAACCTTAAAAGCTAGAGGAATGGTCTAGAGTTTGGCAACTAGATTCAATCCAAAAGGGCAGGATCATACACATGGGGCACAAGAACCTGGGGGCAACATACAAACTGGGAAGGAAGTACTGACAGTCACGAAGCAGGAAAAGAGACCTGGGTGTTATCATCTCAGATCACCTTAAGGCAGCTAGACAGTGTGACAAGGTGGTAGGAAAGGCTAGCTGAATGTTCAGATGCATAGGGAGATGTATCACCAGTAGAAAGAGGGAGGTAATAATACCCTGTATAAGACACTGATAAGACCCCACCTTGAGTACGGTGTGCAGTTCTGGAGGCCCTATCTCAGAAAAGACATAGACAGGGTGGAGGTGGCAGAGGAGGCAACTAAAATGGTACATCGTCTACATGGGAAGACCTATAAGAAAAGACTAAAGGACTTAGATGTGTATTCCTAGAGGTAAGGAGGAGAAGGAGATGACACAAAACATTCAGATACCTCACTGATATAAAAGAGTACAGGAAGGAGCATCTTCCAAAATAAAAGATGCTCAAGGACAAGGGGTTGGAGTATGAAGTTAGAGGGGGGAAGGCTCAGGGGTAATGTGAGGAAGTACTTTTTCATGGAGAGGTTGTTAGATGCTTGGAATGGCCTCCCAGAGGAGGTGGTGGGGGCTAAAACAGTCGTGGGATTTAAAAATGCATGGGATAGACATAACGGTATCCTGGAAGCAGGGGGGTGTCCAGATTTCAAGTAGGACATCGGGTCTCACAATAGGTAAGGAATTGATCAGGCAGACTAGGTGGGCCAAGAGGTCCCTATCTACAACAACTTCTGAGTATATATGTAATACATCTTTTTACGGCTCACGATAGTGAAAGCTATGCTGACGTATCACAACATGGGAGAATAGAAAGGGGGCTGTGGAAGGTGGGACCAGATAACGAAAACATGACATTATATTTTCTTCGCTCTCCCTCCCCAGTGGAGTTGAAGCACATATATGCATGAATCAGTGCATGCCTTCTCTGTCTCTCTCTCTCTCTCTAACCCCCCCGTAAAGCGTCAGACTTCAAGCAAATGCCCTTCCTCGCTCTCTTGATCCCTCAGCTGCTCCCTAGCCCAGTGACATCCCTAGTGACTAGTGGCACATGAGCGACAGACTTCAAGCAAGCATGCTTCCTCACTCTCTCTCTCTTTCTCTCTTCCTCTCAGCTGTTCCTGGCTAGATGAAATCTCTGGTGACTAGAGGCCACATAAGTGACACACCTCAAGCCAGCACTCCTCTCTCTCTGTCTCTCTTCCTCCTTGGCTGTTCCCTAGCCCAACAAAATCCCTTATGACTAACCCCCCACCACCCTTTCCCTGGCTCAATCATGATTAAAATATCCCTAGTTTCTAGCAGTTCCCCCTCTCTCTCCCAAATCAACAATAGGGAGACAACACGAGAGAGAGCGAGAGAGAGAGAGTGTGTGTGTGTGTTACATATTAGGTATTCTGGGTAAATGAATAGTAAAACAAGGCCCTTTGGGCCAGTGGCACTGAGGGTTGAGGCGCTGGACGCCACACCTCGAGCCATGCTGGCGACCCGAGTTCGGGAGCAAGCTCGGGTGCCGGGGGTCGGCAGGGGAGGGACCGGATTCAGCACCTGGCGGGCTGCTCTCCTGTCCGGGGGGAGGGCACTGGGTCGTCCATAGCTCTGGCAACCCCTGGTGGAGATCAGGGTGCCGCAGAAGCCCGGACAGCATGTCTCAGCGTGCCTGACGCTAGCAGAGTTGCCATGTGCATAAATGTCAGGGGGTGCGCATGTAAGGGAGGAATGGGAAGAAAACAGAAAAACCCGGCGAGTGGGGATAGGCGACGGCACCTTTCCTCCAAAGCCCAGTGCCGGATCTGACTGGGGCCAACCCTCATTGCTCCTCCGCCCTGCCCTCTCTAGCTTGCCAAAGTCTGTCTCTTAAGGAGCCCAAAGTAGTGCTCAGGCTACCCTCCCTGGGCAGGTTAAACCAGGGGTGCTAGCAGCAGGAGTGGAGGGAGTGAGTGGGGCTTAGATCGCATTGGATCTCTGGCGGGCAGGTACATAGAAAGGATGCCCAAGAGAGTTCCCCCTTGCTGTGATAGGAAGAAAATAAAGTTGAAAAAAAAAAACAAGGCCCTTCCATATGCTTTGGGATGCAATATGTATGAATGGTACTATATAAAACCAAGTTCGCTTCCTTCTCTATGTTAATATACATCAGCATTTGTCATGTGTAATATTTTTTCATGAAGCAACAGACTTCAAGCAAGCAATGCCTCTCAGGTGATTCATTACTGCCACCTGAAAATGTTGTGAGCACTCAGTTTCTGCGGGTTGGTTGAACTCTTTGCTGACAATTTTAGCCATAGTTACTTGCGGGTGCAATATTGATTAATCTTTGAGCTCATGATGAGGGTTGCATAAACTGGCATTTATTTGACTAACAGAAAATGGATGAACAAGTCATTGCTGAAGCTGCAGAGATAAATTGTTTTATGGTTGCAGCCAGTGGAGGATGGGTTAGTTTGTTTTCATTAAACTGGTGCTACAGCAAACATTTCAAATTAGACTACAATAATAGTTGGCTGAGTGTCAGCGTTCCATTAGAAAGATAAAATAATATATCACATAATCTAAAGAAGAGTGGGGACTGTTGTGACCATATAATAAGGTATTAAGTGTCGCATGGTTCAATTGGCAGCACATCTGCCTCTGGGCTACAAGGCTATGAGTTAAGGTCCAACACTGGGATTGGGCTCTCACCATCATCACTGGCACCCAGTACTGGGGAGTGCTGTGTACTGTCAGGGTGTGAAACATAGAAACATAGATACTGACAGCAGATAAGGACCATTAGGCCCACCTAGTCCGATCATTTTCCCCTACCTACTATAACACTGCAGACCCTGCCGTCTCCAGCTGTGCCCCCTTCCCACCATGTAAGGTTCCATATTCCCTATCCCATGCATTCTTGAAGCTCATTACCATTTTGCCCCAACACCTCCACTGGGAGGCTATTCCCAGTATCTGCCTCTTCCTGTGACGATGCACTTCCTCACATTACCCCTCAATCTCCTCCCCTCCAGCTTCATAGCATGACCCTTTGTTCTTGAGCATCTTTTCTTCTGAAAAATGCTTCCCTCTTGAACTTTATTTATACCTGTAAGGTATTTGAATGTTGCTATCATATCCCCCCCCCTTTCCTCCAGAGTGTACATATTGAGGTCCTTCAGTCTCTCCTCATAGGGCTTATGATGCAGATCCTGCACCATTTTGGTTGCCCTCCTCTGGACCACCTCTACCCTGTCTATGTCATTCCAGAGATGTGGTCTCCAGAACTGGACACAGTACTCTAGGTAAGGTCTCACCTGTGATCTATACAGCGGCAACACCACCTCTCTCTTTCTGCTGGTGATACCCCTCCCTATGCAGCCTAGCATCCCACTAGCTCTACCCACTGCCTTGTCACACTGTCTGGCCACCTTTAGGTCATCAGATATGATTAGGGCTGTATTTTTCTCACGGTAAAAACTTGGCAATTTCACAGTGCATTCATGGAAAAAATTGTCTATTTCATGGTACATCACAGACTAAAAATAGATATTTATTGAAGTAGATAATTTTTAAGTTTCTTTATTATACAATCCATGTGAAAATAAAAGAAAAATAAAGCATCAGAATCAGCAGCTTTTGATTTACTTCAGTTCATGGATCAAGTGTAAATCGTCAGCAACAGTCCAGTTCTGCATTAGTTAAGCTGAATTGACTATTGCACCGAAGTTGCATTGGACTGTTTCCCTCTGTGTCAGGATTTTTAAATTTGTGCCCTGTGGTGTATTTATTGCCTAGAAGTGCTGGTATTCTTTCTCCAGCTGAGTACTCCAGCAGAGGACAACTGGTGGATGGCAGACCCCGCTATCCATATTCTGCTGTTAGGACTGTATTCCATTTGTCAGCAGTGCCTGGAGTTGTGACTGAGCTGAGCTGGCAGCTAAAATATCTAGGAAGTGTCTGCAGGATGTTGCAGTTAACATCTGATCCCCTGTGAATTAGTAGGAGCCTGGGGCAGCCAGATCAGCCATCAGCAACAGTCCGTGAGCTTACGTTAAGTTTCTCATGGACCAAATGTAACCAAGGTGTTCTCAGTCTCCGCAGCAGGAGAGCAAGTCAAGAAGCCCACCACTACAATTGGACACAATTGGGGATTTTCACAGCAACATTACGTATTTCACAGCATAGGTTAAATTTCATGGAAATCATAAAATCTGTGACACCTGTGAAAAAAATACAGCCTTAGATATGATTACTCCCAGGTCCCTTTTCTGTTTGGTGGTGGTTAATACTATCCCCTCCATTTTGTACTCCGCCACTGGGTTTCTGTGCCCCAAATGCATGATTTTGCACTTCTTTGCATTGAAACCCAGCTGCCACACCCTTGACCACTCCTCCAACTTTCCTAGATCACTATTCCTTTTTTCCACCACCCCTTGGAGTGTCTACCCTATTACAGATTTTAATGTGGAATACCTTACCTTCTAGCCCCTCTGCAGTGTTGCTAAGAAAGACATTAAAGAAGACCAGTCCCAGTACAGCTCCTGTGGCATCCCGCTTGTCGCCATCCCTTCCTCGAGTGAATTCCATTTACCACCACCCTCTGCCTCATCCCTAACTAATTTCTCACCCAGTTTATCACCTTAGGACCCACTCCTAGGCTTCCCAGCTTGTTTAAGAGTCTCCTATGTGGAACGGTGTTGAATGCCTTACTGAAATCTATATAGGCCACATCCACTGCTCCACCCTAAACCAATTCCCTGATCACCCAGTCAAAGAAATCTATCAGATTTGTTTGACATGATCTCCTTCCAGTGAATCAATGCTGCCTCGGATCCTGAAGGCCACCGGATTCCAGATATTCTACAATCCTCTCCTTCAGTAGTGATTCCATTACGTTCCCCACCACTGAAGTCAAGCTGACTGGCCTGTAGTTGCCAGATTCATCTTTGCTTTCACTTTTGTGAAGTGGGACTATATCTGCCCTCCTCCAGTCCTCCGGAACCACTCCCGTCTCCAGTGTGTGGTTGAACAGTTCTGTCAGAGGTGCATCCAGCACCTCCCTGAACTCCCTTAATATCCTAGGATGCACCCTTCTGGCCCCATTGCCTCATCACTTTCAGATTTGTAGGTTCCTCAGATCCTTTCCTTTGTAAATGGACTAGTGTCTACCTCCCTTCCTTCAATGTTCCTGGCCCTTATCTGTGGTCCCTCACCTTCCCCTTCCTCTGTGAACATAGAACCTGAAAAATACCTTGTCCCCTTTCTGCGCTGCCTGGTCTATTTTCTCCTCTGTCTGTGCGTTTGTGCCCCCAATTGCTTTCCCTGCCTCCCTCTTTTTCTCCTGATACACCTCTCTATCATCCTGTCTCTCGCTATCTCCTTATACCTCCTGAATGTTAACTTTTCCCTTACCTTCCCAGTCACCTCTTCTGAGAACCATAGCGGTCTGTTTTTCCTCTGCTCTTGCTTACTTGTCTGGACTTGGAGGTTTGTTGTCTACTCTCTCAATCCTTTTGAGATTTGCCCACTGTTCCCCCATGTCCTCCTCTCAGCCAGGGCATCCCTGAGGCATCCCCATCTTTTTAACATTGGCTCTCCTCACCTTTGTGTGGTTCGATCCTGCTGCAATACTTGCATTGAACCACAATGTACAGTGATCACTGGTCCCCAGGTGGCCACCCTCTGTGACATCTGCAACACTGTCCCTGTTGGTGAGTTCAAGATCCAGTACTGCCCCTCATGAGTGAGATCCTTTACTAGTTTGCCTGAGGAATTCTCCCTGCAAGGAGTCCAGGATGTCCCTGCTCCTAGCTGAAGCTACAGCTGTGATGCTCCATTCTGTATCTAGCAGATTGAAGTCCCCCACCAGAAGCACCTCTCCCTTGTTTATTCAACTCCCTTTCCCCCCCAACCCGGTATTGGAGGTTCGTAGAATACGCTAGTGTGAATAGTGGCTCTCTTCCCTGTTTCTAGGGTGACCCACAGTACCTCCACTGGGAGTATTTTAAAAAGCCAAAATTCAGAATTTCGACACCCAGGATCCTGAGCCCGAAATTCCGACATACCGTGTGCCCGATGGACCACCATCCTGACGATAAGCCGACTCCCAAACTTGCCATATACGAATTTTTGATTATATTATTTGGGGGTGGGGGCATTCCCCTTCCATCTACAAACAAGGCATAAGTGCAGCATCGGCTTTCATCCATTGTGATGGTGGTCCGTTGGGCAATCGGCGAGATGGAATGTCAGTCTCGGGACTGTAAGCATCGGGATGTCAACTGTTGGAATATCTTGATATAGCCTCCACCCCTTCCTGATCTCTCCCTGTATCTCGGTAGCCTTTATGCTATCCTCACATAAAAAGCCACTCCCCTCCCACCTTTTTCTCCCCCCACCCAGTCCTTTCTGAACAGAGTGTAGCCTGGTATGACTATATCCCAGTCATGGCTCGTATTGCACCATGACTCGGTAATGGCAACAACATCCGGGTCAGCCTATGCCCTGGGTGGCCTCTAGACCCGAGGTTTTGTTTCCCAGACTTCGAGCATTTGCACATATGGCCTTCCAGAATGTGCTACCACCCTGTTTGTCATCATCCCCTGTCCCCTTTTGCCATCTCTCCTTACCCTCTCTGCACTCAGTCCCATGTTTCTTCCCTTCTACCACTTTTGGTACCCTTTGGGATTTCTTTCCCTTAGGTCTCTCCCTACAGCCTACTTCAGTTTTGGGGGGCAGTTTATGTCTCCCCATTTCCTTCTGTCACCCCAACCCCAGCTAGTTTAAATGCCAGGCAGTGTAACATTTAAACCATTCATTAAGGACTGTGGTTCCCCTCCCAGATGGATGCAGGACATTTCCCATGTGTGAGGCCTCTATCCTCCAGGTGAGACCCAATTTCCAATGTAGCTGAACCCTCCTCTCTGCAGTCCTTCAACCATGTGTTGGAGCTCCTGGTACAGTACCCTATCCTTCCCCCTGTCATGAACAGGTAGCACCTCAGAAAAGGCCACTCAGCGTGCTGCCTGCCTAAGATCCTTCCCTAACTCCCTAAACTCATCCTGTACTATCCTAGCCTCATTCTTATCCAGGTCATTGGTCAAGGTGGACTATGACATCCAGCTCTTCCTGTCCAGCTTCCTAGCGATCCTCAGGATCCGCTCCACATCCCTCTGAACAGTGACGCCAGGTAGGTACCTAACCTCCTCTCCTTCCTGTCCCCAGACCTATCCCCTAATAATTGAGT
The DNA here is from genome assembly GCA_016271365.2 of Neoceratodus forsteri. Lineage (NCBI taxonomy): Eukaryota > Metazoa > Chordata > Ceratodontiformes > Ceratodontidae > Neoceratodus > Neoceratodus forsteri. The sequence goes on along the minus strand of CM028131.1, from coordinate 1,650,696,407 downwards.
CCCCACTAGAGCTGCTTCTTCCTCCTTCTCTGGGGTCATCTACCATGAACCATGGGGTCTCCATTATGGAGGACTCCAACATTCTGCTTGGTCACTACTGTAGTGCCTCCATGGGACAGTCCTGCCCTGCCAGACCTGCGTAGGAGTTGTGTAGTGGTACTATCTGGGGGATGTGCCTCTGATCTACCACCCTCACCCTTACTAAGCCCACCATGGTCCAGCTGCCCTTCCTTCTTGGCAACCTTCAGGGCAGCGGTGGCAGACTTAGTGGTCCCTGGAGTGGGAGGAGGCCCTCAAATCCTAGCCAACTCAGCCCGCAGACAAGCAATCCTCCCAGCCCAGAGAGGTGCATGCAGATGGGGCAGCACCGTAGTCTCAGAAAGTCTCCCTGAAACTGCCACCCCAGCCACTGCACTGCACCCTCCCAGCGTATCTGTTATCTGCCCTGCTTGTTTTTGTTTTGCTTACTTTAACTCTTTTCACCTCTACCCTAGATAGGGTGTTTTACCTACTTCCCATTTGTTGCTTCTGTGAAACCCTTGTTGTATCCCTACCTAGATAGGTGTTTCACCTAATCCAAGCTTTGTATACTCTAGTCCTTTTGTACCCTACAAGATAGTTTTTTCACCTAAACTCAGTCTTTTACTTACTCTAACCACCCCTCTTTTTTATCTCTACCCTGGATAGGGTGTTTCATCTATCCCCAAATTTTAGCGTGACCCTACCACACCTCACTCCCTTGCATTGCGTGAGCTACGACAAGAGCTAACCAAGAATCTTACCTTTGTTGAAAGGTAGATATCCTGGTGCCTTGCTTCCTCCTGCTATTTTCTGGTGCCTTGTTCACTCCTTTTCTGTACCTCTGTCTCCCTTCTGCAGTGCAGAGTGTCCGGCCACTGGCTGCATAGCTGGGCTGACTGCAGTGGGCAGACTCCAACGTCCCTAGCGCATTTGTCCTTTGCGTGGGGGGCCACAGCAGAAGAGGCCACTTGGAGGCATAGTCCTTGTATAGCAGCAGTGTCTTCCTGGTCCCAGCCATCCCTTGCCTCTGATTGGCTGCCTGGGGGCCAGAGGCATAATCTGTCCTCTTGCTTTATGCTGATTGGCTCCTGCCAATCAGCTTTGTAGGAGCATCAAGCTCTGCTATTTTTGTTCCCTGCCTCTGAGCAGAGGGGTTGTGCTGCTGAGCCTGTGGACCCCCTCTGGCGGATTCTGCTCTCCGATGTGTTGTGTGCCACTGTGGAACACACAGACTGCTGCACGGTTTAAATCCCGGTCTTCCTGGTCCCAGCTGGTCCTTTGCCTCTGACTGAGTTGCCTGGTGGCCAGAAGCATGGTCTGTCCACTTGCTTTATGCTGACTGACTCCCGCCAATCAGTCTTGTAGGAGCGTCAAGCTCCTCTGTTTTTCTTCCCTGCTACTGAGCAGAGGGGTCATGCTGCTGTGCCTGTGGACCCCCTCTGGCGGATTGAACAACATGTGATAGCCTTTGGATAAGACATTAAACCAAGGTCCCTTCTCCCCATCTCTGGTGCTGTCCTGGTGGGTGTCCAGGTGGAAGTAAAAGCACCTAAAGCACTTTTTGCAAGAGTAAGGGAGTTTTATTGAGGGGAAAAGGGGATAGCAAAATACAAACAAAGCAAAATCATAACAATTATCTTACAAGTGTGTACACATATTTACAACGGTAGCCTGGTAATTGTTGCATCATTCCAGTATAATCTAAAGGTAAATACCAAATATTAAACTTGTAATATACAAGATTTCTATTTCCTTACTAACCGGTTTATACAGTGTAAAGCATATTTTGACAGGATTTCCATAAGGCTCTTAGTTGTGATTTGGATACCTTTTTTGCATCCTCTTCATAAACATTAAGTACAGAAATAGTTCAATTTATTAAGATACTATCTAGTAAAACATTTTGTTGCTGTGAGACCTATTTACATCTGGCTTGCCAGATATAGTATTTTAAGACTGCAAATATTACTTGAAGAGTTTCTGTGTGGAAATCCTTCCACTGCTGTGAGTATATACCTAGTATTATAGTTTCATAATCCAGATTTAAAAAGAGCTGTGTGCCACTGTGTGACAGATAAGACCAAAAGGCTTTAACATATTCACATCTAAGAAAAATGCTTTTATGCGTTTAGGATTTGATTGCAGTTAAGCCTTAAAAATATCTTTCTGTCTAGGTTTGTGTTTGTTGTTGTTTTAACATTCATGCATCCGTGAATGCTTAACCATAACATATCCCATGTGTATTTTGGTAGTCTGGTATCTGTAACTGTGGAAGTGCTACCTTGTTGTGTTCTACCGGGTATTGTAGAATATCTAGATCTGTAGTACAAGAAGCATCCATCAATGTATTATATAACCCCTGTCTGTTAAGGGTTATTGTCAAATTATAAGGTACTTTCCATTTTATCAGTTGTTGGAATAAGGGTCTAGTAAAATCTGGAACTATCTGTGTTGCCTTTAGGAGTCTGCTTTTGTTTTGTGACCATGCCAGCTTGCAAACACATTCTATTACCCTTGAAATAATTGTGTGACTATTGAAGAATTTTTAAGTTCTATTTATCTGTTAACAAAGGGGCCTATTCCCAAACACCCACCTACAGATGCGAGGCATGTAAGTGACATGCACAACGGCATACGACAGTATCCCGTGCACACTACACCATGGTGGCATTCATAAAAACAGCACGCCTGCCCAGGAGAGGCAGACTACTAACTATGCACCACAGAAATTATGTGCGCACCTAGGAGGCATGGCTGTGTAGCAGTGTGCACATGGCACTGTTTGCACACACAAATTGCACTATGTCACCCAGGTACATGGACCAGGATGCACAGCAATATGCAGGGCAGAGGGCAGCCATAAACCCCAGGTGCACAACACAGGCACACAAGGTGCACTAGTGAATGGCCAACATGCACAGCCACATGGGCACAGCACCAGGCAGATGCCACTGTGAGGATACCCCACAGCATGCAGGATGCAGGGTGACACCCCCACAAGCCACCCAATGGTGGATATGGCAGACACTGGAACTGGGGAATGTGCAGGACACCAGGCACAGCACTATAGTGGAAGAGACAGACACAGATGATGAATCCACAGTATGGCATGCCATCCACCAAACAGCAATGGTGAATTCCAAGGGGGCACTGTGGACACAGTGCGATGGACACACAGAGGTGCCAGCAACACAAGAGCATGGGTGGCAATCCCCCACCCTGTCCATGTGCTAAGACAGTACCCCTGGACTGCAGGGTAGGGTGGAGGATGGGAAACCAGAGATGCAGGCAGCCCCCATGCCCCCTGACTCAGCCATTAACATGGGGTATGGACCACACGTGGGCCCAGAGCACAGCCTGTGCATGCCATCACCACACATGGCAGACACCATTATGAAAATGAACACACCCAATGGCCCAGATGAGTGCCTCAGCCTAGGGATCACCTGTGCATGCCAACAGTGTGACCACGGCACAGGCAACGGTGATGGAGGCAAGGCCAGTGCCCCCACAGCACAACCATGCACCGCAGGCAAGTGCCATGTGTAGAAGGCTGCCAGCTGAGAAGTATAATGACCCCAAACCCCAATGGTGGACACACACCACTATCAGGAATGAAGAGGACAACAGTGTATGCATAAGAAACATCTTAATAATGGGATGCCACAGAACACAAAACATGGGCCACACAGGCCAACACAAGCAGTCTACCACTGGCTCCCCCAGTCCTCCTCATCCTCCGAGTCCTCGCTTGATCCTGGAGGGGTGGGTTCTGAATGGCTGAGGAGGCACAGCACAAGGCGACCCAGTGGTCCATGATACACCTGGAAGAGAAAAGTGAGTATCAAAAACCCACTCTTGGGGTCAGGTCCACTGAGCTCACAGTGCCCACCCTTAAGTGCAATCCATGATGGAGGGGAACAGGGATACCCTCCTCATCCTTTTTGAATGCCCACTGATGTCACGACTGCACCTCTGCCACAAGGATCCAGAGCATCCCTCTAACTCTGGATAAGGGCACAATACCAGTCTTGAGTCTTGTGGTCAAATATGAACCCTTCCTTGGCTATTACACAAAGGAGGAAGACCCCTGTGTCACACTCTCTTTGGGGTAGCAGTGTAAGCTTGATCTGGCCTTCTCCCTATGGGACATGCAACAGCCTGGTTCAAAATCCCTACAGACTTTCCCTGAGACTTTAGTATTCTCCCTGTCCTTCCAGATTCTTTACAGACCCTTTTTTCAATTTGGTTGCTTATGGTGGCCCTCTAAGCAAGTAACAGTTGTCACTGATTATTAATAAACCTTCTACAGTCACACATACAATATAATAAATTCTCGTTCAGGCAGATATTCTTTAGAAAAACAAAAGTTTTACTAAAGTACTTCAATAAATATGTTTACAACTAAAAAGAACATCCACTAATTTGGGTTACAGTATACATAAACAGAAAAAAATGGAAAAATGTACAGTGAAATGCACTAAAACTGTTAGCTAAAAAGTGTACTTTATTTTTGCAGTAAATTGAAGTCCAGAAAAGTAGATGAAGGTTCTCAGTTACTTTTAGTCCTTGACAGCCACACTGGGTCTCAATAGTTTGGCTTCTGATGTGTGTCAAGCACAGTGTCCAGATGAAAGTGTGTGTCCAAATGCCCTGATCTGGGCTATTTACAGTGTTGGCTATCCCAATCTGTGAATAGAGGCTGGTCCTTCCATTTTAGGCCACCAGGTGGCACTCTTGCGTTTCCCCAACACAATGTTCTGCCACCTGGTGATGTTACCCAGCCTATATTTATGACATCTGACTTTACAATCTCACACAGGTCTGTTAGAAGGATGTGTTCTTTCCTATTACCTCACAAAATAAAGTACACTATTAACAGTTTCCTAGGATCAAAGCATTCGGTTTTTCTTGAAGTGAAAAGGGCTATCTCCTGACATTTTATTACTTCTGTTTCCCTTGGGTAGTTAACTTAGAGGAAGACTCTTTGATCAGCTATCCACAAGGTTTTTGACAATAACTTGTCATTTTCCTGGCAAGCAAGGCTGGCCTGCAGGTTAAAAGAAGGTCAAACCCTTTTTAAAAATCTAGGGCCAGATTCACAAAAGGTTATGCATGACGCAAAGTAACTTGCACCAAAAAAAATGGTGCAAGTAGCACTTTGCGCAATGAGTTGTGACATTTGGGATTCAGAAAAGCAGCTTGTGACATATTGCAGGCTGCTTGCACCAAGGTGGACATTGGCCACTATTTGCACCATAAACCCCACTGTGACATGGCGCAAGGGGGTTTATGGCAGCAGTTGCACCCTATTCAGGAAGGGCAGCTGCCAAGTCCCCAAATTGGGATTCAGAAACAACCCCTGGTGGACATCCGTCAAAGAACATTTATGCCAGCTATGAGCTGGCGCCCATGATCTTGCCATGCACCAGGGTGCCAATGTGCCCCATTGTTAGAAATATAGCCCCTCATAGGCTACAGCCCCAACAGTCTCATTCCCCAAGTCTGTATCACATGAAGCCCATATGGGCTTGCAGACACCCCCTCCCACATGCCCAGATCCCCAACAGAACTGATAGAGGAGCCTGTGTGGGCCATCGCCTCTCCCAGTCCTGAACCCTGATTGACATAACATAGATGCCCTTATGGGCTATCGGAATCCCCCCAGCCCAATCCTCAATCCCCTTTCCCTGCCCCCAAAATGCCATCCCAGTAATGAACTAAACAATACTGTAATCCAACATGCCCAATATAGCTCTAGTGTTCTAGTAGCCCCCCACCCGGCAGTGCCAGCCCACTCTGCCCCCTACCCATACCCAGTTGGCAACTGGCACAGACCACCTCTCACCACCATGGCCAGCCACCGACTAAGCTTTGCTTTGAGTGTGTACTGTAAATACACACACTCAGTGAATGACAGTTGCGGTATGGGGGCCGGGGGCTGGCACTGCTGGTGAGGGGTGGGGACCACTAGACCACCAGGGCTATATTGGTATGTTGGATTACAATATTGTTTAGTTCATTACTGGCATGGTATTTTGGGGTGGGGAAAGGAGACTGGGGAGTGGGCTGGGGGGCGGTTCCAATAGCCCATAACGGCTTCTACGTTATGCCAATCGGGGTTCGGGATTGGGGGAGGTGATGGCCCACAAGGGCTCCTCTACCAGTTCTGTTGGGGACTGGGCATGTGGGGGGGGGCATGACCCACTGCCAGGCTCACTTCTGTGGGTGCATCTGCCACCCACCCATCCCACGGCTTGCGACATTCTTGGGGGCTGCACCCTTTGTTGGATTGATGCCGCAAGCCACAGGATGCAGGTTCTGGGACCCTGTATGATTCTGAATCAGGTGAAGGGTCCAGGACACAGGGGCTATTTGTGCAAGCTGCCATTGTTGCAGCTTATGGCCAACTTTTGTGAATCTGGTCCCTAGTTTTTTCCCTAGGTGCCTTTGTGCTGACACTGGCAGGGGTGTCAGCAGGCATACGCACTGTACTCAACAGAGTACAGTAAAAAAAATTCAGACGGGCAACAAATCAGGCAGGGGCAACAAAAAGAGGAAAGCAAGGACATTGTGAGTCACATTGTGTCTGTGTGGCGCTGAACCCTTTCGGCTTTGTTGTTCACTATGGGACACTGATGCCACCTGCCAAATACACAAACAAGAGCAACTTACCAGGCAGGCAGAAAAACAAAGGACGGAGGATTACAGGAGGAAAATGATTACTTGAACTCAGACATGGCTAGTGGGGGGCAATGGTGTGGTGTGGCAGCCCATATTTTGGTTTATGTTTACATAACAGGGGCAAAGTGCATCAGTTTTGAGTACAAGTTTAAAATTCCTACACCCCTGGACACTGGCATGTCTTGGCATGTACATATACACAGAATTACATCAAAATCTAAATAGATATATCTTCATGGCAAAAAACTCTATTTAATGCATCAGTTAGGGTTGTTCCACAGCGACAAAAGCGTGAAAATTCGGTGTTAGGGTGCCACCCTTGCACCGCCCACCCGCCCCCCACCAACAGGCATCGGGGTATGCATTGCATTAAACAGAGTTTTTTGCCATGAATTTCCCTTCTTTTTGAGAATGTGCACTATAAATAGTGAATGGAATGTGGTGGTGGCCCTTTGGGCCCCGCGCTCCCACCACGTTAATTTTTGTCACTTCACTGCGCTAAAACTGTATGACTGACCGAAATGAAAATTGGTAAATGAAGACATATACCATACCACAACATGTATAACAAATGTTATCTGAATCTGTTCAACAGTTGCGAAGCGTCACACCGTGAAAACTGCGCAGGAGTGCCGGAAATAACATTTTTGCCACTTCGCTACACAAGAACCATATATCTGACAGAACCAAAAATTGTAAAAAGACATGTACTATAGCACACCGCAGTGTCCACAATTGTGTGTGTACATTTGTTCAACGGTCGCATACGCCATGAGCAAACAACGAATATGCACAATTCAGCAACCGTAAGTGCCAGCAACCCAAACATTGGCACAGTCAAAGATGAATTATAAATCTTTGTACATTCTAAATGCCAGGAAAATCGGACACACGATTCAGAAGTTATGGAAGTGTAATGAACCAAATTTTCATTCGTTGGAGTGGCATAATTCTGCACCTGTTGATGTTTTACACACCGAAGCACTGCAAGGCATCTCCATACCACAAGGCTACCTATCCTATAAATTTCAAGCCAATAGCACCATGCAGAACTCTAAGCACAAAATGTTAACTGTGTCAAGCAGTATCTACGCAGTGAATTCTTTTTTCCAACATGTAAACAGCATTATTCACATCCCCAGGACATCCACTCAACACCCTCCAAATTTCATGTGAAAAGACCAAACCGTTCCAGAGATATTCAATATTTACATTTCTGCACCTTTAAGAAGTCTTCCACCACAAAATGGAGGAAATCGTGGCTGAAAATGCACTAAAATGGTGGACCTGGCAGCCGAAAAATCTGTAACTGTGAGGGGGACCAACTTCAAATTGCAATAACTCTGGAAAGGAACAACATTTTTTCACCAAACAAAAACTGTCATGTTCCTTGAACATGTCTTTCTATAAGAAAGGTTTCAGATCAATCAACCACACACTGGCTGCGCTATGCATCACAGAAGGCAGTGCAGAAAAATAGCAAAAAACAATGTTTTGCACTGCACTACGCAAATGCAAAAACACAAATAGTAATGTTAACACAAACGGTGATGGCAACAGTGAGGTAAAAGAAAATAGTAATGCTAAATGTAACGCAAATGCAAGCGCAAACGGTAACGCACACAGTGATGCAAACAGAAACGATAACGTAAACAGTAAGAGAAATGCAAGCGCAAACATAAATGAAAACAGAAATGGTAACGCAAACAGTAACACAAAACACTAACGGCAACAGAAACGCAAACGGTTACAAAAACAGTAACAAAAATGCAAATGGTAACAGAAACGCAAATGGTAATGGCAGCGGTAATGCGGAAGGAAACAGTTACGCACTCGACAATGGAAACGCAAATGCTAAGGCCAACGGAAATGCAAACGCTAACGGTAACGAACATGCAAACAGTAACAGTAATGCAATTGGAAATGCAAACGGTTACGGTAATACCAATGATGATGCCAAAGGAAACAGTAGTGCTTACACAAATGCAAATGGTAACGCACATGGTGACGCAAAAGTAAACGCAAACAAAAATGGTAACGGAAATGCAAATGGTAACAGTAACCCAAACGCAAGTGCAAATGCAAATGCAAAGGGTAACGCACACGGTGGCGTAAACAGAAACGCTAACGCAAACGTAATGGAAATGCAAGCGGAATCACTAACGGTAACAATAATGCAAACACACACCATTTTTTCCCCCCAAAAGGTGCATTCAGTAGCACAGTGAATACAAAGAATGTATGCATAATAATAGCCCTCGGAGCAGAAAATGAGCACTTGGAATACTAAATTCCTTATATCTCAGGAACCGTACAACGTAGAAAAATTTTTTAAATCTCATATTATTTATGACTTTCCAGGCTAGTTTTGTACTTAGCCCCCTAGTGTGGCACTAAGCATTCTACTGACGAAAAGTCTGTATCTCGAACCGTTTTTCAGATACAGGCCCCGAAAGACGCCGTAATGTCATCCTATGGGAAAAATAGTCAAATTCAGATTGTCATAACGTTGCAGCCCTCTAATATTTTGTTCCAAACCACCAAAAGGGCACATCTGTGGGATCTTGGCTTTCTTCCCTCAAATTTCAGCCCAAAAGACCAAACCGTTCTTTTTGCAGCAGGGTGGCAAAGATTCCCTTTGTTTTGGCCATAGTGTCATAAAGTGCTTTTCGCAAATCACGACACTTTCAGCAAATGAAATCACTGAAAGTGTTGCATATGTGAAAGATACTTTGTCACACTACTTTTACAAACATTTAAAAACATATTTCTGGGGTGTTTTACCCCCAAAAAGACATGGCTAACATCATCAGGGCTCGACAAGGTGAACACAACAAGAATTGTGTCCCTAGAGGGTCCCAGATTTAAATGCCAAACATTTCTGTGACCACCAACTGAAAACAAGATGGCCGATTTACGACACTACAAGGGTCATTTCCGAAAGTAAAAAGTGCATTTGCGACACTTTCGCATATTTTGTTAACTTTTCCCATTGACTATAATGGGAAATTTGTTTTTTGAATAACTTTTGAACCGTTTAATATTTTTTCATGAAAGCTTCTAAAGGCACATCAGGGTCCCAGACTGCATGTTTCCTGAAGGTTTTGGACCAGTCGCACAAACCATGCAGGCTGTAGGCATGTGCAAAGAATATGCAAAAATGTGTAATTTGTGTGTTTTTCGGTGCTCTGTTGCTCCGCAACCGTACATCCGACCATAACGAAACTTGGCAGATCCAGAGATCTATGGTTCCAGACCACGTAAGCTAAATTTCAGACAAATCTGTCATACAGTGGCAAAGTTATTAAGCTGCCAAATTTCAGATTTAACCTTAAATGGGTACTGAACCCTAACTATAGTGGCACTATCGTACCACTATAATATATATATATATATATATATATATATATATATAAAACAGAATTAGATCTACAGTTAAGGGCTAGCAGCTGGGCAGCTGGTGTCAGCCATGAGTGAGTGATGGGGACATGGCTGACACCAGCAGACACACATATGCACCACAGGCACAGGTGCTACATACCTTCAATAGCTACTCGGCAGCCCACAGGTCCTCCACTTCATCTTTGTAGTGCATGTCTGCCATGCCCACCCTCCAGGACAGGTGGTATGGCAGATTTAGGGGCACCCAGTGCCACTGCGGTGGCACTACAAGTGACGAAGCCCTGTCTGGCTGTGCCTGCCGCTCCACTGTAAACACATCCGGCCATCCCTGGAAGTCCTAGACAGACACAATGGGATAGCAAAGGGTTAGCAGCACAGCATTCAAGGACCCTGGACACACACAGACACCACCAGTAGAAGAAACAGACAGGGCGCAGCACACAGGTGCACCTGTGGTGGACAGCACAAGGTATACACCACAGGTGGGCGTGCAATTAGGTAGCAGGTGAACATACCATGAAGCCACTTGTATGTCCAGAACCTGTGGGACATGGACAAGACAGTAGCACACAGTAGGGAAGAACACATCCACTCACCTCCCTGGGCTCCACTGCCTCCCAGAGGGTCCCTCAGGGGTTGTCCATGTACATCATTGTGGACACCCACCACAGTTCTTGGGGGTACACTCCCAGCCACCCAACCTTGGGCACTGACACACCATCATAGTGAACTGATACTACAGCTGCCATTTTGAGATGCAGAATGGCATGCCGGATGGCAATGGCAGCCAGCATGCATGACCCCATGGGTGTGCTGGGTCATGGTCCACTGAAAGATGGACCTGCAGCTGTGGTGGAAGCTGCTCCACACTTTACACAGCATGGTGTACAGCACAAGGTATACACCACAGGTGGGCATGCACCAGGTAGCAGGTGCACATACCACGGTTGCCCTGTATGTCCAGAACCTGTGGGACATGGACAAGACAGTAGCACACAGTAGGGAAGAACACATCCACTCACCTCCCCGGGCTCCACTGCCTCCCAGAGGGTCCCCTGGAGGTTGTCCATGTACATCATTGTGGACACCCACCACAGTTCATGGGGTGCCTCCCAGCCACCCAACCTCAGGCACTGACACACCATCATAGTGAACCCCGATACTCACGGCTGCCATTTGAGATGCAGAAAGGCATGCCGGATGGCAATGGCAGCCAGCATGCATGACCCCATTGGTGTGCCGGGTCATGGTCCACTGAAAGATGGACCTGCGGCTGTGGTGGAAGCTGCTCCACACTTCATACAGCGTGGTGTACAGCGAGTAGTAGCAGTCAGATTGTGAGTTGCAATGATCACATGGGGATCAGAGGATATGCCCTGGGCTTCTCAAGAATGTCCTCCTGTGGGAGGCCAAGAGGGAGAAGGAGAGAGCCCAGGATATTGAGGCCCTGTACAAATGTGGCCCAGCTCTGTGAGGGACAGTGCATTGAGTGGTGCTGCCTGGACCACAACCACAATCTCAGGGCTCTACCACAGGCTACAGGGGCAGCTGCAGGCCCCGACACCTTGGTCACATGCCATGTCTGTGGAAATGAAAGCCCTGTGTGACCTGTCATACTATGCCACAGGCTCCTTCCAGAGGGTCACAACGGATGTCACGGTGTCAATCAGTCATCCATGTCACGGTCCCAGCACCAGATCACGGATGCCCTAGTTCAACATGTTCATGACCACATATGGTTCCCCATGGTTGACATGAACATCCATGCCACAAAGGAGGCATTCCACACCATGCAAGGCATGCCCAATGTCCTGGGCATCATAGACTGTACCAATGTGGTCATCATTGCACCCACCGTGGATGAGGAGGTGTACAGAAGCGGAAAGGGTTTTCACAGGATCAACTGCCAGATATTATATGATGCAGATGGTACCATCTTCATCACCAGTGTGTGTGCCAAGTAACCAGGTTCAACCCATGATGCATACACCTTCGACAGATCCAGATTGAGTGACCACCTTGCAGCCCAGGGGGGTGTCAATGGTTGGCTGCTGGGTGATTATGGGCATATCACATACATGACACAGCTGTGCACACTGTCTCATGTCACTAACATGTCGGTTCTGAACCCAATGCTTAGGAGACAGGTGATACCCACTCCAACCATACCTGATGATGCTGTTCCTGATGTTGCATGGCAGGGAGGAGGCATGCAATAAGGTGTGCAGAAGGACACATGCTGTTGTCAAGAGGACCATTGGGGTGCTGAAGATGCCATTCCGCTGCCTAGACCACACCAGTGGAACAATGATGTTGACCCCTGGAAGCCTGCAAGGTGATCACCGCATGTGCCGTGCTGCACAACATGGCCATTTGCAAATGGCTGCCCATGCCCGAGCAGTGGGGAGCTGTCCCATGGAGCAATGGGAAGAAGAATCACCCACAGCACTGTTGTCCAGAGACGCTATCTGTCCGGGCAGCATGCCATGCACTCATGCGTGGGTCATTCAAGAGATATGGTGTACACCACAGTGGCACTGTGATGAGGCCAATACATTCTGAGTACCCATATTGGGGGAATGGGTGTCTCGCTCCGTGTGTTGTGCGCAATTCTGTCTGTGACAGGGGGCATCGTGTGGAAGTCCAGATGTTGTGGGCTTGGTGCAGTACGTGTCCACAGCATCTATGGTTGGCCCCACTACCTCAGGGGCAGAGTTCATGGGTGTGGCCCTCTACCCCAGAGCAGGGTTTATGTGTGTGGTCCCTACCCTGGGAGGTGGGGTTCATGGGTGTTGCCCTCACCCTGGGGGGCAGGGTTCATGTGTGTGGCCCACTACCTCGGGGGAGCAGGGTTCATGGGTGTGGCTCCCACCCCAGGGGGCAGGGTTCATGGGTGTATAGTGCAGTCACAGGAGGGCCAGGATGGTGTACGGCTGTATGGTGAGGCTGTGCCGGGGATGGGTGCAGGTGCATGGGTGTCACTGTGAATTGTGTGTGGGCCACATTACAGCCTCCTGGCAGTGTTTCCCCAATGTGTGGAGGTGCATGCTCCCTGGCAGAGTGGCTGTTCCTTCACCTTGCCCCTGCCCACACATGGCCTGTGGTCCCCTGATAGCCCCAGGCCTGGCTACCCATGTAGGTCCCCCGGGTTCCCCTGTGTGCTAATGGGCTCCAACTCTAGGGTTGCAGTGCCCACCCCGACTCCTGTGTCCCTGTTAGGCTGGCAGATGACTCCATGTTGGTGCCCTGCACATGTGTCCCAGGGCCTGTGAGGCTGGCGGGTGGCAGCCGGTGCAGCATGGTGCTCTGTGCCACGGCAACCGAGGTGCATGACTTTGTCTGCAGGGTGGTGGCATGCAGCGTCACCAGGCCAAAGTCTGCCTGCCTGGCGGGCTCTGGGTCACCATATTCTGGCCTGCTGGGGATGACATGGGCGACTGTGCCGCCCCGGATAACAGATGGTTTGCTATCTGCTCTAGGAGGTCTATGATACATTCATGGGTGCGCCACAGCCCACACACCTCTGCAGTCAGGTCTCGGCACATAGGCCTCCTGAATAGAGTTCACTAACTCTCACAGAGGGAGGTAGTTAAAATTCTGTGGAATTTGTCATTGAAGCAGCTCCAAGAATGGTTTTCTGCGCTTGAGGAGAAAACTGTCTTAAATTGGCTTCCAAATTACAATGTTGGGATCTAAAGTTTGCAGAAAAACAATACAACCTATATTATATTACTATAGACTGTATTTAACCTAATAATATCAACTGAGGCAGCAGTAAAAAAGATCAGGGAACCTGAATCTAATGATGGCAGTGGTATTCCCCCGGCAAAGGCTAGTCAGATCTTAACAGATAAACACTGCTTTAATCTGAAAACAGCACCCAGCTTCTGATTAGCTGATTTAAATAATGAAGACATGTTCAGAAAAAGAAAGGTAAGGGTACAAGGGAACCCCCAGGTGCTTAAAATTAGAAACTTATTCCACGGAGACCCCTTAACGATCCAAAATGTAAAATGTATGTTTTTTATTTTTTGTACTATCTGTTTATTGCTTTAAATAAAACAATACAAAAGTAATATTCATGTAAGAGGTACAGAGAATTAAACAGTCAAATAAGACCATTGCCATACAATATTAGGATTACACATATTCCCTCATACAATCTGGTACAGTAGGATGTAGGGGTTATACAAAACTTAGAAAGGCAAACAAAGTCCTTAAAAGTCCCAAAGGTAATGTCCCAAGTTGCCAGCCACTTCAGAGGCATAGGTAGAGATTTGTAGGGATATATCAAACTTAGACATACGCACTAAACCAGTAGTACTAACAAACCTATTTTCTCTAAAAAGGTATAACAAGCTATATATAATTCCCCCCAATCTCCTCCCCATCCACATAGAGCATTATAATTATTACCTCTATAAAGCCATTAAGCGAATTCCTTAAACCTTTAACCAGTCCCCAGGAATCTAAAACATGGAACACTATTTCAAGTACTAAGTAAGTTAAACTTCAACAGTAAGATATTTTAACAGTAAAAAGCACTTAAACAAGATCCTTATACAGGCAAAACTTTTATCCCACCAATAAAACATGTCCATGTACTGTCCTGGGAGAAACATCTGAAAATCAGAACACTGCAATATAAAGTCTAAAAGTACTCATCCTGCATCAGAATCAGAATCCCCCCAGGCATTTTCAAGATCTTTTTTTCCACTGAAATTCCGCCTCAATCTTCTCGAGCCATCGGCCAACATTTTTCGGGTCGGTGAACTGCCAACTTTTCCCTCCACAGATGATGCGTAAGCGAGCTGGGAGAAGAAAAGAGTGAACAATTCCCAGGGATCTGAGCTTCTGTCTGGTCACATCTAATTGTTTGCGTCTGGCCCGAGTTTGAAATAATAAATCAGGGGATAGTTTCATGTCATGTCCCTGAACCTCCACTGGGTACACTGCCCTGGCAGCAGAGGTGAGCATGTCTCGGACCTCCGGCCCCACCGTCCGAATCAGCACAGTCCGGGGGTTGCGAGGGACCAGCAGGTCAAGCCCTGGAATTTACCCTATAAGCCTGCCGTAAGGTCATCCAGTCGAACCCGTCTGGTAAGGATAATGTTTCTGTCATCCAGTCTTTTAGGTAATCCAAAGATAGGCTCCCTCCATCCTCCTTCTGGCAAGCCTACTATTGAATATTCCCCACTCTCTGGCGTTCTCTATGGCCTTCAAACATCCTCTCAATGCGGGTTTTCCTTCATAAGCAATGCCACCATAGCTTGTGCTGACAATGAGTGCTTGTCTGCTTCTGCTACAGTGTCTTTTAGAGAGATGAGGACTGCATCGTGGGCTTCTAAGCGATTCAGAGTTTTTCTAGTTTTGCATCCATAGCCCAAACCGACTCAAGTATGGCCTTCCAGGGAGGCTCTGTTGCTGGGTCTTTAGGTATTTCTACTGGTCCTGCTGATGTCTGAGAGGAGGTAGGCCTTACACTTTCCAGTGCTGGATTCTGATTATTTTTGTGCGTCCCATAACAAAAAGGTATCTCCTGAAAGCTTGAGATGTGCAGAATTCGATGCTGTTGAAGATTTTCTGCTCAATAGCTTTTGGTTCTTACAAACTGAGACTATTTAGGAGATGTAATGAGGAGCTGGGAGAAAATATGACCTGCCTGAAGCTGGCTCTCTGGCGCCCCAAGTTTTTATTTTAATCTAGGTCTGGATTCAAACAGCATAGCCCAAGTTCTTTTTAACATTTAGAAAGCTTGCTATTAAGATGGCATTGCTGTACAGAATTAAAATTCTTACTTATAAAATTAAAGAAATATCAGCAACAGATTCTGAACTAAGATAAATGCCTAAGGGCTCACTCCAGAAAGATCCTGTGATAAATTAAAAAGTAATTTAAACCAGGCACAGGGCTCTCTGCATAAGTCCTATCCAACCTGTGATTCACAATGGGGAGATCTCTACTTGATTATATAACTCATCTTTTTATATTTTTAACATTGAAACCCACTAATCATATAAAATATGTGGGCACTCATTTTCATTTACACAGCCTTGACTTATGACTGTGCAAACCACTCAAACTTCATTGCATGGTTAATAGGGTCATCAGAAACCTCAGTATGTAAAATACTTCATTATACACCCCCACAGTACATTATTCTATAATACTAACTGGTGACTGCCTATAATGAATGGATATGCATACCTGATAAAATGCCATAATAACCCCGTGAATTCCAAAGAACTCAATAGCGGGTAATTACAGCGCATTTTCCTCCTCATGCTCTCACCTCACTGAAGGGCAAAACAATGCACAGAAGCTGGAGACCAGTTTTCACTCTCTGTCCCCACAACAAAACCCACTACTGTACCATACTTACATTTTATATTTCTGCCTTTGGGAAAATTGTCTAAATCACAGAAGCCACTCAAAACATATTTCTTAATTAATAAAAAAAAAACTGAACCAAAAGCCACTCACTACAGTGGTTACTTAGGGACACACTCACTCTGAACAAATACAGCTCATGGGTTTTCTCTATAGAAATCTTGCACTAGTTATTATAAAAAAGTAATGCCTGTACAAGGTTTGTCTTATTAGGCTTTTCACACACCCTTGGTGTGTAATTAAGCAATAAGGCATGACATAGGCAGTGTTATGGTGGGATAACAGCCCGCCTCGGGTGGGTTGAAGCAGGAGGTGAAGCCGAGTGCTTCCACCACCCAAGAAGGGCCGTTATCACACCATAATGCCCCCCTCCCCCCCAGAGTGCCTTATTGTGATTACAAAATGGGTCCCAAGAGTGTTAGTAAATTAAATAAGTTCTGGTCAGAGCCGATATGGCTGTAGAGAGCTTTTGGGATGCTTTTACCCATTATTTCTAATGAATTTGCACAAGGCAGATCTGCTGAGAGGCAGTTTTAACGTGGTCTCCCTTTTACACATTTTTACAATGTATTTTCCCAGAATATGCACGCCTGCTGATTTTTTATATATTTAGCCTGGATAGTTCACTGGAAGACATGGCATCTTATTTTCAGTGGGGTTCTTACGCTACACAATATGCCTATTGTAAAATCAGAACACACTGAAAATATTTTACATCTGGACTAGGCTCCTGAATAAACACATTATTAAAATGTTGGAAATCATTACCCCACTGAAAACAGATATTGCATCTAATCTGAGACATCCTGACTAAATACAGTGCAAAATGTGTAAATGAAGATCCCTATGACAATGAGATGTAGCATCTCCCTTGCGCTCTCCAGGATACAAAATATAGGATAAGAAATATTCAAAGGAAATGTACTGTAAACTGAACTTCACTGTGTTCACTGACATAAACAGTTTCTTTATTGTTTTATAACATATTAGATAGCAGTATTTATTTTGAATGTTGTGGCCATGAGGAGGGGGTGTGTGTGTGTGTGTGTGTGTGTGTGTGTTGCTTTAGCTCAATATATCTTTTTTCCCAAAAAGCATAGTAAAAAATGCCTGCTAAGTGCTATATATTTTGCCTGGATAGTTCACAGAAGATCTGGCATATGTCTGAGACAGTGCTTATCAGATAGTGTCTTAAGAGCTTAAAAAGAACAGTGTAAATCTTTCATTGCTAGGAAAGAGTGACATTTATAGAGGTATGAATCTTTTTGAAGACAATACCTACCAACTGAATCTAGTAGCAAGAAAATGTTTAAATGCTAAGTATTTAAATGTGCAAGTTTTTGCATTTCCAAGAGGGCAAACAAATCTCCAGTTTAATAGGCAACCAGTATTTAATAAGCTGTTTCAGTTTCCTAATGGCCATCTAATAAGCAGCTTGGAGTTCTGTCTCCATTATTCTAAACAGAAAGAAGAGAGCATTTTATTTCAAGTGGCATAGTAATTTATAGGTGTCGAAGGATACATTGAAAACTCCCAAAATGTGTTCCACTGTATTCAATTTTTCCAGCTATGGACAGCAAGATGGCTGTAGGCTCTGCCCACAGTCATAAAAAATTAAAGCATATTTTTGTCTCTTTTAAATTACTTCAATATTAGAACTATAGGCAGTTAAGTAAAAAGACAAAAAGTAGTGCCTGCCCACTTGCTGTGGCTGCCAGCTCCTTGTCGCAGACTGCCGGCTCCACTATTTCCGGGTCCCAGTCCTGCTCCGGTGTCAGTCGGTGGTTTTGTTGGTCTTGCTGGACATTGTAAGAAATGCTGCAGTTAGTGGAAAGTGGGGAACAAAGATACTCTGTGGATTCAGGACCGAAGAGAGAGGAAGGGAGCAGCTGGGAAGTGGCATTTAAAAGACGCGGTAGGTATGTCTCAAGTTAGCAGGGAGGAGAGCAGGAGCTGTTACTGTGAGCCGCAGAGATGAGCTGCGGTCAGTGGGGAAGGTTTTCAGACAGGGTGCTGGGTCCTGTTTGCAGGAGCTACTTTCAGCCGGGCTGTTGTGCTGAGACAGCCCGGCTGAAAGCAGCTCTTACCAATCAGAAACTGAGATTCTTAGTACCCATTTCATAATAGGCAAAATATATGATCACCAGGGCAAAAAGGTGGTAAAATGTAGTACACGATGCAAGGGAGCAGACCCACCTGATAAAATCCCACCGGCACTTGCTTCTCCACATGACCCGCACTTCTCTCCCCACCTAGTGCACTAAAATCTTTTCTGGACCTGTTACAACAGCAAGCCCCCCACTAACCCTGAAATGAATCCCTTCACCCTGGCTGCACATCACTAGCCCACTAGTCCCCCCTCTGCTTTCCATGGGTCTGCTCAGTTAATCTCTTTCAGCAATTTATGTCATGTAAATATCACTGTACTCTGTTTGACATCTGTTTGACCCTTGTACATTGCCTACTCCTCCAAATATGATATTTATAGTTTGTACTTACTAGCTCATTGTACCTTTAACTCTGTAAATATATTGTATTTACTATGTCTGTATGTTCTAAATATTCAATTTGTCTCTGTAACTGTTAATCTGTTGTATTCCAACACTGGACATTTGTGAAAATGGGCATTTTTATTCACATACTTTCCAGTATACAAATAAAAAATTGAATTGAATTGAATTATAGCTCAGCAATCAGGGACAAAGGAGACAAAGGAGGAGAGAAAAATGAAGCTGCACTGCAGTAAACTAATCAGAACAAGGTGGGGGGTTAGAATGTGAAGCACATTGACATCAACCCTGTTGCCTGACTGCAAAAAAAAAAAAGCAACTAGAGTACAGGGTGTGTTTAAATGAGGATACAATACAAAATGTTTTTACATAATGAATAAGGCGTAGACCACACCTGGGAAACTACGTTCATTGACAGATGTAGTTAGTCACTCAGGAGGAGGGATGGGGCTCAAGCTCTGGGTGGTGAGCAGGGGTCGACCTTAGTATTCATTTACTAGCCTTTGCCAGTGCAGTTACGCGGACTAGTGCAGAATCTCTGTACTACTTGCTCGGCTGGGCTAGTGCAGCTCCTCCTGTGAAAGCTGCAGTTCCATTCCCAACCCGGTATCAAATAAATAAACAAATAAATACATAAATATAACTGTTATTTTATTTAAAACCAGGTCCTTTTCATGGAGGTTTAACTATGTGCTGCCTTAGCATTAGTAAAATGAAAAAAACAGATGTCTGTGTGTAGTGCATTTACAAACTGTTTCACTTTACACTAACTATTGCTTTTATTTTTGGCTGGTAAAGATTCTTTCTCCTTTTCCTTTCCTTGTTTATCTCAGTACTCGTGGCAGGCAGATTTGTGACTGTGTCCAGGAGCAGCATAGTCTAGGGTTGCCACCTGTCGAGTTGTAGACCGGATAATCCAGTTTTCAAGGTCTTTATCTGGTCATCCGGTTTTGATTAAATGTAGTCCATTTTTGGGGCCATTTTGAGTGCTCAGATAGTACTAAAACTTATTGTATCAAATCATTCATTCACTGTTGCATGCATGTCCAGGTTACAAAAAAAGTTCTGATGTCACTAGTCACAGGCCTTTCTTTGTAAAACCAGTCTGTCTAGGAGGTGTAAAGTATGGTAATTAAGATCATTAGCATTAAATCAACCTAATCTTTCCAACTCTGAATTTTAAGTATGGTCATTTACTGCCATGATAGGAAACAGTTTTTACATCTTTATATGCTGTAATGGGTTCCTTTTTGGTTTTCCTATATTCCCATATGTTTTAGACCCATTTTTTCAAATTAGTTTTCACATTTTTATTGCCTTTGTCACTGTGTTGATCATTTCTCTCCCAAGTCCTCAGCAGCTGCTGCTCACATTTTTTTATACTACCATCCTGAACATTCCACGATATTAGCTACACCTTTACAGGCCATTGGAATAAATAGCATGGAATAGTGTGTCTGAAATTGTTGAATGTGATGTCTTAGACATTTGAAAAGAAACAGCAGTAACTGATGAGGTAAAGGAAACACAATGTAGTATTGAGGATACCACAAGTACTAATAGTTCAATTATTAAAGGTGGTCCAAATATGCGGCTCATCGGCTGGATTTCCGCTGCGACACTGGCGGCGACCGGGTTGAGAGCGGACTCGGAGTGGGTGGAAAGCTTGACGGGGAAGGTTGGGCGTCCAGACAGCCTTCCGCCTTCCTCCAGGGGGGAGAGGGCTGTAAGCTAGGTACCTGCTGGCCCCTGGTGGAGGCCGGAGCATGGCAGAGTGTCAGGGTTCAAATTTCCAGGGAGTGACGGACGTTGGCATTCACCTTGACATCAGGTACATCACTCTCCAGGGGAGAAAACCAGAAAATGGCTGTCTGGTGAGCCAGATGATGGCTCTCCGGTCCCCTCGCTGCTGTCACGGCCCCACGATCTCCCACCCCAGCAGCACCTGGAGCTGATGCTGCAGTGCGCTGGACGACCCCCAACGGTGTCTTCCCTCTCGGAGGAGGGGGACCTACCCGGCAAAGGGTTACGCCGGGCTACCTCCAGGGGGCTGCGATCTGGGGCTGAGGTAGGTCATGGGGATGGCAGACAGATGGGACAGGACATTGAGGGCCCACAGGAGGTGCTGGCCAGATGGAGCAGAGGAGTATAGAGAGGAAAAAAACTTAAAAAAAAAACTTTAGAAAAGAAAAAAAAAAAAAGGTGGTCAAAGCATATCAGAATACATGGCTGCCATGGAAAGGAAAACTGGAGAGTGTTTAACAGACAGAGCAACAGGTTGCAAATGGGCTTTGTATATCCAGCAGATCTGGGTTTAAATTCCCACAGCCTCCACTTGCATACGGTGTGACCCTAAGCAAGTCACTTAAGCTCCCTATGTTCCTGGACCACCCTTGTAAATGGGTCTTGTGCCCAATAGGAGTTACCTGGTTGCCAAATAATAAAAATAATTATACAGTGGTGTGTGAAAAATCCTGTAACCTCATTGGTCAAAACATGTCACATGACGTAGGTAAATCCTGCATTACCCACGGCTGAGGAAAATCATTTATAAAACAACATAATTAAGCACATTTTACACATGGGTCCATTGTATAATCACAATAAGGCACTCCAGGGTGTGAGTTGTGAGTTACCCACTCTTGTGTGGTAAATCCTCGGCTGCACCTACGTAACAGACCACACAAGGCATGGGTAAACCCCCAATAACCCACACCCTGTTGTGCCTTATTGCTTGATGCTGTTGAACTTATCCTTACTTTTTTTGGGTGAACATTTTTTAATAGAACTGTGACAATCAAGCATTTCTGAGATCTGTGGCCAGGGTGGAAAAAGGGAAGTAAAAGACATACACGCTGTTCATGACACAACTTTATTAACTACAAATCAGAAAATGTGAAAATATATTAAAGAAGTCAGTGACCTAGCTGGTATTAATAGAAAACATGCTGACGAAGACAAACAAATAAAAGATCATGAGTACGAAAAGACAAAGTGAAGCCGTCAGTTCCAGCAATGTTGGCTAGAAAAATATGACTGGTTGGGGTATGATCTTACAAAAGATCTGATGTTCTGCCATTTGTGTATCAAACATGATATACAGTCGGGTAAGGTGGGCAATAACAATAATTTTCGTTTCAGTACAAATAACTTCCGGCTTGACTCTGTCTCGTTCCATAATATCAGTGAAGCTCATGCTAGGGAAAGGAAAAGGAGGATGCCAGCACTGCTACTCCAGGGACAAGTAATGAGGAGGGAATGCTGAAGAACATGAATGAAGCAACACTTAACCGTCCGGATAAACTGTTCTGCACATGCCATGCAATTGCTAAGAAAGGACATCCTTTCATAGACTTTGTATGGATGTGCAGCCTTGATGATATGAAAGGGCTAGATATCAGTTCAGCAACTTTATCCACTATGTAGCCGAGGTTGAACACATGGTGCTATGAAAAAAAATTATGGGAACAAAGTTCCTTTCAGTCATCAGTGACAGAACCACTGACTCATCAATCACAGAAGCTGAGATAGTGTATGTGCAGTTTGCAGTTAAAGGCACAGTGCAAAATCAGTTGGTAGGTGTCCAGACCATTGGCAGGACAAATGCAGTTTTTATTTGCCTTTCATTTAACAAATCACTGTTAACCATACTGACTGTGGGCTACTGCAAACTTCTGAGAGCTAGTGCAATCTCTAGTTCCCTAGCCCAGCTGGCTAGTGCCAAAAAAAAGTTAAGGTTGACCCCTGGCGGTGAGAGTTGGGTGTTTTGCATAAAACTGAAGAGTAGCTGGGCCAGCCTATAGCGCAGCAGTAGCTAAGCATTATACCATGCAAGCCACCTGGTTTGGGGCATGCAACTGAGAATGCTAGCAATCAGGCAGCTGGCAGTGAAGAGTATGATTAGTTGCTTGTACTGCAACCATAGTCACCCAAGTCAGTTGGCTAGGGAACTTCATACGTATGCACAAGGCTAGTTCCAGGCTGTGTTTACGACCAAGGGGAGGACTTTAGCAAGGCATTTGACACAGTCCCACACAAAAGATTAATATACAAATTAGCCAGCCTGGGAGTGGGTCCCAAGGTGACAGCCTGGGTAAAGAATTGGCTGGAGAATAGGACACAGAGAGTAATAGTAAATGGAGTCCACTCTGAAGAAAGGGGGGTTACTAGTGGGGTACCGCAGGGTTCAGTATTAAGTTCGGTCCTCTTCAATGTCTTATAAGCGACATTGCAGAGGGACTGGAAGGAAACGTATGTCTCTTTGCAGATGACACAAAGATCTGCAATAGAGTTGATGCACAAGGTGGGGTGGAAAGGATGAGAAGGGACTTGGCAAGGTTAGAGGAATGGTCAAATGTATGGCAGCTTAGATTCAATGCTAAGAAATGCAAGGTAATGCACCTGGGAAACAAAAACCCAGGGGAAGAGTACACAATGGGGGGTGAGATACTAACAACAACAAAAATGGAAAGGGACCTGGGGGTGGTCATATCAGATGACCTAAAGGTGGGCAAGCAATGTGAGAGGGCAGCAAGGAGGGCTGGGAGGATACTGGGATGCATAGGGAAAGGCAGCACCAGTAGAAAACAGGAAGTTATTATCCCTCTGTACAGACAGTTGGTGAGACCCCATCTGAGTACTGCGGCAGTTCTGGAGACCCAATCTCTACAAAGACATAGACAGGATAGAGGCTGTCCAGAGAGGGCAACTAAAATGGTGCAGGGTCTGCACCGGAAGGCATGATGAGAGAGACTTAAGGAGTTGAATATGTATAGCCTCGAGAAAAGGAGGGAGGGGGGACATGATAGAAACTTTCAAGTATCTCAAGGAATCAACAAAGTCCAAGAGGGTAGCATCTTTCAAAAAGAGGTGTGCAAACAAGGGGCACTACTAAGAAGAGGGGGCGGCTCAGAGGTAATTTAAGAAGTATTTTTCACAGAGAGGGTTGTGGATGCATGGAACGGCCTTCCAGAGGAGGTTGTGGAGTAAACAGTGGTGGAATCAAGCATGCATGGGACAGTCATAAGGCAATTCTAGGGGTGGGGGTAGGAAGAAGTAGGCTGCTGGTTTACTAGGATCTGCAGCTTATCCAATAGGTAGGGAAATGGGCAGACTGGGTGGGCCAAGCGGTCCTTATCTGCTGTCAAAATCTATGTTTCTATGTTTCTATGAGGGAGGGAGGGAAGGCAACAGGATCAAAGGGTCCAGAGAGAAAATGGCAGTGGCCAGAGTGATAGTGATGGCCCTGCCTAACTACTTGCTGCCCATTCACCTCATCACCAGATTCCTTACTCAACTTGGTGATAGTGATGATCTTCCTGACTTGTAATCTACTCCAGATATATTCAAGCTAGGACCCTCCTCCTCCTCAGTCAGATAATTCAGAAGACTCCCAAGGCATAATTCTATTGAACATTAAAATCCTGCTGAACCTACAGTATGGATGTCAAGTCAGAAGAAGAGGAGATTAAAGAGAATGGTCAGGGGAGCCACTGGTATCCCTGCTACCATTCTTATTTTACAGTCAGAATGCTTTATTCCTGATCGAGAAGACATATAGAATATTGAGATCCTGTTTACAGCTCCACTGCAAACGAGCCTGATATTATCCATATTAGAGACATTCAAAAGGTTTTCTTGAGTTTGAATCCTGCATAAATCATTAGAAAAGAATGGGATGATTTAGATAAGAAAAAACAATTCTTAAAGAAATGCAGCAAGCACTATTCCTTTCCAGAATCTCATAAAAAATAGAACGTTCCCCAAGTAATAGATGCTGCAGTTGCATTAGTGGTCAAAAAAATCACAGTTCCTATGGAAGGGGCAGCTTCTCTAACAGATGCTAATGACAAGCTACAGGAAGCAGCATGTAGGTGCACGTAATCCACCACAGAGTCCATACTGAGAGTGCCAGCAGCCTCACCTTTGATAGCAGAAGTTAGATGAAATACTAAAGGACAGAAAGAACAAGAAGGATTCATTGCCTGGTACAAAATGTCAGCAAACCTTGAAGAATAACTCTAGGAACACGGGTTTTGGCCAAAATCATTCTCTTCATTGTCATTTTCATTTCTTTTGAGGACACTGAACGTGTGATAGGGATATCTTTACCAGCTTCAGATTTCAACAAGAGAAAAGGAAATTCTCTCGAGTGCTTCAGAGGCTCAGACCACAAAGGTGGTTACTCGGCACATTGGTGAGTAGGCCCATCCTTGTCAACAATTCTTGGTGGGTTGTCGCTGTGGTTTTATGAAAGATGAGCCCACCCAGACCTCATCAGATGCCTGGATACTGGAGATCACTTTGCAAGGTTATGCAATAGAGGTCTCCACCAATCCCCAGTATCAAAAAAAACTCAGGAGATGCCAAGCAGTAGACCAGGCCCTCGCCCCTCTGCTTGGTACAGAAGCATAGTGCCAGTGTCTCCTCCAAGAAGAAAGAAGGATACTACTTTGTTTACTTCATGGTTCCAAAGATGTCAGGGTGATTCTGTCCTATTCTAGACATCAAAAGCCTGAATATGTTTGTAAAACCAGGGGCAAAAGCCAGGATTTGGGAGGGGTCACGACAGAAATTCCATTATTCAGTCCTGATGTACAAAAACTTCTTTATAAATACATAATGGAAGCAAGATGGGGGTTCTGGCACCCAGAAACACCCACCCCTGACTACTCCTAAAACTAGCCTGATTCAAGATGGAATCTTTCAGTTCAATTATCGCAACAGTTCAGTTTGAAATTTCCTGGCCTCAGTCAATCACGATACATCACTCTCATCAGAGATTCCTAAGGGTCGCAATTCAGAAATAGCACCTTCAGTACCAGGCTCTCCCATTCAGGCTAGCCTCTGCCCTAAGGGTTTTCCACAAAGGTCCTAGTGGAGATAGTGACCCTCCTCTGGAGGGTCACCATGTTTACCCCTATCCAGATGATCCCCTTATCAGAGCATTGTCAAAATTAACTCACCGAATATCCAGACGATACTGTGGTTTCTGCAATTTGTGGCCTATTAGACAGAAAAATTGAGATATCAGACTAGTTGCTTAAATTGTTTTGAAGGAACAGGGCAGGGAGATTTAAAGGCAAAGTGTCCTGGTTGGGAAACAAGACTTAAATCATAGTGCGTGTAGTAATGATTTCACAACTCGGGGATTTTTTTAAGCTGGTCAGGAAAGGATTTTTTCAACCTATTTTATAAGGCCCTGTATTGAGCTGTTTGCTCAGATAATGACTGTTTATTACATGGTTCCTAAATGGTTTGCAGAGGGTTGCTGGATAGACCCCAGCAGCATCCTCTCTCCAGCTGAAAAATGATATACCACCATACCACAAGCAATGGTGCAAGCCCATGTTATTTATATACTGACTACAGGTTGACTTGTCTGAAAGCTCTATGCTTGCAACAGATGCTGTCAGCTCATCACATCACCCACAGAACACAGCAAGCCATACCTGACAATTCTGTGTTGAGCAATGAAATAGAGAACTTTCTGACATTTCCTTCTTGTAGTCAGGATCAGGTGCTTCTCTTCCACTTTGGGGTGGTATGTCTCGTTAGTAATGTAAGGTTAATGAGAAGCATAGCACTACTGAGTTTTTCAGACAGAAATGTCAAACAAAATAACCTTCAAAGTTCATATTTTTTTTTCTGCTATTTTCCAATCTTGATTTTAGATACAGCAACCCTTCTCTTCCCTCAGCTCACAAACAAACCTTAGATAAACTTTACTCGGAAAGCACTCACACGCAATGAGTTTTCTGCGCACCTCACTACTTCGATATCGCTTCAACATTATTTTAGGTTGGCAACTCAGACACAGTAATGCACTGGGATAACTGCTTATGATCTGAAACCTAGTGCACAGAATTCATCTCCCTGTCAACACTCATATATTAGCCTGCAGGCTCTCAAGGAGCAGGAGTCCCTGGTTGACGTTTACCAAAAATATAACCCAATTAGAGACCAAGCATTGATTTAAAACAAGCAAACAAAAACAGCTCAACCAGAATCAATACTATAAGCAAAACTGCCAGGACTGTAACAGTGCTAACGCATTTCTAAAGGTTTCTTTTTTGTAAAAAACTGAAACCAAATGTGTACTAATTGCATGGAGAAGTCATTTGTTTTAAATGAAGGTGGTTCAAGTAAATGATTTATTACATTTGAAGCATAACAGAGTGCTTTAAATTCTCCTGTTGTGTGGAAATCAATCACTTTACTGCCACAGTACAAAACTGTATTGGAGAACAAGAGAGAAAACACCTCCGCCTAATAAAACCACAAACTTATTTTTTTTATTACAGACATTTGGAAGTATAGCTACAGTATAGTTAGTGTTGGCTGATAAATCCCATTTTGTTTTATTTTCATATCTCAATTATTTTAGAAGCTTAGAGTCTGAAATGTTGCAGGCAATAAGTTCTGTGCCACAGAATCTAAACCCTGCAAGTGTTGTCAAGTTAATGATATACTGTGAAGCAGGAACATGCCTGCATTTCAGACCAATGGTGTAGCTAGGAAAATAAAGTTTGTAAGTCAGAACCCATAAGTGCCTCTCTGCCCACTGTCCATTGTAGACGTGCCTATACTTGTTACCCAGAAACCTTGTACACCTCATATTGTACTTCAAGAATGGCAAAAATGCAGTAGTACTTAATTTTATGGATTAGGGTGGCTATCAAACAGTGGGAGTAATCAAAATCAATGGTCAGAGCCCAGGATGCCACTCTCTCTTCATTCAACTTATGGCTGTGGCTTATTGGCATGCACCTTCCTACCCCCCATCTTTCAAATGCTTTTTGGAAAAGCTGTTTAGATGTAACCCCTGCAAATAGGGGTTCCAAAAAGACTTCAGGAGCTTGCTTGAATGCTCCAAGCCTGAATGGTGTTTGGCGTTTAAGCCATTTATCAGTGAGTGTTTTAGAACCTCTGGTACTGTCTCTTTAAGAGCTGTCTGCTTGCAGACATAATTAGTTTGTATGGGGGACTGTGTGTTTCTTTGATTGAGTACCACTCAAGCTGCTGCCAATTCACTCCATTTTGCAGTCACTAGAGTGCAAAGGGAACCTATCTGAAAGATGTAACTGTTTGCCAGAAATTATTTAGAGTAATAATGAAATTACAGTTTGTCTAACCTGCTTTCT
The DNA here is from genome assembly GCA_016271365.2 of Neoceratodus forsteri. NCBI lineage: Eukaryota > Metazoa > Chordata > Ceratodontiformes > Ceratodontidae > Neoceratodus > Neoceratodus forsteri. The sequence continues at coordinate 1,650,668,257 of CM028131.1, read as the reverse complement.
TTGCAGTCAGAACTGTGTCTGCTAGTTCCCATTCTAGTTTTGAACTGCTGAACTGGACCAATCAGTGTGGGGTATGCTAGCTCTAAATGGTGCCTTGGACGAATCAGAACTTGGACTCATAATCTGAGCCAGCCACAAGAGGATTGTATGGGCAGTGACTCTGGGAGATGTAGTTTAGACTTCAGTGCCTTTTTGGACCAACAGCAGCAGTCTATTGTGAGTGACAGCCAATCCAGTCAAGAACTGGGAGGAACTCAAAGGAAGTGCCCGGTTTTGTCGGTTGGAGTTTCAGTTGAGCTTTGGCAGTGAAGAAGGAAGGAGCCCTGTGCTTTTCAGTGTGCAGTTTTAGTCAAAAACGTGTAAGGCCCAGAGTTCGGGTCTGCAGCTTGTGTAACAGCTTGTTAGGACTGAATCTGTCCTGTGAAAAGAATCAAAGGATCTCTGAAGAGTAGAAACCAGGCTCACCCTGTAGAAGACTGGAGGAATTGCTGAAAATTGCACTCTGTCTGTCAGGAACTGAATCTGCTGTGTGTTCTCCGGGTATTGTGCAGTAATTGCGATCGGGATACAGATGCAGCCTGCCTGGTATAGTGCTTTCTTTTATATGGATGTGTGAAGAGGTTTGTGTACCTCAAGTGAGCCCTGCTGACATTGAAGGACCCTATCTTATTTGGAGGTTGTGAGTACTAATTCAGGGTCGCTCCTGTTGAATGCCACATTAAATCCAAATGGAATTACTGTACTGCTGACTGTTTAATTCTCCTTTCTCTGTGTGAAAGGGCCCCTACCAGCTGCTGCGGTTTGGACTAGCCACTAGGGCTTGGGTACCCAGGGACAGTAACTGATAGGGATAGGCCTGTGCACAGAGCCATAGAGTAGATTATTAGAGTGATAAGCTAATTAACCTGATTTCCCCTGTCCTTGTTATATCCCCTAAATAAATCAGAGCTGCTTGTTTCAGCAAAGTTATACTGCCTGAGGTATTTGTCTATGTTAAAGTACTGTACTGTGATTGTTGCACTGTATCTCATTTCTACAGGAGGTCCCAGTGCCGGAACCAGACTAGGGGAAGTGGATACTGTGAAGGTAATTTGATATATTGTGTGGGCCACAAGTGGGAGAAAGGGGGTTGCAGTGTCCCAGAGGGCTGTGACCAAGTTAGTTTAACTATTGCAAACCCTGACCTCTGGGTGGAGGCACCCGCCATTGGATCCAGGCCCCTCAACCTGTTAGTAACAAATCAGGCAGGGGTAGTAGCCCTGGGATAAGCGCCCATCTAGGGGTTACATCTTGAGGCTCACCGCTGGGATTGTGTGTCCTCAGTGGCCATATTTAGAACCACTGTTAAGAAAAAAATGGGTACCCCGACAGAAGTGGCTGTGCACCGGCTGGTGGAGTGGTGTACTGGGGAGGAGATCGACCCCCAAAATGCTATGCTTATCCTGGACATCCCCCTGGGTATCAATACGGACACTGTGCAGGGAGTACTTTCCAAGGTGGAAGGTTTACAAAACCCTGTGGTGGTGGGTCGGCATGCTAATCTGCTCACCCACACTTTCCTGGCCCTAGTAGAGTTTAAGGATCCCATAGATAGCTCCAAAGTGCCACAGACCATTACCCCAGAGGGAGCCCTCACTGCTTGGAGAGTGATAACTAAGGACAGTAAAGACCCGGGGGGGAATCAGCCCCCACCACTATCTGAAACTTTTGAGGAGAAATTTGCTGAATGGTTGCTGGGAGATGGGAAAACTGTGGAGGACTTGAAGAAACTATTCTTGCCACCTGGGGGTGTTCCTCCCCCAACACCCTCTCCTGCTCCAGTGCCCGTAATGGTGGCTGAACCAATGCAGACTCCTATTTCTGCACCTGCCATTAGTCACGACTCTTACGAAGGTTGAGGATCTTCTCTGGCACCTCCCCACCCCCAAGGGAGGATGACTGGGAGACCTGGATAGACTATGTTCCCCCAAGTGCTAGAATGGCAATGCCGGAAGGCTAAAAGCCGAAAGAGGGTTAGTGAGAGCTCCGAGGTCCTGCCCTGGCTACCATCCGTGCGCAACGGCCAGTAACCCTGAAGCGACTGCACAGGCCTATCTTGAGGCCTTGAGAAGTGTATGGGAGCCCAGATTCTGATGAGGACCTATGGTGGAGAGTAAGAAATGCACAACAGTACCAAGGGAGTTGTTGTCTGTGTATGTCTCGGCTGGAAAAATTGTTGCAAGAATGCCTCAGAAAGGGTAGTTTGCCAGCGATTGAACTGGACCGAACCAGACTGGACAGAATCCTTAAGTCTGCCCCTTCTCAGAACTGCTGTTGCTTCAGTTACGCCTGGCAAATCGACTGGAATCCCCACCCTCCTATGATGAGTTAATGAGAGAAATCTGAGGAGTTGAGAAAAGCAAGGACCCGGAGGTACCTGCACCAACAGCTGTGCTTGACCGGAGTGACTGAGGGTGACCCATCAAGTGAAGTTCAGGGCAGAGGTTGACAGTCAATGAGTGCTCTGACAAGGAAAAGATATGCCACAATGGGACCGAACTGTTGAGAGAGATCCGGAATTCAAAAACAGTCCTTTATGAAGGCCACGCCTGCAAGTACGGGCCTGACCTATATCCGACTGCATCTGCTATGGGGGTGGGGTACTCCACCCATGTATCTCCTGTCTGATAACAGCTCCAAACTCAATTCCTTGACCATGGAAGTGGAGAAACTGACGAGATGTCTCCAAATGCTTATCACGCCCAAGACAGAGAGATGGCACCAGGTTTCCAGTTAGTAATACCCCGCCCTGGCTCCCAGTGTGGCGCCCGGCCAGCTCAAACTCCAGAAAGTATAGTTTTACATAATTGTGGGAAAGATGGGCACATGAGTAGGAATGCCAGTCCCAAAAGACACTGACAAAGTTGTATATAGGCTACAAGGAGAGCTCGAGAAGAAATCAGTGGTTAAGAGGTCACAACATGATCCCAGTGAGGGCACCAAAATGCTAATTCACGTCCTTTTGTGGCAAGGTCAGTTGCCCAGGCCCCACTACCGCCTCTCCAGACTGGTCCAGAATAGTGGGTCCCTCCATGGAGACCACTGTAAAGGTGAATGGAGTGTCTACAAGAGCTGTATTAGACAGTGGCTCCCAAGTGACAATTATGTTCCAGGATTGGTATCAGAAGCATTTGTCAGACGTACCCTTACAACCATTAGAAGGACTGCATGTATGGGGTTAAGTGAAAGGCCTACCCCTATTCCGGGTATATCCGAATTTGGCTGTCTTTCCCCACCTCCGTGGCTGGAGTGGCGAACAAGTAGAGACCCTAGCCTTAGTGTGTCCCCCACTGGACTGTATGATGGTGTCCCTTTGTTGATTGGAACAAATGCTCATATGTTCGGAAGGCTGGCACAGTTGTGTTATGAAAACAGGGTCAAAGACTAGTAGAGCTTTAAGAGTTCGGCTTTAATTAAGAAGGCCTATGAGGCACAGAGAGATGCTGAAAAACAGAACCAGAGGAACCGATCGGAATTGTATGGAAGAAGGATCCTGAGTCTCTGATCCTGGCGCCAAATGCCCAGTGTACCTTACAGGGAGAGGTCCGTATCAGAAAGGATGTTAAGAATAAAATATTAATGTTGGATGCACCAGGCGATGGAAAATTGCCAGAGGACTGCTGGTCAAGCCTAGTATTTTGCCCGCTAGAGCTCATGCTTATGCCAGAAGGTAATGGTCCAAGTTCATAATGTGTCTGAAAGAGACATTCGAGTAAACAGAGGTTGCATCCTGGCTAATGTGCATTGTGCAGACACTGCAGTGCTACCCAGCAGAGTTCAAGGAAGAATGACAGAGTAACGCTCTGACTTGTTTGATTTCGCGACTCCCGCTGTCAGCTGAATGGAAAGTGAGGATCAGTGAGAAGCTTGCCCAGAGAGACCAGGTGTTTTCTTTAAAGGAATGGGATGTAGGATGCATGCAAGGAGCTGAGCACAATATCCGCTGCATGACGAAAGACCATTTCGTGAGAGGTCTCGACGCCTGGCACCTGCTGACATAGATGATGTGAGACGGCATCTGCAAGAGATGTTAGCTGCTGGTGTAATACAAGAATCCAGAAGCCCTTATGCTTCCCCCATTGTGGTAGTGAGGAAAAGAATGGAACAGTAAGGATGTGTGGATTATCTCCTTAAACCGTGGACTATCCCTGATCAGTACACAATGCCCCGCATTCAGGATGCTTTGGACTGCCTAAACGGGAGCAAGTGGTTCTCTGTGCTGGATCTCCGTGAGTGGGTACTACCAGATCCCGATGGCCCCAGAGGACCGTGAGAAGACGGCCTTTATCTGTCCGCTTGGCTATGAATTCATGAGGATGCCTCGAGGGATTTCAGGTGCCCCAGCCACTTTTCAACGATTGATGGAGCGTGCAGGGGGGACATGAACTTACTAGAGTGCCTGTATACCTAGATGATGTTATTGTGTTTGGCAGCTCACTGGAGGAACATGAGAGCAGATTATTTAAGGTATTGGACCGACTGGAGGACTTTGGCCTAAACTGTCCATTGATAAGTGTCAATTCTTTCAAACATCAGTAAAGTATGTGGGACACATAGTATCCACCGAGGAATAGAGACCGACCCAAGTAAAGTTGAGGCCTTGACCACCTGGCCACAGCCAAAAATCTAAAAGAACTGCAAAGATTCCTGGGATTCTGTGGTTATTATCGCGCTTCATCAAGGACTATTCAAGAGTGATCCGCCCTTTACTTAACCTTACTCAAGGGTATCCCCAACCCACAAAAATACCAAAGTCAGCGTCCTCAAGACTGAAAGAGTGTATTTTCATCCAATGAAGTATTTGGGGCCCGCTGGACTCCTGATTGTGAGACTGCTTTTCATGAGATCATATATCAACTTACCCATGCTCCAGTGCTGGCCTATGCCGATCCAAGAAAATCTTACGTCCTGCACACTGATGCTAGCTTGCAAGGGTTGGGGGCTGTGTTGTACCAAGAGCACGAGAATGGCCTGAGACCAGTGGCCTTTGCCAGTAGAAGCCTGACCCCATCCGAAAAGAACTATCCTGTACATAAGTTAGAGTTCCTAGCTTTGAAGTGGGCTATTGACCAATTCCATGAGTACTTGTATGGGGCTAAAATACTAGTAAAAACTGACAATAATCCTTTGACCTATGTGCAGACCTCAGCAAGTTGGATGCCACTGGCCAAAGGTGGCTTTCTGCATTATCTACATATGACTATGCTCTCGAATACCGAGCAGGTCTGAACCACATAGATGCTGGATGCTCTCTCCCGGAGGCCTGTTCCCCAGAATGATTGGGTCCGATTGGCAGAACCTGACATTCGGCACTCTGCCGGAAGTTTGACAGGGAGGAACAATGTCCACGGACGCAGTGGACTGCATGGTGGATTGCTTGGGAGCCTCTGAGGATGTGCATACCTGCTGCTTATTGCCACTTTTCTGCAATAGACATTGGTGCACTGCCTCAGCTGGACAATGACAGTGATTGAGGGCTCAATCCCGCGATCCCATGATCAAAGCAGCTTTAGAAGCCCTCTATGCAGGAAAGATGTGTCCAAATTACGCTCCACTGATTTGAGAACTGCACTGTTATACAAAGAAGGTCCTAAGTTGAAACTGATCAATAAACTGTTATACAGAGAAACAGTAGACAGAGGGGACAAGTAGACAAACAACAACTAGTGCTGCCCACTGCCTTCGAGACTCAGTACTGAGGTCCTTGCACAACCACATGGGGCACCTTGGTATAGACAGAACACTTGACTTGGTGAGATCCAGATTCTATTGGCCTAAAGATGGGGCTGATGTGGAGCAACACATTCGAACTGGTAGCTGCTTACAGAGGAAAGCTTTGCCCCAGAGGCTGCCCCCTTGTTAACATCACCACCAGTGCACCCATGGAGCTGGTCTGTATTGATTTTCTGAGTTTGGAGTCAGATCAAAAAATATCAGTAATGTGCTGGTGGTCACTGACCATTTCACGAGATATGCCCAAGCTTTCCCCACCAAAGACCAGAAAGCATCCACTGTGGCCAAAGTACTTGTAGAACTTTTTGTTCACTATGGGGCTCACAAAGAATCCATTCTGATCAAGGAGAGACTTTGAGAGTCGTCTGATCAAAGAGATGCTTTCTCTGTGGGAGTGCGAAAGTCCAGAACCACTCCTTACCACCCCAGGGGACCCACAGCCTGGAACGTTTCAACACGCACTGCTAGATATGCTAGGCACCCCTGCACCCAAAGGACAAGCCTAGATGGAGCCAACAAATTAGCACCCTGGTACATGCTTATAACTGCACCAAAAGTGATGCCACTGGATTCTCCCCTACCGCCTGATGTTTGGAAGAGAAGCTCGACTACCAGTAGATGTGTGTTTGGGGTCTCTCTGATGGGGTTCAAGCTGACAACTATTTACAGTATGTGCAAAAGTTAAAGGCCCAGCTAACTCATGCGTACCAACTGGCTCAAACCATGGCTGCCAAAAGAAATCTGCCAACAAAGAAAGGTATGATAAAAGGTGAAGCACAGGAACTCCAGGAGGAGATCGGGTATTGCTAAGAAATCTGGGACTGCATGGCAAGCACAAGATTGCTGACAGATGGCACCATCTCCCTCACATTGTAGTGGGCAAACTAGATGATCTGCCAGTGTACAAAGTAAGGCCTGAGAATAATTCAAAGATGTAAAAACAATGCATAGAAATCATTTACTGCCCATTGGACAAATCTTAATTGAGTCTGAGCCCAGAAGATGCCCCTCTGGACCAGTGACTAGAGCTGCTGCTAAGAAAAGATCAAGAAAGTCTGCACCTACAGAAGCAAAGTTAAAGTGTTCCCTCCACAAGTCCCAGTTGAGCATGACTGTCAGTCCATATCGGAAGAAAGAGAGTGACTTTGAATACTATCCTTCTTAACTGAGTCAATTGTTTCGGGGCAATCCCTAGTCAATACTGGAGACAAAGCTGGGCCTTCTGGACTGTCTAAGCCCCAGCGTCATCCCTGGAGCCAATGCTCCCAGAAAGTGAAGTGCAAAGCATCAGATCAGATGAAATGGAATCATTGTGCATGGTTGAACTGTTTGAGCTTCAGGGAGGAAAATGATAGATTGGGGCAGACTGGTGATACACCCGAACAAGAAAGAGTATTTTGAGTGCCCTGACAGTCACTGCCAGTGTCAAAGCTCTCCATAGGCCAAATGTTGTGGACTCAGAAACTGTAACTCCTGGAGCTGAAAGTGCCCAAGTTCCCAGCCTCTCTACCCCATGGAGACTCCTGACAAGTGAGGACAATGCTGAAATGAGGCTCAAAGTGCAGAGACTATAACAGTTCCCCTAGAAAGACTGGTCGAGCTGTAAAGCCTGTGGTGCACCTCAGTTATGATTCCTTGGGGAGGCCTGTGGACTTGCCTCTCAATGTTGTCCATAAAGGGTGTATGTGTCCCCGAGTTCATTGCCCAAACTGAGCATCAGTGCTAACTCCAAGTTACTTGTGTTGCCCTCTAAGTATGGTGCCCTTGCCCCATCCAGCCCCAAGGTAACTGATAGGAAGGCCCCCTCTCTTCAGGTTTCATGTACAAGAGGTAAAACTTGAGTTATGGTACAATGTGTATGTAATACTGTGTAAGAGTGACGTACTGCAATGTTTCAGAAATGTGTTCTTGGTAAAATGATATATTGACTGATAATTACATATGCGAGCCTAATGCAAATGTATATGGTTGCAGTTGAAACTTATGGTACTTGCTTGGCCAGCGGACGTCAAGCTTTCCCAAACCAGGAAGGGTGTAGCCCCCAGCAAATGGGGTTCCCAAAAGACTTCCAGGAGCTTGCTTGAATGCTCCAAGCCTGAATGGTGTTTGGCGTTTAAGCCATTTATCAGTGAGTGTTTTTAGAACCTCTGGTACTGTCTCTTTAAGAGCTGTCTGCTTGAGACATAATTAGTTGTATAAGGGGGACTGTGTGTTTCTTTGATTGAGTACCACTCAAGCTGCTGCAATTCACTCCATTTTGCAGTCACTAGAGTGCAAAGGAACCTATCTGAAAGATGTAACTGTTTGCCAGAAATTATTTAGAGTAATAATAAGTACAGTTTGTCTAACCTGCTTTCTTTGCAGTCAGAACTGTGTCTGCTAGTTCCATTCTAGTTTTGAACTTGAACTGGACCAATCAGTGTAGGATATACTAGCTCTAAAATGGTGCCACTTAGACGAATCAGAACTTGGACTCATAATCTAGACCAGCATACAGAGGATTGTATGGGCAGTGACTCTGGGAGATGTAGTTTAGACTTCAGTGCCTTTTGGACCAACAGCAGCAGTCTATTGTGAGTGACAGCCAATCCAGTCAAGAACTGGGAGGAACTCAAAGGAAGTGCCGGTTTTGTCGGTTGGAGTTTCAGTTGAGCTTTGGCAGTGAAGAAGGAAGGAGCCCTGTGCTTTTCAGTGTGCAGTTTTAGTCAAAAACGTGTATAGGCCCAGAGTTCTGGTCTGCAGCTTGTGTAACAGCTTGTTAGGACTGAATCATTCCTGTGAAAAAGAATCAAAGGATCTCTGAAGAGTAGAAACCAGGCTCACCCTGTAGAAGACTGGAGGAATTGCTGAAAATTGCACTCTGTCTGTCAGGAACTGAATCTGCTGTGTGTTCTCCGGGTATTGTGCAGTAATTGCGATCGGGATACAGATGCAGCCTGCCTGGTATAGTGCTTTCTTTTATATGGATGTGTGAAGAGGTTTGTGTACCTCAAGTGAGCCCTGCTGACATTGAAGGACCCTATCTTATTTGGAGGTCGTGAGTACTAATTCAGGGTCGCTCCCTGTTGAATTGCCACATTAAATCCAAATGGAATTACTGTACTGCTGACTGTTTAATTCTCCTTTTCTCTGTGAAAGGGCCCCTACCAGCTGCCACGGTTTGGACTAGCCACTAGGGCTTGGGTACCAGGGACAGTAACTGATAAGGATAGGCCTGTGCACAGAGCCATAGTAGATTATTAGAGTGATAAGCTAATTAACCTGATTTCCCTGTCCTTGTTATATCCCCTAAATAAATCAGAGCTGCTTGTTTCAGCAAAGTTATACTGCCTGAGGTATTTGTCTATGTTAAAGTACTGTACTGTGATTGTTGCACTGTATCTCATTTCACAGGAGGTCCCAGTGCGGAACCAGACCTGGGGTAAGTGTATACTGTGAAGGTAATTCTGATATATTGTGTGGGCCACTAGTGGGAAGAAAGGGGTTGCAGTGTCCCAGAGGGCTGTGACCAAGTTAGTTTAACTATTGCAAACCCTGACCTCTGGGTGAGGCACCAGCCATTGATCCAGGCCCCTCAACCTGTTAGTGACAAATCAGGCAGGGGTAGTAGCCCCTGGGATAGCGCCATCTAGGGGTTACAGAAATTACAAAGATCTGGGACCAGATTTTTAAAGGTTTTGGAATGTGCCAGGAATGAAGTGGGATGTCGACTCACCTGGCCAGCAAAACACTTCACTAATGTAACCCGTGGACACACTGCTGCAGTATTATCAGTAGTTTCTCCGTAGGCCTATCTGATTTCCTAACTCCATTGCTATGTTACATTATACTTCTTCATATCAAGTGCAGTGTGCGTGCAGAAAACTGACCATAAGTCACCATAAATTAGGGAAAAGAGTTGCAAAATGGCACCGTCTTTGATAATCACACATGTGAGGCAGGAATTGCAGGAGTGCAGGACCCTCCCAATATGTACGCTCTTTCTGTCACATGTGACATACGAACATACAAGCATATGAAAATGCTGGCAAAAAAAGGCCAGAGGTCTATCAAGTCTGCCAGTGTATGCAGCTACTTAGGTATACCTTCCACAGCTGCCCCCCCACCCCTCCCTTCCCATCATTCGTACTCCTTTGGCTTTTCTCTCCCTAGGTTCCTTACTGTACTTCCCTTCCCTTTGACCCTATCCCACCCTCTTTTGAAACTGTCCACTGTCTTCAATGTGATCACTTCTTTCAGCAGTTCGTTTACCCAGCCACCACCCTTTCTGTAAAGTAGTGCCTCCTCCTTTCCCTCCTGAATCTTCCCCTTTCCAATTTCAGACTGTGCCCCCTTGTGACCCTTCCTCCTTTTTAGCAGAGCAAGCCCTCCATACTAACCCTGTTTATGTCTTTTAAGTATTTGAAGGTCTCTATCATGTCTCCCCTCTCCCTTCTATCCTCCAGGGAATACATGTTGAGCGCCCTCAATCTTTCCTCATAGGGTTTATCCCCCAGACCTAGGATCATCTTCGTCGCCCTATGCTGCACCCCCTCCAGTAATCTTACATCCTTTTTTAGGTGAGGCTCCAGAGTGCCACACAGTACTCCAAGTGTGGCCTCACCAGTGAGGCTGTACAGTGGCAGGAGAGACTTCCTCCCTTCTAGAGGTGATATCCTTGCTATGCACCCCAGCATTTAATTGGCTTTGCTGCCCGTCAGCACTGGGCTGACACCTTCATGTCCCAAGTGACTAGTATAATTTGGGGGCTTTTGAAAATTGGGTCCCTGATGGAAGAAATTTTTATATGAACAAAAGTTCTGTAAGCAGTTACTTTGCTGATGGTGACAAAATACAGTTTAAAGCAACAGAGCTACAAAGTTTTAAAAACAAAGTTTTCTAGATGGGGGTCCATTTCCATAAGCTTTGCATGGTGAAACCAACAATGGAAATCCATGCAACATGCTTTTTGTGAGTTTAAAGGCTTTACATGGGGTTGGTCCTGTACTGCAGTAGGCTCAAAAGTCCCACACAAGTGTGGCCAGCTGGGCCGCGAAGAAGGTGCTTCGCTCCTAGGGAGGAGGTGGGTCAGCTGGCATTGGTGCATCCCTTGCCAGCCAACCAAGAAGTGGCATAATGGGCAAATGTGAAGGAAGTGTGAATGAGAGGCCCAAGAGAAATCACTTGAAAGTTTACTTTCATATGACGGTGGAGCTGGTCGCGTTCTGGTAAATGTTGAAGTTGACCAAGCAAGAATTTGTGGCTGCTCTGGCTTACAAAAGGAAGCCCAACACAATGATGATTTCAAAAAGATACTTCTTTCATTTTCTTTTAACGTCCACAAAGCTTTACTGTATTCGGCTTCTATTGGGGGGCATAACCAAGGTACAAATGTACATTTTGAGTGTTAAAGTATGTAGCGTTATGTTTTTAAAGCTTATTTTTACTTTAACAACTTACAAACAATGCTGTTAGACACCAGTTTTAAAAAGCTTTCCATTTTGCTTAAGTCGTATCATAAACATTTACTAAGTGCCTATAGCCTTTCTAATGTTATTATCCTTTCACACAATACACACTGGCTTATGGTATTCAAGAGTGCATAAAAGCTACCTACTTTTTTGCTAGGCCATTTGACCTTCCTTGTCTGCCATGACCTCTGCTAACATCCTCATGGGGACCTCTATTCTTACCTTAAAAAGATACAAAGTTCTAAACTGCCCAGGATTTGTAGCAGCTCCTCTGCCTTGGTGTCCAGTGGCAGAGTGAATGCTTGCAAGGGATTTCCCAGCCTGTCATTAGCACCGTATCGCTTACATAGCAGCCTCGGCTGCTTCTTAAAGACACAGAGTGCCCCCTTTAACTAATAGCGCTTAAGAGCACTTTTATAACATTTTATTTTTCCCTTCCCACGTCTCCAAGCCCCCTTAAATGCTTCTGGGTCCACTTGGGGCTGGAGCACATGCAGAGGAAGCCTACTGGAGCCCCCACAGTGACTTTACACCTGAGTGCCGTAGTGCTGTTCTGTATTTGAGCTGGTAGCCACTAGATCACACATTCATGCGGTCATTCTGCATGAACGCTCACACAAAAAGTGCACCACTCGCAAATACGAAACTGGTGGTTTTAATTCTTCACTCCTCCAGTGCTTCTTTACAGGAATTAAAACACTGGGGCTGGCAGAAGCATACAGAGGACTGCAAGCAGGACTGGGGGCTAGTAGTCAGAGCAGTCAGGAGGCAGAAACTGTAAGCCTCACCCATGGGGGGGTAACATGTATAACTGTTATGCCCCAGAATGGTTTCTTAGCTCCTTCCTTTCCCTCTGTTGTTCACTTCAATCTATTGATTCAGGGAGATGGCTGGAGCTAGACGTCAGCCCCAATCCCCATCACCCATGACAGGCGTTGTCCATCAGAGGCCCCTCTTGTAATGCATATGCTGTAGGCAGGGTCCCATCCCCCTGCAGGAAGGCCTGGTTACCTGGGCCTCAACCTTGAAGGCCCAAGTTCCTGCTGCTGTTCACACCCTGTTGACACAGTTTAATCTATATTTTTCCATTTCTGATGTAGCTGGGACTGTTCCATTGACCCAAGTTCTGGTTACCTCTATTACCGTTACAAAAGTGTGCATGGTCAGAGATACTAGTCATATATGTGGAGTGGGGAGTTGGTGTTGAGGGATAGGTGTTGTCAGACTGAGCACCATTTTTTCCTTTTATATCTATGATGGGTTCCCCAAAAATACAGCTTTACTCAGTAAATGTCAGTGGTCTAAACAACCCAATAAACTGGGTTACTCATCTGTTTACTCCTCAGAAATGCCCAGAAGGAAGAGGCAGGGTGTAATTATTCTATATTTAGGCACACCTCACTCCAGGCTTTCCAGGTTGTAGCTGATTAGGAGGGCTGCCTAGTAATTGTACAGGGCCATCGCCACAATATAGAAGTAACCCTCCCTAACCTCTACCTTCCAATAGATTTTAATATCTCCACAATCAGGAAACGTTTGGGCCTGATAGTGAACCACACTACAGGAATCCTCCTCTTGGATGCTGATTTCAACTTGATGCTCTCTCCTGTTATGGACTTCTCAAATCCTAGCCCCCACTGCAAACTGCCGTGCATAAATTTTGCCACTGCTTCATTGTGGAGGTTGGCTGGGTAGATGCATGCCGTTTTGCACACCCTAACACACAGCAATACACCCATTATGTGCATGGCATGTATTTTTTGGATGGACTATTGTTTTACCCAGGTGGAGCACATTGGTGGATTGGCGGATTGTAAAATAGGCACCATGCTGCTCTCAGACCATGCCCCGGTTCTGTATTAGTATAATATGGACCTTGAAAGATGTGATTCTTGGTGGCATGTCAACCCATACTATTTGAAGTCCATAGACTTCAAGAAATTCCTGCAGGATAAAATTGAGGAGCTCCCGAGAGACGAGCTCCATAATTTGGTACACCCTGAAGGCTGTCTTGTGTAGCCATATCATTAAATACACTGCTGCCCAGAAATGTGCCAAACAACAATGCCAGGAGAAGCTGGAAGCAACCATCAAGGTTTTGCAATTGGTCCATCAGCAGGGGAACACAGATAGTCAAGGTAAAGGCTGTCCTCAGTGCATTATGTCTGCAAAAAGCAGAAATGGCCCTAATGTTTCTAAGGCAATGCTACTATGAACTAGGTATCAGGGCTTCCTGCCTTCTGGCATATCCCACACCAGCACTAGCTGGCAATGACAGTGACTATAGTACATCCAACTAATGGCCTATGCCAAACCAGTTTATTTATTTAAAAGTTGGCAACTGGGAAAGGCACACTGAGCCGAGGCTCATTTCCAGGTGCGACCCGGGGAAGGGGTCATAGGGAGAACCTACAATACAAAACAGAGGCAGCATAACATTATTGGATAACATGTGCACACAGGTATCAGTAAATGTGCTAGCATAATAAAATAACAGCTTTTATATATCGCTCTACCTTAGTAGGACAGTCTGCTTTCTCACATCGTTTCCCCAAACTTTGGAACGCTCTTCCCCACCAAATACACCACTCCTTCTCCTCCCCCCATTACACAGGTCTCTGCACCCTTATTGGTACCCCCAGAGGTACAGCATAGACAGCTAGCACTTAGGCATATGTTATACTAGCATATAAGGCTAAGGGCATCTATCGTATAAGAGTAGATGTCAGGATATGTATGCACATAATTGTTATACACTTTGCTTTCTAATACATACATACATTTCATATGTATTTCTTGCTTATAAGATGTTGGGACACCTGTGTCCTTGTAATGATTATGATATATAAGTCGGCATTGCCACCTTTTGGTGATTTGTACTACTACACTGATGTATGTAGAACTGTACTCTTTTGTTTCACAAAGTGATGATTACTACAAAATTGTATAATGTTATCTTGGACCGAGGAGCCACCTCTAATTTAGTCAATAGAGCTCATATCTGTAACTAGAAATGTTTCTATCTTACAGTAACCATAGTAATTATCATAGGTATATAATGTGAGACATTACGTCTTCTACCTCGGAGACCCCAAGAGACACAAAGACTCCTCGAGGTATAGGGAATGCTTAGCATTGGCTCCTGGTTCGAATTGGTAAGAACTGCTTAGGGCAACTGTAATTATCCTTTTATTTTATTTATTTTTATTTATTTATTTATTCAATCTAGAATTACAAGTACCTTTGAGCGCCAAGCAGCTCATTTACAAAGGTTCCACGTCAATGGGGGGATACAGATCCATAATGGAAAACAGACTGGTTTCACAAACAATTAAGCAGTTTGTATTACAAAATGCAGAATAAGAAAACAGCAAATAAATACACATTAGTTTAGCACGTGATTCAAGGCAGGGAGTGAGAAGAGGAGGGAATTAGGAGGGGAGCCAGATCAAGGAAGGGGAGAGCAACCAGGCAGCACTGTCAAGTAGCAGCAAGGATAGTAAGGGACGAAAAGCAAGGAAGACAGTGGGGGGGAGAAAAAGAGGGGGAGATGGGAGGGCAGGAAGGGAGAGGAGAGTGAGAGGGCGACAAATAGAGAGAACAGTGGAAGAACAGTGGGGGGTGAGGTCACGGGAAGAGGGACAAGGATGTTAAGTGGTGCAATCACAGGAGTTTTCAGTTAGGATGTGCTGACAAAGTTTGAGTTTGAATTCACTGAGACTAGTAAGGTTAGCCAAACCATTGTGGAGGCCATTTAACCAGTATGGCACTTTGATACAAAAGGAGCGTTGTTATTGGGTGGTCCGGCACATCGGGACTAGTAGGAGTGCGGAAGATGAGGTGCGCATATGTTGGGTCTTGGAGGATTTGTGAAGTAAGCATCCTAATCCTGAAGGCATGAGTCCAAGGAGAATCTTTTTGGCAAGTAAGCAGGTGTGGTATTTAATTCTCCCATGCAAGTTGAGCCACCCAGCCTGTATATAGACATCACAGGTGTGGGTGAGGTGTGGTGCACTAATTAGAGTCTACAGTCTTGTTTAGTGCAAGCGTAAAGCGACTCTGAGGAGCCGGTTCCAGCAAAGAAAACTTAGGAAATCAGCAGGTGTGAGTCTAAAATTCTTCTCCAACTGCAGAGATAGTAAGAGCTATACAAATTATTAGTCACTTTCTCCGGTTGCGTCTGAACCGCCACTGTCTGGTAAAGGTAGTTCGGCCCGGGTTCCACCCGGTTCAAGAATATGATTTAGAAGAGTTTTCTTAACCAGAGGAGGGGAGGATGATTATGAATTGAGTATGAATGTGACTTTGAGAGTCTGGGTGTGCCCATTGAACGGACATCTCCCCAGACAGACCTTTTAGAATCTCCTCTACGCTTTCTGAGTCCCCTTCTACTTTGTTTTATAAAGGTTGCTGAAACCCTCCAGCTCCCATTGGAGGAAGCTGTGGATGAGCAAGAGGAACCTGATTTTGTAGAAATGATGGATATCCTAGAGTCTAGGGAGATTGTCTATCCTTACATAAGTCATTTAGGAAACAAACAATAAAATTTTAAAAGCTCCTAATTCTGCGTTCCTGTGGACAAGATGGACAGGAGGTACATCTTTGTCAGGTCCTGATACAGAATTCCTGTCTCAGCAGTGCAGTCATGTTGGAGTAGTTCAGGCTGCGGCCTGTGATAAAGCTAATATTCCTTGGTTTCACATCTCTGACAAGGATTCCAGGAAGATTGATGCCATGGCTAAAAACAATACATGTCCAGAAAGTCCTTGGGACTCGGGCAAGCAAATTACATGGCTTATGTGGCAAGATACCAAAATCTAGATGGGACACTGTCATGGCTTGGCCAAAAACAGGCCCCTATATTAGCTTGCTAAGGAGCTGGAACAGGTGGCTGCTGATGGAATTGAGGATTCACAAGCAGTTCCATGCTGCTGTGGATTTACTATGTATTCTCTAGAGTCATGGCTATATCTGTGGCTTTTCAGAAGTTGGCTTGGCCTAGGTGTACTAGCTTGGTTACAGGATACCCAGACTAAGGCTATGGATTTTCCTTGGTAGGAAATTCTCTGTTTGGGGAGCAGACAGAGAATTATATGAAAATTGATGAATATAGGACAACTCTATAAGAGTGCTCAGGCCAGGAAGCGGCAAGCCACTCCTCAGAGGCAGACCTCAGGGGTAAGAGGTGAGCCTTTTCACAGGCCTTTTACTAGACTCAGGCCTCCTCTGCTTATGCTCAGAGGGGTACTTCAGAGGGAGAGGCAGGCGAGGGTGCAAGCAGGCCTGCTCCTGCCTCAGCCTGAAGCCCCTGCAAACAGGCACCCTGATGGGGTGCCTGGGGCGAGTCTCATTACCTGTAGGGGCATGGTTGGCTTACTTAGTTCAGAACTTGGGGTCTCTAACATCAGACAAGTGGGTCCTGAAGTAGGTAAGCCGGGGTCTGGTTCTCTTTGCCTAAAAAATTTCCAAAGATGAGAATCAGACTTTTCCGCTGCAAACCCTTCTAGAGACCTTTGCTTTAGAAACAGAAGTCTCAACCTCCTGGCTCTTCGAGCTGTAGAAAGGGTATCTCCCTATACCAGGGGCAAGGGTCTGTCCTCCAGGTACTTCCTTACCCCAAAAGACAGGAGAATGGCCCATCTTGGACCTCAGATATCTAAACAAGCACCTTTTGAAACCATTCAAAATGGTGACTCTGGCAATGATTTTACCTTCTCTAAGGCCAGGGGACTGGCTAGTTCCCTGGACCTCAAGGATGCCTATTTCCATGTTCTCATCAGAAGCTCCACGAAAGTACCTCAGATTCGAACTGCCTCAGGCCATTACCAGTTCAGAGCAATGCCTTCGGCTTACTCCTCTGCCCCAGGGGTATTCACAAAATGTCTAGCAGTAGCAGTTGCTCATCTAAGAAGGCATTTGTGCTTCTTTCCCTACCTAGACGACTGGCTCATTGTAGGTCAGTCTCCAGACCAGGTCAAATCACACCTGCAAGTTACCCAGCAGCTGCTCTCCTCTCTGGGTTTCTTCTCAACCTTCCAAAGTCAGTTCTGGAACCTGTCCAGGTACTCACCTTTATAGTTGCAGGGTTGGACACAAAGCAGGCCAAGCTGCCCCTAGAAAGGGTAAGGAACCTAGTGGCCCTGGCCTCCTCATGCACCAAATTATACTAGATCAGCAAGGCCCTTCTTACAGCTACTAGGACATATGGCTGCTTCCTACAGCTGTAGTGCAAGGAGCAAGGTTTCAGATGAGGGACATTCAGTTTCATTTGAGGAGTCTTCTGGTCCCAAAGGAAAGATCCCCTTTCCAGTTGATCCCAGTGGCCAACCCTGATCCAGGCCCTTCCAGCAGGCCGGATCAGAGCAATTTGAGACTAGATGTCCCTCATCCCTATCCTACCTCTTGACCCCTTACTACAGATGCTGCCCCTTCTGGGTTGTTGAGCCCACATGGGTGACCTCTCCACCAGGAGTGTGATCCCCTCAGAATCTCTGCTCCACATCAATTTGCTGGAATAAGAGCTGTTTTCTAGCACTTCAGGTGTTTCTTATCCTGTTCAGAACAAAGTGGTACAAGTCAGAACAGACAACACCACTACAATAAGCTACATCAACAAACAGGGGTACCGGGTCTTCTCAGCCTTGTGCACCGAGGCAATGAAGTTGTGGTCTCAATATTCCTGAACACTTCCCTCATAGCAGTTCACCTCCCAGGAAAGGACAATGTCCTGGCAGATGCTCTCAGCAGGATTTCCCAGGGCCATCACGAATGGTCTCTGGATCCCCCAAGTACTGGGGATGATTTTTTGCCAGATGGGGGCCCCCTCAGATAGATCTTTCGCAGCCCCAGACAATCACCAACTTCCACTGTTTTGTTGCAGGCCCCGAGTGATGGGCTCAGTTCCTGGATCCCTTTTCTGCTTGTTGGGAGGGGGTTTCCATGCGCCTTTCCCCCTTCCTTCTCTATTCAAGGTGCTAGTCAAAATCGGATCCAGCTTTGCAGGATTGATTCTGATTGCTCCAGATTGGGCCAGGCAGCCCTGGTACCCCTCCTTCTGTCTTTTAACAGTCCATCTTTCCCTGTGTCTTCCCCAGAGATTCACACCTGTTAACCTGTGTGCCTAGGGGAGTTTGATATGTCAATCTCAAATCCCTCAGCCTCAAGGCCTGGGCTCTTGAGGAGTTAGAATTTACTGACCTACACCTTTCTCAAGGTGTTCTAAATCCTGAAGGCTTCTAGGAAGCCCTCCACTAGGCTACTTTTAACTCTAAATGGAAGAGGTTTTCCATCTCTGGTGTTCTGAGAAACACATTTCCAGGAATCTGCTGGCTGCCCATTGTTTTGGACTATATGGTCCATCTTAATTCTTTGGGTCTGATACCAGCTACCCTGAGAATTACATTTGGCAGCTGTCTCTGCTTTTATTTCAGCAGGAAAAGCCCTCTCTCTCTTTCCGGCTCACCCTGTATTTTCAAGTTTTAAAGGGATTACTTCATGCCTAATCCACCATTCCAGGGACCGGCCTGCCTGGAAATCTTAATGTTTGCATTGCTCATTTGATGCAGCCCCTTTGAACCTCTGTCTTTTCTGCAGAGCTTAAATTATGACTTGGAGAAACTGTGTTTTCCTAGTAGCTATCACTTCTGCCAGGCACATAAGTGAGTTACAAAGCTCATTGCAGTGAGTTACAAGCTTTGTCAGTAGAGACTGACTTTATTTCCTTCCACAGGGATAAGGTAGTTCTTAGGACTAACAGGAAGTTTTCTGAGATTGATTCAGATTTCCATCTTAATCAATCTATCTCCCTTCCAGTGTTCTTCTACTGACCATTCCTCCTCTGGTGAGGAGGTTACTGGTTAGATGTTAAGAGGGCCCTAAGTTACTATATAGAGGTACTAAGGGTCCCAGGTTCGAATCCTCAACTTTTTCTCACTTATGGTGAGGTTGGGAAAGGAAACCTGCCAGCTAAGAGATCCATTGCCAGGTGTGTTCTCTTGTATCAATTTGTTATCAAAACTTGGAAGTTCCCCCTTCAGGTCTGAGGGCTCACTCTGCCAGAGTATAGCTGCGTCTCTGGCTTCCTGAGACATCCCTGTCATAGGAGATGTCAAGCAGCTACTTGGAAAGTACACACTTTCACAAGCATTACTCCTGGATGTGCTCAGGCCGGAGGATGCTTCGGTTTGTACAACCCGTGCTTGGAGCCTATTCCCTAAGTAGGTTCTGTCCCTCCTCCATGGAGGTACTGCTGTGTAGTCTGCAATTGTCATAATATAGCAAGACTTCATGTTGTTTGAAGAAAAAATTACTCACCTTAGTAATGTTGCTTCTTCTAATGTGAGTCTTGTTATTATGACTTCCAGCCTGCCCCTCTCAGAACTTCTTGCTTGGGTATGGGGTGGTTGTCCAGTGGGCAATCTCTTGTTTATGCCCATTTTATGTTTTTCCACCCCTTTTTCTTGGGGTTTTGGGTGTTGTGTTTTGTTTTACCTTTTCTTATCTTATCTTTTCTTATTTCTGGCCCTGACTTGAGTCTTTGTATTTGGGACCAGGAATGTGTTAATGTTAGGTAGCGGTTGGCTGAGTGAGTTACAAGCTTCCACACAGAACCTTAGTGAGTTTTGCTTTCGTAAAGATCTGACAGTTTCAGTTTGAAATTACACAGACAGAGCTTCTCTAACTGAGTTCGCGCTCCAAGTTCCATGCCTGGCATGGAATTTAACTATTTCATCTCCGGGGCAGTTCTAATGGTGGGACAAACTGCAATTGTCATAATATAACAAGACTCCATTAGAAGAAACAACATTACTAAGGTGAGTAATTTTTTCTTCTCGACCCATTGGACAGGCTGTTGACTGGAGAAGCAGACAACCGTTCTTCACCGGTTCCCCCGGTGGAAACCGAGGACTTGCCTGTGCCGGAGTCCCTGGTTAAGGTTCCAGTGCCGGGGGAGGAACGGGTTTCCCCGCTCCCCAGACCCACCCTCGGAAACACAGAGGTCTCTGTCACGGACCTCTTCTGGTCCAGCCGATCCCGCCGACATCGGCGGTCTTGGCACCGAAAGGAGCCGCAAGCGCCAACACCTCGCCACTCCTCCCTGAGGATAGGCTCCGCGCCACTGAGTATCTGATGTGGCAGCAGCTCCTTTTGACCAGGAGCAAGCAGACACCATCGCCTTCCCTGGCCATTTAGTGGCTGTCACCTGAGCAGCTGAAACAACCCCTCGTGGTCATCGAGGGGCCGGCGCTGGTTGTTCGGCCAAAACCAGCTGCACCACCCATTGTGGTGGAACCCCCGCCTCCACAACCAAAAACTGGGGCTCTGACCAAGGATTCTCGGTCGGGTCATGGGTTGCCCCATCGGTTGTCTGTCACCCTCACTCCCGATCATCCTCGGCAGGTGGAGGGTGGCTCAGGCCTTTGGCAGCTGTTTGCAGACTCTTCAGAGGCTGACGATGACTCTTCCCTGTTCTCCAGGCCTCTCGACCTGGAGTCCTCTGGGGGACAGTTGGTGGACCAGAGCCCATCCTCGTTAATGGGATTGCTTCAGCTCATCTCAGAATCTACTGGGATGAAGCTCGAACCCGTATTAAGCGGGGCAGGTATCCCGTCATGGAGATACTGGACCGATGGGATTTTCCTGGAGGCCTTTCTTGTGGCGAAGCCATTCGATGTCGGCCCTGGAGCTATGGCAGCTGACGGCTTCTTGTCCAGCTCCCTTGGCCAGGATGGCCAGGAAGTATCGTTCCACCAGCTCACTCTCCAGTTTTGCAGACACCCCTCTGCAGATGGATTGGTGACTGACAGTGTTTTCTGGCGTTCTGGAAGCGCTTCGGGACATGGACAAGCCACCCGATAGAGTCAAGAAACTGAGCTATTCCTGACATAAGTTTAAGCTGCGTCCTCCCTTAGTATACGTCCAGGCCAGTTGACGCACTGATGGCACACTTTTCCCACGCCCTTTTAGGCTCCCTGGATGAGGTGATTTTTCATCTCCGGGCTGACCTCCAGACTACGGTCAAGCAGGTGCGGGACCAGGGAAGCGCGGTGGCAAAGCAACAGGTCCAAACTGCTCTTGACATTGGAGACTCTTGTGCCTGGTCAGTAGCGGCCGCAGTGGCCATACGTCACAGAACTTGGCTGCGGATCTCCACCTTCATGGCAGATACCCAGCACAAGCTGGCAGATGTTCCCTTCCTGGGTACCGACTTGTTCGGTCCCAGGGTGGAGGGTCATTGCAGAGGAGAGACAGTCCAGTGCCACCTTGCTTCTGTCACGTCTGCCAGAAGGACAAAGGCTGCCAGCAACAGCGTAAGCCCTTTCGACGCCTTCTGCCCCTGCAGTGCATGTCCAGCCCAGAAACACCAGCTTCAAACAACATGAAGTCTTGCTGTATTCTGACAATTGCATTGATTCCCAACCTTTGAACTGCCCGGAGAATAAAGAGTTAACTTTCTATGCAAGGCATAGAATGCCGAGCTCAAGCTCGGTTGAAGACTCTGTCTAGAGTGTTTTGAACTTAAACCGTCAGATTCTTTACTCCGCCTCACTGAACGGTCGCTCCGGAGATTTCTCCTTCAGCTCGGTCAAAAGTCTGTTAAAGTTTTCAGTTTTCATCGTTTTTTAAACCGAAAAAAGTACCTGCGTAGTCGGTTCAGTCTCTGTGGTGCCGTGAGTACTAGATAGGAATTGTTCTGTTTTTCTGTGTGGAACTTGTAAAAGTGCGGCTCGGTTTGGCTGAACCAGCCATTTGTTAGTGAAATTTGTTTGCTTACTTCGTGTGTGGTTACCGGTTCTTAAAAAAAAAAAAAAAAAAGTATTGAACAGTGTGTGTTCCCCCCCCCATACCCGTGACACGGTTAGGAACTGCTAAGGAAGTCTTGCCTGGCGGTTGCGAAAAGGGCAAGTTTGGTTAGGTTGGCCATGTCAGAAACCCCCCAAAAGCGGGCCACTGGGTTCAACACTGCAGTGAGTGTGGGAGCTCATTGCAGGCAGTCCCCACATCACCTGTGTTTTGTCTGGGGTTTGACCACCGATTCAGACTGCCAATATGTAAAACTTTCCCAAATCTACTCATAAGAGGTAGGTAGACTGGGGAAAGGAGTCACAGAAGTCCGCTGACCCGGATGGCCAGCCCGGTTTGGTTTCGACCAAACCAGAAGGAGTGCCCTCTGACAGGGCGATACTACTTCGGGCAAAAGGAGAGCCGATTCCAAGGGATCGGTTCCGACAAAAAGAAAACGCAAAGATAAATCGACTGGTTCGGATCCAGAGGTTCATGTTCTGACCGCCGAAGAGATAGCCAGGGTGATTCAGATTGCGGAATTGCTCCATCCGGTTCTGACCGATACGGCTCCTTCTGGCAGGGGTTCGGTTCAGTTGGTTCCCCAGTTTCAAGAGTGTACCCTTGAAGATTTTTATGAACCGGAATTTGAAGAGGAAGGGGAATTTGAGGATGATGATGTAAGTGAAGGTCTGGATGTGCCTGTGGAACTGGACTTCTCCCCAGACAGACCTTCAGGTGTTCCCCTTCCTAGGCTTTCTGAGTCCCCTTCTCACTTTATGTTTTACAGAAAGGTGGCTGAAACCCTCCAGCTTCCTATGGAGAAGGCTGTGGAAGATCAAGAGGAGCCTGATTATGTAGAGATGATGGACATCCCAGAGTTCAGGAGACTGTCCTATTCCCTCCATAAATCTTTTGAAACAGACACAAAAATCTTGGTCTCCTTACACTATACCTCCTGTGGATAGAAGAATGGACAAGAGGTATACACTTTCAGGCTCAGACACGGAGTTCTTATATCAACAATGCAGCCATGTTGGGGTAGTGCAGGCTGCTGCCTGTGACGAGGCAAACATTCCCTTGGCTTCACACCCCCTGACAAGGACTCCAGGAAGATTGATGCCATGGCAAAGAAGCAGTACATGGCATCTTCTTTGGGACTCAAGCAGGCAGATTACATGGCCCTGCCACAGCCAGGTACAGAAGTCAGGCCGGGGACACTGTACTGGCACTGGCTAAACAGGCCTCCCCAGCTAGCCAAGGAGGCTGGAGGCGGTGGCTACCCAAGATGGGATTGAGGCATCTAAGGTTCAGTTTCATGCTGCTGTGGACTCTAATGATCGTCATCATGAGTCGTGGCTACATCTGTGGCTCTTAGGAGGATGGCTTGGCTCAGATGTAGCAGCCTCTCATAGGACACCCAGGCTAAAGGCCATGGATTTTCCTGTAGTGGGTAATTCTCTGTTTGAGGAGCAGACAGAATTACATGAAGAAAATGGATGAGTACAGGACCCTTACAAGGCAGCAGTCTAGGGGCAGGCCTTTTCAAGACCTTTTACCAAGCCAGGCCTCCTCTTCCCTTTTTTTCAGAGGGTTCTTCAAGGAGAGGCAGAAGTGGGATGAGCAGGGACTGCATCCACTCTTCAGCCTAAAGCCCCTGCCAAGCAGACACCCTGATGGGCCTGCCCGGGTCGACTCTCCTATTCCAGTAAGGGGCAGGCTGGCTTACTTTGTCCAGGACTAGTTGTCTGTTGCATCAGACAAGTAGGTCCTGGAAGTAGTAAGCCAGGGACTGGTTCTCGGCTTCAGAAAATTTCCAAAGATGAGAACCAGATCTTTTCCACCTGCAGATTTCTCAGAAACCCTTGCCCTAGAGGCAGAGGTTTCTTCTCTCCTAGCTTTAAAAGCTATAGAGTGAGTACCTACCCTACACTGGGACAAAGGACTTTACTCCAGGTACTTCCTGACCCCCAGAAAGACAGGGGAGTGGTGACCCTTCCTAGACCTAAGATATCTAAACAAACGTCTTTTAAAACCAAACTTCAAGATGATAACTCTGGGAATAATCCTTCCCTCTCTAAGGCCAGGGGACTGACTAGCCTCCCTGGACCTCAAAGATGCCTACTTTCACATTCCCATCAGGTGCTCCCACAGAAAGGTTCGAGTTGCCGTCACCCAAGTCTGTTCTCGAACCAGCCCAGATTCTTACCTTTATAGGGGCAGAACTGGACACACTCAGAGCAAGAGCCTTTCTTCCCCTAGAAAGGGCAAGGGTTCTTCAAACAACATGAAGTCTTGCTGTATTCTGACATATGCAGTTAGATCCTGCCCTTCAACTGCCCCGGAGAACAAAGAGTTAAACTTTCCATGGCCAGCATGGAATGTTCACTGCGAGCTCAGTTGAAGCCCCTGTCTGCTGTTGTTTAAACTCCAACCGTCAGATTCTTTACTCCGCCTCACTGAACAGTCGTCATCAGGAGATTTCTCCTTTGCTCGGTTCAAGAAAAAAGTCAGTTGTTTTCATCTCGGTTTCTATACAATTGCTGCTACGAATCTGTCTAAGTCTCCGTCTGTGGTACCGTGAGTACTAGATGAGGTTTTCCATTTAGTTTCTGTGGAACTTGTAAATTGTGGATCGGTTTGGCTGAACCGATCCGCTCATGTAAAAAGCGTTTGTAGATTTACTTAGAGTGTAGTAACCAGTCTGTATCGATTCTTAAAAAAAAAAAAAAAAAAAAAAGAAAAATTATGGTTTAAATGAGGAAAATGTCAGTCAACTGTAACTACGGCAGTTTCAGTGGTCTGACATGCATTAGTCAACAGAGGAAAGAACTGGGGAGGGTATGGGGGCTGCCCACCTTTATAGGATTGATTGACATGAGGGGCTGACATCAGAGGTGGGCAGCCGCCTCTGGTAGCCTGAGAGTTAGAAAGTTTCTGTGTGATCCTAGTGCCTGGCAGCTATAGTCCTACCAGTGATGACCTGCTGCAAGAGATACCTTCAAAGTAAGATCTTATGCTGCAGAGAATTGTCTGCAGCCATTTTCATACTTGTACAAACAGGTGAATGAAGTAGGTGATTTCTTTCATTGGATCAACATATAGAATAGTGCAGTGTATGGCAACAGTACACAACAAGGCTGTTTCCATCAAGGGATTGAGATGACATCATAGGGACCTCAAGAACAAAGCTCGAGAGGTCCCAATGTCATCTCAACTCTGAAATGATAACAGCCTTATTAGTGTGTGGCTGACCATATACTATTTTATGTGGCATATGGTTTTTAAAAATAAGAGTTTTTTTGACACAGTACTCAGCTCACACATGGCCACTAGCTCGTCTCTTGCCACAAACCCTGCTCCACACTGTCACCTGCCTGGTTGCTCAAATAAATGTAAAATACTTTCATAATTTTCATTTTTAAGAAAACTTCAGTTAACTAAACTGATGTCTTGCTTCTTTTCAGATACCTGGGATTTGGCTTTAATGAGCAACTCCATCCAGCCACATTCAACATGCTGCCATCAGAATGTTGTGCTAAGGAGTCTTGTGGGTGGTTCAAAGGAAAAGCTCAGTATCATTGTGATGTCAAAATGATACTACAAAAACTTTGTGACCTTTGAACTGTCCTACAACCAGAAATGCTGTGTAGATTTCCATATACGACAAAGGGACAGCTATATGCTATATAGAAGATGGTGTATGAGCAATCATACACAACAAAATATTTTTCACTCAAGAGGTTTCTGTGGTAACAGCACACCTAGGTATCGCTGCCATGGAAACCCCATGAGAGTAAAAAAATATCCATGTTGTGTATGATTGCTCATACACTGTCTTTATAGTGTATGGGTAACCATAAATAAACAAGTTTGACCTTACCTTTTCCTTTTTTCTCACCACTGCTCTTTTCTGGGCCTGCTAACACGATGCAGATATCTGAGTAAAGGAGATTTCGCGGGATGCACATATGCGAATGCATTTCAAGTTGTTGTGCTGCAGTAGCTACGTAGCTGGTGCCTTAACAGCTAATAACATCAGAGTACTACGCAACACAACAACATTGTTTGAGGGATGGATTTCTTTCCCAACAACGTTCCACCATACACTATATTTTCAGCACACAAGTTTTAAGGCATGCACATAGCACTGTTTTTAGAAAGAAGGAGACAAGCTCTGTGTAAATCTGACAGCTTAAGTAGGTGATAGGTTCATAGGTTTATAGGTCTGTTATGAGCTAGTGGGGCAATTTGTCCACTGATGCTCAAAGCACTTCAACATACATAACCCTGGATGTGGTTTTCAAGGCAGGAATGATCCAATTTTATCTTAAACTCATTTACTGAGCTACTTCCTTTGATCTTTAGTGGCAGCCTGTTCCACATAGAAACCACTCTGTCAGAGAACCATGGTGCCCTCCTGTTGGTATGAATTACAATACCTTTTAGCTGGAGTTCATGTGATCTCGTGGTATGATGGCAGTAATTCAGTTCCAAGCCCACACAGTCCCAAAGATCATCACTGTTACAGGCACAATATACCAGGCACACGTTCACCCTCATTCTACAGTACTCCAGTGTGTGTGTGTAGGTTTAAGCTTCTGTCTTCATAACATAGACCTTGCATGCCAGTTATAGATCTTGTCATTCTGCATTGTACACCTTCCAGTTTATGGATATTTGTTTAGTTGTTGGTGCCCAAAACCTTGCACAATAATTAAATTGGGGTCTGATGAGCGCATTATAAAGTGGCTGAACCACCCCTCTATCCCTGTTTGCTATGTGCTTCTTAATGCAACCCAGTATCCTATAGGCTTTCCTTGTGACATTGTCACAGTGCCTATTATTTTTCATGTCATTGTTGATAACGATCCCCAGATCACTCATTTCGGAGGTGAATCTTCAAATTTATCCTCCAAAAGTATACTCTGCTTTACTGTTATTTGCACCAAAATGCATTATATTCAATAAGTCAGTTTGTATTTGTAACCACCACCAGCCCCCTGGACAAAGATGAAGATAAGCATAATTGCCTAGTCCTCCTTTCCTGGTCAGCCAAAACTAAATAAAAAAAATAATGAGGGCTCTGTATGAGCCTAAAAGTCTGTGTAGGTGATCTGACACCTTTTGTTGGAACAACAAGACATTTTTAGCACACAAGACTTTAGACCTACATAGACCCCTTCTTCAGGAAGAAGAATCAGAAGAAGAGCTTTGTGCATGCCTAAAAGCTGGTGTACTGAAAATGTCTTCTTGTTCAAAAAAAGGTATCAAATCACCTACACAAGCTTTTAGGCTTATACAGAGACCTCATTATTTTATTTATTTTGGTTGACCAGGAAGGAGGGCTTGCTATCTGCTTATCTCCATCTTTGTCGAGAAGGCCTAGTGATGGTTACAAATAAAAACTGACTTATTGAACCAGGTTAAGCTGTTGGTGGGATTTTTACTTAGTGGGGAAATTTGAACAGGACACCAGAGAAATTCCCTGCTCTTTGGTTGGAGGCACTACTGCTGGTGAATCGTCCATCATGGCAGGCGGGAGTCTGGAGCAAGTAGAGGTGGCTGGTGTTCCTGCAGAAGAGCTGATCTCCCTCCCTGCATGTCCAGCAATGGAGATCAACATACCTGCACAAGCTGTACCTATGGAAGAATCACCGTGAGTTGCCAATATCTGTATGTGGAGGAACACTGTCAGCAAATGGATGATGAATGGTTGCGAACCCTAATTGCACAGAAAAGGTCCCGACTTTTGGAATTGTTGAATGAACTGCCGAATGACATGGCTAGAGAAATGATGCCTGTAATGGAATGTGGAGAGGCTGCTGGCTCACTGCATGAAGAGGCTCTGGTCACTGTTGACGGGCCAGAAAATGAAGGAGTATGTGATGCAGCAGCATCAAAGACGCCGGCTGCTGCAGAGCTGACGCCCACAACTGACAGAAACCTTGACAGTCACCAGATGCCACATCACAGGAACACAGGAATGCAGCAAACAACCTGACTGTAAGTATGGCCTTAAGTGAAATAAAAATGACTACTTTCTCACAGAAAGGAGATGACACTGAAACTTTGTTGAGAAAAGACAGAGCTGCATGCTCTTCTACACAGCCCAGTACGAGAGGAAATAAAATGCCCTGGCCACTTGAGAAATCATTAAAGGATGCAGGATGGAAACAAACTTCCCAGGGTAATGGGCCCCTGACCCAGCTCACAGCCCTATTCCTAGCAGGTCAAATGAGCCCTCTGCTACTGACATAGAGAATGAGGGGTTCCAATGCTGCCACTTCTTGTACAATCAACCAAATACCTGTACAGGGGACATTTGTACAAGCTTTGTTACTAACTCTGATCTAGACCTGCATTCTGAAGACATGGTGCATTCACCACAAAACACAAGGCTCGTTGCCCCCCCTTAGTGAGAACATGTCCTCGGAATCAGAGTCTACTGGGGAAGGTACCAGCAAGCAGAAACAAAGCTGGGGTGAGAGAATGGAAGAGGAAAGGCTGGTTAATCCTGGGACAGAAGCTACTGAAATGGTGCAGCAACTATCGGCTAAATTTTGACAAAGGGACCAGGTATTTCAGAATGTGGCCCCAGCTCAGAGGAGAAATTTGGTGTGTCTCCAATATATGGGGATTAGAAATTCCACCTGATAGGATTTATGTGGCGAGGATGTTGATCAAGGAATCAATGCAGTTTTTCTCAAATGAAATATATGCCCTAATTCATGCCTTAGGAGACACTCTTTTTGATATAAGTTTGAAAACTCTGACGGGCCTGGACAGATTCTGGGCTAATTATGAAAACTGAACTATTCTGCATTATGGTTGCACTTTGGGGCACTTCCCCTGACCAAACCTACCATACGTCAAATAGCCATCTTGTTTCGGAATGAGGGAGTCAGCATTCATGATAGTAAACACTGGTTAATGCAATGCTGCAATATCATGGGGCAACCCAACCCATTTTGGATGAAGAACATATTTGAATGGGGAGGTGGAAGTTCAAAGTTAAATTGAGAGTGACAGTCCAGGGATCTAAACATTTGCCCAGCTGTTTTTTTTTGGGGGGGGTGGAGGGAGACAGAGAACATTGTTTTTACCAAGGTCAGCCCAAAACTTGCTATAAATGTGAGTCTCTGCTACACCTGAGCAATGCCTGTGATTGAATCAAGTGCAATCTTTGCTTGAATATGCCACAACAGTGCTTCTTGCACAAATGACTTAAAATGTTATCTTTGAGAAGACAAGGCCATGCCTATAGAACCTGCCAATGGGCCACCCATAATTGGGATGATAGGCCCAACCAGGATTTCATTCTGACTAATGCCCAGAAAGTCAGTATGGAGTAAAGAAGGAAAGAGCAGCACAAACAAACTCCACTGGAGCAAGCAGCTTCACAAAGTACTCATCCACCAACCCCTAATACTACAGAGGATCCCCCCAAGGTATGGATACTGCCCCTGAGGTTCATATAGGAGATAACGGGATGACTAACAGTAATGTTCAAGCAACAGGAGATGCACTTTTGACCCCCTATGGAGAAAACCCCACTGATCATACTGTAAGCGACACACTGGTAATGCCTCCACCAGACATAACTGTTGTAACCACCAAGAAAAGAACGTTATGGAAACACCAGTCTAAGGCAAATATTTCCAAAACTGCAGGGGGGCAGAAAAGCATCTTCCTGATGAATAAGTACTATAATCCCAAGAATCAGACTGGGAGGGAGGAGGAGGGACTGAGAAACATCCTATACCTTTTCATCACAGCAAGCTCTTTCATCAGACTCAGAGGATGAACAACTGGCTGCTGAAGTTAGAAAGCATGACAAAAATAGAAAAATCTGGGAGTGTGCACAAGACACAGTGGGAGAATAGGAAAATCTACTTAAACATTTCTCATAGGTCGCTCACACATCTGTAAGATTGCTACCTTGAATGTCAACAGTATTAAGAATGCAAGAAGGAAACTTGTGACTTTTTCCATCCTAAAAGATTTAGGCCTGGACATATGTTTTTTACAGGATACCGGCCTAAACACAACCTCTGATATCTCATCTGCACAAAGATGATGGTGTTGGGGGCCTTTCTTTTTATGGCTGCATAGGCAGAGCCTACAGCCATTTTGCGAGAGCTCAGTAAAATAAGCTACATGATCTTCCATTTGGACTTTCGGAATGATCCTTCTGAAAGTGCAAAATGGTTGGTACCAGTCCACCAGGGCCACACTATTTTGTTGCTGCTCTGTATTTGGTAATGTACTGCACATGCGCATGTGTTGCCGGGCACACCATCTTGGGAATGGCATATGCCATTCACAAGAACTATGCATGCGCGACTACGGTGCATGTGTAGTTCTGTCAGCACTGCCAAGATGCAAGATGCATGTGGCATTCACATGCATTCTGCGGCAGTTGTTCCCTGGCAGCAGTGGTGCTCCTACAAGCTTGCCACAGCTGTATTGACTCTGGATAGAGTTTGTTTTCTTATGACACCGATAGATGTGATGGGGTGGGAGTCCTATTTACAGGATATGCCTTTACTATCACTAAAATTGCGGACATAAGCTCAGGCCATGCACTATTGACTGATGTTAATCATAAAAATACAGTTTAGAGAGTGATAAATACCTATGCACCACAATCAAAGAAGGGTGGGTAGATTTATTTCATCAGGTTATACCCTTTTGTTCACCACTAGAAATCTACTGTGGGCAGGATATTTTAACTGTGTCCTACAAACAGCAGAAAGGGGGCAAGAACAATACAACAATACTGTGCCATGAATGCTCTAGACAAATTCATCTCAAACTTTGATCTGACGGATGCTTATAGAAGCATCCATCCCTTTTCATAAAAGTGCTCTGGCTACTAGAATGGATTTTGTATTTATTTATTTCAATTTTATTTTATTAAAATTTAGGAATTGTAATACCTTTGAGCCAGAAGCTCTTTTATAAAGGTTCCACATCAGCAATAACAACAGAACATAGGAGACATAACAGATTATACAATTGATGACACATTTTGTAAAGGTATACAGAGTCAAATTAGAATACAGTGATTATAGCAATATACAAGGACCACAATATGTAATACAATATACAAGAGAACTGAACAATTTACAATAAACACAGGTTAAATGCAAAGCAAGGTAACTTAAACATGATTGTGAGCTTACAGAGTGGGTAGGACAGTGTGGAATTAGCCAGAGAAAGGCATTGTCAAAGAATGTGGAAGACTTAGAGGAGAGACGGACACCAAGAGAATCAGCTGGAGTGGGCTTAGTCAATGGAAGTGGGAATGGCAGAGGAAGATAATGGGAAGTTTGAGCAGTTGCGGGGGGGTGACCAAGGTTGGGTGGCCAAGGGTGAGACAGTATAGACATGAGATGGGGTAGGAATAGTTAGGGCAGGATAGTGCTGGCATAATTTCAGTGGCAGGTGTCAAAACTGTCTAAGTGCTAGAGGGGAGTTCCCAGATACTTAGCTCAAAACCTCTAAAATGCACACAGCTAATGTGCTTCCAATTGAAAATTCAGATCATTTACTCCTTACCACCCATATTAGCCTCACTAGAGCTCAGTCAATTGGGAAGGGATATTGGAAGTTGAATTCCACCCTGCTTGAGAACCTTGAAATCTTTCAACAGTTGAAGGACTTATTGAATGCCAGGAAATCAGTGGCTTGCCTTGAAGATGCTTAAAGTAGATGGTGGGTAGACACAAAAAAAATATAAAAAAATGTTACAGCAACAGGCTAGTCACATAAGTAATGAGCAATACAAAAGATACTTGACATTAAGATCCCAACTTTTCAAGGTAATGTCCTTAGTAATCAAAGGCTATGGACCATGCACAGACCAACTATGCACACTGAAAATGTGAAATGAAGAAACTAGAGTATTCCAGAACAAATTCCTTGTTGCATGAGCACAGGATCATCACCCCAGGAAAAGTTCATTGAGGATATATTTGAAAGTTGTAAACCGAGGATTCAAAATAGGGTGATAGACAAGTTGTATGACCCTCTGAGCAGGTGGTTCATACTAAAGATGACATTATTAACACAGTGTCACAACACATGAATGACCTCTACTCAGACCCTGCCATTCCAGAAGAGCAGTTATATCACTTTCTGGCATCAATAAATGTCCCCATTCTTCCAAAAGAAATTGTACTGAATTTAATTAACCCAATTACCATGTTAGAAGTTGTAACAGCTATTAAGAGCTTAAAAAATAATGCATCATCAGGGCCAGATGGTCTGACTACAGAAATCTATAAGAAATTGATTACGTAATTTTCAGAAATACTGGTGGTGGTATTTAAGTGTATGTTAGAAAGAGGGAATATCACACCTCAGCTGGGTACATCCTTGCAGATTTTTATATACATATAAAAAAAGTGACTGATGCAATTTAAAGAATTGGAGGTCTTTAAACCTCATGAACATGGATCTTAAAATCCTTATGAAAGTGTTAGCAGCCAGACTAGCCAAAATTGCCCCCTATTTGATAGTAGCAGGACAAACATGTTCAGTGGTAGGAAGAAGTATCCAGGACAACTTATTGTTAATTAGAGAAGTGGTGGAAATGAGGGCACAAAATAACACAAGATGATTCTTGTCATTGGACCGAGAGCAGGTCTTTGACAAAGTGTCCTACAAATATATGGGAGATGTTTTAAAGAGAGACTCTGGTCAAAAGTGCTACATTGCAGAATTAGAATAAGCATACCCCCAATAAATCTCATACCAAACATCAGGTCTATGTGTTACTTCATTTTAAAGTTATGGGCTATTTTGTAACCCTGATTTCACTACCTGTTCAAAAAGCCAGTTTCAGTGAAGAGGTGCTGATGATGATGTCATCTCATGAACTCAGAGTCTAGCCCTTCCTGTCAGCAAGCTTGTAGGACCTGTTCCTCCAAAGTTAAAAGATCATTCTGCAATGGTTTTCACAAGTAAAACAGGCAGCACCATTCTAAAATAGTGCTGTAGAATCTATGTGTTTCAGGTTTTGTAACAAAGTTGACAAATTTGTATTTTAATGCCTTTTTGGTGTGGTTCATTTCTCCAGAATTGCAGGATGCTGAGTCAGCATGCCTCCAGGTTGCTGATACCATGTGAAGTGCTACTCTGCAGTGCCTGTTTGGAAGTTGTATTACTACAAGTATTGCAATGTTGGTACCTGCATTGCTGTGTGTCAGTGTCTGCTTTACAATGATCTTCAGCACCATTCTAAATACAGTGCTATAGAATCTCTGGGTGGGATATTCAGAAATGTGCCAGGCAGGGGCGTAAGCCGGGTGCAGCACAACTGGGATGCACCAGGGTGTGTACTGGGTGATATTCAATGGTGCTGCGCCATGGTTTCAGCACCGTTGAATGGCGTGCATTCTCAAGAGTGCACATGGTGCAGTGGCACCTGCACCAGCGCAAGTGGCAAGAGAGCAGGGGATGCGCCAGGCAAGTGCAGTTGCGCTAGGCACAGGAACCATGATATTTAGTGGTGGATATGCAAATGAGGCCATAATGCATGTAAGACACAACTGGGACCATTAGCATGTAATTATGGCCCCATTTGCATGCAGGTGCACTGATCCCGTGACTTATGCCCGGCACCCTGCCAGACTGCAGCCATTGGGGACGATGCCCCCTGAACAGTGCAGCAAAGTGCCTCAATGTCCGATTGCGGGCATACGTATGATAGGACACACGTCCAGTAACCCTGGTGGTCCAGTGGACCGCTTCCCACCTGATCACGGGCATAAGTATATAAGAAGCACATCCAATAACCCTGGTGGTCCAGTGGACCACTTCCAGCCCAATCGCGGGCATAAGTATACTAAAAAAAACATTTTAAATTATCCCTGGTGGTCCAGCGGCTCTCCTCCCCATCCGCCCACTGAGCCCCACCACCCCGCTCCCCCCCAGTCAGAGGCAGGTGGCAGCTTCCTACCCGCAAGCCACCCAACTGACTGCATACAGTCTGACTGTCGCCCACTGGTCCACAGTGTGGGCCAATGGGCATACAGACCATTCTGTACTACACAATCCAGATATGTGAGATGGATCCATTCACATATCGGGACTGTGTAAATATGATGCGATCTGTTATGCCCGTTATTTATGCTGTAATGAACCAACAAACATCTGGTTATACTATATCTTGATCAGTCGATGGGTGGCTGGGCAGCTTGGGTGAGGAACTGCCACCCGCCACTGACCGGGGGGTGGGGTGGCAGGTTCAGTGGGCAGGTGGGAGGGGAGTACGCTGACCACCCAGAACAATTAAAATGTTTTAATATATGCCCACGATTGAGCTGAAGTAGTCACTGGACCACCAAAGATATTAAACGTGTTTTCTTATATACTTATGCACTTATGATCGAATAATGAAGTGCGGATGCCGACAGACCCTGGCTCAAGCTCGGTGGCCACCCACAGCTGGTGGCTGCCGTGTTGCACCCTGTAATATGGCAGCTCACCTGTGGGTGGCCAGCCCTTGCTCCTATTTCTTTTTGGCTCAACTTTGAGCACCAGTGTGTGGTGCAAGTAGGGGTTGCACCAGCATATGAGCCGCACATCCCAGGCTGAATATCGGGATGTCTGGAATGTGCATGGGCACGCCCCCACACTTGAGTCCATATGTTACTGGTGCACCCGAGCGCATTCGGGATCTGGCTGTGCAACATTACCTTTTGAATATTGCGCCAGGGTGCATCAGTGGGTTGCGCATGGCATAACAGTGTTGTACCATGCGCCAACACTGGATATCCACCCTATGGGTTTCAGGTTTTGTAACAAAGTTGAAAAAATTGTATTTTAGTGCCTTTTGGTGAAGTTCATTTCTCCAGAGTTGCAGGATGCTGAGTCAGCATGTCTCCAGGCTGCTGCTACCATGTGAAGTGTTACTCTGCAGTGCCTGTTTGGAAGTTGTATTGCTACAAGTGTTGCAATGTTGGTAACTGCATTGCTGTTTGTCAGTGTCTGCTTTACAATAAGTTTTAATAGGGGCCTTATATATGTTATTTCCAACTGAGGTGGAAGTGTTAGCCCTGGTAAAACAATCCTTGTAATGTGGAGTACAAAGCAGATGAGCCTGGATATAGCTCAAGTAACAGCCTGTCGATGAGAAAACAGAAAATGAGCTCTGCTCAACTGAGTATCCCCACTCTTTCATACTTTGATGATGAATAAAATATTTGAGTGAGTGAGTGATTAAGCAGTGAGCTGGCTACTGCATAGAAACTTTTAATAAGGTTTTAAAACAGCAGTACCTCTCCCACCCCCATTTACAGGGTGATGAAATAATTGATTTAAAGTGCCATCCTGAGAAATCACCTCAACTGATTGATAGGTGTGAATGATCACAGCCTTTCACCCCATCAGAGATATCCAGTCTGCAAATCTCACATTAGTGTGCTGTGACTTAGCATCCAGCAACCCAGGAGAAAAGGACCACGACAACAAAACTCAAAAACAAAAATCTGAATTTGTCAACTTTGTTACAAAACTTGAAACAAACATAGGTTTTAAAGCAATGTTTATTGAATGGTGTTTCCTATTTTACTGGAGAGAAAACCATTTGTACATGTTTATTAAACTTTGGTGAAGCAGGTCTTGTCAGCTTGCTGACAGCAGGGAGGGCTAGACTGTGAGTTCAGGAGATGACATCATCAACACCTCTTCACTGAAACTGGCTTTTTTGAACAGGCAGAGAATTTAGTGTTGTAAAATGATTTGTAACTTTTAAACAAAGTAACTTATGGATCTCAGTTTTGGCATGAGGGTGATTGGGACTATGTTGATTCCATATTCTGAATTTATTATTGCCAGTGATTTGTGACCATAGTCCCTCTTTAAAGAAATATGGCATACCAGATAAATTTTGTAATTGGCTTATGAAAATATATGGGATTGCTGCAGCGGTGCCTCTGGTTAATGATTTCTAGGGACCTTTAACCAAAGTGAGCAGAGGAGTATGTCATGGCTGTCCAATGAGCCCTTTATTGAATGTATACTGCATAGACCCCTTACTATAATCCATACAGCAAGACTCCAGAAAGTTGGGGATTCAGTTACCAACTGCTGAAAGAACAACTGTAATCACAACATATGCAGATGATATTTGTGTAATGGTGGCTGACACTGAAACTGCAAAAATTGCTTCGGCCCAAGTGGATATGTTTTCCCAGGTGTTGGGGGCTAGAATTAACCACTCCAAATGTAATGGTTACAACCTTAGTGAACAAACGGAAAAAGTGAATACTATACATAATATTAACATCTCAGATTGTTCCATAAAGATATTGTGGGTCAGATTCAGTAAGAGAGATATGGCCAGAGAAAACTGGAAAGAAAAATTAGACCTTTGTACAGAAAAAGTTAAGGCAAGGATATTGTGGTGGCAGCAAACAAAGAAAAAAAAGTTGCTCTGGTAAAAACTTTCCTTCTACCTATTTTTACGTACTTGAGTGTGGTCCCCCTCCCCCCAGTTTTTTTGAAATAATATTGTTAAGCTTAGTTTTTCAAATCATTTGGGAAGGTCGAATGAATCCTATTAACTCATTTGCTCCCGGTGGCCATTTTTGGGTCAGATCTGGCAATGGATGGTTCCAACGCCATATAGTGTCTATGGGAACAAGTGGGTTAAAAGGGACATTTTGTACCGCCCTTATAGATATGGGGGGCTGTGTTTGATTAACCCTATTTTTTTTATAGTATTTTTTATTAGTGCTATTATCCTTAAGTTTACTTCTCCAAGTAATGAATTGAAAATGGTGGTTAGGTCATGGCTATCCCCATTTCTGCAACTATGGAACCAGACCCAGGAAGGTTTAAGAATGAATATACAAGTCCCTCTATATGCTCAACCTATGATGGAACAAATATGAAAATGGCATTTAACAGTGGCTCAAGACACTGTTCCAGTTAGGCTAACATTATACAGTACTATTCAGGAACAGGGATATACCTCAGTTCCTGAGTATAAGGATGTGACCTGTGTAAATTATTGTAGAATTGAATCTTACTTGATGGATAAAAGAACACCACCATGGATGTGGGATGTAGTGTGGCTTTGTTGCCATGGGAGGCTAGGGGTCAAAGGCAATGCAAAACATAAAAGTACTACTGAACAAATGTGTCCTAGGCCTCCGTGCACACAGAATGAGGAAACTCTGCAGTATTTTTTCATAGATTGTCCGTATGTTAAATATGTGTGGACCCTAATGATTGCTAGATGGAATAATGTAAATTGGGGACAGCTTACTTATGAAAATATTGTGACCAGCTATTTGGGAGCATTTCAAACTTTGGAAGAAGGGACCCTAAGATGTCTATTCACCTGTGTAAAATTTACACTATGGCAGTCAAGATGTAAATATGTGCTTCAACAGGTAGACACAACCCCTTTGGCTATAGTTTTGCAAATAGAGAAGGAAGTTCCTATACCAGTCAACATTATCTAGT
The DNA here is from genome assembly GCA_016271365.2 of Neoceratodus forsteri. Lineage (NCBI taxonomy): Eukaryota > Metazoa > Chordata > Ceratodontiformes > Ceratodontidae > Neoceratodus > Neoceratodus forsteri. The sequence goes on along the minus strand of CM028131.1, from coordinate 1,650,630,770 downwards.
ATACAATGTCAGAAACGGTGGGAAGGTATACCAGTGATAATACTGAAACAAGTATAATGGAATTATTGTCCTATTGTCTGTTACTGCATCACTTACAGTAATGCACTGTAATGGTGCCAGATAAAAGATGATGGTCTTTTTCAGTTATGACTGAATGTTAGTTATTTAGTATTCCCCATTTTTGTATTACCCAGGTGGAGTTCATTTTCTTTATTATGTTTCTGTTTCAGATCTGTTATGTATTAATCTGACTGTTTGAAGTGATGTTTTTTTTTTTTGTGCCATTTATGTGTTGATATTTTTCCTAAATAAAAATTCCCCATCTCTTTTGTTAAGTGCCATGAGCTCATTAACATCCACCTGAACAACCACCAGGACAGGCAGTTGGGACCTTGGTTTAACATCTCATCCAAAAGGTGGCACCTCAGGAGTGCATTACCCCCCCTTATTCTGCGCTACAGTGTCAGTACTGGGATTTACACCAGGTTCCTGGTATAGGGCTAGAACCCTCAACCTTCCAGTCTTCCAGCCTCAGAGGTGAATGTGCAGCATGCTGAGTCACTGACATTTCCCTCCACACCTTCATGACCATTTACATTACTTCATCTAGCAAGTACCTCAGCACCTCAGGGCCACTTGTGGCCTGATGCTGAGATGTCCACTCCCGTGTCTGACTTTCCTCTTCCTGACGAGGGACTCTGTGTATGCCTAAAAGGATGTGTGCTGAAAATGTCTTGTTGTTCCAATAAAAGATATCAAATCACCTACTTTGTTCACAAAACTTATACAAATTTGTAAATCATACATTTTGTCTCAATTGGTTTGCTAAAAAACATTTCATGTTTTGAACTTTTATGTGCCAAATAATTGAAGGAGCCTTTTGTTGTCCACATTTCCCAGCACTGAAAACCTGCTTTCCCAAAATACAAGTAATTTGCAACATGTATGTGCAAAATATGTTAAAGTTCTGATTTTTTAACCCAACTTTTTGCTATACATACAAAGCTAGGACCTGAACATATGATTTGGGGTTTATTTCCAGAGGAGTTGAAGAGTAAAGATGAAAGATATATATGGGCCATACTTATGGCAGCTCCCCTTAAATCAATTACTAGGAAATGGCTCCAGGCTCCCCCCCACCCCGAATTGGAAAGATTGGATGGATGTCATAGAAAACATACACCTTATGGAAAAATTAACTTTTACTATTAGACAACAAACACAGCTCTACCAAAACAGATGGACTTGATGCTTATTGTATGAGGCCTTGCCCCCAGAGGCTTGATGGTGATAGCCATGGCCCCCCGGCCTTGGATCCCCATCCCCCTGTTGCTCTTTGTTGACCCCCATGGGTACTTTCAGAGAAGAATAGAGGATAACCTAATTCCATGCTATTCTGTACTTTGGTGATACTGAGAGTCCGCTTTGGGTAACAATATAGCTGATTCAAGGTTTTCCTGGCATGAATGTGTTAATGATGTGGTATTATTTAAATAATACAGTGTTTATAAGAACTGTTGTGTAATACAGTAGAATTACTAAGTTTTAGTAGTAACACCTTCTCCCATGTTTAGGGGGAATTATAGAAGTGAAATGAAAGTTGTATGGTCATTAAATACTATGTAAACTTACGATCCAATATAACATAACAATAATAAAAGAAATATAAAAAAAAAGTTCTCATTTTTGTCATAATTGCTCATTCTTTAAATAAATGTTGCAGGAGCGATTTTCATTCATAAGAGACTGTCACAAAATTAGCATCAACTAATTCTGTGACAGTCCCTTGGTTACAAACCCTCAAGAAGTGCTTAGAGAGGGTTGTCTAACCTTTTCATGCCATCGTTATATCAAGGTTCTCTGCCATATGGAAGGGGCACAGTTGGCATGTAAATGACACACCATGTGATTCATAATGCCAGTTTCCGTCCAGTGCACCCATCGCAGCTGTTTATTGATGCCCCTACTACCACCAAAAAGAAAATGGTGATGTTGGACACTGGGCTGTGGTGTACAGCACTGTGGGAGGACAACGATTGCTGAGGGACTGGCTATGTTTTCTACTACATGGGCAACCAGGGCTAGTAATAGGGGTTTACTAGACTACCAGGGACATACCTGTTTCAGGAAATGGGTTAGAGACCTCTGGACAACTATGGTGATCAGTTAGGGACACAGGACTGGTCATAAAGAGCAGGCCACAAGCAGCACTGAGGTACAGGTCAGGCAGGTGGGGGTAGTACAGCAGAAACAAGCCATCTCATGCATGCATATGCATGGCACTGCACTATGTGTACACATACAAAAGTTATTATCGTTTGCCATTCCTGAGTGCAAATCATGTTTGTGCAAAGTCACATCTGGTAACCTTAAAGAGCTACTGACACCTCTGGAAAAAACTTGAAGAAAACAGAATATTTAGACACAGTTCAGCTTGCACTGCACTTATCTTTTACAGATTTGTCCTCTCGATTATTTTTGACTAAGGAAATTTGCTTGAAAACAGGATTTTTATCCTTTAGCGTTCATCAGCCCTTACAATCTATTCCCCACTTGAGGTCATAATCCTCTGTTGTGATGTCACAGTCTGTTGAAATGGAAATAGCTGTGATATCACAAGCAGAGTATAATGACTTCAAGTGAGGAGTAAGCGATTGGACCTGATGAACTCACAAGGAACAAAGATTCCATTTTCATGCATTTGATCTCAGTAATACATAACAGGGAGAAGAAATACAGAGCTAATGTGAAATGTAAGTTGAATTGTGTCCAAATGTTACATATTTCAATGCTCCCCAGGAGGTGTCAGCTGCTCTGCAATTCAGATATTAGGATCTGCACTGGGTGCTGTGCCCCAGTGCATAATTTGCACATTGGTTCAACCCCCCCTTTTTGCTCTTTTGCAATTAACATTTTACTGATTTAGACTCAGCAAACAATATAAGTAACAGGTACAGCTTTGAATTCCTGGCCAGGGATGAACCCCTTGAATTTATAATGCTAAAGCATTCAGTAATTCACACACCATAGATAAATACTGAGATTATAAATGCTACAAGTAAACATAAAATCAAACAAATGAGTACATTGCATGCTATGGCAGTACAACTGGTGCATTATGTATCACTAAATATTCTATCTGGGATAAGAAATGGAAAAACATAACTTGTCCACATCCATACAAGTACTAAGACCTTTTATAGTTTAACATTATCACCTGTCAAGGAACTTAAAGGTACCTATGTTTGGGAGTTGATGCCCAAGTACCTAAAATTATGTAAAAAAACTACTAGGTAGAACAGGGAAGTGATGTGTCTGAGTTGCCCGACAGGTACTTTGAACCATCTGTTGACAAAATGATTGGGAAACAACCTTCCAGTATTTTGCAAAACAGAATTGAGGAAATCCCCCCCATATTTCTGTGTAGGTTGCCACATTTTTGGTTGGCATACGTCATCCTTTCATAGTAAGCAATTTTACCCAGTTCAATCAGCCATTCTTGTGTGTGTGTGTGTGGGGGGGCTTTTACTTCAGTGTCTGAGAATTATCCTCTTCACAGTGACTAGGGTGCATAACAGCCAGTTCTGTTTTCTGGAACATACATCAGCCTCGTTCTGAGAAGGCTGGGAAGAACCAATAATACTGAGAAAGGTATTAGGGTTATTTGGTATGATAAGATTTCTTCACAAATACACTGAACTTCCTTCCAAAAGTCAGACAGAGCCAGACATGACCAAAGTATATGTGTTATGGAGCCCATGTGCGAGTCACATTTCCAGCGTGCTCAGATGGGAGACCTCACTCATGCAATTTAGAGGCATTCTGTGCCATTGTACGTGATCTTAAACTGAGTGAATCTATTTGTGGAATCTTTAATGGTCTTCTGCAGATTCTTCCAGCAACTGCTCCACAGTTGTGATGTAATTTCTAGGCCTCAGTCCTCCATCCACCGATGTCTTACCCTTTCAGCAGTATCTGGGAGAAGGCCTAAAGGATGTTGATATATATCCTTGCTTCTCACTACCCCTTTGTCCGAGGGATACAGAAGTTTGTCTAGAGTGTTAGGTTCAAATCCTGTAAGGCACAGGCTAAGAATCAACTTTAATGGGTTCCTTGTCATAATAGTGAAAAAACTTTAGCGACTTGCACAAGAGCGAGTACATAGCGCCAAATCTGAAATCAGCACGGAATCCACCTTCACACCTACCAAAATGACGATGGCAAGGAAATAAATGTTTAATGTGGGGGTGAGCCCCCAATGCCCTCATCTTAATATAATCAACTCCAGGGGGCACTGAACAGGGGGGAGACTGCAGCTAGGGCAACAGACCAGAAAAAAAAAATACCCATACAGTTCTAAAATAGTACCCACAGGTAGTCCCAAAACCAAGACCATCGACACTGTGGGTGGCATCTGTAGCCACCACGTCAGGTGACCATGTTGGCAGCAGCAGCAGGCTGCACTCATCTATTTCAGCCACATCACCATACAAAGCCCCATCATTTACTGTCGCTATTCTGTCCCTCATGCATCGCTATCACAACCCCCTCATTATATTTCCACTCTCGCTACCCTACGGGTGCCCAAATTGAGTTGATCATTTTCAGGTCACTCAATTTGGTTCACCCACATAACGGGATACTCTTTAAAGCGTGCCTAAGCTGGAGGTACTTCCAGTGGTGCTGCTTGAGGAGCCCAAACTCATGCTGCAGTTGGGCAAATGATTTAAGGGTGTAGAGGGTAGGGTTCATTATGTCTGATAAATGACAAATGAACATTTCTAACCAATCTTTGTCTCTTGCTGGCTTGCTACCTACATGTAGCCATGGGTTGCTCCACAGGAGAAGTACTTGGCCTTAGTCAGTTTCCGTCCACTAAGTTTTAAGTATTTTCCAGATCTGCAAAGTTGCAAGAGGATGGGGTGCTTGGAGATATTTCTTGGGTGGGGTCCAAACTGGATCACATTAATCAATTGTCCTCCTAAAATTGAGGACTCACAGTCCGCCTTTGGGACAAGTAGCTAGATGTGTCCGAGTCAGCTGGAGTAGAGTGTGAGCCATAATTCTTAATTGGAAATTCAGCAGTCTAAGTCCACCATTTGGAAGTCCAATTTCAGTTTGGGCCAACTGATGCTTCAGGACCCTTATCCCAGAAAAATTTTTGTGGCTTGGAGTACTGTATATTGCACTGATGAGTTTGGAGTCAATACATATTGGAAGATTATCTAATGTGTATTGGATGTTTGGAGCAGTCATCATTTTAAAGGCCTGAGCCCTCCCCCAATGGGATATGTGTAACATTCTCCACCTCTGGAGATCTTTATCTAACTTGTCTATTAAAGGGTGTAGGTTGTCTCACTCTAGAGAGGTGACGTTACAATTAAATTTTATTCCCAGCCAGTCCACATGAGTTTGGGCATGGAGGAGCCCCATGGGTATTGAGGTAGTTGTGAGATCTGCAGAAAAGGCATTAGGAACTGCAACTTGAAGACATTCAGCTTGCACCCTGATAATTGACTATATTGTTTAATCAGGTCCAATAGGTTGGGTATGGACTGACTAGGGTCTGTGAGGGTTAGCAAGATGTCAATACGCATGTGCCAAAATCTGTGTTCTCCCCATCTCAACCCCTTTGACCTCTGCAGTCCAGTGGACTGCTTGCAATAGGGTTTGAGTGCCAAAATAGACAATAGGGGTGACAGTGGGCAACCTTGTCTGGTGCCCTGGAAGTTGAAGGAGGAGAGATCCTGCTATTGGTGATAACCTCAGCAGGTGCTCCATTATAAAGCATAGACAGACAATTCCTAAAGCTGGGACAAATACTGAACCTTGAGAGGCACTGAAATAGTTATCCCTACTACACTCTATCAAAGGCCTTTTCAGCATCTAGGGATAGGAGGATGGTTAAAGGGTAAGGGATTTAGACTTCCAGAGCAGGTTGAGGAGGTGTCTGGTGTAATCAGTGCCTTTTCATCCCAGGGACAAACCAAACTCATCTCTACCAATTAAGTGTGGAATTACCACCAAAGGTGAGAAGCCATGACTTTGGCAAAGGCCTTGAAATCTGCTGTGATCAGCAAGATTAGTCTGTAACTGCTACTGAGTGTAGTGTTTTTACCTGGCTTTGGTAGGAAGAATTTATTTATTTATTTTATTTGTTTAGCTTTTGTTGACCGGGTAAGTGCACTAGACAAATCCTGCCTATTTTCAGGCACGACCCGGGGGAAGGGGATACAGATGAATGCCAACTGACCTTGAACCAGATTAAGCTGTTGGTGGTATTTTTAGTGAATGAGGAAATTGGCCAGGACACCGGGAAATTCCTTACTCTTTCGATAAGTGCCATGGGATCTTTAACATCCACCTGAACTACCACCAATCCAGGCAGATGGGACCTCGGTTTAATGTCTCATCCGAAAGACGGCACCTCAGAAATGCAACACCCCTCTCATGCTGCATTACGGTGTCAGTACTGGGATATTAACCCAAGTGCCAGATGTGGGAACTGAACCCACAGCCCTCTGATCTCCCGGCCTCAGAGGCGAGTGTGCTACCTACTGAGCCACTGACACTGAATATCTTCACTGTTCTCATATAGGCAGGAAGGATGCCCATGTCACAAGCTTTTCCTAGGGCCACCATAAGAGGATCAGAAAGGACATCCAAAAAGGCTTTCAGAAATCTTGCAGGAAGCCCATCGCTCCCTGAGACTTTCCCCTAGGGTATGGTCCTTAAGGCTGTTTCAAACTCCATTTGTTTGAGGAGCCTATTCAACTGCACTTGCATGTCAGGATTTAGTTCTGGTAGCTACAGCTAGTTAAGAAAGTCCAGTATCTGTTTTTCAGTAGGTTGGTCTTCACTGGAATAGAGGGAGCTGCAAAAGGCTTGAAATTCTTTGTTAATGTCTGCCTCATCTCTGGTGAGGCCTCCATCTCTGTTTTTGATAGTAATGATTCTGGAACATTCCTGCCTCTCTTTTAACTGATTGGCTAGAAGGCATCCTGGCTTTTCTCCAAACTCCCAAAATGCTTGCCTAAGTTGGAACAGAGCATTTTCTGCCTTTTGGTGCAGGTACATGTTGATTTTGTACCTGAGCACAATGATTTCTGCAAGTAGGGGCCCTGTGATGCATGGGTTTTCCCAGAACTTTTAAGTTCCTTTAGCCATTTTTGCTGCTCAGCTAGGTCTTGTAATTTGGCCTTCTTCTGGTTGGAGGCATAACTTATCCACTTCCTCTGATGAAAGCCTTGAGCACATCTCAGCATGTACCTGTGAAGGTGTCATCAGGTTTATTTGCAAGGAGAACATTTTTAATATCCTGCCTGGGACTAGTGCAGAATTTGGCATCCTTGAGGGTGAATGTGTTAAAAGGCCACCTACCTCTGGCCACTGTGTCAGCATTGGGAGGAAGCCAAACAAAGGAGACTGGAGCATGATTTGATATGACCATGGCCCCATCTGTGCATCCACAATGTCAGTAATCCAAGTTGCTGTGGTGAGCCAGAGATCTATTCAGAAAAAGGACTGGTGAGAAATAGAGAAGGAGGAATAGTCTCTCCCATAGGATGAATTATTCTCTGTATGTAAACATGCCCTAGCTCTTGAGTCATGTCTCTGATGGCCTCGAAGCTTGGGCATGTTGACCCATCGTGGCATCACTCTTATCAAGAAATTATCCAATACAGTATTCTTATCACCCCCAACCACTAACTGCCCTTCCTGTTGTTCTAGCAATGTCTGCATAAGTTTTAGGAAACAGGAGGCATCAGGAGAGTTGAGGTCATATACATTACACAAGGTGACTGACTGACTTGGAAAGGATCCCTGTGCTATAACATACTGTTCTTTGGGATCTGTAATTAATTTATTTGCTTGGAATGGAACATTTTTGTGTATGGGGATTGCAACACCTCTACTCTTGGCATTATAAGAAACACTAAAGACTCGTGAAACCCATCCTGTTTTTAACTTGTCTGTTTCTATTTCAGAAAGGTGGATTTCTTGTAAGAAGGCTACCCCAGCTCCTTCCCTCTTTAAATGATCAAGAATCTTATGTCTTTTAACAGGGGTCTGAATACCTTTCACGTTCAAGAAATCCATTTTATTTGTTTCTTAGCCATGTGGGGATTTAATCATACCAGGAAGAGGATTTCTCATCTGGGAACCTGGGATTACTCTGGTTCCAAAAACTGATATAGTATGAAAAAATGTAGTAATAGGCATCCAGCAGGTACTGGTATAATGTAGGTAGCTGCTTGCTAAAAACATACAATGGGTAAACTTCAGACTAGTCTGGCAGTGTAGCCTGGCTTGACCTTGATATGGTCAGGCGAGAAACTGCTAACATATTGTGGTTGGATCTGCATTGTCCTTGCAAGCCTGGTAAGTACACATGAGGCTGCCGTTCGCTTGTAGAGTTCCAAACGGAGTAGACAGATGATGAAAATGTGTTGTAACACAATAACAAGTAACATTAGACATAACACAACTTATGTAAAACAGGTAAAGCAATTTCTTTCTGAAATCAGGATGTGTTGCAGGTGCGCGGAGTGAGGTCCCCGAATCCGCCACCTTATGGTGTGTAACCATGCGTGGTTCATTCCTAGTTACTGGGTTGTTGTTGTGTCCCCTGCATTGTAACCCAGCCGAGAATGGGCCGCTAGGCCCCAGGCCATCACGTCAGGGAGGTGAGAGGACCAAGATTCGGTTAGAGACCCTCCCCTCATGAGACGCACCATCACTGAGTGCACACTTGCCTGAAGTCAGGTGTATGTGAATGGGACTAGGGATAAGTCCCTTATCTCATAGTGGCAGAGCAGGAAGGAAAGTGAATGAAATAGTTGATGGGGGGTTGCTGTCCAAAGAGTGGGAAAATACAGGAGAGATCACTTGCTGTCCATTCTGTGGATCAGAAATGGATCGACATATGTGACATAACATGTGCTATGACTATCATGAAGCTAGTGATGGGAGTCAAGTCAGCGTCCCTGCTGTTTACATGTCACTAGGGATGCGCTGTCTGCTGACAGGCACTTTGCAAGTCATTTAATACAAGGTCAATGGGTAGGAGGTATTGATATACATAAGTTAAGGGAGAGTGGTATCTCGCTGCAAGATTTTTAGACACCCTTTTCTGGCCCCAAACAAATGTGCAACTGAGAATTAGGCCTCTGGTTTTTACAGCTTATTAGTTTGGAACTTTCATGTGCAAAATACACAAAAATGTAATTTTTATACTTAAAAGAGCATTTGTGCAACAGTACACATTTTGAAGATCACTGGAAATTCAAAATATAGATTATATTATTTTTTCCAATTGCATGTGTAAACAATAATACCCAACAGGGTGGGCCGTATTGGGCTACACTGGACCGCCCATGGGTTTATTGAGGCCCAACACAACAGGTGGAGGGCCTTATAGCCCCTAGAAGATCCAGTGTAGCCCAATACTGCCCATCCTGGAGGGCATTATTGTGCTTAGAAAATGGAATTTAGGTTTAAGATTAGAAAAAAGTTACAAAAAATTAAAAACATTACTGGAAATATTTAATTTTAATGAATAAACTTATTTTATGTAAAGTAGTCCCTGTTCCTCTATTATTGGCATTAGAGGCATTGTTGTGTTTTGTGCTGTGCCAGTCTTTGAAGGGCCTTGCCATCCCCACTACAGCAGAGTCTATCTGTCGCTCTTGCCCTTTCTCCCACTTTCCCTTGGCTCAAAAATATTTATGTCGGTCTCTTCCTTTGCAGGTTGCAACCCCTCAGCTGAGCTAACAGTCTTGTGGTTTTTTTTTTACTCCTCTCTCCCACCTACAACTGGAGTAACAGTTTTTTTTCAGTAGCATGATTTGGAGATGGTATAATGTGGTCAAAAGTTGCAGCATGACTGGGATCTGGGATCAGGAGTAACAGCAGTTTTTAATTTAAATAATCACAGTTTATAGCTACGCTGCTGAGGCTGAATATGACTGCTGATGAGTGCCAGTGTTTTCTCTAATGAGCATAAGTTCATTACAGCAATAAGATGGGCTGCAGAAAGAGGAGTAATGCTTATTATGTTCACTGTTGTTGTATAAAAAAAGCATCTTGCTAATGTAAACTCAGAAAGCCAATTGGGTTTCTAAATGGAATGAGGGCACCTCTCACTCACAAAGGGACAGAAATAATGGCACCCTTTTCAAATGTGAACATCCCATGGCTCACTCATTTGTGGGTAAATGGGCAGGCAGGCATAGGAACTAGTTATTTACGGTCTCTGTTGTCTGATACCCACCCGAGTAGTGGGTGCTCTCAACCAGTCAGAGAGCATGGTTTCTCCAATCCATTTTCTAAAGTAGCAATGCAGCTTGTGTACAAAACATTTTCTCAAACTTTCCATGGGATTGTAATAATATACATTCTTTCTTTGCCTCTGCTCTCCCAAGCTCACAGGCCCACAGTACATTAATGGTGTTGTTTTAGTCCTAAGTATCTATTTGTATCTCAACCATTTATGAAAATATTTTCTTTAAAAAAACTAAGTTATACACATATAGTAACAGGATTCAAATTTCTGTACCTATCTGCCCAATTTATCTGTTATTAATGGGATTATGCTAAGATTAAAATTACATCTTTCCGTTTCCCATAGAATGTTCATGCTCTTAAAATTCAAGACTGGGACAGCAGTGACAAAAATGTCAACATTATTTTATTAATTTTCCAGTTTTCTGCAAGACACTAAAATTAGCATCAGCAGGACTCAACTCTCCAAACATTTTTTAAAGTTGAATTTTCAACATTCTATTCTTTATTATAAAGTCATTTACAAGAATTCAGGCTCTTTGTCACAAACAAACACATCATCCATTCCTGCTGATTTTCTGGCCTTGAAGCCATAATCCTTTTATGTTACATCACAGTCTGGAAATGATTCTGATTTCACAAGCAGAGGATTGTGACTTCAAGGCACTTAAATTACCAGAACAGATACAGTCCAAAGGATTAAGAGTGAGTTCGATGCAAAATATATTTGATAATAAAAAATCAAATGTCCAAAAACCCCACATCTGGGGGGGAGGGTTGTGCCTGACTACCTTTAGGCCTGACTACCTGCCTGACTACCTTTAAGCATAAAGAGATAGGCCAGTTTGGAGTGGAGTGGGAGGGTGTTCCCCAAGTACTTGCTGGATACCGGCTGCTCAGCAGACACTGGTGATAGGCAGAGGTGTTCCTGGGTGTGGAGGGTTTGGCCCAGGCATCGGCTGCTATGATCTGTTCTTTCTCTGCAGCAGGGTGGATTGCCTTGTGTCTTGAACACAAAGCTCTGTCCACATGTGGCCTGTACTGGGGTAAGGCTACATAGTGGTATGAGGCAAACTATGTTGAATGAGAACCCCTAGTACTAAGTTGTTCCCAAAGTGAGCCCCTCACATTATTGTTCTTGGGGATGATGCCTAAAATACAGAACTGAAACAAATGAGGAGAAGGATGGGATGGACTTGTGGTCCTAATGAATCCCTTTAGCTAACGGTGGTATCCCCATGTGCAATCTTATAATACAAGCAGCCCATGCAGAGGTTTGAGAAAGTACACCTCTTCCCTTTTTTTCTGCAGAGTCTGCATAGCAGGAGGGCCAGGAAAACCAAGTGAAGGCTAAATGCATGGATTAGCCTGAACAGTGAGTTAATCAGAGATGGGGATGTGTGTGGCAGCAGGTGTCCAGCTAGACACTTCTCCTGGGAGACGTGGCAGCCTGACTGTCACTGGAATCAAGTCTAACTGAAGCAATGGCCCTAAGGTCTGGTGAACCGCAGATACAAAAAGTCACCCTGTATGGAGTGGTGGGCTGCAGTGGTGGCAGAGCTACATGTCGGGGAAGCAGGTATGGTTGCAGTTTCTTGGCCCATCCACCTTCTAGTTCATCTGATGGGGTGCTCAGCTATTGAGACATTATAACTAGGTTCCTGAGAATGATGGGAGGTACTCTTATTGAGCCACTGGGAGGGATGAGAAGGAGGGAGGCTCCAGGGTATCCGAAGTGTGCCATGCCACCACATAGTGAGTGCCATCCAGTAACTCAACAGCCATCAAACATGCTAACTGGATGGTACAAATACCTATTGAAGCTCCAATGGTTCAAGTGTTTGGTCATGAAGTTAATCATTTTATTGTAATCATCTTGCAGTTCTTCACCATTGGTACTTTGTCTATTTGATGGGGAGGGGGGTGACGGGAGAACCTTTGAGAAGGGTAAGGATTCTGACTAGTGTCAAATGAAGGCTACGGTAACACAAAATGTACAAAGTTCAAATATCCAATGGCCTCCATTTTTCTCGGTGATTCTACAGTGAAAAACTTGCACATGGCGACCCGCTCCGCCTACTATATTAGATCAGCCATGAGGGGTGTTTGACTTGCACTGGTCTGCTGATCAAGCTTCCAAGTCTAGACTATTTACCCTTATCTTCTGAAGGTCTATTGTTTGGTTCTGGCCTGGCTACCATTTTGAAGGAGCTCCAGCACAAAAGGGCCATCTCCCAGAGTCAAACAGCAGCACACAGGGGTCAAGGTTGCAACCAGCACGTACAGTTTCATCCCTTCTGGAACTTGGTAAACAAGGGGCCTACTCAGGTAACAAGGGTACAGTAACGAAGGTGCTAGCCAAACAACCTGAGGGAGATCCAAACTAAAAGCCAGTACCTCACAAACAAGCTATGCAGGCCCATCCTGCTTCCCTCCCTTGGTGGAAGACTACAGGATTTTACTCAAGATGGTCCCAACTGGGGCCGGTGGCTGTGGAGCCCAAACAAGATGGCGGCTTGGATTTAATGCTCTGCATTGTGATCTAGTTTAAACTTTGATATTTTGGGTGTTTTAGCAGACACACCAGGACATTTACAACATCGGAAAACATTCTGAAGCACTATGGGCAATCAGAAAGATAATGTCCGTTGGACAGAGCTAAAAGCAGAACTGCTCCTGGACCACCAGCCATGCGGTCAGCCCAAGGCTGTAATGTATCGGAAGCTACTGCATACTGTACACAGCAGGAAGGTGTTTGTCTTTTCAGACTCAACTGGAAGCGCTGAAAGGGACCCAGAGGCATGCTCAGCCACAACGCTGCAGGGACGGCCATTCACCAGCCAAACTGGAGGGAGAAAACGAGAGCAACACTTAAACTGTCTTGAGGAGCTTCGGGTTCAGGTTTGCTCAACTCCAGGGCTCTAGATAAGCTGCGTACACCGTCCATCTGCGCTTGGAAAACATTTACGCTCAGTTTATCTAAAAACAGCATATCAAATTCGCATCTGCAATTCCCAATACAGTGTGTGCACTTATGGTTATGTTCCTCCCCAACACTCGGCCTCCAAATGTTGGATCCGCCCCAACAAAAAAATGTTCCACCAAAATGAATAAATCTCTCTTCTCCCCCCTCCCCCAGTCAGTCACTGTTAGAGAACAGTTGTGGAATGAGCACATTTGCAGCCTCCGTATAGCCCACCCAGATGCTCTTGCACAGTTGGCTGCCATGTTTTACACTGATCTCTTCACTGTGTGATCAGGCAGAAACTCCTCTCAGAGCATGGCAGGCAGATGATGGTCAGGCAGGCTGAATTCGCAGCACTGGCAACAGCGCAGGAAAAGATAAATGAGTTAAGACCCTGGGGGACAAAAATAAATCTTTTGAGCTGTATCTTACGGTGCGTTTACCCAAGTAACATTTGTTACGTTTGCTCCGGTTGTGGGACGTACAGGCTAGTAATTCTCTCTCGTGGTTCTGCTGTACATTGCTATGACAAACCGCAATTAAAAGAGACATGTGTGCTGTGTTTACACTAATTTTAACCATGTATGCAACTTTGTCTTCCTTCTCTCTCTCGAGGCTTGTTGTTCCTGTTCATAAATGCTTGACCGATTACTGGGGTTTATGATGCTCCTTGCCTTGGAGTCTGCCCCTGTATGTCTGGATTTGAATTATAAACGAGTAAATGCAGCTGGTGGTACAATGTAGTAGCCTGTGGGTAGCTAAAAGTTGGCTACACGGATATCTTGAATAATTTTGGAAAACTGCACAATGAGACCAACTGGAGTAGTAGGTACTGACTATACAGGGCGCTGCTAATTGTGATCTACACTGCACTTGTCTTCATACTGCCCGCCTGATTACGATAAACTTTCAATGTGTTACAAATAACTGCTATGTAGATCATGGGCACAGATAAAATCATGACAGTTTTCATTTCATCCTAATTCGATCCACTTGATTGCTGGTAGTGCCAGATATAGCAATAAAGTGAATCGAAAGCATTTCAAAATGTCTGCAAGGGGAGTTAAGGTGGAGTAATGGTCCTCATCTGTATTTAGAAAAATCGATGTTTAATAACTAAAAACTATGTTGCCTTTGAGACCATACAGTGGGCCATAGGATGCACGCTGAGGTCTTGAGTGAAATTCCTAAGCAAATGGTGTCAGTCCCTCTGTCTTAAGTTATTATGTCGGATGATGAACTTACAGCTTTTCTGTCTGTAGCTTTTGATTAGGTTTCCTTTACTGTGGCAGGCAGAATGCTTTACAATAAGTTTGGAAGTATGTAAACCTGAATCTGCGATCGGCCCATAGTTAAAAAGAACCTCTTAGAAACACTAGCCATCTGGTGTTTGTTTCGATGTTGGCGCCACACAGTCAGTGATCTCCATTGCTGCAATGTGATGCCCCATCTGCCGGACTCATTCTCCGCCACAAGGCGCCGCATGGGACCCTGACTGTGTGTTTGAGAAACTAGCTGTTGAATGGTCCATTGGTGTCTCCTGTGCCATGCAGTGGGTTATCTACATCGATGTTCCATTCTGAGGGCTAGACTGGTCTTATTCCCTCACCGCATGGGGTCAGCAGACAATCACAGGTGCAGCACACAACCTGTATTAACTTTTTCCTTTTTGCCGTCTGTTCAACTTGTCCATGTATACTACTAGTAAATTTGCACTGGAGCAGCCAGGAGTGGTCAGTGTCAGTCTACAGTTAAAACATAATGTGCCAGCCTGGTGGTGCAGAGGGCCGAGGCACTGGACGCCACACATCGTGCTACAGGCGGCAGGGGTCGGGGAGCAACCTCGGGTTGCTGGGGTCAACAGGGAGGGAGAGGAGCAGGCGTCAAGAGACTGTTCTCTCAGGCCAGAGGGCAGCGCAGGAGGTCAGAGACAAAGAAGTGCAGTTACATGATTTGCACGCGTCTCCACACACGCATATCTACGCCACGAGGGGAGGGGCGCGGGGAAGAAAACGGAAAAAGAAACTGAAAAGTAATATGAGAAAAAAATAATGATGTGTTGTCTGGTTTGTGGCGTCGTCAGTGCCATGCAGTGGGCCTCGGTGATCGGCATTCTGAGGGCCGACGGAAGTATCATTCCCCACCACATGTCATCAGATCTCGTACTGTAGAAAATGACTGTCCGCTGTGTTTGGCTGAGGGACGTTTTCAATCTGCAGTGCAAACCAGGCTATGGAAGAGAGCAATATCTCCAGCTCCACAGTGCATTCTTTTCAACAAAATAAATTAAACAGAGTATGCATGTGTGTATACGGTCCCACGTCCCCATAGTAATGAACCTGCCGAGTATTCTGCAGCTCTGTATAAATTTATTAATTTGCTTGCCAGCCAGCCAGGTTTGTTGCAGACACTTGTGTTGTGTGGTCTTGACAATGCATTTTACTGTACAGGCTGTGCAGTCCACTTCTAAATTTTTTAAACTTACATTGTACAGAGGAACGCTGCAAGCTACACTAAGGCATGCACAGCCCGCAGAGTACTCCTGCTCTCACTGCCGCGGCAGATTCCCAACAGGCAGATCAATGTAACGTGCATGCGCGATCAAGTTCCATGCTGTTATGCTGCGGTAGCCAAGTAACTAGTGTAGTACAACAACTATGATGACATACCTACCGCAGCACAACGTTGTTGAAGGGATGGATTTCCATCCTCAGCGTTTCACCAGGCACTATTAAGTATTTTTACTTGACAAGTTTTAGCTTCTCTACTGCTGAAATTTGTACTTTCGTTAGGTTTTGACACACTTTCTCATTCTGACCCACATTTTTCCACCATGGGTATAATTTGACTCATGTTTAAAAACCTCCAATCCTTGCATCATGACATAAGCAGTACCTTAAGCTACAGATGACTTCACATTCACCATCATGCAGTGACAGCACATAACAGTCAATGTGAAGTCATATGTTGCATAAGGTGCTGCTTACCTCACGATGCAAGGTAAGGTGAACCATCTGCCTTGCACAGTAGTCCATGACATAAGTAGCTCTACTAATACCTTCAGCGCAAGTCTAATGAACAACGAACAACACAGGACAGCAAGAAGAACTTTCGTAAATCAATTAATTTATTAAAAATTAAAAGAACTTCCAATTGGTACAGTACATAATAAGGCAGACTGCTGTAAATAACATTCTAACTAAATAGGTGCCTTCTTGATTTCTGTACAGATTCATTCGGATTGATTGGTGAGGTCACAGCAGGTCAGGCTGAGTAGCAGCAAAACACAAACATAGAAACATAGAATTTGATGGCAGATAAGGACTGCTTGGGCCACCCAGTCTGCCCATTTCCCCTACCTAATGGATAAGCTGCAGATCCTAGTTAACCAACAGCCTACTTCCTCCTACCCCCACTAGAATTGTCTTATGTCTGTCCCATGCATTCTTGAATTCCCCCACTGTTTTTGACTCTACGACCTCCTCAAGAAGGCTGTTCCATGTATCCACAACCCTCTCTGAAGAAATACTTCCTCACATTACCTCGGAGTCGTCCCCCCTCTATCTTCAAATTGTGCCCCCTTGTTTTTGCACATCTTTTTCTGAAAGATGCTACTCTCTTGGACTCTGTTGATTCCCTTGAGGTATTTGAAAGTTTCTAGCATGTCCCCCCCTCTCCCTCCTTTTCTCGAGGCTATACATCTTTAGTTCCTTTAGTCTCTCTTCATATGTCTTCTGATGCAGACCATGCATCATTCAAACACCATGAAGTCTTGCTTATATTAGGACCTATGCAGTATGCCCATGGCTCTGAACTGCCCTGGAGATGAAATAGTTAACTCCAGAGTAATCTGGAGTTCCACAGCGCGAGGGCGCTATTCAAAGCTCTATCTGGGTTGTTTGAACCCAAACTGTCAGATTCTTTACTCCGCTTTCACTGAACAGACGCTCCGGAGGCCAGCTCCTTCAGTTCGGTTCGTTTTGCGGTTTAAAGTAATTTTATCGGTTCATTTAACCGAGAAAGTGTTTAAATTTACCGCGGTTTTCGGTTTAAAGCTCTATCTGGTAACCGTAAGTAAAATAATTTTAGTCTGTGTGAAAACTTATTATCGGTTCACTCTGAACCGATCGGTTTGCTTTAAAACTTATTTTCTTTGCATTTAGAGTGAGGTACCCGGTTCTTATCGGTCCTAAAAAAACCTAGCATTGAATTCGGTTTTCTAATACCGTGACAGTTAGGGACCGATAAGTGTCTTGTCTGGCAAGGCGGAAAAAAGGACAAGTTTGGTTAGGCTGGCATGATGTCAGAAACCCAAAGAAAAACCGGGCCCACTGGGTTTCAACACTGTGATGTCTGTGGGGAAGCCTTTGCCAAGGCTGACCCACACACCTTGTCTATTGTCTAGGGCTGACCACCTCCTGTCAGACTGCCAGGTGTGTAAAAATTTCCCTGCAGCCACCCTGGAAAAGATTGGGCAGGCTCAGGGAGCGAGAGGCTAAAAAGTCTGCTGACCCAGATGGCCAGCACGGTCCAGCTACGGCTGGACCAGAGGGAGTGCCTTCTGACCAGGGCGAGACTTCCTCGGGCCAAAGAAAGGCTGGTCCTGAGGAACCAGTCAAAGTAAAAAAGACAAAGAAATCAGCTAGTGTGGAGTCCAGTTTTGTCTCTCCTTCTGCTGTAGAAATAGCTAAAGCCATACAAATTGTCCAGTCTTTGTCTCAGGGACTTGTTGAACCCTCTCTGGTTGGAAAAAGGGGGTCTCGTTCAGGTCCAGTGGTTCAGGATTATGATGTTGAGGATTTTTATGAACCACAGGAGGGGGAGGAGGATTTTGATGATTGTAATTGTGATTGGGAAGGTCTAGAAGTGCCAATAGAACCGGACATTTCTCCAGACAGACCCTTTGAGTCTCCCCCTTTGTTGTCTGAGTCTCCCTCTCATTTCAGATTTTATAAGAAAGTAGCAGAAACTCTCCAGCTCCCCTTAGAAGAGGCTGTGGATGAGCAAGAGGAGCCTGACTATGTGGAAATGATGGATATTCCAGAGGCTAGAAGGTTGTCTATTCCTTTACATAAGTCATTTAGAGGCAAACCACTAAAATTTTAAAAATCCTTTTCTGTCCCTCCTGTAGATAAAAAAAAATGGACAGAAGGTATACTTTGTCAGGCCCTAATCAGACTTCCTTACTGAGCAGTGTAGTCATGTAGGTGTTGTTCAAGCTGCAGCCTGCGCAGGCTAATATTCCCTGGCTTCACATCCTCCTGATAAAGATTCCAGGAAGATTGATGCCATGGCGAAAAAACAGTATGTGGCAGCTTCTTTGGGACTCAGACAAGCTAATTATATGGCTTATGTGGCTAGATATCAGAAATCTAGGTGGGACACTATATTGCAGTTGGCCAAGCAGGCTCAGGGCCCGTTGGCTAGTGAATTGGAACAGGTGGCTGCTGATGGCATTGAAGCCTCTAAAGTTCAATTTCATGCTGCTGTTGATGTTAATGATGTTTCCTCTAGGGTCATGGCCACTTCTGTAGCTCTTCGTGGGTTGGCATGGCTCAGAAGCACTAATCTGTCCCAAGATACCCAGTCAAAGGCTATAGACTTTCCTGTTATAGGAAATTCTCTGTTTGGAGAACAAACAGAAAATTACATGAAAAAGATGGATGAATACAGAACTACTTACAAAAGTGCCCAAGCTAAGGAGAGGCATGCCACTCCACATAGGCATGCCTCCAGGGGTAGGGGCAGGCCTTACAATAGGCCCTTTTACCAATTCAGGCATCCTCTGCTTTTTGCAGAGGATTTTCAGAGGCAGAGGCAGGCAGGGCACAGGCAGGCCTCTCCTCTCCCCAACCTAAAGCTGCTCCTGCCAAGCAGGCACCCTAGCCAGGGGTGTCTGGGGCCGACTCTCCTGTACCGGTGGGGCAGACCCGGCTTGCTTCTGCCAGAACTGGTTGTCCCTAACCTCGGACAAATGGGTTCTGAGGTGGTAGCCAAGGCCTGGTTCTCAGCTTCAAACAATTTCCCAAGATGAGAGCCAGGCACTTTCCCCCTTCAAGTCTTTTAGAAACCCTTGCACTAGAAGCGGAGGTTTCTTCTCTTTTGGACTGCAAAGCAGTGGAAAGGGTCCCCCCTTGCCACCAGGGCAAGGGTCTTTACTCAAGGTACTTCCTGACCCCAAAAAAGACAGGAGACTGGCGGCCCATCTTGGATTTAAGATTTCTGAACAAGCATCTTGTAAAACCAAAGTTCAAAATGCTAACTTTAACAATGATTTTGCCATCCTTGAGGCCAGGGGACTGGTTAGCTTCCCTGGACCTCAAGGACGCACATTTCCATATCCTAATCAGGGCCTCTCACGAAAGTACCTCAGGTTCGAACTGCCCTCGGGCCACTACCAGTTCAGGGCAATGCCCTTGGACGCTTCTGCTCAGAGTTTTCACAAAATGTCTAGCTGTAGTAGTGGCCCACCTAAAGAAGACAAGAGGTACCTGTGTTTCCCTACTTGGACGACTGGCTCATTGTGGGTCAGTCACCAGAGCAGGTAAAATCCCACTTGCAAACCACTCAGGAACTCCTCACCTTTCTGGGGTTCCTGTTGAATGTTCCAAAGTCAGTTCTCGAACCAGTTCAGGTACTAACTTTTATAGGTGCAGAGCTGAACACAAAGTTAGCCAGGGCATTCCTCCCCTCCGAAAGAGTGGACAAAATCTTTGCCCTGGCATCTTCTTTCACCATGCAGATCTCTCGACCAGCAAGGCACTTTCTACAACTCCTAGGACACATGGCTGCCTCTACAGCTGTTGTGCCAGGAGCGAGATTTCAGATGAGGGACATTCAGTTCCACTTGAGGTCCTATTGGTCTCAAAGGAGGGACCCCCTTACCAAATTGGTCCCAGTGACCAAGACTTTGATCCTAGCTCTTCAATGGTGGCTGGATCAAAGCAACCTGTCCACAGGGGTCCCATTCCTTCCTGTTCCTCATTCCCTCACCACGGACGGCGTCCTTGCTGGGTTGGGGGCTCACCTGGGCGACCTTTCAACTCAGGGGTTTGGTCCCTCAGGAATCTCTGCTTCACATCAATCTACTGGAGCTCAGAGCTGTCTTCCTAGCTCTCCAGGTTTTTTCCGAAACTGTCCAGAACAAGGTTGTTCAAGTCAGGACAGACAATACCACAACAATGTGGTACATCAACAAGCAAGGGGGCACTCGCTCTTCAGCCTTGTGCACCGAAGCAATGAAGTTGTGGTCTCTGGCCTACTCCCTGAACACCTCTCTGATAGAGGTTCACCTCCCAGGGAAGGACAATGTCCTAGCGGACGCCCTCAGCAGGATCTCTCAGGGCCATCACGAATGGGCTCTGAATCCTCAAGTGCTGGGGTCGGTCTTTGCCAGTTGGGGCACCCCTCAGATAGATCTCTTCGCAGCCCCAGACAACCACCAACTTCCCCTGTTTTGCTGCAGGCCCCCAGTTCTGGGATCAGTCCCTCTGGATGCCTTTCAACTGAATTGGGAGGGAAAGTTCCTCTATGCTTTCCCCCCCGTTCCCTCTCCTCTTCAGGGTACTGGTAAAATCAGAACTCAGCCTTGCAGAGTGATTCTGATTGCCCAGACTGGGCCAGGCAGCCTTGGTACCCTCTTCTCCTGTCCCTCTCATTTCGCCTCCCCTGACCTTGCCCAGGACCCACGACCTGCTGACCTGTGCACAGGGGTGTGTAGTATCCGGACCTCAACTCCCTCCACCTCAAGGCCTGGTTCTTGAGGGGTTGAATTGCTGATTACACCTTTCTCAAGGTGTCTTGGATATTTTGAGGCCTCTAGGAAGCCTTCCACTGAAGCACCTATAATTCTAAATGGAAGAGATTCTCATTTTGGTGTTCTGAGAGGCAGATCACCCAGAATCTGCTGACCTGCCTATTTTGTTGGACTATCTGGTCCCTTAAATTCCTTAGGCCTCAAACCAGCTACCTTAAAGGTTCATTTGGCAGCTGTTTCTGTTTTATTTCTGCAGGAAACCAGTTTCCCTTTCTTCTCACCCTGTGTTTTCCAAGTTTTCAAGGGTTACTTCATACTAACCCTCCGTTTGGGAACCAACCCCTGCATGGGACCTGAATGTTTGCATTGCCCAGCTAATGCAACCCCCTTTGAGCCTCTGGTTTCAGCAGATCTCAAGTTCTTAACTTGGAAAACTGTTTTCTAGTGGCTATCACTTCTGCTAGGCGTATAAGTGAATTACAGGCCTTGTCAGTGGAAAAGGATTTCATTTCGTTCCACAGAGATAAAGTGGTTCTCAGGACTAACAGAAAGTTTTTACCTAAGGTGGTTTCAGATTTTCATCTTAACCAATCCATCTCTCTTCCAGTATTTTTACTGAGCACTCCTCTTCTGGTGACAGAAGGTTGCACAATTTGGACGTTAAAAGCCCTTAGCTACTATTTGGAGCGTACTAAGGGTCACAGGTTGAATCCTCCAGCTCTTCCTTACCTATGGAGATGTGGGTGAGGAGACCTGCTACTAGGAGGACAATTGCTAGGTGGATTGTCTCTTGTATTCAGTTCTGTTATCAAAAACTAGGTAAGGAGCCTCCCTCAGGCCTGAGGGCTCACTCTACCAGGGTACAGCTGCATCTCTAGCGGCTGCTAGAGATATTCCCATTTGGAAATCTGTCAAGCTGCTACCTGGAAGACAGTCACACTTTCACTAAGCATTATTCCCTGGACGTCCAGTCCAGGAGAGATCTTCGCTTTAGCACAGCTGTGCTTCAGAGCCTATTCCCTAAGTAGGTTCTGACCCTCCTCCACGGAGGTACTGCTGCATATTCTGCATAGGTTCAATATAAGCAAGACTTCATGGTGTTTGAAGAAAAATTACTCACCTTAGTAATTGCTTTTCTTCTCATGGAGTCTTGCTATATTAGGACAACCCTCCCTCCTACCCTCTCAGAATCCCTACTTGGGTATGGGGTTGACAATTGGTGCAAGCACTGTGTCATGCCTTTTAGCTTCTAGTTTCCCCCCCCTTTTTCTTTCTTGGGTTAGGAACTAGATAATTTCTGATTTTTGTTAAGTGGTAGCTGGGCCCCTCTCTGGACTTGAGTCTTTTGGGCAGAGGGGGCCTAGTAGTAATTGTCAAGGGTTATCCTAACAATAATACGTAATACTGTTTTCATTATTGTTGTTGTTGTGTTTTGTGGTTCTACTGTTAGTAGGTAGCCAATGGCTAGTGTAGGGCTTTTCCACACAGACTTGCTATGTTAGTTTAGCCTCGTAAAGAACCTGACAGTTTGGGTTCAAACAACCCAGATAGAGCTTTGAATAGCGCCCTCGCGCTGTGGAACTCCAGATTACTCTGGAGTTAACTATTTCATCTCCGGGGCAGTTCAAAGCCATGGGCATACTGCATAGGTCCTAATATAGCAAGACTCCATGAGAAGAAAAGCAATTACTAAGGTGAGTAATTTTTTCTTTTGGTTGCCCTCCTCTGGACAGCCTCCACCTTGTCTATGTCTTTGTGGAGATGGGGTCTCCAGAACTGTACACAGTACTCCAGATGTGGTCTTACCAACTGTCTGTACAGAGGGCCAACTTCCTGTTTTCTACTGGTGATGCCTCTCCCTATGCATTTCAGTATCCCCCCAGCCCTCCTTACTGCCTTCTCACATTGCTGGCCCACCTTTAGGTCGTCTGATATGACTACCCACAGGTCCCTTTCCATTTTTGTTGTAGTCAGTATCTCAAACCCCACTGTGTACTCTTCCCCTTGGATTTTGTTTCCCAGGTGCATTACTTTGCACTTTTTTGCACTGAATCTAAGCTGCCAAACATTTGACCATTCCTCCAACCTTGCCAAGTCCCTTTTCATCCTTTCCACCCCACCTTGTGTATCAACCCTGTTGCAGATCTTTGTGTCATCTGCAAAGAGACATACTTTCCCTTCACTCAGGCAGACTGTAGCCAGGCAAAGCAGACGAGACAGTCAGCAGGCATTCAGCAGCAGTGATCATCACCATTGGCATTCGCAAGGACGTCCAGCAAAGACTCAGAGTGACACTCAGCCAGGGTCTAGTCCTGTGTCAGATAAGTGCAGAGAGACAGAGTTTAGTAGTCAATATAACAGTGTTATATAGTCACTTCACAAATTCTTCATCCTAAAAGACATTCTATTCAGAGCCAAGATGCACATCAAGTGTCAGTGACTTATGACATCGTTCAGCCGAGCTACTTCAGTACACTATGTAGCTGACAAAGTCGTAGCCTCTGCCGTTTTTTCTTGAAATTATAGTCTATATTGACGTTGAGTTGCAGACTAGTTTACGCATAAAAGTGACCAACTAAACTCCCAACAGCAAGAAACGAACTGCCATCTACTTCAACTACTTCTTCAGTCCTTTGTCAGTGATTTGTGTCACCACAAGAAGTCTCGCAACAGGTTAGGCACACAAAGTAAATGGAAATCCTAACAACTTGACAGTTTTATTATAAACCATATCTGACAACAAAGATAATCTCATGGAGTAAAACAACATGAAGTTTTTTTACTGTTCAGAGAGTTGAGAATCCAATATTAGATTGAACAGACATTGTCAGTTGCATCATCAATGCTGCTGTAGATAAAAGCAAAAAAGAAGACATACAGGAGAAAAAGTGAAAGACAAAACTGTCACTGAATGGCAATCTATAGATATCTGTGGCTTGACACAGTATCAAGCAATGGTGGTCAAAAGAGGCTTAAATGCAAGATTTGCATTAAAGCAAAGGTACTGAAATGTATGGGGACAGGGAGGATCACCAGACATACAGATCTCAACAGTTAGTCGTCGCTATTATTGCAGTGACCACCTAAATGCAGAAAAAACATTGCTCTCAGAGCAACTGTACCTACTCAAATAGATTCATGATCTCGCTATTCATGTCAATAGCAGGAGTAGCAATGATGTTCTTGACAATTCATCTGCAGCAACACCACTATCAGCATCAGACTGTGATAGTTCTCCCCCAGTTTTATGCAGCCAAAGAGGTTACCCTCAGAAAAGATCAACAGCCTATTAGAATTGCACATCCTAAGGGTGTTAAAATGGAATACAGAAACCTTACTTGAGATCGGTAACAAACGTTCAGGAATGTATTACACAGTAAGATCAAGAAATCATCAGGGTTCGCTTAATGCACTGTAACTGTACATGACCAAGAAGGTAGTGCCATTACTCATCTCTTATGCAATGTGCATATAGATGATAAGAAACCACACCTATAGTACAAAAGACTTCTGATAGGCTTTGACATGGGGAAAATGTTTTCTCTAGGAACAGATCGTGCTGCTGTCTTGACTGGTGAAAAGGACGGGGGGTGGGTGTACAGTTTAAGGACACATCTTCACCTTTCCTAGTGCAGACACTGCCTAGCACATCAGCTTAGTCTTGCATGTACTGATACCATGACAGATTCGAGCACACTTACAATGTTTAGATCGCGATTTAACACTCTATATGCATTAATGCACACTTCTGCAATCAGAACCACCAAACTAGAACGAATTCAGGAGGTACTGAATGAAACCATCCTAAAATGAGGGAAACTCTGTCTGATGGCTAAGTCTACAGAGCATGATAGAAGTGATGGGTAGAAGTTACCAGTCTCTGTTAGTAGCAATATCTGAAATTGAAGCAGAAGGTAACGCTACTGCATCA
Organism: Neoceratodus forsteri; assembly: GCA_016271365.2. Lineage (NCBI taxonomy): Eukaryota > Metazoa > Chordata > Ceratodontiformes > Ceratodontidae > Neoceratodus > Neoceratodus forsteri. The sequence continues at coordinate 1,650,605,834 of CM028131.1, read as the reverse complement.
TCACTGCATAAGTATTTTAGTAACCAAAGTTGCACTCATTACTGCCTTACGCTAGATGTCCACAATGTCATAGCAGTACTATGCTGTGAGTTACAGAAACAAATTTGTTATTCAGTGAAATCCAGCCACTATTCTTCAGTTGCTATTGAATAAGGATGGGTACCACTTTAAAAAATTTTTAGAAACTCAGTTACATACCCAGAGGATGATGAGCATGTTTTCTTGAAAGGTGTGCCCATTGGCTCATCATGAAATGATAATGTGGAGTTCAATAATTTGAGAAAATACTACTTTACTAGACTTAAAACAAACATTGCAAATAGAATGAGAAAGGGGAGACAGCAGTGTGTTCAACAACCTTGACCATTTATTTAAACCTTCAACTATAAAAGCACAGCCGACAAGCTTAAGGAGCACCAGATGAAATATGCAGTGTGTTTCTAAACAAAAAGCAGTAAAACGTATTTCGACAGTGAGGGTGACAATGTTGAGAAACAGCAGGCGATGCACTATTAGATGGGGTTCATTAAGGATGGAATGGCCTCTGTTAAAAGCCATGTTACAAGGCAGTTACAGGAACTTTAATGACAAGTGTGCAAGCACGTGCTTGTCCTGCATTCCAACCAGATGCCAAATGTTGCTAAACTGTGCAATACTGCGATGTGTCTCTATGACCAGCATTGAATGCAAATGAGCTTTAGTTCTCAAAATAGGAGACAAACAAAAATTCAGTTGCTCGCTCAGAAGTGAAAGCATTGTTACATTAATGAACATTGTTCTCCTGGGTCCTAAAATCTCAGAGTATGACCCAACCAGAGCAGTCAAACTGACATG